>OY728121.1:540661182-543207015 GCA_963277665.1 Viscum album
GTTAAATATAAATGATATGGTTAATATAGTGACCCAAACCAGTCTAAAATCTATTGGTTGAAATGTTTCAACCTATCCCCACCTTCACCATTATATAATCCACTTTTGAGCCATTAGAAACAGAATAATATTTTATTATAAAATAATATTTTAAGTTTTTCCTAAGGTTCCCCTCACCCCTCTATTAAAAGGGCACTCCACATTCTCTCAAATTCATACCTTCAAATCCATTTGGATAGACCAAAACCTAACCCAATATCCTTTAAACTTCTCTAACTTCATCCTAGATGCCCTTCTTTGGTCAGAAATCCAACTTATGGAGCCCTTTTTATCAAATGAAAAGTAAGAACCCGAAGAAGAGGTAATGATTTCACCACCCTCTTTCAAGTTCTTTTCTTCTTACACTTCTTCATTCTTTGTTATTACATTATAAAATAATAAATCCATCATATTCTATATAATGTGATGTTATTATAAATATGGTACAACCATATTCAGTATTTTATCCATCCTTTGAATGACATGTCACCATATGTGCGTACGTACGGCCTACCGTCTCCACGTCGTGGTGTAATTCTTAGTAAATATTTTATTATTTGGATGGGTATAATAGTGATGTGTAATTAATGTAAATATTAAGTATCACATCATAATTATTTTGTATATATGATATACCATCAAATTATATATTATTTTAATATCAAACGAATGATACTATCGCTCATGCGTACGTTCGGAATACCGTCTCCACGAACACGATGCGATTTATTCTCCATATTATCCATACAAGCCTAATTCACATTTTATTATTAAAAATAATGTTTAAGGACTTAATATAATTCTGTATATGAATAAGATACAACCTATCCATAACAAACATGACTTATGTGACAAATCATATAAAAGAAAATGAGTAAGTTAACACCGAAAATGACGATAATACTAATATATTACTAACAAAGCAATGTTAAAAGATCATATATGATATCATATTAATGTATATGAGTATTTTATAATTCAATAAAAATTATTTCAAAATTATACAGGAGGATAACCTACCCTCAACCAAGGAAAAATTACAAATTAAAGGGTTTCTTTTCTCACTTTTAATTCTAAGAGATTTCCATTGTTCACCACTTATTTATTACATGTGGTGTGTGTACTGCCCATGATTTTATTCATTGTGTAATATAATTTAATTTATGGATATTTACATCATCATTGTATGATCCTTATTTCATGGGTGTATGTTTCTTAAATTACAAAATTAGTAAGGGAATTCGAAATTTCAATTTCCACTCATTCATCTTTACGCATACTTCATTGATTATTTTACTCCAAGATTATGTGTGGAATCACTATTCATTTGCTTATGTCATAATTTCCCCTCCCCTTTCTGTGGATATACTTTTTATACACATAATCACTCCATTGAAAAATTCTCAAGTCATCGGTAGGAACTTGAGAAGATTAATTTTTACTCAATCTCCATTTGTTGAGGTAAACATCCTATTCATTGGTGTTGTTTTTACAAGAATATGTGTGAACGACTTTTTATTTTTTTACACTGAATATCCAATCAAATTGAGTGTATTTATATTTGTCACACATAATTATCTCATTGATTTTTCCTTAACCTAAGGATACTACCTTAATGAGCAATTTCATCTCAATTTACATTCCATTGAGACTCCTTTTTTATTATACACAAAATCTATTTTCTATGGTGTATATAATTTACATTGACACGGTATATCATGAATCCCTTTATTATCATGATATTACAACGTTTTTACCTCAATTATTTGTATTCAAGTGTCTCTCTTTTGGTTTGGAACTCTAAATAAAATATCATTTTAAAATGTTTTAAAGGTTTATTATTCTAAATCTTTCTCATTAATGTCCATGTTTTAAAAATGGTTTTAAGACTATATTTATATGGACCTTAATGTTTTAAAATAAAAATTCCATTTAATAGTTTCAAAGTGGTATGGGAAACATTGATTCAAAAATCTATTTTAAATGTGTTCTTGATCAATACTGTGACTTTTAAATGTTTTCACGAAAAGGGGGATATTTCTCCCAATAGTTGGATGATTATTTTAATCTCTGTCAATAACCTTAATTATTATCAATTTAGGTTAATCTGATACAATAAAATCTTCCATATTGTATCGAATGAGTTTTTTTTGACTGTGGATGTGCTGTTTTTATACCATTCATGGTTTGTGGTTAAATTATTGACATTTGGAATGCTAGTTTTAATACAAATGTTTATGTTATGTTTCAAACTTTTCATATGTGGAATGCATTGGACATAGTATGTGACGGGATGAGCCTGCTATAGCTCCTCGATGAATCAGTAGGTCTCTTGAGACAAACCAGTGTCTTGGAACAAGGCCTTAACTAAATCTTATTTTTATTATTGGGACGAGGCCTTGGCTACATTGTTAGGATAGTCTGGAATTATGAATTCCATCATTATGAAAATGGTTATTGATATTTCATGTGATTATTCGATTAGTAGAATATCCATGTGAATAAGTAAATGGAATTATTTCATTTTATTTCTGCCATATTATACTGATGTTCATGTTTAGAAGTCTTTTTTAATTATACATTGCCTTAAATGTTTATGGTTATTTATGAATGTTTCCACTATATTGTTATCCTTTCTGAGCATATGAGCTCACCCCTTTCAATGTTTTATTTTTCCCAGGATGTGAAGAAGTGATTTAAGAATGACCTATGGGGATAGTATTAGGGGATATGAAGACAATATGTTGTTGTAGTTTTTTTATATTATGATTTAATGTATGACTTATGAAAATTTCTAGTGTTTCCAAGACTACTAAACTTATCGGACTTTAGAGACATGATCTTTTGGGATCAGGCCAATGTTATGTAATAATGCACCGACTCTGGGTAACTGGGGTTGGGGCATTACAGTAATCCCAAGGAATGCCACATGTTTGTAGTAAAAAGGAATACATCAGTATATCAAAGGCATCATGTATTTCGGTCTGATGTATAATGAAAAATCTAAATCAGTGTTATTGGGTTACACAGATGCCGATTGGGCTGAATCAGTAGATGACAGAAAATCAACGTTAGGAGGTGCATTATATCTTGCTGGATTGTGTATTTCATGGATAAGAAAGAAGTAGGATTTCATTTCATTGAGCACCACATAAGCTGAGTATTTTGCGGCCAATCAAGCATGCACACAGTTATTGTGGATGAAGCAGCAGCTTGAAGATGTGGGAGTTGAAGTGATATCTCTGATTTGAATCCAGTGCGATAACTCAAGTTCTATAAATCGCAGAAAAATTCAAATCCATCACTCAAGGACAAGGAACATTGAGATATAGTATCATTTTATCAAGGAGAGAGTTGAGAAGGGAATCATGTAGTTGGAGTATCTACCTACAGAGCTACAGGTTACAGACATTCTGACAAAGGCCTTACCCAAGGAAGCTTTTGAGAGGCATCGACTTGCTCTGGGAGATCAGTCGACTCCCCGCACTTGAAAGAGTGTGGATGTGGAACACCCCCTCTCTTCGAGGTATGATGTGTGTCTTTCCCTATTGTTCTTCTATGTGTTCTATAATCTTTTACAGACTGCAAAGGAGTTACCTCCGGGTTTGTTGAAAAAGAGGTTGAAAATAGTGATTGTTCAAGGGGGAGACAGTGTGGCTATTTGAGAAATCATTAATGATAGGGGGTGAAGCTGACAGGTGGATCAGCCAGATAGGGGGAGTTGATGTGTGCTGTAGAGGATTTGCAGCTGACAATCATTAATGTTCTGAGCAGTTTGGTGGAGAGATTCAAATCTAATGATGCTAGAAGTGATCGATCAAATAATAGATATCACGACAACTGAGGATTGTGATGAAAGCGGAAGAGTATTGTTGGGATACATTAAGAAAATTTTCAAAATATTGGTATCATTTTGGTTTCAAATGTGGGTGTTAGAATTGAAGTGATTCATTGACGAAGTTTTCATTTACTCTTGTTTCTTACGCTGAGCATTGCTCATGCAGGCTTAGAGTATGTGTTGAGTGAATCCATGAATTTTATCAGAATCGCAATAGGAAAATTATGGCTGACGAAATAACAATTTATCTTTCTATGGGAGAGTTTTCCACAAAACAAAACGGGGAGATTATTGGGAAAAAATACCTCAAGGTAACATGGAAGCATTTTTTAAGTGATTGTGTTTTTTGAAAAAGTTGAAAACAGTGTTGTGATTGTTGACAAAGAAAACCATGACATAAAATTTTTTTGACAAAGGGGATTTCAAGGTGGAATGTCGAGTTCAAGAACTGTGGTCAACGATCCATGTTTGATTTAGGAACGTTGAAAATGGAATGGATGATCTGGAGGTGGTATAAAAAGAACAGATACAAGGTGGTGCCATTACCCAGTGTTTTCCAAATTTTTGAGCCTGAAAATCGACAAATGAAGAAAAGTGGTTTTTGGCAAAGGGACTTGTGAACCATGTACATGAAGGCTTGGAAACTTGTGTGGCAGATGTTTTTTCAAGATCATATAATCAAAATATGGAAAATGGATAAGGGTAAAAAAAGTATTGGGTTTGTCACACAGGTGACGTGCATGCTGAGAAAGGAATGGAGCACCGGTGCCTATGATGATTGGAAACAAGAACGCCTATTTTTTTCAAGATAAGAACAAGAAAATATGGAAATGGGAGAAGGGTTCCCAATTTTGGAAGTGGGTCGTGCAAGGGAATTGTAGGGGAAGAGACCTGCGCACCGAGACTTTCACACCGTGGGTAGACTTGCGCGTCGTCGTGCATGTTGTCCAAATGCCTATAAATACAGGACCACCCATCCTCATTTTTCACAGAGTTCAACACTTAGAAAAATCAGAGCTCATTTTGCGCAGATGTGGTGGTCGTACAAGTGGTTTGTGGCCGCATAGGTGGACTTGCGCACCAGTGTTTGAAGTTGTGTTCCATTTTGATGTTGCCCACTAATATTGGCTTCGGTGTAAAAGTGGTTGAGTCCCGCAAGTTTGGAGTTGCAGAATATTATGCCGCGCATTTGACTGAGGTAGAATTGTGTTCCAGTTGTGACTTGCATGCCGATACTTGCATGTCAAATTATACATGTGCACCAAGTAAGGTTGATTCACGGTGGTAATTTTGGGCTGCATGAAAGATGGAAGATTTCCCGATACCTTCTGGGCAAAGAGATATTCATCTACGAGTGAATGTTGGACTTCAACAGAGCATCTACATACATATGAATATTCATTACTTCATGAAAATGAAGAGACCTATAGGTCTATAAACTATGAGTGGATCCTTTTTGGAGCAGTGAGCAATGGAAGAGGAAGAATTGGATCCTCTCCACCGACAGTGAGCCATATAGAGAGAGAAACAGGGAGTGACCATTGGGAAAGCAGTGAGATGACCCTTAACCTGGTAAAGGCAGTGATCCTGGGACAAAGTTACTATTCATGAACCATTGTATCCACATCTACTGATGAAGAATGGAATTTGGTATGACCAGAAACTTGTTGGAATATGCTCCTTGGACGTAGCCCAGTGTGGGTGCACCAAGTAAAAATCTCTGTGTCTGCCTGCTTACTTCCTTGCATTGCATTTAAAGCATCATCATCAGATAAAGAATAAAATATGTGATCATAATAAACACACAAGTGAAAACAAAGTGACCCTTGTAATAAAGGGTTCAAGATCTTGTGGGGTAGGAAGGACTTTGAAAAAGAATATCCATATCCTGATTCACCCCCCCTCAAGGTATATTGGCCCCTATTAGACCTAAAAAACTCCATAAATATAGGAGATATATATTGATGGTGCTAAAATAATCCCAATTGTAAAGGATGGAAAAACCAAAAAAAATTAATAGTTATCCTGGGGATTGTACTCTTCTCCGAATCTAAAGTGCCTCTTATAGACTCTATTATCTTATAAAAATGATGTACTGAAATTGAGGTATAATATCAAGTACATAAAACAGGCTTGTAGAAAATATTTATAGATACTCTATCCTTGTTTTAAAATCATGGGTGACCATGATTTGGTAATTAATATTTTCAATAGTGAATTTATAATTAAGAAAGTAAAATTGACCATCCCTCTGTTTGATTATCTATATGGAATGGTGGATAAATATCTTTTTGAGATGACACTATCTCAGATATTGTGAGAAAATAATAGCTAATCTTCTGTTCTAGTTAATATAGAAATAGGCAGGGTGCATCTAGAGAAATATGAGATAGTCCATCACATATCACCCCACTGAGTGGTCTCACTATTCATCAATAATAAAATATAATAGATTAATGAATTCAATGGAACCCCTATTAATTTCATGCGTATAACATCACAAACTTATTCTAAAACTAGATGTATAATACATATAATAGTCTACATTAATGTATAATTATTTTATCTAATCAATACAATATATAATCAACCTATAATAATGTATTAAATATTATCCTTTATGGAAACCCAATAACCAAGAAGGTCCTATATAAATGAGGCATTAAAGGAATTATCATAAGATGATTTGATGTTAGATAAACACTACATCTTATATAGGATATCCTTTTGGTTCCTACAACCCTCATTATTTAGGATACAATCCCTTATATCAAATCAGGATATAGAGAAATTTATAGGCGAAAATGTGAATGAAATCATGAAATTCACAAAGGAATTATATACTTATCAGATATTTTTAAATTTCATCACTCAACCCCATAAATATTTCACTCCAACAGATAGTATTGATTATTTTTCATATGGAGATTTTATGGAAGGGACCATATCCTACATACCCATCCATTCATTCTAATAAAATCATTAATATCACTGATTTCTTCTCCAAGTTGGTGGGGCTATATACCATAATGAAATCTGGAAAAAGAAAATCTTTGACTTCTAGAAGACTATTAAAATTAAAATATTGGGGGTCTTCCATGAAAATATTAATGAGAAATAACATTGATTTATGATATACTAATTTGGAAAGAGTATAATAAGAATACTACATTCTATAAAACCACTCTTCTCACTATAATATAGAAATACTCATATAGATTGAAGCCTTTTACAAATCTATATTTAACATCTATTAAATGATTATGGGAAAGATAAATATTATTTCTCAGTTAAACTACTATATATTGTGGGGGATTATTTTACGTCAACTCATTATTTTACACTAGATACCCCATATTCCCTTGTATACAAGACAAAAAAATTAATTCCCATTGAGGATCAACTTCCCTTAATTATCATTGCAATCTATAGTCAGTTTTTTGAAGATGAGATATCTCATGATCATCTTGATGAGTCAGAGAAACATTATAAAACTATTCTGAAAACTAAATTTCATTGAAATCCATCAAATTTGATTAATTTTAAAATTAATCGAGAAGGTTTATTTTTATACATTCTTCTATAGAGAGTTGATAAATTCATAATGAAAACTAATGATACCCAAGAAGAAACCCCTAAAGTTGAATCCCAAAAATATGGACCAAATATAATATATGGTGACCCAAAATAATGATACATAAATAATTCATTGATATCAATGTTTGTCTAATGCATCTCAAAAATAGTATATAACCCAAGGACCTATAGGATCGGTGTCTTAGAGACTATCTACATAAGAATATGATATAATCATATTTATTACATATATAATGGAAGAATAATAAATGGTAGAGAAAAAATTTTAATTAAGGGAAAATTAACAAATATTTAGTGTATTAAATCATAAAAATAGAGGAAACCATGAGAAATGAAGAGATATTAGATAAAAAGATCAGGATATCATAACTGAAAATCATATAACATGATTTATGATTATTGAAATAGGCATATTAAAAATGACCCCCTAAATTTCATAATAAAACAAGTCTTTGAAGAAAATAAATAATATAATTCAAAATGAGAAATCATATCAAAAGAAAGTGGAATATTTTAAATCCTAGATTATCATTAAAATATTAATTATCTAAGAATGAAATCATAAAATTGGAATTAATTTCCCAAACCTAATATCAAGTAATAATATCATAATGAAGAAGCCATCCCGACCACATTCTAATAACATAGTAAATCGTGAATACCTACCTTATTCCCATAGTAGATTGAGATGTTCATTCTTGATTCCCATAGTTATATAGTGAAATATAATAACACAAAAAATGTAATAAAGGGTGATATAAAACCCCCAACATTCATCATACTAACATATGAGTGACACATAAAATTATATCATTCATATTATAATAAATAACCAATTATAATAACACTGGTTTCAAAACATTTCCTTATGGTAAAAAAACATGATTATTTAACACCAAAAAAGAGAACTCCCAAAAATATTATCATGAAAATAAAATATAGGTTGATTTAATAAGTGTTACTTAATTATATAATAACCCCTAGAAAATTGAATTGAAATCCCTGAAATGGGTTTTCTTAAAATGTATTTGTTAATATCAAATTAAAGGAACATGATTTTCAAGATACATTCCAAAAACAATTTAATTTTAGATGATTAAAATGATTCATAAAACAATAATTAAAAAAATTACAATAAATATAATTTTATATTAAATAAAACATTGGTCGATATGTGAAGTAGAATAGTCAAAAATATGATTAGGATAAGGAAACCCCTTTTAAATTTTCTAAAACACTAATATTTAATGCCCAAATTATTTAAATTTTAATGAATACTTTTTTAAATGAATAAAGAGGAATATAAGGATCATTATTAATAAAATAAAAATGAGTTTACAATAGGTAAAAATGAATATCAGTGGGAAGTAAAAACATGTGTATGAAAAAATATACATTAAAAGAGATTGGAATTATTCTTAACAAAATACCATTTTTTAAGAAGTAATAGATTCATCAAGGAATACTAATTTGGTGTAATAAAATATTTCTGAATAAAAAACATGAATAATCAATAAAAAATAATTATATGTTTGTGTAATTTATCCTTTATAGATTATTATTGAAGTCGAGTGATTATGAATGAATAAAAAATTTTATGTGAAAAACCCCCATTACCATTATTAAAAATTATTTGAATATGCTCTAAATTAATTTAAAATAAAGATAACTATCATAAAGAAATTTTTTATATATACATTCAATTACATTATCTATTTTATATAATTAATTTATGATCAGTTTTTATGAATATATTAGTTAGTCTTATTTTTACAATCGGGTGTTAGTAACATAAATTGATTCACATGTGATTTAAGATAACTATTTTTAGTTATAATTCATTGATATATATTTTATCATTCATAGGTAATATAAAATAATATATTTAATTTTTAAAAATTAAATTTGATTTTATAATGTAATTATATGAGTGTTTTCTTGTGTATGATAGAAACAATATGAGTGATGAATGTGTTTTATTTATTTATCGAAATGAAGTGATTACCTAATAATGATCATTAATTTCTTTTATCCCTACAGAATCATAATAATGGTATTTATTACTCTTATATATCATATATAATCATTAAAAATAAGTTATGACTATCCATGAATGAGGTAGTGCAAATAGATTATTACATTCCATGGAGGAGGTATTCTATAAGTAAACAATGGAGATTATTTTGTTTCCATAGTAAGTGAGAAATAAGTGATATGGGATACAATTTTAATAACCGTAAATATTCTATTTATATATTGAATTAATTATTAGGCCATCCTTGTAAAATGGTGAAGGAGAATGATACACGTTATGTCATGGCGGCGATACATTTCCTATACGCACATTTAATGTTTCATATTTTCATAAGGGGAAGGGAATATGTGTTTAGTAATTATTATTATAACATAAAAGACCATATACTATTATAAATAACGAATTAATGATATTATTTTGGGATAATTAAAATTTAGATGGAAATATAAAAGGAAAATTTGATAGATAAAATATTTTTCATGCATTAAGAACATTGGGTTCCTCTTATATGATTCCATGGAATGAAATATACAAGGATAATATATTGTAACAATAATCTTATGTGAGTGAAAAATGATTATAGTGGAAGTAAAGAGGGCACCTTTTCATCACGTAACCTAATTGTTATATTGTTATTGAAGGGATGCATGTTTTAAAAGTGATGAGAATAACATTTTGGTAAATATTTAAACTTTATATAAAGTTGGAACATGTTAAACATGTCTAATGGATTTAAAAATGGAAACAAGTAATATTTATTTTGTTATAATGTCAATAATATCTCAAAAAATCAGTTATAAATATGTTTTTAACATGTTTCAATCAATTTACTTCTTAAATTACCACATTTTAGATTTATGATTTTATCATAGTAATTGATTTTTAACTAAGATTACATAATACATGCCTAAAACAAATGTGGTAAATATCATATTATTACTACCCACTAATTAATTTTTTTAATCAATTGGATCATATTAAATTTCTAAAGGTTCTTAAAATTTATTTTATTAGAATAAATTTATAATTTGTTGAATTGTTTTTGAAATTTTTTTAATAAAGGTCTAAAATATTAAATATAGGTTTATGAACTATATAAAATATTATAAAATGCATAATTTCAATTATAATATATATATTTTTTCAATAAAAGTATTTATTAAATTTCTATATCAATATTATATACTAATAATGACATAAAATATACATTATTATAAATAAAATCCTATTTGACAATTCACCAAAAAATAAATTCTTTATAAAAATATAAAATTGTTATATTATTTAAATAAATTCATGAAAAATATAAAAATTTAATAATTATTTAAAATTAAAATCCTAAAATCTATATATTATATTTTTAATTGATTACATAAAATATTGAAAACCCTGTTTTTATAGGAAAATGACTTTTAGAATATTAAATTTAATTTTTCTTGTAAATTAATAATTATTATAGTGTTATAATTGTATTCATAATAAAATATATCCTATGATTATTCAATCATAAAAAATTATTTCCAAGAAATAAAAATCTAATATTAGGTAAACATTTTTTTTACGGATAAAGAAAATTGGATAAAATGACCTTTCCAAAAGTATAAAAATTCATGTTATGTATATACATATGAATATAATTTTACATAATGATATAATATTATTTTATATATACATAACTCTCTATGTTATTTATGTAATTCATAACCATTAGTTAATTTATTTTTTAAGTTTTGGGTGGTGGATTAGAGATCAGGGATCTTGAGGAAATCACTACATCCTTGAAATTTTCAAGTATATGGTTTTTACCAAACCAAAATAGCTTGATTATGTATTTGGATTGGTATATGGAAAACCATAGTGAAGCTAGATCTATTTCTAGATCAGAAAAATGGGATTTATAAGGAAATATTCTGATTTCATGAACAATTTCATCCAACATCCTTAATTCATTATACAATATGGTTACTTCAATTTATACTAGATAATTTAATCGATGAGTTTTAATGATAATATTTAATATTCAAAACAAATCAAGAATTTTTGTTTTATATTTTCATAATGAGTTAAACATTCAATTTAATATATCATTTTTTAATGATAATATATTGTTAAATCATCGGTCATTCATTATCATATCTAAAATAAATTAGGTTTGTTAAATTTTAATTATTAATTACTAATATTGATAGATAATGATATCTATAATAAAATTAAATATTTTATTTTCTAATCATATATAGAAAATATATTTAATTTTAATAAGAATAATTCGTATATTGTGTTTCTTCCCAAAAAATCGGGTTATATACCTCACACAGTTGAGTGTTAAGAAATCTTTTATTTTTCAATGAGTTCATAATTTATTACTTTAGTGAAAAATTTACATAAATTAGTTTATGCTAAGAAATGGGATTCCCTGTATTTATAATAAATACAACACACACACCTATCTCTTATCCCTTGTGGTCCATTATCATGGTTGTGCTGGTGAAGTGTTGAGGTTGAATGACGAAGTCAATGGAGAATTATCTTAATCCATATAAGGATTTATAAGATCCACATTAAGACCCCTCCTGGACCTTTCAAGACTAGGCAAAATTACTAATCTCTCATACACAATCTATATATTAACCCTCACCCATGTATCATGATTTAACAAATAACCACCCATATTATCACCCACTTGTTTCACCATTCCTTGGAGTACCATCTCTAGGAAACAATCTATGAAGAAGGATGGGGGTTGGATTCCCCCCAATGTATTCTCAATGTTTCTAATCATGTACCCAAATTTGGGAATTCTAAGACTGAAATTGTATCCGTCACATGTTTCATGGGATGGAGTGTTTTGTGGCATTGTTTATAATTCTTGAACAGTACCAAACCCGATATTCAATAGGTATCCTCCCTCTTTCATTCCTGACAATCAACTCATATTTAATTAGTGAAAATTACAAAGTGTTATATTCTAAATCTACCAAAGTAATATTCGTTTCAATATCTCTTGAAAAAATGAGTCCATAACATGATGAAAATGAATTGGTGAATTCTAATAATGATGATTCATTAATATCACATACAATCATAGTATTCTTATGATCTCTTCATAGTAGCTGTTACTTGTTGTTTCTACCCTATCCATTTTTTCACTAGAGAGGATGTTGTGGTTAATATAACCACAATTATTGAACATGGATTCTTTATTTATCTAGTTTGTCTATTACCATAATTATATCAAATCAATCTAAAGAACCTATAGTAATATTTACATTCTCATTAAATTATATTTTAAAAAGAATCCATTATGCAGTTGGATACATTAAATCATAAAAAACATCAGGTTGGTAAAGATAAAATACAATATAGTAAATGTGGAGTGTCTATAGTAAATATTATATATTAAAAATTGTAAATAATGTGATTTATTTACCACCATCCCGATCATTGGTATTAATTTAACAGGCTCCCCCTTGTTCTCAAGGTCATGGTTGTTCATTATTCCAATCATCCATACAATCCAATAACATATGACACATAATTTTCAAATATCTATCATTTTTATATGTAAGGAATTAGATCAATACAAGTTATATTGGATGAATTCTTCCCACTTTCATCATAATAATTGGACTCTTTATTTTCCTATGACATTTTAATACTTGAAAGCCATCTCGTAAAAAAGTAAATAATTTTACAGTCGCCTTGAGGAAAACCCCCTGATGATTTTCTCTATTTTTGGTAAATATAAAATTGAACATTTATTCCTCCATCATCATCATAATAACTTGTTATTATAAAATAAAAAAATAATTCCTCAAAAAAATGTTCACTTTATATAAAATAACATTAAAGTTCATAATGTTAATTGAGAAAAATGAACTCTCAAAACGAATAAAAATTAATGATATATCTATATATGTAAATATTTTATTACAAGATGATATAATTTTATCTTTTACTTAAATAACCTATTATGATATCCATGCAATTCATAAGAATTAGATAAGCACTGGTTTCAGTTTTATGTGGTAATTCAGTGAGCCTGATTATTGTGTAAATCTCTATGTGGATGAACTACTATGGTATATATTTTCATCTATCTATATTTACTAGAGTTCCGATTGGGGTTGGTCAAGGGAAATACCTAGAAATGTTGCCTCCTTCTATATATCATATAAATTATCTTCATAAGAAAAACATATTCTTTTATACATTATTGGGATACATTAATTTAATCTGGCTAATTTGATAGTAATGTTTTTATAGTCATATTTGATATTAAAAATATATCATGGATTATTTATTTATTTTGGTATTGTGTATAAAAAATATTAAATAATATTTCATTTATTTAAGGAGAATGTATTGTGAAATCATTGGTTATTACATTTTACTGAATGTCTACACCTGTATAGATTATTCCATGGTCATAATGGATAGAGTGTGTATCACAACCCCGACTAATGGAATGTTTGTAAGGAAATAATTTTCATTATTTCATATGGAGTTCACATTTTTCCTAGTTATATTAATATAATCTACATAGCCCTTAAATCCATGTTGTATAACTACAAACTACATAAAACATACGTCAGAAAAATATGAAATTAAAATTTGAAGTATTTTAACGTATTATTATGAAAAAAAATCATCCAAGTTATTATCTCATGATGTTAAAATATATGTTATATGGTCCACCATAAATGTACATTAAAATTCATTAGGTTTTTGTATTTTTATGAATCATCCATAATATGTAATAGTTGGTTCTATATAGGAATTCTCAGTTCCTGTTCCAATATTGTATTTATCACCCAACACTAAGATTAAATTTCCTAAAGAAATAATAACTACATATGTATTGATTACATATTTCATGTCACATATCGTATTTTAAGTTATTTTATCATTTTCATAGAAAAATATTCCACATATACATAATTTTTCACCAATGTTGAAGTTTTTAATAATTTATGTTGTTTTATATCTATCCTTATCTCTCCTTGGTGAACAGAAATTTTACCCGCACGTAATTTTACTTTTGGTAGATCTATAGAATTATACTTTTATCCAATAAATCCATGTTTCGTGATTACCATTACCAAGGAACATGTATAGACTCCTCGATCTCCCGTCAATGGACCTATAATAAATTTTTTGATAATCAATCATCACTCAGTAAATAGTTTCATCATTCTCACCAAGTATTAATATATATAAGAATTTACAAAGAGGTGGAACTATATTATGGTATTGAATATCCATTTTATATGAGAATTTTCTGTTGATTAGTGTATTTTATTATAAGATACATGGTGAATTCTTGACTATAGTACCTAACCATGTGTTTAATCCCAACTGTTCACCCATGACGACTCAGTAAAAGAGATCTCATAAATTCACATTATTTTTTCTGTCCTTTATCGACATTAATAAAAAGTGATCATATTTTTTACATTATTCAAATCAGTGAACAAATTATTTTATAATATCTTGTATAACATGACATTAAATGGAAAACATCTATATAATTATCATATATCATTAAATTTCCTAACATATGGTCCATTCTAAATCAACTAAAAATAATTATAGAAAACCATTAAATGGGGCCTAATTTACCTCATGTGCATAAAATATTTACTTATGTTCCCCCAAATTTATTACTCTTTGTATAAATAAATATTTGAAAAAAAATCCACCACCATGTAATAGCATAATGGGTACAGGGATATGTTATCAGAACTATGTGTGAAATTATACCCATTACTGTCAATATTTTGTGACACATTAATCACTTATCTTGATGCATAATTTTTTTTAACAAATTCCATGATTTATCATGATTATTATGTCCTCTAACACTTCTTGGGTTCTCCTTAAACATGTATAGTACTTAGATAATGCTCTGTCATTTTGTACATGTGTCAGATAAATATAGAGCACTCATAGATATACCCTTATTGTATAACCTAAAATTGTATTACATTATTGTCCTAGTCATATGATAAAAAAATTATTGATATATGGTCTAATATTTGTGACCATAAACATATTATATGGGGATCTTCTATATAAACTACATTGATAATTTTTCTCCGCTATGTGATAGCTTACACTAAAATGGGGACTATGTTCATTCATTGGGGATAAGTAGCTATGAATATATATGTAATGAATAATATTATGTTCTCCCTAAACAATGTCTATAAATTTTCCCCTCAAAATATATTTGTGTGAATTTATTCCACCAAATTCAAGATATATAGTGACACATGATTCCTTCATCACATGACATTTCAAGTTTCTAGATAAACTATATTCACCTTCCATTACAGTGTTTAGGGCCGCTCCACTGTTGCTAGTTTTTCTCTAATAATTACAAAAAATAATATATATTAACAAATTATGGGGTGGTTAGATTGTTATTAACAAAAGAGATAAAGTGATGATCATATAACATGAACCAACCACATGTTCAAATCTAATCCCCATTTTTTTTGGTGTTCGAAATATTATTCATTCATTTAGTTATAATAAAAGGTTATATTTCATTGATAATAATAAATCATTAAGTATATTATTCATGAAATAATGTTATTTATAATAATATATTAAATTATATAGATCATTATTCCTTTTTCACATGATATTAAAATGGATGATGTATCATTTTTCTTTTATGATTTCAAATTGTTAAGAATATTCTATATCAAGTGGCCCAAATAGTCTTCATGGAATACCTCCTAGGTGATATCAACTAATAAAGACTACTATTTCATAAGATCATAATATATGTAACTTAAATTACTTATGTGTAATATTCCATCCCACTTGGTAGTTCACTTTATATAGAGATATTATTTATATGGCTCCATTTCCCAACACCTGTATCATGACTCACCAATGTTGTGAACATTATAATTTCCACAAATATATAATAACAATATTTTACTTTATTAATATAATTTCTATTTATATATTGTGATTAAAATGATTTTTCGACATTATCCTAGCTTCAAACACTTATGATTATAATCCATGTCAACATGTTCTTACCAACTCACACAAGAATCATTGGTGTTCTTATCAAATGTTGTTATACAACATGGTAAAATTCCTCATAATAACAACTAAAATAGAGAAATTATTTTCCTCATTACCTTATGTTAATATAAAAAACATATGGACTTCCATAAAATAAATCCTAGGATAATCATGATATTTTATAGGATAGAAACCTTGTTTTACAGTACATCCAAATTTGTGTCGGAGTCCCCAATTAATGACATTCATTGTTCATTAATTTTCATGGAGGATAAGATATTCCAAATAATATATAATAAATATTTGTGACTAGATTTCTATTATTTTAGAATAGGTTATAACACATGGATCTCATATCTCTATCCTAACCCAAAATCCCCAAAAAATACCCCACTTCTCCTCTATGTTTGTGCCCTTTTTTCATATTTGGGGTTCCTTCACTATTTTAACCCTAAAATATGTTATCTCATGGTGAATAAAATTCCTAATTTCATTAATATTATTATATTTTTTTCCTCTTAAAAAAACTATAAATTATAAAACACCACCATCCTTATCACATAATGTTAAACTGAACAACATGTGGTTCATCATGTAAGAATTTAACCTACATAGAATAGTGCATTTTAGGTGACCAAATTTACCTACATGAGGGAATGATAAATTTAAAAGTCTATATAATATGGGACCATACACTGGGGAAAATCCCCTTTCTCCCAAATAATCAGGTTGTTTGGGGCCCCCATATTAAATTTTTGATGTGCACATAGGTATTTTCCTGGATACCATAAAAGGGACTATAATATTTATACTCCTATATTAGGATATAAAAATACCCATACCCAATATTTCAACTAGATCATTAATGGGAGAATCCATTATAAAAACAATGTATGAATTGATTCTTATTATTTTCAGGAAACATATTGATGTTTTAACCGTATATGTCAGACACCACCCCAAACCAATGTCAGGGTCCATTACCTCTCATTGTACATATTCATCCTAGTCATGGTGTACACGAGACTAAATTGTTCCAACCATATTTATAATTACCATAATTTATAGTTCATTCTTAGAGTGTTTGGAGTCACCATAAACCATTCATTGATATGAGTAACAACTAGATACATCACATACTGACCCCTCCATATAGTAAATATATAATGGCCTCCATATTCATAACATCTTATATAAAGAATATTTCATAATAAAGATATGATATTTTAATCACAATACACGTCTTATAACATAATGACCATACCCACATTCGAATATTGGTCAGCATTAATACTCAGTACTACTTTTTCATCTCATTTTCTGGATTTAAATACCTAAAGTCATGATATACAACCTTATCATCCAATATTAAAGAGATGTTGAGTTCAATTAATTATTCACCACATTTGGGCTATTTCTTTATGCCACCATATCACATGTCCATAGACTATAACGATAAAAAATATGTACACCTCCCAAATATTGTCAATATTATCATTGGACTTCATATTCAATTGAGGTTTATTTATACGTTTTGATATATAATGTCACATTATATTTCTCAAGAAGTGCGACAATAAGATATGATCACCTCCCTCAAAGATTTTCATATTAGTGGTTCGATAATTCCAATAATGCTGGTTCAAAATCATGCTTTTCAATATGTATATTGCCGCATTTATGGTCAAATATTTGTGAACTTAAAATTCATTCCTTTTTTATATATGAAAAATTACCTTAAAATATGTGAACTACACATCTAGGTGGTTTAAACTATCATTAGGCCACATGTTCATGTTGGGTCTCACTAAATATTTAACGAATTCTATGTAACCTTAAAATATAATCCAAATGGTATAAATTTAAGGAAACAATAAATATAAATGAAAAATTCATAATACTTTTTAGATCAATATTCCATAAAAAGAAATCATAGCATAAGCCTTGTATCCAATCTATAGGTTACTTTTTTTATGACATAGTGAAATTATAAAATGAAAAAAAAACGAGGAATAAAGATTGTAGGGTTCACCATATAGCCCAAAAAATTCCACAATATAGTTATTAGACTCATTAGATAAGGAAATAGATTTAGAGGGATTCATGTCCCAATGTCCTAGAAGCATGTCATATCCTGTCACCTCAAAAATTTGTTTAGTACATGGTGGTGTAATCTTCAGGGTACTCAAAACATTATTGGATATTTTTTCCAAGTAGGATACTCCATTCCCTATGTTTCTAACTCTTATTAAAACTTAAATTTTCCATTTTAAATGTTTGTATTCAACTACATGTGATATCTCTTATTAGAAACGCTTGTGCCCCAAATTTGAATACACCAAATAGAGGCATATTTGTCATATGGATAATGTCCACTCCTCTATATGGCATCCAACACCATAGTGATAACACCAATCCTTTGAATTTCATAAATTCTCCTCCTCTACATATGGTTCTATACCATCATTTATCAGTTAAAATAATTCATGGTAAGATTTCAATAAAAAAATAAAACTACACATGCTGATTGAAATACCCACAATGTTACACACTCAAGTATTTATCCATATTCAATGAACGAATATGATATCCAATTCCTTAACCATTATTTTTCATCATCTTGTGACCCTAAATAACATAACCTGGTCATCCAAGAACCATTAATATAAATGTTTTTCTCCTATTTATTGGATATTCAATATTAGTATTGGGATCCCCACTTACATTAGGTTGTCAACATTAACATACTACATAATACATTACATCAATTGGATAAAAAATTACAACCTAAAAATTAACTCTATGTTTTATGTATCATTAACCAAAATAATATTCATCTATTCATGAGGATGTTTACATTATTGTCATCATTTTTTCTCATTCATGTTGGGTTTATATCATCCTTTCTACTACATATACCTCCTCAACTTCTTTGGTAAAATAATTATGACTATGGAAACTAGAATCAAATAGATGAAAAAATATTTTTTGTAAAATACATTCACCATTCCATAATTTTTTTTCTACATTCATGACATTATTCCCTTCACTAACATCATGTTTTCTTCACTTTAGTTGTTCTATAGATCACAACATTTTTTATAGTCAAAATTATCTAACCTAAAATACCGGTCATATTAGTCTATCTTGCACAAACCTGAAAAAACTCATGAAAAAGGCATATAAGTTTCTAGGTCAACAAACCTAAAATTGATTCTTGGAAAAAATGTGGGGTATTACTTGCAGGTATGTAACACTCTTAGAAAAAGTAAAATTAATCTTTTAGAAAAAGCAAAAAAAATCATGTGGGAAACCCATATATGGAAACCTGATAAAACATTAGTCCCAGCACAATAAGGATTCACCATTTGAGCCGCAATAAACGATTATGTTCAATAAGAATAGAGAAAATTCTTGGGGTCCACCATATGGTCCAATAAAATTTCAGGTCCAGGTCAAGAGGTCTCATAACCTAGGAAAATATTTGTGCAACTTCCTATTTTTATCCTCAATTGGGGTAGAATATCTATGTGAAATCCATGAATATGTAGTTGTTGGGTACTTCATCCCTACTGGATGTTCGATTATTCATTCCAAATTCCCCTTGGCCATCTTAATCATGATGACTTATACCTCCCCATATCCGAGTGTACTAACTATAGTGTATTGTGATTGTACATATGCCACTATATATGGCCTACCAATATCCATTAATATGTTCATGTACATTAAGAAATTATCATGTATATATAATAGTAAACTAACTATAGTGTGTATTATTGTTACCTATTATACTCTATCTATCCAGCACATTTTCATATATGTGCACACTTCTAGGATGAAATCATTCTCAAAATCTAAGTAGACCAAATCTAGTATACATTGATAGTTCATATGATGTCACATCTAGTTTACATATGACCATCCATGGGCATAGTTTTATAAAGAAATCATAATCCATATCATATTATAATGTATCTAGTATATTGTAATGGTGAATCTCCTTTTATATCTTGCATTTTTGTACATATTTTGATGTAGAATTTCTATACCTATCTATGTGAACACATCATGGATGAAGCCCCCTCTAATTCAATATTAATTGACACCATTGTTGAATGTGGTCAATAAAACAGATATATTAACTAATTTGATCATCATTATGTTACACCTCTTCAGTTTCATAAATTATCATTAATAATAAATAGATATTGCATCGAAGGATTGATGATTTTTTAATAGTTAATATTATTCAATAATAGAGAAAAATGGGGATGTGAATTCCCAAAACATAGTTACTCCCTATCATCATGTATAAAAAATAGTAAGTAAAATAGTCAAATATAGAGTTTGGTTTTACTTAATTCATAATATAGTTAATTTTTAATTGGATTAATTGATTTACTTTTAAATATTTGGGCCACTGGAAGCCCTAGTCTCATCATGGGGATACATTTTCTTTATCTCCATACCCAAATTATTGTTTTTCTTCTTGGGGGCCTTGAGATCAATTGTTTTTTTAATGTTCTTCTAATTGTTTAAAATGTGTGAGCATCATATTTTTTATAGTTACATGGTCAATGATGTTAAACATTCTCAAATTTGTGATTCCTTATTTTTTCTCCATTAAATCCTGGGTGTCCCTTTCTGAAAATTCTATCCAATGTTTTTTACCCTTGAATATATGATGTACATTCTAATGAATCATCAGTGTATCTATAAAATACATTATTTCATAGATTAAAAAATATTAATCTTGGTAGTCAAATACAACCATCACTATACCCTTTAATAGTTCCCATAGGTTATATGATTTTAACCAAATTTTAAAAGTTGTGGTCCAGGTCATCCGAGCAGGTATATTTGTATACACCCATCCACATGTTCAATTGTAAAAAGAAATTGATTTACCATAAAAAACAACTTGATAATTAAAAAATGTATTATAATATCTACTATATATACTAATTATGGGTTTCAACATCTTATGTGTCACCAAATTACGTATCCACATCACCAAAATTTTCATTTTCTATGTCAATACCCAACCCCGCTGGCGATTTTCTATGGCTAATGATATGGATCCCTCTTTTGATTTACCTAGATTCATCCGGTTCTTCCTAAAAATATAGGGTTCTCAAAATTTTGACATACGACTTCTCCACCATTCACGAAGATTCAGTCCAGAAGTAACCAAATCTCCATCATTTTAGAATCCCAACTCCCACACCTCCCCAGATCCTCTCTTCCCAAACACACATCTTGTGGACAACTTCTCCTCTATACTCGATGAACTGCTCTCAAGGATACCAAATCTTCTTAATTATCAACTCATAGCTCTCAAACCTCCTTAGATCCTCTCTTACGTAGAAAATATCTAGTTTCAAACCTCTCACACATTTTATTTATCCAAACTATTTCAAAAATTTGTCTCTCAATTCTGGGTTGATGTACAATGCTTTGCATATGATTTCCATCAGTTACATCCTAAAACTGTTATCCTCATACATTTTTCTTCATAACACAGAATACCATCTGGTCAGTTCATTTCATAAAAAATCCTTTCATATTGATTTCATATCCTTTGTAGATATTTTTTTGTGAGAAATAATTATTGGAAAATATTTCACATCGTGCGGTGGTAGTATCCACAGTGACCTCTTGTTGCAATTTCGTTCTCCAGTGAAGAGGTTCATTCCCTTCTCTCAGATCTCCACTATGTGATTCTTTTTATATTAATCAAGTATTGAACCTAGATTAATTTTCAATAAAGTCCCTAGAATGGAATTTATTTTCAAATTTTAATCATGGATGTTTGAATTATTCACAAGTTATCATTCAATTCACATAAGAAATTCAATACTATAAGAAACTATTGCTATTGTCACTAGATAATTTTCTCTGAGAAGTTATTTGTTTACCTTTGTTGTTGATCTACATTTTATGTGCTCTAATTTGACCCATGGTAGATTAGGATGAGTATTATTTCTCGATGAATGATGTTGGTATAATTTTAATTTTAAGTTATCACTTTTTCAAAGATTCTTTGTTAGTCTACTATACATGTCATGACACTGGTTGTTCCTTGAGCCTATTTTTTTCCTCATAAACATTTTATACTATGATGCATGGTTTTATGGTTTTATGGTCATATATAATGGAGTGGTCTCATTTTCTTATTGAAGAATTTCTTAGAGGTTTGGGATGATATGGAAAACAAACTTTATTTAAGGGTTTTGTGAATTCTTCAAATTGACAACAAAATGTTTGGAGATGAATGAATCTGTTTGGGATTTTTGTTTCTCCATGTTTTCATCTCAATAGTTCTTTCCTTTGACGGAAATCATTTTTTGTATTTGGGTCTTCAGGGCTATCATTTTTTGCAATCATTATGTTTTTAAGTAGCGGCGACATCAACAGTGTGTAAACCTTGTGGCTAATGGATTTTATTTCTTCTCAATGGTGTGGTCGAATCCTGCTAAAATAATTTACATGAAAATATTAATTATGTTTATCATTTCCTTGATTGACATCTTTTAAAAGGTTATGGATTCCTGTGTTTTCAACCATTCGTATTTTTAAAAATATTAAGAGAGATTAAAATTTCTACATGATATTTTTAAATATTGATATTTTTTGAAGTAGATTATTATTTATATAATTATGTTGAAATATGAAAATTGATTATTGATTATTATCATTGAACATAAAAATAATAAATGGTGATATGTGATTCTTAATTACATATCACCTTGTCCAATTTTTTATATTTTTTATTTTATGCATCAAGTTAATTGAATGTTATTCTCTCTGATCAAGGACACACAACTTTCTAGAAAAACCCACTCTTGAGTAGAAAGTAATCAGGTTGGTTTACTCCTCTATATGTTTTAGAGATATATCAGTCTATTATAAAAAATGATAATTCAATAGGTATTGTGGAAATCATATCTATCAACCCTTATTATATCATTAAATCTAACTATGGTCTGACTAGATTTTCCCTTGTTGATGCCCAGAAGAAGAAAAAATAGAAAAATGAGGGATTTGACCTTTTGGTCTTGACCGTTCCCACTTGAAGTAGCTATAGATGTTCATGTATAGTAAATTGGGCGATGTGATTGAGAATAAGGATGACACTTCATTATCTACCTATCCATTTCCTTTTCTTTATTCATTTTACATTCTCCTTATGTTCTGAAAAATTGAGTCGGTTATTTATTCAATTATTGGTATAAATCATATCGGTGTCTATAATGTCAGGTCAGCTAGCTCTAACATCATCCTTCATCATTCATTACTGACTCCCATAGTATAGTTATGTAGTAAACTATAAAAAACTGAATTATTTTAACATTTTATATTATTAAACTTGTGTTATTGGTTCTGAGCTCCCATCCGCTATGGATGTCATCGATAATGCTCTCTCTGGCTTCAGCCCCACCTTTTTCTTCCTCCAAAATGGTTCATTCATCCATAGTAAGAGCACTACAGTTGTTTCTCATGCATGAATCATCATATAGTTGTGGGGAACATCTGGTAGAGAAATTTTATTTGATATCATGTTCATATGTGATGAGTTTCTAATTGCCTTCACTATTTTCTTTTAAATAATTTTATTATAGACTGTTTGTGCTAAATGAGAAAAAAAATATCCATGTTTCCTAACAATTTTCTTGATTTGTATTCAAATTTATTCAATGATTATTTTTGGAGAAATAGTTGAACTCTCCTCCACCCTTGATTCAGATTGTATATCATTTCATCCGCTTGTGGTTTCTATTTATAATATTTTTCGTTATGCATCTCACCCATTCCCAGAATTTCCACATAAATTCTTAATGTTTTAAACACCAGATATTTATTTTATTCCTTTGAACTGACTGAAATAAAAGTTAGTGTCACCATTCTAGTTTCTTCAATGAAGAATAAAACATTTCCATTTACCATGAAACATGTATAAACTATTTACTTTCATTATCCTGAAATTTGATTACTTTTGTTCCATGCATGGTTCATGGTTACTCAGTTTAATGCAGCTTATTGACAAGCATTCATTGATCATCCAAGGCCTTATTTCATGCCTAGAAAATTTTTCAAATTTATCTCACTAATTTTTTATTATTTCCCAAGTGTATTGGAGGTTATGATGAAAAATAAATATGTATGTGGCTTAAATTAAATGATTTCACCCACTGTATGTGGAATAAATTATATTAGTAGTGGATAATTATATTAAATAAACTAAACATAAATAAATTTTTTAAAGTAGTGGATTATTTTATTCTATTTTATTTAAATTAGTTTTTTTTTTGGAGAACTAGAACATGTATTACATGTTGATTTTCTATTAGAATAAATTGTCTCACATATAATTTTTTCTTGACATAATTTTATTTTGTGGATTAACATGGTATGGAACTTTGTACCATGACATGGTATGGATTTAAAATCACCGCAACAATTTCTATCATAGACAACATTAATACCAAAAGATTACCTGATATTTTATTTTGTTTCAAAAACATGATAAATGAATGTGAATCATATGAAAAAATCTGTTTAATAAAATATATTGAGAATATGGTAATTGTTAGTAATTTTTTTCTTTTAAATTTTGATGTTACAAAGACATGTAATGCAAGATGTTTTTATGTTAAAATCTCAAAAATATTAATAGTTCCAGTCACATTTTTTTTTCTATACATTATTTTACAAATTATTATTTTATAACATATAGTTTAATGTATTTCCATGTAATATTGGATCATTGTTTCAAGCCCCATAATCAGTATGTATGATATATTATTCTATTATCATCATGATTTAAATTAATCTGTAATTTTTAGGGGATTCATGTTGTTGTTGCAGGTTACTTTGACCCATGAAATATCTGAACCAGTTATTGGTCGAAATGTGTTTTATACATCTAATTATGAATACATCATTATAATTAGTGCCTTACATGATAATTTAACATATGTATTCTTATTGAAATATTTTATTATACAATTTATATTTGTATTTATTTAAATTGACTTGATTCTCAATTACTAAAAGCTCTCATACCGTAATAAGATTAAATATAATTTTCACATCAAATTTGATCAAGCATTAAGGGATCAAATAGTTTTTGTGGAAATGTATTCACAACAGATTTTGGTAGAATCAATTGTTTCCAATTGGTTTTCCTTGTGAGTTTGATCATGGGATTTATTTTTTTCACCCACAACATCATTATTGATTTCATTATTGTTTGGACAATATTAGAGTTATCTTGGTATATGGACTCACAATGCTTGATCATGACTATGGTTGAATCAAAGAAATGCACCACGAGGGAGATGATCTATACTAGGGAAAAATGAACATGAATCCAAGAAACAAGGTCCCCTCCAAAGGTAACATCTTGAATCATTGATCTGGAGCATTCATCACAATCAATATGTCAGTGATGATGGAGATGTGTTATACATTGAAATTGAGCTTAAACAATTCAAATGAAAGATAATTCTTTATTGGGTGCATTGATGGAGAAATTAAGGATTCTATTGGAGGAAGAGATGCATTGAAATGATCCCTTGAAGCTAATTTTTTGTAAAGTTGACAGAGATTCTAGTTTTGGGATCTAGCACAACCAATTACAGCTAAGACTTATAATTTGTTTCCTCTACTATAATTCATTTAGTTTAAGGATCAAAATTTATATTTCTTATTATTCTAACTGTTCGAATTTGATATGGCTCTTTCGTGAATCAACCATTATGGTACCATGATTCTTTAATTAATAATTTCCCACTCCCATGAAATCTTTTACTGTTATTTCATTATACTACAAAAGTCATTTGTGTTTTAAATATTACAAATCTTAATAAGTATTATTATGTTAGTGAAATTTTATTCTATTATTGAATATAATTATTGTTTTATAGTGTCGTGTGAAAGCACGAGTGGAGTACTAAATTGATATAATCACCAATTTTGGAATTTTTTTTTGAAATGGACATTATTATAATGTATTTTAGGTATTATATGTCTACATAAGACGACCTATATGAGGATTGGCTAGTTCAGATTACATTGAAGTATTAAAATACAAGTACTGTTCATTATAATACATGATTATCCTATTGAAGAGACTAATTGATCATGATACTATGTTTAAGAGTTAAGAACACACATTCATGATCTAAGAGGAAAAATCTGTGGACATCATCAGCCCACTCTACATTTTTTGGATTCCTCTTTAGTATTAAATGGATGTAAAATTGTTCAAAAAGTGTTCCCATTGAAATAATAATGTGTTAATTTTCTAACAATGATTGAGCATATGATTTCCAAGGATTCCTTCAAGGTCACACCTGCTTGGACATGTTTAATGCTCACTAATAGTCGCATTTTACACCGTAAAACCTCTTTGGAATGTCGGGCTACATATATCACTGCTTCAGGGATGTTTTCTCAATGATTGAAATGGTATGATGGTATATATGTTTCTCCTTCCGTGGATTCCTCCTTGTATAATGTATCCTTGTTTGGGTATCCCTTAAAGAATAAGACAATGTTTTTTATACCGATTCTCAGTCCCATCTCTTTGTTGACACTAGTTAATTATGCTTCTTCTTTTAGGACATTCTAAATGGTCTAGTTATGGAAGTATCTTTCGATTGGGATAGTAATAATGATGAGGAATTTGTGGCATGTATTTATGATGGGACATAGTGAAACATATATTCATACTCATCATAGGGATTTTCACAGGCATAATAACTAAAGGATTCCCATATCAAATGTGGGGTATTTTATTCTAGAGGCATATCTTTGTGGTCTTCCATTGCTTCTATTATTTAACTCAGGGTATTCCGTGTGTTTAACATCTAGTGGAGACTGATCAGACTAATCAAAACATTGATAATAGTATATTAGACTGTACATTCCAAAGAGGGGTCACCTAGAAGGTGTACTAGATGGAAGGATCAAAACGCTGAATGAGGATGGATTTTGGATGGTGTGTCCCTAAAAATTGGAATTTTTTACAAATAAAGGGTGATTTGAACACCATAATGGATGGATCAGAAAGTAGGGTGAGTCCACACAAAGGAGACAGTAAGACATTCCATTTGATGGGATTGAGAATCGAGGGGGATTACTATGTACCCAGCATAGAAGCCAGGGATCAAAACCAATGTAGTTTGAACCATGTTTTAGGGGTTTACAGACATACACATCCCAGGGGGTACTTGTAACATCAATCATATAGATGATTGGGGATTAAACATAGAGATGGAATATATGGAAGGCATGATTCAATTGGATGTTTTTCACTGGGTAATATTAGGATGGGTATGGAGGAACTGTTGAAGGGGTAGATGAATGGAGATTGAACCAATGTGAAAGGAACTGGAGTGGGGATGGAATTTTCATGCTTGAACCTGAAAGAGGTTTTTTATGTATGCCCATTACAGGGAATCCAAATCAGGTTGTTTTATAATTGGTTAGTGAGTCACCTTAAAAGGTGGATCATGAGAATGGACACATGGATGGGGCCCAACTGAAAAGGATCTATGGTTTGAGGAATGGTCTTCCCAAAACACAAGATCTAGAGTGAGAGACTACGATGGGTCATGAATGATGGGATTAGTCCTCCAGATGATTCATTCACATCCCAATGGCTGGGAATAAAATTCACCATAGTTTAGTAGCTGGGCATAGAATTATGGCGTATACGAGGGACGACGACTTGGAGGCATGATGTGGATTACACATGGTTAGCATCCCATCACAAGAGGGACACTCTTGGTTGGATGAATATGGATTGTTTGTGGGTGGGATTATGCATGGTTAGAAAACTAGGTGGATTATAAAACATTAAGGAGGTGGATATGATATATGTTTTCAACAATGGGATGATATCACATCCTAAGGGTATGGCCCTATGAGGGAGAACCAAATTTTACTGTTGGATGGGGTTGAACATCGAGGAGGCTTCCAACCTATCATTCCTAGAAGGCGGGGATCAAAATCCAAGTTGATCGATAATATACATTAACATCATTTGCGGAAAAGGGGTAATACAGGTTAACATCATACAGGATCAGAAATGAACCAATGTTAAATGGCCAAAACATATGGGCGATGGTATTGAATCTTAACAAGGATTACTACATACCCTTCATAGAAGACATGGATCAAAGTCAACATAGTTCTAGAGAATGGGGGGATGAAAATTAAACCAGTTTAGTCACCCATAGGTATTTCATGGTTGATTCATAATATAATCCCATGTGTTTTATGCTCAATGTTTAAAAAAAGTGGTAGTAAGGGACCCGGAGATCGTGTCACGAGAGATGCATTCCTAGAGGTCATGTGGGGATTACACATGGTTATAAGCACAAGAAGAAGAATATTGGGACATACTCTTAGAGGGAAGCCCAAGGAGGGGTGTAAATTTAGGTGTTGGATATTAAAACCATACCTGGAACATCCATTCAAGGGGTTTCAGGGAATATGATAGGGATTTCGAAGCACACATGCTGACAAAGTGTAGGGGAATGAGGTGGTAGAATGAAAAGGTGGGATCTGAGAGGCTCTCGGTTCTATCCCATTTATGATCCTATTAGGAAATCTACACCTATAGAAAATAAAAATTAAACATCATGTGTTGGGGATGTGGGTTTCTTTTCATTTTAACATCTGGTTTCTCAAACGGATCGTCCTAAGTCCTTACACCTAGAACAAACATAACATTTTCTAACCCTCACTTTGATGTAGGACGAATAAAAAAATGCCCAACGGGAGTGCGGTGGATGATTGGTCACTCGAGGGGATCATTTTATATTTTCTATGAGAATTCTAAATAGTTTTTATCATCCCTATGAGAAGATATGTTTTCATAAAAACACAAAATGAGGCACCACTTGGGGAACCATGAAGTCACATCATACGAACCTGGATTCCCTCATGGAAAAGAGGTTCGTGAAGAAAACAAAATCATAAAGAGAGGCTTCGTGAAGCTATAGTGCTTAAGCAATGTGTATGGGATTCAGAAAGGTAGGGCCTTGGGAATTAAGGTGAAATGGACCATCACAATGGTATAATATTCATGAAGCATGATGGAACCAGCATAGGCATGTAGTTAACATATTCTTTGATGGTGCTTCACGAAGGTTGAATGCCTCAGGATGACCACAGTACCCAAAATGGACTCCTACAATCGTGAGGGTTATAGGGATTTAGGGAGGTCATTCCCACTTTAAGAGGATTAAAAAAAAAATTGAATGTTTGTTCACAGTGCTCAGGTACCTGGGTGATTAATTTTTCTATATGGTTTGAAGAGAAAAGGATGACTCATGAATCAAGAGCTTGGAAGGTGAAAGATGAGGGTGATGATCCTTTTGAAGTAGTTGGATCAACCTATATATATGATCCCCGTATAAAGATTCTTCAATGGATTTCAAAGAAGGAAATGATGATTCTCAACCGGAGGTGGCGGTATCGTAATTTGGAAGGCATCCATCATGTTTATGCATGATGATCGGGATACTAATCTTATATCATAGAGGAATATATCATGGGGATTGGTTATAGACATTAATGTATCTATCATATCATAGAGGCTTTTATCATATCTCTTAGGTGGTCACAGAGAAGTCTACCTGCTAGATTTGGACTCGTCATGGTTATAAAGGGCTTTATGAATTTGTTTCAACAAATAGATCCTTTAGTGATTTATTTTATGTTTCCATGGTCCCATTTCAAGGAATGGATTTTAGGGCAACCCCCACCCCCATTATAATGGGAGCTATGGGATAGTTGGGGTCAAATTATGAAGCTAAATCACTAGAAACTATTAGATCATGAAGCAGACTAGGGATGGTAGTAAGCGGAGTTCCATTTAAGATCTTCGTATTGATCGGTGCGACCATGGAAAATCAAACCACAAGGGTTCGTTGGCTATAAATAGTTGATGGGGACCCTAGTTTTGTTTGCATCTATCTCTGTGAATATCTTCTTGAGGTTACAAATCATGAATCTCCAACACCCTCCCCCATTAATTCTCTTTGCGAACTGGGTTCCACGGATCGATGCTTAATTAATTCTTCGTAGTAAACCAGGGCATCATGATCCCTTATTGTGCTGTGAAGCACATCGAGTCCTTCAAGGAGTTATGACCATGATCTCTATGAGGCTTACATTGAAAATTATCTCTATGAATGGGCTTTGCGAATGAGATTCTCAAATAATAATGGAAATTGGAAAAGTATTGAAATTTAATGGCCAACCTAGAAGTTTCTTGGGAGGTCCATGTTGATGCTGCTCCGAGGGAAGAGATGTCAGAAAATCCAAAAATCATAGAATATGTTCTAATCCAGTCTGACCATGAGTTTGTAGATGATATATTATTAGAAGGTAAAATTAACTCTCCCCAATGCAAGAGACTTCAACTATATATTTTTAGTATGAGTAAAAATGTTCTCATCCCTGATGCAAGTCGGGATGAGCCATGTTGTTGGTTTCGGGGAATGTCAAGCTAGTAAAATTTATGCACGACTACCGATGGAAATACCTGGAATAACCACATGCTAATTTTTTACGACTGTCTCTTCAATAATGTCAATAATTTTGATGGGAAATCGCTACAGAGAGATGTGTATACTCTTCAAAACAACACCATTATAAGAGAAGTAATTGGGAACCTGGATAAGGGGTAGACTGATAATTTGGAATTTTTCTAGGTGCACAACATCATAGATGATTGGTCATGTGATTTCTATATTTTTTCCTCTTTTGACGAGCTCGGTGCAAAGATGGGGTGGGTAGGCCTATATGAGGTTGTGTGGGATTCTCAATTCCATATCTTCCAGCTAAAATATATGATTACAGAGTTTCTTATGAAGTGGTTGCCGAGAACCAACATCTTCCATTTACATCATGGAGAGGTTGGAAAAAAGTGATGGGATCTCCACCAGATCTCAGGTATTCCAATTTTGGGGGTGATGGATGATGAATTCATTCTTTTAGAGAACCCGTGGGAAGACCCATAGTAGATTCCATGGCTATAAAAGGCATTGATTGACCTAGTCCAGGTAATTGAAAAACTATCAATGACGGACATCCATTTCAAGTTGTGGTTATGATGCTTCCAAAACATCACACAAAATCATGTCGTTGTAGGGGAGGTGGCCCCTATGATGCTAAAAATCATGACACCCCCTTATCCCAATGGATCTCGGCATAACATAGAAAATTATTACTGGATAATCCTTGAGGAAATACAACGGTAGCTATGGGGGTGCAGGGTAAACAATATGCAAAAACCAGTGGTTGGGAAGACTGAGTTTATTTCTAGGCTCATTTGCAGCTTGATATTTGCAAGCAAGGATATGAACAAAGGCATGTGACTGAGAACATTCGTTTAGGGAATCCATTATGGCGATGAGGCAGTTATTCAACCTCAGAATCCGAGTACTGGAAAATCTATACATGGTGTGTAGAACATCAGTGAGGAAAATAAGATATAACGGGCATACAAGCTTCTCCATTTCCTATATAGTTGTATAGAGACACACATAAGGGTTCACAAGTATCTAAACCTGATTTCATCGCCTAGGTAACATTTTTTTAATATCCATTTTAAATGCAATGTGTATTTTCCCACCCATGTTGACTTCTCTAGTGGTGTTGATCAACATCTAGAGGGTGTATGATTTCAACATCCATCAATTCTTGCAACTAATAGTAGTATTTCATGATGTTTTCTAGGGAACTATGGTGCATCGATCATACCTTCTGTCCTTCTGAGGTGGAGTTTATGTAGCATGGGTAGACCGTGAGCCTATCTGTGAGCCAAAAATCCCAAACTATTTTTCAGTGTAGTTTTGGTGAATAAAAAGGATGATCCCAAAATTTTACTTGGGAGTTCTCAATGAGGACCACATGTGTGTGCTGGTGCAGATGAGGTTCATGGTCACACGAGATGGTGGGATAATGTGGCAAGAGTTGCCTCCGCCAACCAACATTAATGTGATTATTGAGAAGTATGAGAAGAACATGGAGACAGTTTGCACTAGGGAAATGATGATGCAATAAACTATATGGTCTAATAATGGGTTCCCCAACAACCCCAGGGTAGGGATCTGAAAATATCCAAAACACAAAGTGGTGAGGCAGCAATAGGGTCACTGATTCCATGTCCAGCTCCACGTGGATGAGGAAGAGTAACAATGAATGGCCCAGTGGATGAAATTGTTAAGAACCAAGTGGGAGGGTGGCTATGAATAGGGTTCTCCGGGATACCCACCCTTGCTTCTGGGAAGTAGCCGGACCACATAGATATGCATGTGAATGGTATTTTTTTCAATGGATTGGAACATCTAACACATAAACTTTCAATTTCATAGAACCTCTAAGATATGGGGCTGACTTAACAATATCTGGATGGATCTATCAGAGATCAGATATGCTAAGACTGGCATTCTAGTGGTTCAAGAAGAAGGGGAATAATACATCACTGAGCTTGAATACTTCATGAATTCTCATGGAACCCCACATTTAATGATAAATCTTGTGAAAGTAAAACTCAATCATCCATCCCCAATGAAACCGTCCTCCACTAATTTAAGGGATAATTTCCCTTTACCAAAATAATTACAGGGGTACACCTAGGGAGAAGTGGATGATAGGTTTATACCTTTGGATGAAGGTGAAATTGAGTCCTCGGAGATGGGAGAGTGTTAAAAAAACCCTAGGGGTAAACTCTAAACTTTTTTTTGTGGTACATACTCATATAATTCATGTTTCAAAATTGTAATTTTTCCTTTTTAAGAGAACCTCAAATTAAAGGACCCCTCCCACATAACAAAAAATGTATCGTAGGTTCCAATGTCTACGATGTTCGAAATTGTGGAATCCAGCAAGGCAGAAACACCAAGAGTGACACTTCCAAAATCATCAATGTTCCTAACCATATAAGGAGTGGCACATCCTGGGATTCCCACAATGAAATCCTGAGGTAGGGATCAACTATTTTTCTTCTTTATGTAATATTTTTCAAAAAAATAGATAATTTCCATCAAAACTAGCCAACTGACGTCATGAATTTTTATCTAACTAATTATTTGAACGGTGTGTGCCATTCTCAGGATGATAGATTGGGATCCGATAATCCCTTTTCCATGGGGAATGTTGATCATCATAGAATCATAATTCCAAACAACCTGGAACATGGTGATCATTGTAATTGGTAGGACAACTTGCAGTGGAGAACTAGAACATATCGAGGATAGTTCTAGCGACAAAGATCAACTGGACTACATGGATCCCAACCCAACAGATAGGATTCCATGGGAGGATCCAACATCTGAATATCTATATGATGTCCTAGAATACAATCCTAACAATCTAGAGGCTCTATAAGAGACCCCCTTAGATAAAGAGTATAATAATAATGTCTAATTTCCATCACGGAAACTAATCAAGTGAATTATTATTGAAATACCACAATCAAAGTGGATAAGCCAGATGGAAAAACATCACTCGTAGTTGCACGACCTATGCATCAATGGAGAGGATACCAAAAATCTTCACATTCACATCTGATATTACTTAGTGGAGAGAATACGGTAGTATGACCATGGACTCAGTGTCAGCTGACAACCGAGGAAGTTAGTCAACACCCAAAAGCTTCAAGATGATTAAATAGTTATCCAATGATTGAAAACATTTCTAAATGATCACTCTTCTTTAACCACAACCCAATAAGAACTCATATCAAGATTACAAGCTGAAATGGAATAACCTGAAGGGATGATGGGCTGAGCATCCTGTGAAGTGATTGACACATGGGCCGAAGGGATAACACACAGATCATGGATGATGAAATTCTCCCCATATCTAATGTGGAAGGGATGAATCTCAGGTGGTGATAACGAATCCTAGATTCCACCGTCCACAGGGCAGAAACGAAAAAATGTTCTGTCAAAGGGGCCAATCCATAGGGGTTTTACTCTTTCAAACGCACAATCACTTTTCATGCATGCCTATTCAGTCTCCATGCATGGAAATCATACATCTTTCTTTGACTAATTCACCTCAATCGTATCAATTAAACAACTAACAATCAATAAATAAATCATGTTGTTCAATCTTGGTGTGAGAAACAATGTATGACAATGTAATTTCTCACACAGGATTTGATAGAGACATTCAATCATTAAAAACATAGTGTCTGAAGGATCACCCAGAATTTCTATGATGAGATACGAGGTTTTACTAGAGAATAGTGTTCCCAGAACAACCAAATATACCATTTCGAACATCTTCTAGTGTATTAACATGTTAAATATAGGGGTATTAGGATCAATCTGAACAAATGGAAATGAGAAGTGTGAATCATTATACCCAAAATTCAGAACATAGTGAGGGTGACATAATAAAGGATATCTACTGATCTTGTTCGCAACACAGTATCAATATCACCTCATCTTGAAATGGGGAAACCCAAATTCGGTCCAAGAATAGACCATATTCAAAACATTGGTCTAAACATGAAGTGTTGTCTAATGTCCTCGGGGACATTGTCCTCGGATGGTAGGTGAGCCTTATGTCTGTAAATCATAACCATTAGGGGGTTCCATTATATGATAGAGTTAATGAGGATACAAAATATAGGTTACACAAATCTAGGATATGGAATGATGGACTGGTCAAATAAATTCCAAGAATTTAGATACTATTCCTCTATGACAGAAGAACATTGGGTGAGTGTATTAGTATGAACAATGATCAATCCTACTCCATACAAGAACTCAATAGAAAGGGACTCAAATTGTAGGTAATTTTATGTTATAAAAAATGACGATGATAGAAAAGTAGCATATCATCATATAATGAGAATGATACATAGAATAGGTTAACGTCATATGACCAGGATGTTTGTGTATTGTTTAAGTTCATACTTCATGGACAATGGCCAATAGTGTAGAGTCACGTTATATAGACTATGGGTTCCTAGTTTAATGTTGTAGAGTTCTTAATATAGTTATAGGAAAATGGGTTATAAGGTTAATAAACATGGGTATGGACCTGTCGATACTAAGTCCAAACATTAATACATATCCCATAAGTATGGGAATCAATCCATACATAGTTCTTAAGATGCCAGGTAGTTTAACATCATGTAGTAAGGACGTTGAAAAAAGGAAAACCCCTATAGAGGGAGTACATAGTGAAACTGTTGTATATCTAACGTGAATGAGAACCAATGAATTCCACACCACAACATATGCTTCCAAAAGGAATCTAATGTGATAAGATTGATAATGGGGGAACATGGTGTTGGACCCGAACACGGGTGTTCTGATGAATCCCATGAGAATGGAAATCCAAGAACATGTAGTTCCTATGATGTTTTCTAGTTTAACATCATATGGTAAGGATGGGATGTTTCATAAAAATTTAATGTCATGCGGTAAGACATGGTTTTCCAAAAGAGAAATGTGGGGTGCGGCACATAACCCTGCATGAACGAGGACATAAGTTCACACCACCAATCAAACATTCAAAAGGGGAAAGGAACCAAAAATGATTGAAATATGGAGTTGTAAATTCCATGGATAGACATGGGGATCATACTCCTAGATGTAACTATGTATCATGGTATTGAAGGAATCAAATTGTATGTTGTTCTGGAGATCTTCAACAATGTGGGTCTAACCCACGCATGGAGAAAAAAGCATTTGATATATATTGTATTTCTTTTATTCAGTATTGTTTTTGGAGAGACCAGAAAATGATGCAATGTCGGGTGTACACTACAAGAATCAATCTGCATATGTATTGAAAAATTACATGGTGAACAACCAGTAACCAATTTTATGCCCTCTTGAGTGAGAACACGACAATATTGTGTCATTTTTATTCATATATCCTAGAATGTTATTGTTTAAGATTAAGGACCTTTGAAAAGACCATTATATGTATTTTTACATCATTTAGTAAGGATAAAATAGATCATTATTTAATTCCATAGAGCTTATACCAAGGGGTCAGAATGTTTCTTGTATGGGTATTGTCCAATAAAAATCCTCATCCCACATGAGTTATGATTAATGTAGGGAACATGATATGATGTCAGGCCTTCCCGTCACTTTATTGTGCAATTGTGAGAAGGAAATATTGGGAAATAACAATTCTAGAGATACAAATATTCCTATTCCACATGAGCGGATGAATAGAATAACAACACTAGAGGTGTTAAGATCATCAAAACTGAATGGGGGAACAACACCCAATATTTGGGATGAAATGTGAGTGGAGTGATAACGATGGATATATATTGACAATGTTTGGAACACAACATCCATTTAACATTATCTTGGTATGGGAACAAATTTTTGAGGATCAGTTGCTAACCATATTCTCAATGCGTGACTTCTATCAAGTTGTTGTTTGAAATCCCCCAGGACGTTGGCCCAGGATGGTAGGTGAGAACTGAGTTTGATCATTTATATTGTTAGGGGGTCCCATTGCATGGGAATGATGGTGGAATCCCAAATGAATATATTTTTGATGCATGCATACTACCTGCGTGATTTAATTTTCATGTTGTAAGGATAAAAACAACGAGGCACATTAAAAAAGGTACATTGTGCATTTCCTAAAACCTATCATGAAGGGAGAAAAGGGGGGTTCCATTCCACAATACATTATCCCAGGAGAATCCAAATCCAATATGGGGTGACTTTTTTCAGGATGATGTGTCTAGGATAATATCTAAAATGTTTGAGCATCACTATGTATCCAACAGGGGTGAGAATCAAGACACACATTGTTCAAAAATGACAGGAAAGGCAGGAAATGCCACATGAGAAATGCCTTATCAAATGAAGATATTATATAGATGGGTACTTTCTCACCATACAGATCAGATTTAGAATTCTTGGTTTAATGTTATATTATAAGTATGAAATATATCTTTATTGATGGACATTGAGCTCAGGGGAATATACCATAAGAAAAAGTATGTGACATAGTGCCATTAGGAATCCTAGATGTGAATGCTGACCAAAGGAGTCCACACCACAAAATACACGTCCTATTTAATACAAATGGTTTTACTTTGTGATGCCTATACATGGGGACAAAAACACCTATTTTATTATCATAGAGTTTAGACAGTGAGGTGTGAATCTCTTCCATGCAAGAATGAATCCTATCAAGAATCCTAAGACCATGTGATCCCTTCTAGGTGTGGGAAAGAAGTTTTGGAGAGGATCCAGTTAAAATGTAGAAGAACATGATGGGGGAAAAGATGTGTGTGTCCAATAATATCCCAACAACATTGGTCTATTCTCTCCACATGCAAAAGTGCACAGAGGGATAACACTGAGGTTGTTGAAATTCTGCCACTAACATAAGGATGGGGAAAGGGATGTGAATTATGACACCAATATTTGGGGAATAATGAAGTTGGTGATAATGATGGATGATAACTAATGGCCATGTTTTCAAATAATATCTATATCGTGTGACCTCTAATGGCAGAAGACAACTACGGATTGACCACTAGACATATTCACAATGCGTGAAGTTTGTCATGTTGTTCAAAATATTCTAGGGTGTTGTCCCATGATGCAAGGTGAGCACAAAGTCGGACAATACATACCATTAGGGGGACCCTTAAGATGTGAATGACGGTGTGGGCCCATATAAAGGGATATATGATGCATAAATATGGAATGAAATCATATCCGTGAAAAATACAACACTCTACATCCTATACCACAATGAATCTCAGACATGTTGATAAGATGGGTTAGAGGCTGAGGGGATCAACATATGGAGTGATTACACAAGAAGATGAGATAAAGACAGAGGTAAAACAGAATGATGATCCTGAGGATTGAGAAAATTATTGAATACCTAGGTGTTCCAACTTATCCCATAAGGATGGGAATAAATCCATACATAGTTATTGAAACAATGTGTACTTTTATGTCATACGGTAAGGATGTTGTGTGGAAACACAATTTATCATCATGAAGGTAGGACAATTGGGAAGGGTACATTAGAAAAAGTGATGCTTGTGGCATGAAAAAAATAAGGTTAGTGAATACAATATGAATCTGCACTATACCATACACTCCAAAGAGGGGACTTAGGCCAATGAGCTAGAAATGATCGAGGGACCTGGTGATGGACCGGCTACAAGATTTTTTGGATTTCCTACGTGTCTCATGATGATGGTAATCAAGTCGATGAAGCTCATGATGGATTCATTTATATTAATGTCATGAAGTGAGGACAAGTATGATTAGGTCTACTCTTGAGGGGGAGCACACAGTGTGGCTGTTGTAATCCCAATGTGATTGAGGACAAAAGTGGTCCACACCACACCATGTGATCTCTATGAACCAAGGGAATAAGGCCAACCAAAATATAAGTTTTGTGGATGGTGGGTCTAGACCCAATGAAAAATTCCCGAGCATTCATACATATCCAAGGAGGATGATAATAATGTCAAACATAGTTCATAAATGTGTCATTTAGTTTAACATCATGTAGTATGGACATAGATGAAGTTAAATTCCTGATGAAGGGAGGGGTTCATGACATGACATAGAAAACACAATGTGATTGAAGACTAGAGGGGCCTCATTCCACACTATTCATTCTCAAGTAGAGGCTCAGGATTAGGGGCCAAGGGAAAAGGAAATATTTTCAATACATGGGGCTGGACCCAAAAGAAAAAATATCTAGCTGTTCTTATTTATCCCAATATGATGGATGTTAAGCCACACATAGTTCATGAAATTCCATGTTTTTTAACATCATACAGTAAGGAATATAAATATAAAGGTGCACCTAATGGGGGACAATGAATGGATATTGAAGACCCGATGTGAATGAGGACAAAAATAAGCCCATACCACAATAGGTACTCATAGAGAATACCTATATAGAGAAAACATAGATAGAGGGACTTGGGGATGGACCTGAACACCAAATGTTTGAGAATTCCTATATATATCTAGATAGTGTAGGAATCAAGACATTATTAGTTATTTAAATGTCATAAAGTTTAATGTCATGCTATATGGATAGAAGATATTTTATTTTATTCTTGTAGAACACTGACCATAGGGTATGTTTACTGTTTGTAGATTATTGTTAGGCATTAAGAATGTTGCGTAGTTCTACATCATCATCCTAGACTGACCACACAATTTAATTTCATGTAAATAATATGTATTCTATATTCATAGGTGAAATATTTTTTTATGAATTTAGAATTTGTGGGAGGAGTAGTACTCTCTTCTTCCACAGTGATTGAAGAGTATGCACTATTAGGGAAATTTTTTGTCTAATATACGATCCCAACCATTTGGACTCCATGATTTTTGGATTCCTGCTGGATATATTCAGTTTTCTTAGAGCTAAAATCATGTCACCTTGATGGAATGAGAAGATAAAAATTCTTATTGAAATCCATGGTGATCTAATTTTGGGTTCACTCTATATTGTGTAATGCATGATGTATACTAAAAAAGGGCTTTGAGTTCATCAAGAAGGACCTCGACTAATATTTATATTGACTTCTATTCATAAAATGTAGTACGGAGTGATTTAAACTAAATATTTATTGGTAGGAAATCATCTCTTCCATAGGCCAAATAATAAGGGCTTACATATGTGGAATTGCATGATGTTGTGTAGTTAGACCATAGATCACTGGGGTTCTTTTTCAGGTAACTATTCATAGTCTCTCCAACCATATTCTATAGATTGATAGAGAGTAGAGTTTTATGCCTCGATATTCCCATTTTCATCCACAGGAATGTGGGAAATACAGTTGATGAGATAATGTAGTTGGCCTAAAATTTCATCAACATGACTTCCTTGAAGTAGGATCCCTTATTTGGGAGAATGATGTGAGGGAATATGAATCGATGGATGGTGTTAGACATGACGTATTTGATGATATAGTGAGACTAGAATTCCATGAGTTGGATCGCCTCTACCCACTTAGAAAAGAAATATGTGGTTGTCAAGAGGAATATTCAAAGCCGAACTGTTGTCGGTGGATACAGCCGAACAATATCGAGTCCCCAGACCATGAATGGCCAAGATTACATGGTTGTATAAAGAGGCTCTGGTGGCCAATGCAAAAAATAATCAAGGATCTAAAACAGGTGGAACATCTTGGAAATATTGATACAATCTTATATCATGGTGGTCCAGAAGCTGACCACCTTCAGATCTAATAAGAGAGCATCTGCCTCACCGGATGAGTTAAACAAGAAGAAGCATGAAATTATTTCATAAACTAGGTTGTCTCATCTCCTTGAATATTGGGGTAGAGGCCTCCATTGAACCCATGTTTGCAGAGGATCTGGGAAGGGCTGGGACCAATCTTTATGGTGAACTGAACATCCCACAGATAGATTCATTCATGTTCATCTCTTTCAGTAAGAATATTTTCATTATATAGGTACTCAAAAAATTGAATTTTCCAATATATGGTGTCTAATACTATATTAGGGGGACCTGAAGGCCCAGATGTGGATGCATCAGTGTTAATATGGCAAACATGTGGTAAATAATCATTGTCTGGAATGATGAGAGTGACAACTCTTTGAGGGGCCACATGGATATTCATTTTCTATTCGTTCGGCTCTACAAGAGAAGAGGAAAGGCTGGGAAAGGCATCAGCTCAAACATTCTACCATTAGGTGTCATGCACAACCATTGGTGGAAGAGGGAACTATTCCATTAACATGAATAAGTTCTCTAATAATTTTACAATCTATGGCTTTTTGATAACGTAGTCACAAGAGATTTTTTTTACGACTAACTCTGAGTCCCACATCACTTGAATATAATGGAACTCAATATTGAGGTCAAGCTAGATACTAGTGATAAGGGCCTGATACTCAACCACATTTTGGGAGCACCATTCTAAAAAATATAATGAATAGGGAATGACATCCTATGTAGGTGTGATGAAAATAATACTCAAGCCTACTATGTTGAGTCTGGGATCATTTATCCTTCTACATGTAAGGAATTAGGAAGAAATTTTGAAGGGAATCTAACAACATGGAATGTCTTGATCCATTAAGATGATGTCCATGCACACGAAAATATAGCTCCAATGACTTCTTTGGAGTTGGTGGAGGGGAGGAATGTAATTATTAATGTTCTGGACCATAAACATATTTCTGATGAATGAACCTGATGATGAACAACTAAAGGATAATATCCCACGGGCATAGTTGGCCTTTCAACATGGGGATGTTTATAATATACATTAGTAGGTACACATGGGACACTAGTTGTATCTAATGGGGAATAGATATTATACAAACTTCTGTAATGTGAATACAAGTGCTAGATACCACTTCTCAATGGAGGAATATATTCTCCCTATATCGAGGTGCATGCATTTGTGATAGGATAAACAATTCTATGTCCATGAATTATTCTTCTGGGAAATAAGGCTTCCAAGGGAACATTCTAGGACTATCATAGAATGGACTAGTGGTTTAATGGAGATGGGTGGAATAAAAACAAGAGGCTTCAAAAAGTACTATTTGATATCCTCAAAATAAGTTTATCATTATTCATCCCACTAGTGTAATAAACCTTTCTTCATTTGTCAGGAAAATGGTTCACACTTTTTGTCTAGATTCACAATGAATCAGCATATATATATAAGGTGGAATTAAAAACATCAATGTTATCAATGTTTACAAAGTAGAGGAATATAAATAATATCGTTAATCTTCCCTGGATAGATCATGATGCCTCTGTATCTAACAACAAAGATGGGGAATTCTCCATCTTTTAACCCTAAGGAACACTTCAATGAGTTCATCTTCCGGTGGTAGGAACCGAGTATGTCAAACAATTACTCATGATCCCTAAGATGGTCCACATATTGGTTGTAATTGAACACTATTTCACCTATGTAGAATTCCAATAATGATCATATGATCATCTTGAAAATGTGGTACATGTCAGGATGATAGGTTGATTCTGCATTATTCAAGCCTAAAAGAATTACATTGTAACATAAAGTACCTTGTGGTCCTATGACGGTGATATTCACTTGTTCCTCAAGGGCCATTCAGGTCTGGTTGTATCTAGAATATGCATCCATGAAGGAAAGAGATTGGTATCTAGTAGTGGAGTCTATCAAAAAATTTATCATAGGGTGAGGAAAATCATCCTTCGAGAAGTGATGGTTGAGGTCCCAAAAGATTATCTTTACTCTAATCTATCTATTCTTCTTCCTGCCATGCATGATGATGGCCAACCATATAGGTCACTATACTTACATGAAAATGTTGGCTATATTAAGGTTATAATCATTGGCCCCAACCATGGAACCATGATATGCGTTCATATTCCAGAGAGGTTGTTTGATCCCAAGATGACTTATTGGTAGGCCAATACTGAGGATGATGATCCAAGGACTTAGTCCCAACATATAACCATACCTCCAGGAGAGTAATTCATGATGTTACTTTAGGAAATCCACATATTGTTGATGCTCTTCCAAAGACAATGCTACACTGACTGGTGTTGGTGCAGGGTATTCCTGGGTACCGAGTGTCTCATGTACCAACTCATCAATGGTGGTGGAGAAACCCTACATTAATTTGGGAGAACAATATTTTAAATATTATTCATCATCAATGAATAGAGTTTCATCTACAAGGGGAATTCCATTTGAGTTGACCGACCCAAATGAATGCTGGTGATGGCCTGAGTGACGGTGGAACCGTCATCAGGAGACTCCCACAATGCCAAAAACATTGTGAAAAAGATGTCGATCAGGTCCTATCATGCCTTCGACTGAGGGGTCCAGAAAAGATAATATTGAAGGAATAATTGTGCATCAGCTTATGTTAGTTCAAAAAATCCCAAAATAAATTATAAATTATGATGTAATACTATTTAAATTGGGAGAACATCCAAAAATAATATAGGTGAGTCTAATTTTTGTAGGAGTATGAAGTTCTCATTCAAAATTCCCTGCATTTGGGAATATGTATACCCCACCTCCAAGAGATAACAGAGCAATGTCCCATGCCTCATGTCCTGGCATCCGATTTATGGATTCATATAATAAAGGCACCATCCGAGTCAATATAAGAATTGGACACAACGGTAGTGTGCTTTACCTTATTGGCCTGAACCTTCTTATCTTTTCCCTTGTACCAATTGAAATCTATATAGAGGGATTGGAAAAAATAAATTGGAGACGTGTCACCATGGATTACCCCAACTCTTCCATTAAGGGAGTACATGAGGAACTAGTGATATGTGAAAAAAACTACCAAATGTAGTTGGATCCAGGGTCTACCGATCAACATGTTGTAGGATGTGTCCATTGAGACAACAATAAACTCAGTTTCGGCAACCAGGAAACCAAAGTTTTTACTTTATATCAATTTTACCAATCATAATATGTTATATCATATCATAAAACTAAATACTCAAGTCAGAGGGATTCATATCTACATCATATTGTCAAATATTTCCGAGCATTCGTGTCGACATGATATTGATCCTGGAACCTGTGTTGAAAAGAAAACTACAAACTTTCAAATGGATGAACTGGATAATGATGCACAATAGGTTGATGTTACACAGAATGAGAGAAATAAAATATTATATATAGAATGAGATGATGGACTGACATTCTCTATACTCACTTCTTCAGCATGGAAACCATCTATAAATGATGCCTCTATTTCTAACATGACGAGGTACACCAATGCCTTTGTGAGGGAATCATGCATATCCTCATATATGTGAAGGGACTAAAGGACCGATATAATTGCTGAATTCTAGATAGGTACATAGTTTCATCATTATTACCTGATAGGAACATATTTCTGTAGAAAATAGGCAGCACCATGAAAGGAGGTATGAAAGGAACTACTGGTCGAACTTGAGGACTCTGATGGGTGTCAGGGAAATCCCACAGTCCACTAGTGAAAATAGGAAAAATTACCATCAGTTAACTACTAGATTATTGATCTATATCAACTAAATTACAAGACTGATCATAACAATTTCATGGTGACCTACCAGGTCGAGTAGTATGAATGATGGGGGGACAAAATATGATGGGACAAAATGAGAGGACTGCACATGATGAGCTCTTTAATGAGACTGTTATCCAGGCTTAGTGGCATGCATGACATGGTTAGAAGAAGTAGACGGTGAATTCTGACTATTATCCTACCCATGGTTCTACCGTCACTTATGTTGACTGGGTACATTAAAAGGGTTTTCATGTTATTCCTCATTGATGAGAACCATATAAAGATCCACCAACTTGGAAGTGTTCAGTGAGACATACCCCTGATCAAATCAATATTAATTATCCATTACTGGATGAACCCTGGGGGAAATTACCATATCTAGGAGAGTGAATTCGTTGATTGTAAGAGGAAAATTGGCACTAGAGGGGGAATCTGTATTCCCATACATTGTCGATGTCTAACCATCAAAGAAGATGAAGATTGAGGTATAGATGTAGTAGCAGAAGTTGAAGAAGAGTAGTATCCTCATATTCAAATGAGTAGTAATGATACCATGAGAACAGATGACTGTCTTGAGATCTATCCACCCATCGTACTTCAGATACCGACACATAGATAAAATTTTCCATTTACCATTGCTACCACTGTTATATATTCAAGACACAGAAGACACATTTTCTAGGACTAGTACCAATCTAATTATGTTGTTTTTGACATGGACCCGGAGCCAATCCTCAAACACATAACACTGCATCAGAGAATGTCCATTGAAAAAGTGATTGGTCCAGAAGTTGTGGTGATCAATAATATCAGCCTCTTAGGGCCTCCATCATTTTGGAAACCATTGGACTCCCTAATATATGGTACTCCGAATATAGCTAGGGACCTGAGCCTCTTCAAATTAGTATTTTTGAATCCTCAATTCAAGAAAAGGGACTCTACAAGACAGACTATAATGAGGGTATGCCACCTAGTGAGGTGGTGGAACCTGGTTTACTCTCCTAAGGGATAATGGTTGATAGGATGGAGCATGACGATTTTGAGGAAGGAACTATTGACCATGAGGATTTTTCTATGGTTGAGGTCCTCAACGAGGTTATGGAGGTGGCTCTAAAAACAATATTTCTACTTGCCTGGGGGCCTCTACCTACATGGTGGCAGTTGTCTCAACATTAGCACCCTTTATTTCTGGAGCTATAGGAGGTAAAAAGACGTGATGATTTGTACCATTGGAAGGAATCCTCTAGTCATTGATCTTTGTTAGAGAATTCTTATAGTCCACCTCAGATATTCTGGGTGATGAGGGAGGGAACTAATTCAATTTTCACATTCCCCCCACACATTGTCAGCAACTGATCCTGACTCAGTGACATGTTGTGTGAATATGTGAGGCCCTGCCATTTGGTGAAAATGTATATGTCCTGCACATCATGTCTTTATATTCACATAAAAAGGTCGACAATACATGTCTTGTAGATTGTGGAGTATAATTGATACATAAATATTCTAAAGGGGTCCTCTTAGCTAGCTATAGGTACAATGGGCAACATGTTATTACAGACTTATGAAGGCCCTTATACAATCTATAAAAAGTACTAAAGATTGGATTACTTTGGATATGTAGGAGTCCCATGCATAGGTCCACACCTAAAGATGAAGTTGTCTATGTGATATAGAGGGTCACCCATATTATAGAAGGGGGAGAACAAGGGGTTCTTGAAATATGGGGGTTCTAGCATGTCATCAACCCATACTAGATTTGGATTTCATTCGGAAACATTTATACCTAGTAGGTCTCAAGAGACTTAATATGGAAAATGAGAGAAGCCAGTGGATCAACCAGATGCAAATTCTTATAATGGTGAGGTTTCCTAAAAACCGATGTGTTGGTGGTCTCCTCATTGTGGTAGGGGGGCCATAGACTCATGGAGCGACTGGTTGAATATTTCGTGGAGATGCCAGAGGGTCAACCTACAAAGCAGATGGAGGAAGTACCTATTGATCCACCTATAAAGCTGTTAGGGTTAGATTATCACATTTCCTAAGTGGATTAAGAAACAAACACTTTTCTCACTATCAACATACTCTGTAATCTACCATATCATGATGGGTAGGGTTGTCAAGGTCACTAAGAGGCATCTCGTCAAAGAGTATTTGTACCTTCCCCTTCTACCCCAATCAAGGATCGCCTCAACCAGGACATCACTTTCGAACATATCCAGTAAGGAGATAGTTGATGAACCTTTTTTACTCGGTTGTCTATTGAACAGAAATCTCTATTTTATGAGAATACACCTCCTTTCACATAGAACCTGATGGATTGGGGACCATAAAATCTCATGGGGGATTTAACATTGTTGGGGTGTTGACTAAAAGGAAATGACTCAGTGTTCTCAGCAAGGATGAGAAAATGTCTTTTTTTATGAATGTGGAAGACTGGATGATCCATTAGCTATGTTAGTACCGAGGGGGTATGTTCTCTTGAAGGAGTCCCACCTTAGCTTCCATATTTTCTAGTTCGTCTATGTTGATTTTACTATTCCTGGTGGAAGATCCTATATATAACTGTTTAAATACAGCTAATATAGGGTCAAATTAATGTGGAGGGCTGAATACTAACCACAACCACAAATCATCACATGTAGATATGCCTTGACAATAATTTTGTAGAGCATAGTTAAGCTCTAGTTGCATCATTTTTGGATGACAAGATGATAACTGGATGATGCAATATACTGAGCCATGTGGAGTATGGCTAATTCAACTAAGAGGTATGGCTGGATAAGGCATTCATAGTGCTGCAGGATCTGCGGATAAACCAACAGACAATAGAAAAGGATAAAATGAATCACCGAGAGTATCTTGAGGAATAACATGATCTCCTCTAGTTTGAGGGACTCCGGAATGATGATGTTAGGAGTCACAGTCAGCTACAACATTTCACTGAATTTATCTGCAGTAACAATGTCTCATAGGCTCTTACACTCTACAGTAGGATGAATCATCTAATTTCCCCAATAATAAATTGGAGGTGGTTGGGGGACCACTAATGACACTAACATGGATAAATGTAGTAGTGGATCAGTCGATGGGGAGTACAGTTCATGAGATGAAAACCACTGCATATAAGGATTTATTTTGGGGAGTGTACAGACTGTACCACCACATCCTTGCGTGACAAGGTGCTATCCACTTCTTCATGTACCAAGGTGGTGGTCATTGGGGGTATTTATAGCTATTGTTCATCTTCTACCAAACCCCAAAACAACACTATGTTATCTCATGTCATGGTAGAGAGTGAATATGGTGATGATAGATAACACATTACAATAAGACCATTGAAAGGAGCCATGTCTAATGAATCCTAGAACATCCCATGGATCTTCATTCTGAATTGAGGGCTCATCCTTCTTCCTTAGGATAGTTCTTAAGGGAATGGAAAATCCATGAATTGGGATGGAAACCTTTGATGGTTGGTGATTGAGTGGGAGGTCCTCTTCCTAGAATGGATAGGATAGGAAGAGGGCCTTCATATCGTCTATAATGGGAGAAAGTGGGTGCTCAATCTTGTTGGGCCGATGTGCGAGGATCACCCTTGAATATGTCAAATGAGACACAGGTTGTTACTTTGTAAAGGTTTCCAAGTGCATGAGGAGGACTTCCATGGTAGGGAGTGATGGAACATGGAGGACCTCCACTAGATTTTGTGGGAACATGGGGAGGACCTCCATGTAACATCCCAGGTAAATAAAGAATAAATAATTTTCATATTTATTAATAATTACGAATTAAATATTATTTTTTACTTTAAAGGGGTTGCTAGGTTCGATATCGTACCCAATACGCAACAAAGAGTTTCATCGAAATCTTATGTTGCACACTAGTAATAAAATAATATAATTTTAAATGGTAGTTAACACATAGCCATTGTATTGGTGGGAATGGATAGAAATAACTAAAATATTATTATATATGTTTTAAATGTTTTTACATTTATCCAATAAAAGATAAAGGCTTAAAATACTAAAAGAATTCAATTTTAGGCATTTATACCCTAATTTTCACTAAAGGTTCACTTATCGCCTTTTGATGGAGAACCGTAATTAAATATAGTTTTGGTCACTTTTATACATTCTATTGTACCAAATAAAACACTTTTTTATAATCGGGACATTAAAATTTACTTTGTGTAAATTTTTTGTATTTTCCGATAAAGTTCATTTTTTAAAGAATAGTGAAAACTGTTTTTTATTTCAAAACCTCGTTTTAATATAATTTATTTATATTATTAGATTACCATTTGAATTGGTTTTAAAGTGAAATTAGAATATATTATTACCATTTAATCCAATAGTGGTCATTGGAATTAATTTCACTTTGAAATCAGACTTAAACTAGTGTCAATATTTTGATACTTATTGTTTCATAAAAACACGCTATATGCTCTGGCAGCGGGAATTAATTATTAAATTAATTAATTCAACTTATATGTTTTGAATTTTGTAAAATAGACATCATTTTGGAATTCGGAATATCAAATATAACTTAGGGTGAATTTTTGGTATTTTTCTGAAAAACTTCAATTTTTGATGAATAGTGAAACCACTAAGTGGTACTTAATGAAACTGATTTTTTGTTTAAATGATATTTTACCACCTCTGTTTTTTCAATTTCAAAAATCCAACATACATGGTTGTCATTAACAAGTAAAATTTTCTTCAATGGGATTAAAATAATTTTTTTAGTGAATAGTGACTTTTACGTTTTTAATCGCGATTAGAGGTAATTAGTGTAGTTTAAGGTGAAAATAATGTTTAATAATATTAAATGATCTTGACACATGTCCTACCCTTATTGTATATGTCATTTCCGACCAATAAAATCAATGGGACAACATGGGGACTCCATGGAGCCCCTTTGGTAGGAAAATGACATTAAAAACTTTTTATTTATTGTTAAAATTAAGATGTCACAAACATGAGTTGTTTTACTAAAAAAAATTAAATGTAGTTATACAAGTCATATTTTTGACTATAAATATTCATTAGAAAGCTAAAAAGAATTACTACATCATGATATTTTATTATAATTTTTAGAAATTAAATAATTAAATTATTTATGACACCATGATGATGCAATGATGACCTCATTATTTAACGATTTAAAAAAAATGAAAAGAAAATGTAAAATATAAGACCTACACATGTCAAAAACCTATTGTATGAGTATATTTAGAACTCCTATAACCTTATACTAGAAATATATAATTTTCGGACCTTTTAAATCCAAAAAGGAATTTATGATAAAGTCACCTTTTATAACATTCCAAGAGTGCCCCTCCTCTCCTATTATAAAAGGCCCCCGCCTCTACCACCTTACCACACTTACAAAGCCATTGGCTCAGACAATCCCTACCAATTATGTCTATACACATCCCTCTATAACTCTTTGAAGCCTCACTTTGGGAAGAAGTCTTCTCAAGGAAGCCTTTGAGCTCAAATGAAAAAGAGTTACCCGTTTTAAAGGTATTGTTTTCTCTTGTGTTCTTATGTTTTATTTTGCTTCTCCAACCCCCCTGAACTCTTTTTATTCCTTTATTTTGTAAAAACACAAGAATATTCAATATTCTAGGATGTTTTTATGTAAATTATTCGATCTAAACTTACAGACACCTACATCTTATGGTTAAAGAACATACTGTTTCTGTGGATGGGGAATTTCTGCCTCACGAAACGATGATTGTTCAACACTCATATATCACCTTCAAAGGTGGCCATTGAAATGTCACTATATCTATATGTGATATATAATATGTTTATTTTTTCCTTATTCTTCTGTATTTTTCATTTTTGGAATACCTTTATGGTTTCCATTATGAGTAAACACGATAATTTCATTTTAGGAAGTGCGGACTACCACCCCCTCAAAGTGATTTGATTCGTTAATGCCATATGTGGGACGTGTAAAGGATAGATTTAAAGTTATTATATATGATGTATGTTACATCTAAATGATGAATATAATTCTGGAATTAAAATAAAAATACCTATCATTTAGTTTTAATTCCATTAATATGACATAGAAATGAAAGTTGCGTTCATGCGTACGTACAGCTTCCCGTCTCCATGAACGGTGCATTTCAATTCTTACCTATAAATGATTATGTAATATTATAATTACATGAATATGCTGGAAATATATGGTATATATGAGATCCAAATCAGGAATATCATTTTGGATATAATGAACCTTTGACCACACGAACAACATGTAATTTTAAGAAGTCCACTTTCGACTTAAGAACCAAATATCGACAAAACAAACATTATTTACTTAAATGATTACATAATGTTTATAACATGGAAATATGTGATATAAAAGGAATACTGATCTTGAAAACAGTTCTTAAGAAATTATAAATTAACACAAGTTTATTATTCAGGACGATAAAGAACTATCGAGTCAAGTTGGACCATAGGTAAGGGACTTCGTCTCAATCTCCTTTCATTGAGGAATATTTCATTTTATAGACAACATTATTTTATATAGTGTATAAACCCCATTGAATTTTACTTTTATACAAAAGGAATCTTTTTCTACGAAGCATTTTACTAATCGACAAAAAGTAATGTTTCTTTTAACGTACACGGTGACAACGACCTTTTCCGCCGCCGCGAGTATTATTTGGTCTTTGGCTTCCTCAACAAGCCGTAATGTTTTTTTTTAAAATGAAATAAATACCATATACTGTTATATGTATTCTGGTATTGAAAAGGGTTTTTTCATAATGGATTTGTTATATCAATATATTTAAGTGATATATTGTGATCAAAGTGTGGAAATGTTTTCTTTCCATTGTATTTGTTTTATGTCTTATGATTTTATAATGGTACTTGGACATTTTACGTGTGGTTACGTGATAAATAATATGACGGGTGGTGTCGTGAATACCAGGATGGGTGGTTACATTATAACCTCCAATGCATTGGTTATGAAAGTCGGTCGTATGGCTATTCCATTAAATGATATGTGTGGAAGTCGACCATATGGTTATTCCATTAAAGTATGTTTATGTCACAAGTTACCTTTAAATGTTATGTGATCTTTTTATGGGTTTTATGGTAATATTTTGGTTACAAAAGAGTAAGTAATGATCTTTTATTTAGTGAAGATATTTTACTACTCCATAATGGTGAAAAGTATTACTTTGATAAATTATACATGTTTTACTTGTTGTTTTGATAAACTATCAGTTTTCATTATTTGTGTATCCCTTACTGAGCTTTTTATTCTCACCCCATGTTTTTTTGAAATGTTTTTCACAGAACTTAATGTGGAATAGGGTCAAGGATGGGATCAAGGGAAAGTAATGCTATATAAAACATGGAACTAGACATGTTTCTTTTTAAGAGTTTTTATTCTATGGAAACTTAGTAGAAGTGTATACTTTGTAATCTTTTGAGATGTAATAGTTCTGTCCTAATTCCTTAAAACTCTAAACCTGAAAAGATCCTCAATGTGAATTATTCATTTATTTCAATATTAAGTAAGGTTTAAGTATGGGGCCTTATACTCCATGTTGATAGGTGAGAGAACATGAATAAACTTCCCTTTTCTTGGTGCATACATTGGGAAGGAAAAATCGTGTGCTGCTAATGACGCAAGGAGGGACTTCACATTGATGGACTCGAATATGAGAAAAAAATTCCATAACTGGGATCACAAACATGGAGAGGACATCTATGTTGGGAATTGATGATGAAGGGAGGAACTTCTCTTGGATCAGTGATGGTGGCATGCAGAGTACCTCAATGATAAGTGCGAGAGTGGAGAGGACCTCAAATCATACCAATGATGGTATGGGGTGGGACTCCATACTAAACTCCATCATCACAGATCAGTCCATAGTGGCTGATGCTCTCATAAGTGTGGAAAAGATCCAAGCCAGACCTCCCAAAGGATGGTTGGAGCCTCAATACCGACTAGGTATGTAAGTTCCCCTACTCTATATCAACATAGGTCAGATATTAAGTGTCACTAGTGTCATGGTAAACTTAAGCTAGGGAATATTACACTCTTTGATGTGAATCATCCTAAAACTATGTCTGATATTGATTTAGAGTTATCCAAACTAGATCTAATGGGGCTGGGGTGAAGACCTACTCCTTGGTCTATGGAACCATATGGCGCCATTGATGCAGCTTGGTCAGATCCGTCCTTCACAAATCCCTACCAGAAGTCATCATCAGGATGGCTCGAAAATCCCTCCCCTCTCCATTGTAAGGGATTGAATCATTGGATTGTTCTGGCGGAGAGGCTCAGAAAAATATTCCATGTTGGAGTGGGTATGAGTGGCTCCCTATGCAGAACTTAGGGTGGTGGTGACATTGAGGTACATATGCCTTCAAATTTTGGTGGGACTTTTCCCTAGTCAGGATGTCCCACTAATATTCGTAATTCCAGACAAGAATGTTGATCACCCTCCTCTTTATAAACTCTAAGGGTTAGATGGGGTGTGTGTACCCAATAATCGTAGTCCATGTCATCTTTGAGGTGGATCTAATGGGGAATTACACAACATCCGTACTCACACCCCTATGTTTGTGGGCTTGTGTCGATTTATTTCATGTGGTTGTAGCATGGGTGTTGAACAGAAGGAAGATTCAGTCATAGAAATGATATGGGGAAATCAATTCTTAGTGCTCTAGCACTATTCATTATTCCATTGTGAGAGAGAAAGACACACACTGACAATGCCTCAAACTGAACTGTTGAGCGGTCAACTACCCCAAATTTTAATGAGATCCACATCCGACCCAAAGTTTTCATGGAGAGACCTGGCACAAATATCTGAATTTGGTGACCTTCTCTCCTACTGATGACTTGAGCACTACTAATCCCCATATTGAGGAGAAAAGATTCACATCGGGTTCACTATTTCTATTTCCGACTCTTTTCATTTGGGTACGCCAACCTACAATTTTTGGATGCTCACTAAAGGTCACATTGTACCCCAAATTCCATCTTTACAAATATACAAAAGAATATGTTGCCTCTTCGGGGATTTTTTATCCTTGATTGAAATGGGACGATGTGATGTCAGTTTCTCGTGCCATGGAGTCCTCTTTTCATGAATGTCTCATAGTCCTACTATCCCTTTAATATTTAGTCATTGTTCCGGAAATCCAATCATGGTACTATTTCATCATTGGCACCAATGAATTAATTTCCTTCTATCAATACATTTTAAATGGATCGGTTAGGGATGAAACCTTCGGTTAGGAGAGTAGTCATGCTGAGGCATCTTTGGAATGTCTTTATACTGGAACACACTAACACATATATTCTTCCACATCAGATGGATTCTTGAGGGTGTAGAAACCAGGGGATTACTACATTGATCATGGGAAATTTTATTCAATAAGCATGTCACCATAGTTTTCCATGGCTTCCCATGATTAAAAATGGTTATGTCGTAGTTTTAACATCTTGTGGAGAAAGATCAGAATGATTAAAACACTGATAAGAGTTTCTAAGATGGGAATATTTTTAATAGGTAGAACATGGACGATTTACCATATTGGTGGATCAAAATGGCCAATGAGGATGGATCCAGGAAGGAATGTCACAAAAATGGATTATTTAACACGACGAAGGCTGATCTGAACACCAAAAAGGGTGTATTAAAAAAGATAATAGGTCCACGCAAATGGGACACCAAGGATTTTGATTAGAGGAGATTGAACCTCAAGGAGGATTCCTAAGTAAACTGTATAGAGGACTGGGATGACAACCCATGTAGTTAAAACCATCAATTTGGGGAAAACACACTCAGACTTTCCAGGTGATTCTAATAGGATAAATCATATGAATAAATTAGGATAATCCACTGAGACAATCCATATAAATTCCATGGTCTCAAGGGGATGTGGAGGATAAGGATAACTCTATATGGGTATGGAAGAAGTATTGAGGCGGTTAGATGAATGGAGATGGAACCAGTGTGAAGGGAATCGGGGCAGGGATGACCATGTCAGGATTGATCCATAGAGTGGTTTTTCTATATAACCTCATTGTAGAAAATCAATGTCCCTATAGTTCTATAATGGCGTGAGGAGTCATATGAAGAGCTGGCTAAAGAGAATGGATGCATGGATGTGACCCAATGATTATAGAACTTTGGGTTGAGGAATGTTCTTCTGAAAACAAAATGTATCGAGGGATAAACTATGGTGGGACCTAAATAATGGGCTTGAACCTGATGGAGGTTTACATCGTATCTCCCTGGTAGGGAATTAAATTCCACATAATTCAAGATCGGGGAATACAATTGGGGTGTACACAAGTGAATATGAATTGCATACATGCTGGGGAATATGTGCCGTTTGAAACCCATCAGAAGAGGGACAATCTTTGTTGGAATAATAATGATTTATATTTAGGGATTATATATCTTTAGAATCCCAAGAATGTCAGAAATCCCCATGGAGGCCGATCTAGGAGATGTGTCTCATAATGGTAACATATCACATCAGGAGGATATTCCCCTATGAAGGAGCACCAATGTTTTCCAATGGTCGGGGTTAACCCTCGATGATTCTTCCTAAGTACACTGCCTAGAATACTTGGATTAAAACCCATGTAGTTTGAGATATAGTTTACGGTCATCTAGGATGAAAGGGGAATACAGTTAAACATCAAGAGGGATGAGCAGTGAATATACATTAAATGTTGAGAATAGACGGGTGATGGGCTTGAACATCAAGGAGGTTTCCGACGTATCCTTCATATAAGACATGGATCAAATTCTACATAATTCAAGAAAATGGGTGCTTGGTCCTTATGAATGGTTAGAATCCCATAGATGATGTTATGTTTGTTTCTTAATCTATGCCCATGTGAGTTAGGATATGTGTGAGAAAAAAGAGGCAGTAAGGGACTCGAAAATCATGTCATGAGAGATGCACCCACAAGAGGTGGTGCAGGGTTAAATGTATTTAGTTTCCTGGGGATATATGAATATTGGAACATAATTCTAGAGTTAGGCCTTTGGATGGGTCAATATTTACAAGGTCGATATGACCACCATACAAGGAATACCATACCAAGGGGTTTCAGGGTTAACGTAAGGGCTGCTCGAAGCGCACATGGTGGAAAATTGAAGTGGGAGGGAATATGCGGATTGAAATAGAGGTAAGTGAAAGGCCCATAGGTCCATTTCATTTATGGTCCTCTACACCCATCCATACATGTGAAACCCCATTATTTAACATTTGGTGTGGGTTTCCAAGAATTTTAATGTCCTATAGCTCAGACATAGTGGAATCACTCCACACCCTTAGGACATAAGTAACTAGTATCAAACCAACTATGGGGTGAGAAGGCTCAAGAAATTCTAGATGAGAGTGAGGTGGAGGAGTGGTCGGTCATGGGGATCACTTTAGAAAACTATGCAAAGACGAAATAGACGATAGGGTGCCTATGGGAAGAATAATGTTGCTGAGGATCGCAACATGAGGCACTAATTAGGGAACCATGAAGTCAATTTGCAAATGCCTGGATAGCCGCATAGAAGAGGGTTTTGTGCATTATCGGGTCAAGCAGAGAGTGGATTCTCCAAGATCTGGTTCTTCATGAAGAATATGGATTATCATAGGAAAGGGAATCATGATGTATGGAGAAAAAGACCCCCGCAATGGTAGGATATTCACAAAGCATGATGACACATACATGAAATGGAGTCAATATGTTCGTTGAGGGTGCTTTATGAAGCATCAATTCCACCCAAATACCCGAGTAATGAAAATAAATTCCAAAATTTATGATGGTTTTAGGGATTCAAGAAGGGAATAAATAATTGGATCAGAATAAAAAAGGAGAAAAGGGAATAGAGGTTTACAAGGACGAGGTACCTTGGGTGATACAATTTTCTATATGGTTCACAAAGAGAATGGTGCCTCACGAATCGAGATTTCAGACGGAAAATGGTCAGTGTGTCGATATTTTTAATGGTGGTGTACCCATATATTTATTGGAACATTGGTTCAAGATGATCTGAAAGAATGTTGTGATGGAAATGGTGATTCATTACTGGAGGAAGCACTATCATAATCATGATGACTACCATCGCATTTCTCCACATCAATCACGTTGATCATCGTACTTTGTAGTGGCATAAAAACTAGGGTTCTATAGGTGAAACGAATGTATCTGTCGGGTTGAAGAGGATTCCATCATTTCACCAAGGTTTTCAGAGAGAAAAATACCAACTAGATTTTAATCAATAATGGTAATTAATGTATTTTTGAAGTGGTTTCAAAAAATTAACTCTTTATGTCATATTTTCTAGGTTTCCACAGACACATTTTGAGGATAAGATTTTGGCTCCAAAATATACATCAATGAAATACAAATCATATATTCAACAGGAGGTAGGGTTATCAAATAATTGATGAATTTTATCCATAGTACATTTCAAAATCAATATAACACCATTGGGTTATTCCAATCACACTCCCAATATAAAAGAGAAAAATCACTTCATGGCTATACCAAAATTGGTACCAAATAATTAATGGAATGCAATTTTTTTAAATAGAAACCAAATAAATTCATTATGAAAATTGTTTTCCCAATATTTCAATCTTATATGAATGAGATATGGATATGTAATTAATATCGTCCACCATCTAATCAATGGTGTCTTGAATGGAGTGAAGAGAAACTAAGGATGGTCAAATAAGAGGTGACCCATCGATTATGAATCCTTGTTTGGGGAAACAAATGAAATTAAAATTAGTGTGTAATTATATGAATGTTCATAATACAATTTATATATTTCTTGCAGAATAACTTCCATGGTTCGATGTTATATTTCCATATAGAAACTGGATGGTTCCATAAGTCCAGTGAGGGTTATCATCCTATTGACTTGATCTAACTCATGATAAAACCTTAAAAGGATTGGAAATGTTGGATTCATTATTTCTTCAGAGGATATTTGACCAACCATAATGGGTTTGTATCTATTACCCATGTATGATATATATAATCTAGTAGTTCCACAAAATATGAATCATGGATAAAATACCTTCTAACCAAACAGTAATGCTCAGCCCTGGTTTGGTCCAATAGTTGAATGTCATGTTTTTCTTTTATTGAGGAAAGTGAAATAAGTATATTATGACTTGTTATAATGCTAGTTTGGGTAGTTCCTTGAGCATTACTCCCTATATTTCAATAAATGATGGAGTATAGGCATTATGATTAATGTATTAAATGGGTTGTTAAGGGAACAACATTTTTTCTTACTCATATCCCCCTCAACCAATACTAAGAGGTCCCTTTCCCAAATAAATGTTTTCTTAAAATTTTATCAACACAATGAGATGGGGGGTAGTGAATGTCATCATTCTTGTCTCCCATGATTCATATTACCATAATTTATATATGTCCCAAACAACGATAAGGAATTCCACTCACGTGAAACGAACAATGAAAATCCTAGAAAACCATTTGCTCTCTATACTATATACGAGAATTGGATGAAGATAAACATAATATTGTAAAACAACAATATCATAATAAAATATGATAGAACTCGAATTATCATCTATTTTAGCATTGCTCTAGCACACCCAATGGGGCCGTGACATTCCCTAGAAATGTTTTCACCAAGATGAAAGTCCCACTTGAGGAATCATCATAATCTCTATCATTAAATGAAATATTAATCTATTGATGATGAGGGAACAAGATCCTTTCCCATAATATTATATGACTTCACTATAATATGAGACTCCTCAAATAAATATTCATAGATTACATTCTCATTCAAAGAATTGTTTGATCATACAAAACCCTTGGATGATAGGACTTGGATGACCAAATGTTATGTGTCATATAGTGGAGTTCCAATCAAGTGGATAAATCTATATTAATGATTTATTCATGATTATTTAAATAAGAGTAAATTTATTTAAAGGAATTTTAGAGTCTTATTGGTGGGGACTGATTGTATTCTACAAGGTATGCTAAATGTCCTCAACCATCCCTTTGATATGGGTAGTAGATTTAACAGTTGAAAAAATTATTAAAGTATGGGTTATTGATCTCTTGTAAGAAATAATTAAGGGTATATCAATTTAATGGCTATGAATCATGTAAAATAATACCCCTAACAGAATATGGAATGATTGGGATTGGAAATATATAATCCAATTCATTAAATTACAAAATTTTGAAAAGGAGATTCACCTAGATTCTTCGCCAAGATGATTACAATCTTCTGGCTTTGTGATGCCTCTTCACACCCATATAATTAATCGCAGTATAACCAATACACTTATACTAGTGTGATTTTTAATATTTTTGGTGGGTAAGGGACTCAAACTCTCCTTTCAAAAAAACAGAAGTGAGGATAGAGAGAGAATTTATAGTCATCACTCAAGTTAGATGGTACAAAGAAAAATGGAGTGAAACCCTACTAATTATAATTGATTTTTTCTTATGTGTAGTTTTAAAAATTTAGGCATGATCCTTTGTATTAGTTAATAATGTTCTAACATCATTGGGTTTTAGTATATATATTTTCTTTTTAATTATCATTAATTTTGATATATTTCATCACACCAATTAAAATGAATGTTATTATAAATTAGAATATTAATTTAATCAACATTAAATTATAATTTAGATAACATATAATTTATCTATATATAATTTTAAAATTATTTAAATTATAGAATTAGTATGATATAATATTCGAAACAAATTAACATCATGAATGTGTTTTTAAATAAAAGAATCTTATTGTTTTAATTATTTATTAAATTATATATATTTATTTAATAAATATAACTAGATAAACATTACAGTATTTCTGCATTTATAATACAAAAATATACTTATATTTTATATTATTGTATTTTTCTAAAATATTTTTTTTGTGAATAGTAAAAATTGCTTGTTTTGGATAGTTTAATGACAAAATTGATATTATACTGAAATAAGGTTTAATTAAATAATTATGAAACAAATTTACTATACAGTGATATATATATATTAAATATATCAATTTTACAAATCAAAGATTAATATTTTGTAGCCTAATAGGTGATTTATTATACTGTTTTAATATAATATATTTTTTAATTTAAATGCAAATTTTCTCTGACATAGAAATTTAATTTGAATATGTATAGAAAAAATATTCATTCACGGAGATTAATTATTTTTGGATGATTACTCTATTGTTTTATAAAAAACTAATTATCAAGGTTATCATTTAACCAAGAATAATTTTTATTTCAGAGAATATTATTATACTGCACAAATTTTATATTGTTTACATAAAATATAGTCCTTCTACAATTTATTACTTAGGTTTTAAAGTCTTATATAAATCTAAGAAAACACTTACCTCACCTACCTCACCTATATCACCTAACATTCCTTCCATTACATTCATGCCCCTTAACATTATTTTCCAAGGAAAGTACACTTTTTTCATTTATAAAAGGACACCGCTTCCATCGCTTCTCTAATTGACCTAACATTAACATTACAAGGTAAAGCATACAAATTTCTCATTATATAACCCTATAAAATGAACAATAGACCCTGCATGACCTTAAATAGCCTATATACATAATTTCAAAGGATAATTCCATGGAAAATCAATGTTCCTTGTATGAATATTACACTCCTGTTTGTATTTATTTTTATTTTTTTATTCTTAATATTCACTATATTTGTTAATAAAATTAATCATATTTCATGTATATTTGTAAATTTCAATATATTAATGTTTCATAACTTATTAATTAATTATTAGCATCATCTAAAAAATAAATCACATCGATCATGCATATGTGAAAACCACCACCTTGCTAACATGATGCAGTTCATATTCCATCACCAAATCTTTTTGATGATATGAAATATCGGTATGATTAATAATAATGTTTTTGATATAAATTAATCAATTTTGGCATGGCTGCCATTTTTATTTACATTATTTTCAACCATTCATTATGACATTAGATCATTAATCAAGAGTATGTGCGGACTACAACCTCTACGAACGAAGAGTCCTATTTATTTCAACCAGATAACATCAATGGAAGATAAATTATAATTTAATAACTATTATTATTTTTAGAACATTATTATTATTCATAAATGATTAATTTTCCTATTTTGTCACTCTATCCATTCTTTGGGAAATGTTTTTATATTCATCCATCTATATAGACTACTTCCATACAAATGGTGAATTTAATTTGTCAAGAAAAACCACCATTATTGGTTTTCTGACATGAGGTTATAGATATATATGATATAAATTGCACTGTAATGATTTTATAATTTTTTCTATTAACACTATGTAATAACACTTTTTTACTCATTCTATCATTATGATGCACCTTTGTTTTGGGAAGTTTACCACATAGTTACGAAATGATTCATTATTTATAAATTGAATGATTAAGTACTCTTATATAATAATGAGGATATTTATTTATTAGGTATTGAATATAACTCAAATTTTTTGAGTTATAATATTAATATCAAAACATGATAATAATATATCATCTTTATTCATCAAAAAACCACATAAACAAGTTTTACTCTAAATTCATCTTTAATAATTGTAATTATAAATCCCATAGAATGAAAATAGAAAAATTTAAAAATTAATATGATATATATATATATATATTAATGAACCATAATTAAATAAATAATGATTTAAATCGTATCAATGATCATGGATCGACATTAACATTACAGAGAATGTTCAAGACAAATAAAAGTATTAACACACGATGTTAAAAATAATCTATAATAAACCAAAATATTCATTGTAAATAATTAAAAATGATGTTTAGAAAAGTATTATAGAGACTAAAATGTTTCTAAAATATATTATTAGGAAATTTATTATTTTTTATAAGATAGTATATGGAGAAAAACTATATAGAAAAATTTGGTATGTTATTCTTATCTTGAACTCCCTTTATTGAGCCAAATTTTACTTCATTAAAAAAAATAAATTTTATATGTTTATTGTGATTAAAAATTGTTATTTTATCATAAAATATTTCTTATACCTAATATTTTAGGTTAATGTTCAACATCATTATCATTTAATGGAATTGGTTAAAATTTTACTCAACTAATTATTGTTATCTTGACTAATGTCTTTTTCCTTTGAGTAGTCAAATATCTTCGTCATTTTGATCATCCAGATCATTTTTTAAAACAAGTAAATTGTAAAATGTATTATCTCATTTTTAAATTTTTATAGTATTATTTTATTCAATATTATCCCAAATTATTAAATAATTCCTTAAATGAATGAATTATGTTGATATAAATAACTCGTATATCTCTTAATGGACATTTTTGCCCACATCCATTTTTAACCTAGTGAAATAATTTTATATAATATTTCATGATAACACAATAATGTTCATAAATTATTATCAATGAATTTTTCTGTAATCCTTTTTATGATTTTTGTTTCACTAAATGGTTTTAATGGATTTAAATGTTTTTTACATGATTACATATAAAAAATGTTTTCTTTTAATGTACCTCTTTAAAATTTTCCAAATTCAAATTATATAATTTTTAATAAAAAATTGAATTGTCGAGTGCCTTGAATTTATAAATGAATTGTTTTTAAATGGAAATATATTAAATTTTTTATTTTTAATCATTTTGGACAAAGGAATCTCTTTTACAAATTTTCATGTAACATATCATTCTATGATATTTTTCATTGTTAAAGAGGAACACAGTATATGATTTTATATTTTCAAAAATTAAATTATTATTATCATGTTTTAATAAAATATATCATTTTTTAATTTTTTTTAAAGGACAAGGTAAATTCTTATTTTGAAAAAAAAAATTCTCAAGATTTCTAAAAGTGTTCTTAGTCTATGTCATAAAATTGGTCAAGTTTATTGAAAAAATGATAACAAAAAAATTAATTATCTAGATGGTTTCGTAAATTATTTTTTCATTTATGCTATGATACAGAAAGAATTTTTTCCCTATTCATCCACTTGTATAAGAATAGTTCACTTCTAATGTTTTTCCTATATTAAGTCACAATTTTCTATTAATTATGTAAATGTCATTCACCTAGATTCACAATACATCAATTGATTGGGTAAATTGTTACCTAATATGTATGTCCATTTACTATATGATCTAAATAATATAAGTGAAATCCTCTTAATTGAGAGCTAATTACCTATAATGATTTATAATTTCATTGGATACACATTAATTTTCCATTGGGTTATCATGTAATTGATGAAACCATGATTGTTTCCTGAGTGAACCACTTGAAAATGATATAAAAAACATTTTATTTCGTTGTATTTTTATGATTTATTAATTGAAACAATGTTGATTAAATTTTCATAATTTTCATTATGTGATGGGTGGTTCTATAATTATATAACACTCTAGTGTATTAGGTAATGTTTCTATCTCATGATATATCATGGTGTGTGGGATGTGAGATTAGAAAACTATGATTCATTAGTAGTTATCCTATCCAACTAGGATATTTTAATGAGGTATTGATAAATATCTTATTATTATGATGTTATTTTTATTTTTTCTCCACATTATTATTATTTCAATCTCTTATATTATGATCATTATTCAGAACATGTGCCTAATAAACGATCAATTTACTCCTTGATTATATGATTATGATAATCCCATTTATAATATCAGGTTATGCCTCACATCTATCATGATATGATTTATTATTATGTTTATCCTTTTTGGGTATTTGATCGCACCCATTATTTTGTTTCCCTCTCCCCAGGTTTCGAAATAAATTAGTTATTATGTTATCCTGGGAATATTATCATGTAATTTTCATGTGGGTAAAACATTGTGGCTCTCATATTCATAATTTTCATTAAGTGATATGAGGGTTTGAAATTATATAACACTTAAATACAGTAGGTATTGTTTCTATTTTATAATATATCCTAGTATGTGGGATTTGATCCTTGAAAACTATGGTTTATCGGTAGTAAACCTAGCCAACTATGTTATGCTAATGATGTATTGACCCTTAACTAATTCTTATGATGTAATGTTTATGTTTTTACCATATTCCAATGATTTTGTGATCTTGTTCTATTATCATTGGTTAATCCATTTACCTTTGACATGATCTATTTACTCAATGATTCCATACTTATGATCATCCTCACTGAAATATCGTGTAATGGGTCACATCTCTTAGGTTATGATTTATTATTATTTTTATCCCAAAAATATGTTCGATCTCACCCCTCATGAGGTTTCTATTTACCCAGTAAATAAAATAAAGTATTAAGTATGATTGCCATATAATAGTATCCTGTATGGATAATCTATGGGTGAGTTTGTATACTAATTATAGATTTATTAGCATCTCATATAGTGAAAATATTTTTCTATTATATGAAAATAATTGTTATTTATTGGTAGTAAATTTTTTCCAATTCTCAAAAATTATTATCTTAAAAGTCCTTGGATTGTAATTGTGTGAAATACATTATAATCAATTATGTATAACAAAACCAATATAACATGTTAGTTATTTTTTGGATGAAATCTAAGAGTGTGGGACTAAGAGGTGCAACAATTGGTATCAGAGTAGTGATTGACAACATCAGAGGTTAGAATGATATTGGTTGTGAATGATTTATAATTTAGGGTTGAAATCAAGTGTTAGAGAGTCGTGAATGATCTTAGTTTCAATGATATAGATAAAACATTAAGTTGGAAATGATGAATATTTTATGTTGATTTGATATTAAGACAAATCAACATTAGTAAATCACTAAGTATAATTATTAGTATATGAAACCAACTATAAATTTCTGTTATGTATTTATTATATGGTTTTCCTAGAAGTTTCATCCCAATCTAGATGTTGGAAAGTGGATGTGTTTTTTACACATATGTATCAATAGGTAATAACGTTGAAATTAGTTGGTCAGATATATCTTGGTCATCATTTCGTTAAATGATAAATGATTCTTAACAGAACACACGTATAAATACATATAGGTGATATAATTGGGTTAATTCTATTTCCATTTATAACTAATTTTGAAATATTTAAACTTTGACATTTATGAATGTTCACTATATTTGAGAACCTTATAGTTAAATGATCATTAATATACTATATTGAAGAGAAATACTCTTAAGATAGGCTATGTACATAATTTATTAATTATTTATTCATAGCCCATAGTTTTACCTTTTTACATTCACTAATTTAGGTATTCCCATTACTAACATTTATTTTAATATAATTGATGGGGAATGAAGGTATTGAGATAAAAACTGATGCAATGAAAAATTCAATGTTTATCCCAACCCGTAATCTATAGAGATAACAAATGGGGTTATAAATATTATTATTATTCCAAATACACTATCAATAAATTTGATTAAAAATGTGATCATAGTTGACATAAAAAAACCTATTTAAATTAAGGATGGTGTTTCATGAAAGATTATGTGATGAAGATGATGAAGGAAAAATATACTATTTCCTCCGTGTCAAAAATCATGGAATAAAAACACTAGGAAATATCTCAAAATAACTACAAATTATTTTTTTGTTGAAAAGGAGGACACATGGAATTTATCTACAGATGGAAAATGATGCATTCAGATTACTCGAATGAGTAATAAGATTAGTCTTCTAAGTTCACAGAAGATATAAATGTAGACATTTGATTTGTGAATTTCTATTAAATTATGTTTATCATTTTTAAATACATAATTAATTTTTTTTTGAAAAAATTATTGTGGATGAAATATATTAATTTTTGGGAGAATTTAAAATCATGATACATCAATATATATAATTTCCCATTAATTAATATTATGTTTGATATTTTTCATCACATTCACTGTAACTAATGTTGTGATAGAGTGGTAAATTAAAATAATCATCTTTAATATATAATTATGATATCAAATAAGGTCTCTATATATAATAATATAATTTGATAAATTATAATATTATTGTGAAATAATATTTGAAGAGCTTAATATTTTTGCAGGTCTTTATTAAATTAAATTAATTTCTATTAATATTTCTTATTTCATATTAAAAGTCATATATAATATTTTATGAAATATAATTACATAATATTAAATTTTATTTTTTAATTTTGAATAAAAAATTAATATAGTATTCATTTTTGTTTTTTTTAAATATTTTTTAGTGAATAGTGTAGAATACGAGTATAAATAATATTATTTCATATATTGATTTAATAACATACTAATTATTTATAATTTAAGAAACCCTATTCCTTAAAATTATATATATTTTTCATAATAACGTGTTTAAAATATTATTATTTATGTTTTTTTATCAACAGTGGTATTATTTTTAATGAATTTTATTGATATACAATATGTTTTAGTTTAAAAATAAATTTTATCCTGAATAAAAATTGAAATATTTAAAATTGCGTAGAAATTCAGATTAAAAATGTCTATTTTTTGTGGTAATTGAACAATTTTTTTTACTAACAATTTAATTAGAATGATCAATATTTAATTAAAACTAATTAGTGTTTAAGAGAGTAATCTAGTGTGGATTGAATTTTCAAAATATTTCCTAACCTATATATATATTATAAAATTCATTTAATGTATTTAGATTCTTATAAATACTTTTTTCCATCCTTACCACACATTCCTCACCTAAGTTTCATTCAATTCCATTCATTCCCCTTACATAATATTTATTTCCACGAAAAGATCCATTTTCAACACCTACAAAAGAATAAAACATCCAACCATTCTATACATAACCGAAAAAAAGAATTAAATTGTGAAAATATACTTTTTTTGTCATCCTATAATCATATCTCAATATCTGTATACTTTTTGAACCATTAATAATCCCAATTCATTCAATTCAATGGATACTTCTAATGCAAATCAGAGTTCCAAAATTGAGTAATACATTACATTTAGTATTTTTTTTATTTTTCCTCATCCCAAAATTATCAAAAAAAATTAATATTATTTATTTATATTAATTTATATCTATTTATATTTAATTATATTAATTTAAAACAAATACTTCTATTATTTTTATAATACAGTGACAAAAACAAACACATTGATGGGTTGAGATCTACAACCTCCATGAATGAAGAATTTCATTTTTCAACATGACCAATAATTATTTGTTATGAGAATTGATTTTATGGATATAAATGAAATATAATAAATTTATATTATTTTTTAGTTTTATATTAAATCTATGTAATAAAACGTTCTTATTCATTCGATCAAAACAAGACAATTTTTTTGGTCTGTTTACCGACTACAAAAGCAACATTTTTATATTTATATATAATAAATGATTAATGAATATTATATCATATTATGTAATTTTTATTATAAGATGATATATATTTTTAATGGTTATATTGTTTTAATATTAACATATAAACATGTTAATATAATATCTTATTTATTTATTAAAATCTGAAACAACAAGTGTGTCTCTGAGATTATCTTCAAGGGTCTAAATTAAATGTCTCATAGGTTGAAAGTGGAACATTATAAATGATATATATATATATATATTAAACATCCATATTTAATATTATAATTATGAAATTGGTTTCAAATATCAGGGATCACCATTAAATTTTAAATGAACATGCAAGAAAATTAAAGGTGTTAACACCTGATGTTAAAGATAATCTATAAAGAACAACTAAATTCATAGTAAATAATTATAAAAGATATACATAAAAGTGTTATGTAGATGAATAATTTATTGAAATATATGATAAATATATTTATGGTTATTTTACAAAAAGATTGAATGTGATCAATTATGTAGATAAATAATGGTGGTGGTTCTTATCTTAAACTCCACTTATGGAGGCACATTTTAATTTATGCACCAATGAAATTTTGTAATCTATCTATGATGAACAATTGTTATTTTATTATGAAATATATTTTATTCATGTTTTTTGAGGATCATTTTCAAAAACATTATCTTTAAGTGGTTTTGTTTAAAATTTCCATCACGGAATGAAAAATTATTTGATCAAGACAAATTTCTCGTGAGTAATCAAATCATTTATTGATTTGGATATACCATGTATCATTTTCCATCCATTATATTTAAAATGTTTAATTTAATTTAAAATTTTGGAAACTACTTCCCTTAATTAATATCCCTCCATTTATTAAATGATATCTCAAATAAATAAGTTTGTTGAAAAAAATAACTCTTATAACTTCCACTATATTTTTTTCCTCCATATCTATGTTTACCTATCGAAAGTATTTTATATAATGTTTTAAATTACATTAAAAATTTTCTAAAAAAATAATCAATTATTTATTTTCTCAGAATATTTATGATTTGGGGTTCACTAATGGTCTTTATTGAATTTAATTATTTTTTGTATGATTAGATTTCAATAAAAATTCCGTTAAAGTAATGTTTTAAAATTTCTCAAAATAAAACTTCTCTAAAAAATATTAATGGGGAATATTAAACTACTATTATTTTATTAAATAATATTTGTAAAAGTAAATGTCTTTGATGGTTCCATACATGTTATTTTCAGTGAAAAAGAATATATTTTACATGTTTTCCTGTGAATGTATATTTTTGCCACTTATGTCATTTTTAAAAGACTTAATCTCTATGATATAATGTTTTCAAAAAATAAATTAATATTCTCATGGTCTAATTAAATATTAATTTAAAAAACGAATATTGAAATTATGATTATTAATTAAAATTTATCATGTTTCGAAGAGTGTTCTTCATTTATTTCCCATGATATTCCTTGGATATTCATCAAATGATACCTTCCACCTTATATATAATGATGAGTTATGAAATTATCTTATTCATCTTTGTTATGATCCACTACAAATTTCCTTCTTTCCTAATCATCATATTGTATATAAAAACATTAATTCTAATTATTTTACATTGTGAAACCCCTATATTATATTACATGATAGAATCGTGTTTATAAAGATTACTAATACATTAATTTATTGAAGAAATTTTATTCTAAACCTTATAATTATATTCAATAAAATTTAAATAATATATGTGTATTAATATTCTTTGAATTTTATTTAAAAATAATAATTATTAATGTCACTGTATTACCATTTATTTTCAATGGGTCTATCAGGGTATAATGAAATCATGAATATTTCTTTTGGTAACCACATAAAATGGATATAAAATATATTATTACATTATGATTTTATGATATTTTTTTGAAACAATGTGGAAAAAATATGTATAAACCCCATTATGTGATAGGTGGGGATATAATTATAGAGTTATCCAATGAATGTTTTAGTTTCTCTCTCTCATGGCATATCATAGTGAATAGGCTACGATTCTAGATAAATTTTTTTTTATGAAGTTATCCAAAATAACAATGTTATATTAATAAGGAAGGGATCCTTACCATATTATTATGATGTCATGCATATGTTCTGTACACATACATATGATTCCATTCACTTATGTTATGTTCATTGTTTAATCCATAAATATATTATATAATCTATATATTCCATTATTTCAATATTATGATCAAATTTATTATGATATCATGTTTTCCTCTCATATATTTTGTTATGATTTAGTATTATTCATTCCATTACCAATCATTTGAGCACACACCATCTATTGTCTACCTTTACTGACGTTAGGAAATATAGTGTTGAGTATGATAATACTAAAAGTGTATCTATTGTTGGATAGTATATGGGAATCATTGAAGACTCATTATAGATATATTATTTTCTTATATATTGAAAAATGTTTCCATTAATTGGGATGACTTGATATTTATTAGTTGGAGATTTTCCCTAATTCTCTAAAATAATAAACTAAATGGTATCTGGATTATAATTTTATATCATATGTTGTGAAAATTGATATGAATCATATATAGTATTGTATGTAATGTGTTTTTAGCACCAGAACTTTGAGTGTGTGTTGTGGGGGTCTTGTAACCATGAACATTACAATGACTAATGAAACAATACATTATCATGACACATGAGTAAATATATAAATCAAATGATAACTTTTATCATAAGACTACACTAATGTGGGAATTACATATACCTAAGAATTAATCCCTCTTTATTCCAATAAGGTCTAATTATAAATGGAAAATCTATTAAACCCATCTTTGGGAACATATATCTACCAATGAAAAGTCTCAAATGTTAATCATAAACATAACAATGTTCCTTACACAAAAATAATTAGATCATTGTCTATTCACCCATGTCTTTGTGCTGAAGTGATACACCCAGGATTCTTAGCCTGGACTATATGTGTTCCCCACATTCCCTAATAACAAATTCCATATACTATAAAGTGTTATATCTATTTCCTAAATCCATACACCCATGTAAAATAAATGAGGTACGATTTCAGGTATTCCATTTCCTATAAGCCAAACCCCATGGTCCACATTTTTCATGTGTATGAAAACTGCTGGGAAATGAAAGGAATAAGGTCCTAGTATTAAATATTTCATAATCTTATGTTAAGTCAATTATATAACTTTCAATCCCACTAAGGATATTTTTAGGTTTAGAAATTTATATAATTAGGGCATAACATATACATATCAAATTTTTTATTACAATGTAGATACTGATACTCACTCTCTATTTTGTAATAAAATAATAAATTTTAAAGAAAACAAGGCTTCGTTTCATGTGAAAAAATCAAATCTTTTCCCTCATCCCATCGTTGACTCTATTCTCCATTAAATACATTTAAAAACATTACAAACATGGGATTTACATAAATATATCACTAAGGGGGAAAAGATGAAAATATATTAGCGTTGAAAAAAATGAAAACCACACATACATTATCATAAAATAATATTTTTATCATTCATGATTTTGTAAATAATCTTCACTGAATATATGCTCATTTCACAAACATTTATAACCAATATATTACAATAAAACCAATAGAAATTACACATAAAATATAAAATGTATCTCAGGACATAATCATATATATATGGAATAACCATCACGTCGACTTCCATAAATCATTCTTACAAATGGAATATCCATATGACCGACTTCCATGCCCAATGAATTAGTGGTTTTAACATAACCACCAATCCCTAGTTTATCACAGAACCACCCATATTTTGTTTATCACATAACCTCCAAATTTTTTCATGTAACCAACAATCAAATGTCAATGTACCATTATATAACCATAACACATGAAAGAAGAAAATTATGAACATTTCAGTCAAAGAATTTCATTTTCCATAACAAGAAATAATTTCAAGATATTGGAATCGTCAAAAAAATTTAAAAATAATTTTCCATACTAATATACCTAAAACATAAATAAGTGATTTCATTTTAATTATAAAAAAATTAAAGCTTAAATAGGAATCTAAATATCAAATAACTGTTACCATTATGGAAAAGTCATTGTAACTGAATACATTAAAAAAATTCCCGTTATTTTAGTAAAATTATTCATAGAAAAATATACCCGATTAATTAAAATTAAAAGGGTTTTTTGAAACAATTTATAATAGAACGTGGTGTATATTATCAAAATATGCTGCAAAAAACAGAGATTGAGATGAAGTCTTTTACCTTGAGTATGTCTTCTCTCGTTCATTCTATAACTTCCTCATTAAAAAAATTGGTTAACTTATTCCATCTCCATAATATTTTTCAATTTTATCATTCATTTTATATCAATTATTTCCATTTTATAAAAATTAGATAATTATTTTATTTCATATTAGATGTTTTGCCGATGTTCGATACTTGAGTCAAAAAGGAAATTGTTCGGATGAAAAGTTTTCCTGTTGTAATAAGTACATTATCATCAAACAGAAAATGTTGATTTTATATCAAATAAATATGTTTTTATAATATTCCATTACATTTTTATATAAAAAATCTAATGCATTGTTAATGGAGACAGTAGATCGTACGTACGCCTAAACGCTACTTCATTTCATTTAAATATTAAAAAAATTAAATTTAAATGATACATAGGTATATTATAATTATATATAATATATACAATATATATAATACATATGTTCATTAACCCCATCAATTATATGTTCCATGTATATCATTAATGATTCATATCACTTTGAGGGGGCAGTAATCTAAACTTCCTCAAATTAAATTAACATATTTACTCATTATAGAAAGAATAATGGTAAGAATTAAATAAAAATTACCAAATAATAGAGAAAATATAAATAAATAATATATATATATATATATATATAATATTATTCCATCATAATGGCCCCCATGAGAGTTGGTTGGAGAAAATTGAACATTAATCGCATTATGTGGCTCTAGTTCATCGTAAATATCCATTATATAGAGGTGTATGAATGTGTAGGTTACACCCTTAGAAATAAAATATATAGTATATTGAGGATACCTGTGTCTTTATAAAATAGTGGAATAAAAATATTTTAGGTTTTTGGATAAGGAAAATAAATAAAAGGATCTTGAGAGAATATGTTACCTCTAAATCCGGTAACTTTTTTGTATTTGAGCCAAAATGCTCCATTGATTTTCCTTCATCACAAAGTACGGATTATTAGAGGAGTTTTGGAATATTGGGATCTTATTTCAGTATAATTTGGGAGTGACATGGTCGTTGACAGTTGTGAGTGAGTGGGTTGTGGTGGTGGTCTTTTATAACTGGGAGGAGGGGCAAGTTAGGAATATCTTTAAGTATTAATTTATTTTAAATTGATTTCTGAATTATAATATCTCCAAAGTAATATATTTTGTGAAAAGATGTGTATGGGTGTAAATATTTTCATCAAGTATGTTTTAGACAATTTTATGTCAACAATGTAACCTTATCTATTTTCTTTTACCCTAATTTAGATAAATTAACTCTTACCATGTCTTTTTCTATTTTTACACTAAAAGGTTAATAAAGTTACAATAAAATTATAATAGATCCTAAATTGGATAATTAACGACATTTTTAACTCTATATAATCATCTTGGGGGAATCTTATATATTTATGACTATTATATAATTTAATAAAATAGTATTAGTTTTAAAAAATAATCTATATCAATTTTGACACTATTTAGTCATTGATTTTTTCCAATGTCCTAAAAATATGATTCATTCAAAAAAACTACATTAAATCAATGATAAAATGGCATAATAATCCATTAAATTTGTGTATCACATCAACTGTTTAATATTAAATTTATTTTATTATTTAAAATATCATTTATTTCAATCATTCATTAATAAGCTTATAAATTCAACATTATTGTGTCATAATAAATTTATTTATATAATGTCTAAAAATTATTAATAAAATACCTTGATGTAGGAAATATCTTTAGCTTTCTAATAACTATTTATATTCAAATATATAAATTATCTATCCCTCATTTAATATTTTTTTATTGAAATGATACATGTTTATGTTATATTTCTCTATAGTTTAAATTAATAATATTAACATGTCATTATCACAACCAAGGGCTCCAAAATTACCAAGGATAGACCTAATGATTTTTTTGGTCACCCATTACTTATAAAATAATATTAGGACACATTTTACGGTAAATTTATATTATTATTATATTATTTTTATCCTTATTTATCTAATTTACCAGTTAAGGTGGGTAAATAAAATTACTTATTGATGATTTTATTAATAATGTACAAATATAAAAGGTAAATATATAGAAAATATGACCTTATCATTCAAAATTTATAATCCATTTATAAAAATTCAAAACACATAATATATATAAATTAATTTAAAATGAATTCTCATTGTCAAAACCAAAAAGCTGGTTTTTATGAAGTAAAACCATAAAAGAAAATTGATATGTTTTTCAATCAAATTTAAATTTGAAATTACTTATAATGATAAAAATGGGATTAATTTATAAAAAATCATACAATTAAACCTGAAAACCAATTACCAAGATATATAACTATATAAATAAATGACTTGAAAAGATAGTTTGGAATTATAATGACGTATTTTTCACTATTCAGTAAATAATGAATTTTAACATAGAAATAAGAAAATTTAACCAAATTAAATATTGATGTAGTAATTATAATTTTTTTTTCAAATATGACATATAATATAGAAAAAATTAGATTTAAAATGGTTTCTATGCAAAATGGTTGTAAAACAACCATTTAAAATATTAGAGTATTTTATGCATAAAAATGGATTCTTTCTCAATTTTTGCCCCTAATATTTATTTGATAAATGAAAAAACAATTAAATTTTTTTACATAAACTATAGATATTTATGTTTATTCCCACCATTAAAATGTCTAGGCGTTTACCATCATTGAAAATAATAATAATAATATTTTATTATTTTTTAGTATAACCCCATTTTGTGTGCAACGTAAGATTTTTGAAAACCCGTTGTTTCCTGTTGAGTACAATATCAATTATAACATCCCCATTAATGTAGAACCACTATCTAATTAATAAATATTTTATAGATATGTTAATTATATTATTCTATAAATACTTGGAATATTACATCCTTTACCCCTTTTGGAAATTGCTTCCCTACAATTTTATTTACATATCAAATAAGTGGGGGTATTTCTCCCTCATAGAATTTTCAGATCCCCATGTTTCCCCTTAAACCATTAGGTTTTTACAAAAATCCATTATCTAAAAACCCCACCTTATTCTCCAACATATACTCTCTACAGTCATGAATTTGGACTGGATGGTCATCAAAAGAATTATTATCTTCCAACTGAACTAACCTAGACTCAAAAACTTAGATGTATCCAAAGAATAATTTCCCAGAATTGAAACATGAAAAACATTTCATACATAGGATATAAATGGAGGTAAATCCACTCTATAGTTACCTGATCCAATTTTCACTTAGATTTCATATTGTCCAATGAACTGAAGATTCATATTTCCCTTCTTAACAAAATGAGTCACATATTTCCATTATGATTCATTGAGAAATACCATATCACCCACCTTAAATGAATGATCCTTCCTCCAGTTATCTACATAACATTTTTTCATTCTCAAATATTTGTTAATGTGATTCTAAATCAGCTAAATTTTTTATTCCATCTCTTCTACCAATTTCCATCACATCAATTTGATTTCACTAACTTCATAATAAAAAATAGAGTTTGACCCTGATTTCCATATAATTCCTTAAATGTTTCCATCTATATACTGGAACGAAAACTGTTATTATAGGAAATATCATACAAAGGAATATTTTGATTCCAAATTCCCTAGAAATACTTTGAACAAGAACATAGCATATCCTCCGAGGTCTAAATTGTTGGTTCTAATTTTCCATCTGATTGAGTATGAAAAGTTGTACTGAAATTGAATTTATTTCCCAATGAATTTTGAATGCCTTTCTGGAAGTTAAAATTACACCTAGGATCATGATCAGATAAACTGGTTATGGGAACACTAATTAACATGACTATTTCATTAATATACAATCGTGAATTATGATCAAGAGAATGAGTATCTTGAATAAGAAGATAATGGGTATATTAAATAAATCTATCAACAATAACCCATTTTTCATTGTTAACTAAAGAAGGGTATGGTAATCTTACTGCGGAATTATTGGATACATTTTCCATTATCCTCTCTAGAACTAGAAATTTTAAAGTATCCCTTCCAGTAACTACCTATCATCTTCAGCCTATTGAAAAAAAATATCTTAGTGTAATTTTAGAAATATATATTTTCATTACATCACACCAGTAATACTCTTGATGGTCTCTATACATCTTAGTAAATCCATGATGAATTTAAAAATTGATAATTATGAGCTTTACATAAAAAATATTTATTCAAATGTGAAAAACAAGGCATATATAATTTCATCCCAAATCTCAAAACACAAGAATTATCAATGTTAAATTCAATCATCTTACCCTTCTGAACCAATTAAACTTTTTTCTATAATACACTATCTTCCTTCTGTTCTTTTTTAACTCTGTCTGTTAGAGATTATTTCACTACCACCTAAAAAAATACAGGAATTACATACACAAACAATTTCCAATAAAAAATTCATCATATAAATATCTTGAGGATCTCATTCCAAATGAAGCATGGTTAATATAACATTAATCTTCGGACTCAAATCATCAGTCACTTTATTTTCCATTTAAGGATGGTAATGAATAGTGCCATCATAATCCTTGATTTATTAAAACCATCTCCTCTATATCATGTTTAATTATTTCTGAGTGAATTTATACTTCAATAATTTATGGTCGATATATATTTCACATTTTCCTCCATAAATATAATTCATTCAATTGTTTAAATCAAAAACTACTATAGCTAATTCTGAATCCAGTGTAGTATAATTTATCTATAGAGTTTTCATATAAAACGATGCATAAACAAATTACCTAATCATTATGCATTAGGAAGCATTAAAATTCTTTTAATTAAGCCTCACTAAAGATAACAAATTCACCATTTATGAAAGGAATCCCCAAAACTAGAGCATTACCCAATCTTTTTTTAGTTCCTGAACACATTCACCACATTAATTTTTTAGATGAACTTAACTACCTTATGTGTTAGCTTATATAATGTGATATATTACTGAGAATAATATTAAAAAAACTATCAATAATGAAAATAAAATACAGGAAAACTATTAATCTATGTGATATTGGTATATCTTGGTCACTCTTCATAATGTTTTGTTTTATAAGGGTCAATAGTTATGACATCTTTAGAAACAATATGTCCATGAAAAAAAAAATTCAACCAAAATTCACTCTTAATAAACATTCCAAATAGTTTCTTTTCATTTAGAGTTGGAAAATTAATCATTAATTTACATTAATGTTCTTCCTTGAATTATGAATATACCAAAATATCATCTATAAAAACAACCACAAATTGGTCAAAAAACTGATGAAAGACTCTATTATGAACAAACATATCTTACATGATTCAATATGGTAATCATCAAATGCTATATCATTTCAATTTGAATATAGAAGTAAACATATATTATAAATAAACTATTAATAATATTTTAATACATAATGTTATCTAAACCAACATTTGATACCAATGGTAAGGTCCAAGCCTTGATCATTACTTAATCCTGAGTTAAGACAACAATTTGAATTTCCATCCCATCGAGGACCTTTTTTGGTTTAGTATGTTAGAAAATTAGGCAATAACTTATAGATATCAACTTGAATATTACAAATTTGAAGCATCTACTTACTATACTTTTTTTTTCATAAAATAAAAAACTGTTGAACAAAACATTGTTTTATTTCATGCATAAGCATCCCAACATTTCTATAATCACAAACATTACTATATTCTCCTACAAACCCTATAAAAAACATTTTAGAATTTCGATTGGAATTAATGATCAGTAATAGATACAAAAATAAAGAAAAACTATTATCCATGCGAAAACATGTAAACTATGAATACTTTATCATAATGGAATACATTCCACCTTTATAAATTAGTAAATACTATACACTATAAATAATAACATTTCCTACCCTTCATAACAAATATATTTCTTTAAAACACAATGAAATCACACATACCATACAAAAGGTAACTTCTCACATAATCATACATAAATTGAAGAACCATACTATCAAATACCAAAAATCATTATTTGAAATAGAATATCCATACGACTGACTTTCAAAACAAATTAATTGGAGGTAATAACATTACCACCCATCATTGGATCATCATATAACCAACCATATTTAGTTTCTGACATAACCACCCATCAAATGTCCATGTACTATTATATAACAACAACACATTAAATATTTCAATTAATAAAATCTAACTCATAAAATTTACTTTCCAATCACAAGAAATCATTTAAAGACATTGAAATAGTCAATCCACATTGAAAACTATTTTTCATACCAAAATACCTAAAAATGGAATAATGGATTTCTTTTTAGATTTAAAAATATTATGGCTTATATAGGAATCATAATATAAAATGATAGTTACGGTGGAGAATTAGTTGTTGTCTCCATATAAGTTTAAAACAATAATTTTATTAATTTATCAAAATGATTCATTGAAAAATATTCCCTATGAAATAAATGTCAAAGGGTTTTATTACGGAATCTCACCTTTTATTACGTAACTTTTCATTTCATTTTATATACAAATGATCTTTAATGTATAGTGTCTTGGAAATAAATTACATAATACATGAAAACATATAAAAATATTTTAATCCTCTTGAAATAATTCATGAAAAATCATACTAGGATCAACAATAGCATCTCATAACCTATAGACATACATCAAAGGAAAGGGTGAGAAGAAGGCCCAGTAATGAAAACAAGTGAGATAGTTTACATGTGAACTTGAGAGATAATAATAAGAGAATGGGGAAAAAGAGGAATGTCATAATAATAACATGAATCATAACTTTAAAATTTGTCTACCACATTTAATTTATACATTAAAAATAATATCACCAACGTTAATCTAGAAGGTGTCAAAAAATTTACCAAGGTGATCCACCAAGGTATCATAAAACATGTAATCTCAAGATATTAGTGATTTACCCATAATAATGGAACACAATAATGGAGCACCCATATTATGTCACCATTTTTATGTGATCTACATAAATCATAAAAAAATATTTAATATATAACCTAATTTGAATAAACCAAATGGGTTTCATATCAAAATCGTGACATTTTAAAATGTGTTTATAAACAAGATCTGTATGTAATTTATATCTCATAGAAAGGGAATTATTTTCTTATGTATATCAATTTCAGAATAAAATAAATAATTTTTATGAATGGATAAAAACGATTATAAATTAAATAGATTTTGGTATTCAAATACATAAAATAATATACTTTCTTGAGAAAAAAGGTAGATTTTGAGTAAAAAATTCTATAGCATAACGACTTTGTAGAAGGGTTTTAGAAATCATTAAAAAGTTATGGGAAAAGGGTCACCCACTCATAAATAACACATAATTCTGTATAGGGGAATGATAAAATGTAAATAAGATCATGGTATTGATATTCTAATGAGATACCACGTGTATAGGAAACATGAAAGAAAAGAGAAGATATGATTTCTTTAATAAATATTCGGCTGCACGGAAAAGTCACATAAAAATTAAGAAAATTATTTTACAAGAGAAAAAGGGTATATAATAATATTTACATCAAAAGGATCATAATAAGGATACATAACACCATAGACAAATATTTAAAAATAGAAATTCAATGAAATAACACAAACAATGTGTTGACTAAAAGAAGAGTGTGGCAGGTTCCTTCAACGTGATGAATAACTAGAAAACACACGATGTTTTCTAGATTGGGGGGATTGAGGGAATAATTGGAGTAATAAAAGGGAGTTAAAAAATAACATATCTTCATTGAGGTGGAATTTGGAAATAACGTAATTAAGCATTGGGTGGGTATTTATAGAAAAAGTGAGTTAATATTTTATTAATTTCCAAGGGACAACTCATAAATGGAATTTGAAAAACCATGGGCTTACCCATGGTTTCCCCATGATATTATCGACCTAGGACCCATCATTTAATATTTTATTACAGACAAGTCATCCCGATTTTTACATTAATTAATACAACATTTTGATGTCATAAATCAAAACGAAAACTCAAAAAATGAATTTTCATTATACAATGAAAAACAAAATATTTTATAAAAATACAAAAAATATAACTTAACCTAATAACAATGTTATGAATTCAATAACGAGTTCCATTTTAGGAAAATAATTTTATAATTTTTATATATTTAAATTTTATGCAAAATCGCTTTTTACCTGAAAAATACTAATACATATCTTATAATTTCATAAATATATTTTTACTTATGCTATTACATCACATTACCATTCACGATACCGAAATTATATATATAATTTCATAAGTGTGGTTACCACTCCATTAGTCACATTACAATTCATAATTGTAATATTACTTTTCATAACTTATTATTCACCAAAAATTATGTTGATCCTATTAAATTCTAAATATCTTACTGATCACAACCGTGTTTGTCCGTTTTTCAAAAATCATTACACATAAAATGTTATTTAATAATATAATATTTATTTATTATTCAAAAAAAGAAAAATATTCCTCAAATAATATTCTTCAAGGAAATAAAATTCATCCAACAATATTAATCAAATAAAATAATATTTATTGAAAAATTGAAACATCTTATAAAAAAAAATTCACCAATGATATATTTTGATACATTGAACTCAAAAATGTAGTTTATTTACCAATAACAATTCACTATGTGTGTGAAATTGATACTTAAATATAAAAATCAATAGTTATTAAAAATAATGGCATATAGAAAATGAATAGTGAAATTACATTATGATATTTCTAACATAAAATAAAATGATTATATCTTGTAAATTAGAATTGGGGTGTTTTGATCAAACTATTTAATTATTAGAATCATTGTTTCATATACCTTAACTTGTTATAATAACTATATAATGTTAGAAAACTACAATTTGGGGTCAATGTATTTTTACTTACTTCTATTGTTTGACATTATAAAATGTTATTAGGAGGAATGAGATCCATGAATACTAGAAGTAAATTTTTTCGAGTATTTATATTCATCACCACATAAATAAGTCGTGTCCTTTAAAATTCCTCCTATTGGAAATTTTATTTAATTAGGAATCTTATAATTTAAATGTAATGTCATGTCTTATAAAATATTATTCATTAACATCAAGTACCTTTTCAATAAAGAATTCATAATCACTCTTAAAAACATATCATTATCCAAACATCTTCCCTTGGAGTGTCAATCTAGGAGTGCATCAAGTCCCCTTTTTGAGCATGAGTTCCCATTTGATTCAATATCAAAGTGGGGTTTTTTTCTAATTTTACCCCTAGATGCAACTATTTCCGAGCCAAAACCACTTGTTCGTATACAGACTTGTTTTTATCTGATCAGAAACAACTTATATAATATTTCTAAAAAATACCAGGATAATTTCTGATATTTATAATTTTTATAGGGTTCTACCTATTTTTTCACATCCTAACTAGCACAAATAACTAAACTATCATTTGATACCAACTATGGAATCCCACATTTTTGTTACAGAACTTTCCATTTAATTTTACAAACATAGAATTTTTAAAGTGTAGTGTCCGGGAAATAAGTTATATTATACATGAAAAAATATAACAATTTTCTAATCCTCTTAAAAGGATTCATTAATTGTTTATCCTATGAAAAATTACAACATATCATTACATAGAGACATACATCAAAGGAAAGGGTGAGCTAAAGGCCTAGTAATAAAAATAGTGATATAGATTACATGAGAATGTGTGCGATAACAATAAATCATGGAAATAAAGATGAATATCATAATAATATATTGAAACATAAAATGGAAATTTTTGATCCAAATTTATTTAAGATATTCATTAGCATGTCACCCAGGTGCATCCCCAATGTGTTATAAAAATTACAAAGGCTATTCACAAAGGAATTGTAAAACATGTCATTTCTAGAGATTAGTTATTTACCTAATCCAATAGAGTGATATTAGTGAGAACCCTTAAAACAACATTATTTTAATGGGATCCAGATTTATAATAATCAAGCACTTAAAAAATAATCTAAATAGAATAATGGAAATGGGATTCATATCAAAATTTTGACATTTTAAAAAGTGATTAAAAATAGGATCAGTATGTCATTTATAATCCTTGTAAAGGGAACGATGGTTTTAGGTATGTCAGTTATGTAATAAAATATATAATTTCTCTATCTTGATAAATACCCCTAAAAATTAATAATTATTGTGTATTCACATATATAAAATAAATGTATTTCTTTAGAAAAAATATACAGACATTGAGATGAATATTATTTAGCAAAATAGCTATATAACATTTTTTATAAATCATGAATATTAGATGGTACTAGGGTCACCCACTAATAAATAACTCATATTAATATATAAGGACAAAATAAAATTTAAATAAGATCATTGTATGGATATTTTAATGACATATAACATGAAGAGGAAATAACAAAGATAAGAGAAGAATTGATTTCTTTTACGAGATTTCAGGAGCCTAACGACGTCACATAAAAATTTACAAAATTAATTGATTAGAGAAATAAGGTTATATAATCATATGTAAATCAAATGGAATGTAATATGCATATATAATATAATTCATCAACATATTAAAATGGATATTAAATGACATAACATAAATGAAGTGTTGACTTAAAGAGAAGGGTGAAGGGTTCCCTTACCATGAAGAGAAACTTCAATAACTCAATGTTTAGGACCTTGGGGGGAATAAGGAGTCATTGGGAAGACTCCATGGGAGGTAAAAGAACTAAATATTTTTTGAGGATTAATTTTGTATGAAAGGAATGAATCATTTTTTTGGTATTTATTGCAAAATTTTGGGAATATTTTATTAATTTCTGAGGGAAACCTCATTAGTGGTATTTGAAAAACCAAGGGGTTTTCCATGATATTTTCCCATGATATTAGCCACATGTTACATCTAATAACATATTTTACTTTAAAAATTCATACCATATTTTTAGATTAATTAATAAATCACTATGATGTCATAAAACACATAGAGAACTCAAAAATTGAATTTTTACTATTCAATGAAAAAGAAAGCATTTTATGATAATCCCATAAATTCACCTGAAACAAATATTGATGTTCTGAATTCAAAAAGTATCTCCATTTTATAAAAATAATTTTACAATTATGTGATATTTATTTTTTATGTTAAATTACTATTTACTTGAAAAATACTCATACTTAACTGTTAAATTTTTAAACCATAATTTACATATGCTATTGCGTCACATTACTATTCAGGATGCTTAAATTATAATTATACTTTCTTAAGAGAGGTTACTATTCCATTGGTCACATTACTACACATAAGGATAACCTTAATATTCTTAATATAATATTCACCAAAATTTTATTGATATTATTAGAATCTAAATATCTTTATGATCGAAATTGAGTATGTCTGTTTTTTAAAAATCAATAAACTGAAAATTTTAATTAATAATAAAATATCTTTTTAATATTCATCAAAAGGACACAATTCATCAAATACTATTCATCAAAAAAACACTATACATCAAATAAAACACTATTTATTTAAAATTTGAATCATCAGAGAAAAGTAATAAAAATTAAAACAAGATAAATTTTGATATATAGAATTGAAAAATTTTGTTTAATTGAATATAATATATCTCTACATATGAAAAAATTGTTTTCTATAAATAAAATTTATCAGTTATTAAAAATAATAAGAGAAATAAAATGATTAGTTAAATTGCATAGTAAAATTTCTGACACAAAAAAATTAAAAATATTTTACCATTTAAATTTAAATGGGGCTTTTTAATCATACTATATATATATATAATAATCATTATTCTATATACCATAAATTTTAATTAATAATTATATCATCTATGTAAACTACATTTTGTGTCCGAAGTAAATAGATGTGCTTCTGTTGTAAAACATTATAAAAAGTCTTTAGGAGGGATGATATACAAAAATAAATGAATTACATATGTTAGAGTCGTTTCATTTATTATAAACTGAAAAAAATAAGGCATATATTATCAAATTAAGCCTTAATGAATGAAGATTGGGATGATGTCCCATACCATGGTTCTTATTTGTATCAATTTTTATTTAATTTGTGGAATGATTAACATAGGTCAATTTATACTCACTTTGGAACCTTTTTCCAGTTTATTAATAATTTAATATCATGTATTATCATGTTATAACAACTAGTTAATTATTTGAGTTCATATTGAACATTTTGTTGATGCTCGGGAATTGAGTCAAAAATGGAATTGTATTGATGAAAATTGTCCATGTAGTCATAGATCCATTATCTATAGAATTATAATCATGATTTAAATATAATATTTATTAAATAATAATATATTTATAATAGTTCATTACATATGGATATACGAAATGAAATGGACCGTTCATGGAAACGCCAGGCCATACATTCGAATGAACGCTACATTCATTAAGTTGTGATATTAAAGGAATTAAAACTAAATGATAAAACATTATATTATAATTCGAGTATAATATATATGTTTTATATGTTACATATGTTCATTAATTCCATCTTTTATACATTCCATGTATGTCATGAACGCGTCATATAACATTGTGGGTGAGGTAGTTGAAACATCCTCAATTGAAATTATCCTATGTACACATTATGGATTGAAAAAAAGTATGTTGTAAATAAAATTACAGAATAATAGAAGAAATATAAATATAAAATATATCATATATAAATATCTTTCCACCATAATGGCCACTACAGGAGGTGGTAGGAGAAAATCAAATAATCATCATTTCCTGAGGTGGTAGTACACCATACCAAGAAACAGTATGCACTACATCTATTAGATGGATGTGTTCATAAGTGTAGGTCTAACCAATTGAATAAAAACATTCGATTATATTTATGATAATTTTTTTATAAAATAATTGAATAAAAAATGTTTAAGGGGTTGGATAAGGAAAATAAATAATATGAGGTTGAGAGAAGATGTTTCCACTAATTCGGGTATCTCTTTTTGATTTATGCCAAAAGGCTTCATTGAGACACCCTCTTCCCAATTTAAGGCATATAAATGGAAGTGGGAGATGTTTTTGGATTATTTAAACAGAATTTGGTCATACCAAGGGGTTTGATATGAGTGAGTAAGAGGGTAGAGGTGGTGTCCTTTTATAAGAGGGAGGAGATTATTTTTAAGAATTTCGTGAAATATAATATTACTATAAATTGATTTTTGAATTATAATATTTATAAAGTGATATATTTCCATGATAAGATGAGGATGAGTCTAAATCCTCTCAACAAAAATACATTAGACATTTTAGGTCAAAATTTGATAATTATCTTCTAGGTATAACCATTAGTTAAAAAAATTAACTCTTAACACAACTTCTTGTATTTTTATGTTATATGATAAATATATTTACTATAAAATGGAAATCGAACCTCAAGTGGATCATTAATGACATTTTTAAAACAACCTATATCATTTTTGCTAATATTATATTATTATGACAATTATTTCCTTTAATAAAATAGTATTTGTTTTAAAAACTCAATTATATCAATTTTGACACTATTTAGGAATTGATTTTTTTTTGTAAAAAAATTATTCATTCTAAAAAAGGAATTTAAATAAAAGATAACATATCATAATCATCCATTAAATTTTAGTATGGAAACAATTGATTCAAATTAAATTTATTTTAATATTTATAATATCATTTATCTAAATCATTCATTAATATGATAATCACAACCTCATCATAGTGTAATAAGTTTATATATTTCTTTAAAATCAAAAAATAATAAATAAAATACCACGATATATGAAATATTTTGAGCATTTTAATGACTATTTTTAGTCAAATATATCAGTTATATAAACAACCTGAATATTGTTTTAGTAAAAAGACAAAAGTTTATGATATATTTTTATTTACTTTAAATTAATTATTATATCATTTCATTATCACACCCAAGTGTCTCCCAAATGACAATGGTTTGTCATATGTTTTTTGTTGCCTCCTAGGATTCATCCAATAATATTATGAAATATGTTAGGGTAATTTATATATTTTTATAGTATTTTTTAACCATATTTACCAAATCTACAATTTAACTCTGGGAAATAAAAACAATTACTGAAGATATTATTCATAATGTCTAACTATAAAAGGTACCTCTTTACATAATATATAAAAACTAATTCTGAATATGGAATACATTTTTCTGAATTATAAACACATAAATTTCAGTAATTAATTTAAAAATAAATCATATTGTAAAAACCATAAAGCAGGTTTTTAAGAAGAAAAAACTATCAAATATTGGCGTGTGTTTATGTCCAATTTAAATATGAAATTAATTACAATGAATAAAAATGTATTAAATGATAAAAAATAAATCAATTATATTTTTTAATAAATTTAAAAATATAATCTATGTAAATAAATAAAATAGAAGAAAAGTGAATTTTGAATTAAAATGCAATATTTTTCAATATTGATTAAAAATGATTTTTATCATATAAATACAAAAAAAATTAAATAAAAAAATAATGTCCACATTATAAAAATGAATAGTTTACTTTAAATAGAAAATATAAAAATGAAAAAAAACTAGATTTAAAAAGGGTTCTTTGTCAAAATGTGATAAAATTACCGTTTAAAAATATTAGAATATTTTATACTTAAAATTGGCTTCCTTTTTAGTTTAAGCCTGTAACATTTATTTGATAAATCTAAAAACTTTTTAAAAACATATTTAATAATATTGCCATTAGATATTTTCATTCCAACCAATTCAACGGGTAGATGTTAACTAAAATTTTAAATAAAAAATTTTTCATCGTCTTATTTTTTAGTATAACAGAATTTGTTGTGCATAGTTAGATTTCGGAAAACCCCATTATTGGGTGTTGAGTATTCTATCAATGATATCATCCAAATTTCGGTATAACCACTATATTATTCATAAATAGTTATTAAATATAAAAAAATTATTTTTCTTATAAATACCAAGGATGTTATAAAAGAACCTCACATCTCCCCATTCCCATGTCTTTTTTTTCTTCAATCAGGTAGCTTATTTTTTCAAATGAAAATGAAAATAACTAAAAATTCGTTTTATTGAGTCACCAAAAATTTCTACATACTAAAAAATATAGTAAAACCCACTCTGGTCTTTTGGAGAAGGACATCACCTGAGAAATCCATATGATACAATAGTGTTTTCACTCATTATTGGAGAAATAAATAAGGTGAAGACTTTTCCATATCTCCCTATTTAGGTAACACTTCACCCTAAACATAGGTTTGGGACTATAATTTCCATAGTTTTACATGTGGGTGACACATACCCTTCCCTAAAAAAAGGAGAAGAATTTACCCTAGCATTAAAATGGTTTATATTTTACCTTGTACTCAATAGGGTTTCCACATCAACTGATCCTTTCATTGGTGGCCATATCACCATAACCTCACTAGGAATACTACACCACTCATGAATCTATACTAGTGAACTATTTTCCTAGTATATTGTGCGAATTAGTAAAAAAATATTATTGGGAACCTCATTCTCTAGTGTTTTACAAATAACATGAGATGATTTCACAAAATTCATTATTCACACTCATTATCATAGGTCAACACAGTACTGGGTGATACTTCTCAAGGACTCCTCCAAAAAACATTTAAATTACAGGATTGTGTTGCACACGACACAATACACCCTATAAAACATTTATTCCATTGATAAAATGAATCTACTGGATTACCATCCCAACTAATGAGGAACTAATAAGGTTTGTAATCATTTATATCATTTAAAATTAGGGCCCCCTTATTAAGACACTACTATGTCCTCTCCCTATACAGGATACCCAATTTAGCTTCCCAAAATATACAATTTGATCATCCATGTTACTCGATGGGTGTCTTAGTCAAATCTTTGTTCTATAGAGAGAGAAACAGTATTTGGAGGCAACCATTCCAATTACTCATAATAACATGCAATGAAAAATGAAAATAATAACTAATTCCTTATTTATGTGGCTAATACATGTATGTGCCCATAAATTAATAGGATCTTGGTGCTTATGTGGTTGTCATATTTAGAATAATCCTAAACCCATCTTCCATGTGACTCCTAATAGATATAAGACCTAAACGCCGGCCACATTTAACTCATCAATTGGTACAAGAAACTATGAGTTTCATATATCAAATACTCATACTTATATTTATTGGATGATCACGTTTAATTCCAGGAATCTTCACATGGTCAGACCCCCCATGAAATACTTCCCAAAACCCATATTCCCTATAATCCAATCACATCAAATCCTACATTGTTATTAATTATTAAGATTAATCGGAAAGGGTTGGAAAAGAGTAATCGCCACTCAAACCTTCTTTTAACCCCTTTCATGAAGACATATTTTTATCACATGATGTAAAGCTAAAATGCAATTCATTTACCACATGATGATTAATTTCGTGGTACACTCCTTTCAGGAACATTAAACTATATAACATAATCTAGGTAGTTTTTAATTAATATTAAATAGGAAACATAGGATACCTATCTAATGAAAAAACCCTTCATCTGAATCCATAACATCATTGGTCTATTTTCTCTATGATTTACCACTTCTTCACCATTTCATACTCATAGTGAAATACACATCCTTACTATGATATACTCATTGTAAAAAATATAACTCTCCCCCCATTGGGTCATATTCCCTAGAACTACCAAATCAATTATTATTGGTTCCATGATCTCTATGTGATTATGATGATTTATTATGTATAATTATTAAATGCAATCACAAAATAGAAATGACCACACATGTATGAGTCTCATAAAAATAATTTATGGGTATATTTCACATAGTATTCCACTCATAAGGGATTTAAACTAATCTAATGTGATCTTGTATTCTTAATAAAAATGAACCATACTGATATTTCCCACATGAACCTCAAATGCATGAAATTTCTGATAAAGGAGAATCTAATTATAAATGTATTGAATACATTCATTAAGATATATAGGTTTCCATTTTTTTCCAAAACATAGATCCACCAGACATTATGCCTTCCCGAATGGAGATAAAATTCAGAGTAAAAAATGGTGTATCTTATTACCGTAGTTTGACTAATAATTAAAATAATGGTCAAGAAGTTTAGAAACATTTAGATATTCACATAAACACATGGTTTTAATCAAATCACAATAATGGTCTTAATCAGTCATACATAGGGATTTGAGAAAGAATATTGATCAAATATTAAATTTATAATAGAATCCTAGAGTTGGACAACCCAAACTCTTGTCCTCTCAACCAATTAATGAATGTCATGTTTATTGTAATAAGCTGAATATCTTAGACCTTTTGAAAGAAGGACCAAATTGGTTCAGAATGAATTTTTTTTATTAAACTCTAGAAATTAATTTTACCAACTTATCTACACATTCAATTAGTAATAACAAAGAAACAAATAGTTGAGTAACCTTAGTATGTCAAAACCAAATCTCTATCTGAAATAATTCCATTGATGTTAACTTTTGTTATCACAGAACTATTCAACTGGTGAATAATATTAAAACCCATGTGAATATTTATAATTAAATTGGTGCTATGGATGTTTTCAATTTTATAATTTTTTGGAAGAATATTGATGTTGATGATTTAAGGTTATATCTTTTTACCATTTTTATAGAAAATCAGGACATAATGAGAAGTTGTTACTACATTCTGTTCCTTCCAATGTTGATAATTTTGTGTGAAAAAATCATGTTGAAATGGTCCTCAACACACCATGAGTTTTTCATAAAATTGGTGATGCAAGTAATGTACCTATTATTTTCATAGGAATGAGAATACAATAAATAATTACTAAAACTTTAGTGACATCCCCAATATGCCAAAATCTAGAAATGAATGCCAATGGTTTTCAGATAAAAGTGCTGGATGATTTACCATTTAAGAAATAAAACAATTATCTAACAAAAAATATCCAAACAACACATTATATGATTCAGAGATAAAAGAAATATAACTCAATCACTTACAATATATCAAAACCAAACCAAATTGCACTAGAATGAAAGAATTTATTTTATCAATGTTAACAATGAAAATTCATATAATCAATATAAGAAGAACATCAACAATCCATGCTCCACCAGCTCCATGGTCAAATCACAAAACATTCCATGTATCACGATGTGGTTTGAAATTCATTTGATACATTACCTTTTCGCTTTTCCCAAAAGATAGATTATGTAAAAGAACCAATGTGCCAAATTAGGGTTCGGTATAAAACTCATTAGGTTTCCCAAATGACATCCATACTCACAACACTATGATATAAAGGTTAGGAACATTTAAATTATTGTATTTACATAAAACAATTTCACAAAACATGGTATAAATAAATATAAAAAGGATCAACACTATTCCAAACCAACAGTTAAGAAGTGTTATTTATATAAATTCATATAATTTTTTAATTCTAGAAAAACATTCAAACAAATCATTAATAATATTTATCAATAACATTTTCTAAAACCCATTCCATAGATCACAACCCACACACCCATGCATGATCTTTTTGATAGTCCAATTCTAATTAGTGGTCTATCATCCAATTACCTTTTGTCCAAATGACACACAACCCCAATATATGGTGAAACACATTATAACCCATTGGTACACATCCCTTATTTTGGGGAACATCGAATATGAACACATTCTACTGGTATATTCCAAAACCATTCAAATAACCTTATTCAAACCATTTCAATAAAATCTTTCTTTTGTTGAAAACTATTAAAAAACCAATTCCACTGAACAATTACATTTCAACAATACTATTATTTTAATTTAAACACATTAATCAAATTAAATTACTATAATTCTAGAAAAAATCCCTTTAAATCATAATTTTAAAATCAAGAATAAAAGAACTATATTCAAGGACACCAATTTTCTAGATTTCAACAATTTAACAAATTGTCACTAAAGATGATTTCAAATAGTTACTAAAAACAAATTCACAATCATTTAAGATAAATATATTAAATTTTAACGAATTCTAATCAGTTCAACTAATAGTAGATGATATTTAAGCCACATATCATTATGGTTTTTACTAAAATAGAAAATAGTTGAAGAAAGCTCAAGAAACCATGTCAATTATCCACCAAACTTCCATAGATATCTTATATGATCTAGATAAATAACTAATATAATATTATTTGGAAGACACACTAATAGATCTACCCGTAAAATGAATATATTTGAATAAAAATGAATAGAATATAATTAGATATAAGTCGATCTATGATAATGTGATAAGAACGATGAATAACATCACTTACCATAAGAATATAGTTGGAAAACGGAAAAGGAGGGCTCTATATTGTTTTTAAAATCCTGGGGAGAGGTTTCCCTATATTATATTGAGAGGAATGTTGAATTTGGGATACATAAGATAAATAATGAGAATGTTATATAATAAATTATTGAGATCATATTTTTAAGGATATAGAGTTGACTCTATTCACGGTTAGACAACAGAGTTAAACAAATTATGCACTAACATTGTTTTAGATAGTAACTTCTAGAGCACCCATAAAAACCTCCTCACACGATATCCAATACCGTACACACAATGTGCATTAGCTACATCCCAAAATATGAAAAATTTCACAATTTATACTATGCTTTTTTGGATTGTTTGGAAAAACCGTTCAAAGCTCGTGCACCACTCCTTTGGCCCGAAATATTTATTTAATGTTTCCCATCCATCAAATACCTCACCCATATACATTATAGGCATAAAAAATCCAAATTAAGGGTTACATACCCTAAAATGGGGGTACTATATTCTCTCCACCATTTGTCTTTCCATCCTCAGAATGTTGACAAACTACACTACCCAGAAAGACTTTTGGGAATTTCACTATCATTTTCTTCTCATTGTCCAAATTGTTTTCAAAATCTGACCATGTTTCCATAAAACCTTATCTAGTACTAGAATAATTCCATACAAGACATTCTTGTTCCTATCCACAATTTGCATCGGGATATATATAACAATTAAGTATCTAGCTCTAGCTTAATGTGAACCTATATGATGACATGGCCAGGATTAGGCTGATATTTTCTTAACTGTGATACATAGAATACCTTATTCACCACAATGAACTATGGTTTAAATTTCCACCAATATGTCACCAATCAACCCATTCCAATATCACAAAAGGGCTATCGTATCACATAGATAACCTTCCATGCTTCCCAAAATGATGATGTACAAGACTTGGAGAGATATGTAAGAACACACAATCACTCACCGGGAATGATAATGTTCTTCAAAGATGCTAAAATATAATTTATGATGACTCTAATATGTCTCCATCATATTTCTACAAAACTAAATCTTATATGTTGTTTATTCAACAAGGCTCGTCCCTAATAGTGAAGTCTCACCTTTTTTAACCAGACATAGTGGAGAATGACAAGGATGCCCATAAAATGCTTTTGAGTTTTCCATATGTATCGAGGCCAGAAAGACAATATATTTTCTGAAATCAACTAAGGGTATATTCACTTCTCATGAAACTCCAAAATCCATTATGCAAGCCTGCATCATGTCATCCAATGATTGTATCGTCCTTTCAGATTTCCAATCCGCCTAAGGATGTTATTCTCTACTGCTAGACATTTGATTCCCAAGGGCATTTTTGTTGGATTTCTTGAAACAAGTTGTAATCCTCATATCTCTATCTGACAGGATCAATACCGATATTCAATATATATTTACCACTTCATTGATATAGATTTTGGATAGATCCTCCACCATATGAGTTTCTGAATAAGAATGAAATGGGCCGAGTTGGTAATTTTATCCACCATCACCCATATGAAATCATGTTTTTGGACCATTCATGGAAGAATTGTAACAAAATATATCACTAAATGCTACAATTTCTACACTAGGATTGGTAAATAATGCATCAAACTTGCTGGTCGTAGATTCTCTACCTTATCTTTTTGACAATTAAGGCACTTTGAAACAAAATCAGCCACTTTTCATTTCATACCAATCCACTGAAACGCTACATTCAACACCATATACAACGTCTGTATTCTGAGATGAATATATTATATGTAATGGTTATATTAATAAAGAAGTTTCCCCTGACAAGAAATACGTACAACCATCCGATTTCAGAACAACAATGTAGAACTCCTTTAATTATTCCATCCCACAATGGTATCCCCACAATTTTGTTTTGAACACATAACCATTAATTTTTCATAATGTTTTTGTACCTATATAACCATATTTACCAAATCCGAAATGAAGGAAACTGAAAATAAAATCATAACATCACCTCAGTCTTCAAATTCCACTTGCTAGTCGGCTAGGTCCAACATCAACTTCTACCCCACTGAATATTCTCTTAACAAATGAAAATATGAAATTATTCTAAATTCATCTTCCATCACATTACCTTTACATGGTGTATACTTTAGGTCAAATTAAAACATCTAGAGATAGTCCACCTATCCCATTTTAGAAAGTTGAAAATACCGTTGTGAGAAAATATGTTTCTAGCTTTTGTGGTCCGTGAACAAAATAAAATTCTCAAAAAAGAGTTAATGACACCAAGTCTTCATATAATAGAGTACCATAACTAAGTCTAATTAGTGTGTTGAGTAATGTTTCTCATGCACTCTCAACAACCTTGAACAATAATCAACCACATGGTCTCCTTGCATGAGAAAACATTCAAACCTCATTCCTGAAGCATCACAGTACACCATGTTCCCATATCCTGATTCAATAATAATAAATATTGGTGTTTATGTAAGATGAGCTTTCAGATATTGAAATTTATTATTGTATTCCTCAGTCCATTGTAATTGAACAATATTCTTTTTAAAGCATTCATTAGGGAGGATATTTGTTATAAGTCATTAAAAAGCGTCAGTAATAACCAGAAAGAACATGAAAACATAGAATCTCAATGAAATTTTTCATTAGTTTTGAAGAGAAAAAAACATCTACCTTATCTTGATATACTAAAACAACAAATTCAGAAATAACTTGGTGAAAAAATCATAACTGTTGATCCAAAAAATCACACATTGACAATTTGGAATAAAAAAGTGATCTCTCAAGACTTCCAACACTATCGCTAAGTGTTCCACATGCTCAATCCATGTCCATGAATACACCAATACGTAATCCACAAAACCTACAAAAAATTAGTTGAGATATATCTAAAATTTCCGATTATTCAATTCCATAAAGACCGCTGGTGAAATTTTTAGATTGAATGGTGTGACTACATATTCATAGTAGCTATAACTAATTCTAAAAACTGTCTTCAATATAGCATGATTCCAATAATGAAAATGATGATATCATAAACAGAAGTCAATTTTAGATAACCACTAAGCTCCCATAAATTGATCAAATTGATAATCAATACATGGATGTGGATATCATTTCTTTATTGTAATTTGGTTCAGTTTACAATAATCCACACTTATTCTTAGAGATTCTTCTTCTTTCTTTTCAAACTAGAGTGGTGATGCCCACATAGAAAGGCTTCGCTGAATGAATCATTTTTCCCAAATCCACCAATCGGGACATCAATTCTTTTAATTATATTGGTTCCATCCAATAAGAGTGAATGGAAGTTTGACTAGTCCCTAAACTTAGATAAATAGTAATCATCCCATCCATTCTCGGCGTGAACATGAGATGTTTTCAGGAAAAATATCATTAAAGGGATCCAAAAATGTTGGAAACTATTATTCTTGATCTCTTATATCGATGACAGTGCTGACAATGCCAACTGGTAAGAGATAATTCCCACCAATTGTGAAAACAAGCATGTTGCACCTATATTTACTTCCATTTTCTTCTGAAGTGATTCTCAATGAGATCATCAGTTGTTAAACTAACTATTGTTTTATAAAAGTAGATGCGAGCCTTGAATGTTGTTTACCAATCCATACCTAGAATTACATTATCTAAATCCATCTATAACACTGACGAGTCCCACTTTAGATCATATCCTTCAACTGCTATATCACATACTCTAAACATTAATTCGGGTCATTTTCTTTCACTGTGAGGGTTTGAATTTTTAAATCGAAAGGAATTATTTAAACATTTAATTTATTGATACAAAATGTTTGTTAATAACTTAAGGAATTCAACACAATATTATCAAACAACACTTTCATAATGGTAGAATTAAAAATAATGATACATTTCATTGTAAATTTTATAACAAGATCATCACCAATTTACTACTCATCCCCATATAACTGCTTTGTTTTTTCACTCCACTACTATTTTAACTGCTGATATTTTCCTTACTGAGAAGTCATGGTGTTCCAAGATTCACCATCACTAGACCTACTCTATTGGAATGTCTATGTCCAATGTTGTCACCCAATCGAATCATAAGATGCTTGTGACACCAGACAAGTGTCTTGGTCACTTGAACCAAGAGAACTATTATAATAGCACTTAATATTCCACATACATTTGTAGTTATGGAAATACCAAATTAGTTTTGTACACTATTTATTTATTTCGTTAGGTGAACCACATTGGAAACATCCCCCTTTTCTCATAGAGCATGTAGGAATCATCACTAATCCAACCGTCTAATTTAGATTCACGATTAAAACATTGAAATAGGTGTCCCTCTTTCACTTGTTCCTATCATTAGAGTTACCACCTTATCCCATGGTTATCATAATAAATCCTCCTCCCACATATCATTATATTTTACATTCAACCGTTATTTCTTTATTAAACATCTCTGTGTAATCGGTAACACAGAGCACCAAAATATTTGAGCTATTTTCATACCTTATACCTAATTTGAAAATTCATACCTTCAATGTTGCACTAACCACATCCTTTGGATCAAATCAAACTCAATGAATTAATTTATCTACCTATTCCATGAAAAAGAGGAATTCCTACATTAGGATGAAGAATTCTGTATTTCTTTAGATCTTGAATGTGTGAGGATTGAATTTTTAGATAAACAATTCTTCAAAAACCTCCCAACCATGGTTGTTATCCAAATTAGCATGCATCACAAAATACCAGCACCTTAATGTAATATACTCAAACATATAAGTCGTTATATTCACGTTAATCCTTGATTATGTTCTGATGAAATCGAAGATACAGTTCTTCAAATTCAGCCACACCTCTTCCTTTTAGGGTTCACAATCACCCCAGATGATCGGTGGATTCTGCTTTATGAACTCGCGAGAATGATCCACATTCCTTTCCTCACCCCTATGGTTACTCATATCCATAGCTTGAAATGATTGGACAATAAACAAAAATGGTTCTTATTTCACATGTTGTTCAAGTGCAATCATATACTTTGTAGATTCTTCTAGTTGGTTTCATGGATTCCAAATTGGTTCCTTTTTCGTAAAACAGAAAACTCTACAAGTCTCACTATCTCGAAATTAATAGATTATGACTTAAAATTATATCACATATACTATCACAAAAATTCATTCCAAAATATACTTTTTATAATAAACAAAATTCTTAAAAATTCCATTTTTTATTTTGAAAATCTTACACTTTTCAAAATATACCATGTATACCTTTTCAAAATCATTATTTTGAAAAATAAATTTCATAATTTATAAACAATTTCTTCCTTTATAAAAAATCATTAATAATTACTCCAAAATAAAATATTCAATCCTAGCAGGAATTCATTATTTGAAATGGAATTTCATGATCGTCTTGTTGGATAAACCCATGTAAATGGGATTCCAAGATCCTATAAGTGTCTCCAAAACACATATGTATCGAACTCCCATGGAACATTTTTTTCAACATAAAAATGATAGCTATGTATTTTTTATGCTCTACATTTCATGTCTCGACAATTTCTACTCCTTTATATTATAAAAACTAAATGAATATAAAAGAATGAATATCAACTCCAAGACAATGAAACTGATTACTACTTATTCCTCATGTAAAGGAGAAAGATCATAATACTTATCTCAAACAATGTTTTTGACCTATAAAAATGATTCTAGTATTAATAAACCAATTAATATTATTGGATTGAGAATAAAATGAATCATTACTAGGCCTTAATAGACAACTCCGAGATGCCAAAGGCAGAAAATAAATGTCGAAGGGTTTTAGATACAAATTGGGGATGATTTACCCTTTAAAAAATAAAACAAGTTTCCAATAAAAAATTACTAAAAAACTAACCACGTGATGCATTAATAAAGGAATGATAACTTAACCACATCATTTTTATCCAAACCACAAGAATATGCACCACAATAAAAGTCAAATCTATTATAAAAAATAATTTTGGAAAGACAACTCATCAAATCGATGATGAAAACAAGTCTCCAAGATCTACAAAATCGTTGTTCAATTCAAAAAAACCCATTTATCACGAGGTGGATCAAAATATGTGTGATACTTTTCATTTTCCCATGCCTCATAAGATAGAGGTTACAAAAGAACCATTGTTCCAAGAAGGGGTAAGTATAAATGTCAATAGGGTTTCCCAAATAACATCCATACTCATTCCACTATGATAAAAATATTAGAAAAATTTTTATAAAACAATTTACCTAAACAAAATTCATAGATATATTATTAATAAATATAAACATGATTCAAAACCATTTAAAACCAAAAGTGAACATGTTCTAATTAAAATAATTTCAAGCAAGTTACACTTCTAAAAAAACCAAACAATGCATTAAACCACTTCTCAAAATCATTTTGGCATAACCATTCCATAGTTGACAACACACACGCCAAATCATTATTGGGATGACTGTTACATACTCATGGGTGGTCTCTCATCCAGTTACCTTGTGTCCCAATTACACATGCCCCTGAAAAAGGGTCACGCACCATATACCCTAATCGTACATGTCCATCATTATGTTTCTTGTGGATAATGAACTCACACTACCCATATATTCTAAAACTATTCAAATAACCTAATTAAAACTATTTCAATAATGTTGCTCCTTTATTGAAAATCATTAGACAAACATATTCTATTCAACCATTCCATTAAAAAAATCACTTCCTTTGAAACACTTTCAATAAAATATAATTTCAAAATTTATAGAAAAATCTTCATTTAAAATAGGGATCCAGATTGGATATACTAAGAGGAGTCAAGAATTTCAATTAGTTATACAAATAATAGTCAAGAGTGAAGCCACATACCTTGTAGGTTTTGAGAATAACCAAAAGTGAATGAAGAACACTCATGAAATAGTATCTATTCTCCACAAAACTACATAAGATCTCATCAACTATAAATAATAAGACCAAATATAAACTTATATGGAATAAAAACTCATAGATATACCCATAAAATGTTTTTATATATAAGGCCAAGAATTGGGGAGAATTAGATCTCTGTAGATCTAAGATAACATGACAAGGACAATGAAGAATGTCACTTACCACAAGAATAGGGCTTGAAAATTCTAAAGTATGGATCCAGATTGGTTCCCAAATTGCTGGGAGAGGTTATACTAAATTCAAATGATAGGAATATGTAATTAAGTGTGCATAGGATAAAAAACAATCATGTTATGTAAAAACAAGTGAGATCCTACTATTAAGGATATAAATTTGACTCTGTGTATTGTTAGACCACATAGATAGGAAAACCGTGCACTAACCATGTGTTAATTACTACCTTCCAAATCACCCTTATTGGCCTCCTCATATTGTCTCACTAAATATTCATACACCATTATAATGCTACTATCCAAATTCTTTAACTTCTCATGGTTGCAACTAGGCCTTCCACATAGTATGGATATACTGTGTGAAACTCGTGTCCCTCTCCCTATTCCCCAGAACCTTATTGAATGTTCACTAAACTATCACATCCTTCACCATTACAAATTATAAAAATAAAAATCACAATATAAGGGTAACATAATAGAAATCCGGTGGACTATAATGCATGTAATGGTCTTTCAGTAAATATGGATCACACATCCACATGGGGGTCATGGTTTTTATACATTGTATATTTTTTAAAGAGAAAAATGATTCAATGTGATGAGGGTGTTTATTTAATGGAAATGGAAAACATTTATATATTCATAAATACTTAATAATTTGTGCTCGGTTATTTTCAAAATGTAAGAAGATTTCATCATGATGATGGATATTTCATTGAGAAGTTAATAACCATGACACAATATTTGTGGTTGTTATAAATGTGGATTAATATATGATGTGTGCTCCTATAATAATTCATGAATTCATATTGTAATGTTCCTAAAAATATTCAAGCTACTGGTAACTACTTATTGAACCACACAAGTTGAGTTTTCGATCATATACTAACATATTAATTTTTTTAAAATTATAATTTTGAGTGATTTTTATTTTTGGTTTCAAGAATGATGTAGAGAAAACTCCAAATAAATCCCTTTAATCCCTAAAAAAAATAATGGGTGACTAAGAGATTTAAATAATGAGAGGGACATTTAAAACTCCTATTTTGATATTGTATTTATTATATGTGAAGATAAATACTGTAGTGTCCTAGAAATATGTTTTTATTTTATATTCATAAGATATTGGTTTTGATATCTCTATAAAATAAAAAACTTGATTGAAAAATAATTTATATAAGATATAAATAAATATAAAAATAATTTATTCAAACAGAATGAAAAATTATATGAAAATTACATAAATAAAATGAGGATAATTAAAACTAAAAAGAAAGTTATTGTAATAAGAAGTGTGATTTAATATGTTATAATTAAAGAAATTTATATAAACAATTTGGGGTAATATATAGTTTACATGGCCATTAAAAAGTATTTATAGTGATTATGAATAAAATCAGTAAATTAATAACCAATATATAGTAGATATAAATAAATTTAATCTGGATTTTAATGATATTTAATTTCATTATAAATAATTTATCTAAAATAAAAAAAAAATCTTTTCATATTGAATAAGATGATAACAATTGACATGAGAAGCCACGTTTTTTCTGAAGAAATTGTTTTTAATTTTATTAAATTTTTAGTAAAAAAAATAATTTATAAAATAATTATATTAATAAAATTCCATGAAATATTTAATTTTTTATTAATAATATATTAATGGCTACTATATATATAATAAATTTTACATTAATATGAAAAAAATTATATAATGTTAAAAATATATTCTTAAAAGAATATGGTTCAAATATGTGGTATATTTTTATCTTAATAAATTAAATTGGTTAGTATTATTGAATTATTTAACATAAATTTATTATTTAAATATACATAAAAATAAATCAAATATCATCTAATTGTTATTACCTAGTATATAAAAAATAATGAATGAATTTCTTTTTCATAAAAATGTTTTTTCAAAAAAATAAATTTTCCAATATTTTCATTATACATTAAATTTAAATTTAAATATTTTTATAAATTTAATTTAATAAAATACATTAATATTTGGAATAAATTTTAGAAGTTAATTTTAATTTTCTATTTTATTTTTGGGAAAACAATATCTTACTGAGGAAAAAATTGAGTTACCACATTTCCCTAGAGATAATGAAATGAAAACTAAATGAACTGTTTAATCCATAACTGCATTTTTGTTTCTTTACAAAAATAAATTTTTAATCATAACCATTCTACAAATTCATTTTTAATGTGATTAATATATACTTATCTCTTATGATTGATGCTAATTAAAATAGATAATCATACCAATGGATGAACTCATAGTTTTAAATGATTTTATATTCATTTATTCTATTTAGTAAACCATGTTATCCAATCATCAATTGATAATCCATGTATTTATATTTTAATTTATATTAAATGGATTATCCAATTCCATTCATTTTATTAATTTGATAACTCAAAAAATTTTATATGTTTCCCATTTTATTTTTATCATTTAATCTAGAAATAAAAATTAATTATTCAATGTGGCACACATATATATTGTTTATAATCACATAATGGGTGGGCCTACTGTTTTATATCCCCCAAATGCGTGGGTTAATATTTATATCTCTATAGATGAGTATGTTATTAGATATTAGGGGATGTCCTTATCTGATATGTTCTTCATGAACTTGTAGTTTTTATCCTATTCCATAATGTTTATATAGACCTTTTAAAGATCCTTAACATATGTTATGATTATATTTGATTATTATTGTTTCAGATTCCATATTTCTGTCTCCATGGATCATGATTAAAATATTATGAAATAATATTCCTATTTAATTGAATATGTTTCACTTTTTGGATCATCTTATTATAGACTCTAAAAAATGATCAATTCCTTTTCAATCATTTAAGAGGACCACATATTATAATTCCATGATATTATCATGTTAATCATGCCATATATTTTATACTCATGTTTCTCATTCTTTTATAATCTAATAAGAAATCATATACGCCTTACTATTATTCAATTATCCTATATTGATCATTTAAGCTCAATTATTTATTCTTTCCCCATTAACCTAGGAATTTGTTTCAAACGATATGGTTAATAAGATTTTTATGTGAATAATATTGAAAGGAACTAAATTTTTGGCTCCTACGGGTTAGTTCTATTTATTATATTTAATGTTTAATTATTTGAAATTATGTTATATCAATGTATATCCTGATTGTGTTTCGTCAATTGTAATTAGATTAGTAGTTGAAAGAATATTTTTGGCACCAAATCTAGGAACATGATCTGGTTAAATTCAGATGATATATTGACGGGGTTTAGTTATTTGTAGGGATTATTTTGAGGATAAAAATGGTTAAAAAAATAAAACCTCGTTTCTAAAGAAATTGGAATCAATTAAACAACAAATTCATAGGTTAATATAGAAGTATTATAGTTTGAAATGAAGGAATAAAATGTTGATCCAAAGGCACATATGAAAAAATTATGGATTCATATGGTATGAAATATCAGGATTTATTATTTTCAAATTTATATTATTATTTACTTTGTTTAAAAATATATTTTTTATTATAAATGAAAATATACCAACAATATTAGTGATATCAATGTGGGGAGGGGTGAATTAGTGATTACCAATTCTTTTTTGTATTCCATTTAGAAAAATTTCATTACCATTTAGGGTTGTATGAATTAACATTTCAAACAGAACCACATACACAATATTATGACGAACTAAAAATTTATAAGATTCACTATTGAAAAATAGAAACTAATCCTCAGCTTGGTTTAGAAACACATGTGGTTACATAGTCCACTGTAATAAATAATAAGGAATACCAGAAGAAGAGGATGACCATGATATTTTTATGAAAAATATTATGATGGGTGTGTTTGTGTATCCTACACATTAATAATGATTTAGATATTACTTTATGCAATAAAAAAATTCTTCTGCTTCATCAGCGAATGAGTTTCTTTTCATAGCTCTACTTCTATCATCACAATTTGAAATGTGTTAATTCCATTCTTATTATTATTATTTATCTAGAATAAAATTTAAAAATGAACGTCAAATTCTTCTATATTAGTCTCCTTATATATGATATAAAAAATTACAAAATGTATATATTTTGTTTCAAAAATTATCAACAAAAAATATGTTATTCATTATTATCTTTAATATTATCATAATTATATTGAATATTATTTCAATAAATTATTTATGAAAATAATCAAAAATTCCATCCTTAAATCTCTCCCTTGATATTTATTCATGAATCCTTCAATATATTTAATAGAAGATTAAATTTCAGATATAAAATTTGATGTCCCCACTTTTAATGATCCATAATCTTATCTATTATAATTATTCTTTAAATGTTGACATATACTTATCTTAATGAAATTCCCATGAAAAACACCAATTAAATAATATCATTTGAATTCACCTTCCACATATTTTTGAATCCGCACACAACATCTCTCATTGGAAAATCGAATCCTCAATTGATAATAAGAATCAAAATAGGTTCTTGTGACATTTATTTCAATAAATAACTAATCACATTACCTAATTAAATTTTATTTTTTCTTGGGAATGACTATTCCATTATTTTCATGGAAACATAAGGGAAAATAATCCCATGATTTCGATCACCATATATCAATCTCTAAATGTTACCCAAATGTTCAATAGACAATGCCTATATCCTTTTAAGCCACAATTCAACCATATGTGGATCCATATATATCAGCCACCATTATAATGTAGATCTCCATGCACATAAAAGACATAATTATGTAATAAAAATACCCTAATAAAAATTCATATACATCAATTTATAATTCCCTTACATATTTTTTAGATCTTTATGCCTTTTATATAGATATATATACATGTTGGATCCCATCAAGTGTGAAGAACCTTATGTGTATTACACTTATGTAAGTGAGGTCATATGAATTTTATTATTTTTAACTCCAATTTTCATATTTGTTCATTATCATTCCCAAAAACCTCAAATCTAATTAAATACACTTCCATATTTTAAATAATATTCACAAAATATATTATTATGTGTTTTTTATTTTTTAATTGTTCATATAAAAATGCATCAAAATATTCACATCCACATGAAACATATCCAAAATAAATTATTATATTAAAAATCTCCCCATGTATATAGAAACATCCAAACCATCTTGGACTCAATAATCTATACAATTAGATATTATGTGAAAAAATGAAGAAAAATAACTATCGAAATCCAATAAATTTGTATGAATAATTATTATGAAAATTTAATCTTTCTTGACATAACTCAGTGTATAGAATAAGAAAATTGTACTATAATATCATGGTTTCCATAAATAATTAATTATAAATTCTTTACTTCATTAAAAAAGATCATTTTATATATTAAATAAATAAATCATCATTCCTACCAAATATTGATTAATAAATACTTAATTAACAAAAAAATTTATTCTTCAATTATTACTTTGTCGTTATTATAATAAAAGAACATATTTCATTAATTTATCCGTGAAAATAAAACGAGACAGATTATGGTATCTATTCTATTTTTTAGAAACATTTTGAAATTAACAAAAAATAGAATAAAATAATATATATTCTAGTTTAAAAAATCCCCCAAAATATATTCTCAGCTGAATAGGATATGGACAGAATTTTTTAAGTATCACCTATAAGTATCATACCCTTTTATAAAAAACATAAAGGGATTAAACATTAAGAAATTTATGATTCATTTTAATCCATTTTTAATTGTAATAGCTAAATAAAATGATGAGAGTGGAGCCATACACACTATACAGAACCCTTCTGATATGGGTGATTGAAATCCCATTTACAACCTTGGTCTTTCAAATGCATATTTGAATAATGATTTGGTGAACAGATCAGAAATTTCAATTGATTATAGAGTATATCAATTATTTAGTTCATTTAAATACTCAACCTCGTTCATAATGGTATATTTTATTAAAATTTTCTCAGACCAATAATGTTTAATATGAATCTTTAATAAATTAATAACACTTTGATTATAACAACCCAAAAGTAGTTCAAACATCACTTCCTCCTTATAATCTTCTAATTTATTTCTCATCCATATAAATCAATATGTGGTTTGAAATACAAACACATTCTCTACTTCATTATAATTTAGAGTTATATTATTATTCTTATATATATTTTCCAAAAATAAAACCAATCATCATGAAAGGAAACTCCACTATGTGTGGATCTTCTATCATGAACACTTCGTACCCATTAGGAATCTATATAGTTAAATATATTCAAATCTAATTTTTTATCATATTTATAAACATAATTTGTTTTTATTCATATATATATAATGATAATATACCATCCATAATATGTGTCATTTTCTTGCTAAAAATATATAAAAATGAGTGAAAATAGAGAATATATAAATCCTTGAATATTTTCTCTATAAAATACTTCCTCGTAGATTATGAAATTATAATTAATATAATTACTTTCCATTATCATATTTATGCATCTTGGTTCCCACTAAAATTTGTGTATAAACTAGTCTTTAGTCCTCAAAGAAAATCTTTTGAAGAAATTCCTTAGTATACATCAATTGATAAATAATGATATGATCCATCTGTTGAGATTTTTTTTAGATATTAAAGTACCTCATCTCACCCAAAATTGAAATTTAAAAATAGTTTATCTACTTTATGGAATAATTTTCAAATAATTATTCATAATTACTTGAAAATAACATCATATAGATAAACAATATCAATAATAGATATATTTTAATCATCTTTTATGTAATCTCTATTTCATAATCCTTATTTTTTGAATTTTAATTTCAGTGAGAAATAGACCATATAAGAATACCAAGAGAAAGGGTTTTGTTACAGTACAAATATATCATTCTATAACATGAAAACATGATCACCATATTATCCAAGAAACTAAACCAAAATGTTCATCAATATAAACCACCTATGATAGGACACCATTTAAGAATGCAAAGTTGACCTCTATTTGAATGATATTGTATTGTCATTATGAACTGGTAACAATAATTATTATTTCAATTCTAGAAACTAATTCAAATGTTTCCAAAAATTCCAATAATTCAACTACCTAACATCTATTACAGAAAATCCATTCATTATGTCAAGTTCCATCACCTTATTCATTCAACTTGTTTTCGAATAATCATATTGTTCCAATGATTTTATAGTCTTCAGTTTTCAGTACAATCTACCTTAAATAATACTTATCATTGTGATCTAGTTCTTCTTTCAGAAAACCAAACCATTCTTCATTATCTAAATATTTTTCAACATCTCATGGTTCAACCTATAAAAATAATGTGTTATGGGATGATTTCCCCTAGTCTCTCCTAGTTTAAACTTATTATACTTGATCTCCAATAATGATTCATACCTCCACCTATATTTTGAGACATATATGAGATGACTATGTTTTCTCCTCATCACATTATTTTCCAAAATTATCATCTTAATCCAAAAATTGTTAATAATATCTACTATTTTCATTATTTTATCTTATTATTTTACAAAAAATATTCATCTCCATCACTCTCAGAACCATTTTTTAATATATTTATTCTCCCTTATAATGTTTGAGAACATTTTCATCAATATTATCAATGATATTCCATTTCGCCTTAAATTATCTTCATTGTCCCCTTTCATTTGATGAATATCCTAGAATGATACCATAAACACCTATTTTATACCACTTCCCAATATTTCCGCATTTTAAATTGATAATACATGGGATTCCTAATATGAAAAGACACTTAAAACATGGGGTATTGTTATATAACAAGTCATATGGTGTCATATATGAATTTGGATCATAAAATTAATGCTTTTGAAAATTTATTATTCTTCCAATACCCTATCTACCAAAATACAAAGAAGTATTATGATCTATCAAGATTGTTCAATATATTTTAACTAATATTCATTAATTCTAATAAAGTAAATAATTTTTATGGTGTATATGGTATACTGAGTTCAGGATGACTTTGATTCTTTTCATGATAATCTCCAAAACTCTAATTTTTTTATCATAAACATTATATATCTATATCTTCTTCAAATTATATCCACACTCCTCTTCAGAAGTCTAATTAAAAATATTAAACATCTTTACAAACACTAATTTTTTTCATTAACATAATTAATGTAATATGTGTATATTAATTAATGAATAAAATAAATTACATATATTTATTTATTTATGTCTTTATCATGAGATCACGAATTCCATAATGGATATGATCTAATGGATGAGATGTACAAATATCAACCTTCATGTGTAATTAATAATAATTGTTTTCTGAAATTTAGTAAAAATCCACTCCCTTTCACAATTCATATAACTAAAATCATGGATGGTCACTCATTCAGAAAGATTAATTATAATCCTTTTGAAACAATCATGTCACATACTTTTCAATATTATGTTATGATCTTGCATTTAAAAAAATAATTAATGATGATTATCTCTCAATTAAAAAAATCCCCTTGGTTAAATTTTTACTAATAAAAATTCTACAATTTTAATGAATTTTTTAAATGAATCCATAGTTTTATTATAAAAATTGAATTACCTTCATCGGATATCTATGTAAAAATGTATGGATTTAATTTCAAAAAATTAAAAATAAGGTTTTCATATACATCATCTTTTCTTTTCCAATCAAAAATGATCCAACTCCATTGATTTTGAATAACACATCATACCAAAAGGATACTGATCCTTTTTTAAAATCATTCAGATAATTTAATATCTTTATGACTCATGTCAACTGATAAGAAAATACACTAAATAAAATCAATGTATATCCCCCTTTTTAATATTTATGTTCATCATATTTATTATGATATTATTTACTTCAATGTTTTTATCTTATTTTATGGATTATATTTACATATATTTTTTCCATTTTAGGAGGAATGAATAGAGAGTTAATATTTGGAATGGTGACCTATATTATCACATTTTTAAAAGCTTCTTCCAATTATTGATATCAATATTCCCATATATGTGACATTTTTAGTTTTTTTCTAAATTTATTTTCATTGAGTGGGAATATTACCCCCAAAAGTTCTTCTAACCAAACCTCCTAGATTCATACATATGATGAATATTAAAATAAATAATTATCTATATATACTAAAATCATATATAGTAGATTTTGGGATTATGTTCAAATTCCAAGAATAATAATATTTCTACGATTTAATGGATTTAGTAAAAAACAAGGTCTCAAAAACATTCTCTTTCATCCCAAAGCTTATACCAGCATTTTCTATAACATTATATTCTTTTATAAGTTATTTTACTAGTCTTTTACAGACTCCTCATTCTTTATAATTATTTTATCTTCATGAGTAGTTTTATAGAAATTGAACTAGTACATAATGAATTAATTCCATGGACATACCATTTTGGGTTGAATAAGTTCAAGATACATATATTTTACTTTGATATTACGGTCCATAATTTTCCCGAACCAACCTGGGTCGACCCAGAACTGGTCAACTGAGTCATTATACAGCAACTCCCCAGTGGAATTCCTAATATTCTAGAGCTAGAAAATCATGACAAGGACTCAATAGAGTATCCCAGGGAACAACTTTACCTAATAGAAATAAACTAAACCATAAAAAATGGATCAACCTATTAAAATATTAAATAATAAAAATGATCATCTTTTGTACTATAAATCATAATAAAAAAAATTAGAAAAAAATGAAAATGAACATGATGAATAAAGTGACTCCCTGTGACTCTAAGGGTCTCTATGATACAAAAACCGACCATCAGCCCTAGTGGTCTAAACTATTCCAGAACCTGCACTAAAATCTAACAACAAGAATGAACTATAGTAGTGAATTTTAAAACACAGTAGTAATTCATGAAAAATTATATTCCCAATGAATATACATTAAATAAAATAATAACTAATTTTAGGTTTGAAATAAAATATATAAAACGAAGGATTCATATATTTTCATCTTAAAAAGGTATGGTACATTTCCCATTTATCATTAAAATATAGGTTCATTTAGAGAAATAATACATTAGTATATATGAGAAAAAATGATATTTTAACTCAAAAACTGGGAAAGAGGGTATAAAACATTTTCTCAGAACATTTCATAAGCCTTTGAAAAGAATAACATAACACTTCAAATAATTACACCAAGAATCATAGTAGTTTAAAAACCAAAAAAAATGGAAATGTATGCATAAGTACCCAATCAACAGTGAATCTCAATCAACCACTATATATAAATATGCTCTGAAATACATTTCATAACCTAAGTGATTTTTGGAATACTCTATAACATAATATAAATTTAGAGTCATCTCGAATGCATGCCTCACCAGATGACACCAACTCTCACCCTCATGATCTATCTCACCCTAGCAAGCCTAACATATGAGCTCTATCACATAGAAAAAAAAACAAATCAACTTTCATGGGACACTAACTAGAGAGAAATAATTATCTAGTGAAAAAACCATTTATTGAAAATATACTAGTTATGCACAGTTCCCATGTTAAGACAAAAGTGTGGGTCAGCAAAAATTTCCCAATAAGTAGAGAATCAAATGCACATATATCATACATAAGAAAAGTATCCCAAAAAGTCCCCTTGATCGACACCATAAATATAAATCTTATTATTTAACATTTAGAACCCAATAGAGTCTCTCATTGTGGACCTCCCACAACATTCAGCATAACCATAGAATGATAATTTTCATAGGAGAGTTTTCAAGATAACTAATTTCAAAAAATCTCCAAACAGTACTCAAACACCCTTCATGAAATAACTCATTAATAGAGAACAAAATTGAATGTTCATGAATGGTTAAAAAAAATACTATTTCACATTTAAAAACAATTTTTAAAATTCCATTTAACCATTTACACCACATTTTCAAAACAAATCCACATTCCTCAAAATTAAAAATGGGCCACACCCCATAATCAAATTTCAACCCATTTTCAAAAAACCAAACACACTACAATTTCAATTGAAAACAATTTATAAATCCATTTGGAAAATCTAGACCACAATTTAAGATTCCAAAATTAAATTTACAAAGCCAAACAATTCTTGAAAAACTATAATCCATTGGCACAGGACGACCAAAATATCTATCAAACAGTTGGTGTGCATAGAGCAACCAAATGATAACATAAACATAAATAAAATTATTAAAACCACCTCATATAACATCAAAAAATAATTAGAATAATCATACATCATTATTTAATATCTATGGATGTTTATAAAATAATGAAACCAATGATTCAGAAATTTAAAGGACAAGGGATGAGGGAAACCTCCCCCAAACTCACGGTTCTTCAACAATGCCCAAACGAAAAAACCTCCAAAGTATCAAGGAAGAAATAAAATCCATTAGGATTCCTAAAAACATAAAACCAACAATTTTAAAATCACAATACATGAAACCAAGATCCCATGGCTATGGTATAAGAGGAAATCAACAGAAAATAGACGGAGAGGGATGAGGTGGAAGAGAATAGGATAATACATTGAGAAATCCCCTCCCAAACATTAATGTACCCTATATCCACAACATGGTTGAGGATGAGATTCATGAAAAATATGGGAGTATCACAATATGGGTTTAAAAAACAGGGGTAAGAATATATTAGTTGTATTAGGGTTATATCATAAAGAGGGAATATGAAAAATTTCACAATTTTATTGACCTATACAGGTTGAATGGTTTCCTTACACAGTTTCCAAAACATGTTGAAACATTGATTCCCACATCTTTTAAGAGGAAAAAGATACAAGGCTATCCGATAATTTATACCAACCTATGTGGAAAATGTGTGTTCGAAAATATCTCTAAATTAATATTGGATACATAGTTTCCAAAGTAAGGGCACACAGTTTCCTTTAACGGTTATCCAACCATGTGCCATCTTCAATCAATCCTAATATCCACACTTTTCCAAAAAATTAATTGTGTAAAATATGTAATGACCACAAGAGAAGAAATAAATGAAGGAATACCATATAAAAAATCATGGATGTGAAAATTCTCACAACCATGAAAACAATACATCCATGGAAAGTCAAAACATCTCTATTTGATCGATTAATGATAACATTTCAGAAAATCACATGATTCAACTAATAAAACTGAAAGAACCTCCACCTAAAAGAAAAATGACTTCTAAAAAATGATGGAAAAAATGAAAAATGTTCAACAACTTTGTCTAAAACAAGACCGTTGGGTGTACTCCCAAAATAATCACTCAAAAGGAATGAATCAAAACAAAAAACCCATACATGACCAGATGATTCCCTAATAACAATGGATAATAGATACGATTACCATCATAGGATTATAGAATGGAATCCCTACTGTTATAAATCATCTATCACCATCAAAATATTGTAAAAATCACAAATATTTCATGGTTTTTCTCCCCACAATTTATGAAAAGAATAAAAAATTCCAATCAACATGGGAACTCCCCAGATAGACCAACGACCCTACCACAAATGGAAATACCTGAGGACTGAAACTCTAAATAAATAATTAAACCAAAACCAATAACAGATCACAAGGGAAAACTACCATGGAGAAAATATCAGATATGCACATCCAAAAATCGAAACCAATGGAATTTCATGTGTATTAGGCCAAAAAGACATTATATGCAAGAAGAAATATATAATGATAAAGAAAACTATCACATGAACATTTGAAACACCTACACCCAAACAGTGGGAACTAGAGCTGAGCTATGGATCCCCAAACCCCCAATGATTCATAACTCTATAAATAGATTCACTCCAGGAGAAATCAAAAGATCCATGATGTCTTAAAGAATCTTATTCCCCAAATTTATGAGATGATATTCCCTTATTATAACTCATTATTTTGGATTCAAAACAGTCCAAAAAACACCCCAGGTAGAAACAAACAGACAAAACAAAATAAAATAACCACCTCACTCCAACAAGTAACATATAGAAAGAAAAGGATTCAACAGATACACCATCATCCAACTCCACCCAAAATGAGAGGCAAAAAAATAGACACACAATTGAACACACCACCATTATGGATGGGAAAATTTTATAATTTATAATATTAACACATTCACTAAAATAGGATTTCTCCAGATATCCAAAATATCAACATTTAGGTTTTAAATAAAATGAAAGATCAAATAAAACCCTTAGAAAAGAAAACTAAAAAAATGTATAACTTCATAGAAATGTTCCATAAACAGATCCAAAAACAACAACAAACACCTAAAAATATGTTGGGGGTGTCTTATAAAAGGTTGGACCAATCGTATCATCACTTCTTGAAAACACCATGATAGTACCATTTCATGTGACCTAATTTTATATAGGTATAGAAGTTCATCTAAGCATTTAGAAATGATAGATTCTTATGATCCAACTCCCCATGCAAAATAAATGCCATGATCCTACACATATAATAATCTAATGAACGTTTTAAAGGCCTTTTTATTCCACAACCAGCACCAACACCTTGATATAGATTTCCAATATCCTTTATAGAATTCCATTCCCCACTTCTAGAAACATGAGGATTCTTGTCCGCCAAAATCACTCCCAATAGCATAATATCAAAACGAATAGCTTGCCTCACCACATTGGCAATTTATGTCTGACTACACTATGAAACTTCGAACAGAAATTTAGGATGAAGCCCCTTATCAAAATATTAAACCTTTAGGGGATCTTCTTTTGCCGACCCTAGAAAGTAATTATCTAGATCAAAAAATGTAAAATTTAATCCCACATTTATTTACCATCATGATATAGAGACCCCATCCCCCATTCCTCGCCTTCATTACCCCAGATAAACAATGGTGGATGAATGAAGACTTTATAATATACCATGTAACATCTTCATGTTCCTTGTTTCGAGATAATAACATCCCCCACACCTAGGTCGGACCTTCAAGCATTATGGTAATGAACTTCACCATTATTGACATAGAAAACTCAAGGAGACCAAAGAATATTTTGATTTTCCCAATCCTCTCTTTAGCTTAGAGAGGATCAACTAGAACATAAAATATTGCAGGGTTCGACTATAAAAACAAAATAATTAATTCCATAGATTGATCATCTAGAAGTTTTTCAATAGAGTATTATCCATAACTGGACCACAAACATTCATTCAAACATTGACTGTGGTTTACACTATGAAACCAATCAACCAATAAATCAATAAAAACCAACTAATCATCAATCAAAATAATTCCAAAAAACCACATAAAAACACTTTAAAATTATATGAACCTTCCCCAAAGAACCACTAGTTATTAAAACATAAATATATTCCTCTTCAAAATAATTTTGAATTGAAAAAATGGTGGGTTTCACACTCACCAGTGGTGTTACCAAGAGCCTAACAGATGATCATTTTCATGCCACACCAGGCACTCCAAAACTCATTAAAATATATGAGTCCATCCTTCCACATCATCATCCTACCACATTACAACACATATCTATTATTGTGATCTCTCATGGGAGAAAAAAAGGTGAAAAAAATTCCCATTTTTCTGAAATAAACGTTGAACACAATTTTTATATTTTCAGTGCACTTACGCATTCAAAATTTATAAAACATTTCAATATCTCACTAATCACCATTTCAAAAAATATTTTCAAAATTCTCACACCAATCCTTTATATCCTAAAAAAAACAAATTCCATGGAATTGTATCCTAAAATCCAATTCATCCAATTCAAAATGATTCCATCACCTCAAAATAAATCATCCCATAAAATTATTTTGATTAAAAAACCGTTACTCTTCATATAAAAACAATTTTTTATATCCCAATTAAAATAAAATTCCTCTTCCAAAAAAATAATTTCAATACATCAATGATTATTTAAAAAAGTATTATTCAAGTTACACCCATGCTCATTTTACCCAAAAATCATTTAATAAGAATTCACATTTCTAAATATTTTTTCAATGTATATCTGAATATTCATTTTCCATCTTCAAAAAATCAAAAAAATTAACACATAAAATCTAATTTTTCATAATTCCCAAACAAGGGTTTTCAAAACAATTTTCAGAATTATGGAAGACACAAAACAGCGAAAAAAGGGGGAAATGGTGTTGATGTGTGACTTGGATATATTATTGGAAGCCATATTGCAATCATAAAAACATTACGGAGAGTCTTATAGAACCATATCCCTATATCCACGAGGCTTTCCTATCCATGATATAACACTATGACCTTTATCCCAACTCCCTTATAGTTTTACAAAACACCAGAAAACCCCAAGAAGAAATGAAATTAAACATAACCCCACTTCTCATAGAAACCCTTATTTTGGTATAGAAAGTGTTGTCCATGAAGTCACTCATAATTACTCCCCATGTTACAACATTCATAATCCATCTATAAGGATATCTATAAAAAAGGGTGCTTTGAAAGCTAGGTCCACTAATAAAAAAAACCACTTATAATTATATTTTTTAACAAATCAACCCGGGTCGACTCCGAACCGGCCACCTGATTAGGACCATGGAAAGGACTGAGAGGTGTTACCGATCCTCTTAGAAAAAAAATAGTTCTAGGGAATACACAGAGTAAAAATGGTTACGATTTCAACAAATTTATATAAAATAAAAAGAAACAATAACCGGATAAAAAAAATATATAATTAAAATTACCAAACTAAGAATCATTTATTCAAGAACTGAAAATATAAAAAAACTACACAAAAAATACCAAATGGAACCTAATGACAACAATGACTCCATGTGACCCAAAGGGTCACTCTTTGATACAAAAACCAACCATCACCTAGGAATATTGAAAACATGCCAAAATCTACACCAAAATCTAAAAACAAGAAAGAGATATAGGTGTGATTATTAAAACACACGAGGCCTTCCTAAAAAATTCTATTAAAAATTAGTTTAGATTAAATAAAATAATAAACAATTTAATGTTGGATATAGAATATATAAAACTTTCCTTTTTCAAATTTTCATATTTAAAACTTAACTCAACCAATTTCCATTTTCTAAATTAAATCCATATTCTTTTCCATGAGTTTAAAAAAAAATTTAGGAACAAAAATTTATTTTCATTTAAAAAGAGGGAATAATGTTATAAAGTATTTTATAAATAATTTACATAAACCATTTAAATCCATCACATCACATTTAACATAATTACTCCATGAAACATATTATCAGAAATACTCAAAAATAAGAGAAATGAAAATATTATGTATAATTAACTGACCAAAAATTCATCTCAATCATCCACATTAGATAACTAAGTGCTGAAGGGAATGAGAGAACCTATGAGATCACTGGAAAAATATATAATAGAATATAAATCATTAACCATTTCAAATACATTCATTATATGAAGACAACAATTCTCTCCCACACCCTTGATCACACCCAACACAGTCTGATTGGGGGGCATTATCCCATAGAACATAAACATCCCCTACTATGGGCCCCTAGCTATAAAGAAATCCTAAGATAGTAAAGAAATCAATCACCAAAAGTACACTATCTTTGATAGGTTCCCATGTCAATTAAAATGTTTGTGTGATCCAACTATTCCACAAAACATCCAATCACATGAACAAATATCACACATAAGAAGCTCACAAAACAAGCCACCCATGAGCCAAACCAAGGAAAAACCTCTTTCCTTACAACCATTCTAACACAAGGGAGTCTGTAAAGATGGACCTTCAATAAAATAAAAATAAAACTACGGTACAAAAATTATCTAAGGATGGTTTTCAAGATAACCATTTTCTCAAACGTACCAAACAATCCTCAAAAACCCGTCTAGAAGTCACTTGATTCCAAATATCCAAATCTAAATTTCCAAAAAGGTAAACATTAAATAAAATAATTTAAACAACCATTTAGAAAATTCTATTTAGTCACTAACAACGCATTTCAAAACTAATACAATTTCAATAAAATTATAAATGTGCCACACACAATCATCACATGTTAAACCATTTTTTATGTACCAAACACACCCCAATTTCAACTACAAACCATTAAGAATTATTTTTGCGAAACCCAAACCACCATTTTTGATGTCAAAATAAAAATTTAAAAATCAAACAATTGTATTAAAAAACACAATCCACATGAAATTTTCTACTAGGAAGTTTATCAAATACTTAGAATGCGTAGATCAAAAAATGATACCATATAGTTAAAAATAATTGCTAAAACCTTCTCATTCCACATAAGAAAAATTATTAAAAAAAATATACATCACTATTTAATATATATGTAATGTGTGAAAATAAGGATTCCAAGGATTCATAAATATAATGGACATGTAAAAAAGGGAAACCCACCACAAACTCAAAGGTCCTCAACAATTTCCATCAGAAAAAACATTGCAAATGATCAAATAATTATAAAAAAAGGAAGAACCTTAAATCATAAAATCCTTAATTTAAACATTGCAAAAAATGATCCCTTATTGCACATGACCAATGGTGAAGTGGGAATCAAGAGAAAATTGAATGTGATTGAAGAGGGATAAGAGAAGAGGATAATCCTATGGGAAATCACCACATAACCATGAAGGAAACTTATATAAACTCCATGGGAGAGACAAAGAATCTCGGTGAAAAAGGGAGTATCCCAATGTGGGTCACACGAACTAATAAATGATGAAATGTGGTGTTTTGGGGAATAATCACAGGAGGGTAGAAGAATAATTTCAAAATATTAATGACTTGTATAGGTTAAATAGTTTTTCCATATGGTTTTAAAAATTATATGGAAACCTTTCATCCATCACTAATTAGAGAAAAAAATCCATAAAGTTAAATTGAACGATCTTACAAACAATAAAACAACCATAAGGTCACCACTATCCAAAAATGAAAACTAGCCACATCGCTTCCTGGTAATTATTACATTGTTTACTATAACCATGCATGATCCATGTACCACATACTATTAATCCCAAAATCATCAATTTTCATAAAAACATTCCAAAGGTATATGATAAATAAACAAGATAACAAAAAAAATGAATACCTCAAAATAAAAAACATTGATGTGATAAAATTAATACTTAATATATTCCTATAACAAATAATCATTATCAGATCATCAATCAACCTTTTTATCCTTGATTTTTTCCGAATGTTCCAATTTTTTGAAAGATCACCTATAGCATTTCACATAGTAATAATAGAGAGGGTCCTAAATGATTTTTATAGATCACATATAATACTTCACCGAAAAATATCAGAGATGTATCACGGATTGGGGAGGCATTTTTTGAGGCCACGGTTGAAGAAATAACTGAAGGCATTCATGGTATGATTTCTAGTCAAGCAATAGTTGAAGGAAGAAATTCTTGAAACTTGGGTTTTTTTATAACCAACAAATTACCTCTAGTAGGGAATATTGATGGAGTTTTTATACATTTTTCACATATATTTGGATAATATGGTATTATATTGGTGATTGTAAATTGATTGAAAAAGATATGTCACATTCTAGTTATCTAATAGTTGAGTACCATGGATATTTTGGAGATATAGTACCTAGAACATGCTGTAAGGAATCCTATATCCCGAAGAAAATCATTAATGAATGGAAGACTCATTTTACATTATGAGTTAGGAAGGGATTGTAGCATGTATTTGGATCTCAGTTAACCCTTAACATGACTTACTACCAAACAATTGATGTATAGATAGAGTGGACCATTCAAAATCTGGATTATATATTACATGAATCAATGTTCAATTTTTGTCGATCATAATCGAAACACCTAACATTGGATTAGTTATTTATATTATATTTTCCAGTCATAAATTATTATAGATCCATTTGAGGTATTTTATCAGAGGCTATGTTGATCCCTGTTGAGTTGGACCAACATTGTGGATGTATCAATTATTAGACATTATGTGGGGAAATCCATGATGTAGATAATCTATGTGGTTCATGAAAGGATAAATAGAAGTATGAGTAAAAATGGATTATATCGCTTGATGGTGGAGTTATTTATAGTTTGAGGATTCATTCCATGAGTTTTTGGTCCTTCCCCTCCATAATCCAAGTGGTGTTTGGTTATGGAAGCATGATCCCACCCAATATTATTGGACACATTGAGTTGTTGGAGTGTTATAGTTATGTAAATACCCAGAAATTTTAATTAAATTTTTTGCATAAATACATTGGAATTTTACATGTCGGTGTTTTCTGACGGCACTTGATTCGGAGGCCTGGTGTGCCCGGAATAAATTTCGGATGTTTAGCTCGGGTATGTTCAGTGAATGAATGAGCGGGTTTTTCAATATTTTGAACCGGTGCTCGGAATTGAAATCTGAGGGCAGCGATGATCTCTATGCATTGATAATTTCTTAAGAGGACTTTTACCATCGATCCGTTTGCGCGGGAGGAGAAGTAAAATTTTTTGGATTAAATAAGTTGTGAATAAAATTGTGGGACAATTTTATTTTTATAACTTAATTGGTTATATCCTACATGGGGGAGTTGGGATGGGACCCACATGCTCCTAAATGCCCATGTAAGGATATTTTTGAGGTGGGTCCCACACTAGCCCCAACCTTTCACATTCCCATAAATCTCTCTTAACTCTCATAAAACGCCCCCTTTAAACTTGACAACTTCCCTAATTTAACGAGGACCCTTCCTCTTTCCCTATCACTCCATTAAAACCTACCAACACAGACACCTTAATTAATTAATTGAAACGCTTTAATTAATTAATTAATTGTTTGAAATTTGTATTTTGAAATAAATGGCATGTTCAACTAAAATAATGAGAAGCCTTATTTTATTTTTGGTTGGATTGTTGTCTAGAGATTTTGGGGTGAGAGCACTTTAGTTTCGAAGAACACTTCATCTCCTTTGTTGAAGAATGCCAACTCTCCGATGAAAAACATCTACTCGGCGACCCCGGATTCTGCATCTCCTTCTTTCTCCACGACATGGGAGGAGACACCGATTAAAGATCTCACCAAAAACCTTTCTCCTTATGATATTCTCTCCGTGACAAAAGGGGAGATGCAGCTTCCTCCTCGAGCGCACTCCGTCTTCTCTTACGGAACCTCACCCCGTGACGCCGTCTTCCGCGACGCCCGACGGTCGATATCTTTTGTCGAGGTAGGGGTTATTTTTTGTTCAAATCATTATCATAGTTCATCATTTCTTTAAGTTTGTCCACATTATATCATCATAATGGGAGGAGATCAGACCACACAAACACGACCGATTCTCCTCTCCTCTACTTTGTTAATCAACCTTAATATTGGAGGCGGAGGCGAGTGGTGTCGTTGCACTGTGCAGTGATCGGCAGGGGACCACATCCATGCAAGGCCTCGGAGAATGCTGAACAGTGATGTTGCACAGAATAGAGACATATTGGTCCATGGTCGGAGCGGGCCAGGGCACCGCCGCGCCGCACCGTTGAGACGAGTCGCGGCCTAAGGCCACAGCGGACCTGTAGGTGCGGCGGCCAACTTGGCCGCCGACGTCTCTAGGTGGCAGGAACCCTTCTGGGTCCTATAGCTGCTCACAATCCAGCCGACCTTAATGGACGGACATTACTCGGAAACTAGGGGGGTAACCACCCCAACCATCTTCTAGGGCTGACACAACGTGGTCTTCAGTTTTCAAAATCCACGGGCCACACCCCGTTTGCGTCCCGCTAAGCCAGCGGCCGAGCCGCGGCCGACATCTGAGCCGGGCCTTAGGCCGCATGGGCCGGCCCGGCCGCGCCCCACTGGGCCAGGCTGCGCCCAGCTGGGCCAGACCTGGACCAGGGTCGGGCGGACCCGGTTCGGGCAGACCAAGGGGGGTTGGGCCCGGTCGGACCGGGCCCAGACCCCCACTTCGGACCGTTTTTGATCTTTTTCCCATAACATGAGCTACGTACCTCCGATTGATGCACCGTAAATTGAATAAGAATAATTGGATCGAATCGGTATTTTCTTCATATTACACTCGAGTTTCTGGAAAACTTTTGGTGCATCCGGGTTGGTTCGAACCCAAAACCAACCAGGTCCTTGGAGCAGAAACGCTTATAACTTAAGGACCAGACGTCCGTTTGACGTGCCGTTAAATTCGTTGAATTTATATTGATTAGAAAGTGATTTTTTATTACTCCTCATGTGTTATGGACACATATAGAGGACGTTTGGGTTGGTTTTAGCTTAAAACCCAACCGGGCCCCTGGAACAGAAAAGCCTATATCTCTCAGACAGGGCGTCCGATTGACGCACCATCTGTCGCGTTGGGTTTCATTTGTCGAGACAGAACATTGGGATACATCATCTCTGGACATTGTAACAGTTTATGTATTGACTCTTTTTGCTTGAGGAGTAGACCATCCCGAAATCGAGCATGCTGTGTGAGGGAACCCCAGAGCTGGCTACGACTGCGACTAGGACGATTGTACTTTGATCCTCCATGGGTTCGGCAGTGAGGATGAATGTACTAGGATACTCCATGGGTTTGGCAGTCAGGACGACTGTAGTTGGATCCTCCGTGGGTCCGGCAGCGAGCATGATTGTACTTCGATCCTCTGTGGGTTCAACAGCGAGGATGATTGTGGTTGGATCCTCCATGGGTTCAGTAGCGAGGACAACTGTACTTGGATCCTCCGTGGGTTCGGCAGTGATGATAACTGCACTGGGATCCTCTGTGGGTCTGACAGTGATTACTACTATTCTTGTATCCTACATGGGTCTGACAGTATGACCTATAAACTTGAATCCTATGTGGGTCCGACAATTTAGATGAATTAGTGACTATATCTGATCATCTCTATCGCAATTCGAAAAATGTATTCCTGTGTACGATGAGTATTGAATTTCAGTCATTATCATCGATATGATTGACTTGCTTTCCTGTATGGAATGGGTTATGCTTTCCTGTGTGGATTGGGTTGTTCTTGGGCTCGTGAGTTGGAGCCTAACTCGAATTGATGACTTTGGTATATGTATGGGCATATACCTAAGTAGAGTTTGTTGATACATTGTGATTGCATCTTTCCTTGCGGATTATCCATTTTTGATTCTGGGAGACCTTCGGGGGTCTCAGGGTCCCTACTGAGTATCGTATACTCACCCCTGCATTGTATATGCCCACACTACATTGTGTTGGATGCAGACAATAGAAAGCACTGATCGAGGTGGAGTCTGGTGGAGCGGGACTGTACCACGAGGTGGACCTCGTGGCGGGACGTACACGGAGTGGAAAACCGGACCCTTGGTGCTGAGGAGACCATTTGTACCCACCCTTCAGGTGGCATATCCGTAGGATGACTTAGTGGTTGCTGGTTTACTTTATGCAGCTGTTGATTCATTACTTTTGTACTGTACTTTCATTTGGGTTTCTATTCTGGCCCATTTACTTTCCACTGTCCATTTTATCGGGAATTTCACCTTTGGTTCTAGTCACCATCCACTGGCATATGGAATGTGGGATTGGGGTAGTCACGGCACGGGCCCCAAGAACATGTCGTTACAAGTTAGGTGGCTTATTTGTTGGCATTATTTCTATAACTAGATAAGGATAATTGTGGATTCCATGTGTATTATCTCTATTAGTATCATTATGGTTATTCCCATTCCATCGAATGAGGGGAGTTTGTGATCGAGGATGACATGATGTTAATGTATCGACATATCAATTTTCAACACCATTAGAAAACGCAGTAATTATGGTTTTTTATTCCCTTGTCCTGAGTCCTATGGGTGTATGGTAGACAAGAAATGATTACATGAGAGTGGAATTCACAAATTCATTCCTAGTACCTTGATTTTTTTGTTCCATAATGTTTTTTATGTTTTAATTTTATCCTTTTTATTGTTGTTTAACATCATTTTATTATATTTTGGACACTTGTTTTTCTGAGATATTGATTCATCCTTATTTATGAGGTTCTCCAATGTGTGTGTTTGGTGGTTTCTTGTAGTTAATGATTCTTGCCTATTTTCTGGTTTAATAGTAACCCAATCCATTTACACATATTATTACATGATGTTTATAATAATCATCCATTAATTACTACCCATATTTTGTGAGAGTTATTGTATTTGGATGCCTAGGATTATAATAAATCAAATTGAGACTAAGATAACAGTTCATGATTTTATTATTCATAATGATCTCTTAAAAACATTTGTTCTCCAAAGATGTCATATGATATCTTAGGAACACGTAAAATATAGGGGTGGAGATAAAATCTTAGTAGGGGAATACACATTATAGGGATTCTTAACTTGTCAGTATAATGTATAACATGATATCATAAAAGAGAAGGATCATGAGTAATCACATGGAATCATAACAAAAATACTATTCTTTCATATGATCAAGGAATCCTAGGAAATGGGGAATTAACATATAATATGTTATAAACATGATTCAAGGTTAATGAATATAAAATATCACATGGTGTAAAAATTCTCATAATAAATTGAGTTTATTCTGTAATCTCATACATGTTTTCTCATGAAATTTAATTTTTACCCAATTATTTGGATGGTTATATGGGTTAACCGATCATTATATTTTATAGATTATGTGTGCCATAAAATTTAAGTCATTCATAATTCATAAACGTAATAATTATCCATGGAATTAAATTTGTTTCAATAAGCTTATCTCATTTCATAATCAAATGAAATTTCATAAAAAGTAATTTGGGAAATGAAAAAATTCCATGTATTGGCACATACATTTAAGGTATAATTAGATATGTATATATGTGAGATACATATATTCATAATTTATAAGTACAGTAGAACATCAATTGTGGTTGTCATTGATAGAAATGTCTCCGTAATATTACATGGAATATTTGTTATAAAACAACCATTTCAAATTGAAATAATTTCTCCAAAATTTAAAATTTAAAAAATTATTATATAAATTATTTTCAATAAAATGAATCATGAAAAGAATGTTTAAATAATTTAGTGTTCATGTTTGTATTTATTTTCATTTCATGCTGTGTATGTTAAAATAATGATTCCATTTTCATTTTTAGAAAAATGTAAAATGTACATCATTATTTAAATTAAAAGTATAATAATTTTAAACAATTTTTTAAATTGTTAAAGGTGGGTGAAAGTTAAATTAAAAATCATAGAATTATTTTAAAATATTTTTTAAATCCATTAAAATAAAACTTGGACGTGCAACCAAAATGGTTCTTGACTGAAGGGAGAAATAATGATGATTTTTTTTGGAAACATTTACCCAATAATTTGTAGCACCAAATATTCTAAAATGGAACAATTAATTGAAATTTTCATGTATATTTGAAGGAGAATAAAATTATTTGGGTATATTATTAAATCCTCAAATAATTTTCTTCAATTGAAATTCAAGTATATAAAATACAAATTAAAATGTGGTAGAACTATAAACTGTTATCACAATGTTATCTTTTTAATCATAAACCAAATGAATGATGTAAGTGAATTATAAATTAATATAACATAAAATATGTAATATAAATGATATATTATATAATTTTTTAATATACCCACTATATAAAATTAAATTAGATGCATAAAAAATTTGTGCCTTGAAATAGATTTTCTTTTGAGATTTAAAAACTTACCTCAGTAGAAACATTAACATCTATATATTATTTCCTATTAAATAAAATTATACCCAGTATTTTTTTCTTGAATGATTTTTTAAATTTTTAATTCCTAATACTTATTATATTTACATAATTTAACTTAATAATATATATATTTAAATAATCAGTTATGTCCACATCATGTTTTTTTAAGGAAGCTAAGTTTAGAATATCAAAACCGTATCAGTGTGCAGAATGTGGTCAATAGTGTCATTCATCCATAATATCCAAAATAATAATATTGAAATAATTATAATTTAAAAATAGAAATAATTATTTTAAATCCATCCATGATATATAGTTCATAAAAATGAAGCATTGTACAACAATTGAGATGATGTATTGTATATTTTCATGAGAAACAAATCGATTCTTCAATTATAATGATGTAAATTAGGTAAGTGTTATTTTATATTTCTAAAATTATACTTTTGTCATAAATATAATATTTTGTTCCTTAAATTGTCTTACATATACCATCAATGCGTAATTGAATTAAAAAATGGACCACATTGCTTTGTGAGGTAGTTGTCATCCATACATAGGAATGATGATATAATTTTTCAATGGATGGTATGGTAAAAAGGATTAAGTTATTTTAAATTTATATAATTATTAAAAATTCATGAATATAATTCATAAAAATTAAATAGATTATTAATCATATAAAATATTTAATATCATTGAACACAAATTTCATGGTTCATGAGGTGGCAGTACACTTTACATACAGATGATGGTTTTATTTCCCATTTAATGGAAGGGGAGATGGATAAATATTACACCATATAAATAATATAAAATAATTATATATTTTGTATTATTTTTTTAGGTTTAAATTTTTAAGGGATTATTTAATTTAAAATAATAAGATGTAAAAAAAAGGAATATGGGGAAGACAAATACCTTTGGTGAGAAGAACCTTATTTGGATCTCTTATTAAGGACACTAAAGTTAGTATTTTAGTAATAATTGAGGCTCTAATATTTGGATTAGGTTATTAGTAAGAGATATTTTAAATTTTTTCCAATAAAAATGGGTTTGCATGTCTGGATAGAAGATGAGATGTTCTGGCCATATACAACAGAAGAGTGACATTTTTGTAAATACCCAAAACTATTCAATAATGGTATGTGAAACCCAATAAAAGTAACTTTAAAATAAATATATAAATGAGTATTAGAGATATAATACTATTATACGCACATATAAAACTATTTTTAAAAAAAAAATTAATTCTATTTACATCTTTAATTTAACACCTAGAAGAACAATTTTATTATTAACACTGGTAATTGATTTTTGATTTTTTTTACTATTCATCCTAAAAGAAATTAGCCATCCCTTATCATAAAATATAAATTTAAAAGTTTTCAATTATGGAATAATTTTTTTAAAATTCATTATAAATAATTTTATTTATTTATTTTTAAATAAAACGCACAATCATGAAGAAACGTATATTTTGGAAAAATATAATTTTCAATGAAAATGTTTTCATTTATTAACTAAATTATTAAAAATCAAATTTATATGAATTTAATTAAAATAAATATAGATATATACTCTATAAATTTTATTAATTAATTCCAATTTAGGGTTTATTTTATATACATAAAATGGTGGAACATTATGCATTTTAATATATATTTACAGTAGCTGTGTGTTTATGACTAAAATTAAACATATATTCAAATACAGTAAAATAATGTTTCAAATGTAATTAATAGGATTAAATATAACTATATGATAATTTTTTACTTGACAAAATTTTCAAATCAGAATGTAATTTTTAAAATATTTATTTTATTGAAAAGATATGATAATTTTACTAAAATCTGTATTTTCGCTATTCACTAAAAGTCAATATTTTCAAAAATATAGAAACATTTAACCCTATTTTAATTTTTATAATGATGTTTTAATATATTAAGATAAATTATTTAATTTAATTTTTATAAATATCAAGATATTATTTAAATTTGTTCTCATAAAAATCCATAAATATAGTTTTTGATGAAAACATATTTTCAATGAATGAAATGAATTTACTAAAAACTGATTTATTACTTTCTAATAATTTATCCACAAATTTATATTGAGTTATAACACACCAAATATTTATTGTACATTTCTTTTTTAAAATAAATTATATATTTTTTTTGTACACAACACCGAGTTCGAGTGCACTACGACATATCAAACTAACTGTTTGAAAATTATGGATGAATATTAATAACCAAATTAGGAAATTTTTATTTTTTATTTTTCAAAGTAGTCTTCATTTTTCTATTCTAAATATCAAAATTATTTTATGGTGAATATTAGGTATTTTTTGATATGTTTCAATTTTTGTTGTATAGTGAAAACCAATTCACGATTTTTAAAAACAGACATTTCTATTTAAATATTTTTTTACTTTAAATTTATTTTAATGTGCCCAAAGATAAATATTCAAAATTAACAAAATTTAGGTTTTTTGAATCATTGGTTTTATAGATTTAGAAATGAAAAATTATTGAATTTTTGATGGTTCCCTTTACCCGCCTATTAGCCACATCCATAGAATATGTATGAAACTTAGTGTTACGACCTTTATAAATTGAATTTCAAAAAATTAAAATAAATTATTATAATTACAATGAAAAAATATGGTTTAATAGGGTCAAGATAATATATGGAGAATATAAATTTTTTAATTTTATTTTCTATAATTTATGGTAAATGGGGTAATTAAGGATTAAAATAATATTTTATTAATATAAAATTACCATATCACATTACATAATTTCAATAGAAGTGTTTTTAGGACAAAATAATCCTTAATTAGAAATTTTGATCCTTTTTAATCCACTTGTTTTAGATTATGGCATTTATTATATTTTTTTAATGAAGAGTTAAAAATATCCAATTAATATTTTCAAAACTATATAATTTTTAATATTAGTCTATATAAATGTTATGGTAGACTATAAAAAGTGATTTAAAATATAATACTTTTACTAATAAAATTTAATTTAATTATAATTTTATAAAATAAATTATTAAATTAAATGGTGACAGAATGATGATTTCGTAATTTGTTTATTAAAAGGAAAATAAAATAAATTATAAAAATAATATTTAAATAAATATAATATTAAATATTTAAATCCATACGTGATTTTTTTATGAAATGTACATGTTAAATTTTAGTTAAAGAATTTTCTTATAAGGAATCATGTTCTTTTGACATTTCAAAAAATCATTTGTTAAATAGAGTCCTAATTTATAGAAATGAGATTTAAAAAAAATACTTATTAAATGAAATAAAAGTAAAAATATACATGGTAAATCATAATAACATTTATTGTGTAAAATATATCATAAATTATCCAACTGGGGTTCCTTTGAAATTTTTTAGTAAATATATTTACCCAATTGTGTATAATGACATGTTGAGATTGTAAAAGTTAAACTGTTTAACTAAGGGTTTTACCCAAATGACATGGTTAATTTTCTGATGAAAAGGGGTGTAAAAATAATCGGATGGAAGTATTTAGACACAAAATCATCATATATTTGATATAAATCACTTTTTAACTATTTTAAATCAAAAATAAATTTATATTAAATTAATAGTTTTGGAGTTCCCAAAAGTGCCCCTTCCATCTATTATAAAATAGAACATCTCATCCTATTTTATTCACACCTCTAAATCCATTTTGATTTGAAAAACTATAGACTTTACCCCTCCAAACATCCATTATGTAATCTTAGAGACCTTACTATGGGAATAAATACATCCTATGGATTCTTTCTATGAAAATATGAAGGATACAATCAATGAATACATAATTGTTCTACCTACACTATCATAGTTATTTTCTACATCTACAACATCTTCCTAGATTGTTGACATAGTAAAGTAATTAGTACAGTATCATAAACATGCGTATATGTCATTATTATTATGGGACAACCAAATTTCTCATTTTAACCATCATATGAATTAAAATATCACCTTATGTGCGTACGTTCAACTTACTGTATCAATATCATAGTGTAATTTTATATTCCACACCAACTTTTTAGATGGGTATAATGATGAGTGTAATGGATAAAAGAAATTAATGTGAAATCATAATTATTATTTATTAATAATATACCATCCATTTCCATACTATTTTTTATAGAAATTATATTATATCTCATGTGTACATATGACCTACCATCTTCAAGAACATAGTATTCCATTTTCGTATGTATATTTTTTATATATATTTATATTTTGAATATATATGATATATAAATTATATTGTTCACTATATAGGTAATTAAATCATGATCCATTTAATATGATCAATAATAACATGTCAAAACAAGTATGACAAACAAAGCAATTATTACCTGAAATGGTACTTTAACATTGAATTTTTAAATAAATGGGTAATATATAGTAATAAATGAATCATATATAAAATAATAAATAATATTATTATTTTAGAACAAGCTAATATTATGTTTAAAACAATTATACCATAGTTTCAGACATGTGTAGAGAGTATCATACATAAGTTGAGAGAAATTCCATCCCACATTTATTTTTTGCAATATATATGTGATGTTCACGAAGTATTTCTTGTGGGTGGGTTGTGTACTCCCCATATAATATATTATATCATGAATACATTTATCTTCATGATATTTACAGACTAATTTGATGATACTTTGGCTTGTGATTTAAATGTTCAATGTGGTATGGGACGCTTTGAATGTTTAAATAATTAATCATGTATACATTTAAATATTCTAAATATGGTGGTAGATATCTTTCTGTATGTATAAAATGGATTATAAATAATTTTTTTTTGTATATTTTGTATTTCATTCTATCTTTTTGAAATTTAATTATTTTAAGGTTTTATGTAAGGTATATTTCACAATCTCAATACATTTTAAGATTGTTGATACTTATGTACCTACCGAGACATCTTTATCTTCCATGAACATGTTTCTTAAATATATTTCAAAATATTTCTAATATTCATATAAAATTGATTAAATTCACTTTACCCATTTTTAACTTTTTATAACACATTTTAACAGGAATATTTCAATCATTTTAAAAATAAGGTACCTTATTATAATTTGGTTTAATTAAGGAAAGAATGTTATTTTATCTTATGTGTTATGAGAGGATTTTTCCATCATCATGATTCTTGAACATTTTAAATTTTATCTTAAAATATTACTGGTTTATTTAAAAAATAGCTAATTTATTTTATATATTCTTAGCATTTAAATGATTTCAATGTAAAAAGTGTTAATTCTCAAATGAAAATTTTAATGATTTTATGTGATTAATTTCTTCTTTATCGACATCGTTTATTGGATTTTATGTTTAATATAGGTTTATTTGATTTGATTATTTTTACTATTTTTTTTTGAAGGGATTATGATATTTCTAAATTTGGATGTGAAATTTTTTTCCCTTCATGATTTATGGTTAGAGTATCAACATTTCATATTCTTGTTTTAATACGAATGATTATGTCATGTTTCACCCTTTTCATATGAGGAATTATATGAAAATAGTAGGAAATGGGTTGGGGACAGTTCATAAAATCCCAAAGGGTTGAGGACCGATTAATGAAATTCCTTCTGGTTGAGGACCGGTTAACAAAATCCCCTCAATTAATCAATCATTCCCATGAGACAAACTAGTATTTTTTCTACCTGTTTATATCTGGATTCGGAACGATTCCTTAATGTTATGGTTTAATATCCGAATTATGAATTACCTAATAATGAAATTAGTTACTAATATTACTTGTCATTATTCGACTAGTAGAATATCCTTGTAAATTTATAAATGGAATCAATTGGTTTATTCTATCCATATTGTTCTCAATATTTGTTCAAGAGGCTTGTGTTTCAGTTTTATACCATGAATTTAATGTTTATGCTTATTTATGAAAGTTTATACTGTATTGTTTTACCATAATGAGTATATCAGCTCACCCGTTTCCTTTGTTTTATTTTCCCAGGATACCAAGATGTAAATTAAGAGTGATATTATGGGTTAATCCAAGAGAAAAATGTGTTGTAATAGGATTATCTAAATTATATTTAATGAATTTAATTGTAATGTAAGGTTCGTGTATATAATATATTTTCCAAGACATCTAAATTGATCGGTCCATCAGGACATGATTCCTTCTAATCATGCCAATGTATTAACGTAATGTACCAACTCTAGGATTCTGGGGTTTGGGAGATATAGTTGTAACCAAATGAAGTTTAACAATAAACATGGATAGTAGATTTACAATACATATATTAGAAAAAATAAACCTAAAAATGTCATTGAGGATAGGTCAAATTATATGATACCATTCATTAGATTTGTTAAGGGATAACCTAGGTTAATCCTATTTACAATTATATTGAGTTGAATATTCCACCATTTAGAGATCCTATAAATGATTCTACAGGACTATGTCACTATTATTAATATTTCTCAAATTATGATTTTTGTTTTGGACAATGGTTGAATTTTATAGGTTATACATGCAATGGTTTTACTATTGATAATGAATAACCTAAAAAAGAAAGCATGGATACAGAAGGTATTAATGAGAAAGATTTTGAAGCATAGATATTGGTTTAAGAGTGTAGTCTAATGATTAAGGTTATTTCTTATTTGGAGTCAAGAATAATTACATCATTGGTTCAATGCTTATATGATTCATGAGATTTATAAGTATTGTACTATAATACATCTTCTTCATTTATTTAGAAGAATGAATTATTTCATTTATATTTTTGATGTTATAAAGGTATTTTTCAATTAGAGATATATTACATTGTTTGGGGAATATGATATTATGATTGTTTTTGGAAATTCTCAGACTTTTATAAAATATTAATTTGAATATAAGTATTTTGGAAAATTCAAAAGGATGGAATGGAGTCAGTATAACATTGGATATTATTGATTAATGATAAAGTGTGATTCATTGGATACATTGGGATAACCTTATTGGTTTCAATAAATATTTAAGGGATGAATTAAATAGTTAAAGACCTTATGATTTATCAAAAGTTATCCAGGTGTGAAAAACCATTTTGAAGATTCATTTCTAGGAGAATGGGATAAAGTTGAAAATGTTTGAAGCACAACCAATGGATGAGATTATGATTATGACATAGAACGATATACATTATGTGCTTATCTGAAAAGTAAATTTTTTCTTCAACTCTTAGGAAAGGATCATGAAGCCAAATATTCTATCCTAGTGATTTTTATGAGGAATCAAATGGTTCCTTGGATCATCTAACTTTTAGAGTGTTGAAATTTTTATCTTTATCCTCATCATGTATTCAATCACTATCCATCATAACATGATGGATATATTTTGCTTTCATGTACATATTTTATTACATGTAACCATGGTATGTGTTTTTATTATTAACTTTAGTACTTTGATTTATTTATTTTAATCTATACATCTTATCGACCCGTGTTTTAACTTGAGATTTTAATAAAGGAATTTTGAAAAGTCAAACCATAGTCACTGAACCCAAATTAAAAAATTTTAGAGGAAAACATTTATTGAAAGAGGGGAGTATGTAACACATCACGATTTCAATGTATGATTCATTTTTAAAAGATATTAAATATCTATTGTTGTACATAACATATAGTTCGAGTGCACTATGGAATATCAAAATAGTTATTAAAAAAGTAGTTATAAAAAGTAATAAAAACATTATGAAATTTATAATTATTATTTTAAAATATAGAATTTATTTTTGAATTTTTATCATCAAAATTATACTAGGGTGGGTTTTTTGTATTTTTTAGACTGTTTTATTTATTAATGAATAATTAAATATACTACATAGTCGTTAAAAACTGGCACATTCATTTAAATATTTATTTTAATTTAAATTTTATTTATTGACAATATAGCTATATAATACAAATATTAACTAAATTTAGGTCACTGGAATAATTTTTATAATATAGTAAGAGATTAAATTTTTTTTTGATCTTTTGAACATCGTTTTCCCCCGAATATTAGCCATATCAGCGAAGACGATAATCTGTACGTATGTACGAGCGATATTATCATTATATTGAGGGTGAAATCATATGTAATTGGATTTCATATCATTTATACAGAATAATAATCATATTATATTTATTTTTTACATCAGTTATACTCATTATTATACCCATCCAAATAATGATATGTTTGAATAACAAACTACACCATGACGGGGAGACAATAAGGTGAAAATATGTATGTATTGTGACTTTTTAATTAATAAGATAAATGGAATAATAAATATGGTAGTACCATTTTTATTATAACACACTAGTATTTAGATGATACTATAGTTATTATTTTAGATTGGAATCAAAAAAGAAAGGGGAAGTGGAATAAGATAAGAACTTGAAAGAGGAAATAAAATATATACCACTTCTTCGAGTTCTTCCTTTTGATTTGATAAAAAGGGCTCTATAGGTTGGTTTTATGACCAATGGAAGGCTTAAAGGATGAAGGGAGAGAGGTTTGGAGGATATTTGGTATGGGGTTTGCTGAGCCAAATTTCATTGGAGGTCTGAAATTAATAAATGGGGGAGTACCCTTTTAGAAGAGAGGTGTGATCCCCTTTATGAAAGGCTTGAAATATTATTTTATAATTAAATAATTTTTAGTATATAATGTCACAAATATGATTTATTTCAGGGATAAGGTGGGTATGGGTCAAAACTATCTCAAATAATTGGTTTTAGAATTTTTTAGGTCACCATATTCCCCTTATCATTTATATTTAACTCTTAGTTAAATAGTTTGACATTTACCGTGTCTCTTTGTATTATTATATTATATGGTTAATAAACATACTATAACAAGCCAATATAACCCCAAGTGGTTAGTTATTCATATATATAACCTTATCTATGTCTTTTGGTCTAAAATTATAATTTTATGTATATTATATCAATTAATAACAATGTATTTGTTTTAAATTCTCAATTATGTCAATTTTGAAACTATTTAGTATTATGTTTTTCTAAAAATCATAACATAATCATTAATTTGAAAAAAAATTTAATCACCTCTAACATGTCATATTAACCTATGAAATTAGTGTAATTCATCAAAAGTCTAAAATTACATTTATTTGATATTTATAATATCAATTATTATAATCATTAATTAATAAGGTAATTATGCATCATCATTTTATCCTTAATAAATTGAATTATCTTATGTCTAAAAATTCTAAATAAAAAACAATTACATAGGAAATATTTTTATATTTCTAATTAATATTTATAGTCGAATATATCTTATTTATAACCCTATTAAAAATGTTTTAGTTATTAAATGTTAAATTTAAAACTTTAAACTCTTCTTTAAATAAAATAACAATCAATGTCCTAATCAAATTCATATGTACCAAAAGGATCATATTTTATTCCAAAGGATGTTTTTGGTCATCATAAAATTTTCAAATAGAATTAGGACATGTGTTAGGGTAATTATAATATCATTTTTACCCTTAGTTACCATTTATACATTTAACCGTGGTAAATAAAATTCAAAATTAACTATTCACAAAAAATTAATTTTATCATATATAATAAAATTTTAATTATTGATTTCAACCATGTCTATTGGTTTTTTGAAATTAGACTCACAAAAGTGGTAATATTATGTTTTAGGAAAATTTGTAAATGCTTTTAAAAGGTGGGTAAAAGAATGAAAAAAGTTCAATAAAATATTATACAACTAACTTTGTTATAAATTGACTCTAGGGAATTTCATTGAACTTATATAGGTATTATATAAAAATTTAGAATTAAAATATATTCAAAGAGATAATTATTTGAACAAAAAGTCTGTTTTAAACTATAACATAGGGTTTTTCACTATTCCTCAAAAAATTGAATGCTTTCAGTAATATAACAAAACTTTACCCTAAGTTAATTTTGATATTTAGAAATAGAAAATGAATTAAAATTTTCCAAATTCCAACCATATGTGTTTTATTAATTATGATAAAATTAAATCCATTTTCAAAACCCAAAAGTGGGTTTTTAAAAAGTAAAAACTCTCAAAATTTTGACATGTGTTTATTTCAATTTTAAATGTGAAATTACATATAAAAACCTACATTGTATTAAATGATAAAAATATAATCTATTTATAATTCCAAACCATTCAAATTAATAATTTAACACTATAAATTATTTCAATTAGAATAGTTGATTCCGATTAAAATTTAGTAATTTATCAGTATTCATCAAAATATGAATGTTATCAAAAAAGAACAAAAAATATATCCAAACTAAATTTTTACGTCATGATTTTATAGAATAACATAATTTCATTAAATTGAATACATAAATGTTTAAAATATTGGTTTTAAAATGGGTTTTCCATTAAAAGGTGGTAAAATTTCATTTTCTTGCAAAATACATCATTTATCTGAAATTTTTTATTTTTTTCTTAAATAATTTCTAAGAAACACATGATATGGATTCTAAAATTATATGAAGTATATGAAGATAAAAATTCAGTTAATACTATTTATAACTGCTTTTGGAACAACTAGTTTGGTAATTCATGGTGCGCTATAACTCAATGTTGCATATAACAGAATCTATTGAATTACTTTTAAAGGAAATGACTTACGTTGTAATCTTGGGGTGCTACTTTCTTCCCTCTTTTTGGAAAATTCATCCTCTCAATTTTAAAAATGGTCATGGGAACATCATTGAACGTCCCACATCAGAAAAAGTGTCAATAATACTATCACATTAAAAGAAATAAAGATAATTAAAAAGGCCACTCGAGATAACTCAAACTAGTATTCAATGTAGGAAAACATGGTTATGGAAGATAAAATATGGTTCATGTTTTAATGGAGTGTGATTGGTAACATGATAAGGATAAAGTTAACTATAATAAAACAACAGACTTGTGATGAGATAAACGGTAATTAGTTTCCTAGTTGGAAAAGTAAATAGACAATGTTTTTTTAGTTCCATTTCATAAAGTCGAGGAATTTTTTTATGAGATTGACTAAGAACCTAAAGAGATATACTTACTTTTTATGTTGATTTGTATACATTAAAAAATATCTACCACTAACTCATATTTTTTTAAACAATGAGTATTCAAGATGACTTGGTCAGACATGAATCACTAGAATCATCTTCTAGAGAATCACATTATCAAAAAGGATAAACTATATATTTCCCTTGCCTTTAGAGATTAACCAAAACCAAAAAGGATTACACAATATCAGACAATCCCGAAACAGATAATCCTTTAGAGAATGAAACAGTAATCATAATTTCTAAAATGAAAACAACAATATAGAAATTTCAATAATTCCCATTAAATATACAATTGTCCTTAAATTCCTTCAGTATAATACAACCTAATATTGAAACCCAAACCTTAAAAAATTTGATTACACAGTCTTCCAGGTTAAATTGTATCTCCAAATTACTTTGACTACTCTTAATGTCACATACGTAAAAGTTATTATATTAATCACATATTCTCTTTGATAGGTTAATCATTTCCATATATAAACCAAATCTCTATAAATCCAAAATAAAAACATAGATAAGAATCCACTAGTACTCCTCAGATTAAATGCCATAGAATTCTATTTTCCTTAGGCATATAGTCTTCCCAACAGTGCTATCGTCTTCCAAAATTACATTTATCACATAATCACCAAATAATTTTCCTATACTATGGATATCCATTTGATAAGCCATAAGATCAAAATTACACTTATTATATATCAATAAATACATTTAACTAAAAATAATTAGTCACACAAACATGGTACATCATGTAGTCCAGTGGCGGGTGATAAATATCAACTTCTCTCTCGTTATGGGATCGATTCCCATAGCTTTTTCCGATATGATGGGTTGTCACACCGTCTGTGTGTAGTCCTTTTTAAAAAACAATATTTTATAAAATTCCCAAAATGAGATAAATTCCACTAAATAACCGTAACATAATTTCCACACAAATGTTTTATCATATCTCTCATTTTCATCCCAAAATTTGAAATCTTTTTATTGCCTCAAATTCAAGTATTATATAAACCCAAATTATTATTTATAACTATTTCAACAATAGATAAGATAATTATTCCTAAAATAGCATTTTTTACTTAACAAAATACATGGATAAACATACACGAGAGAATTATTCCAATGTAATCCCATAAAAAAAGAGAACTAATACTATTAAACATTTTTTTACACATTTATCTCAACATAGAATTTTCATTGACAATGAGGTTATCCTATTCAATAGGGAATTCACATGGGTAATTCCTAGGTCCCCTATATTTACGGAAAATGACTGTAAATGGATTTATTTGATCATTTTAATTTTCTTCCATAAAACTCTTCATTTTTCCTCGGAAATTCTTGACATTATATATATCTTTCCCTCACCTATAGTATTTTATTGTTCCATTGAGACACATTCCTAGGTTTCTCCTTCCGCATTTCTGTTATGATTGAAATTAAACTTTATTTTCTCCATGGTCTCCACTTGTGGAGCTCTTATCATTCATCTCCTTTCTATTATTTGTTGAGTATGAGAGTTGGTTAATATATATGTTGTTGATCACATTTTTTGGAAAACTGATTCGGTAATAACACAATATCTTTTTCACCTATCAATATTCCATTTCGTTTCTCATTTCCACCATTGGTCCCACCTTGTACATCTTGTTCAATCTTACTATGATTTCATTGGAATCCATCCATTGAATAACACAAGAAAGAAAAGTGTGAGTCATAAAATCATTTATAAAATTTCATAACACCTTATTTTAAATGTAAAACACCTTAGGATTAACCAAGTTTATTTATTCTGATGCTATATTAAAATACATCAAATCGGTTTGTATTGAAAATGTGAATTTTCCTAAGCATATCCCCCTAAGAGTGTCCTAACCCACAATGCATCAAGTCCCATTGTCTCTTACCATGATTCCCCGAGTAAAGCCCGCAACTCCTTGTCAGAGTATTCACTCCTAGGTACATCTGTGCCAAAGCTGCCTCTACCGGCTCGTATTGAGACAGAGATGTATTGTTTGGAAAACCCACATAATATTTACATTGTTAAAATTTTATGATGTTATTCTATAATAATCCTTAATGTCTATCTAAGGGAAGTGTTTTTGTTATGAGTGTTTCTATAAATCTAGCTTCCAATGTTTTTACTAAACTTCCACAGATTGCATCTTTAATGCTCCGACCCCGATTACCCAGAATCGGTGCATTATTAAATAACATTGGAATGATACAAGGAATTATGTACCGAAAGACCGATCAGTTTACGAGCCTTCGAAGTACTAGATACATACAGAAGTTTTACATTACATAATGAAATAAAAAAACAACATTGTGTACCCATTGATCACTCTTTTATCCTTTATCTTATTCTTGCATGATAATCGTAATATACTTATTTTCATCATGGAAAATATAAAACATAAGAATGGAGTGAGATCAAGTGTTCAGTAAGGATGAAAATATATCCGAAACTATCTTAAATAAGAATAAAAATTTAATGCAATGTATAAGACTAGAACACAAGCCTTTGAAACATAATATTCAGCATAATATTTCAATGATAAATCAAATAATTTCATTTACTTATTCACATGGATATTCTTCTAGTAGAATAATCACATGTAATATAAATAGCCAATTTCACTATAATGGAATGCATAATTCTTGACTTCATAACCACATAGTCATGGCATTGTTCCATGACAACGAATAAGATTTTGTTAAGGCCTTGTTCCATGATATTTTTTTGTCTCATGAGACCTACCGATGCATCGAGGAGCTATAGCGAGGACCAACCATCACTTAATAAGTCTAATGCATTCCTCATATTAAAATGTTGAAACATGACATAAACATTCATATTAAACTAGCAAAAAATGTTAATACTTTAACCATAAACCATGAAGGGTATAAAAATTGCACATCCATAGACAAACATAGCTCATTCAAAACAATATGGATGATTTTATTATAATTAATTAACATCAATTGAGAATAATTATGAATAATGGCATAGGTAAAAATTATCATCAAAAGTATTTGAGAGAAATATCCCCCTTTATTGAAAACATTAAAAAGTATCACTATTTATCAAGAAGCTGTTTAAAATAGATTTTTGATCCAAAGTGACCCATACCTCATTGAAACATTTAAAAGTAATTTTAATTTGAAAACATTAATTTATATATAAATAAATACCTAAAACCAATTTTAAAACATGGACATTAATGAGAATGATTTTGAAGAATATAATTTTAAATCATTTAACATGATATTTTAGATAAAATTCATAACCCAATGAGAGATGCTTGAATAAAAATAATTGTTATAATAAAAGCATAATAATATCATTATAATAAATGGGTTCATTATATATTATTTCAATGTACAGTATATACCCCAAATAAAAGTGAATTGGTGCATAACATCAAATAATTCTCCATGTAATTTATGTTGAGATGAAATCCCTTATAAAGACCATATCCTTAGGTTAAAGATAAATAAATGACATAATTATGTGTGAAAAATATAAATACACTGAATATGATTGTATATTCAGAGTAAAAAAACATAGGACATTAACACATATTCTTGTAACAACAACACCAATGACTTGAATGTTTAACTCATTCAAGGAAAATTGATTTATGATTACTCTTATCAAGTTCATATAGATGACTGGATAATTTTTCAATGGATTGATTATTTGCATCAAAAAAATATACACAAAAAGGGGAGTGTACATTATGATATAAATAAATTAATTGTGGTTTCACACATTAAATTGGTTAAAATAATCAATGAAGTTTGCGTAAAACCCATTGAGTGGAAATCAAAATTAGAAATTCCCTTACCAATTTGGGGACATATGAAACATGCACCCCATGAAAGAAATATCGTAAAATTAAGAGGTAAATACACCTATTTTAATTTATATATCATAAGGAATAAAATCATTGGATATACTTGTACCACACAAAAGGGAATAATGGCAATATTGCATGAATCTCACAGAAATAAGATGTTTGCTGAAAACCCCTGACCATGTTGTAATCAGTCGATTCGTATGACCAAAATTTTATAAAAATAAGATGACTTATATAATTACATGAATATAAATATAATAATGATAATATATATCAAATGGAAATAAAAAATACACAATATGAATTAAATAAGAGGCGGACAATGGAAATATCACTGAATTAATAGTGAGATAAGAAACACATTACCTTGTATGTTTCCTTGGACGAGGGTGTCTTAACCTCCTGTATAATAGTTAACTAATTGTTATTAAATTTTACATGAAATATATACATAAATATAATATCATATATTATCCCCTAATATTTCATTGTTAATAATATATTAGTAGTATCATCGTTTCGGGTTTTAACCAATTCAGTTTTCATTAAATGCTCAGTTACAAAATCCATGTTTTTTATGGATAGGATGTATATTATTCATATCCATAATGATATAATGTTCGTAAAAAATATTTTTAATCAGAAATTTTAAATTATTCTTAAATGATTACGATGGGGAATGAATCTCATCACGTTTTTGGAGACGGTACTTCGTATGTAAGCACAAGAAACAATATCATTATATTGATGGTGAAATCGTATGTAATTGGGTGTTATATAATATATACTGAATCAATAACAAGATATATTTTTTATTTACTACCATTATACTCATTATTATACCCATCCAAATAATAAAATTTTTGAATAAAAAAGAACACCACGACATGGAGACAGTAAGACGTACGTATGCACGTATGGTGACATTGTCTTTCATATGATGGATAGAATAATAAATATGATTGTAACATTTAATTAATAACATCAAATTATATAGAAATACTGGATTTATTATTTTATAATGGAAACAACCACAAAATAGGAAGTGGATGAAGAAAAGATCTTGAAAGAGGAGATTAACATTTACCTCTTCTTCGAGTTCTTTTTTTTATTTGATCAAAAGGGCACCGTAGGGGAGATTTATGACCAAAGAATGGAATCTAGGATGAAGAGAGGAATGTTGGGAGGATATTTGGGTAGGTTTTGGCCGATTCAAATGGAATTTTAGGTGTGAAAAAAATATAAGGGGGAGTACCATTTTATAAGAGAGGTGAGGGTAATTTTCGGAACAACATGAAATATTATTTTAATATAAAATCATTTTCAGTTTCTAATGGTTCAAAAATGATTATTTCGAGGCTATGGTGGAGATGGGTCGAAACCATCTCAACAAATAGGTTTTAGACATGTTTGTTCCACCATATTAACCTTATCTTTTAGATTTAACTATTAGTTAAATATTTTTACATTTACCATGTCTCTTTTTATTTTTATATTATATGGTTAATAAACATACTATAACAAGCCAAGAGAACCTCAAGTGGTTAATTATTAATATATATAACCTTATCTATGTCCTTTTCCCTAAACCTATATTTTTTAAAAAATTATATCAATTAATAATATATTATTCGTTTTAAAAACTCAGTAATTTCAATTTTGAGACAATTTAGTATATGGTTTTTGTGAAGGTCATAAAAGCATGATTACTTCCAATTTTTTTTAATAAACCATAAAATGGCATATTAACATAAAAAAATATTTCAATTAATCAAAATTCTCAAATTAATTTTATTTACATATTTAAAATAGCAATTATTTCAATATTTCATTAATAAGATAATTTCTGCATCATCAATGTGTCATAAATAAATTTAATTATTTAATGTCAAAAAATTATAAATAAAATACCATTATGTAGAAATTTTTTTTATATTTGTAATGAATATTTATAGTCAAATTAATCTTATTTATAACCTAATATTAAAAATGGTTTAGTTAGTAAACAATAAATTAAAAACTTTTAACTCATCTTTAAATAAAATAATAATAAATGTCCTAATGTAATCCAAGTGGACCAAAAGGATCATATTTTATTCATATGATTGTTTTTTGGTGAATTAAACATATCCAATAGAATAAAGACATGTTTTAGGGTAATTATAATATCATTTTTACCCTTAATTAACCTATTTACTTTTAACCATGGTATATAATTGTCAAAAATTAATATTCACCAAAAATTATTTTTATCTTATGTAACCATATATTACTTAATGATGTCAAACATTTATATTTTATTATTTAAATTCAACCCATAGATGTGGTATAATTATGTTTTATAAAAATTTGTAAATGCTCATAGAAGGTGGTTAAAAGAGAGTAAAATGTTCATTAATATTTTAGACATCTAATTTTATTATAAAATGAATGCTTGAATTAAATTGAACATATATAGGTATTATATATCAATTTGTACTTGAAATAAATTTTAAATAAATAACTATTTAAATAAAAAGTTGGTTTTAAACTATAACACATTATTTTCACTATTCATCTAAAATTGAATTTTTTCAGAAAAAATACCAAAAAATTAACTAAGTTAATTTTGATATCATGAATTTAGAAATTAATTATATTTTACCAAATTCAAAACATATATGTTTTATTAATTAATTTAAAAGTAATTCCCATTGTCAAAATCGAAAATGCGGGTTTTTAAAATGTAAAAACAATCAACAGATTGACATCTGTTCTTGTCATATTTAAATGTGAAATTACCTATAATGACCAAATTTTTATTAAATTATAAGAATATAATCTAATTATACTTCCTAAAAATGAAAATGCATAATTTATCACTATAAATTATTTTGATTAAAAAAGTCATTATCAATTAAAATTTAGTATTTTTCAATATTCATAAAAATATGAATGTTTTTAGAAAAGTAGAAAAATTTATCCACAATAAATTTTTTTTAATGATTATAAATAAGAATTTATTTTCATTAAATTTAATAAATAAAATTTCAAATATTGTTTTAAAAAATGGTTTTCCATTAAATATTTGTAAAATTACATTTTTAACAAAATACTTATTTTAAATAAAAAAATTTATTTGTTCTTATATCATGACTATGAAACACATAATATGGATTATAAAATTATATGGAGTATATAAAATAAAAAATTCAGTTAATTATATTCAGAACTACCTTTTGACTTGCTAGAATGGTAAGTCGTGGTGCCCTCGAACTCAGTGTTGCCTATTTCCCAAGCTACTGAATTACTTTATAGAAAATAAATTACTTTGAAATATTGGGGCATTACACTCAATATTTACTGATATTATTTATATTTAAGTATTTACTAAAATAACTTTATCATCCATATCGATTTTTCCTATATATATTTGAAAATATTATTACTATACCTTTAAAAATGTAAAGCCATTTTTACCCATGTATGAATTTTTATAAATGATTTAGAAATGAATTGTTTGGTATTATACAAATTATGTACTTTAAGACCTTTTGAAAAATTAAGGAAAGAATGTTTTTTTACTTATACAGTGTAAGAGACTTTTTCAACCATCATGACATATGACCATTTTAATTTTTCCTTCATAATCATACATGTTTATTTTGAAAAGAAATGTTTTCTTTTATAATTCAATGGATTTTTAATTATTTCAATGAAAAATGGTTATTTCACCCATGAATATTTTATTGATTTTATTAGATTATTGTCGTATATGACATCATCTTTTGCTAGATTTTACGCTCAATTGAGTTTGATTTATTATTATTAATTTCTACCATATTTTTTGGAAGGTTTTATGATATGATTGATTGTGGATGTGCCATTTTTTTACCATTAATTGTTTGTGGTTAATGTATTATCATTTCAAATGCTAATTTTAATACAAATTTTTTGTTTTAAGTTTCTTCATATTCTTATGAGGAATGTATTGGATTTAGTAAGAAATGGTTTGGAGACTGATTAATGAAATACCTATGGGATGGAGATTGGTTAATAAAATACCAATAGGTTGGGGAATTATTAATGAAATCCACCCAATGCATCTATATTTCTAATGAGAGAAACTAATTTTGGGTTATACCAATTTATGTATGATTTTCCATTAGACAACGACAATATTGTTATCATATCCGACACTATGAATTCCCTTATTATGAGATTTTTTATAGATAATAAATGTTATTATCCGACTACTAGAATATCCATTTGAATGATTAAATGGAATCATTTGATTTATTTTTCCCATATTATGATAAATATTTTTTAAAAATGTTTTTTTTTCAGTTCTATTCCTTTACATAAATGTTTATTCGTGATTATAAAAGCTTATTGTATATTGTTTAAACTTAATGAGAATCTGACCTCACCCCTTGCAAATGTTTTATTTTTCAAATACTTGAATATGTGTATTATGAATAATATTCATGGCTAATAAATAAGAATAAATTTGTCATAAAATGATTATCTGTGTTTTATTTAATGTTATGAATTGCAATGTAAGCTTAGTGTATGTAATATATTCTCTATGATTGATAAATTGATCAATCCGTTGGGACATGAATCATTGTAATCAGGAAAATATTTTAAAATAATGCACAACATATGGACTTCTAGGGTCATGGTGTTACATAATTATGAAATTTATATGTATATTTTAGAAATTAGTTATTCATATTCATACACACTATTTTAACAACGGGGTTATAAATGGAATATAAAAAAATAATTATTTTCAAAAGTAATATTATGTTTTTTAAAATTTAGTGATATGTGTAATTAAATTATCAATGAAATAGAATTTACATAAATATAAATAAATTATAAATTTTTGTAGCGATACATTATAACAACATAAATAAATTTTTGACCTCACAATTTGAACTTGGGCTTAATAATCAGGGGTTTGACATTTAAAAATTCCATTTATGGATAACCCACATTTTAAAAACAGTTTATAAAACATCCTCTTAAGAGAGGTAAATACTAATAAAATGGATTTATGGAATGACATAATACTACGTTTCCATTTAGGAAAACTTTTTTGGGATTTGAAAATATAGATATTTAAGTGAAGCATAAATATTTATTGATAGTGATAGTTATCATTGATCATAATAAAATAAATATCTTAGAGAATGTTATCAACCAGACAAATATAAATTTGTATGAATTTAATGATCATTGATTCATTAGATATGAATGAAAAAATATAAAATGTTTTGAAATCATTTTCTTATATTTGACGGAATAACTTTATCTCAATATTGAGAGCCCCATAAAATATACATTCATAATGTATTTTTAATTAATAATCATAATTTAATTATTTAATTGAGTTTCGATCAATTAAAAATTTACCTATTACTCAATGGAAGAAATATCCCATATAATTTATTTCATAAAGCACTATTATTATCTTTTAGTGGGTCATAATTTCCATAAAATAGTTACAAGATATTCCACCTAAATTTAATAAAACCAAAATGGTTAGAACAAAATAATACCCAAAATGAATGTGAATATATAAATATCCAAAACATAAAAATTGAACGAAATGTTTAACATAGATAATTCCATAAATAAGTAACCCTATATCCCAAATATGCTCTTTGATCCCAACATAAAAGATTATTTTAAAGTGAAATGTTTTCTCACACCCTTCAAGAAACATCTGCAGAATCATAAAATTACTCTACCCAAATAATACATTAAATTATTAATAAAAATTATATGCTTCTTACCCCAATAAAAGGTTTCGTGAATTATCCTTAATCACCTCAAAATCTAAATATAACAAAAATATTTTATCCTATAATATGTTTTCCAAAAATCAATTTATTATATTTTTCCAACAATTAATTATATAAAATCATTTTTATACTTACAAGGATATCATATATTCTGATGGTAGGCACAATAAATATATCACTTTTTGGTTATGGATTCAAGACTAGCACCTGGTCCATATGATATAGGTTGTCACCTGGATTTTAGGTTGTCCATTTTTCAAAAAACATAGGGACATATATGGGACAATCATATTCATATTTCACAACTGTCATATAACATTATAAATAATATGATAAAATTCATAAAAATTCATTTAGTCACCTAATTAACTATTTAATCAGTAATATTTCTTGTCCAAATCATTCTATTCTAGAAAATAAAATTATTTTTGTTGACTATAATAATCTTAAAATCTAAAACATCTGAAAGATTATCATTTCCACAATCATTTTCCACCATAAAACCACCATAAAATTAAATTAAATTTCTAGGTCATCATTACAACTCAATATATTCAACAAAATCAATAAATAAACACTACTATTATATATTACATATAAGTTTCATGAATCTTATATCTAGAATAACCTTGATAGAAATACCTCAACAAAAGTATTCTTGACTTCCACACAAAAAAAATCAATGATTCAACTTCAATTATTATAAGAACATATTGCATTATGAATTAATCATAATATTAGAGAATTGTCATGGATAGTGACCATGTTCCCCACATATTGTACATTGAACTATAAGAGGATCCATAGTTTGAACATAACATACTTCTATTTTATTAAACAAGTCCTCCCTATTTCTTTTAAAATTAGCTGGCGTGTTGAATTATTTTCAACACATAATGAATATTTTTATTAATTTATGGAATTTTTTGTATTTTATATTCCCAAATTAATTGCATGGTTCAAATTTAATATCCATTTATTTATCAACATAAACACATGTAATTCCATGAGATTTAATCCTTCTTTTCCTTGATGTGTTTGGAAATTCAAATATGTTCTAGTTTTTAATTATAATTTGAGATAACACATTTGTAAAACCCAAAAAAAATTTAAAATATATCCCCATTATGTTAGGAATATCATTAAATAAATCATTACATTTACCACCATGTTGGTATTTGGAATTATTTCTCATATTTCCCATCAATAACTAAAAAAATTTAAAAGAAACAATATTGAACAATATTAACCTACAAAATAGGATTCTCATAAAACTAGATAGAATAACGTATAAATGAAAAGTATATCCCAAATTATGAGTCTCATGATTTCAATATTGATTCTCAATGTTTAAATTTTATTTTATTATTTATAACCTAAAAATTTGGTCATGTCATTCATAATGGACTGTAAAGAGTTTTTGAATTTTAAAAAACTATCGAATGGGAATTTTAAACAATTTTTGTAGTAAGAACCATTGTTGTGCACACGGTGATTATCAATTATATATAAATACTACATATTTTCTGTCATTACCCTAAGGTAAAACTATTCTAGTCCCACATCCACTTATAGTATCTATACAAGGGAATAAATTCATCGAATCCACATTCTCAATACGTCACAAAAATTCTAGGATATCTTATAATATCTATCCATATACTTATACTTATGCCTAGGGTTATCATTATATTATTGTAGCCATAATAATATAAAATGACCATACCTTTCCTTAATATCATCTATACTGACTGAATCCTTTTACACATATTATTTCATGATTTTTAGCATAAACACCCATTAATTAAAACCCAATAACTGTGAGGCCTAGTGTATTTAGATAACTAGGATCATAATAAATAAAATTTATATACAAACCATATTTACTTTCATCGCCATAACGATATTTTAAATCATTTGTGTTCATAAAATTTCATGGGATTAGCTGTGGAAAACCTAAATGAAAGGGGTTTAATAAAAAAAATTATTATGTAAATTCAATTTATATGGAAGTATAACATGGGATTCAATGTTATAAAATGATATCATAAAATTGATTAATCGTGAGTAATCACATGGAAGAATAAAATAAATAACATGGTATCATATGATCATAAAATCAGAGGAACTGATGTAACATCATGAAACATGACATAAAAATGAGTAAATTATAACTTTCTATACAATATCCCATGGTTAAAATGTCCCAAAATGGATTAGGTTACCTCCCAAATCCCATTCATGATGCATAATGATACAAAATCGTTAACCAATGAATTTGAACACTATCTAGGTGATCCCATTATAACATGGTTATTATTTTGTGTGATACAAAATGTAATTCATTCGTAAGGCATAATCATTTGAATTTCCCATGAAAATAAAATGGTTTTCATAATGTTGTTTCATTTCATAATGAAATAAAATTTCATAATGAAGTCATATTAATGATGAAAGTAAGTCATGTAATACCCCATCAATATAAGGTATAATATTCTTTTTATATATGAGGGAAACATATATACTTAATTTGGAAGTAATTAATGACATTAAATGTTTTCATTGTTCCTTAAAATGATATTAAAATATTCCATGGATCAATTTTTCCTAAAAATACCATTTTCACTTTGGAATGACTTCGTAAAAATTTAAAATTAAAAAAAAAACGTTTTTTATCAATTTAAAAAAAATAAACATATAAAATTATAAATTAATATTCCAATAATATAGTTTCCATGTTGGTGGTAATATTTAGTTCCTTACATGTATGTTAATGTTAGTTTTTCAGTAATTTTTTTTGAATAATGTAAAAACTATATCATTTGGGAAAATATAATAATATTAAATTCAAACTAATTATTAAAAAGGTAAACATGGGAGAAAATTAATTTAAACATTCATTGAAATTTTTTAAATAATTTATTAAAATATTTTTAAGTAAATAAGGATATGGAAGGGAAATATTTCTCACCTGATGATAGAAATAATTTTGATTTAACACAAATGAATTTACCCAATTATTTGATGTAACAAAGTGAGTAAATTGGTAATATTACCGGAAAACTTTATGAATAAAAAAATTGATAACAAAATGAAGATGTTTTATTGGATAATGATCATTTCATTTATTTCAATGGAAAGTAAAGCGAAAATAATCCCAATTAAAATGAGATTGAAGCCAAAATCAATACCGCCTTGGTAAATTTGGATTCATAACCGCTATGAATAATGTACGTGTATTATAACTAAAAATTCAATTATATTTGAATTTATCATGGGAAAATAATTATAGGAGAAACTTATATACCATTTAAAACAAAATCACTTATTTTTGATTTTTTTTAGTGGTGGTTTAAACCCCTGCAAAAATTTTATGTGATGGTTTCCAATAAATCTCCACTGATGATGGCTTCAGAATCCTACTCATGTTGGTTAATTCCATTTATCATTGGTTTATATGATCAATCATATAAAATTTGTTTAGTGGTCATTTTTTTTGTTGGCCTCCTAAAAAAGGCTGAGAATATAGGGGTGGTTTAAACCACCAATACAACCCCATGATTTTTTGGGCAAGAAAAAAACCAAAAAAGGAAAAAATCTCCGCAAAAAATTTATATTATATATATGTGCTCTAAACCCCTATTAATTTTTTATATAATTATTATTGGATTAAAACACCACTAAATATCCCTTTTAAAAAAATGGACCAACCAAAACATTATCCCCAAAACAACCATATAATATTTGAAACTAATATATCAAAATAGAAATTATACATCCCACATCCAACATCCACTTATAATGATCACATTTAATGTAAAGAAGAATTAATTAATTATCTAATAATATCACAACACACATGATCATGAACAAAATTTATTAATTGGGATCAATAAGGTTGTAACCATATCCATTGAAAAAATTATATAGAAAGTTCTGTAAGATTAGTTTCACATCATCTTTAAATCCAAAGTGAACCTTAATCACTACCCGATAATCATTTCTTAGCACTCTCTATCTCTCCATCTCAAATTTATACTATCATAACATGCATGAAAATTATATGGAGAATTATGTAATGTGGTATATTTGAATTTAAACATAAACCTAGTAATATTTCATTTAATCAATGCCATTGAATAAGTGTGATTTTCATGCTCACTACCAACCATCAATGTAACAACACTGATGATAGATCCAGTATTATTTTGATATAATTCATCAAAATTCTTCAATAGAGTGATTTTTTTACATATTACATATTTATATGATACCACTGTTCATGAATTGTGATTTTCAGGGAAGAAAACACCCTATAGAATAATAATCTTGAGGAATCATCTATCAGGACACATTATTATTCAAATGGGACAACATTCTTCATCGAATTAAGATTACGAACATCGAAACAATTCATATTAATCTATATAGTAGTTGTGTATCCATATTTCATGAAAAATTATTATTATTATAAAAATACAATAATTTTATTTACATTTAAATTTTACATATAACTATCACCCTCCAGTATCCCCATGATGATATAATAGTGAAGACCTACTCCCTCACTACTAAGATTGCTTGTATTGGGAGGCTTTGTCTCAACTACTAATGGGATTTTGAACAAGGGTGTGTGATAAGATGATGGAATTGTGTATTTGAGATATTTTTTAGGGGGAAGGAAGAGGGTGTATCAGATGTTGTAGGGAGGGAGACCGATGTATCATCATATATCAGTGTGTTTTAGGGAACGTCAACAGAGAGTCGACTAAGATCAGTAAAATTATTCATCCTTGACAAACATGTCATTTAATATAATAAAATTTTCTTCGTAATATATATTTAATTAAATTAACACAAAAAATAATATAATGTATAGCATATGCATTGTAATGACAAAAATATATTAATTTTCATAATAATGTATTTTTTCACAATAACATGAGTTGTTAATAAATGAATGGATGAATTCACATACAATCATTTTTTCATTCAATCATTTCATTTCTTACTCCATCATTACTTCATCAACATCATCCACCCTTTCAAGACAAATATTTTCATTATCACGACGGGAAAAATTTATCTTCAGTCTTTTGATGGGATTCAATGTTTGAGTTCAAATCTTCCCCTACATTACCCATATCATAAAAGTATCTTTTTTATGTGAAACATTACACTACACCCTTCACCCATGAAATATTCCACATAATATATCATTTTCTCTTGTGATGATAAGATATACATATTTTGTACATCATGGTCACTGAAATCTATCATGTGAGATATGTTCATAAAACTAAATTGAAAGAAATCTCATTTAACACCCCAAATAATATAAACCCGCATGAATTTTTGAAAAACAACTAAAAAATTATGGTATTAAATTAATTTATTAATATTCAAAAAGTTTCAATAGTATCCCATGTTGGGAAATGTAAATATATACCACTATTATATAGTTTCAAACCCTCTTCCCAATCGACTGTAAAATTTAAATCCATTCCCATTGTAAAAATAAAAAATTATAGCATGTTTTTTGGACAACGAGCTAGAAAATTCAAATATTCTAAAAACTGAGCTCGGGTATCAATATTAATGATAAAAATAATAAATATACATTATAATGTGTAATAAATTTATCTTCCAACCAAATATCCATATAGATTTCAATATTTATAAACATACACGTCATGAAAACCATTCTAATATCTCATTATTAACATATTTTGCTATATCATTCTAATTTCATGTTTGTATTCTCATTCAAATATATTTTTTATCATTATCTCTTAAATAAATGGATATGAATTTTCAATATTCACCATCACATATCTAGGGGCATGTAATAATTATATTTCCGGGAGTGTAACATATGAGCTCTTCCCTACAGATCGACCAATATCTTGAATGATTTTTTATTTTGCATATAGTTGACATTTATTTGAAATGTTTTCAACATGTATAAATAGATTTAATATTTACTAAATATAATTTATGTATATTGAAAAAAAGTTTATGACATTTATAATCCAAATAGCATTTATATATGGATCTTTTAGTTTGATCTTTTTTTCACATATGATTTCAATTTCCCAATATATTTGTGAAATAAAATAAATAAAACATATTTTTGTATTTGGTGAATTACTATGAATTTATTTCTAAAAATAAAAACCACATACATGAAGAACCTATCAATTGGATACGTCCATTGATAATGTACATGGCCTCCTAATTTATTTTGGTCGACCAAATGCATAGTTAAATGCTTCATGACAGTAAAAAATTATGGAGGAAATATCTTATCCAATGCATTGAGGGTTAATAAAAACCTCTCATTATTGTTTTCAATCTCAAATAGTTGTAGAGTTCTCTCACATAATTGTCTTAAAAATGTAAAAAATTAATGTACTGCACCAGTATCCTTTTGTGTAAAAATGTAAATAATGCCAAAGATAGTAACTACTCTAACAAAAAATGTGAATAATGAATTTTGAATCTATGCAACCTATGATAATTTACGTAAAAACACCATTATATGTTACTTGATTACCCATTTTATACCTTCACATGTGTTATAATTCTATAGAATGTATCTTTATTTCTGTTTTCAACTGCAAAAATTCGTACTATATACTTTTAATCATCATCAGTCTAGAAATCACCATTTATGTTCACTGTTTGTAATTCCTTCTAACAAATGAGATGTTCCTCCTATTTTCCATGGTCATTATGCCATTATAAGATCAAATTTTCACAATACATTATTCTCAATATGCATTCCATTAATATTTTTCTGCAAAAAATTAAATTCCCAATAAGGATGTTTTAATAATATATATGTTTTCTTCTATTGTTGTGTTCTGATTTCACTTAATGATGCCCATCAGACTCACTTCAAAATATTATTCAAATGAAGATCCTTAAAATTTATATTTCATCGTATCCATGTAGTTCCAATATTTCGGAACTAGTAAATGGATTTGTAGGTGGTTTAACATCAATAGAAAAAATGAATTTGGATTTATTCATTGGTACTCTATGAGATTCATCTATAAATCTTCAATGACACAAGAAGTACCATTTTTTACTATGAGGTAGTTATTCGGCTTCAACATGAAAAATAAAAATTGGAAAACCCAAACCCATATAGCTATTCAGACCAGCAATATTTCTATATCCCCCAAAGTCAATAGTTTTCCACAATAGAGCACCTTTTGTTCTGAACATTTATCTAGAAGATTCATTAAATTTCTCCAAACTGTTGCTCTATAACTCATATAATTATTCAATTTGAGGCTTCTAGTGTGCATCATTATCATTTTAAGGATTTTTTTCTAGGAATACTAATTTAATTGGTAAAAGACATATGATTCATACACATTCATAGAGGAAGATTGTAAGGGATCAGAACAAACTGCCATATTCTATATCTAGTTCTCAAAATACCAAATAAGATGAGTCCATCAGCAGAAAATCCCAATATCACATTCCAAGGATTAGATAATAAATTTGGATGTAATGAATCAATTGTCTTCCATAATTGTGAATATATTAGATGTCACATTAACCGATCATGGTTATTATCTATAGATTTTTACTTTATGTTCTAGAAGATATTCAATGATATGAATTATCCTTTCAATCTTTTATTTATGGGAATGTAATTAAAAACTTTTATATGTGTGTAATTTTTATTCTTCTTTATAATAGTATGTTGATTCCGACATCAAACATCACCCATTTAATTTCACATAGAAGAAAATATTTTTGTATCATAACTTCCTGAATCCTCACACTAATAAACTATATAGTCATTTGGAAAAACATTTCTATATTTATAATTTAGAACATGATTTGTTGACATCATTTTTCAAAACATAAAAATACTCAGGGATATTAGCTTCATGAAAATGAAGTATATAACAATTATAATATAATTTACATCAACATATTTATACTTCCACAACCATTTTATATCTTAAAACTTCATAAGAAAATAATTTTTTTAATATTTCAATCATCCACCATATATATCTTGATTTCCATCATCAAGAAAACAAAGAACCAGATTTTTCCTCCAGTGAATTCATATCTTACATTAGAATTTATAGAATACAGATAATGATCTTATTATTTGTTACAATCTCAATATAGTTGTCATGTAGTACCAAAATCATCACTTGATATGATTCTATTTATATAAGCCTAAATAGTTTGTTCTTAAATTTTTTTATGCTGATTTTGTTGTCATGAAACATCAAATTAATAGTTTATAAGGTTTATAATATCATTTCCAATTTTCTTCAATGATTGTATCTCATTATTTAAATTAACATCAGTTCTCAAACATTCTATAACATTCGATTATCTGTCCCAAACCCAACAAAAATATTATGTATGGAATTTAGTTAATATCAATTTTTCATAAACATCAACTCTCTTCATCCATATTCAAAATTTATATTTATGACATAGAAAAAATATTCTCCAAACAACAGATCGATTGGAAATTTCAAAATTAATAATATACTCCAAAACCATAGAATACTAAGGTGTGTTCCTAGGTAATGACATAATTCTTTTATACATATATATCATAATTTTACTCCACATTGTTTAAAAAAATTTATAACAAATAATTAATGTTTATTAGGAAAATATATAGATGGATGTTAAAAAAATAACCCATATAGTTATAAAATGAGTCATATATGTACTAATAAGTTAAATGTAAATAGGGGAAACCATTCTCGGAAAAAAATTTAAAATATAAGAAAGAAAAAAATCATAAAATTATTAAAAAAAAATAAATACACATCATCAAAAATCATCCCTTCATGGGATCCCAAGTTTAATTAGAATTAACTACAGTCACATGAGGCTTAATAGGGTCTCACACAATTATAAAATCATTTCTCTTAATGTTTCAGTCTGGCTTTCATAAAGGGATTCAAAATCCAATCCACATTCACACCATTTGAAAACAACATCTCAAATGATCTTTCAAAATCATTTCTAAAAACACACATTGAAAATATATTTATAAATATAAATTCATCCATCAAATTACATTTGAAGGAACGATATCCCTCTAATAAAGAAGTAGACTAATGTCAGGCACCAATTTTTCTAGAAAAAACATTCAAATTTTTAAAACATTTCAAGACACCATGAGACATACATTCTTTAAATTATTTAAAAAATATAAAATTATTACTACCATCAATACAAAAAACATTCCTCTAAAACAATATAATCACATATTAATGAAAAAATTGTTGTTAATAACCGCTTTTAGTAAGAAAATTACCATTATAAAAGCCATTGGGCATTTTAACAACCACATCGTATAAGATAATTAAATAATAATTATCATCCCTTGTTGTGGTAATCCATTATATGGAATTTAATGTTGGACATTAAGATTATTAAGATATATAAATTTTTTTTTCTATAAATTATGTAATAAAAGTATATAATTAATTTTATGTTTACATAATTATCATTTATAATGTTAGAGATACAAAATATGAAGTGAATTAATAATAAAATATATTTTTGACAGTTTATACATCATATAAAAAAATAACTATTATATAGAAAATATGGAATTATACTAACATAGGATAATATAAAAGTTATACTCTACCCAAATAAGGATGTATACCTTTATCCCAATCCCCTTTCAAACATATTTCATATGACCAATTTTAAAAAATATATATATAATTTTAGTCAGAGTAAACCATTATTTTGTTTTTGTAAAATCACTTTTTATAAAAAAATCCATTCACAAGTAATATTAATCAAATATAAACAATAATTATTTTAAATTAAAAATGTATATATATAAATTTAATTCCCATTTCCATGATGTATAAACCAATGATATACCTTAAAATTTTGTAAATCATTTTTATGATTTTCAATGGACACTATAAATTAGATTAACAACATTCATTAAACAAAAAAACATGTATTTAAAACTAGTAAATTGAAAAACTACTCAAAAAATCATAAGAACATTGATTTATATGCTATAAAATATTTAAATATATAATTTAAGCATCAAAGTAGTAGTCTAACCAATCTAAATGCATAGAATTCATTGGAGTAAAAGAGTAAATATTTGGTCTACCTAATATAAGACACAGATAAACACCGTTTAAATCCCTTATAAGAATTAAATTTAAATAATAATGTCCAAAAAATGAATAAATCAATCACGTTGTATTCAATTTATAACAGTAAAATTATTGGATGTATTCTTCAAAATTAGTATAAAAACATATAATAAGATATATTATAATAAAATAAAAATAATTAATATATATAATGGAAAACAAAAAATATATTTAATTTCCAAATAGTTAAAAAAACCACCCAAATATATGCCTATTTTCATTTTAAAAAACAACATTTAGTTTTAGAGAACCCCACTATATGATAAATTTATAAAACCAAAAAAAAATTAAACATACATTAAATCAAAAAAAAATATGAAATATATAAAACTGTAAAAATATTATAGCCCATAAAATATATAACGTTCCAACTATAATGATTTCATTCTAAAAATCTCCTTATATGATATTTTTTTTATAATTAAGAGACATAAATAATTAAATGCAACTGAAACATGAAGATTAACAATATACTTTGAGACCTAGGTAATGTATAAAAGTAGACGAATATATAAGGATGACAATAATCTACCTCTTATACTTAGAGAACCATAGTAAACATCATTAGAGCTTCCTTGGAGTTATTAAGAGTATAAAAAATTGAGAGAGGGGGAAAGGTAACAAGAAAGAAAAAAAACATACCAATATGGGAGGGATTAACCTTAGAGAATTGGATTAGGGGGATCGTGGATGAAATAAAATTTTCCATGGGCTCAAACTAAGGGGTTGGGTTGAGTGAGGGATAAGAATTAAGATAAGGTGACCTCTTGGGAGAGGAATAGTGAGGGTGTGATCAGTCAGATGGTTGTGCCCATAATGCTAGTGTAGACATAGAGGGATTTGTATAGAAGGGCATGAGAGATAGTCAAGAAATGGAATGGGGGGAACCATGGTGGTGCTAGGGATTGAGGTCTATGCAGGGATATTGGGGGAGTCGAGGGAGAAGAATGAGGCATGGGAATAAGCTTCTTTTTTAATAATAATTTAATATTTAGTGGTGGTTTTTAAATTACTACCATGAAATAATTTAATTTCATAGTTAGATTTTAATATACTACCACTAAAACCCCTAATATAAAAATTATATCATATTATTGACCATATAAATTTAATTAGTTTCAAAATAGTTCATCCGCCTCAAAAATCAATGTTTTGAGACTAAAACCCTTATATTAATTGCATAATTTTCCCTCTATTAATAATATATGTTGTATAATAATCTTACACAAATTTTTTTTTGATGAAACTTTTACAGGTTTTTTCCATTATATATAAACCCTTTAAAAATTTTATTTCATTTTATTTATTTATTTATTTAATCATTTATGCCAACATCAGGTGTTTTGAGGAATCTTAGTTCATTATTTTACAATGGAATCAGTGGGTTAATTGTGATAAATGGGGTAATTGTTTAAATAATATCAAGAAGACTAATCATGAAATATTAATCATGTTTATAAATGAATTATTCTTCTAAAACCAATAATGCAATATGGTAATGAAAACTGAACTATGTTTTAACAATGAAGACGATAGGTTGTATGTATGCATGAGTAACATTTCAATTTTTCAAAGATCATGATGGATAGACAGTTTGTGTAATATTATCCTTCAATAATGAAAATTAAATAATAAAAAAAATTTATTTATTTAAATATAACTATATTTACAATCCATTATATTTTATAACAAAAAATAATCTCATCGCTTCGGGAGGCGGTAGTAAACCATACAAACGAACAATGTTATCATTTTTTAATGGATCCTAATGAATGAAGGTATATTATATTTTAAATTTATTTAATTATTAATATTTATTTAATATAATATTAAAATACATCAAAATTAATATATTTTAGAGAAGATACATAAGTTCATGAAGTTTTTGTCTTCCATACACACGAACGATGGTTTCATTTAACACTTTTTACTCTTCTTTAAATAAAATAATAATAAATGTTCTAATTTAATAATAGTGGATGAAAAGGATCATATTTTATTACTATGATTGGGGTTTTCATCAAATTACACATTTCTAATAGAATGAGGACATGTGTTAGGGTAATTATAATTTCATTTTTACCCTTAATTACACTATTTACAATTAACCGTAGTAAATAACAGTCAAAACATACTATTCAAGAAAAATTATTTTTATCTTATGGAGCCGAATTTTACTTTTTGATGTCAACCATGTCTCTTCGATTTTTTAAATTCAACCCATTGAAGCGGTAAAATAATGTTATATTAAAATATGTAAATGATCAAAGAAGGTGGGTAAAAGACGGTAAGAATTTCAATACAATTTTATACATTAATTTTATTATAAAATGAATACAATGAATTAACTTGAACATATATAGGTAATATGTATCTATTTTACATGAAATTAATTTAAATAAATAATTATTTATATAAAAAGTCAGTTTTAAACTATAACACAGTGTTTTCCACTATTTATAAAAAATTAAATGTTTTTTTGAAAAATACCAAAAACCTACCAATGATAATTATGATATCTCTAATTCAAAAATGAATTATAATTTACCCAATTCAAAACATAGCTGTTTAATTAGATAAATCAAAAATAATTCCCATTGTCATAACCGAAAAACAGGTTATTAAAATGTAAAAACAATCAAGAGATTAACAAGTGTTTATGTCAAATTTAAATTTGAAATTACTTATAATGACATAAATTGTATTAAATGATAAAAATATATTATAATTATAATTAAAAACCCTTAAAATGCAAAATTTATAAGTATAAATCATTTATATTAAAAATTATGTTTTCAATTTAAATTTAGTATTTTCCAGTATTCATCAAAATATGAATGTTATCAAAAAAGTAACAAAAAATTTATCGAAAATAAAATTTTCTTTCATTATAATAATTAAGAAATTATACTCATTAAATTTAATACATAAAAGTGTCATATATTGTTTTTAAAATTGGTTTTCCAATAAAAGGTGGTAAAATTCCATTAAAAATACTACTTTTATCTAAAAAATGAATTTGTTCTTATCTCATATCTATGAAACAGATAATATGGATTATAAAATTATATGGAGTATATAAAATTCAAAATTCTATTATTTATATTCATAACTGCTTTTTTAACGATAATATTGGTATGTCGTGGTGCGCTCGAACTCGGTGGTGCATATAGCGCAAGCTACTAAATTAATATATAGAATATAACTTACCATGAATTCTTTATGCGTTACACTAAATATTCAATGATATAATTAATATTTAAGTATTTACTAATATATATTTATCTTCTTTATCCATGTTTCCTATATATATTTGAAAATATTATAAATATACCTTAATAAATTTAATGTCATTTTAACCCATGTACGAATTTTTATAATGTTTTTGAAAGGAATCGTTTGGTATTATCCAAAGAATTAATTTATAATATTTTTGACAAATTATGGAATGAATTTTTAACCCATGTACGAATTTTTAATGATTTTATTTGTCTATTTTCATATATTTCATCATCCTTTGTTAGATTTTATGCTCAATTGATTTTGATTTATTATTATTAATGTCTACCATATAGTTTGGAAGGTTTTATGATATGATTGAATGTGGATGTGGCATTTTTTACCATTAATGGACTGTGGTCAAAGTATTACCATTTCATATGCTAATTTTAATAAAAAAGTTTGTGTTATGTTTCATCATTTTAAAATGAAGAATGTATTGGACATAGTAAGAAATGGTTTGGAGACTGAATAATGAAATACCTATGGGATGGAGATTGGATAATAAAATCACAATGGTTTGGGGACCAATTAATGAAATCCCCTCAATGCATCGATAGTTCTAATGAGTTAAACTAGTTTGTGTTTTTACCAATTTATGTATCGTTTTGGCACAAGACAATGACAGTTTTGTTATGATATTTGACATTATGCATTCTTTTATTATGAGATTTTTCATTGAAAATAAATATTATTATATGACTACTAGAATATCCATGTGAATGATAAAACAGAATCATTGGATTTATTTTTCACATATTATGCTAAATATTTGTTTAAACAGAGTTTGTTTCAGTTCTATACCTTTTCATAAATGTTTATTCTTGATTATGAATGCTTATTCTATATTGTTTGTCGTTACAGAGCATCTGACATCACCCCTTTCAAATGTTTTAATTTTAAATGATTCCAAGTGGTGTATTATGACTGATATTCATGGTTAATCCACGAGAATAGATTTGTTATAAAATGATTATCTATCTTTTAATTAATTTTATGAATTGTAATGTAATATTATTGTATATAATATATTCTCTATGATTGATAAATTGATCAATCCTTTGGGACATGATTCTTCATAATCATGAAAATGTATTATAATAATGCACATGATATGGGCTTCTGGGGTCTGGGTGTTGCAAAATTAGGAAATTTATATGTATATTTCGGAAATTATTTAATCATATTCATACCCACTAGTTTAACAATGAGGTTATAACTAGAATATTTAAAAATAATAATTTTTAATAGTAAAATGTAGGTTTTTAAAATATAGTGATATGCATAATGAAATTACCAATGAAATAAAATGTACATAAAAATAAATAAGTTCTAAATTTTCATGTCGTTTAATTATACGCACATAAATAAATTTTAACATCACAATTTGAACATGGACTCAATAATCAAGGGTTTTATATTTAAAAATTCTATTTATGGAAAACCCACATTGTAAAAACAGTTTATAAAACATCCTCTTAATAGGGGAAAATTCAAATAAAATTGATTTATAAAATGAAATATGACTAGATTTCCATTTAGGAAAACATTTATGGGATTTAAAATTATAGATATTTAAGTGAAGTGTAAATATTTATTGATAAAGATAGTGTTCATTGATCAAAATAAATTAAATATCGTAGAGAATGTTATCAATCACACAAATATAAATATGTGGTGAATTTAAATATCATTGATTCATTAGATATGAAGGAAATAATATTATAGTTTTTTGATATCATTTTCATATATTTGAGGTATTATATTTCTCTAAAGATTGAGACAACCATAAAAGATACATACATGAAATATTTTTATTTAATAATCATAATTTCATTATTTAAATGAGTTTAAATAAATTTAAAATTTACTTATTACTCTATGGAAAAAATATCCAATATAATTTATCTTCTAATAAATTATTATTATATTTTAGTGGGTCATAATTTCCACAAAATATTTACAAGATATTCCAGATATATTTAATAAAATAAATATGGTTAGAATAATAAAATACCTAAAATTAATGTGAATATATTTTTATCCAAAACAAAAAAATGGAAAAAAATGTTTGACATATATAATTCCTTAAATCATTAACTCTACATCCCAAATAAGCTTTATGACCCAAAAATAAAAGATGATTTTAAAGTGAAATGTTTTCTCATAACCTTCATGATACATCTGAAAAAACATAAAATTACTCTACACAAATAATACATTACATTAATCCTAAAGTATATATGCTTCTTATCCCATTAAAATGTTTCATAAATTATCATTAATCACCTCAAAATCCAAAAATATCACAAATATTTTATCCTTTAATATGTTACCAAAAAATGAATTTATTATTTTTTCAACTAATTAATTTTATAAAATTAGTTTAATACTAACAATGATATGATATAGTCTGATGGTAGGAACACTAACCTTATCACCATTTGGTTATGGTTTGAAGGCTAGCATCTGATCCATATGAGATAGGTTGTCACCTGGATTGTAGGTTATACATTTTTCAAAAAACCAAGGGACATATATGTGATAATCATATTCATAATTCACAATCATCATATAACATTATATAGAATATGATTGAATTCATTAAAAAATCAGTTAGTCATCTAATTAACTTTTTAATCTGTAATATTTTCTATCCATCTCATTATTTTCTGAAAATTAAAATAATTTTGATTGAATATAATTATATTATAATATTTCACATCTAAAATATTATCATTTGGGCATTTATTTTCCCCCATAAAACCATTGTACCATTAAATTACATGTCTAGGTCATCAGTACCACTCAATATACTCTTGAAAATCCATAAATAAACACAACTATTATAAAATCCATAGTAGTTTTATTATCATAATATCTAGAATAACATTCATAGAAATACCTCAAAAATATGATCCATGATTTCCACTCCAAAAAATCAATCATTCCACTTAAACTATTATCAGAATATATTGTATTATGAATTAATCATAATATTAGAGAATTGACATGGATAGTGACCATATTACCCACATATTGTACATTGAACTATAATTGGTGCCATAGTTTCAACATAAAAAACATATGTTTTATCAAAAAAGATCTCCATTTTTCATTGAATATTAGCTTTTGTGTGGAATTATTTTAAACACAAAATGAACATTTTTATTAATTTCTGGAATTTTTCATAGTGTATATTCCATCATTCATAACATTGTTCAAATTTAATATTATTTTATTTATCAATATCAACACATGAAATTCGATGAGATTTATTCCTTCTCATCCTTGATGTGTTTGGAAATTCAAATATATTCTAATTTTTAATTTTAATTTGAGATATCACATAGGAAAGACCATAATATTTTTAACATTTATTCTCATTATGATAGGAATCTTGTTAGAGAAATCATTACATTTACCAAACTTCTTCGTTTTTGGAATTATTTCTCCTATTTTCGGGAATATTAAAAAATATCAAACTATATTAACAAAAAATAGGATATCTTAAATCAAGATTGAATATTGTATAAATGAAAAATATATCCCAAATTACGAGTCTCAATGTTTTAATATTGATTATCAATGATAAAATTTTCTTTTATGATTTATAACCAAAAAAATTTGTTCATGTCATTCATAATGGTTTGTAAAGTGTTTATGATTTTAAGAAACATATCCAATGGGAATTTCAAACAAATTATGTAGTAAGAACCGTTTTTATGCACAACGTAATGATCGAGTATATCTAAACACTCTATCTTTAGTTTCATTACCCAAAGGTAAAACTATTCTAGACCCACGTCCAATTATAATATCTATAAAATGGAATATCTTCATGGAAACCACATTCTTAATATATCAAAAAAATTATAGGATATTTTTAATACCTATACATATCCATATACTTATCCCAAGGGTTTTCATTATATTATTATAGACATAATAATATAAAATGACCATAAAATTTTCTAATTTCAACTATACTGACCGAGTCCTTTTACACACATTGCTACATGATATTCAACATAAACACCCATTAATTATAACCCAATGACTGTGAGGCCTAGAGTATTTGAAAACTAGGATCATAATAAATAAAAGCGAGAATAATAAAAAAATCATTAAATTATTAATCGTAATGATATTTTAAATCATTTTTTCTTCAAAAAATTTCATAGGATAATCTTTGGAAAACATAAATGAAAGGATTGTTCAAAAAATTTTATCAAGGAAATTCATTTGATACTGAAGTATAACATGGTAGTCAATGTTATAAACCAATATAATTAAATATAATAAACATGGGTAATCACATGGAAACATAAAATAAAGAATATGTATCATAATATCATAAAATCATAGGAAATGTCATACCATCATGAAACATGACCAAAAATATCAGTCTATTATAACTTCCTTAACACTATCACATGGTTAAAATTTCCCATAATGGATTAGGATTACTCCCTAATCCCATACATGATGCATAATGATAAATAAATATATAACCAATGAATTTGAGCACTATCTAGGTGAGCCCATCATAACATGGTTATTATTATCTGTGATAAAAAATGTAATTCAATCATAAGGGAAAAAAATTTGAAATACCCATGAAAATAAAACGAGTTTCATAATTTTGTTTCATTTCATAATAAAATGAAATCTCATAATTAAGTCATATTAATGATGAAAGAACGACATGTAATACCCCATAAATGTTAGGAATAATATTCCATTTATATGTGACGGATACATATATACATAATTTGGAAGTAATTAATAACATTAAATTTTTTTATTGTTCATGAAAATGACTTTAAATATTACATTGATCATTTGTTCCTAAAAATACCATTTCCACATTAGAATGACTTCGTAAACATTTAAAAATTTAAAAAATACTTTATAAATGAAATTTTTAAAAAATAAACATGTAAAATTATAAATGGAAATTCAAATTATTTAGTTTTCATGGTGGTGGGAATATTGTTTTCATTCCATGTATGTTAATGTCAATTTTCCAGTCACAGTTTTAGAAAATGAAAAATGAATATCATTTGGGGAAATATAAGAATGTTAAATTAAAACTAATATTTAAAAAGGTAAATAAGGGAAAAAATATTTTAAATAATAATTGAATTTTTTTAAATAATTTATGAAAATATTTTTAAGGAAATATGAATATGGAAGTGTAAGAGTTCTTGACCGAAGACAGAAATAAAGTTTATTTTTCACAAATGAATTTACTCAATGATTTGAAGTAACAAAAAGAGTAAATTGTTATTATTACCTAAAAACATTATGAATAATAATTTGATAATAACATGAAATATATTTATTGGATAATGATAAATTAATTTCCTTCAATGTAAAATCAAGAATAAATAGTCCCATTTAGAATTATATTGAAGCACAAACCCTTTTCTCCATAGTAAATTTTGCATCATAACCGCTATGAATAAAGTATTTGGATTATAACTAAAATGGAATTATATATGAATTATTCAAGATATAATAATTAATGGAGAAATATATTCACCCCTTAAAAAACACTTAATTGTGGAATTTGATTAATTTGGTGAGGGTTTCATCCTCCGCCAAATATTTGTCTGATGGTTTCCAAAAAAAAAAATCTACTAATGTTGGCATCAGAATCATACTCATGCTGGTTCATTCCATTTATCATTGGTTTCTGTGATCAATCATATAACATTGGTTTAGTGGTTATATTTTTGTGGTTGGTCTCCAAAAAAGATGATAACATAGAGGTTGTTTAACCACAAATACAACCCTATGATTTTTTGGGCAATAAAAACCCAAAAAAATGAAATAAATCTCCACTAAATATTAAAAATTATATAACAGTGGTTTAAATCCCTATTAATTTTTTTATATTTATTATTAGAATATACCAACACAAAATATCACTTATAAAAAATTCACCATCCAAAACTTTATCCCCAAAATAACCAAATAATAATTAAAATTAATATATCAAAAAAAAAATTATACATCCCACATCCAATTCCCATTTGTAAAGATCATATTTCACATACATATGAATAAATCCATTATATAATAATATCAAAATACACATGATCATGATCAAAATATAGTCATGGGGATAAAATATTTTGTAACCACATCCATCGAAATAATTATAAAAAAATTTATGTATGATTAGTTTCACATCATCTATAAATACATTGTGAACATTAATCACTACCCGATGAACATTTCTCAACACTCTCTCCCTCTCCATCTCAAATTTTTTCTTGCATAACATGCTTGAGAATTATATGGAAAATTAAATAATGTGATATATTTAAATTTAAACATAAAACCAATAATATTTTGTTTACTATATGCCTTTAAATTTGTGTGATTTTCGTGCTCACTACCCACCATCAATGTAATACCACTAGAGACAGTTCAAGTATTATTTTGATATAATTCAACTAAATTCTTAAATATAGAAATGTTTTTTACATATTACATATTCCTATGATACCCGTGTTCATGAATTGTGATTTTCAGGGAAGAAAACTCCCAATTGTCTAATAGTCTTGAGTAATCATCTATCATGACCCAAAATTATTCAAATAGGGCTAAATTCATCAACCAATTATGATTCAAAACATCTAAACTATTTATATTAATCACTAAAGTAGTGTTGTATCCATATTTCATTAAAAAATTGTTATTATTATAAAAAATTCAATAATTTTATTTACATTAAAATTTTATATATAACTATCACCCTCCAATAGCCCCATGATGATATATGTGTGATGACATACTCCCACACTACTGATATTGTTGAATTAGGATGATTTTTCTCAACTAATAATGGGATTATGAACAATGGTGTGTGATAAGATTATGGAATTGTGTATTTGAGATATTATTTAGGGGAAGGAAGAGGGTGTAGCAGATGTGATAGGGAGAGAGACCGATGGATCATCAAATATTAGTGTGTTTGAGGGAACGTCAAATGAGTGTCCACTAGGATCAGTAAAATTATCAATCCTTGAAAAACCTATCATTTATTATAATAAACTTATCTTTGTATTATATATTTCAATAAATTAACATGAAAAATGATAAAAATTATAACATATGCTTTGTAATGACAAAAATATATAAATTTATATAATTATGAATGTTTGCTCATATAACATGAGTGGTTCATAAATGAATTGATGTGTGCAAATTCAGTCATTTTTTCATTCAATGATTGCATTTCCTACTCCATCATTACTTCATCAATATCATCCACCCTTTCAAGACTAATATTTTCATTATCATAATGGGAAAATTTTCTCTTATTTCTATTTAAGGGATTCAACGTATGAGTTCAAATCTTCTACTTCATTAACCATATCCTACCAGTATATTCTTTATGTGAAACATTACACTGCACCCTTCACCCATGAAATCATCCACATAATACATCATTTTCTCTTATTATGATAATATATACATATCATTTACTTCATGACCACCGAAATCTATCATGTGAGATAAGTTCATAGAAGTAAATTGAAATGAATCTCCTTTAACACCCCAAATAATATATAACCACATGAATTTCAATAAAACAACTAAAAAATTACGATATTATTTTAATTTTATAATATTCATCATGTTTCTATAGTATGCTACATTTTAAAATGTAAATATACCACTATTATGTTTTTTCAAACACTCTTCCCGATTGACTATAAAAAATTTAAAGTCATTCCCCTTGTAATCATCAAACTTTATAGCATGTTTTTTTGGACCATAAGCTAGAAAATGAAAATCTTCTTAAAAACTCAACTCGTGTATCAATATTAATGATATAAAAAAAAATATACATTATTATGTTTAAAAATATATCTTCCAACCAAATTACTAAATCAATTTCAATATTTATGAACATACACGTCATGTAAAACACTCTAAAAGCTCATTATTATCATGTTTTTCTATATCCATCTCATTTCATGGTTGGATTATCATTAGAATATTTTTTTTATCATTATGTCTTCAATATATGGATATAAAATTTCACTATTCACAATCACATATCTATGTTCATATAATTATTATATTTCCAAGAGTGTAACATAAAAGCTCATCCCTACAGATCGACCAAAATATTGAATGATTTATTATTTTCCATATATTTTAGTTGATTTGATGTGTTTTTATCATGTCCAAATAAATTTAATATTTTATAAGTAACATTGATATATATTTTAAAAAGGTAAGACATTTATAAGCCAAATAGAATTTAGATATGGATCTTTTAGGTTGATCTTTATTTTTCACATATGATTTTAATTTCCCTATATATCTGGGAAATAAAATAAATAAAACATTATTTTGTATTTCATGAATTACCATGAATTTATTTCTAAAAATAAATAACATATACATTAAGAACATATCTATTGGATACATCCATTAATAATGTCAAGGCATCCTAATTTAGTTTAGTCGGCCAAATGCATAGTAAAATTCTTCATGACAGTAAAAAATATTGAAGGAAATATCTTATCCATTGCATATAGTTTTAATAAAAACCTATCATTATTATTTTCAATCTCAAATGGTTGTAGTGTTTTCTCACATAATTGTACGAAAAATGTTAAAAATTAGTGTACAATAGCAGTAACATTTATTTGTAAAAATATACACAATACCAATTGTTGTAAATACTGTAACCAAAAATGTGAATCCTGAATTTTTAATCAATGAAACCTATGATAATTTATGTAAAAAAACCTTGATATGTTACTTCAGTACACATCATATACATTCACATGTGTTATAAATCAATATAATGTATCTTTATCCCAATTTTTACTTCCAAAATTCCCACTACATAATTTTTAATCATCATTTTCCTAGAGATCACCATTTATGTTCAATTTTATAATTTCGTCTAGGCATTAAGATGTCCGTCCCATTTTCCATGCTCATTATTCAATTCGAAGATCAAATTTTTCACAAAAAAATATCCTGAAAATTCCTTCAATCGATATTTTTCTGCAAAAAAATTAAATTCCAAATATGGAACTCTGGATAATATATATGTTTTCTTTTATTGTTGTGTTCTGATTTCACTTGTCGATGCAGATAAAACTATTTCAAAATATTATTCAGATTAAGATCCTTAAAATATTATATTTCATCATATCAATGTGGTTCCAATATTTCAAAACTAGCCAACAACTTTCGAGGTGTTTTAAAATCAATAGAAAAAAAGAATTTGGATTTGTTCGATGGTACTCAATAAGATTCATCTAGAGATCTTCAATGACACAAGAAGCACCCTTTTTTACTATGATGTAGTTATTCAGATTCAAAATATAAATATCAAATTGGAAAATCGAAACCCATATAGCTATTCAAACAAGCTAAATATCCATATCCTTGAAAGTCACTAATGGACAACAATAGAGTAGCTTGTGTTTGGACATTTTTCTAGAATATGCATTAAATGTCTCTAAAATGTTGCTCCATAAGTCCTATTATTATTCAATTAGAGGATTCATGTGTACAGTAATACCATTCCAAGGAATTGGATTCTAGGAATAATCATTGAATTTATAAAAGACGTTTGTTTCATATACATCCATAGAGGATGATTGTAAAGGATTAGATCAACCTACCAAATTCTATATCTAGTTTTCAAAATATAAAATTGGTTGAATCCATTAGTATAAAATCCCAATCACACATTTCGAGTATAAGATGATAAATTTGGTTGTAATCAATCAATTTACTTCCATAATTGTGAATATATTGGACGTCACATTAACTGATCATGGTTATTATCTATAGATTTATACTTAATGTGATAGTTGATTTTCAATGATGTGAATTATGATTTCAATCCATAATTTATGGGATTGTAATGAAAAACTTTTATATTTGTGTTCTTTTTAATCTTCTTCATTGTAATATGTTGATTCAGACATCCAACATCCCCCATTTAACTTCACCTAGAAGAAATTGTTTTTGAATCAGGACTTCCTGAATCCTCACCTTAATATACTATACAATCTTCGAGACAAGCATTTATATATTAATAATTTAGAACAAGATTGTTTGACATCATTTTTCATAACATAAAAAGACTAAGGGATATTAGCTTCATTAAAATTCATAATATAACAATTATAATATAATGTACATAAACATATTTGTTCTTCCACAATAATTAGATATGTTACAACTTCATTAAGAAAATAACCTTTAGAATATTTCAAACATCCACCATATAGCTCTTGATTTCCATCATCGGCAAAACCAAGAACCAATTTTTTTGGCCCTGTGAATTTATATCTTATATTTCAATATATAGAATCTAGATGACAATCCTATGATTTTTTATAATCTCGATCTAGATGTCCTATAGTACCAAAAACATCACTTGTCATGTTTCTATTTTTATAACCCTAAAATAGTTGTTCTGATATTTTTGGATGTTGATGATGTTGTCCTGCAACACCAAATTCGTTGTTTATATGGTTTTTTAATATCAGTTCCAGTTGATTGTAAATATCAAAATAAATAAAATACTCAAAATCCATAGAATACTGAGGTGTGTTCCTCGATAATGAGATCATGATTTTGCCCATATATATCATAATTTTCCTAAAAATTGTTTAAATGAAGTTATAAAAAATAATTAATACTCAGTAGTAAAGGATATAAATGTATATGAAAAAATCAACCGATCTAGTTAAAAAGATTCATATATATACTAATATACAAAATGTAAATAGAATAAATCATTCTCGGATAATATAATATAAAATAAATGAATGTGAAAAATCATACAATCATTAAAAAAACATAAATACTCATCAACAAAAAAAAATCCATCTGTGGGATCTGAAGTCAAATAGGAAGTAACTATAGTCACAAGAGGCTCAACAGGGTCTCAAGAATTTATAAAGTCATTTCTCTTAATGATTCAGTCATGATTTCATATAGTGATTCAAAATCTAATCCAATTTCTCACCATTTTAAAACAACATTTAAAATGATCACTAAAAATCATTTATCAAACCACACATTTAAAATATATTTAGGAATATAAATTTTTCCAACAAATTACATTTTAAGGAATGATATCCCTCTTTTAAGGAAGTCAACTATTGTCAGGAACCAATTTTTCAAGACAAAACATTCACCATTTTAAAACATTTCAAGACACCATGACACATACAGTCTAAAAATCATTTTAAAAAAGATAATTTTTTTACTACCATCAATTCATAAAACATTCCTCTAAAACAAAAAACACATATCTTAATGTAAAAATTGTTTTTGATCACCCCTTTTAATATATAATTACCATTAGAAATGCCATTGGGAATTTTAACAACCGCATGCTATGGGAATATTAAATAATAATTATCAACCCTTATGGTGGTTATCCATTTCATGGGATACAACGTTGGACATTAAGATAGTTAAGTTATATAAACAATTTAGTCGGTATATAAATTTTTTAATGAAAGTATAAAATTAAGATTATTTTTACATAATTATCATTTATAATTACTAAGATAAAGAATATGATGTGAATTAATAATGAAAGTGGCGTTTTGAGAGTTTCTACATCATATATGAAAATAACTCTTAAAAAATTATGTAATTAGACCAACATATGATCACCAAAAACTTATACTCTACCCAAATAAGGATGTATACCTTTAGCCCCACCCCATTTAAAAAACATTTCATATGAACAATTTAAAACAATATATTTTTATAATTTATTCATAGTAAACCAATTTTTTATGTTTTATAAAAAATAATTGTTATAAAAAACCCCATTCATATGTAATATTAATCAAACAAAAACAATAATTATTTCAAATTACAGATGTCTATACATAAATTTCATTTTCCTATAAATGATGTTTAAACAAATGATATACCTTTAAATGTGGTGAATAAATTTTATGAGTTTTTATGGAGACTATATATTAGATTAACAACAATATTTTAAAAAAAACAAACTTATTTAATACTATTCAATTTGAAAAATACTCAAAAAATCATCATAACATTAGTGTATATGCTATAAAATATTTAAATATAGAATTTAAGGCTCAAAGTAGTCTCACCAATAAAAATGCAAGGAATTCATCGGAGTAGAAGAATATATCTTTGGCTACCAAATATAACACAAATATAAACACCCATGAAATCCCTTATAAGAATTAAATTTAAAATATAATTTTAAAAAATGAATAAATCAATCACGTTGTATTCAATTTATAACATCACAATTATTGGATGTATTCTTCGAAATCACTATAAAAAAATTTAATATGATATATTATAATAAAATATAAATAATTAATACATATAAGGGAAACCACACAATATATTTATTTTCCAACTAGTTGTAAAACCCACCAAAATATAAGCCACTTTTCAATTTAAAAGAACCTATTTAGTTTTAGAGAACCCCTCTATATAAAAAATTTATAAAACAGAAAATATTTTAAAGATCCATTAATGTTTTTAAAAAATTATATGAAATATATACTAATTTTAATAAATTATAGCCCATAAAATATATAAAGATCCAACTATAATGATTTTATTATAAAAATCACCTTATATGATATTTTTCTTATAATTAAGAGACATAAATAATAATATTCATATGAAACATTAAACTTAACATTATACGTTGAGACCTAGGTAATGTATATTAATAAGTGAATACACAAGGAATAAAATAATCTACCTCATAAACCTAGACAACCAAAATCAACATTATTAGTGCTTCGTATTATTTATTATGAGTAAATAAAATTGAGAGAGGGGGATAGGTAAAAAGAGAGAAGAAAAAAATACTAATATGGGAGGGATTAACACAAGAAAAATGTATCAGGGGGCTCATGGTAAATATAAAATTTTCCATGGGCTCCAACGAAGGCATTGGGTTCAGTGAGGGATAATAATTATGCTTGAGCGACATCTTGGGAGAGGAATAGTGAGGGTGTGATCTGTCAGAATGTTGTGACCATAATTCCAATGTGGGCTTAAGGGGATTTATCTAGAAGGGATTAGGAGATAGTAAAGAAATGGAAATGGGAACCATGGTTGTGCTAGGGATCAGGGTCTATGGGGGGGATATTGGGGGAGTCGATGGAGAAGAATAAGGCATGGGGAGAAGCTTATTTTTTAATAATAATATAATATTAATGGTGGTTTATAAAAAAACTACCATAAAATAATTTAATATCATAGTTGTAATTTAATATACCACCTCTAAAAACTCTCATCTAGAAAGGTTATCACTTTATTGACCATATAAATTTAGTTAGTTTCATAATAGAACATGCACATAAAATATTGAGGTTTTGAGACTAAAAATCATTCCATAAGGGCAGCCTTTTTCCTCTATGAATATAATATATTTTATAATAATATTTTAAAAATTATTTATTTTAATAACCTTTTATAGGGTTTTTATAATTTATATAAACCCATTAAATAATTTATTTTATTTTATTTATTTATTTATTTAACCATTTATTCCAACATGAGGTGTTTTGATAATGCATTGTTCATTATTTCATAATGGAATCATTGTGATAACAGTGATAAATGGGGTAATTGTTCCAATAATATCAAAAATAATCATCATGAAATAATCATCATTTTTATAAATCAATTATACTTTTAAATCCAACCATAAAATATGGTTATAAAAAGTGAACTATGTTTAAACCTTGCATATGTTAGGTTTTATGTTTGCATAATTAACATTTATATATTTCAAATATCATGATGGAAGGATGGTATGTGTAATTTTTTACATTAAATAATGAAAATTGTATAATAAATATAATTTTATTTATTTAAATATACCTATATATATTCCATGTGTTTTTATGACAAAAAAATCACATCTCTTCAGGAGGCGGTAGTACATCATACACACGAACGATGTTACCATTTTTAAATGGATCCTAATGAATGAAGGTATATTATATTTTAAATTTAATGAATTATTTATATTTCTTGAATATAACTAAAAAATACGTTAATATTAATATGATTTTAGAGAATATAATTGGATACAAATTACAGAAGTTCACGATGTTGTACTCTACTATACACACGAACGATTGTTTCGTTTAACATTTTTTGAAAAAGGATATGGATAAATATTATACCATTGGAATGATAAAATTTCATTATATAATTTATATAGGTGTTATTATATAAAACATTTTATGGCATAATTTATGGTAGAAAAAATAATGTAAAAAAAGGAACTTGTTGAAGATGACAACATTCTTTTTAAAATACTTCCTCTGGATATGTTGTTAAGGACCCCAAGGGTGGTTTATTCAGAAAAACAAAAGACATAGATTGACTCTGAGGATTTTCTAGAGATATTTGGAAGGTTTTTGGTTTACCTAAATTGATTCTATGTGTTTTATAGAGAGTATAGTTGGTGGACTTTTGTAATGGAGGTGGAGTTATTTTTTGTAAATACCCAAAACTATTCAACAATAGGAAGTCGTTCTCAATCGAAGTGGCTGAAAAATTGGTAAATAATTTGTTGGATGAGAGATAAAGTTAGTTAAAACCAATAAAAATAAAAATATTACTTTTTTATAAATTTTATTCCATTTACCTCTTTATTTTATACCCTAGTAAAGGAGTTTAAACATTAACTGTGGTAAAAAATGTTTACTATTTTTGCTATTCATTATGAATAAAAATTAACTTTTGCATATGATATTACATAAATTATTATAATTATAAATATGAAATCCATTTTATCAAATAAAATTAATATAATTGGTATAATATAACTTATATAAAACCAGCAAGTATGATGAAACACAGTTTTCTGAAAAATAGTTTTTTCAAGGAAAAGATTAACTTATATGAACTGTATGGATATAAATAATCTATAAATGATTTTAAATTTACACAAATATATATATATAATTTATAAATTGAATTTACATATTTCTTTATTTGGTTATATTTTAATTTATTAAAATGGAGGATAATTATGCACTTTAAAAAATGTATTAAAAATGAATTTTCAGGCTTAAAAGTAATCTTATACAAAATTCTTATATAAATATGATATAACTATAAATTATTGGTTTAAATAATAATAAATTTAATTTTTTACTCGAAATTAAATTAATAAAATTAATGGAATTTTTATATTAATTATTTATTTGAAAATATATGCGTGATTTAATAAAAGTAGTATTTTACAATATTTAATGGGAAATAAATATATCAAAAAATACAAAAAAATTAACCTATGTTAATTCTGAAATTATAATTTATAAAATTAATTGCATATTATTAAATAATTTTTTCTAACAAATTCTAGTAACTAATTATAAAATATTTTCAATAAAATAAATAAGAATCATTATTGAAGAAAATTTTTTATTATTGAATAAAATGACTTTATTAAAAATTGAGTGATTATTAACTAAGAACTTATAGATGAATGTATTTTGATAAAGAGATTTAAAAATAATTAATTAATTAGAATATATCTTTTATAGAATCTATATTAATAACTATATTATAATGATGTTATTTAAAGAATGATAATATTTTAATTGTACATTATGGTTAATTAAATAATTTTTTTGAAAGTAGATCAAGATATATAACAAATAAAATTAATTTATAAGTAAACATTTTATAAATTCCTGGTGTTTTATAATTTGGTTTTTATTTTAAAGGATGAGAATCATTTAAGAGGTATCAAATGTAATTTTATATAACCTTATGGATTTTTACTCAATGATTTTAGGTTGCTGGAATCCATTGGTTGATATTGTAGTAGGGAATAGGGTAGATGGAGTTAAATATAAAAATTAAGGAGGTGAATAATGATGTGAATCATTTTTGTTGCTGTGTAATTCTTCATAATGTCAATTAAATGTCTGATCTATAGTTATTAATTATTTTTATTCATAGATTGTAATATTGTTCTCATTTTGAATTGTTGTGGTGGATTTATGTGTGTTATATCATTGAAGTTATCATGATATCAATGGATATAATCATGTTGTGAAATTCCTACAGGTTTTTTTGGATCAAGTGAATTGTTCATCATAAAATGTGAACCATGCGAGGTTCACAATGTGATCCACCCATTCACGCAATGAATGGAGAAATTTCAAACGATTTCAACTATTTATAATAATCATACAATTTACATCATTATCTATATATTTATCGTTGACATTAGGTGATTCCTAGGTGTTTTTATAGCCAATATATACCCTTATAGTTGTAATTCATCACTATATTCAAATTAATCAATATTATTGATATAAGTTTGTTTATTCATTAATTTATCTCATATTTCAAATCAATTTCTTCGAATATCTCATTGAAATTGTGTTATCATATTTTAGTAGTTTGTTGTGATTATCATTTGATGATATATTACAATATCTCAGATTCATTATTGGATTCCTTGTGATGTTGTAGAACCATGGTTTATCCTCTCATTCTTTGTATATGACTAGTTATTTTAAAATTTTATTTTTAAGCAGGGGATTCAAAACCACTTTATTTTATGTGATGCTTTGTGACTATCCTATTTCATCTTTTTTGGTTGGATGGACTAAATAGGTAAAGTAAGGCTAATTAATCATACTAATGAAATGGAATGGGAATAGTGTGATGAACAATTGATTATAATTTTTTCTGATATTATTGATTTTTTTTATTTTATATAATTTTTATCGGATTATTCTTGTTGGTGATTAATTGATTTATGAATAAACATTAAAAGGTTATATATTTATCACTAATAAATGAAAAGGATTATATTAATATATATTTGTGACGATTGAATTGTTGTGTGTAGATTTTGGGGCATTTTTTTCAACATGGGTTCTTTGTTTATTGGGTATTTTTTGACTTAGTTTTTTGTGGATTGGAAGCCATGGTTTCATACACCGTTCTAGTATTTATTTTTTCTTTATTGGTGGCCTTTGTTGTGATGTCTCAATTAGAAATAATAATTTCATGATAGTGGTTCAGTATCAGTACAATAATATTGGCATATATAAAATGTTCTTACTAATCAATATTTCATTTTTTGAATTTAAACTAATAACTTACTGAATAATTCTTTTTAAATGATAATTAAAAGTAAAATTGAAATTTAACAATAGGTTTTTCCCCTGATGATATTTCTGTTGGTTGGTTGTTATAATTTTGAGTCATCTCTTTATTGTGTTATTTCAAGTGTAGCTTGATGGATGTTACGGTAGAGTTTTTTATTTGAGTCTATAAGAGTAGACTTGTGTGAGACTACAACATAATTTCATGTTTTATAACTTTTCTATAAACCCCACACTAGTCAGAGAGATTATACAACACTTAGAGACCATGGTGGTGTTTTCCCTAACATATTAGATAGAAATGATACAGATGGTTGAATATCCTTTCTACCTCATTATCCATCATTATTCATTTATTAGTTACATTTTTTGTTACTGATGGTGGATTATTAGATATGTGGTGGTGGTATTATGTGGTATGATGAGGACACATGTTTTAGTTCCTACACATTCATGATACTCTACATCTCTTGTTCCATGATACAAGATATGTGGTCTTTCCTATGGGATATGATATAATGTTTATGATGCAAGATATGTCATGTTAGTAGTGTCATTATTGTTTGAAATAGAAGGTATCTGAGTAGAGGATGTATTATCATTAGGAGAAAGAAGAATATTAATGTCGAAGTGGTTAATGAATTCCATTATCTAGATTATTATAATTTTACTGTTTTAGACTTGGATGACTTATTTGGGGAGTAATAATTGGTGATGTAATGGGATTAGTAGACCAATGTAGGTTATATTTAGTTCAACAATTTCATTAATAGTTAATTAATATGTTCTTTTAATTTTTTCATGAGAGTCCTTTGCTATAATCCTACTGAGAATACATGTTATGGTTTCCTTACATATATTTAAAGTGTTTTTCATACTTATAGAGGGATTTGGACATTAAGCTAGTCCGTACTAGCTCAGATCTTTGGCTGTTTCTATTTTTGATATAAGATTTCATTTTTCAATTATTTTCACATTGCATATAATTTTATTTATATTATATTCATTTATATGGGATATTTCATGTATGTGATTTTGGGGTATATCTCTTATGTTATAGTTGATGGGTTAGAGATTTTTTATGATATATTGATATTTACGATAATTACTCCAATTTAATAGTTTCATACCATCGATTTTAATTAATATCATAGGATATAAAAGAGGTGGGAATTTGGATTCAATCATCATCTTCAATATTTATCTAGAAGGGTTTCTAGTTGATTCAGGTGGGGGCATGATAATAATTAAAAAATTGTATTTTAATAAAAAAAGTACAAAAAATATAAAGGATAAAAAAATAGTGTAAATGATGATGTTAATTTTTTACGTTAATAATAGAAACATATAGTATGATCTGAAATATTTTCATAGTAAGTTAAAATAAAAAAAATTCATTTGTTTATCTAAACATACACAAAACATCATCAAACTGTCTCCAACATGTATGTTGGAACACATCCCATAAATGACTAATACAGTGAACGATATCAATGCATCATTTGAAAAAAAATAACAATTACATATACACTGGGGTGCATGTTTCGGGGTGATTATGCATATACCTAGTTAGAATATTCTTTTACAGATTATATAAAAATTCAATAAGATTGATAAATCAATAATTTTAGTTTGAAATGTAAGTATGAACATTATCATAGTTTTTTTATAAAAAATTAATAACATGAATATTAATTGTTAAAAGAAATATAATAGATAGTTGGGAGAGAAGAATAAAATATATAGGGGAATTATATATCATCCTTGTAGTAAAGTATAAGGAATTATGGTCCTAAAAATTAGAGGATCTATATAAGAGATAGGAAAATTCATTTGATATTTACTAAGTAGAGTATCACCATAACCTAGTGTGCACCCATGTTGAGAATGGCATATAAGGATGGAAACATTCCATACCCAATGCCTACCTTTTAGTACCATGAATATATTTAAGGAAAAAAATACCTGAAATTTAGTAGGAAGAAAAAACCTATAATATAATTTCTATGAGTCACACCCACCTAAGATACCAAGGATTCCCATGAGATGTTAATATAAAAGATAGAATGTGCGTCGTTCCATATATTTTCCTTTAATGTATTCCATTATAAAAATCCACTATTTTTTACCAATCAACCCCAGAATATTAAATTTATAACAGTATAAGGAAAAATAATATTCATAATATACCATGTGGAAAAACATTGAATTAGCATACATCATCCATTACATGTATCACCCTTTTTAAAATCAACTAATCAATTTATTACAAATCAGAAAAAATTATTTCATGAAAAAGACCTCATTTATAAGATTTAAAATCCTAGTCAGGATATGTGAAAAAATATTCCATGCAATAATAACATGACTGAAAAATTTTCACAAAAATGGTGATTACGTACACCATATCAATGCTTATGTAAGAGAGAATAATCATATAATTTTATTGTATTATTTTACATTTTTTTAAATCACAAATATCAATTATAAAACGTTATAAAAATTAAATATCATTGATTAAATCATACTATAGAATAGTTATATAACACCTAACACATAACAACAAAAACTTTTATGATTTATTTTCATGTAAATTTAATTTCATAAAAATATTTTGTAAGGAAAACCACTAAGTGATGGAAAAACATAATAAACTATTGAAAATATTAGTTACTAAAATGAATGTTTTAATCTAGCTATTAAATTTCAAGGTGTTAATTGTAATAACAACATTTTTTAATTTGTAATTATGTTTTTAGATAAAATTAATATATTTATTATTATTTAATTAATTTTTTTAATGTATTTATATGCATTGGAAATAAATTTTTCTCAAAAAATGATTTTAATTGATTTATGTGACCAAATAAAAAAATTAAGGTTTTACACTTGTAAATTTTTTTGGAAAAAATTAACTTGATATTTTATTTCATTGGGTAAAAATTATATTCGAGTGAATTTTTGATATTTTTTATAAGAAGATTACTTTTTTGATAAATACTAAAAAATAAAAATTTTAAAAACTAATTGACATTTTAATTTATATATATTTAGAAGTTTAATTTTTATTTAAGAAAATGTTAAAAGTTTAAAAATTTCAAATATATAATTATTAACCCAATTTAGTTATTTTTAATCAATTTTATATTCAATTTTTATATGAAACCTTTTATACATATGAGAAAATGGCCTTCTGATGCCTAATTTTTTGTCACATATACATGATTAATTTTAAATATATTTATACCACGATAGTGAATTTAATACTTCAAAATGGAATCCATATTTTAAATAAAAATAATCCAAATTATATAATATGTTAAACATAACTTTCAGTCACTACTAATAGTAAAAGTAGTTGAAATTAATTATCATTGTTAATGTTAAAACAGATTTCTCATAGGGTTAAACTAAAAATAGTACTTTTAAAATTGCATAAAAACCAGTATCGTTCATATTTGTATATTCATATTTCAACCTTATATCAACTATGGTTTTAGAATTTTCCATTTTGTTCCATTTTTATACTGTAAATTGTGGGTATACATTTTTCATTTCCAAAATTCAAAATTAGTCATCACCCCCACTAATAAATGGAAAACCCATGCCACCACCTATTAATAGATGAACATAATTGTTTCATTGAAAATAAAATCTCAAATAACATTCTTAATTCCATTAAAACATCAAATATGACTTATTTTTCTTAATAATCCCACATATAGATGCTTTTGTTGCTATCCTAAGAAGGTTGTCAGAATAAGAAGTACCATTCTTAAAAGTGGATTTTTATTTTATTTTTTTTATCAAACTTGATAAAACATTAATAAAATATTATGATATAATAAAATTATTATGAAAATTTTATAATGATAATGGAATAAAATATTTCTTTCTCTTCTTATATAAATTTTATGTTAAACCATTGATCTTGTGGATGACTATCTACCACCTCGCGAACCAATGTAATTAATTTTCCATCACAGCCTATCAAGGGTTGATATAATGATGGATTAAAATTATATATATATATATATATATTATATTTATGAAATTATATAATTATGGAATTATAATATTAATTTTCCCTTCTTACCATCCAATCCATGGAAAAATGATCCACTTGTGCATACTTGTGGTGTACCACCTGCATGAAGCGATATAACATAGTTTAATTTATTTTTTTCAATTGTGTTAATAATCTTAGATTTAATTAATATATTTTATATTAAGTATATAAATTTTTATGGAGTGGTTAATTAATATTTTTCATTCTTTTTTCCATCATTCGTTAAAATGAAAACATTGTTCATACATACGTATTACTTATCATCACTTTGAGAAGTTTAAATTATTTTCTATTTTTCTCATTTATGGATAACACTAAAAATCTATATAATGAATTTATATAATATTTTTATCATAATTAAAAATATATATATTATAAAAAATGACAATGTTAAAAGTTTTAAAACTACCAGACCGATCAATACATGAAAAACAAAAGAGTCATTACCTAAATTAGTGATTTTTAATAATGAATTTTTTATGAGTTTGTTATAAATGTTTATAAGGAAATAATAGATGGTGTGATATATGTGTGTATGTATCTGGAATATATTTATAATAAATATATATTTATTATAAATTAGGTTTTAACTTGAATGAATAATGATGACACTTGAGATAAGTTATTTTTTCATTAATTTTATTTCTATGGGACACATGATGTATTCAGTAGTTATATATTTATTGTGGTGTATAGACCACCTATGTATTAAAAATATTATTATTGTCAGGAAAATTATAGGATATATATATACCCATATAATTTTATTAATTTTATGGATGTTAAAATTCATAATTAACCATAGCTGATAAGGTTAAATTTTAGAATATTTTTGTTTATAGGTATTTTTTATAATTATGTATTCAATCATTGAATATTATTATCTACCTCTTAATAAAATCATGAATATTAATATCCTCTTTTTTTTGTATAATATAGTTTATTTTCTTTCATTTCCATATATTTAATGATAAATGAGACAAGAACCATTTTTTTATAAAAATAATTTATTTTTCTCTTTGGTCGAAAATGCTTTTTATTCTATGTCCACATATTCAAAAATAATTTCAATAAATTTTTTTACTATTCTAAAATGGGTTTTTGATTTTATTTTTACACATGATTGAATTTTTACAGTACGAATTATGTATAATAATCTTTCTATTTTAAAAACAATGCATTGTTGACTTTTTTCCAAAAAAATATGAATATAATCATTGTATTATCATATACAACATGAATATAATTTTCAATTTAAAATAAATAAACTAATTTAGGAATAATTTTATATTTTTCATGGATTTTGTAAAATAAAAAAATTTATTTAATATATATTTTTCTTTTAAATAATTTATTTCAATATATAAAGAATTGTTTTACCGTTGAAATATTACAAGAAATATTTTAAAATAATTTCACATTTAAGACGAAATTCATTTATGTTTTGATAATTTTTATTTGGAATATAATCTAATTATACCATACTAATTCATTATTTAGATATATTCTGATTATGATGATGTAATTTTTTAAAAACTTATTTTTTCTTGTTGACCTATGATACAATGAACGGTTTTTGAAACATGTTTCATTTTTAAGAGATATAATATGATTAATGTATTATAATAATGTTTCAATTTTTTTGATTATGAGATAGGTGGTCCAAGAATTATATATAGCTTTAATTAATTTGTTAATAATTAATTCTCATTGAGATCAAACTGTACATTTGATTTTATCCCAACCCTAAAATATTGTACATGAGAGGATACCCCACGCCTAAAATAGTGTCAACAAGAGGTTATCACAAGTACAAAGTAATTACAAAGGTGGTTAGGCCAATACTAACTTTTTATGAATGTCTTAATGGGTAGCCTCGTCCTACTATTTTCTATGTTTATGAGTATTCCACAAAAATATATCTGGTTCAAATGTTATATGATCATGGATTTTTTAATTCTATTTACATTATGATTCATGTCTTATTAAATGCCATAATTTATTCATTGACTCAATTTTATGATCTATGATATGTAGGGTTTGGTAATCAAATGTTATAATCGTGTTCTAATTCCCTTACATTCCTGTTATATTGATATATCCATTTTTTACCCCTACTGAGCATATATGATCACCCTTTATTATGTTTCCATTTCTGTGGTAATGAAGAATGTTATTATATATGATCCATATAAGTAGGGTTCTAGTTATGATGAATCTTATGGGAGATAATATAATACATATATTCACTATATATTATGTATCCATTTTCCAAATGCACTAGACGTATATGATTTTGGAATGGATCGTTATTTTATATAATGAAATTTCATCCATTAAGATTTGATATCTATCTATATGAATATTAGGTCACTATGGTTGGTATCATAGTACTGTTTAGTTAACATTTAGAAACTATCATGAGAAAACATTAGTGATAAACATAAGGAAAAGGGAAATTATTGGAAAATATCCTTGAATTTTTTGGAAGAACAGGAAGAGTGTCTTATGAGAAAATAAATCCATACATAGTTACAACAAATAGATGTGAATCTAGTGTAATTGAACATATGTGTAATAAATATGAAAAGTGTACATTGAGATTTGACTCGATCATCACATTTTTCACGATAATTGGATTTTCTACAATCAATGTTTGAAACTCCAAAGGGATATTTTTCATAAATTCACAAACCATTTTTGAACCATCATGAATGATTTGAATATGTACTTTTAATGAATAGTGGTAATCATAATTTATCTTATATTGATAATAATGATTAATGGTATTTTCTTCATATAGTTGATTTTTCATGATTATACATTTCCCTACTATTATTATTGTTACATACAATATGATGTTTTGTTTTATATAAGGGATTGAACCTAAAAGAACAATTTTTATTGAAATTTTGTTGGAGAATCAAATTTTTTTACTTTTAAGAAACCAATAATAATGGGAGACTGAATGAAAAATATCTTTTATATTATAACAAAACGTATTCAAGATTTTATTAAGGAGGAAATTTCAAATGTGAAAAGGATGGATCCATGTTCTATAGAGTCATTCATAAGGAAATTTCAATATTGTATCAGTGGTTATAAAAATTATGTACTATTAAAGGATGGATCAAACCCACTAAAAATATATTTTTCATTATCCAGTTTTTGGATCATGGGAAAATAATTTTTAGTGTCTATAAATTGTAAAGTTAAGTAGATAAAAGGTGAACTATTATAAATATCACAAATAAATAAGAAGAAATAGAATCCACAATGTGGATGAGTTTATGATATTATTATTCCATAAGTACATTCCTTATATTCATCATATGAAAATACATACATAATTTCATGAGCTAAACGAGAAGGATGATGAATTTGTTCGTACCAATGAGGTATATTTTACAATAATTATAATGTATGTATCTTGTATTACCTTCAAACATAAAAGTATGAATGAGAAACTACTCTGTGTCTTAAAAACAAGTCTTTAAATGGAATTATCCATAAGGTGATTCAGTAAATATAAAAAATCATTCAATATGTTATCCTGGTGGAAATGGAGATTCGATTTAACCATCAATATCATGATTTTAACAATAAATGAATGTTTTAATTTAAAGGAAACATTAAAAACTATAGATAGAAGCATATGATATTTCCTTAATACATAATGTGAAGAAGGAAACATGAGGGAACATTATAGGGAAAGTAAATGTTTTATGTGTGGAAAGGTTGTTTGGAATGATTCTGAATACTAATGTGTTTGGAATAAGTTAGGTAATGATATGAGTAAAGAGAATTCTCCATACAATTCACCACCCTCACATCTGTGTTTAAATTATAAGGTGATTGGATATTATTCTAAAAATTTCTAGAATATAATGGTTAATGATAATGATCAATGTCAAATAGTTTGTAACTCCAAGATACCAATGGAAATAAAAATTGATTTTTATTTCATTTGAGTTGTACGAAAATGAAATGATGAAGGATACACATAGAATCCACTATAGAACTTCTTATGTCATATTTGAACCAGGATCACTCAACAATTATTTGTCATAATAATTTTTTATGTATATGAAAATACAACATTAGTGTCATGAATTTTAATTAGAAGTGAAAAATTCAAATAAAATCTTGATCACATGTCCTTTGTACAATTCTTATAGAGATTACTTTTGTAATAATGAACTTTTGTTAGTCTTTTTATCTACCGATGGTTGAATTTTTTCTTATATAAGGAATGGATTTAATTTATCTGTATAAATTTGACATAAATTGTTGAGGAAGAAATTAATGTTTGATGTTTCAAACAAACACATGACATTCTACCAGTCTGATGATAAATATGAAATTCACCTTGAAATTAATCCCATTTTCTGGGTCTTGATTCCTATTCAAATGGGGTGTTTAACTCATATTGTTAGGGAGTAACACAAAATCCTGGATATTCCTTCTTTATAACTGTATTTTGATTTATTTATAAAAGTTTTTCCTAGTATTCCATTGAATAATGATGTTGAGTTCTTAATAGAACATATATATGTGTAAGACTAGTTTCATAGAGTCCCTATAAAATTGACCCGGTTCAGTTAAAGGAATTGAAGAATAAACTCCATGGGAATCTTGTAAATGGACTCATTAAACCAACTATGTCAGTATGGTGTGCCCTGGTTCTCACTTGTAATATTAATGTTTGATTCATGTGACAAGGAATTGGATATGGTGAACTAAACAAGATCAAAATTTAGAAAAAGTATCATTTACCAACTATTGATGTAATATTTATTCAACAACATTGAGCTTAATACTATTTCATTATTCTACTTCATTCTAGATATCATAAATTGGGGTTCAAGAAGGGAGATCTTCCTACGACATCATTCTGTATAAGGTATGGAAACTATGAATATATAGTAATTTAATTTTCACATAATAACACAACTACTATGTTACTGGATTTAATGAAAAGAGTGTTATGATATAACCTTATTTTTTTAGTATTTATGTAAGATATTCATATTTATTCAAAGTAAAAGGAGTATAATGAATATAATTTTAGGATTACAATGAAGACCGTGAGGAATGTGATATTGTTTGAAAAATGTTCCTTGTTTGAATTTTGGATAATTTTTTTTAATTCTAGGAATTATAATCTCAAGAGAGGTTATAAGGGTAGATCCATCAAATATTGAAGTTATTAGATGGTGGCATAAAATAACTGTTATGAATCAGATATGATGTTATCGTGGTTTGGATCGATGTTTTAAATATTTTTTGGATAATATATTACTAATATCTAATCAACAAACCATTTTCATAGTAATGGGAGAAAATTTTATGTGGTTAGAAAAATGTGAAGAAAATTTCATGGAATGGAAGAGAATATAAGCAAACACATATGTTCTAACATTACCATATAGTGGAGAAATGTTTGTAAAATATATTGATGCATCAAATATATTATTGATATGTGTTCTATTTTATACTAATTTTATGATACACTATAACTTACAATTTTTGAAGGTCCTTGAGAATAATTATCTAACTCATGATTTGGATTTAGATGTGGTAAATTTTTAGTAAAAATATAATAGAATTATATTTACTGAGAAATGTGAATTATATATACTAATCATAAATGCATAAAGTATTTATTCACAATGAATGAGTTGAATATTCACTAGATAATAAGGTTGGATTATATTAAATATTATAACCACTCAATAAATTTGAACCTTGAGAATGAGAAAAAAGTGGCTGATTATTTGAGTCAAATGATAATGTTGTCATGATTATCATGATTATAATAAAAGATCCAATATTTCTAGGTTTTCATCATATAGATTTGAAAATATTAAATTAATGAGATAATTAATATATTTTCAAAATAAGTGTTTAACTATATACATAATTAATGATTAAAGTGGAATATAAGAAATAAATTTAGATGCATAAAAAGGTGAGAAATGTTCCAATGTTTAACATTCATTGTTATGCAACGATATGTTTTATAAACATTTTATATGTTCCATATATACCGTATTTTATGCGGGATATACTAGATATGGATTATGGTTCTTAATTCGATATTTAACGTTGATGTATATGGATATAGAAATAATTGAAGGATTATTTATGGATGTAAAACATAAGAATGATATTTCTAAATATGTATATCAGTTATGGGAATGTTAACAAGTTGATGATAAGAGAAAAAATTATAAGGGTATTTTATAAAATTACACAAACTTTAATGTAAATGGGCAGACATCCTTTTGGATTTGGTCATCGAACTCCCTAAAAATATAATGGAAACGCTGCTAAATAGGTTATAGTTGATCAATATTCAAATTCAATAAAACTCATTGTTATAAAATAATATATCTATCTAATTCATATTTCCACGATAACAATTTAAGAATTAGTAAGGATACATGATGTTCCATATTCTATTATATCTTGATGGGATTCGAGGTATTCCTTGAAGTTCTATTGAAGTCTATAGCAAGACCATGGTATAGGGTGGAGATTCAGAAATGTGTATCATACTCAAATAGATGGGTTTTAAAATATAATTACTAAAACACTATAAGTTATACTATGATCAAGTTCTATGGTTTCTAAAAATTAGATGCGATCAACAACTTTATCTTTTCATGTTTTAATATAAAAATATCATTTACTATAGAATTTAGATGGATCCTTATGAAGACCGTTATGAAAGGAAGTGAATAAAAAAAATATGTTGGGATGATGTTGGATAAATAAATATATCATGACATAAAATAAATTATTAAATTTAATAAAAATTCATACTCAGTCAACAACACATCAAGAAAGATCATAGTTGGTAGAAAATTAAAGTTGGCAATCAACACTGTGATCTTATGTATGAAATTGGTGTGAATGATTTTCCCAAAAATACTCCAGGGAATAAGTTGACATGATATTTGAATAAATGAAATTATATTCCTGGGAATCCTAGGCCCTTAAATATTCTTGATCGATTATGTATACTGACATTCACATGGTTCTTTCACTACTCCTCAAAAAAGTTCTCGTTGTGTTCCATGCATCTCTAATAATGATGTAAAAACCTAATACTTTATAGTTATTGAACTCAGATGTTGTACCACTTGAGAAATATATTTCATATGTGGACTAATTGGTGGATATGCTAGATCATATAGAGAGTGTTATATGAAATAAGACCACTCACTGAGTCAATGTATTGTTAAAAACCACCAATTTGAGGAAGCTACATGGGAACTAGATCATATGAGGAGGTAGAAATATCCTTAGTTATTTTTATTAGTGAAAAAAAATTTCATGGGTGAAATTATTTTTATAGGATATGGAATAGTGTAATTCCCCCCGATTTTATGATTTTTTTAAATTAATTTATTTTATTTGAAGCTTGAGTTACACACCACACAATGTTTTGATGATCCACAATATACAATGAAAACATAATACTATTTTAAAATGGCCATTATAAAATGACTATAAAACATGGAGATATGAATATGTAAAAAGATATATTAAAAAATAAATCTCATTGTTTTAGATGAAAAAATTAATTTATAAATAATTATGTATTTTTTGTAGACCTAATATGATTTGAGAATTAATTTTTCTCAAAAATATATCTTCAATTAATTTTATGAAAAAAATATAATCAATTTGTAAATAATTCAATAATTATTTTTGGAAAAAATAAACTTAGTTTTTTATATCTACATTTCAAAATTATCTTAGACTATGTTTTTGAGAATTTTACGATAACATTACATTTTCATTGAATAGTGGAAAATATTGATTTTTATTAAAAACTACCTTTTCCATTAATGAATTTAGAAGATTTTTTTTCGGGTAATTTTAAATGTTGAATTTGGAAAATTATTTTATTGTCATTAAAATTTGGGAAATTGGAATCAATTCAATGTTAAATTTTGACAAAAAAACTTTTTATATGAGCAACAACATTTTATTGGGAAAATTGTTTTTTCAATACATCTGTGGGTTTAATTTTGAATTAAATTATTTATATTTAGATAATATAATTAGGAATAATTTATATCATATTTGTAATTAGAATAATTAATTTCATATAAAATGCTCAACTTAATTTTTTGTTATAATGAATAGTAAAATTGGTAAAAACGAATTCATTTAAAAAGTGTTAAAACGAGTTTACCAAGTGTTAAAATAAATTACTTTGGGTTAAAATGGCCTAAAAATGTCCAATTAATTTTTTTGACCATATATCAATATTATCACTTCTACAATTTGATAATGTTCAATTTTTGGCCCTGGTAGAATGTGTAAAATTTGGTTATACCATTTTCTATTCAAGATTTACTATTGTGTCCTACCCCCCCCCCCCCACATAAATGAGAATAAACTCTCCTCTGTTCTTCACCATTAAAAATACTTTTATTTCAAAGAATATATAAGAAAATTCCTTTATTATGACCCTTCACATGTCCACAATTCCTCAAATTTAATGGAAAATTCTCATATGAATTCTTTTGGTCTTAATCAATTGAGGTTTTCCAAAGGAAAAGTATCGTTCTTTCCTAGAATTTTTATTTAATTTATTATTCTTCCTCCATCGATTATTATTCAAATATGAGAATATAAGAAAACAAATATTGATAAATTATTATGTTAGTTAATTTTTTTGGTACCCATCTCATATTCTATAAAATGGGAAACCAAACTATTGATTGTGTGTTTAGTGGACTATCAACTCACAACCCAATGTAAATCATTTCCCATCACCGCCTCTCACAACAAGTTATAGTTACATATTAAAATAACATATCTTATAATTATGAATAGTCTATACTTTTATACTTATAATATCATATATACATTCTTACATTGCAATCTGTTGAGAAACTATTGTGTCCCTCATGTGAATAAGTGAACAACTACCTCAACAATGTGATGTGACACATTCTTCATTTAATTTTGAAATGTGATCTTATACGATTATATTTAATTCATATATATGATATATATTATATAATAAATATTATTTTAAGGTGAATTAATAATTACCTTTATTTATTTCTATCCCTAAATAAAATGAAAACAATGTTCATGTGAACGTACAACATAATGTCTCCTTGAATAGTGTAATTCATTTTAAATCACTAAATTTTATGGATGAATCTAAATATATATAATGAATTTATAAAATATTTACATAATGAATAATTTTTTTAATTATGTCACTATGATGATAATATAAGAATCAAAACACGTATAAATAAAATACAGAAAAAACAAAATAGTTTTTACGTGAAAGAGTGATTTTAAAAATGATTTTTTAATGAATAGGTAATAAATGGTTGTTGATAAATTAATTAAGGAGTGATATATGTGATTATGGTTATATAAATGATTTATAATAAACATTTATTTATTATATTGTAGTTTTTATCATATATAAAGAATATCAAGACTTGAGGTAAGCGATTTTTGTCTTACATTTCCTTCAGTTGGACACATACGATATTCACCACTTTTTTATTATTTTTATTTATATACTACCAAAGAAATTATTTTATGATTATTATCCCAGAAATTATTTTTTTAAATATCTATAAAATGTTATTTATTTAATGTGGATTATGATTCAAATGTTACAATATTGGTAAACGTTTTATGTTAGAATCTAATTATTTAACAAAATTATTTATAATTATGTTTCTGATGATGAAATAATGTATTATACCTATCAATAAACCATAGGAATATTATTACCCTATAGTTATTCCATATAATAATTTTTTCTAGGTAATATATCTATAATTACAGATTAAAAAGACTTAAATATGTTTTTGGAACATTTAATTTTTTACTATCTTCGGCAAAAAAATCCCTCTTTTCCATGTCAATGTTTTTTAAAAATGGTTTAATGAATTTTTTTAATATTTTAAATTAATTATTTAAAAAAAATTTAACCAGGATTTACTTTTATAAAAAACATTAACTAGAATATACAGGATTTTTTTGAATAACTTATTGTTGAAAATTTACCAAAAATATTAATGGAATCATTGATTTACCATATAAGTCATGAATTTAATTCTCTACCATAATTTCTACACATTTATTTAAATTACCATTTAATATTTTAAAAGTTTATTTTCAATTAAATAAAATTCATTAATATTTAATATGTTTTTAGGTTCTAAATATTTTATTTAATGATGGAATAGAAATTTTCGTCAATAAATGTTCCAAGTGATCCTTTAAAATAATTTTCTATATATGATGAAATCCTTTGATGTTACCTAACTTTTAATAATTAGTTGGTTTAATGATACCTTTCTTATTCATTCGCTAAAAGGTTTAAGATTATGTAAATAATATCCTTTAGAAAACAATTTATTTCCATGGGTAATGCTCTGATGAAATGTTTATGAAAACTATTTAATTTTCTTCTGTTATGATATAATAAATGTCTAATTATATTAATTAACATAGATATATTGTTTCTGAAAGTTATGGATGGTCATGGAATTATATATCTCTCCATTGCATTGAATAATCAATGATCTCAAATTGTTCACATGTGTTTATCCCAAGCCCAAAAAAGTGTACATGGGAGGTTATCCCAACCATAAAAGGTGGTACATGGAAGTTTATACAAATCATAAGTTAGTTAAATGGGTTTTCATACCACGATTAACTTATTATGGATATTTTCATAAGATTTTATATGAATATGTGTATGAAAAAATATATCTCATTTTCTAATTTCATGATATCATACCTTGTGTACGTTAATTTAATTTTTAATAAATGAATTATAAACTACCATTATTTATTCCATGAATCATTTTTATAACATATGATATTCATGTTACTGTTTTTAAATATAATTCTCGTGTTATCATACAATTATGCTCATGATATTTTTATTTTTCCATCAATTACCTTTATCGAGCATATGAGCACTCCCATTGTTATGTTTCTTTTTAGTAGGTAATAAAGAATATTGTGTTTTATTATTTGTATAAGAAAGTTTCTATTTATGATAAACATTTTCGGGGTTATATATTGCACCGATGAACCCTTTGTTTATGAATTCTAGATTCCAATGGCATTATACCAATCTGATTTTATAATGGATTTTTATGTTTTGAAATGAACATTATTATATTAAGATGTAATATCTATATATGAATGTCCTATGTCACTATATATAAAAGTGAAATTGGTGATAATATGTGAGTGTTGAAAAAATAACTCCGTATTAACAATAATTAACACCTAACATGATATATGAAAAACATACCTAGAATACATTTAATCAAAAAACAGTATTTTTTGAGGATCAGGTGTTGAAAGACTCACCAAGTAAAAAATAGATTATGTGTAGATAGAAAATATGTTTCACATGGTAACTTCCCTCCCAATATCCATGATTTGGAAAAACGCTTTTTAAAATGGGGGTTTCTTCATTACATAGTTAAACCCACTACAAAATCAAATGATGCATAGAAATTTTACAATATGGAACATAGAGGAAGAGAATAAGAAGAGTATGTAGAGAAGAGGGTTAGAGGAAACATATCATTCTAAATACTTAATTCTATAAAGAGGATAAATGATTAAGAAATATTATAGAATAATACAAATGGATAAGTGGATCAAAGCAGAAGAGATGTTTCTTGTGTACGAACCAATGAGGGAGAGGGAAATAAGGGGTTCACCACTCGTTAATATATTTAAATAATAGTAGTAATAAAAATATTAATATTAATACTAATATTAATAGTAATATTATTATTAAATCCTATAAAAAATATATATTTTAATATAATTGAACATAGAATTATATTTCACAACATTAATATATTCTAAAAAACTATTGTTAATTAATCGAATTAATTATATGTATTAAAATAAATTTATTTTAACTACATAAAAAATATTAATAATACCTAAAACATTTCAAATTCCCAACCCATTTTATTAAATTTTAAATTAAAATAATTATTAAAATGTGGGAATGACTATTGTTCTATATTCGATATATTCAACCCTTTCAATACATCATATTATATAATGTTTATCTTTCTAGATAGACTAATAATTATTACCAAAATCACATTTATATTGAATATTACTTCAGAAATTTTGATGTTGTAATGGATTATTTCGACAAAAATTTCTTGGAATTTTTATTCGAAATCCTTACATAGTCTTGCAAAAAAACTATTTTATTTATTTTAAGATTGAAATTTTTATTCCCTTTATTTCCATTAATATTTCCCTATATGTATATTCAAAATGATATTTTAATTCTAATTTATCATTGTTGGTTTCTTCAATCTATTAATAAAAAATAAGAGGAATTTAATTACTATTGCATACACAATGTATATTCTTTTCCATATTCAATATTCATAACCATTCATTGTTTTATATGTTTTTATTTAAGGGTAATTCTAATTTCAATTTAATTTTTAAAAATAAATTCTCTTTGTTAATATGCTTTTGGAAATTTACATATCTATTTTTTCAAGAAAATCATCAAAACATTAAGAAATATAATTTCATGTTATTTCATTGTATATCCTCTCTTTTTAATGATGGTTTATTTTTAATAAAAAATTACATCTTATAAAATATTTAAAATATTTCTATATTTATTATATTTTAGGATAATTCAATTTATCACATTCTTTTTAATATTTCTGAATACTTCAAAATTATGTTAAATCCCTGGTTTTAATTTCTTAAATATTTTATAGTTTCTTATCTACCTCTATAAGATTTTTCACATATATAAATATTATTTTATATTATATCATTTTAATTTTTTATGGTATAATTCCTCTCATTATACATTTTTCTAAATGTTTACGTCCCTAAACTAATATTTTGAATCATTGTAAAAATTTAATGCATCAATGGTGATGAGGATATGTAATATTTTTAATATTATTGATACATAATTTAATATTGGTTTTTCTTTTTTAAATAAATATTTAATGATAACCATTCATCCAATATCGTTCAATTATGCATACTATAATTTTTTTTCTAATTCAAATTTATTTACCAAAATAGTCATACATTTTGATTTTCTGAAGAAAAATATTATTAAAACCATATAATATATTATTAGATTTTGTAAGACATTTAAAATTATCATCAATTGATAAGTCAATAATTTATATGTTGATTTATATTCATGTTATATTCAACATTATTTATTTGGACCATTTTTATGCCTCTTAAATGATAATATAAATCATTTTATTATCTGGGCACTATAATTCAATGAATATAGATTAATTCATGTGGAAAACATATATATGGTTTGTCATTGTGTAATGGGTGAGGCCAAAAATATATATATCCCATCAATTCATTGGATTAAAATTTTATCCTATATTATTTTCTAGTTATATGAAATAGAATATTATCATAGTCCACTATGTTATTAATCGAACCGAGTTGGTTTTTTTCTATAATGTAAAGATGGTATTTTAGATACATTTGATATATGTTATGATTTATATGTTTTTTCAGATGAAAAATTATATATTTATGTATCCATAGGTCATTATTATTGTCTTATCACATCAAATTACATTTTTATAATATATGTTATGTTTTCATTATAATATTATTTTAGTTTCCATGTCCAGATCATTTGAAAAACCACCATGAAATATGATATCTTATTATAATTCCAAGATCTTAGTATATTAATAGTTCCATTTCATTCATGTTCACATCTATCAATTTCTTATGTTCTAATAAAAAATCACCTATGTATTAATAATATTTTGTATTACTTACAAAACATTTGAGACACCACATTCTTATTTTATTTATATACTCTATAATTAATATTTATGTATTTTACATTGATTTATTTATGTGTGGAATATTTTTTTGGGTTATGTAGAGGAATTATTACATAATAATATAGTTACATTTCTTATCTTCATAGCCACTAAAACTATTGATCCTAGTATTTTGTTTTATATATGAAATTTATTTTTTAATTAGAAAAAATTATGTCAGATTTATATATGTCATGATTTGGTCAGAAAATTTTTTATCAGTTAAAGTGTGTAAAGAATTGATATTTATCATCAGATCTCGGATTGTGGATTTAGAATATTTAGGAAATGATATATATTAAAATGAATAATATTATGCCATGTGTGGTAACGTTATGAATTTTTTTATTTATTAATTTTTTGATGATATTTATTTCATAAATATTTATTAGTGAATAAGTGAGGATATTTTTTTTAATTTAGATGCATATTTTCAATCAATTTTTTATGATTAATTATGTTTGAAAAAATATATTAATGGTGAAATAAATATTAAAAAAATAAGAGAAACATTTGGAGGTTGAAGACTAACATTATTTTATATATTGAAAATGGTTAATTTTGATTATATTGGATCCCATTAAATTAATTGGGATATATTTGTACAAGATAAGAGTTTAAGGATATTACTAGACATTTTTATCAATGATGAATAGTGGATCTTCTGTTATCCATTAGAAGGATCATGGAACATATTTAGAAGTTGTTTTTGAAGGTTAAACCTAGTAAAAAATTTTCCCTATGTTATTATTTCATGGATTTTAATTTTTAGAATCAATTATTTAATATTATATATAATTATTTGTTATAATTTGAAATGAAATAGAAATAGTTGATTTGATCACATTGATAGGTATGGGTTTTTTATGGAGGAATATAACGTAAATTTGATACACTAAACAAACCCCATTGTATTATTGAAGATTGTAATACCTATCAAAATCACGGTGTTTATAATAATTTTTTTTAGGATGACATATAAATCCTTCTTATAAGGATAGATGTATGATTCTTATCATGATGATATCTCAATAAGCACAAAGGTGTCAAAAATAATCATGTTGGAATGAATTCAATCTCAGAATCTAATAAACCCTGCCTAAAAATCAAAAAAAAATGTATACATACAATGGATAAATGTGAACATAAATTCTGATATCATATTTACAACAAAATAAAAAGAGTACAACACTACATAACTAATATCCAACATAACTCACATCATGTTATGAATTTAGAAAAATGTGAGAGACAACATCACATACATGTAATTACCATAATATATTCAATATTAGTCTGATTGATCAATAAAAATCCTAAAACTTACATATAAGGATCTCCAAAGATATACTCATTAGAGAACTCATTGGGATTTGAATTCATCACCAATCAAATATTGTGGGGAAAAACAAATGCATTAATTGTAACTTACATAATACTTTTCTTCTATACCTCTATGTAATTTCAATATAACCAAGCCTTCATAAAACTAAATAAATATATGGTGTAGGTGGAACAAAAGATGGATATCACAATGATTATTAAAATATATATCAAAATTAAAACAGTTAGTTCTTATTTTTAAATAATACTTTTTAAAAACAAAATTTTATTTTTAGAAAATGGTAAATTAAAAACCATTTTGAAATAAATTGATTGTAATGATTATAAAACATCTTAAGTAGATATTAAACCATTAAAACATATTTAACAATAGAAAAATGATATGATCATCATCACAATATCCAAATTAAGAACTAGATCATTAATTATAACATATCTCCATAATGAACCACACAAACAACATGCACTCTAACCTCATGGAAAGCTAAATCGGAATGAAACTCTATCAGAGACATACTTGAGTGAACGTAGTTTCCTTATGTGAAACAATAAAATTAATATATCTTAGATATTCGTTACGTCACACCAGCAATAACCCCAATCTAGTGCACAAACAATGTTAGACCAACACTTGTCCAACATACCCATACACATACCCTAGATTTCCCATATGGAGACATATAATCAATTTCTAATAATAATTAAAAAGTAAATAATAACATAATAAATAATATATTATTAAAGTTAAATTATTATATAATAATAAAATGTCATTCATAAATCCATCCACTTTTAAAACCTCTATTGAAAACCAATTTGGAATAATAATATTCTTAACACATTTTATCCAACAACCCATGTTCTAGGAAACAAATTTTATGGGAAACTATGTATCCACAAAAACATTTAATTTTCATAATTAACCGAATTAATGAAATTTTTATATTATAATCATTCCCAAAACCTTTTTAGATTAGAGTTTAAATGAGTTACAATAAAAAACCAAAAAAACCATGTCCATTTTATAAAATGGGGACTTTACCCAATATATAATAAACGAATTATCATGGAACATGATTTCACCATCTCCCTAAAATAATAAACATATGGTAATCATCTATACACAACAAATATATCACTATTTTCTAAAACCAGGAAAAATTAAAACATATGAAATGGGTGATCTCATATGCATTGGAAGGGATAAACAATGCATTAAAAACATATCATGGGTATGACTTTATGAATAACATAATAATATTAAAATAATAATATTAATATAATAATACGATTAATAACATGATCATATGTAAAAGAATCATTAATGTGATATGTGTTTATAACATAAAAATTAGACTTCCATAAGAAAATCGTTAAAGTTCATCATTGTGGATTCATAAATGAATATTACCAAGGTTATTTACCAATTTATCGTAAATAAATACCAAATTATGTTGATAGAGTATCATGAATATGTTTGTTCTAGTCATTATTTCATTTCCCAATACATTTTAGTTCTATCAAGGTGTACCCATCCAATGCATAACATTACACGAGACATATAAAGAAACCATATATAATTTCATCAAAGAATAATTATCTGAATAATATAATTTGCTAAAATATTATAAAAAACATAATCATAGAATATTGAGAGATAAATATTTGATGTATCAAATGATAAAATCAAAGGCAATAATAATGGTCCTTGAAATAGTGGGAACAACCTTTTTAAGAGGAAAGCAAATATTTTTTGGTAATAATATATATACGTGACCATATAAAAACATTTATTTATGAAACTAGGATAGTTATAATATATTTCAGAATAAATTTATGTATTAGAGAGTAATTTTCATCTAAAAATTATAAAGGTAATGGAAATATGTTTTCAGATAAAATAAATGAATAAAAATATAATTCAAAAAACATTTCAAGCATTATTGTTAAATGTTGAAGTTATATGTCACATTCAAAACATATTTTCCAAATAGTTTTGTTAGAAGTCTATTAGTTTTGAAAAATACATTTCAATAAGATATACATGATGAAATTTAATGTTTATATAAATAATTTTTTGGTGGAAGGTAAAATATTTTATTTTTAATGGATAATAAATTTTTTTTTATTTTGAAATATCATTCTCGAAAACCAAAATTCTCAATACTGAAACAAACCATTCCTTCTATAATTGTATAAGGAAAATATATAGGTAACATGAGATAAAATATAATTATTTTTAAAATTATAATTTATGTAATTGTTCAGAATAAAAAATATAGAAAAGGATCAGAAACCATCATTAGAAAGGACGCAAATTATTTTTCATCAGGATCAATTTTTTGTGGAAGAGATTCTTAGAAGTAATATTTATGGATTTTTAATTATATTATCTATATTTATAAATAAAAATTAACCTGAAATAAAATCTTTGGGTTGATGATACCATGCATTGAAGGATGAAATTAATGAAAACATATTATATCACAATTAAGGGAGTTGATTTAACGAAAACCCGTATAACTTTCATACCTTTCAAAATGAAGGTCATATAAATAATGATTATGAAATTTATCCAAAAACTAAATCAAATATATAAATATGGTAAAATATATTAATTAGTTAAAAATAAATACATTTTAAAAATACCATTATTCAAAATAATAAATATTTCAAAACTAATGAAATTTTAGGCATGGAATACCTTACCTTAATTTTTGACATACACAACCATGTTTTTGTAATTTTTGATGAATGAATGGTGATGTATTAATTAATGGGTTTAAAAAATATATTACCATTATTAAACAAAAAAATAATTATATAGTTATTAATTTCAAATATTATGTTTACAAAGTCATCCTTTATTGAAATTTTTAATATTGTTCATATGGGTGGTTAAATAGACCCAACATGAATATGATACAAACTATTCATATATTTGGGTATGGAATGAATTATATGTTATTATATCATTATAAAATAATTATAATGATATTATATTCATTTTTTCATGTTTATTAATAATAATTGGAGGGATCTATAAGAATAATGTAATTGAAAAAGAATTTTTTAAATTATAAATAAATCATTTTCCCTCTTTGTGTGATTATTTTTGGAATATAATTTTATCATGATATTTTAATTCTAATAATACTTATAGAAATTATAATTAAAATATACCGAATATAAATCACAAAAAAAATTACAAATTTATTTTCTAATCCCATTTCATTATCCAAAATTTAATGTTTGTAATGAAAAATGCAATGCGTCTTTCATAGAGTCGGTAGTCCGCACACACGCTTGAGAAAAGTTTTCGTTTCGTTTAAACTAAATTTTATTGGAATAGATCATGGTTATAATCTTGATATATTAATAGTAGACTATATTATATATACTAATTTAATTATATATATATGATTATAATTGGCTTGGAGGAGGGTGGATAATAATGATAAATAATATAATTAGAATGATATGTAAATCATACACTGTGAATTTAGATATTCTCATAATGTTTCCTTTATAAATGAAGAACATTAGGTACATTTCTTAGGATAGAGGCTTCTAAAAATGAATTTTCAAATAGGATATATTAAATGGTTTGAATTTCCATGTAATTTAGAATTATAATATTTTATTGAAATGGGAGGAAATGAGATACATTTCTAGATTAAAAGAGTACCATATCATTGGAAAGAATGTAATGTTTGGGGTAATAATAGAATTGATTGAGAGTTTAGCGAGTTAGGTGAGGAATGTTTTGTGAGAAATATAGGTATCAGTTTTAAACCTATATAAAATATTCTATAATTTATAATTTTCGAATTATGTTAGTAAAAACATAGCCACATCAGATTACCGATTTTAACACTTATTATTTTAGATTAAAATTTAACCATGGAAATTATTTTATTAAAAAAAATCTAATATGAAACTTATTAAAAAAATTAGTGATATATTTTAATTTTTACTGAATTTTATCTAATTCAATTTTAATGTAAGGGAAAATTAAATTTTAAATTAATATATAAAATGTGTTAAAAATTATAATTTTGAAAAATGGCATGTAAATCGTTTAGAGTTATTAATACAATGAAAACTTTAATACCAAATAATTTAATTTTAATTTACATTTATATATGATTACAATTAATATTAGTTTTTTAAATAGTTCAATTTAAATAACAAAATAATAAAATTTTTAAAATGTGTCAATCCTTAAATTTTTTACCATGGTAGATAATATTTAGCATGGTAACATAATTTTATTCATGAAAATAAAATATAATAAATTATATAATAATATCATAATGATTACCAATATGAAAATAATTTTATATCATTTAATATTAAATATAGGATAAAATTAATATCAATTTAAACGTGAAAAGGGAATTATACATTTTTTGTGAAAATATATCATCATAACATAAAATAAATTTATTTATTTTATTGTATTATATAATGTATTTGTGATACAAATTTTTGTAAATATATTATCTATAATTTTATTTAAAATAATTTATTAAATATAAAATAAAATAATGCCTAGGGAACAAATATGAATTTTTTAGTATAATAAATTCTATGCATATAATTATTATATTAGTTATTTAGATTTATAGAATGAATTTTTTCAATGTATTGTAATTATTTTTTCTCTTATATATATTTCGTAATGTGGATACCACTATTAATACATTCCAATTATAAAGTTTAATTTTAATGGTTATACAAAATTCTATTGTTAGTTTTTGTTTATTGATGTTTACGAATTAAATTTTCGAATGTAACACATTTGTATGGAAAATATATAATTTAAAATATTTTGTTGTTAAATTTTCCACCTTAAAAAAATTTATTCCACCATATTTTAATTTCACTCAATAACAAAATATGTTAAGGGTCGGTGAAATATATCGGCAAATCATGATATATATTAAAATTTAGTTCATACCAAAATGTCTTAGCTATAACTCAGAAACACATCTTTTCTCTTCATCCCATTAATAGATTGATTAATTTTTTATCAGAAGCATGTTTTCATATTCCATCATTTTCAGAACTTATGGAATATTCATGTTCATTTGAGGCATTAAATTAGGTACCATTGTATATATACTTGAAATATTATAAATTTAATCTTCTTTCATTCATCATCTTTGTCTCACAAACTTCCCTAAGACATTATATTTATCTTATGTAGTTTGTTTAGTAATTAAATTATGTACCTATTATTAAAAATAATTATTTATTATTGGTTTCGATTAATAAGAATATTTCCCCTTTATTTATAATATAATTTGATTTCTCAGTGTGGCAATCTCTACACGGTCTATGGTAAACATCGTTATTATGATTCCTTGGAGTTTTAACCATTCATAAAACAAAATAATTCAAGGTGAGTGATGTCCAATTAACACTATAAAAAATTATATTAAGATCACACATTTAACCTCAAACTATTACCCTCTATGAAAATATTAGTTTTCGGTTCAACATAAATCACTCATATTTCAATCAAGGAGTATTTTGATATTGGTCCATTGTATTACAAAAATAGAATAATTTATCACAATAAATCCTTCATAATGTCTTGAAAATAGAATGTTACCAAAAAAAAACATATAAAATTGGAGTGTTTTTCTTGGTGTTCTGTCTTTGGACCAATCATGGTGTAACATAGTGAAATTTGGGTTGATAATAAATCAACCATTTTAAGGGTGACTACCAAGAGGGGAATCAGTTCTATTTCCACATCCAATTTTCAATATTCTGAAATGGTTGTAATTACTTGGTTAACCAAACAATATCTACATTATGAAAACATGCAGACTTTATCCTATAAATAGTCTTAACCCATATAATTATCTCTATAGATTAAAAATAAGTTATCTTTTCCCAATACCTATAATAATAATTATTATATAAACTAAAAAAAATGGTATACATCATTTTTTAATTATAATCAATCATAAAATAACAACACATGAATTATCCTAAAATAAAATTCAAACTTATAAGGTCATCTAAATTTTGATTTGTTTAAACTATCATTCAATAATGAAAAATCCATATCATAATTACATTACCTAAAGATATCATTTTATTTAATAAATCCTTGTACCTCTTGGGTTTATTTTATTAGAGAATTATTATGAAATACTAACTAAAAAACCAATGTCTTTTTTCATTGATGATTTTTTTAATGTACTTTCAAAACATCTTAGTCTCTAATATACATTATATATCTCCCAAAAATCATCATCAAAATTTAATCTTTTATAAATATAATAAATTTTCATTTTTATTAATACTTATAGAAATGGAAACATAATAAATGAATTATCCCATATACATTGTATCGGATAAAAAAATTGAAAAAACATGTTGAATAACATAAGAATACAAACCTAAGAAAATTAAGATACGTAAATGATTAAAAACATGATCATAAGTATATAAATAACAACATGAAAATGTAGCTTGAACATAAACATGAGGAATTCATAAGAACAAAGATCAAAACTATGGTGTCATAAATAAAAATTAACAATGTTATTCACCAAGCTATAAAAAATATTACCATTGAATTACAACATTAAATCATGAACATACCACCTATAGATATCAATTTTTTACGATATGTATTGGAGTAAAATCTAGGTGAACCATTCATATGACTAATATTATGTGTTCCACATATGAAAATCATATATAAATATACAAAATCATAGTTAACTCATGATGTAAATGTATTAAAAGATATTACACAACATAAAAATTGGACATTAAAATAATTAAGTTGGATGATATCTTTTTATAATATAATTTGAATTATTAATGTCCATTTAAAAAGTTGAAAATAAACTATTTTTAGGATCATAAAAAAATACATTGGGAATAATAAATATCCATTACTATTTGATTAAAACATTTATAAAACTATGAGTGTAATAATTTATTTGGAAAACTATAATGGTAATGAGACAATGTTTCATATTAAAATTATATATGTGATGGAATGATGTGTTCACAGGGAAAAAATACAAAAAAATATACTTCCAATATTCCATTAAACATTATCATAAATTATTAAGACATGATTTTTCTGAAAACAATATTATCATACAAGATATGAAAAAACATTGGGAAATATTAATTTGAAAAAACAACAATATTTTACCATTAATATAAAAAAAATGTTATCAAATGAAATGTGTGGTGGAAGATAAATGATTTTACATTGAAATGGTTGAAACCCATTTTAGTATTGTAAATTATCATAATTAAATAACCTGATAATAATAATATACCCAAAAAAACTTTTTAAAAGAGTATAAATATATTATATAGGGTACAACAGATAACATAGAATTAGATGTCTTATTGAAAAATGATTTCTTTGGTTAAAAAGAGAAATATAATCAAGGAGGGGAAACTTTAATTAAATAGGATGAGAAATATTATTCAAAATGATAATATTTTTTATAACACAGTCATCAAGGAGAATGTTTTATATTAAAAACTAGATCTCCCAAATGGGGGAGATAAAGTACCATGAAAGGAAATTTAATGTTATAATATATGATGATTGGAAGAATGATGGTAAAGAATAATCATTGTTACACTATGAATGGAGTTGAGTTAACATAAAAACATAGAGCATTTGTAATTTAGAAAATAGTAAAAATCTAATGGGATAATGTAATGTGACCCCTAAAACCACATGAATAAAATTAATATGGTATAATAAATTAAAAATACAAATATTTGACAAAATATTATTTTGGTGATGTGGTAACCTTTCATCCTAATTCAAAAAATACAACTGAGAAAATAATTACCATTCCAAATTAACCCACAACCACTCATCAATATCTGAGTTTCTGGATATACTCTTTCAAAATTTTAATAGAAAAACTCAAACAAATATATTGAAATAGGATGGTAGTATGAATGAGATGATTGAACCATCAAGATATTTTGATAGGTTTTTGACCATGAACCTATCAAAATGAAAAAATTATTCATCAACAATTTCAAATATTCTAGTTTGACATCGATTGTGAGGAACCACAATAAAATTATTCTTCCATAACCATTGAAACCCACTATATGAACTATAATGCATAAATAGGATGTAATTTGTAATTTTTGGTAAGGTAGAAATTAAAAACTAAAATAATCTAAGGTAAAAATAAATGAAATTATATATGAAGAATAGTTTCTAAATTAATAAACCCCTTGGGATTTATCACCCCCTCAACAATAAGGTAAACAAAATTATAGAATCACTGGTTTCTAGAAAAATTAAAAGAGATAGGACTAGTTATTTTTCTATATAATGTCTTCCTCCATGACCTACAGGTACTATAGGGGATTCCTTTAGAGAGGAACCATATCGAACACATCCATGGAGTGTTTTCTCTGAATCTGGAAACAACTCGGAAGGATGAATCTAGTTGTATAATGTGGAGAAACATATTCCCAAAGTATCAATGATGATCTATATGTGATGATTAAATTTATTCAATGTTAAAGGTAGAAAACATCAAATAAAAAATGGAATATAATGAGGAGAAATATTATGTTAAGAAGAATCATGATGAACAGAAAAAACACCGATATATCAATGAATTGGAGGAAGAAGAAGGTTTTGTAGAGCCTAAGGATGAGGAAAGGACCCATAGAAGATAATTACATGAATCTATTGTATAATAAAAATAACTATCTTAATCACCTATTTCAAAATAATACTTACGAAACACATGTTTAGGCAAGGAACACCTTATCGTAATTTCTATCATCCATTAAAATTATTGAATCTTCATTTTGATGAAAATAAATATTCAATAACGTACATTTGGATAATATTTATATTTATAAACCATTATAATATTCATTTATAATTATTTTCTTCATGTATAATAGTATGTTATTATCCATTTTCAATTTTCTGTATTAGTAATCATTACGATTCTATTCTAGTTTCAATATAGTGGTGTTTTTCATATTTTTTCTCACAAATTTAATCATTAAAATTTATTAAATAGTAATTTATTTAATGTTTTATATTTATTTAAAATATTAAAATTGTATTTCATAAATATTTTAGTTCATATTTTTAAAGATGAATCCAGTGACATGCTTTTTTGGGGAATTTATAATAAATGAATAGTGATGTCTTAAATATTGATTTAAATGTTTTTATAACCATTTATAAAATTATAAAAATTATTAACTTATTTATATATAATATTATTTTTAAAAATCTTCCATCATATAAACTTTTAATATTATTCATGTTGGTTGTTAAACAGGACAAACCAGAAAATATTACATTCTATGTGTGAGAATGGGTATGAAAGAAATTATTTTATTATAATATCAATATCATTAACTCATATTAAATTATTTATAAGTTATTAATGTTATTAACTATAAGTTTAAATAGTTAAAAAAATAAGGTTAATTAAAAATATGTTTTCCCTATTAATAAATCAACATTTCTATTGGTAGGTAAATTTTATTATAATAGTATCACAATGAATGATTGGTTCTATTATTAATTATATAATTCATAATTAATATTTAAAACTTATAAATTACGACATAAATAAAATTTATATTCACTAATATTTTTAATACTATCATTCAATGGTGGCGAAGAAATTAAAAACAAGTCAATCAAATATGTTATATATTACACTCACATATGAGAAAAAGATTCAATTTATTTTATTTATTTAGTGGGTGGAAATATAAGTGTTATACCATAAGTGGAATAAAATATCATTATATTAGTTAGAGTGGTGTAATTATATTGTGTTGGGAGGAGTGTGGATGAGAATGATAACAATTGATGTTAAGGGGTATAAAATACTTATGTTGAAAATTTGGATCATCTCTTAATGTATACTTTTGAAATAAATGACTTGAGGCACTTTGATAAGGCTATATGTGATAAAACCTATATAAGGGACCTATGTGATTTTAAATTGTTCATGTATTGTAGGAATTTTTAACTATATTTTTTTATAGATATTGGTGTAATTGGGCTCAATTTATAGGGGAAAATTGGGGAAAATATTTTGATAATAATATTAGGTTAGGGGTATTAATATAATTGTATTAGATGTATGAGATTCAGGTTGGAAAAAATTGCTGAGACATGTATGTGTGACTTTAAAAAAATATCAATGGATTTATAGAATCATTATTGATCAGGTTTATTTTTTAAATATTTTAGCCACATTATATTAACCTTTTTAACACATATTAATCACCATTGAAATTTAAAAATTGTAATTATTGTATTACTAAAAATATAAGTTTTTCTATATTTCCAAATTTCAACATGATAAATAAAAATTTCAACTTTATTTAATAAAATTATATATATATATATATATATATGAAAAAATTAGCTTTCAAATAAATACATATTATGTGTTGAAGACTCTCTTTTTTGGAAAAAATTTCTTTTAATAATTAATTGTTCTTAATATTATTTAACATTTACTAATAATTAAATGAGTGATATTTTTTATAAATGGGTAAAAATCATAATAGTGTATTTATTTTTATGTAGATCAATTAAATTTAAATGTAAAATTATTTATAAATTTATCACTCCTTGAAAAAATAATTGTTTTAATATTTTATCTGACATTTACATTAGTATATTAATTATGTACCCAAAAATTAAATTTACCAAAATTTTTTATTTTATCATTTTATTAGAAGTATTCATATAATTTTATCTGATTCTATTTATAAAAGGGGGAAAAATTAATGTTAACATAAGAATTCAGAATGAATAATAGAACACAAAGAAAAATGTATCTTCTTTTCATAAAATAAATTTTTTACATGTCTATTAATAACTACTGGATTAATTTTAACTTATATTATTTTATTTTTATCCACATGTTCGAAAAAACAATTAATTAAACAAAATAAAATTAAATACATTATGGACAAAGACAAAATGTTCAGTAAAATTTATATTTATGCCTAAAATGATTAAATTAATTATTTATATATAATAAATGAATTTTATCAAGGAATTATCATAACATTCATTTTTAAAAATATTTTATAATTTTATTATCTCATTTAATACTGTATAATATTAGTAATCGATTTTAATAATTTAGTTATATTATGAATTTCATTTTGGATTTGTGTTTCATGTAAACTATGCAATTTATGAAATTATGTTTGAAAGGATAATATATAGTTTACAATATAGATGTTTTACATAAACACCAATCAAAACTAAATAAAACCTTAATTTATTGATAAAAAAATCAGGATCATCAAAGGGAAAACGTAAATCAGTACTAAATTATCTATTCCAAATATGATATAACCAATATATAAAAAGAAAATCCATGAACTTATCGTAATCCAATGTAATATATCAATATGTAGTTCCACCTACATTAATTTTGAAGAAAACACTTCCATTTAAAAAATCAAAATGAATATAAAATGAGCGACCATGATAATCCTAGTTACCAGGATATTCAATATATATAAACAAGATTATCCTTTTAACTTATCCACCATTGCCACATAGGGAACCAAATGTTTAGAACCAAATATGAACATGATAATATAATAAGTATGAAAGGAAATACAATAGGAACCATGTGATTGCCTAAAATTATTTCTACCAGAATCAAGATCAATGTCCATTAGAGATTGGATGTAAGAAATTATTTTTTTGGGAGGAGTTAGATTAGTCAAATAGTAATTAAATGAGGAGAAAATAAGTCAAAATTAATAGGGAAAATATGATTATTAGTCACTTTTCACAAAACATGGAATAATTAATGTTTTTTCGATAAGGATTGTGATAGCATTCACAAAACTGTAACCAACCAAAACCCCAACCAATATTTTTTGGTCACCTAGTAGAGCCCCAAGATATATTTTCCACTAAGAGGGGGGTAAATCAGTAGTTTAGTTTTAACTAATTAATTAATTTTAATTCAATCACATTAAATTGTAATAGTTTTCGATCAACATATTGACATCGTATAGTCTCACATAATATGAAAAAAATAATAAGATAGAGAAAAACACATTGTATTTACTAGTTTCATAAAAAATAACTACTCATTTCCATGTTCGTTATCCCCCTAACCATGTCTCTCTACTATAATTTTAGCAAAAATTACAATGGTTTATGAGGAACTAGTCGTACACCATATAATCCAGTCCTCTAATTGATCCTTGTTATACCACCATAAAATCCAACTATTTTTCCTCGTTTGGGGAGACACCCAATCCATCTTCTCTTATTTTCAAGAGTCCTCGACAACTGGTTTTACACCCAACTGTTATCTCCTTCTTCTTTTTGACATTAAAAATTTGATATAAAGATATTATACCATTGGTCCCTTCTTAAAAATGGGATTCTGATCATCCACCGAAAATTGAACTGGATAAACTAGAAAAATTTTGTATACTTCTACATCAATTGTCGAAATTAATCAATAATTTTGTTCTATATCAAGTTTTTCTAATCGAACATTGAGGATAATGTCATCATCAGTCAAAAACATACAGGGAATGTATTTTTCCTTATTTTTGATGAAGTCCCACCCTCCATAAAATTCGAGAAAGAGGTGTACACAATTTCTTCTTTTTTTTTGAAGAATCGTCAATAATAATTTCAACTCTGTATGTCTTCTTGAATTATAAATTTTATTCATGAATTCATGAAATATTTCCTAGTTTATTAATTTTTATATAAACCATATTTTTTAACTTTATTTTTTGGATCCTTTATAATTTTATTATTTAATATTTAAATATCACATTCACCCATTTAATCTATTTATTATATTTTCCTTCTATACTTTGGATGTTTTTTCAATAGTGGTAGGAAGGGTTCATAGAAAGCATGGATTTTATTCTCACATTTTCTTCTATTTACATCACATGAAAATGTATGGATTAGGGTATAGTGTTAATTTAAGAACACATCCTTTTCAAAATATATGTAAGGATGGAATTGTTTTATTCAACTCTTTCTCAAAAATTTTTGGTCGTTTAATAATTTTTATGGTTATCTCATAAGGAATTTTTGTGAATAAAAATTAGAACCTCTTCTGTATTCCATCACATGACACGGGTTTTCAAAGTGAAGTCTTTTATAATAATATATCAAATTATTGTTTTGTCCTTTATGTGAATATAGAAAATAGAATCATTTTGTTTTTCATGTGATCAATGCATGAACTTACTCTTATTAAAGGATAAATGAGATCTCTCATTGAATTATGGAACAATATCCTCCCTATAACCTTCCCGCTATTTATATAGTCATCTTCTCCCCACATTATATTTTAAAATTATGTTGTAATGAAGTGTCATTAAAATCACCTAGGGATCTAAATATCACACTGGTATTGTAAATGGATATACCCTCCACATATTTATGGGATGATGGAATGATATATTGATTTTCATGATCGCTTCAAATGATCTCTTTCCATGATCACTTTTTTGTCCTTTTAATACATATATGCATCACATAATTGAAAACATGATCATGATATTCCTTGGTATATAAGGTGATCATGTTGTTCTTCATGTGATGTGATTGAGGATATTTTATGGCCTTTTAGAGAAGTATTCATGTGATAGAAGATTAAAATGATAAAAATTTCACATGATAGTAGTTTCATGTTATTTACATGATTGCAAAATGACCAATAAAAAAGATCAATTGATTGACTCCATGTGGTTATCTGGTACATAGAGAATCACTTGATCTATTAATGCAATGAATATGCATCATGAATTATACTTATATGAATCAATTTTGTTAAATAATGGAAACAGACCATGAATTTTATTATATGCATTTTATTGGAATGACTAAGCATGTATCATTACCTTAGGTGGATCACTATAGATGGTCGATTGTCTAGAGCTCATGAAAACAAAAACTATATTTATATAAGTAGATTAAAATCACGAAATTAGGTAGGAGATGACGGGGAATCATGTTTCCATTTAGTTTCTCCTAAATTATGTCTTTTTAATAGATGAATTCATAGATAAATAATCATATTATCCCGCATCGATGAAGATATTTTTTGAGCAACACTAAATAATTATTCACATTCATTCATCACTTTGTGATGGAAGTGGGGTTCGACACCTACAACACAACACATAATCACATCATAGGATGCACCACACTTACATTTCCCCCTTGAACTCATACCATCATCATGTGGGCTCACAAGTACATTTTTATTGGCATACCCACATTCCAACTATGATCAAGCATACGGGATGGTCTGGCTAGCTTCTTTGTGTGTGGTTGAGCCCTACTCCCATAATACTATGGTTGAGCCGGAAGGATAGACCATGTCTCTATGTCAATACTTTTACATGGGAAAAAATAATTTCTTTATATTATTATTATATAATCTATCAGCAATCCTTCTTAAAAATCAACATGAAAAATAAAATATTATTTTCATGGATTTATATTTATAGTTATTTGAAACTCTTGACCTTATTAATCAATATTTTTTTGTTCTTCAACAATAAATTCTCATGAAATTAAATATTTCATGATTTTTCATTTCATTTACATTATTGAAAATAGTTTGTGAGCCTTAGATACATGTATTGAAACATAGAACATGTTCTATAATCGTCAAAATTTATAAGGGATTTGTCTAAACTTGACATCCAAATGCATTATATGAATCTATAATAATTATACATTCATAACCTCTATACAAACTATACCATATTACAAATTTTCAAGGATAAATTTACATGCATGATATATAATTCCATTACATTAATCCAAAAAAATCTCCAACCATCACCACTTCTCACCATTTACTCACACAAAACATTCTGGTACATCCTGAACAACCAATGAAACACTTGGATTTAAAAATATCTCTATTTTTTTTATAATTTTCAACACATATCATAAAAGTAAATATGTGGTGATAAAATTTCAACCCTTATTTAAATCACCATTTAAACGTTATGTGGGCCTTCCCCTCTCCACTTTCTTCTCATAGACAAGTTCTACTCTCTTTAATGATTATATCATCAACACTTCTGAGAGAGAGAGGGAAAATATCATATAATTATATTAGAAAATTTATTTTATTTTATCATTGATAAACCTATTTGGGATAAAATATTTTAGAAAAAAATAAGGATTATTTCCATAAACTACCATACATATTAAATCAAGCGTAGATTTTTATTATTAACATGTTATTAGTTGTATAGATGTGATATATAGGAACCAACATGAACCTTAATAAAAACATCATAATTTTCATGTGAACAACATATCAACTAATTTCTCACTTAATTTCATCAACAAGGGACACAACCTTAATTAATATGAATAATATAATTAATTATTTGGGCATAGAGTGTGATTGAAACCCCATAATATTTATTTGTCAAATTTATCAGAGAACCTTATTCACTAGGTAGGGAATATTTAATTGAATAATATTATAATTTATCCTCATAAAAGGATGTGTTAAAATCCTTTAAATCCATAAACATTTGAAAAAAAATTATAAAAATTAATAGGGAGGGACCTTATTTTCTTTAAGAGTAACATTTAGTCTGACAGCTTCTTCACATCCTTATCCATTATTTTCTCCCAAACTCAATATGGGAAGATTAATTTTGACATAAATTTCTATTTTGATTACCATATTCTTGATTATATTATTTATTCCTTTGAAATTTTTCTTTTTGTGAAAATAATTTTTCTATTGTAGTCATTGGATCATATAAAGCCTCGGGTTCTTAGATTTTATATTGAAATAGGTTAAACTATTCCAGAAGGTGTTTCATCAATTTTTTTGGTGTATGTCCCGAATTATTGGAACATTCCCACTTGTCAATATATTTCTTAATTGTCCCAATTTTGGATAACTTCTCAATGGTTTTTTCATCATGTTAGGAGGCCAATTTAATGACTTAACTTTGTGATGTTTTAAAATGAAATTTAATTACTTAGCTTATTTTATTTTATTTTTTTTCAAACAACTAGGCACTCATTCCTAAAATTCTCAGTTTTCTTATAATATTATCATAAAAACCCAATATTTTCCAATTCTAGAATATTCTATTTCACTGCTCGTGAAATGTATCTGGATTGTAATGTTATGAATATTTTTTCTGTGTAACCCTTCTTCATACAAATACCAAAAAATATTCATATGCATTCATATCTATTTTTAATTGGAATTAGGGATATATGTTTTTCCAAAATGTCATATCGAAAAAACTATTTTCTCATATATTCATTATTAATTCCCATTGAAACATAAATTTTTCACTAAAATGGAATTTTACACCAGAATGTGTAGTATTTATGTTCATATTTTTCAAAATACTATCAAAATAATTTGAAACAATATTTTCCACCTTGATTTTTATTTTCTCATAACTTTTTTTATTATTGTACTTATTTATACTGAGTAATTTTTTTATCAGGGTTGTGATGTTATTAATGAATTTCTCTCTACATCACATATAAGAAATTATCTACTATATTTAATATAATTTATAGTTTTTTAACAGACTTCTTAATTTTATTGAATTTTAATAATAAAATATAACCCTCTTTTCTTATATGTATCCCTTTTTTGTGGCAATATCTATTTATTATCTTATGATTTTTTCATGACTTGTATATACCCAAAATAATCATAAGAGTGACCAATTCGGTTTTTTTGTACTCACAAAAATATTCAATGTATTCAAATATTTTATTTGTGGAGAGATTTAGTTTCTATGGATTTTTATTCTATAGTGTAGGTCATTTATTATATTAATAATTTATAACCCTAAATTGTGGAGTTTTTTTATTTTTCTGAATAATAATGGAATTACACTATTTCACACCAGTATAAAAATTATTATTGAAACTCAAAATATAGCATATAAATCATCCTCTCTTCATTTTTTTGTGTAGTATACTAAGCTATAACATGTAAGGAAACATTCTATTTTTTATTGGAACCGCCACCCAAATGGAAACATTTTAGGGGATGTATTTTTATAAATATTTTCTAATCCACACATCATATTGTGGGTTTATTAGTTTTTTCACTCTCTATTCATTCCCAAAATCTGGATTAGATTATGATCTAGTATTTTAAGCATCACTAGTACATAAAATAGTTTCTTGGTTATGTGATACTATCTCCTCAGATGATGTTGTGATTTTAATTGATGTTGGCCTCACGTTAATTTTGGAATCATCATACACAATCCCAAATTATGATGCAATATCTCAGTTTAAATAAATTGTTTATGTTTAAGATTTTTATTTTATATTGTTTTTCAATATCACATATAGATCTAAACATGTTGTTTTGAGAAAAAAAATTCATCATCAATATATCTCTACATTTCTTTCCAATCCTATTTGAGTTTCTACATTTTTTTCATGAATTTTTTTATTCATAAAAAAGACGGTCAATATCCATTATATTTATTGGTTTATCCTCTAATTTATTTTCATTTTCAAACATATAATAATTTTGAAACATATAATGTAGATGTAATACTTTTAAAAAATTTCTCATAGATAACATTTGAATAATCATTTCATTGCAATTATTTCATAGCTTCAACCATACTTTACATACATTGTAATTAATTTATAATTGAATCATACTTATTACAACATATAACAAAACCATGGAAGGACCTTATAGGTATAATTTTTTTAGAAACTAAGAAACATAAACAACTGGTTCATAAAGCATCTACATTGTCTCCTGTTTATTTCAATATATCCAGAGTCCCTTTTTGGAATATATTACTTAATACCCTTCCTCTTGTCCTGGGAAAAGAAAACATAAAAAACGGTGACCTCAAATTCTCAGTATGGGTAAAGAAAAGAAATATCAATCATATCATATTTATAAGAACATAACATTTTTAATATCTTAACCTACAAAAGAGATGATAATATCATTACGTGGGATGAATCATAGTAGTGAAATTTAATCTTATTAATCATAACTAAAAAAATGAAACTTTTTGTCATACACACATAATCATTGAAAATAATTTCATTTTAGTCAAAACGCATTGCCAAGACTATCATAGCGGATAAAGTATATTACTAAAATGAGCTAACTCCTCGTTCCATTGTTGTATCACTAAACCAGAATAAACTGTCATTCCAGCCATGTCAATCTCTTGAGATATAAATCATTATCCAATGCATTGGAGGAAGATATAGGTCCCACCCATCTCATAATGAAACCATTCTTATGTGTGCCACAAAATCATAAATCATACATCATAGGATAAACCATGTAATAAAAATGGGATTCGTAAACATCGTGACATCATAAAACAATTCATATAAGATAAAGGACTTCGTAATCAAATCAATGTAATAAAAGGGATAGAAACATAACCTTATAATATCTTAGATGGAAAATAATTTTGATAAAACACTTGAAATACATTCTTGAGGAAAAAATCCTTTCTAATTCAAAAATATTTTTCCTTTCATAATATGTCATAAAATTTTAAACTAAAAGAAGTTGATTAAAAATAATCTTTAAAACTTTTAAAGATGATAAAATTAAATAATTTTCTATGAAATCAAAAAAATATATTCATGTCAAATAAGTTAAAAAAATATTCTTCTCGTACATTGGCCAGAAATTTCAAAAAGAATCTCACACTGAAAACGACAAAAGATTCCATTCATATCCTTTACTAAAAAATCAACAATAGGTAAAATTGGATTTAAAAAATTGTAGGATGATATAAATAATATTACATATTGAGGAAACATTGATGTGGATGATAAATATGCCCCTATAATTACCGATGTATAAACAATCTCGGATAAAAATTAAAATTGCGAGATTCTCCCTTACCTTATGTATGATATGATTTGTATATATCTAAACCTCCTTTATAATGATTTTAATAATTTCGTTGACTTATTACAGAATAATATTCATTATAATGATATCATATATGATCATATTCTTATCATTTTATTAGTAATATTTCATTGTTACTTGTTATTTGAGTGTTCATTATTTTATGTTCTTATGCATGTTTTGTTGAATAAATTCGTATTCCTCTTTTTAGGATATATATAAATCTTGTACAAAATGGTATTAATGTAATATATATCATATTTATTCATTTAATTCATTTATAAAAATAATTATTCAATGAAGATCATGTAGAACGAGTCGCATCACATCGTGGAGATTGTCGGTTGTACGTACACACGAGCGATGATATCATTCCGATGATCATGGAATTGTATTAAAGTGTATGTATACTATTTAAGAATCCATATCAAATTACAATAATCATATATAGTTATTCTTTACACCATTATTCCCATCCATGTAAGGTTGTGGTGGAAAAAATATTACACCACGGCTTTGAGACGGTATTCCGTACGTACGCACGCGCGGTGATTTCTTTTTCCGTAGGATGGATAGAAGGTGAAATATGGTAGTTTCATATTTATAATAACATATAATTATATCAGTAATACTGATGTTATTACTTCATTATGAAAAAACTAAATAAGAGGAAGTAGAAGAAGAAATACATTTGAAAGAATCGGTAACGGATATTACCTCTTCTTCAACACGCCTCTTTGAAACCTCATCTTAGGGCACTAAATTTTTAATTTGAAGAAGACCAGAACAACTAGTATGTTTATAAGGAAGTTGATAAGGGAAATAGTAAGGGGTTGTCTATGATTGAAGGCTCAAAATGCTGTGAGGAGGAGAGGGAGGAGGTTCCCTTTTATAAGGGAGGAGAGGGGTACCTTTGGAATTATAAGAAATATTAATTTATAATAAATTCCATCCCCACTTAAAAACCACAAAAAATGGATCATATCTGAATATTAGATGAGATTGGGTTGTAATATCATCAAATAATAAAATTTAGGCAACTTGGGTTTTTATTTTAAACATTATCAACTTGATTTATCCTTATATAATCTATTTAATTTTATTTGTGGTAATAATATTCTAAATTTTAAAGCATTATAAATAAATACTTATATGTTGTGAATTTCCAATAATAGTATACTTTATTAAATTATAGTCCATTTAAATTTTAATTTATAATTTTTAAATATTTGTGTGACTTTTAAATTTTTTTATTAAATTGACTTTTTATAAAATAACAATAGTGTCAATTTTGATACAATTCATTTATTTGAATTTAAATAAAATATATACAGAATATATGCTCGAACTAATAGATTTAATAGATTCATAATATTTCATTTTTATCTAGAAAATTAGTGGAGCACATTAAATAGTTCATATAATTTTTAATTTAATACTTTTAAAATTATTTATTTTTTATTTCAATCAAAAAAATAATTTCAACATCACTATTATGTCAAAATTAATGATAATTATTTAATCCATAAAAATTATAAATAAATTAATATGATGTAGATAATTTTATTAGATTTCTGGGGACTTTTTATATGCGAAGATGTATGATGATTATCACTAAATTAAAATTATTATACTTATAAGATTTAAAAAAGTGACATTTTGTCGCTTTCTTTGGTTTTAACAATAATTATATGATTTCATGGACAAAAGTACATTACATGAATGTAGTCTTACCCATATATGATATGGGTCGACTTTTATTCATCCAATAAAATTTTAGAAAGATTTAGGGTAATTTTATAATCTTATTTTATCCTTAATTGCCAAATTTACCTTTAACTGTAGTAAATAAAGATTACCGTAGTTACTATTCTTAATATCAAAATATAAAAGTAATACATTAACATAATTTGTACCCACTGAATTCAAATATGGAATAAATTATTCAAAATTAAAAACATATAAATTGAAATAATTAATTTAAAATTAATCTTGTTGTTATGAAAACGGGTTTTAAAAGTTAAAACATTGCCAAATATTGATATGTTTTTACCTATGAATTCAATGTAAAATTAATGGTAATGACATAAATTATATTAAATGGTAAAAATATATTCTATTTATACTTTAAAACCATTAAATTTTAAAATTTCACAATATAAATTATTGCTATGAAAAAAGATTTTTTTAATTAAAATATAGTGTGTTTTTACTATTCATTAAAATATGAAAGTTATCAGAATATTATGAAAAACTTATCCAAAGTAAATTTGTATAACCTGATTAGAAAGAAGAATTTTATTTTGTCATATTGAACTTAAAAACATTTCAAAACTACTTTTAATGTTGGTGCACCAACAAAAGAATGCAAAATAACATTTTTTGAAAAAAACTTATTTTACCTGAAAATTTTATATTGTTCTCATATAATATTATAGAAAATGTGAAGATGAATAATAATGTTATAAAATTCATAATTTAGTTAATACTATTCATAACGGCTAGATTAAAAAATATTTTAATAACATATTATTGTTTACTGAAACTCGATATTGCGTACAACACATGCTATCGAGGAAGGTTGCTTTTGCGTATAACGCAAGCCAAGATAGTGTTGTGTGTACTGAAAGATTCCATTGATATTGTGTATAAAATAAGAAATAAAAAAATATACTTCTCATAAAATATCAGGGTGTTATATTATACCCCCCTTAATATGAATTTCACAATCAAAATTCGTCACATCGTAACAAACAAATGATGATACCTCTCCCTCATCATATCCTTAAGCTCCCATGTAGCTTCTTATAATTGGTGGTTCCTCCATAAAACATTATCCAATCGAGTGGTCTTGTTTCGTAGAAATGTTTTGCTACGATCTAGAATCACTATCAGCTGTTCTTCATAAGAAAGATCTTGCTCAAGCGGTACAACTTCTTAGCTTAGTAAATGTGAAGGATTGGGTATGTACTTTCTCAAGAGAGATACATGGAACACATCGTGAAATTGAGAGAGATTCGGCGGAAGCACCAATCGGTAAGCTACCTTCCCAACACGATCCAATATTTCAAAAGGATTGATATTCCTAGGTTCGAACTTTCCCTTCATTCCAAACCTCATTAGTCTATTCCAAGGAGATATTCATAAGAACACTTTATCACCCACTCCATACTCTAGGTCTTTTCCTCGGTTATCGGCATACCTTTTTTTTCTACTCTGGCTGCACTTATGTTTTGTTGAATAGATCATACCTTTTCTGCAATCTCATCAACAAAGTCAGGACCTAATATCATTCATTCCATAACATCATCCCATCATGTTGGAGCTCGGAATTTCTTTCAATAGATAGATTCATAAGAAGACATTTTACTACTGGAGTGAAAGATATTATTATAAGAAAATTCCACCAAAGGTAGGTGTTGATACAAACCACCTTTTAAAACCATAGAGCAAGATCTAAACATTTCTTCAACAGTTTTAATTGTTCTATCAGACTGACCATCTTTCTGAGGATGATAAGCAGTGATGAAACTCAACTCTATATCTAGAGTATGATGAAGACTTCACCAGAACATCGTGGTAAACCTGGGATCCCGATCAGATATAATGGAAAGTGGTACTCCATGCAAACTTACCACTTCATTTACATATATCCTGGAAAGTAGATCCAGATAGAAATCGTCACTAATAGCAATGAAGTGTTCCAACTTCGTAAGACAATCAACTATGACACTGATATCTTTATTGCCTTTCGATGTTTTAGGAAGTCCAGTGACAATGTCCATGGTGATGTTTTGCCATTTCCATTCTGGTATGGGTAATGGTCGTAACATCCCCTTAGACTTCTGTCTCCCAGCTTTAACTTCCTAACAAACCAAGCATCGAGAAACATATTCAACAACATCTATTTTCATGTCATCCCACCAGAAGTACACTTTCATGTCCCTATAAATCTTCGTTCTTCCGGAATGAATAGAGAATGAAGAACTATGAGCCTCATCCAGTAGATCCTTTTTTAATTCTAGGTTTGGTGGAAAACAAACCCGATTCTTGAACCTTATTATCCCATCACAATCATGGTTGAATTCAGGAACATTTCTCACCTTCATTTGGAACTCTTTCTATGCCTCTTTTATTGTCACATGAATAGATGGTTGAACATTGATTTGAGAAAGATAACAATTTTCCCATTTCATTATAATTCCAAGATCCATCCTTTGTAAATCCATAAATATTGGATCTTTTGTGATCCTCATCATGGATATTCTTGCATGGTCTTGTCGAATTAATGCATCTGCCACCTTGTTTTCATTCCCAAGGTGACAATGAATTGAGAAGTTGTAATATTTAATGAGCTCCAACCATCATCATTAGCGCATATTCAGCTCCTTTTGTGTGAAAATATACTTTAAACTTTTATGATCAGTATAAATATCACACCTTTCACCATAAAGTTAATGCCTCCAAATCTTTAATGCAATGATTACCACAGCTAACTCCAAATCAGGAGTTGCGTAATTTTGCTCAGTTATTTTCAACTGTCGTGAGGCACAAGCTATCACTTGATCATTTTTCATGATAACACAACCCAATACCTTATTGGATTCATCACTTTAGATCAAAAACCTTTCTCCGCTACAAGGCAGTGTGAGAACAGGTGCACTAGATAACCTTCTTTTTAACTCCATGAAATTTCCTTCACTGTCCTCCTTCCAAACGAACTTAACTCATTTCCGAGTCAACCTAGTGATTGGATTAGATAACATTGAAAAATCATTCACAATGCGTCGATAATATCCACCAAGCAAAGAAAAAATTCGGGTCTTAGTTACTATTCTCGGCCTTGACCATCATTCGATAACCACTATTTTTGTTGGATCCACAGGTATCCCCTCTTTTGAGATTATGTGACCCAAAAATGAATCTTTTTGAAGGCAAAATTCACACTTGGTAAATTTGGCATAAAGCTTCTCCTTTCATAGGGACTTTAATACAATTATCAAGTGATCTTAATGTTCTTCATTGATCATTGAATAGACAAGAATATAGTCTATAAATACAACAACAAACTGATCAAGATAGTCCCTAAAGACTATATTCGTTAGATCCATGAATATATTAGGGGCATTAGAAAGAAAAAATGGCATCACTATAAATTCATAGTGTACATTCCTTCTACGGAAAGTCGTCTTTGGTATATGATCCCTTTTGAAACTTAATTTATGTTACCCTGAATGATGATAAATCTTCAAAAAGTATAGAGATCTGCGTTGATGGTCAAATAAGTCATCAATGCAGGGGAGAGGGTATTTGTTATTGATAGTGATATTTTTAAGATCTCGATAACCAATGCGGAGTCTCATTGATCTATCTTTCTTCTTAACAAACAGAACAGGTGCTCCCCAAGGTGATGCACTAGGGCGTATCAATCCTTTTTCAAGATTCTCTTGGATTTGCTTCTTCAATTCCTACAACTCAATTGTGGCCATTCTATAAGGTGTCTTTGAAATAGGCATAGCACCTAGTATGAGTTCTATTGAAAACTAAACTTCACTATTAGGTGTATGACCTTGAAATTCATCCAGAAAGACATCATCAAACTCCCATACAATGGGTATATTATTAATTGTGAGTTTCTCACAAAGCATTTGAGATAAATAACCTTCATTTATTGGAATCAAGTCCCATAAGATGGATGAAATTTCCACTAGAAGGTCATGCACATCTTTTCATCTGTAGAATATCATAGATTTATCTTGAATAAGAAATGCGACTTCGCATCTTTGGAAATTGATATGACCTCTTTATAAAGAAAGCCAATCCATGCCAAGAATCACATCAAATTCCACTATAGGAAGGATCCCAAGATTTACAGGAAGCACTTTCCCACAACGTCAATTGGAGAAGAATTATAAACTCTTGAAGTGACCCTTGTTCCATTAAGAGTTGTCATAGCTAACTCAACGTCTAATTGTTGAGGTATTACGGTGATACCATTAGAAAAATTTTTATAACTAAATGATTGGATAGATCAAAAATCAATTAAAACATTTTCTACTTTAGAGTGGATGGTAAGTGTACCTTTCACCAATTCGTTATCATACTCCACATAACTGATAGTAATTGCATGTGAAATTCCTTTTGCTATGGCCTTAAGAGTTTTTTGACATCGATCATCATCAACAACCCTTGGATTTGGGCATTGATTGGAATAATTCCCCATCTCCTTTCACTTGAAACATTGAAGTGTTGGAGGTGCATTATGTTTAACCTTTTCTTTGTTCACATAATTATTCATCTTCTTCACATTATTTAGACATTCAATTACCTGATAACCTTCTATTCCACGCATAAAACAAATTTTATGTCCGTTTAAGAAAATTCCCTCAATTTTTCATTACACTATATGAGAATAAATGAAAAATCGTATTATTTTTAGTGTGGTCATTTGATTTTCCTATGAATTACATTTTCATATTCCTATGAAAACCATATGACTAATGGGTTACTCCAATATCCATCTAAACCTTGGGAGAACATAAAACAATTTCCTCGTATCTATTGAATTCCCTTATGGCTAACACCCTTTAAAGACTGGGTTTTAAGCCACTAAAAATCGATCGATTTTACTCTCAGGTTAGATAATAATTCCAGATTTGTACCTTTCAAGTCTTGTTAAATTTTATTCGTAGGAACCAATAGAATCATGATCCTTTTTCTTCAGTTGAAGAAACCCTTAACCATCTTTGTACGAAAAATACGATGGAAGTACTTATTGAAAAATATATTCTTGATCTCATCCCTTTCCATGAACTCAATTTCATCCCTTTTCCTCATATTCTTGATAATATTCCACCATTGATCAGCTTCACCTTCCAAACGATATACTGCTAAGATGACTTTATGATTCTCAAAACATTGAAGGAATGAAAATATATTTTCAGTGGTACTAATCCATTGTTCATACACTAATGGATCAGAAGACCCGCTGAATGAAAGTGGACGCTGCCTCATGAAGGATTCAACAGAATGTTGCTCCTTCCATTGCTCGTTTGGAAGTCCTGCATGATTCATAGCTTCAAAAAGTTGTGTAAGCATGGCTACAAGATTTTTCATTCCAGCTCCCATAACATTTGGTTGCTTAGGCAGACAATCATTGCATTTTCCATCACATTCAGCATTAACACGGTTCCATCAGGTTCCAACCATTGACTAAAACCAAGAAGCATAGTGTGAGAAACCCTAATTAAAATAGGAAAAGCACATAATCAGTAAAAAAATTTCACACTTAAGGTCGTATCATACGTTATTTAGGGCCATTTATAAAACACTAATATTATGTTCTATGCTTAGACTTATCCTTAGGGTTCTTACTAAGGTTTTCACATCTTAGTTTCCAAAGGTGGACTATACCATTCCTCTGAAACCGACTATTGCGGTTTGGAATTACTTCTAGTGGAATATAATTGATACCTATCAGGGAACTCCATGGGTGGATACACCCCCTGGGTGGGACACACCACCATCCCCAGTGGCAGCCATTTCCTCATGAATCCCATGGGCAGAGAGCCATGCTTCGTCCAATGCTCACATGTGAGAGTTCCCAATGATCAAATTCATTCTACCTCCATTGCCTATGATACCAACTATAACGACCCATATTTGATATACATTGTTATTAATTCAGAATTGAAGCATACTTATTACAATATATAGAAAAACCATTGTAGGACCATATAGGTATAGTGTCTTTAGAAACTGGGAAACATAAACAACAGGTTTATAAAGAATCTACATTGTCTCCCATTTAATTCATCATATCTAGAGTCACTTTTTGGCATATCATAGTTAATACCCTTCTTATTTTCATGGGGAAATGAAAACATACCAAAGAGTGAAAAAAAATGCTCAGTAAGGGTAAAAAAAAAAATATCAATAATATCATATTTATAAGAACATAACATTTTATATATCTTAACCTACAAAAGAGATCATAATAACATAACATGGGATAAATCATAGTAGTGAAATATAATACCAGTAATCATAACATAAATCATGAAACTTTATGGCATAGGCACATTATCATAGAAAATCATTTCATTTTACTCAAGACTCATTGCCAAGACTATTTTAGCGGACAAAGTGCATTACTGAACCGAGTTCACTCCTCATTCCAGTCCTGTATCACTGAACAAGATTAACGTCCCGTTCAATCCATGCCTATCTCAGGAGATATAAATATTTACCCAATGCATTGGAGGGAGATATAGGTTGCACCCATATCATAATGAAACCATTCTTATGTGTCCCACAAAATCATAAATCATACATCATAGCATAACCTGTGTAATAAAAATGGGATTCATAAACATCGTGAAATCATTAAACAATTCATATAAAATAAAGAACTTCATAAAAATAATTCCATCAAAACATAATAAAATCAATTTAATAATAGGGATAAAAACATAACCCTATATTATCTTATATGGAAAATAATTTTGATAAAACACTTGTTCTCCATTTTTGAGGAAAATATCTTTTCTACTTCAAAAACATTTTTCCTTTCGTAGCATTTCATACAAATTTAAACTAAAAGAAGTTGATTAAAAATAAACATGAAAACTTGTAAAGGAAGCTTCATGGAATTAATGTTCTATTAAATCATAAAAATCCATTCATTCCTTCTATGTTAAAAAACATTCTTCTCGTACTTTGGCCGGAAAAGTCAAAAAGTATATTGTACTAAAAACGACAGAAGATTCCATTTATATCTTTTACTAAAAATTCACCAATAGGTAAAATTGGATTTAAAAAAATTTAGGAGGATATAAATAATATTACATATTGAGGAAACATGGATGTGGATGATAAATATGCCGCAGTAATTACCGAATTATAAACAATCTTGGATAAAAATTCAGATTGTGAGATTCTCCCTTATCTTAGGTCTGATATGCTTTTTACGTATCCAAACCTCCAATATAATGATTTAAATAATGTCATTGACTTATTAAATAATAATATTCATTATTATGATATCATATATGATCATATTCTTATCTTTTTATTAGTAATATTTCACTGCTACTTGTCATTCAGGTGTTCATTGTTTTATGCTCTTATGCATGTTTTGTCGAATAAATTATTATCCCTATTTTTAGGATATAGATACCTCATTTACAGAATGGTATTAATGTAATTTATATCAAATTTATTCATTAAATTACTTTATATAATCATTATTCAATGAATATCTTGTACAACGAGTCACATCACATTGTGGAGACGGTAGGCCATACGTACGCACAAGCGATTATATCATTCCCATGATCGTGGAATTGTATTGAAGTGTATGTATACTATTTAAGAATCAATATCACATTACAATAATCGTATATAGTTATTCTTTACACCATTATACCCTTACAAGTAATGAGTGGGTGGAAAATAGATTACACCAATGCGTGGAGACGATATTTCGTACGTACACACGCGTGATGATTTCATTTTCCGTAGAATGTATTGACGGCGAAATAGGGTTGTATCATATTTATAATAACATATAAGTATATGAGTGATACTGATGTTATAACTTCAAAATGAAACAACTAATGAAGTGGAAGTAGAAGAAGAAATAAATTTGGAAGAATCGGTAATGGATATTACCTCTTCTTCGACACGCCTCTTTGAAACCTCCTCTTAGGGCACTAAATTTGGTATTTGAAGAAGACCAGAACCTCTAGTATATTTATAATGATGTTGATAAGGGTAATGGGTAGGGTTTGGACGGGTTTGAAGGATCAAAATAGTGTGAGGATGAGAGGGAGGAGGTTCCCTTTGATAAGGGGGGAGAGGGTCGCCTTTGGAATTATATGAAATATTAATTTATAAAAAATTCCAAACCCACATAGAAACCACAAAAAATGACTCAAATCAGAATATTAGATGAAAAAGTGTTGGAATATCATCAACCAATATAATTTAGACATGTTGGGAATTTATTTTAAACATTATCAACTTGATTTATCCTTATATAATCTATTTAATTTTATTTGTGGTAAAAATATTCTAAATTTTAAATCATTATAAATAATTACTTATATGTTGTGAAATTTGCATAATTGTATACTTTATTACATTGTTGACCATATTAATTTTAAATACTTTGGTGATTTTTAAACAATTTTATAATATGTAATTTTTATAAAATAACAATAGTGTCAATTTTGACACCATTAATTTATTTGACTTTAAATAAAATATATACAAAAGATATATTCAAACTGAAAGATTTAATAGATTCATAACATGTCATTTGTATCTAGAAAATTAGTAGAGGAAATTAAATAGTTCCTATAATATTTATTTTAATACTTTTAAAATCATTTATTTGATATTTCAATCAATAAAATAATTTCTACATCACTATTGTGTCAAAATTAATGACAATTATTTAATCCCTAAAAATTATAAATAAATTCTTATGATGTAGATAATTTTATTAGATGTCTAGGGACTATTTATATACTATGTTTTATGATATTTATCACTAAATTAAAATTATTATATTTATAAGATTTAAGAGAGTGACATGTTGTCACTTTCTTTGGTTTTAATAATAATTATATTATTTCATGTACAAAATTCCATAAAATGAATCTAGCCTGACCCTTATGTGATATGGGTCGACATTTAGTCATCCAATAGTATTTTGGAAAGTGTTAGGGTAAATTTATAATCATATGTTTACCCTTTATTGTCGGGATTACCTTTAATTGTAGTAAATAAAAATTACCGTATTTACTATTCATTATATCAAAAAAAACAAGTAACCCATTTACATAATTTTGACCCACTGAATTCAAATATTGAATCCACTTTTCAAAATTCAAAACCCAGAATTTGTAGTAATTAATTTAAAATTAATATCGTTGTTAAGAAAACTGGTTTTAAAAGTTAAAACATTGCCAAGGATTGAAATGTTTTTACCTATGAAGTCAATGTAAAATTAATGGTAATGAAATACATTATATTAAATGATAAAAATATATTATATTTATACTTTAAAACCATTAAATATTTTAATTTAACAATATAAATTATTGAGATGAAAAAAAATTGTTTTTAATTGAATTATAGCTTGTTTTTACTATTCATTAAAATATGAAAGTTATCAGAATAATATGAAAAACTTATCCAAAGTAAATTTTTATATCATGATTCCAAAGAAGAATTTTATTTTTTCATATTTACTTTATAAACATTAAAAAAATAGATTTAATGTGGGTGCGCTATCAAAAGGGGCCAAAACTACATTTTTTAAAAAATACTTATTTTACCAGAAAAATTTATTTTGTTCTCATACAATGTTCTAGAAAATGAGTAAGATGAATAATAATGTTATAAAATTAAAAATTTAGTTAATACAATTCATAAAGGCTTGTTTATATAATATTTTAATAACATGTTGTTGTTATGTGAAACTCGATATTCCGTACAACACACACTATCGAGGAAGGTTGCTTTTGCATATAACGCAAGACATACTAGTGTTGTATGTAGTTAAAGATTCCATTTATGTTTTCTATAACATACTACATTAAACAATATACTTCTCCTAAAATATCAGGGTGTTACATTCAACATACCGTTCATTATAAATATAATTTTTTTCATCCTTTTGTTTCAGAAGTATTGTATGATGTTTGGATAATACCACCATTTTTTCAATAACTAATACATACCATTCTCCTATTCTTCTTGTTGAATTTTTTATCAGAAATACCAATTAAATATTCAAGAATTTTTTTTTAAAAAATCTTTGGGAAATACCTTCATATGTTCATTGAATATAAAAAATTCAAAATGTGAATCATTATTATCCCATATTTAAAATGATTTAATAAAATATTCATAATGAAAAGTACCATTACAACATATACCAATTTTATTACCATCAGTTAGTGGTGTCTCATTATTTACTATATGATTCTTCTTCATATACCATGCATATATTTTCATTATATTCTTATATGTATTTCTAGAAACATCCAAAATTTTACCCTAAGGTGTAAAATGATTTTTACCTTTCAAATATAGAATAATAATTTTTTTAAATATATAGTTCATATAATATTTCTTGTATATTTAGAGGGATCCTTCCCTATGATATAAAAAAAGATCCATATTCCAGATTAACCACTAAGAGAGGGGGTAAATTATTGGATTACATATTGCATAGTATATATTTTGAATTCAACCTATTAAACATCTTATGTATCTTGATCCAGTAATGTATATCTCATAGTCTCACTTCCCATCCATAAATGATAAGATATATCACATCACTTGTTATTTACAATGTTTTGAACAATCATCCACCCCTTTACATGTTGGTTCCTCTCCTTGTCATGAATTATCCACTATAGAATTATCATGAATTACATTTTTTTATGTTGAAACCAGTTATACTCCAATGCAGTCAATATTATAGTTGATCCTATTTATACCCCCAATAATTGATTTCTTCAATCATTGTTGGTTAGACTCCCACACTACCATCTCTTCTAATCATGTCTCTTGAACAACATGTTATACCCCAAATAACAACATCCTTCTTCTTATTAACTATGAACCCTTTGTAAAAAAAATTGATCCTATTTGATTCTACACAAATAGGTACTAACCCTTCTATATAATATTTCTAGAATAAGCATCCATATATTTTATACTTAAATTGCATATATAAAATGGAATCATGTGTACCGATCTAGATCATATACTACTAGTCTTATATAGATAATGAGACATTACTCAGTCAATCAAAAGGCTTAATAAAATATTCTTCCTTATATCATATTATGTAATAATCCCAATAATATGGTAGAAAGGGATTCAAATATGTTTTTCTACAGTATTTTATGTATGAAACATCTTTTATAACATCAAATAAGTTTTCCATTTTGAATTATCATCTTTATACATACATGTATTAAAAAATTCATAGTACATGAAAAGTGACCATAACTCTTTATTTTTCTCATCATTTTATGTTCCTTACCTCTTTAATTTTTCAATATAAAAAATATAGTGCACTAATTAATTCTTTTTCATATATTTTTCTTCAGTGATATTTATGTTTTTTAATGGTGTAAGTAGGGTTCATGGCATACATGGATTGCATGATATCATTGTATTGTATTTATTTCACGTAACTAGGTAATGCTCACATGAAATATATTTCATCAATAACAGTAAAATCCATAAATTAAGTTAAATATCACACTGTTGTCTTATTTTCTATCTCATAACATAGTCCAATGGCATGTAAATTCTCATTTTCCTTCATGTTTGGGACTTTTCTTGAAAGAATCATGTGAAAATCATTATTTCATCATGTGACAGGGGTTGTACACGGGTCACCTATTTCATGAATAGTTCATGTGAGTGTATTCTCCATTGTATGAATATATTACGTAGAAATATTCTATTATTCACATGATTATATATTTTGTATTCTCTATTTCATGATGAAATATGATATCTATATATTATCTCAAATAGTTGACACCCTCGACCTCTGCCTCTGTTTAAATATAAATCTTATAAATTCCTTATATCTAAATTTTATTCCATGTTAAAGACTCATTAAAATATGCTAAGTACCTATATATTTTATTGGTATTTTAAAATTTTAAAGTCTCAGCTTCCTCACGTGATGATGGAATGATCACATGATTCATATGATAACATTTAATGATTGCTTAGTTGATCACGGGACACCTCTATTCATAAAATTATTTACCACATGATCTTGTTACTTTTTTATCCTTTTCATGATCATATTTTTCTTCATGTAATTTCATTTTTTACATTTGATATAAATTCTATAACATCTTCATTTTATAGAAGTTGAAAATCACATAACATTCATGGAATGAAATTAATCCATTATTTACGCGTTTGACTAATTATTTTAGACATGGATTATATGATTTTAATCACATGAATACATGATCTATGGATACCCACATGATAGAATAATTAACTTAAAATGAAACATGAATTTGACATGTTTGAATCACATTCTTTGAATATTTCCTTGTGTAGAAGACAACTATTTCATGTATGCGCTTGATATATTCAATAATGCCTCATTACCTTGGGATGATCACATCAATTGATGGATTTAACTTTTTATACCCAACTATAAATATAAGGTAGTAGATGATTACATAATTTTTTCCATTCATTGGCACATTATGTCTATATTTTATATATATTGGTGAATAGTTACATGATACTCTTATCCAACTATGAATAATTTCTCATTTGGGAATTTCATAATATGTTTTCACATGTCATTATCACATTCATCTAGCATTGGGGTTCAGTACCTGAAACACACAACACACTTACCTCATCAGATTCACTACACAAAAACTAGACAACTAGCAGATAACCCAACTCCATGTGTGCTCACTTGTGCACTTATATTGAACTATAAACATACCCACCCTCATCCACTACACAAGTTGGCCTAGTTTGGTTCCCATCATATGGTTCAACACTTTACTCACAATTAATTTTTTGATCTAGTTATATGGATCATGTTTTGGACCATAATTATAATAAGGAAAAATCAATAAACATATTATATTCTATGTATAGAATATATCATCAAGTCTTCCACAAATACCATATGAAAAAATATTATTTTTCTTGTAAATTTTTTTATTTGTGTTCTAAAGTATTATTTATTAAAAACTAAATTTCATGGGGATTAATAAAAAACACATCATGTAATAAAACAGTTGTTTTTTTACATATTAATACTTGTTGAAAACATTGTGTAATTCATAGACACAAGTCCAATATCATAAGACCATATTAACAAACATCACAATATTGGGAAGAATTATTCAAACAAGGAATCAAATTCATTTAAATGAATCAATAAAAAATCTTCATGAAACACCAAATTATCCACCAACACATATGAATCATTGACAGGAATAATATTATTGTATTGTAATCAAATTATATTAAATGAATCCATAAAAATTCGTTAAGCCTCACTACTTACCAATATTAAATCCCCAAAACACGCATTGAAAACAAATTCAACCCAAAGGTTAAATAATCACCCCATTTGAATTATTTTTAAATATCAAAACATGTCATAAAATTCATTTTATTTTGAAAAATACCCCCCACCCTATTGACAATCATCATGCAAAGGACATGTGTGGTCTCCAATTCTCATCTTTCTTATAAAAAACATATTCTACTCTATTTTAAGATTATTTCCTAAACACATATAATGGAGAGAGATGTTATAAAATGATTATCATATAAAATATCCTTTATTTAGTCATGTATAATTCAATGTGGTATATCCCAGTGTAGAAAAAATAATTGATATTACAATGGTTGTCGATGTTGTCCATAAATTACCATGCATGTGAACTCTTGATCATATATTTTTTTAAATCTCATAATAGGGATTGTTTATACATTAAATATATAATCCACTATACACAATAACTAAAACATCAAAAATTAGAGGTGAATGAAATTATATACCCATTTTAATCTTAAATTCATCAAATAATCAGTCACCCTTAATGAATTATAGTATAGAAATGGAGTATTAAGTATGAGAGTGTGATTGGCTTACCCTGCTATCAAATTTTCCTAGTTGTCTTGATTTCCCTCATTAAATATGTAGTGAAAATTTAATATCCTAATATTATTATCTCTACCCCTCATGGGATACATTAATATACATAAATTACCTTAATGTTAATAAAAATAATATATATAACTGAATTTGGTGGGATCATATTTTTTAGGAGTCATATTCAGGATGAGTGATTCTTCTCATCCTCTGACATTCTTTTCTCCCAATCTCATTATGGGTTGATTTATTTAGACTCATCTTTATGTTTTATGTCTCATATACTTGATTATATTATTTAATACCTTGAGCTTATTCAATGTGAGAAATAACATTTTCTATTTTAGTTATTTCAGTACATGAATCCTTAGGTGCTTTAATTTTATTTTTAAAAAACTCCAACTACACCGGAAGGCATGTCAATTATTTATTGGATAAATATCCAAAAATCTTACAGCATTCACACTTGTGAAAATATTGACTTAATATTCAAGTTGAGAAGCAATTATCAACATTTGGTAATTTATCTTCTAATCTCACTTTCTTTTATTTATCTTTATAAATTATTTCATCTTCATCTAATTTTATAGCCAATATCTTTTAATTTGGAAAAACAGTACAGACTCTTTATTTGAATTATATATCATCATAGAATATTCACATGACATAAAACTATTATAATAATTTATAATATTCCATTTCACTACATAGTTAATGTCTCCAGAATGTCTTGATCTACATTTTTCAGCTGTGATACCCTTCTATACACATATTCCACAAAATTATTTTATGTATACAAATTTGTTCTAAGATATATGATTTGATAGATTTAAGGCCACACAATTCTATCAATGAGAATATATCCCCATATCTCTACAATATATTACCTTTGATGGACACCTAATTCTTTTAAAAGATATTTTATACTTGTAAGAGTAGTCTTGGTGCCCATATTGTTCATATTACAAACCAAAACCAATGAAATTGGAATTGACACCATGATATACATTTTATCCAAATATTTGTTGTTTGTGTACTTATTTATACCGAACCATATTGTATAAATGGGTGGATATAATGTTGAAAAATTTCAATTCACATTTTATTTATGAAATGATATATCATTTTTCCTCTTAGTGATATTTTTTTTAACAATCCCCTTTATTTGATTAAATTTCAAGATTGGATTATCAATTTATTTTTTTACCTCACAATTAAATTTATGGTATTATATTTTCATTATCATATGATTTGGTCATGATTGGTACATACTAGGACTCATAATAAATGTGTAAAATTTTGTTTCTGTACACTTATAAACCCTCAATGAATTCAAAAATGTTCTTTATAAGTAGATTAATTTAATGTTCATTTTTCTTCTCTAGTGACAGTATATTCATATTTTTACATTTTATTCCCCTAAATGAAATAATTTTATTAATTTCAACACTTTTTATGTTATTCCAGCTATTTAAATACTTTTTACCAATATTAAAGTAACACCCAAAATAGATTATTAATATCCTTATATTTATTCCTGGTGCAACATATCTTGATTTCATATATTATTATTCCTCCATTGAAAAATTATTAGGAAACAACTATTTATTAAAAAAATTCATTAAAACAACATATTGTTGGATTACCATATTTTTTCACCATCCTTATTTTCAATAAAATTGATTAAAAAATGTACCATAATTAGAAACATCATTTTTAAATGTAATCATTTCTAGGATATAAGATATCTTCTTCTTAGGGAATGATTTAATCTTATTATAGGATGATATCTTTTTATTTATGGAATCATTCTACTCAATAAAAAATTGTGTGGTACCTTTTTTTCTTTCAATTTTGTATGTTTCATCTTATTATGATTTTAAATTCATCATTCTCACCTAATTCTCCCAACATATCATGTTGAGAGAGTTATTTCCATCGTTAAATGATCTCGTAATTTCTTCCCAATCCCCTTTTTGATTATTTATTATTTCCTCATTAATTTTTCTTGATTCATGTAAATAATTGCTAAGAAACTTTACTTTATTTTCATTATCCACTAATTGACTATATTTTACCACCCATGGAAGATTCTCTAATTGTTCAAGTGCATGAAAATATTCTATAAAATCTACCTCAATGATATATTTCTGAAAATTCTTTATTTGAAATTATCAAATATATTTATCCAGTAATTCATTTAAAAGATTAATGTTTCCATAAAATTCTTTTCACATGTTTGTTGATAGTTTTCGATTTGACATAATGTTTTTCCAATGACAATTATAAATAATTAACCTCTTCTTCCATATATAGTTTTTATTCTTGAATAACCATGACACCATGAGAATATTATTAAAAAATTATTTTGGATGTTTATTATGATATTCGATGAATTAAAATATAAAATCACCAGCAAACCATAATCAACACAACACGAACAAGATTCATTATAATAATCTTAATACAATGTAAGGATGCAACATATATGAATTTGATTATATTTTTGTCACTATTTCTCTATATTTATATTTATATTATTCTCCATACTCCATGCCTACCATTTCTTTTTGTCATTTGAGTATTGGAAGAAATATCTAGATTATTTTCCATTGGAGTTACATCCTTTTTCTCTATCTGAGTTAGCTCACTCATTTTAATAATATTATACATCATATATGTTAACATGGTTTTTTAATGATAACTTTCTCTTTAATATTAATTTTAGAGCTCCATGAAGGATTGACCACTAATATTTCGATAAATTATAAGTTTACATTCAATAAATTCTTTCATTTATACTCAAAATCATTAAATTGTAACAGAACATGATAGAATTTTTCATATATCACTGTCACAATACATATTGATAAATAATAATAGAAAACACTATATATGGGGTTTAAAAGTTTTTTTACAGTGATATAATCATTTCCTTATTTTTAGTCCTCCAAACATAGATTCTACACTATAATCTTATCATAAATTACAATGGTTAGGAAATAAAATATTTATACACCCTAGTAGTCAAGTATCTAGTTGATCCTAGTTATACCCCCAATAATCAGCCTTTTTACATTTTTTTGGTTAGGCTCCCCAACCACATTATCTTTTTCTAATGATACATTAAATTCTTGAAATACCCCCAATACCAATCTTCTTTGTCTTCTTAGATTTAATCATTTTATAGAAATATCAACTACTCTTCATCTCATATACACCAATGGATGTTAATCATACTCGATAATTTTACTACACTAACTAGAAATACTTTGTATACTTGAAGTGCCTCTATAGAAAATAATCATGTGCACCTATCTTTTTCAAGTTATCTTGATATTCATTAGATGATTAAAGCATCATTAATTAATTAAATTTATTGGGAAAGTTTTCATCCTTATATATGATGATATCATGACCTCAATAATACATGTGTAATTTATGAATGCATGTTCATCAATAATATTTTACAAAATAGAGATCATATACAATGCTTACTCAATGTTTCTTCTTAAATTATCTACATTATTCATGAATTCACGTAATAATGCACAGTGCATGACCATTTCATAGAAACCATAATATTTTCCTTTTTTTTTGAATTCTCATGTCAACTATTTAATATCAAAATATCAAAATCAACTATTTTATAATTTTCTTGTATCTTCCTTCTAAGATCTTGATGTTTTTCAATAATGGTATATAGGTTGAATGAAGTACATGGATTTAATGATAAATTTTTTAGTTATTTCAGTCAAGTGATGAGGTAAGTCTCACATAACTATCTCCTTTCATGAAAACTACCTTCATTAAATCTTGGTAAGGATACTGATTTTGTTTTATTATATTTTATGTAACTTTTTATGGAATCACAAAAATTATCATGGATATTAATGTAATGGGTTTGGATGAACAAATCACTTGAACCACTTATGTCTTACCTAATGAGACATGGGATTTCTAAAAGTTTTCTTTCATATGAATAGATCACACTTGTGTCTAATCCATCACATTAGTATATCATTTGAACAATTTATGTTCTTCAATTTATAAATGAATGAATATGCTTTGTTTCAAGGGGAAATGAGAGTTCTCTTTGATGTCATGAATAACTCCCCCTAAAAACCCTTTCCTCTATTTATATTATATTGTTATCACTCCCTTACATAATAATTTTATGTCATAACTATAACCCATTAAAAGTACCTGAAGATCTAATGATCTCACTAGCATTTTAAATATCAATTGTTTTGGATTTATTATGCGATGTTGGAAAGATCTCATTTTATGATAAATTTGTTGATCATAATACACCTATTTTATTTGTTTTATTGGTTTAATGACCACGAGACTCCTTGGTAATTCATATAATCATCTAGCTATTCACTAGATGAAATTGTGGATGGTCTATATAAAATTAGTAAAGTTTTTACACTATAGAAGATCAAATTGTTGGAATATTCTTATAGTGGATGTTACAATTTATTTAGGATACAGATTCATAACTATCGACATGTCTTATTTCATTGTCTCCACATGATCATGTGATCCATGTATCATCCAATTATTAATTCATGTGATGTGTATGAATATCGAATAATCATTTGGTTGAATCACTGTATTCATATAATGGAATTCATGCCAGCAAATTATTTCATACATGTCCTAATTTTTATTGATCATGTCTAGTCCCCATAGTTTGACTACTAGAGAGGTCTCTCTATCCCAATATCATGACATTTTCTTATTGCTTTGAGATAAAAAAATGTGGTTTTACACCCATAAAAAAATAAAATCGCATCACATAAGTCATAACAAACAATAATTGTCCAATTTAAACTCAGACAATACACATGTAGGCTCACCTTCATAATCCTACATGTCAATACACCACCCCACTCTCATCCTCAATGTGGTATGTCTATTTTTTCTCCCATGCACATAGTTCATCCCTTCATTCATAATTCCTTGGACGATCTTATTGGATGGCTCATGTGGTTGTCCCCTGTCTTTTAATAGTCCATCAAAAAATATATACATGATATTATAAATATAGAATGTATCATTTAGCATTTATAAAAAACCTCAAGAAAAAATAAAAAATATTTTTTATGTCTTTATTTTATCTAATATTCTAAATTTTTTCATGTTAATAATATTTTTTTGTCATAAAAAAAACTCATCATCCGATTAAATATTTCCTGAAATTCAATACTTCTTAAATATTGAATAAAAGTGTCATACATAGACTAATGTCATATAATTCAATAATTGTTCAAAAATCGTCACAATTTTAAGGGGAAAATTTCATGCATGAAATCCAATTAAAATAAATGATTCCATAATAATTTCCACATCATCCACCAACACATATGGATCATTGACGGGGATAATTATCTAAGAATGAATTATAATGATATTAAATGAATATATAACAACACAAATAGGATCTCCAGTTCGATTGATTAAATCAAAAACACATATTGACAAATCATTGAAAAAAATCAACAATGGATATCAACACATGTAAATAAACTCATAGTTTATAAAACCATGTTTTAACAATTAAAAATAATTGGAAAACATCTCTCCCTTTTCAATGTTTTTCTATATGGTTAGAACTAAAAATGTACTAAATACAATATCCACTTTTTTCCAAAATTCCATACCACAACCACAAAAAATAAAAAAATAAAGAAATTAATGAAATTTATAAATTAAATATAAACCAATGTTGCATTAGGTGTCACACTATCTTTAATTGGTTTCGATGTTTTATTTAGGGATTGTTTTGAAGAAAATATATTATTTTAATATTGGTGGTGGAATGTTTTCTATGTTTTAGAATACATATTAGTGTAAAAACTTATTAATAGTTTATAGAATTTTAGAATAAATTTTTTATGTTTAGATATTATTGAAGTTGTAAAAAATGGGTATTTTACCCTTATGGATGGTCATAATATGTATATGTTTGACTGGATGAATATAAAGAATGATGTCCTTGATCGTAAAAAAATTATAGTTTCACATTTATAGAATTAATTTATTAAATTATTGAGGATTAATATAGAGATAAAGATATGGGATATGTTAGATAACATCTATTAAGGGAATGTTAAAAATTAATGAAACTACATTATAAATTTAAATATCTTGTCTAAATAAATCTGAATACATGATAAAAAAACATGATGAATTATTTATATGATTCAATGAATTTGTGCGCACCATTAATGGTTTTCAATGTACTCTTCAAGATCTATTGTACTATAAAATAAAAATAAAATCATTTTATAAAAATCTGATGCAAATGTTAGGATACTAATAAATTTATATTGTATCATTTATGTATAATAATTATTACTTAAGAGATTAATAACATAATTAATTGTATGAAGTATATTAAAGATGAAATAAAATATCATTTCATTTTTGTGTGGATAAAATTTAAAAATAATTTAAAAAGGAAGATTCGAATTATAATTTTTAATATTATGTTCCATTAATGATTTATAAATTGATATCATTCATCTCAATATGTGTTTGGATAGTTAATATATTGTATAATGGAATTCCTCCACAAAATATTTAAATTTTGGAACTATTGTACATTTTGTAGACAATTTTCCAATGTTCATTGAAGAATAATGAAATGAAGAACATGAATTATAAATTATTTAATCAAAGAATAAATATTCAATGTCCATGTAGTTGATTATTTATTCCATGTGAAATGGTAAAAAGTAATAAAACTTTAAAAAATTAATTTCATGTCTTTGTTCGATAATGAATAATGTGGTAATGTTAAAACTTTTAATTAAACATAAAGTGAAGAAAAAGTGAATTTATTGACAACTAAAAATAATGATGATGAATTAACTAGTGAAGAAGATGATAATGAAGTAACAAATGAATAAATTGAGATTGAGTTTATGTTGAATGAAATGTTGAAATATTTTCCTAAAATGATCTTTAAGATGTGTAATGACAATAAAAATTTCATGAAATAATCTTATAAATAAAATGATATTCACTCAACCCATCTTAAAAAATCAAATTTTTAAGTAGAATGAAGATTGGAAGTTCTTACATGGTGAGTATAATAAGTTAAAGGGGGAATAAAAGATAATGTTAAATAAAAATAAATTCAATTTTAGTTTTCTATAATATTTATTGGATACAAAATGTTAGGTAAACACGGTCATGGATAACATTTAAAATATATGTAAGAATTGGGATAATTCATTAACATTGTTATTAATGATGATGAATCCACAACATTTTGTGAGAATAATATTAATTTTTAGATACCCCACTAAATATAAATATTATTCATATATGTATGGAATAAAAGAATAATTTTTTGTTAAATTTATTGGAAATAATTTTTGAGGTAAATAAAATGAAATTCAAGATGTCAATAAATTAAAAAAATCAAACATTAATGAAAAATATACTATGAATCAAAGGATGAAAAATATGAGGTAATGTATGGTGATCATGTAAAGTTAACATAATAAAAAATTAGTTACTTTTCAAAAAGGTTCTATAACAATAGTATAAAAGTTCCCAAAATAAAAGGAAATACCACCTTGTCATCAAGAAATTTTTTGGATGAAATATAATTTTTATGTTTACTGTTGGTACTACGATTGAATAGAACACGTGGAAAGAATATAATTATTTTATTAGGGGTATTTATATGAACCTAGATGTTTTGGAACACATTATTTAATGGGATGTTAGATTTATTATAGAAGATAATTTTAGAGAAAATAATGAATTTAGGATGTGAAAATGGAAAATCAAATTCATATATTGAAAGAATAATGTAGAAGGTGTTTCTAACAATGTAATGATGGATAATTATTTTATTATAGTATTTCTAGATCGATGGATTAGAAATTTAAATACTAAAAATATTCATTAGAAAATTAATAATGGGAAATCACTTTTGGTGGAAGTCTCATTGAATTATATATAAATAAAATATTCATGGATTTGATAAAGTATATTTTTATCTCACATTAATGGTGATATAAATAATTTAAATTGATATAAATGTTTAACAGAAGGTTTCAAGTCATTTGAAAATTCTGGGTCACTCAAGATAAAATGAAAAAAAGCAACAAATATTTTAGAGACTATGATGAAGTTGAAATATAAGCATTGGGTGAAAAACTAAAATAACTCATCTCATAATGTTACTCAACATTAATATGATTCTACTATTTACCTTTTTATATTTATGGTTTAATGATAAATATTTTAAATATTTATATATTATCTTTATAGTGTAATGTGAATAAGATGTAACTTTATTAAATTTGGATATTCTGAAAATTCCTATTACATGGGCGTAAATTAAAAGAATGTTTTTTATAAAAATTCCATGACAAAAATATTAAAAATCCACGAGTATACTTAAATAATTGATGAAATGTTCAAAATTCATTTATTAATAATAGAGAAATCAATTAAAATTCTTCCAAATGGTAAAATTGGAAGACTCATAAACCATTACACTTGAAAGTGTTTATTAAAACATCCAATTCATTGGAATTTATTTATTCAGATTTCTATGTGTATATGAGAGAGAAATAGAAAAATATGGATAAATAATATGTATTTTTTATTAAATAATATGCCGATATTTATTATTTTATTTTGATTAATTATACATTAGGGGACATGAAGATGATTATGAGTATTAATAAAATTATTAAAATGGAGTGGGATATATCATTGATGAGAATTAAGAGATTATGGAGTGAGGGTAAACAATAATAATTATATAATATTATTTCAAATAATTATAGTATCTAATATTATTATAGTACAGAAAACTCCCCATAAAATGTTTTTATGAAAAAATGAAAACATTTGGTGGAGATGGTCTAAATGATGTTGGTGGAGTATAATAAATAATGATTTGAGGAGAGTGATACAAAAAAAAAGTCATATTCAAAAATATTATTCAACCTAAAAATCCTTACCTATAAGGACCCGGCCTTCATACATTACATAATCATGAATTAAATGAATAATTCACATTGAGGATCTTTTTAGGTTTAGAGTTGTAGAGAATTAGAACATAACTATTACCTCTCAAAAGATTAAAAAGTATACACTTTTACTAAGTTTCCATGAAATAAGAACTCTTAAAAAGAAACATGTCTAGTTCCATGTTTTAGACAACCTAACATTTCCTTGATCCTATCATTGACCCTATTCAACTTGTAGTCCTGTGGAAAACATTTCAAAAACTTGGGATGAGCATAAAAATCCCAGTAAATGATACAGAATGAAGGAAAACTGTTAGTTTTTCAAAACAACAAGTAAACCAAGAATTATTTATCAAAGTAATACTTTTCACCTTTATGAAGTAGTAAAAAACTCTTCACTGAATAAAATATCATTACTTACCCTTTTGTAACCAAAATATTACCATAAAACCCATATAAAGAACACATAACATATAAAGGTAACTTGGGACATAAACATACTTAAATGGAATAACCATATGGTCGACTTCCACACATATCACATTATAGAATCCCTATACGGCCAACTTCCATACACAATGCATTGGAGGTTATAACGTAAACACACGTCCTGGTATTCACAGCACCACCCGTCAAAGGATTTATCATGTAACCACCCGTCAAATGTCCAAGTACCATTATAAAATCATAAGACATAAAACAAATAAAATGGAAGGAAAACATTTCCACATTTCGATCACAATATATCACTATAATATATTGACATAAAAAATACATTAAAAACCAATATCAATACCAAAATACATAAAAGAGTATATGGTATTAATTTACGTTTAAAAACATTACGGTTTGTTGAGGAAGCCAAAGGCCAAATAATACTCGCGGCGGCGGAAAATGCCGTTGACACTGCGTACGTTAAAAGAAACATTCCTTTTTGTCATTTTGTAAAATGCTTCGTAGAAAAAAGATTCCTTTGTATAAAATTAAATTTCAAAGGGGTTTATACACCGTATAAAATAAATCCTTGTATTAGAACAAAATTTGCCTCAATGAAATGAGATTGAGACGAAGTCCCTTACAAAGACGGTATCCTTGGATTAAGGATAAATCAATTACATAATTATGTGTGACAAACGAATTAACCAAATATAAGTTGATATTAAGTGTATAACAATCAGAGGTCATTCACACATATTCATATAAAGACATATTCATGGAGTACAAGTTTATCCCAAAGAATCAAAATTGGGTTAAGAAGTTCCCTTGAAAAAATTCGACAGCCTAACGGCGTCACTTCAAAATACAAAAAAAGAGTTGATGAGAGAGAAAATGGTATCTCATAACATGGACATAAAATTTACATCAATAAGGATATAGAATAACATATACCAACATAAAAATTTGTAAATTAAAAGACCCAACAAAAAGAAGTCTTTTAAAAAGATGAGGGTTAAAGGTTCCCTTACCGACTTGGGTATATTTGGAAACATACACCACATGAAATAAGGAAAATAAAACATTGGTGTAAATAATCATAAATGAATGTTTATTACACAAAGAGAATAATAATGGGCAGTAAATATATCAGTCAAAGGAAATTGTGGAAAATGTAGCATAAATATCACTGGAATAAAAGTGAGATGAAAAATCCTTTACGAAAACTCGGCAGCCTAACAACACCACTTAAAACATCCAAAAATGGATTGATGAGATAAAATAGGGTCTCTCAGCATAGTAAAATAATGTTTACAGAAAGAGGAATATAAAATAACATCCCCCAACATAACAAATATGAGCTTAAAATAAGTGACATAACGGAGAGTACTTAAAAACAGAGAGATTGGATCATTTACGAAAATTCGGCAGCCTAACGGCGCCAATCAAAACGTCAAAAATGGATTGATGAGAGAAAATAGGGTCTCTCATCATATAAACATAAAAATTACAGTATGGTTAATATAAAATAACTTCCCATTCATTTGAAATATGAGCTTAAAAGGAATGACTTAAGAGAGTGTACTTAAAAAGAAAGCGAGGGGTAGGATCCCTTACCCCATGTCCGACTTGCCTTGTTCGTTTCATTATATTCCTGAATAATAAACTTTGGTAAATTTATAATTTCTTAAGGACCTCCTTTAAAGATTATTATTCCGTTCATATCACATATTATAATGTTATAATATTTGGTTAATAATGTGAGTTCATATTAGACGTTTTGTCGATGTTTTGTACATGAGTCAAAAATGAACTTGTTTGAAAATGATTGTCCATATAGTTATAAGTAAATTATCTCAAGAATAGTATTAATGATTTAAATATCATATATATCTAGTAAATATTCATTTTTATACTATTCCATAACATTTGGAGATAAAAATAAATGAAATACACCATTCATGGAGACGGTAGGCCGTACGTACGCATGAACGCTACTTTCATTTCTTTGACATATTAATGGAATTAAAAATAAATGAGATATATATATAATATATTTATAGTATAATATATAAGTTATATAGGTCACATATTTTCATTAATCTCATTATTTATACATTCCATGTATTGCATGAACGATTCACATCACTTGAGGGGGCGGTAGTCCACACTTCCTCGTATGAAATTATCGCATTTGCACAACATGCAAAGAATAAAGGTATGTTTTAAATATAAAATAAAGAAGCATATGGATAACATAAATACTATATATATAATATATAAAATACAGTGACATCATAATTTCCACCATGAAAGTTGTTAAGTGAATATTGAATAATCATTGTTTTGTGAGGCAGTAATTCACCATGCATAGAAACAGTATGTTCTTTAACCATTAGACTGAGGTGTGTGTAAGTGTAGCTCGAATACTTCACATAAAAACATCCTAGTATATTGAAGATACTGTTTTGGTTACAAAATAAAGGAATAAAAAGGGTTTAGGGGTTTGGAGAAGCAAAATAAAACAGAAGAACACAAGTGAAGACACTACCTTTAAATCGGGTAACTCTTTTTCATTTGAGCTCAAAGGCATACTTGGAAAGACTTATCCAAAAAGTGAGTCTTCTAGGAGTAATAGAGGGATGTGGAGAGACAAAAGGGGCAGGTTTTGGATTTTCCAAAAGCTTGAGAGGTGTGGTTAAGGTGGTAGAGGTGGGGGACTTTTATAAGAGGAGAGGAGGGGCACTCTTGGAATGTCTTGAAAAGTAACAATATTATAAAATGATTTTCGGATTTTAAAGGTCCCAAAATTATATATTTCTAGGATAAGGTGATAAGGATTCTAAATCCACACATCCAATAGGTTTTAGACAATATTAGGTATTAGATTTCATATTATATTTTCATTTTATTTAAATCGTGAAATAATGAGGTAATCGCTGCATCATCATGGTGTCATAAATAATTTAATTTATTTAATTTATAAAAATTATAAAAAAATATCATGATGTAGGAAATATTTTTATCTTCCCAATTGATATTTATAGTCAATATTATGACTTGTATAACCCCATTTAAAATTTTTTTAGTAAAATAATACATGTTTGTGACATTTATATTTTAACTTTATAAAAAACGTTACTAATGTCATTTTCCTACCAATGTGGCTCCATGGGGTCCCCAAGTTGACCCATGGATTTTTTTGGTCGGCCATGACACATACAATAAGGGTAGGACAGGTGTCATTGTCATTTCACATTATTATAACTTCATCTTTACCTTAAATTACACTAATTATCTTTAATCACGATTAATAAAACATAAAAGTTACTATTCACAAAAAAATTATTTTAATCCCATTGAACAACCTTTTACATCCTAATGAAAAACATATATGTTGGATTTTTTAAATTCAAATCCCAGATGTGGTAATGTTTCATTTAAACGAAGAATCTGTTTTTAAACTACCACTTAGTGGTTTCACTATTCATCCAAATTGACGTTTTTCAAAAAAATACCAAAACATCACCCTCAGATTTTTTTGATATTCCAAATTCAAAAAATGATGTCTAATTTACAAAATTCAAAAAATATAATTTTCATTAATTAAATTAATAATTAATTCCCGTTTTCAAAATAAATAGCAGGTTTTTAAGAAACAATATCTATTAAAAGATTGACACTAGTTCAAGTCCAATTTCAATGTGAAATTAATTCCAATGACCACCATTGGATTAAATGGTAAAAATATATTCTAATTTCACTTTAAAACCAATTCAAATGATGATCTAATCATATAATAAATTAGATTAAATAGTGGGTTTGAATTAAAATATAGCATTTTACACTATTCATAAAAAATGAACTTTATCGGAAAAATACCAAAAATTTATACAAAGTAAATTTTGATGTCCTGATTCTAATGAATAATTTTATTTGGTCCAATAGAATGTATAAGAGTGACAAAAAACTACATTAAAGAGGGTTCACCATCAAAAAGGCGATAAAGCGACCTTTTTGTGAATTACAGAGTATTTATGCTTAAAATTGAATTCTTTTCCTATTTTAAGCCTTTATCTTTTATTGGATAAAAGTAAAAACATTTAACAAGCATATATAATAATATTTTAGTTATTTCTATCCATTCCCGCCAATACAATGGCTAGGCGTTAACTACCATTTAAAATAATATTTTTTTATTATTAGAGTGCAACATATGATTTCAAAGAAACTCGTTGTTGCGTATTGGGTACGCCATCGAGCGTAGCATTCCCTTTAAAGTAATATTAATATTTTATTCACAAATATTAATAAATATAAAAAATTAATATTCTTTATATATCTGGGATGGTACATCCTTCCCCCCTTTTGGGAATTGCATCCTCAAAATTTTAAAATTTGGGCTTGGAAACTTCATTGAATGTCCCACATCTGGTCAAGAGTCAGTAAAACAATCACTTTAAAATAAATAACGAGAATTACAGAGGTCACTCGAGTTAACCCATACTAGGATTCCATGTAGGAAAACATAGATATGGAAAAAAAGAAAAGGGTCATGTTCTGATAGAGAGTGATAGAAAACATGTTTAGGAGAAATTTAACCACAAGAAAATCAGAAACTTGTGATGGGTTAAACGGTATTTGATTCCCTAGTAGGAAAAATTAATAGACAATATTATTGTTTTAAGTTACTTTTCATTGAGGAATTTATTTATGAGAATAATTAAAACATAAGGAAACATACTTACTTGTCATGTTGACTTTCAATGTTTAATATATTTCTTACACGAACTCATATTTTTTCCAAAAGATGAGTATTTAGGATGACTTTTTTACATTAATAGAGCTATAATCAACTTCTAGAAAATAACCTAATCCACTAAAGAAAACTATAGAATTCCCATGTCTCTAGACCTTAAACAAAACAAAAATCAATAATGTTAGTATGAGATCAGATAATACCCAAAAAGGATAATCCCTAATAAAAAAATCTATTCTTAATCTCCATAATTTTTCAATCAAAACCCAATGATCAGCAAAGAAAATTCAATAAACAATTTGTCTATAAAATTATTCTCAGTAAACCAAACTAAGATTGAAACCCAAATATTTGAAGGATTTAATCACATAGTCTTCCAAGGTAAAAATTAACATTTATCTCCAAATAACCTTAGTTTCTCTTAAAGTCTCATATTGAAAAGTAATAAACCTAATAAAAAATCATCTATGATAGGTTAATCATTTCCATAGATAACCCAAAATGAACATAATCTTGATTCAAAAAATAATATAACAAAAAATAATTAATCACAATAACCAGGGACTTCACGTAGTCCAGTGGTAGGCGATAAATACCAGTCACACTTTGGTTGTGGGTTCGATTCCCGCACCTTTGTCTGACGCGACGGGTTGTCACACGGTCTGCATGTTATCCTTTTTATAAAACTCCCAAAATAACCCGATATGTTTTAACCTCAATTATATCTCAATTCATTCATATTCCATCATAACATATAGTAACCCATAATTACATCAAAACTAAGGATCATATAAACCCTAATGGTTACCTTTATAATTATTACCTGAACTTCCACATCGATTGGTCCTCTCGTACAAGATGCAATACAGAACTTACCAAGGTTCAAGTGGTTGATCATGACTCCTTGATAGTTGGTTTAGAACAACCATGAGTTTCCTCATTGAATCCCCCATTTCATTTGGTCTCTTAATCAGAGAACCACCACAGTTTCCTTCAAACCCATTGTCACATTGGTGCCTTCTAGATCCATCCATTTACTAAAACCAGAAATGTCAGTGTGAGTATATCAAAAAAATTATCAGGTACAATTTATGAAGATAAACACTAAGATATACTTACTCATTAACTTTATCTAAAAACTATGACTCTTTATGAAATCCTATCCATTATGGTAATGTCACTTATGCTTAGATAATACCCTAAACTCTAAAGTTATCTAAACTGACCTCTCATACCAACTATAAGGACCCAGCCTTAAAACATTACATAATCATGATTTAAATGAATAATTCACATTGAGCATCTTTTCAGGTTTAGAGTTTTAGAGAATTAGGACATAAATATTACAACTCAAAAGATTACAAAGTAGAAACTTCTACTAAGTTTCCATAAAATAAAAACTCTTAAAAAGAAACATGTCTAGTTCCATGTTTTAGACAGCCTGACATTTCCTTGATCCCATCCTCGAACCTGTTCAACTTTAAGTCCGGTGGAAAACATTTCAAAAACCTGGGATGAGAATATAAAGCCTAGTACGGGATACACAAAGAAGCAAAACTGTAAGTTTTTCAAAACAACAAGTAAACCAAGAATTCTTTATCAAGGTAATAATTTACACATTTATGAACTTGTAAAAAACACTTCACTGAATAAAATATCATTACTTACCATTTTGTAACCAAAATATTACCATAAAACCCATATAAAGAAAACATAACATATAAAGGTAACTTGGGACATAAACATACTTTAATGGAATAACCATACGGTCGACTTCCACACATATCACTTAATGGAATATCCATATGGGAAACTTCCATACCCAATGAATTGGAGGTTATAACTTAACCACCCATCCTGGTATTCACGGAACAACCCGTCATATGGTTTATCACGTAACCACCCGTCAAATGTCCAAGTATCATTATAAAATCATAAGACATAAAACAAATATAATGGAAAGAAAACATTTCCACATTTTGATCACAATATATCACTAAAATATATTGACATAAAAAATCCATTATAAAAACCATTTTCAATAGAAAAATACATAAAATAGTATATGTTATTTATTTACTTTTAAAAATATTACAGCTTGTTTAGAAAGCTAAAGACCAAATAATACTCGCGGTGTAGAAAAGGTCGTTGTCACCGATACGTTAAAAGAAACATTCCTTTTTTTTGTTTTGTAAAATGATTTGTAGAAAAATATTCCTTTTGAATAAAATTAAAAATCAAAGGGGTTTATACACTGTATAAAAGTAATCCATGTATTAGAACAAAATATGCCTCAAGGATAGGAGATTGAGACGAAGTCCCTTACAAAGACGGTATCCTTGGATTAAAGATAAATCAATTACATAATTATTTGTTACATACGAATTCACCAAATATAAGTGGATATTAAGTGTAAAAAAATCATAGGTCATTCAAACATATTCATAGAATGACATATTCAAGGAGTAAAAGTTTATCCCAAAGAATCAAAATTGGGTTAGGAATTTCCCTTGCCAAAATTCAACAGCCTAACGGCGTCACTTCAAAATTCAGAAAAAGAGTTGATGAGAGAGAAAATGGTATCTCATAACTTGGACATTAAATTTACATCAATAAGGATAGAGAAGAACATATCCCAACATAACAATATGTAAATTAAAAGACCCAACAAAAAGTAGTCTTTTAAAAAGAGGAGGGTGAAGGGTTCCCTTACCGACTTGTATATCTTTTGAAACATACACCCCATGAAAGAAGGACAATAAAAAATTGATTTAAATACTCATAAAAGAAAGTATATTACACAAAGAGTATAATAATGGCCAGTACATATACCACTCAAAGGAAATTATGGAAAATGTAGCATAAATCTCACAGGAATAAAAGTGAGATGAAAAATCCCTTCCGAAAACTCGGCAGCCTAACAGTGCCGCTTTAAACATACAAAAATGGATTGATGAGATAAAATAGGGTCTATCATCATATTAACATAATGTTAATAGAAATTGGAATATAAAAGAACATCCCCAAACATAACAATGATGAGATTAAAAGAAGTGACATAATGGAGATTACTTAAAGAGAGAGAGATTGGATGTTTTACAAAAGTCCGGCAGCCTAACTACGCCAGTCAAAACTTCCAAAATGGATTGATTAAGGAAAATAGGGTCTCTCATCATATGAAAATAAAAAGTACAGTAAGAGTAATACAAAATAAAATCCCAATATGATGAAAGATTGTCTTAAAAGGAATGACATAAAAGAGTGTACTTAAAAAGAAATAGAGGGGTAGGATCCCTTACCTCAAGTCCGACTTGCCTTGTTCATTTAATTATATTCCTGAATAATAAACTTTGGTCAATCTATAATTTCTTATGTACCTCCTTTAAAGATTATTATTCAGTTCATATCAGATATTATAATGGTATAATAATTGGTTAATAATTTGAGTTCATATCAGACGTTTTGTCGATGTTTGGTAGATGAGTCAAAAATGAACTTGTTTGAAAATGATTGTCCATGTAGTTATAATTAAATCATCTCCACAATAGTATTAATGATTTAAATATAATATATATCCAGTACATATTAATTTTATACTATTCCATAACATTTGGAGATAAAAAGAAATGAAATGCACTGTTCATGGAGACGGTAGTCCGTACGTACGCAAGAACAATACATTCATTTGTTTGTTATATTAATGGAATTAAAAATAAATGATAGATATATATATTATAATTAAAGTAACATATATATGATTTATAGGTCACATATTTTCATTATTCCCATTTTTTATACATTCCATGTATTGAATTAGCGTTTCACATCACTTGAGGGGGCGGTAGTCCACACTTCCTCGTATGAAATTATCGCATTTGCACAACATGCAAAGCATAAAGGTATATTTTAAATATAAAATACATAAGAATATGGAAAACATAAATACCATATATATAATATATAAAATACAGTGACATCATAATGGCCACCATTAAAGGTGTTAAGAGAATATTGAACAATCATCGTTTCGTGGGGCAGTAATTCGCCATCCACAGAAACGGTATGTTATTTAACCATTAGATGGAGGTTTGTGTAAGTGTAGCTAGAATAATTCACATAAAAACATCCAAGTATATTGAATATACTGGTGTTGTTACAAAATAAAGTAATAGAAAGTGTTTAGGGGGTTGGATAAGAAAAATAAAACAGAAGAACACAAGTGAAGACACTACCATTAAATCGGGTAACTATTTTTGATTTGAGCTCAAATGCTTCCTTGGAAAGACTTATGCCAAATGTGAGGCTTCTAGGAGTAATAGAGGGATGTGGAGAGACAAAATGGGCAGGGTTTGGCTATGCCAATGGCTTTAGAGGTGTGTGCAAGGTGGTAGAGGTGGGTGACTTTTATAATAGGAGAGGAGGGGCACTCTTGGAATGTCTTGAAATATAACATTATTATAAAATTCTTTTCGGATTTTAAAGGTCCCAAAATTAAATATTTCTAGGATAAGGTTATAAGGTTTCGAAATACACACATCCAATAGGTTTTCGACAAGTTTAGGTCTTAGATTTTACATTATCTTTTCATTTTATTTAAATCATTAAATAATGAGATAATCTCTGCAACATCATGGTGTCATAAATAATTTAATTTATTTAATTTCTAAAAATTATTAAAAAAATTAACATGATGTAGGAAATCTTCTTATCTTTCCAATGAATATTTATAGTCAAAATTATGACTTGTATAAACCCATGTAAAATTTTATTTAGTAAAACAATACATGTTTGTGACATTTTTATTTTAACTTTAAATAAAAAGTTATTAATGTCAATTTCCTACCAAAGAGGATCCATGGGGTCCCAAAGTTGACCCATGGATTGTATTGGTCGGCCATGACACATCCAATAAGGGTAGGACTTGTGTCATGGTCATTTCATTTTTTATAACTTTATCTTTACCTTCAATTACACTAATTACCTTTAATCGTGATTAATAAAACTTAAAAGTTACTATTCACCAAAAAATTATTTTAATCCCATTGAACCACATTATACATCCTAATGCCAACCATGTATGTCGGATTTTTGAAATTCAAATCACAGAAGTGGTAAGGTTTCATTTAAATGAAAAATTAGTTTTTAAACTACCACTTAGTGGCTTTACTATTCATCAAAAATTAAAGTTTTTCAGAAAAATTCCAAAACGTCACCTGAAGGTATTTTTGATATTCCAAATTCAAAAATGATATATATTTTAAAAAATTCAAAAAATATAAGTTTCATTAATTAATTTAATAATTATTTCCCATTGTCAAAACAAATAGCGTGTTTTTAAGAAACAATATCTTGACACAAGTTCAAGTCCAATTTCAAAGTGAAATTAATTCCAATGACCACCATTGGATTAAATGGTAAAAATATATTCTAATTTCACTTTAAAAAAAATTCAAAATATGATCTAATAATATAAATAAATTATATTAAAAAGTGGTTTTGAATTAAAATATAGTATTTTACACTACTCATAAAAAATGAACTTTATCGGAAAAATACCAAAAATTTATACAAAGTAAATTTTGATGTCCCGATTCTAACGAAGAATTCTATTTGTCCCAATAAAATGAATAAGAGTTACAAAAAAAATATTAAATTTTGGTCACCATCAAAAAGGTGATAAAGGGACCTTTTAGTGAATTTGAGAGCATTTATGCTTAAAATTGAAATCTTTTCCTATTTTATGCCTTTATCTTTTATTGGATAAATGTAAAAACATTTAACAAACATATATAATAATATTTTAGTTATTTATATTCATTTCCGCAACTACAATGGCTAGGCGTTAACTACCATTTAAAATAATATTATTTTATTATAAGAGTGCAACATAAGATTTAAAAGAAACTCATTGTTGCGTATTGGGTACACCATCGTGCGTAGAGTTCCCTTTAAAGTAATATTAATATATTATTCACAAATATTAATAAATAAGATAAGGTAATATTTTTTATTTACCTAGGATGTTAGACTACCTGAATCCATTATAAATTTAATACATAAAAATAATATCTTTAATTAATAAAATGTGCTTGTAAGCCCATTTATTATTATAGTGAAAATAGATAAAATGTGAATGTCTGAGAAAATATTTTTTGATGATATTTTTTTATGTTATTAATGATATATAAGAGGGTATAATTTATTTTTTTAGGAAATAGAATTTAAAGTTAGTAGTTATAATTTAAAGGTGTGGGAAAAACAAAATATTAGCGAGGAATAAAATAATAAGTTCTATTTTTGATAGACATAATTCAGAAATAGTTCTGAACCATGATAAACATTACAATACACTAGATTCGAGTGATGATCAAAAGGTATATCTTGATTAGACATTATCAGGTGATTAAAAATAGTGATATTCAATTTATCCAAGGTAAGGAAAGTGATTATATGTTCCAAAACTAATTTTTTTTGGAAATAGTACATCAAACTAGGAAGGCCTTAGAGAAAATGAAACAATCTTCAATTTTTTCTAATGTTGATACAAGATGTGTTTTTGAGGAATTGAAACATAAAGACTATGGGGATACTGGTAATAATGAATTAGATAATAATAAGACAAAACATTGTATTTGGAATCAAATAAAAAAATAAGAATGTAATTTCTTGAAATTTTCAACAATGTTGGGGTTCTTGGAATAAAGAAATACAAAACTACAAAAGAAATTCTCTGTTTAATGGAATATAAAATTTAGATTCATTTTTCAATTACATATATTATAAAAAAGATCATCATTTAGGGTAAAATGTAATTTAAGTAGAATAGATAATGGTAATTTAGTCAGGATAGATAATATCTACATTGAAGTGTCGAAGTATCCCAGAGATTTGGTTACTATAGGTTTTATAGAATGTATTGGAAATTTTAGAGGCATTATTATTCTAATTATTATAATAAAGCATTAGTAAATAGTTACATAAATAACGATTCTAAAAGAATCCAATGTTTCCTAAAATATATTTTGTTATATATTTGGACATTTACACATGTAAGGAATTTATTTTATTAGAGTTATAATGGGGTATTATTGAGGAAAATTCCAATATTTACATATTCCTTTCTTTTTTTTTTCAAAAGGAATATGATAATGTTCCTAGAGAGGTTTTCTGAATAGATAATGAAATAAGATGAGTGATGATGGAATATATTAAAATCATATAAGAAATATATGATTGGAAATTAACTTAATTATGAACTCTAGTTTGTGATATTATATACATCTGTATCTTTATAATACTACATCATTGTTCATGTTTCTTCTCACACATTTTTACATTAGTAATTAATGAACATAAAAGTGAATAACAAAGATGTGAAACCAAATTTCATTCCATTTATAGATTATATTGTTATTATATAATAATATAAATACACTATTAAATTATATATAATGATTTGGAGAGGACATTAAAATCAAAAGGATTATATCTTATTATATATATAATTGAATATATGGAAAGTCATTTTAGAAAAATATTTTCCAGTAATGATGTTAATGTTATATTAATAGAACAATTTATTTTAAAAGAATCATTTTGGATATTTAGTCTCACTTCCTCAATTTGATAGTGATATTATTGAAGATATCCCTCATAGGATTTAAAATCGATAGATAAAATGATGAAGGTCTTATAGGTTAATTTTTTATTATTGAATTACTTTGAAATTAAAGGGTAAATTTTATAAAACTATTTTTATACCAAATATTTTGTAAGGCAGTCAGTGTTCTCCATTGAAAATTCTTATGGAATAAAAAAGGTAATATAAATCAAAATGTTAAAATAGACAAGGGGACATACTATAATATTTATTATTAGAAATAAATTTTTTATAGAATAAAATTGATTTTATATAATTGATGAGAATATGACTAAGACACGATTAGTTTGTATTATATATATTATGATAAGTCATATGTATTGGCATATTTTTATGGTAAACATAATAAAAAATTCACTTGTTTAAAAAGGAAAAGGTACGCCTAAAAATTCCCTTAATCAAATCAGTAATGATGATATTTTCCTAAATGTTTTCATTGAAAATGTTTTCTTAATTAGTGTTAATTGTATTGTTTGATCCATATAGATAACACCAAATATTTGGGTTTAACAATTTATTTATTTTTTTATATTAATTTTATTTTTTCCCTCTAGTTTCATATCTTGATAAAATAATTATTTCCTATGCAATCACACATTAATTATGGTACATGATATTTAAAGTTAATGTTATGATTGTATTATTAAAATGAAAAATTAACGATAATATGTACAGAAATAAACCTAGATAATTAGTTTTTTAGATAATAAAAGATGTCTTTGTGCATTTATGAATGCATTATAGGGGTTCAAATAATATCTGGGGTAATTAAATTCAAATCAAGGATTATAATTGAAGGGAATGAATTTTATAAATTTATTATTATGAAAAACCTACACATCAATGTCAATAAAGAGGTGTATCTTATTATTATTTCATATATTGATGATATAATAATTTCTAGAAATAGGGAACCTATTTACAAGAATTTATCATGGACTCATTTTTCTTCCAATGGCCCGAAGGTCGTCATTTTTTTCAGATTTTTAATAATCCACCATTCATGGGTTGAGGTAGAACCCTTAAAAGGTCTTTATGTGTAAGTATTACATGGATCATTGGCCTTAGAGGAATTCAATGGACCGTAGGCTTCACACATTACATACAACCAAGATTAACTACTTTTAACTACTCATCCAGAACATCATTATCCTAAAACTAGCTCTACCCATTCACAAGTCTATTTGGCTATGCTTTCTCATGCATGCACAAGCTTGTCCCGATGGAAGGTGCCATACCCTCTAATTATTTCAAACCATTTAGTTTCTACTATAGTGAATGCTTATTTCTCCTCCTCCTTCTGAATATTGTTCCTTGTAGGTTGTATGTTTTGCATTTCCACATAAGGTGGCCTGAAAGCCTTGAGGTGGCCCGAAGGCCTTACTGACCTGAAGGCATGGGTGGCCTGAAGGCCATAAAGGACTCAGGTACCAAATCGGTGGCATGAAGGCACGAACAAAAGAATATTCTTGACTGCTACAGCGTCAAATAGTTCTCCCCACAGTCCCTACAATAGTACCCAAAATTTAACATATGCCTGGATTTGATCCCAGATTTCATAGATGCAAATATGGAGTCATCAACAACTGGGTGAGGCTCATGTGCCTTGTGGACTCATTGTCTTCTCTATTGTTTTCCAAGTAACAATTGTTACTGATACATCTGAATTACCTATTACTGAAAGCTATAATAAGATAATTGAGGTTAATTGCAAATACTAAAATATTTTTTCTAGTTAATTATCAAATATGATATATCTAATGGCCATAAGATACACTAATTCAAAGGATTTATGGGATAAAATTTTGAATATATACATTAATAATATCATGGTAATATAGGAATATCATTAATTTATTCCTAATTAATTTAATGATATAAATTTGTATCCTGGGGAAAATATCCATGGGTATTTTTAATCATATTATTTATGTATTTGGTGAAATCCAAGGACATGTTAAATAAATAAATAATGTGAATATTTTGGATAAAATATTGAGAAGGTTGCCATACATTTAGAGACCAAAGAAGTCTTATCATGATGAAATAAACTCAACATAGGTATCACAAAATGAATATTATAGAATCTTATTATCCTAAAAAGGTGGGTAAATGTAAAGGGAAAATCACATCCAAAAATAAGTAAATATAAATTAAATCCATGGAAATCATTACATTATTAAAAATTAAGGAGAGTAGGAACATGTGTATGATATTTTCTTGTCTATGGGGTCAATGAAGACTAATAGAGGTGAGGGAATGTTTACAGACAAGATACTATATTCTTAATCATATTTGGAAAGGTATGAAAAATTGTAACAAGTTTTATTAATAAATTTTATCGTGATGAAATTGAGGTGGAATCCATAAAAAAAGTAATGAACAAAATCTCCCATAAAATGTACATTAGATCACAAAGTTCTTCTATGATGAAGATCTAGATAATGTGCCTTATAATAATAAAAAATGATGTAGATGAATAATATATATAAGATTAATAATAAACTATAATTAAATCTAATACATAAAATTGAATGGTAGATTATATTTAAAAATAAAAACCTAAAAGTGTTCATGATCATCAATCAAAGTTAATTGTTGATCTCAATTTTTTACATGAATAAATCCTTGAAATAAATTATATTTTAAAGAATAAAAGTTGTAAAATTTGGTCAATATTGAATGAATAAAAACATTATGTAGATCAGAAAGAAGTTTATTTTTACCTACCATCGAATAATTATGAATATTAATAAAATTTTCATGAAATTATAGATATGATAGTATAAATTACAAATAAAATTAAAGAACAACTAATAATGATTAGTGATATTTATTCTTATGTGTAGGAAAGAGTGAAGTGGGTTAATGATTATGATGATTTAGAAGTTACTGTTAAAAGTAATCTTGTATCTTCAATAGTGTAATGGATCCTATATTTTATTGAATATGATGAAATTTTTAAATACTATTATTGTATCTAGTCCTGGATTAGGCAAGGAGTATCAGGTGTCTTAGATTATTAGTTTTAAAAAAATTAAAATTATTAATTAAACTGAATATGGTGTATAAATAATATTTTAAATAATGGATTTCCTCATTATTGTAGTCTTTTATGGAAATTCTATGATCATTGATGATTATGTAATGCATGGTTTAGGTTAAGTGTGATACAATTTCAGTTCACATCATGTCTAGTGATGATGCATTCTAGGGGGATGTTGAAATAGAGGAATAATTAATTTATTAATTGTTTAAAACTACAAATTGTCTATTGAATCCATTGGTGGTGGCTCATATATGATTATTAACATGTCATAGATAGAGTATTCAGAGGAGATCCACAAAATGGATATGTTATCATAAATGGATGGAAAATTTTCATAACCAATGAATAATGAACATGTATTGTTGAGATATCCCATGTGGGAGAATTATTCACAAATGACCAATCTAATTAGATTTTGGATTCATATTTTATTCTTATCACCAGGTTTGTAAAATTATCATAACATGGATCAATTAAACGTCAATTGAATTCATGATTGTATATTTTCATGGAACTATAAAATTATTTTTTCTTAGAATTTATTACTTAAAACCATTAGGATCCAAAAATTTATATTTCCTCAAAATTTTCCATGAATTTAACAAATATAGATGATGAAAAAATTCATGATAATAATTGTTTCCTGTTTTTATGGTTTTATAGATTCATGCCCAATTCTTCATATTTATCCCTGATATTTTATTTTTAATGTGATTTGACTTAATCTATAGACTTATTTCAGAAAATATATTTTTATAAGTATTGTGTATCCCTAATGGAAGCTCATCTTCAATGATCCTGACTTGATGAAAGAAAAAAACTGATAGTGGAGTTGTTTAGGATAGCCAATAATTGGAAATATATGGGGTTAGGGGAAATTATACAATTTAATATCCATGAGACATTGGTGATGTGAAAAGGTGACCTGAACATGATTTTTGGATTAAGGTAGAAAAAAATTCAAAATTAGATGGATAATTTTCCTCAGTTAATTTTTTAATGATTAACTGTGAGATATTTTTGGACAAATTATCTGTGAGATATTTTTGGAAAATATGTCCATATAGATTAACCATGAGGGGGAATCTTGTAATATAAAAAATTATAGACTAAATGACATGTACATTAGATAAACTCATTCCTTGTATTCTAGGAGGTGTGACACTAGTATTTCATATTGAGTTAAATATAAAAAGTCAAGTGTTCAAGTCCACAGAACATGTTTACATAATCATCCATATCTACTTGTAAAATGAATACACATGCTAGAAACAATGTGATCTACCAACCATGCCATCTAGGTGACATTCGGTTTACCCTCAATGGTTTTGGAATCGAATAATTTGAAATAGACAGTGAATCACATTTTGATTCTACCAATATTTTACCCAAACAACATGACTTGGAATTTTAACATTATACACCATGTGTAGATGTAGTTTATGGGAATGAATCTATTTTTATGAAACTTAATGTGTAACTGAGTTACATAGGATGTACGTTGACTATATCTTCATATATCACATTATCTTATTTTATCATCTGGATTTGATATAACAATTAGGAATTCTAGAAAATGAAATGAGAGACCTATTACATCTTGTTAAATAGGGTTTGGTCTCCCACACTCTTAAACTGAATGTTTGATCCACTATATTATGTACCATCATTGATTCTGTTAGGAATCCACCTATGGGGCCCGTTATTTGATCACATATTCTCTGATTTCCTTAGTAGGACCAGATATCCCAGAACCATCACTTGGCTATCTAATCTACTAACTATGGGATTTTATGGATAGGTTCAAGTATCACCCTATGGCCTAAGGTATTATCTTATTTATGTCATTTTAATTCCATTATTCCATGTTTCTTCCGATGATGTTTGGCTTACCCTTCATGATTTCCATAAAATGCATTATAGATTCATTTTTCTATATTACAAGTTTTTGTAGCTGTATTATAGAAGAAATTAATTTATTTGAGTTTCTGGTATAAGAGATTACATAGTGACTTGGGACCATCTATTTGTATAACTTTGTTTTATTGTTCAATCTCGTTATTTTGGTTTTGAGTTAACTCAAATTTTCACAATGCCTTTTATCTTTTTCTTATTTTTAGGAGAAATAATGGGTATGTATATACTCAACTTATAATTGTATTTACCAACACATTTCATTTATTATGAATATTATATGATGTTTTCATGGTATCTTGGTGGTTTATGAGGGAGTGATTCATAATGGATTGTAGTGAGTATGTCTGCTAGATTGTTGATTGTTTCATATGAATGAATATAAAGATAATTAACTTACTATTGATTATGTTGGAAAATTATCCAAGCTGTTGGGAGTGTATTTTTATATTTTTTATTTTCTAGATGAATATTATTTAATCTGTTGTGGGGTTATAAGATATTCATGGATTTACTATTCCATTTATTACTATTATAAATTACTCTAATAGTTATTGGAGATGTGTCTGCATGTGTTCATGTTGATAATGTCTAGGTATCCCCTATGTGTTATATTACTATTATGTGATATTCACTAGGCCATATCCCCTAGGAGTGTGTATTGGAGTGTACCTCATAGAACATGACATGAAAATGTGATCTTAGGAGGGTTGTGGTCATTTCAAAGTGGTATAAATGCCTATGTTATCCTATAGAAATGTTAAAAGAGAAAATTTTGTTTTGGATTAACATCGAATATAGGGAAAAATATTAATGTGTCTAGAGTTTAACAATAGTAATTGTGACCCTATTTTTGGAATGAAAACTGATGCATCCACTCACTATGACATTGAAAACATTCTTTTCAACTCGGTATACTGAACCACTAATTTTCACGAACAAATGGTGCATGAATTATATTAAAATGAATTTCCTGTTTCTATTACATTGTTGATTCGTATCCCTAGATATTCTTAGTTAAATATGGTGAATATTAACAATTTTAGAATTTCATCACATAGATATCATGTTTGGGATCAGTAGTAGGGTTATTAATACAAACATCATGGTGACGAGACCTTAGTTCCGAGGCATATGCCTGAGGTGTTTCCTACAGGTGGATAGTGAGTGAAATTCATATTCTGAACACTATATTAGTTCCAATAACCGACCGCTAAAGTTCCACGGTGACCCATAAATGTAGGGAGCATAGAAATGTCTTGAGTTGATGGTCTAAATAATCTTTATTTTTTTCAACCCCTTATAACCAGATGGTGGTTCATATAGCTAGACTTATCTATGATCTGGTTGGATATTTGTGGAGTTTGGTGACTCTTAATCATGAGGAGGTGACTCTCCCATGAATGGTGTTCAAGAACCTTTTCTGATTATATTTTTTTCTGGTGAAAATATGATTGATGTAAATATAGAAGCTTCATGAGTTAAATCATAAGAACATTCGATTTAAGGAGTATGAATGGAGGATCACCAAACCCTCATAGTACTAAATTTACCTAGTTAGTGATTGTTACTTACATGGACCGACATTTGGTTGGGGGTTTCAGAATATATTACAGCATGATTACTACCTCGTTATATCCCCACCTATGGTGGGTTAAAGAAGTATACCCTAATGTTGAAAATAATATTATTTGAATATCTATATTAATAATTTTATGTTAGTTGTCACCATGGATAATAGACCTTAGTAAAATAAGATTAATTGGGAACTCCAAGTAATAGATACTCGAAATTCACTTAGGTGTTTCCTCGGACCATATGATTAGTGGTCCAAGGATCACAGTGGGGATTGGTCGACATGGATAAATGTATTTGATTTCTTATTATGAGTGTTCTATGTGGTGTGAGACATATCGAAACATACTAAAATATAGGAAGTATAATCAATGGGTTGACCCCACAATAGACTTAGCGATGGGAATATTGGTAGTTTGTGTGATCATGCATGTGGTTTTCATTGTAGTGGATATAGAGGGGTTGTATGGGTTGGTAAATGTCTAGATTATATACTACAACCTTACCAACAGGTGGTCTATGCCAGGCTTATAAACCTAGCGCTCATAGTTATAGATAAATGGAAACAATTTTATATTATAATTCTGTGGCTCACAACATGATTTTCGGTACGATGTGTTACTTATCCCTCGTAACATTACTTTTTACTAAAATGGTATTGACTCATTCATTCAATTATTTTTTCATTTTATGAGTTATTAAGAAGAATGTATATCTATTAGATTAACCCTTTTAGTTAGGTACTCAAAAGGGGGATATTTATTATCGCACTCATTTGCTGATATTGTGACATGGATACCATATTCGGCAAATTAATATGAGATATATTAATATCCATGATTAAACTGAATGATATCATCCAATTTTGGATTGTATATGTAGAGTCTATTAAAAAATTTATTGTTTATAATGGATGTTTATTAGTATTTTCTATTATTGGTCATGATTTTTGGTCTCTATGAGGATATAATTTCAGTTTTAGTAAGAATGGATCATGTGAATAAGGATGTATCAAATAACTAATAAGTTCTCTTGATTGAACCTTATTTTAAAATGTTTTGATAATTTCTATTTTTTAGTGGTTGTATAATAGGATATCATCCATGAGTAAGTAATAGGTTTACATATACATCGTGAAATTGAATTATCTATATCCTTTAACCATGGTATTGCTTTGATATCTTTACCAAGATATTTTATGAACTATATAGTGCATCAACTACTAAGGTTATAACTTTATGATCATAAAGAACTTTTTTATCCAACAAAACATGTCACCCATTGAATATCATGTATTATTAACTATGACGGAAAATGTGATTCGAAGGTTTTAGATGGATTATAAACACCTGATCCTTGTAAAAATTAGTAATTATTAACCACTATCGATAATTTAAAACCACATTACCTCGTTGATGGGGTAATGTTTTTCTCAATGATTTACCTCGAGTCCAAAAATCACAAATAATGGTTTTATATTGAATACATAATGAAGATGGAATTAGGATTATTCAATAGTCATTATAAGGACCTATTTAATCAATTTCTCATAAAAAATTCCCATGTGCTTTTTAGGAGACTATGGAACTACTCATTTCATCTATTATTAGACTAGTTTTTTGTTGTTTTAATTAATGTGTTACTAATTTACTCGTTATTGAAGGATGGGTGAAAAAAATGAGTGAGAACAATAAAGTACTTTATGTGTCTCCAAATAATGGGGAACTCATAAACATATAATTGTTGATTAGGTAGTTCCAATTCTTGTGAAATATTATCTTAGAGGATGCAGTAGCTGTTGACCCAATAATGATCAATGTGGCGTTAGATTGGGAGCCTCTCAAGAGCATGAATGAATTTTGAATATTCAATTTGTTTTTATAATAATTAATATATATTCATATCATATTTATATATGGTTTCATATACCTCATATTCATTGATTCAAAAGAATAATGTTTTTTGTTTGGAGAAATTCTTGAGATAATTTGAGCTGTTTTGGTATATTTTTAAAAGATATCTCAACCAAAGGATAAAAAATGAGTTGTTTGAGTTTGAGGTGTACTATACTACGTATACGGTGGGGATTTGGTATATTTTGTTACAATTGAAACACTAATTTCTTGTTGTTCCTAGTAGTTAATTCCCCAAAATAATAACTACACAAATCCTGATTTAGAACTACAATATATAGTGTTTTCCCTAATGACTTGGAGACACTACCTTCATAGTGAGTGAGTAATTAATTATTGTAACCAAAAGAGTGTCTGATACATATTCACAAATAGAGATCTAAACATGTGGAAAAGGTGATGTATAATGTTCACGAAGGATTATTAATTCAAGATAGTTTATAATATTGGTAAAGGAAATGTTGTGGTATATTCTCTTAAATATAGATCTCATTCCTATTTTCATAGAGATTAATATAATTATTTAGTCTTGTACGATTTTTAAAAATTTGATGAGGGAGGAGAAACATATCTATTTTTTCTGGTTAAAACCCATCCACTTATCTAAAAAAATGAGGGATTTAGATTATGGAGACATTGATTAGAGACCCAGGATTAATATAATTGGATATTACATTATTTTATATGAATACTCAGTACATGAAAAAATACATACCTGAGGACCATAATAGTTTTGTGTCTTCATAAGCATGGAAACAAAATCACCTTTCCTAGTGAAAGATGTTAAATATCTCCCATAATTATCTCAACCATAATTACTTCTACCTAAAACCATTCTTCATAACCTGGGAAAGGAAATACAAGAATAGAGGGAGATTAGATGCTCAGTTGGGGTAAATAAATGCAATGCGTAAGGAAAACATAAAAAAATGGGTATGGAACTTGAGTATTACATTTAAAGATCATACAATGCATATTAGACATTATAATAAATATTGATAGTTTATATGACACAAATCATAATGGAACCATGAACGTAAGCCATGAAAGAATAACATAGGAGTAAAACATGAAATTTTGTCTAACACATAAAAATATAATATGATTTCCATAGTAACAAATGAAATCACTTCCAATACCATATTAGTAGTGTTGGTTCACTCCCCCATAACATCATGGTAGTAATGGTTCACTTCCATGGGAATTTTAGTAGCATGAGTTCACTCCACATACCATCTTGTTATTCATGGTTCATTCCCACAACCTTTTTAGTAGTTATGGTTTACTCCTAGGACCATCCTAGAATATATCCTGAGATATTAATATTTACCTAATGCATTGGATGGAGATATAGGTCCCGCCCATATCATAATGAAATCATACTTATATGTTCCACAAAATAATAAAAAATCATATCAGATCCCATGAGTGGAAATGTGTATCATAAAACAAAATTTCTATCATAACAAATAACAAAATATATCTGTTGCATAATCATTTAATCAGAAGAATAACCTATGAAATAAAAATGGATTTTGTAAACATATAACCCATGGAAGAAAAACTAATTTCATAAAAACATACCATGTGAAAGAAAATGGATTTCATAAAAATATAACCCATGAAAGAGAATTTTATTTCATAAACATATAACCCATGGTAGAGAAACAATTTTTATAAAGACAATGGCATTAAGTATAACCCATAAAGAGAAATAATATGAATGAATCCATTAGATCATTTATTAAAATAGTAAGAATAATAGCAATATATGTCACCATATATGGGAAGTAATTTTTGAAAATCTTTTAAAAATGGTTCTAGAGGAAAATATATTTTAATATTGGAAACTGGATTTTCAGTTCATAAAACTAGTTAAAATTAATTTTCAATTAAAATTAATTTAAAACTCATAAATAAGACACAAAATCATTTTTCATACCTATTTCCTTGAAAAAATATAATTTAATCCTGAAACCATTTCATTGAAAATAACATTAAAACATTTTAATGAAGTTAGAAATTTTTTTGAAAACCATTTCACTGAAAATAATTTTAAAAATTATAAGGAAATATTGAAAATATTTTGAATCCCATTTCATTGAAAATACTTTGAAACAGTACATGAAATTATTGAAAACCTTTAAAAAACCATTTTTGTGAAAATAACTTTTAAAACATATAAAGAATCATTTAAAACATTTTAAATACTTTTTATAAACAAAAACCATATAGAAAACCTCATTAATTAAAAAAAATTAAAAATTTATAAATATTAAATATATTAGGAAATCATTTTATTCAAATGATTAATAATCATTTAATCTAATAAAGGAAGCTTGAAGGGAATGATGGTGGGTAAATCCATAAATTCCATAATAGATAAAAAGAAAATTACTTTCATGGATATAATGTTAAGAAAAATAACTTGTATATAAAGTGACGTGAATAGTCAATAAAAAAATTGGTAAGAGAAAATGAGGGAAAAATTTTATTTTATTGATCATTAGTAAATATAATAATAATTTTGGAAACCCTTTTTAGAAAACATGACTTTGATGGAACATAGATTTCTGACTGAAGAGAGGTTAACATCAAGATTTATTAAAACACTTTCTTAACAATATATTATACCAATGGTTATAAAAATAGTTCTGATACATGAATATATCCTGGCTAACTAGAGGATAATAAAATTCAGGAATGATCTCAAGATATGGAATAAATACTTCATAAAAGGAAGAATAAACATAACAAAATTGTGAAAATCCGTGAGATTGTTTCAATAAACACTTATAACTTGATAACATTGGATTATACTATCCTTGGAAGAAAATGAAATTAAATAAATCATATAATATCATAATAAAAATTAAATTCATGATATAACATGTATAATGGATGTATATACACTTCAAAAAAGAATTTAGGTTTATAAGAAAACATGAGTTTCAAAGAAGGTAAATTCATATATAACTATTAAATAGATTTGGTACTTATTGAAACATAAACCCCATGAAATAATGCTCATATCATTAATATTAAAATATACAAAAATTTACTTATATGACACATAGAATTAAATCATAATAAGTACATAGATAAACAAAATTAAATAATGGATAATATAGTATGTATCTGATGGAAATAAAAAGTGAGATGAAATCCACTTACCTTTTGTCTTGACTCTCATTTTACTCATTCAAACCACTGTTATAACAAATATAAATTTATTAAAAACAAATTTAAATAGTAATAATTTTTTATATATTACCATATAAGTTTTTTTATTACTATATTATATTACCCACTTGTTTATTATCCTATGTTAATATTTAACATCGGATAATATTCACTTTGTTATTCACATGTGTCATAATTTGTTATACTGTTGATATATACAATTATAACATGATTCCATAAATTAAAAAAAATGATATAAATATAATTCAAATAAATTATATTTTTATTATAATAATCTATAGAATATATAATTTCTTAATGGAATAAACCGTTTAGCGAGATGAAAATTCGTACGTCTGCAGAAACGATTTTTCTTTTTTAATTAACATATTGAAAGCAAGAAAGAAAATAAAAAATATATATATATAATATATGTTTATATATATATATATAATATCATTTAAGAATAATTATTTTTATATATATATCATATAATTTCAATACACCCATCGTAAATAGATTCCATGTAGTGTGTGAATGAATCACATCGCTTTATGGGGGCAGTAGTCTACAATTCCTCAAACAAAATTTTACTACTTAAAACAAAATTGAATTTAAAAAAGATATGTGTAGTAAAATAAATAAATAAAAATAATGAAAAAATATATAAAATATATAAAATATATAAATATGTTTTCCTTCAAAATTTTTAATATGATAGGTGGTAAGGAAAATTAAACAATCATCATTTTCTAAGGCGGAAGATCACCATACACATAAAAAGAAGGAATATTACCCATTAGGTAGAGGTGAATGTAAGTGTAGGTATATACCTTATCATAAAAGCATCCTATTTTATTGTGGATACTGCTGTAATTATACAATAATTAAACAATATTATTTTAGGGTAAGGATAAGGAAAATAAAGGAAAGGGTCTTGAGAGAAGTTGTTACATCTAAATCTAGATACTCTTTTTTGTTTATGCAAAATGTTTTCTTTGGAATAATTTATTCCCAAATAGGATGATTCAAGGATGAAGAATGGGTTTTTTTTGAAGATTATTGGGTTGATATTGTCTGATTATAATATGTCTTAGATGATTGATGAAGAGGGAGAGGTGGTGTCCTTTTACAGGGAATTATAATGACTTAATTTGAATTTTTGAAATGATGTGAGGTTTACACATGGTATTACCTTAAAAAAGAAATAAAAAACTATAATAAATCAAGAATGGATGGTTTATTGCTGAAATATTTCAATACAAATTATTTATAAATCAATTTATAGGTCATTTTACATCGATAATATTATTGTATAGTCCCTAATTAATCATAATTTGATCATAAACATAATGACTAGTTATTATAACTTCTACTATTAATTTTGGTGATAATTTAACTAGATATAGTTAAAATATAAATATTTTACTGAGTAAAATGTTTTATTCCCATTTAAATACATTCAATTTATAGATGTAGTAAAACTACGATTAATGCTACTTCTGTAGACGTGACAAAACAATTGACTTTTGAAGTGGAGATATTCTTAAAAGTTTAATATTTTTTTTTAAATATCAATGTAAAATTGATTATAATTAACTAAATGTAATTATTATGAATATATATTTTTTATTTTTCCATAAAAAAATATAAATTGTTTTTAAAAAATAATAAATACTTACATGAAAATTTAGATTAACTAAAATCATTATTTTTTACATTTCATCCAAAATTTGTATTTCTCAGAAAAATCCCAAAATTTCACTCTAAAAAAATTTGAACATTTTAAATAAAGAAATGAATATTATTTTTTAAAATTAATCTTCTAAATTAGTCTCAAATTAATTTTATTTTCTTAAAATAAGGACATGAAAATAAGTTCATTTGAGAAAAGTGTATTTTTAAACGTATTGACTTTACAAAAAATTATATTTTTCATTAAATATAATTTTTTTTATAGAAAAATTTTCAAAATATATTAAAATTAGTTATTAATATTAATAATAATGACTTTTAATAGATTGGTAATAACTAAATTGTTTAAATATTTATAATAATTAGATGTTGTTTTGTAAAAACACGGTATCGTGTGTAACATATTCCAAGTTGGTGTTGAATGTATTGAAATCAAATAAGGTTGCATGTGAAATTAATGTTTGAATTATTGTTATAATATACTTATATATAATTATATAATTATTCCCATAGTCATGTGAAATGAAAAATATCAAAACGATAATTCAATTTAAAAAAAATCTCAAAATCTCGTGGTGTTACATTCTTCTCCCAAAAAATCGATTTCACCCTGAAAATTCAGTTGTGTTATCAATGGTTTAATACATAAGAGTTCATTAAATATAAATCCACATCATAAATATGAATACAAATATATCCTTTAAAAATGTAATTTTGTAACCATAACGGTTACCCTAATGTTACATATAACTAGGATTCCAAATAGGAGAACATTGGTGGGAGTGAATATTGGAAATGGTGGGAAAATAAAATTATTTATAGTGAGTGAATTTTTTAATCAATAAAAAATGGATAAATTATCAATGTATATTTTTGGTCCACAAATTCACTAATCTTTGATGATTTATAAGGCCATCGATTCATCACTAATTAAGGTAATAAGATAACATTTTTTATCATTATACTATAATTGAGTAATTATTTTATTGAAAAGGAATATGGCAAAAAATAATTACATGATATGATTATATAAACAAAATATCTTTTATTTTTGTGATCATAAATATTTCTAATTCATCCATTACATAAATAAATGGATTTCCAAAAATTAACTGTGATATCTGAAGCATTAAAATACACTTTTAGTGGATATTAATGCCCATAAATGAATGAAAATCATAAATACTAATATATAACTTTACCAAAAAAATCAAAATTATTATTCTATAAACATAAAAATAAAAAATATTGTTTCAAAATAATAATTTTTTCATAAGAAATAATTATACATAACTCATACATCACAGAGGCCAATGGTTTGCATGAAAAACTTGTCGTCCTTTAGTCAGGGGTTAAAGACCGGTGACCTTGAAGAATAGATTGGTTGTCACCCCACATACATTATTTCCATTACTAAAACCAAACTAATATATTTTACAAAAAATATTTAAATCCTTGAAATAAGGCTAATCATTAAATATCCTATTAAACATGGTTTTCAATACAATATGAATATTTAAAATCTTCCAACAATTTTAAAATATTCTTTTCATGAATGGATATCCTTATAACCATTCTGAAAGATGGAAATCTAAAACCAAACCAAATGTTTCATGAATATATATTAACATTGATCCCCCACTTATTAGAAAGCATCTCGTTGTTTTCATCTTCCAATCATGTGAATCCATATGTGGTATATTATCTTTGAACACGGTTACAAACTGAATTACTATAAATATTTTTTATGAAATTTTCATACTTCCCTAGTCCATATATTAATGGATATATTCCATAAATCATTTAAGATGTAATAATCATCCATTATAGAATTATTTACATATAAATAAGACCTTAATTAGTTCTTAGGTAATCACTTCCTTTAAATTTACATATTCATATACCCCATATCATCTTCCAAAAAAATATCTTGATATTAGTAATGTATTAAGGGTTATATATCCCTTAATCATGGGTATTCTATTGAATTCACCTTTACATTAAATCTCTTTTCTATTCCATCATATCCATTAATCATATTCTTGTAAATCATTAGAGGAAAAATATATACTATACAATCATTATATATTACACCATTTATAATTTTTGAATCCAAATACATAAAAACAATGATTAATTCACCCTTAATCCATTAACAATGATAAATAATCCAATTACAAAATACCTAATTCCTTTTACATTTCTTCTATTGTCTCTTCATCTTCAGTATTATAATTATTACTCACACCACATTACTTATTCCCTTATGGTGATATCCACTTGGGACATCTAGACACATAATGATAATATATTTGGCACTTGAGACACTTAAACATAAATTATTTATTAGGGAGTCCAATATTCACATCCATTTTATTATATGAACTCATAATTTTTCCATTATCGTCACTTTTTTATGTCCATATTTTCCACAATAAAAACATATTTTTGTTCTCATAAGACATTCATTTAGGTGTTTCTTTCTACATTTTGACATAATCGAATCCAAATATTTATTCCTAAATGGTCTACATTACCCTAACTCCCCATGAAATAGTTATTTATCTTCATTGGGGAGTCTAAGAGTTGGTTAAGGATTGTGTTGTTAATCAAGTTCGATGAAAATAGATAAGGCATGATCAAAAAATCATTTACTATAGTGATCATTCTTCTTTGCAGCACAACATAAAATCATCCATCCCATTCAATGTTAATTTAGTTCAATATGGTTCCCTACTTTGAATAAAACTAAAATCATATTTTTAGAATTACTTATCAATCATAAAAACCAAAAATCATGAAAGTAATTACTTATATAATTTCAAAACCATGAAACCATCCCTAATATATAAACCAATTGGTTCATCACAGGTTATTTAAAACAAACCAATATTTAGATCATCCAATATGGTTCAGGAAGAGTTTTTTATTTCCCCAATCATATCCCCAGGGTGTGTGACAAATAGTGTACAGTAAGGCCCATTTTTGGGTATCATATTACCACATGTAAGTCATATAAAATCTTGTCGATGTTGTTTCCCCTAAGTTCTTCTATGTCAGATCCACATCCACATATAGTATCCATACATTGATGTATTTCAATGAAACCATACACTCTACCCATTACCAAAATTCAAGGTCATTTTCCTAGACATTGATTTATCCTTATACAGATCCTTTGAGACTTCCCTAGACATATCTGTATAAATATAATTGGGGATCTAATTAATGTTTTATCATCCTAGTTTCAAAATAATGAAAAAAAATTCTTTTGATACCAACTATTTTGACCTTGGTATAATATACATGGATATTACATCATTTTAGATAAATATTCATTACATTATAAAAAATAATTCTTAAGGACCATAGTAGTTTAGTTTATATAGAAACATGGTAAAAAATATTATATCCTGGTGGAATATCTAAAACACATCCCAAAAATATCTCCACCATTATTATATATACTTATAACCACTCTTCACAACATGGGGAAATGAAACTTAAGAAAGTGGATAGCTCATATTCTTAGTAAGTGTAAATAATAAAATGTAATAAGTTCGATATGATAAAAAGGGTATGGAACTTTAACATAACATTTTAATATCATACCATTCAGTTATAGATCATAATAAAGATTGGTAGTTCAGAATATATGAATCATAAGGAAATAATGAACATGAGACATTAAATCATAACATATAAATAAATTATGGAATTTCTTCAAACACATAATATTATTCTATGATTTCAATAGTATACTAGGCATCACTTCCAATGCCATATTAGTAGTATGGGATCACTCCCCATTAATTTTGGTGGTAATTTTTCACACTAATTGCCATCTTCGTATAATGATCTAACTCATCATGCCATCCTAGTAGTCATGGTTTACTCCCTTGTCTATCATAGTAGTCACAGTTTAATCCCAGTACCATTTTAGTTTATCTCATGATATAATAATCATTATCCAATGAATTAGAGGGTTATATAGGTCATACCCTAATCATAATTAAATTATACCTACATGTGCCAAAAAATAGTAAACAATCATTTGTTAATCCATCGAATGAAATGGGTGTCACAAACAGGCTATCATATCAAAACTTGTGAAAAATGATAAAGGATTCAGAATCATTTCATAAGAATAATAACACATGAAACTTAAATGGATTACATAAACAAATAAATTATTAGATAGAAATAATTTTCATAATCATATTACCTATTAAAGATAAATGGATTTAACAAAATTATAACTCGTGAATAAGAAAAAAATTCATAAACATATAACCCATGAATGTGAAAATCATTTCATAATGGCCATGAAAATAAAATAAACCACATCGGAGAAATAAAATGAATAATACTTTTAGACCATTTCCTAGAATGGAATGGGAAACATCAACAGATGTTATCATAGATGGAAATTTTTTTGAATTATCTTTAAAAAACATCAATTGAGGAAAATATCCTATCTTCTTTGTAAAAATTTTAGTAATACATAAAACCCTTTGAAAATAATATTCTTAGATAAGACCATGAAAATTATAATAAATACATCAAATCATTTGGAAAACCTTTTTCCTTGAAATAGTATAAAATATGCATGAAATGATTTTGAAAACTATTTTTTTAAAATAACATTGAAATATTATATATAAACCATGAAAAAAAATTTTAAAACCATTTCATTGAAAATAAATTTAAAATATATAAATATATCATGAAATAATTTTGAAAACCATTTCTTTGAAAATAAATTGTAAACTTATAAGGAAATCTTGAATTTTTTTTTGAAAAAAAAATTCAATGCAAATAACATTGAGAACATATAAATAAATATTGAAAAAATTTTCAAAATCATTTAATGGAAAATAAATTGAAATCATATAAGTAAATCGTGAAAATTTTCTAAAACCCGTTCTTTTTTAAAATAACATTGAAATGTTATAAAGAGTAATTCAAAACATTTTAAATACTTTTTAAAAAATAAAACGTTTTGAGAAATATTATTCATTGATATCTATTTTAAAATTAATGAATATACATAATATTACAAAATAATTTTCTTCAAAATAGAATTACTTTTTAATGTTGTAAAGGAAGGTTCATTGTAATGATGATGGGAAAATCAATACATATCGTACGAGGTAAAAGGAATATTTCATTAGCAAATTATTAAGGCAATAAAAAATATATTTTGGACATATAAAAGAATATTCCTTTGGAAAACATAGTAATTGAGATTAATGGTAAAATTTAATTATAATTATTATAGAATAATATATAATATTCTTCAAAACACTTTTTTGAATGAATGGTTTTAATGAAATATAAATTTCTTCCAGAAGATAGGGAAAATACCGGAATTCTTAAAAACTCATTCTTAAATATATACTGTTAAAACAAGTACAAAAATAGTACATATACACAAATTTATCAAAAATAACAAGATTATAAGAAAATTCATAATTTTTTTGGATATGGGTTAATGACTTCATGAATAGAAGAATAAATATAAAAAATCTAGAAATGTTATAAGGTTGTTTCAATATAATCTTATCACTTGGTAATAGGGGAGAATACGATCCATGTAAAAATATTAAATGAATCTTAAAATATAATTAAAATAATTAAATTAGTGATATAAAATTTAAAATTAATGTATATAGACCTCAAATGGGAATTTAGGTGCATAACAAAACACGAATCTCGAAGTTGGAAAATTGAGGCAAAACTATTCCACTTTTTTGGTGACTATTGAATCATAAATCCTTAAAGATACAGATCATAAAATGTATATTATAGTACATAATTTTTTTATATGATAAAATGAATAAAATCATGATCATTATATACAACATACAAACTGAGAGAGTGAAGAACATAACATGTATCTCATAGAAATAAAAAGTGAGATTAAATCCCCTTACATTGTGTATTGAATATAGTCATACTAATTCAAAACACCTATATAATAAAGATTAATATTAATAAAAATATTTTAACGAACTATATTATAATGTATAAAACTGTATATGATTTTATTATGACCTTATATTACCCGCTTGTTAAATATCCAATGTTAATGTTTCACTTCGGATAATATTCCCTTTTTTCTTCGCATGTGTCTTAATTTGTCATATTGTTGGTACTTATACATTTATCTTAATTAATGAATGTAATCCATGATATAATTTTCATGTATATCCAATATATTTATTTCTTAATAATGTATATAAAATATAAGTATGAGATTGAATATGCCATCCATGGAGACATTATGTCGTTCGTGTGTGTTAATGTTGCATCCATTTTTATTATCGCATTGAAATAAAGAATGAAAATTACATATATTAATATATGAATATAATATAATTTCATTATGATTATAATGTCATATATTTGTTATAATATCATTAAAATCATCCTAAATACATCTAATGTAGTGTGTGAATTAATCGCATCGCTTGAATAGGGCGATTGTCAACATTTTATCAAAAAAAATCAAATTTACACCAAATGGAAAGTAAAAAATATATGTGGTTTTAAAGGAATATAAAAAATTAAATAAATAATAATTATAATTTATAATATATATAATAATATTTTACATCTTAATTTTCACTATGAGTGGCCCAAGGAAAATTGAACAATCATTATTTTTAGGTAGATGATAACTATACACATTAATATTATGTTTATTAATCATTAGATAATGGTGTGTGTATATTCAGGATTAAAATTTATCATAAAATCATTCTAAAATATTTATGATAAGTTTTTATGGATTAGATATTTGCCAAAATAGATTTGACTGTGTGGATAAGTAAAATAAAAGAATGGATCTTAAGGGAATATGATGGATCCTAATCATGTAACTCCATTTTTTGTGCCAAAAGAATTACATGTAAGTCATTTTATCCAAAGGGAGGATCCATGGTGGAATGGAGGTAAGTTGGAAATTTTATTGATGGTTTATTTTCCTCACTAATGTGGTATGAGATGTGTGAAGATGATGGAGAGGTGGTGGTCTTTTACTGGGAAAGAAAAGGAATCACAAGGAATTTTTGAATACATATTAGGTGTACGCATGTTCTTATCGAAAAAAGTCATACAAAACCAACATAAATAAGTAATTATAGTGGAGATGGTGATACAACTGGTACTGACTATCATATCCCTATAATGGGACAACTAACTCAGGTTATGAATAATAACCTGACCCATATGGAGCACTCTAATCCACAGCATAGAGAACAAATGTTAGATCACTTCATGAGGAAAAACCCACTAACATTAAATGGTTCATAAATCAATTAGTATCTAAGGAATGGATAAATTCTTTATAGAAAACATTAAATGCCTTGTGGAGTATCGAAAGGGAAAATGTTGTCATGTTCGTTTACCGCCTCACTGGATATGCTGATAAATGGTAGACATTTATTTAAAGTAAAATGGAAGATAGTGAAGTATCAAATATCAAAAGGAGAGTGTTTAATGATATTTTATTAGAAAAATACATTCCTTATGACCATCTCGTAGATATGGAAAGTCAATTTATGGTTCTGAGGCAAAAGGAGGTTGAGAATGTCACAATGTATGATGTTATCTTTACATGGTTAGTGAGGCATGCTGAAAATTATATACGTATCCCAAGAAATAATATTGGTCATTTTTTTACCGCTTAAAACCACTTCTCTATTGAGCATTATTCTCCCAATCCTTCCCGTCTTATGAAGATATTGTATCATGTACTATCAAGGCGGAAAAAATAATTCACTAAGTCATACCACATTAATGAAAATAAAGAGAAGAAGAGATCTTCTCAACACTCTGGAAATGGAAATAAGTGAAAAAAGGAAAAAGTTAAATATCCATCTTGTAGTAAATGTTGGAAGAAACACCATGGTCCTTTCATAAAGGGAATGGGAGTCTATTACAAGTGTGGTGAAATAGGCTACAAAGCTCATCATTATAATGGGAAGAAAGAGTCTCTTGATGTTGAATGCTAAATTTGCTTAAAAAGGGGCATTATGTAAATGAATGGCCTATGCGTCCAGGAAAAATACCTCAAAAAAGGTCAAGGGATAATGGTCATGCTTATTCTATCACGACTGTTGTGGTTGATTCTCCGAAATATGTGGTGGTAGGTAATTTAATGGTTTCAACAAGTTTATCCAATGGGTTATTTGATTCTAGATCACCGCATTGTTTCATAAATTCAATGTTTTCTAATAAAATTAGATAGTTTCAATTTGATTTAACAAGGGAGTTGAAAGTCAAAAAATTTAAGGGATGTATTATTTCTAGAATGTTTGGTGAATCAATCCCCATTTGGGCATATAGATGTTCTTTGTATGCTGGTCTCATCAACATACCCAAGATTTAGTTTGATATAATCCTCAGTATGGATTGGCTTTCAGATAATGATGTGAAAAATTATTGTAATAATATGGAGGTTATAATTTTTTATGATGATAAGGAGTAACTTATATTTAGATTAGAAACTTCACCACCTAATTCTTATCTATATCCACCCCCAGTAGCTCAAATAAATTCAATTATTGTGGAGGAAGAGAATGAAATAACTATGGGTGAAGAAAATAAGGTTTAAAAATAGGATGTACCTATTGTGCAAGAGTACGTTGATGTATTTCTAGAGGATTTACCTGGACAACCTCCTGAACGAGATATTGTGTTTTCCATTGATTGAATTCATGGTTCAAGGCCCCTATTGAAGACCCCTTATAGAATGGCCACTTTGGAATTAGTGTAACTAATGTATAAACTAGATTGTTGATTAATAAAGGATTTATTCGCCCTATTGTTTCTCCATGGGGAGCCCCTGTACATTTTTTAATAATAATGATGGATCTATGAGGTTGTGCATTGACTATATGGAGATCAATGCCATAATAATAAATAACATGTATCCCCTACCTATCATTGATTATTTGTTCGACCAACTTCATAGAGCTCAATACATTTCAAATATTGACCTCTGATTTGGATATTACTAGTTGTGTGTGATGAAGGAATCCATTCTGAAAAAAATAATTTTGAACAAGGTATGGGAATTACGAGTTTACTCTAAGGAATTTTGGATTGAAAAATCCACAATCTGTCTTCAGGGATATAATGAATGGGTTTTTCATGGAATATCTTAATGAATTTGTAGGGGTATTAATTGATTATATTTTGGTATACTCCAAAAGCTACGGATATCATGAAAATCACTTGCGCATTATTCTATAGACACATAGAAGACACGAATTATATGGGATGTTTAGCAAGTGAAAATTCTTGCATCAGGAGATATCTTTTCTTGGACATATTGTCTCTAAGGATAGAATCTCTATTGATCCATCTAAGACCAAGGAAATCCAAGAATTTCCAACAACAAAGAGTATAATAGAGGTATGAATTTTTATTGGTTTAGTAGGTTTTTATCGACATTTCGTCAAAAAAATTTCCCGGTTGGCTATCCCATTAATAAAGCTCACACGAAAATGGGTTAAATTTTTTTGGAAAAAAGATTTTGAATAATTGAAGAGAATATTAGTCAATGATTCTATGTTGACTCTACCATTGGGGAATTATGGGTCTGTTATTTTTAGTGATGCATCAAGGAAAGGACATGGTTATGTCCTTATTTAGAATGATAGGTTTATTGCCTATGCATCACGATAGCTAAAAATTCATGAAAAAAAATATCCTACTCATGATTTTGAGTTAGAAGTTGTAATTGTTTTGTTGAAGATATGGAGACATTTTTACTATGGTGAAAAATGTGAGATATATACCGATCACATGAGTTTGATATATATTTTCTCATAGAAAGAACTCAACATGAGGAAAAGGAGATGTCTTGAACAAATCAGGGATTATGATTTCCTAATACACTATAACCCGGGGAAGGAAAATAATATTGCAGATGCTTTGACCAGAAAATATCGTGGAGTTTTGAACAAGATGATAGTTGAAAGGGATCCAAATTTTCATGGATCTAGTAAATATTGATATGGGAATAACCATGGAAGGTAAAACATCAATGATTTTACAAATGGTTGTCAAACAATCTTTACTAGAAAGGATAAAAAATTATTAGGCTGATGATAAGGATTTTCAAAAGAATATTAATGCTGTGAATGAAGAGACATTGAGTGACTTCTTATATGAAGATGGAATTTTGAAATTTTGAAAGAGTCTTTGTGTTCCCATATAGCTAATCTAAAAATGGAATTATTGGATGATTCTCATAGTTCCAATTTTCTTTATACACCATGGGAGCACTAATATGTGTAGAAATTTGAAGGAACATTTCTTGTGGGACAACATGAAGAGGGAGATTGCGGATTTTAAGTCAAGATGTATGTTTTGTCAACAAGTAAAAGATGGAAGGCAACATCCTGGAGAGTCATGCAACTTCTTCCAATAACTGAGTGGAAATGGTATAATATTACAATGGAATTTATCATGGAACTACCAAGGACTCATTGAAGTGACGATGATATATGGGTCATTGTTGATCTTCATTCCAAGTCAGCACATTTTCATGCTATAAGAGAATATTTACCCCTTGAAATTTTAGCAAGACTATATATTAATGATGTTGTAAGACATCGTAGAATACCCCTATCGATTGTTTCTAATCGTTATCACTATTTTTACATTATGATTATGGAAAAGTCTTCAGAAATCCCGGTATACTGATATTCATTCAAGAACTACCTACCACCCCCAAACTGATGTACAATCAGAATGGACATTTAAAACCTCAGAAGAAATGTTGAGATCACGCTCACATGACTTTCGCGGTATGTGGGATCAATATTTTCCTCTGGTGGAATTTTCCTATAACAATAGCTTCCATTAAAGTATTCATATGGAAAAATATGAAGCGTTATGTTGATAGATATGTCGCACGCCAAACTGTTGGGATGATGTTGGTGAAAGATAACTCGTAGGCCTAGAACTTGTGGAGGAAACATCGAAAAAGGTAAAGGTAATTCAAACCCACATCAAAGTAGCTCAAAGTAGGAAGAAGAGCTATGATGATAACTGAAGGATGGATTCGGAATCTCCGGTATGAGATCATGTTATCATGAAGGTATCTACATTGAAGGGAATTATATGATTCAGTAAGAATGGTATATTGAGACCCAGGTACAATAGAACTTTAGAAATTCTAAAACGAATTGGTGATGTAGCTTACCAATTGGATTTGCTGCCAACTCTATACAAAGTTCATGATGTGTTCCACGTATCACTGGTGAGAAACATCAGGCCTGACCCAATGCATGTACTCACCTATGATTAAATAGAACTGGAACCCAATCTGTCTTATTTAGAAGGTCCTGGCTTGATTTTTCAAACAAGAGAACAAGTACTGAGAAACTAGATGACTCATCATGTAAATGTTCTATGGAGAAACTATAAGATGGAAGTGGCAATGTGGGAACCCGAGAAACATATGATGAAGAACCACCATAGTCTTTTTATGCAGTAGTATTCTTTAAATTTTGAGTATGACATCATTCGAAGGAGGGGAGAATGTAACACCCCAAGGCTCCATGGTACGCTTCTCTTCGAATAATATAGTAGCATGTGTTGTATGCATCATCGAGTTCTAAAACATCACAACCAATCCAACTAGATGTTATGAATAGTAATGCCAACTGTTTGAAATTTTATAAATTTTATCATTCAAAATGGACTTCATTTTTGGATTCAGAATATCGAAATTAGATTAGGGTGAATTTTTCGTATTTTTCTGAAAATATTCAATTTTAGATGAATATTGAAAAACACATAGTTGTAGTTTAAAATCAAATTTTTTTTCAAATAATTATTTCTTTTATTTAAATTTATATTAGGTCAAAATAGATACATAATACCTATATATGTTCAATGTAATTTATTGGATTCAGTTTATAATAATTTTAGATATATAATAATTTTATTGATCTTTTTACCGTCTTTTACCCACCTCCTAGGAGCATTTACAAATTTACATAAAACAAAATTTATCACTTCTGTGAGTTTAATTTCCAAAATATGAGAGACATGGTTGATATTAGTATGTAAAATTTGGTTCATTGAGATGAAAGAAATTTTTGGTGAATAGTAACTTTTTATTTTTATTTACAGCAGTTAATGGTAAATAGGGTAATTCAAGTTAAAAATGATATTATTATTACCCTAACACATTTCTTAATTCTATTGGATAAATGTAATTCGAACTAAAACAACCATTGGAAGAAAATATCACCCTTTGTATCCTTTTTTATTAGATTAGGACATTTATTATTATTTAATTTAAAGAATAGTTAAAAGTGATAAATTCAATGTTTATAAACAAAACCATTTTTAATATAGGGATACAATAAATATAAATTAGACAATAATTATTAATTATAAAGATAATAATATTTTCTACATAATCGTTATTTTTTTATAGTTTTTAGACATCAAATAATTAAATTTATTTATGACACAATGATGATGCAGTTATTACAGTATTAATGATAGATTAAAATAATATATATTATACCTATACAATTAAATTTAATTTGAGACTTTTAATGAATTACACTAATTATATAGGTTAATATAAAATTTTAAGGTTGATTAAATGTATTTATTTTTAGGTAATAAAGTTGTTAGGACATTATCAAAAATCAATTATTAAATAATGTCAAAATTGACATAAATGAGTTTTTAAAACAAATACCATATTATTGGTTGATATAATAATACGACAAAACAATGGTTCAGAAAAAAGACGTATATAGTAATAGGTGTATCATTAGTGAACCTCATTGGGTTCTCTTGGAAGTTTATAGTATGTTTATTAACCATATAATATAAAAATACAAAGAGACGTTGTAAATGTCAAAATATTTAAATAAGAGTTAAATGTAAAATATAAGGTTAATATAGTGACCCAACCATGTATAAAACTTATTGGTTGAGAGGATTTCGACCCATCCCCAGCATATCCTTTAAATAATTCATTTCATAGTCATTAGATAAAGAAAATTATTTTATTAGAAAATAATATTTCTTGCTTTTCCTAAGGTGCCCCTCACCCCTCTTATAAAATGGAATTCCTCCTTCTCTATAATTCACACCTTCAAACCCTTTTGGATCGGCCAAACAATGCCCAAATACCCTCTAAACTATCCTCCATTCTTTTTAGAGGCCTTAATTTAGTCATAAATCCATCCAATGGTTCCCTTTAGATCAAATCAAAAGAATGAACCTGATAAAGAGGTAAATATTTCGTCACCTCTTTCAAGTTCCTTTCTTCTTCCACTTCCTCTTTCTTAGATGTTTCCATTATATAATAATAACTCTAGTATCTTCTATATACTGTGATGTTATTATAAATATGTTACAACCATATTCATTATTCTATCCATCATTTTAATGACATATCACCATACCTACGTACGTACGACTTACCGTCTCCACATCGTGTTTTAATTGTTATTCAATACATTATTATTTGAATGGGTATAATAATTATTTTTCATTGATTTAAATAATAAATATAACATTATAATTATTCTGTATATATGATATAAAATACAAATATATATCATTTGAATATCAAAATAATGATATTGTCCCTCGTGCGTACGTACGGATTACCGTCTCCACGAATGCGATGAGATTCATTTCCCATTGTATCCATTAAATAATAATTTTCATTAGATTATTAAAAATAAAGTTTAAATACTTAATATAACTCAGAATTTTAATATCATACATCATATCCACAAAAAACATTACTTACATAAGAAAGCATATAACTGAAAACAAAATAGTTAACAACAAAAACGATGATAATACTAAAATATTATTAACAAAGCGATATAAAAATATCATATATTATATGATATTAATAAATATGATTCTTTTATAATTTAATTACAATTATTTCTCCATTATACAAGAGGTTAACCTAATATTGACCAATGAAAAGTACAAGGTAAGGGTTAATTTTACAATCTCTTCATTATCCGTGGTTGTTTATACATAATTATCTTCTAGGACCTATTTAACATCCACATCCATGTTTCATAAAAATGTATTTGAAAACATTCTTAATATTTGATATAATATGGGACAAAGTCATGTATACCCTTGTTTTAATTTTTATAAGATATTTATAAATAATTATTTCCGTCATTTTCCAAACAAGGTCCTTTATAACCATTTCTACAAAATTAAGGTTAGAATGTATTTTTTTCAACTCATACAGCACGTGAGGCTATTTTATTCCATTAAAACATCATTTAATCTCCCCTTAGAATCATATATGAATATTTTCAAAATAAAGGTTTTCATAAATGATTTCAAAATAGAAAGAGATATTTATCTAAAAATGGTTTTTATTTCATCTTTTTCATTATACTTTGATTAATTTTAAGATTATTTGAAGTTGATTTATTATTATACAAAACATCCATATTGTATTGAATGTTTTGTGATATGTTTGACTATAGATGTTTTATTTTTACGCCATTAATGGTTTAAAGATAATGTATTGAAATTTCATTTACTAGTTTTAATATGAATGTTTATGTTATGTTTAATTCTTTTCATATGAAGAATGAATTGGACTTAGTATGTGATGGATGGAGCCCACTATAACTCATTAATGAATCAGTTGGTCTCTAGAGACAATCTAGTGTCTTGGAACAAGGCCTTGAAAAAATATTATTTTGTAGTCTTGGTAGAAGGCCTTGATTATGTGGTTATGAATTATGGAATTATACATTACATCATCATGAAAGTGGGTATTGATATTGCATGTGATTATTCGACTAGTAGAATATCCATGTGAGTAAGTAAATGTCATTATTTTGATTTATATTTTCCATATTATGATTAAATTTATGTTAAAAATGATTTTGTTTTAGTTTTGTACATTTCCTTAAATGTTTTTACATAATTATGAATGTTTCTGCTATATTGTTATCCTTAATTATTATCTGACCTCACCACTTTCTATGATTTATTTTTCCCAGGATGCGAAAGTGTATATTATTACTGACCTGCAGGGATAGTCTACGGGATCTCAGTGTTTTCTTTAGAAATAATGGTGTTGTTGTTTTAAATTTTATGATGTAATGTAAACATTATGAATGTATCTAGTACTTACAAGGCTACTAATCTAATATGTCTTTCAAGATGTGATATTTTGTGATCATAAAAATGATATTTAATTATGCACCAACTCTGGGCTAATGGGATCAGGGTGTTACAATAATTTCATGGTACCATGTATTTTCATAAAATGTTTGTAAATGGATTCATAGATAATTTTTATTTTCTTATATAGTACTCATCATTTTCCCTTGAAAATTAAATAATTTATATCATTCTTTCCTAGAAATAAAAAATTTCATTGTTCCGATGAGACACTTTCTTGGGTGTATCCATCCATATTTCCCACATAATGGAAGATGAAATTTATTTTCTCTATGGTCTCCACTATAGGAGCTCTTATCATTCTCCACCTTCCTCTTATTTGTTGAGTTCGGGAGTATGTTAATGTATATGTATTTTATCATAATTTTGGAAAAAACGACTCGGAAATAACACACTATCTTTTACTCCTATCAAAATACTATTTAGTTGCTCATTTCAACCACCATACCCACCTTGTTCATCATGTTCAATGTTAATATGACTTCCATGGAATCCTACCATTGACTAAAACTAGAATTAAGAGTGTGAGTAAAAATAGTCATAAAATAATTTAGAGACTATCATGACACCTTATTTTCAATATAATTCTACATATGATTAATAATGGTTATTTTTTTTAACTTATATTAAAATCATTCAAAACAGATTGTAATGAAAATGATAATTATCCTAAGAGTATCCCGTGGGAGTGTCAATACCAAGAGTTCAGTAAGGCCTGATTTCGTGTATAAGGATACCCCAGGTCATGCCCAAAACTACTTTTATGAGTTTTCACTCCTAGGTACATGTAGGCCAGATCCACCTCTACATATTTGTATCTATACAGGGATGTATTTTCTTGGAAAACACACATAATATTTACACTAAATTTTTTTGGATGTTATTCTATACTAAACTTCAATGTAACTCTTAGTGTAATGTTCTCTAATCAATGTTTATCTAAATATTTTTTCCAATGTTTGTACTAAACTTTTTCTGATACTAGCTATAACGCCCCGACCCCAGTTACCTACAGTCTAGGAATTATTACATTACATTGGCATGATCGCAAGTGATCATGTCACAAAAAACTGATTAGTTTAATAGCGTTTGATGTATTATGTACATGTATATGTTTTACATTACACCATGAAATGAAAATACAACAACATTGTGTCTCTTTGAACATAATTATATCCCTTATCCTATTCCTGTAGGTTAATTGTAATATATTTCTTCGCATCCTGGGAAAAATTTTATATATAAAGGGGTGAGCATAGATGCTAAGTATAGATAACAATATAGGGGAGACTATCATTAATAAGCATAAACATTTATAGAAATGTATAAGACTAAAACAAATGCCTTTTAAAAATAATATTCTGTATAATATGGAAAAGACAAATCAAATAAATCCATTTACTTATTTACATGGATACTCTAGTAGTCAAATAATCACAAGTAATATCAATAGATAATTTCATAATGATGGAATGCACAATTCCAAAAAACGTGACCACATAGTCAAGGACTCATTCCAAGACAACAAATATATTTTGTCAAGGACCTATTCCACAACACTAGTTTTCCTCATGAGACATATCGATGCATCAAAGAGCTATAACAGGATCAACCCATCACCTAGTAATTCCAATGCATTCCACATATGAAAAGGTTGAAACATAATCTAAAAATTTATATTAAAACTAGAATATGAAATGTTATTATTTTTACCACAAACCATTAATGACATAAAAATAGAAAATCCATAGTCTAACATAACTCATTCAATAAAATATGGAATATTGTATCAACATAAATAATGATTAATTAAGGTTATTGGAATAAATGAAAATAATCAATAAAACTATTTGAGGGAAATATCCCCATTTTCTTGAAAACATTTAAAAGTCTCAATATTTATCAAGAAGATGTTAAAAATAAATTTTTGGAATCAATTTTCCTCATACCACTTTGAAACATTTAAAAATAATTTTAATTTTAGAACATCCTTGTCGAAATAAATCCTTAAAACAATTTTTAAAACAAGGAAATTAATGAGGTCAATTTAGAAGAAAAAATCCATAATACATTTAAAATTATATTTTATTTAGAGTGGCTAATCAAATGAAATACCCATGAATACAAATAATTGTGGTAATAACAACCTTATAATATAATGAGAATAAAGGAATTCCTGATATATAATGTCAAAGTATAGTAAATACACCATATAAAATTGAATTGGACCAAACAACAAAAAAAGTCTCAATAGAATTAAAATTTAGATAATATCTCTTATAAATACAATATCATTGGTTAAGGATAAATCAATGAAATAATTATGTGCAAAAACTATAAATAAACACTATTTTATGTGGTATTTTGTTTAAACCCAATGAGTGGAAATTAGAATTAGAAATTCCCTTAATGATTTTGAAACGTACAAAACATACACCTAATGAAATAAGGGCCATAAAATGAAGTTGTAAATACACATAAATTAAAGTATATTATAGAAAGAATAAAATCATTGGCCGTACAAACACCACCCAAATTGAAATAGTGGAATAAATGACATGAATATCAAGGGAATATAAAGTGATATTAAAACCATGTACCTTGTACTTTTACATGGTCAAGGGTACCTTAACATCTTGTACAATAGTAAAATAATTGTTATTAAATTATACAAGAAACACATACCTAAATATGATATCATAAATGATCTTTTAATATTTCTTTGTTAATAAAATTTCAGTAGTATCTTTATTTTGGGTGTTAACTGATTCATTATCAATTATATGTTTTGATACATAAGTCTTATTCTCTATGGATATGAGGTATTTTATTCATATCCATAATGATATTATTTTCTTAAATATTTTGTTTAATCATAAAATTAAAATTATTTATGAATGGTTATGATGGGGAATGAATCTCATCGCGTTCATGGATACAGTAATATGTACGTACAAACGAGCGACAATATCAATACATTTATGGTGAAATCATATGTAATTGGATGTTATATAATATATACGGAGTTATTAAAGTGACATGTTTATTATTTAGATAAATTATAATATTTATTAATCCCATCCAAATAATGAGTAGAATAACAAACTAAATCATGACGTGGAGAAGGTAAGTTATTCGTACACACGTGTGGTGACATTATCATTCATAGGATGGATTGGATGTTGAATATCGTTACACCGTATTTATAATAACATCATTGTGTGTAGAAACTACAAGAGTTATTATTTTGGTATGGAAATAAATGAAATAGTATGTGGAAAAAGAAATTAATTTTTTAAGAGGTGATTAAATCATTACCTCTTCATCGGGTGTTTCCTTATGATTTGGTAAAAGGGCTCCTTAGTTGGGATTTATGATCAAATTAAGGACTACATGTTGATGACAGGGTATTTCGGAGGATATTTTAGAAGGATTTGGTTTAGCCAAAAGGGTTTTGAAGTGTGATTTTGAGAGGAGGTGATGTTCCCTTTTATGAGAGAGGTGAGGGTTACTTTAGGAAAATCTTGAAATATTATTTTATTATATAATATTATTCAGTTAATAATGGATCCAAATGGATTTATTTATAGACTAAGCTAGGGTTGGGTCAAATACCTCCCAACCATTAGGTTTTAGATAGGTTTTGGTCATCATATAAACCTTATTTTTTATATTTAAATATTATTTATATAGCATAACTTTTACAAAGTATTCTTGAATTATTATTATAAATGATTAATAAACATACTATAAAAAGACAATAGAACCCCAAGTAGTGAATTAATGACATATATATTATAATATGATTCCATTGTCCCAACCATTGATTTTTTTAATATTAAAACATTTCATAATGGAGAATTTTTATAATACTCATTTATATCAATTTTTACACTATTTAGTCATTGGTTTTGTGAATGGACAAAAAATTTCATTAATTTTAAAAACATAAAATAAATCAATACTAAAATGTCATATTAACATTTAAAATTAATTAAATGCATCATAAATAACAGTTTACATTTATTTATCTATTTATAATGTCAATTATTTTACTCATTCATTAATAAGGTAATTACTCCATCATCATTTTGTCATAAATTAAATAAATAAAATAATGTATAAAAAATATCAATAAAATACCATTATGTTGGAAATATTTTTAAGCTTATAATGAATATTTATAGTCAAGTTAATATTATGTATAATAATATATTAAAAATGGTTTATTTATTAAACATGGAATTTAACACTTTTAACTCTTCTTTAAATAAAATTATAATGAATGTCCTAATCTAATTCAAGTTGATAAAAGGATCATATTTCTTTTTCCTAAGGTTTATTTTTGTCGAAATACACATATAAAAGAGAATTAGGAATTGATTTAGGTTAATTATAATATTATTTTTTTCATTTTAATTACCCTATTAACTTTTAACTGTTGTAAATAAAATTGAAATGTTACTATTGAAAAAAACTATTTCCATTCTATTAAACCACATTTAACATACTGATTTAATCTAATTCTCTCATATATTTATTATTTAATTCATATAAGTGGTAAAATTGCATTTTATGCATATTTTCAAATGCTTCCAGAAGGTGGGAAAATACGTTAAAAAGTTTAATAAAATTTTATAAATTTAATTTTATTATAAAATTAATCAAATGAATTACATTGAAATTATAATGGTATTATGTATCTAATTTTACTTAAATTAAATGAAAAGAAATTAATAATTATTTAATAAAATTAAGTTTTAAATAATAATTCATTATTTTCAACTATTTATCAAAGATTGAAATTTTCCAAAAAAATAGAAAATATTTACCCAAAAATAATTTTGATATTCCAAATTAAAAAATGATGAAAATGTTACAAAATTCAAAAAATATTATTTTTATTGATTATTTTAAAAAAATATTCTTGTTGGCAAAACCAGAAAGCGGGTTTTTTAGGAGTAAAAACTATCAAAAGATTGGTATATGTTTATTTCAAATTTTAATGTAAAATTACACACAATCGCCATAATTAGATTAAATGTTAAATATATAATCTAAGTATACTTCAAAACCATTCATATTTATAATTTGACATCTAAATTATATTTTATTGGAACATTTTTTTTCAATTAAAATTTACTATTTTTCACTATTAATCAAAATAAGAAAGTTACCTGAAAAGAAAAAAAATTTATCCAAACTCATTTTTTATGTCCCTCTTCTATAAAAAAAGTTTATTTTATAAATTTTATTATATTGAAATTTAAAATACTGAATTTAAAAAAATTTACCATTAAAAGATGGTAGTATTGATTTTTTTGAAAAATAATTCCTTTATCTGAAAAATTGAATTTGTTCTTATATTATGTCTATGAAACACATAATATTGATGTTAAAATTATATTTTTTATATAAAAATAAAATTCAGTTAAAAATATTCATTAATGTTTTTTGAATGGAAAATTTGGTAAATCATTGTGTGCTCGAACTCAGTGTTGCATGTAGCACAATATATTGAATTGCTTTAAAGAAAATAACTTACTATGAAATCATGGGGGGTTACAAAAATACTGTTGTACCTCAGTTAGAAAAATAAAAAAATTTCATTTAATCCATTTTTTGAAAAAAAAATCCGGAGTAAAAATTAGTTTAAAAAATAATACTACTGTAGTAATACATTCCTAATAATATTTTTAAAATAATTGAACATGGAATAAAATGGTATATTGACACAATGTATAAATAATGTCGATTTTCATAACAAGAAATCTTTTAGTATATTGAGTACAAAATGAAAGGAAAATGAAATCAATATTCTTATTATTTTTAAAAAAACATAGTATAAATAATCATAAAATTTTTGATATGTATATAAAAAAAATTTATCATAAAGAACATAATCTTAAACAATCCTAATAAACAATAAGATTATAATATAAAACCCTTACCTCAATATTAACATTCACAAATGTCCACTAAAATCCTATATAATAAATGTATATTTAATTTAATTATATAGAACAGTCATTTACATACTTATAATATCATATATTATCAAATTATTACATTTTCATAAAAATTTATTAATATTTCCATATTTAAATCGTCTTTTCCATATGTTAACTATTTCATTTTTCATAATAATATCAATTTAGTAAATCAAAACAATATACATTGATCGGGGTTATGTCATCTATATATTTTAGTAATGAAATAAATATATTTATTATTAAATATATATATTTTTATTGTTTTCCACAAATGATATAGATAGAAAAATGAATTACAATGTTCATGGAGACTACATGTCATATGTAATCATGAATGTTCTTTTAAATTTTCAATGGATTAAATGGAAGAAATTTAAATAATAATTAAACATTACAATATCATTTTTATATCATATATATCATATATATTCATTAAATATATCCTTACACAATCTAGGGAATTCATAAATTAAAAAAAAATTCACATTAATATGAGGATTTGGTACTCCACCCTTATGCACTAGTGTCATTGTCGTCATCCAAATGATGAGAAGAAGAAATGTAATTTTTTTACATAATAATAAAAAAAATTATTTCTAACATCAATAAGACATTATTTTACATTACATACATTGGATTTAGAGGATTTATAATTTTTTTTATGAAAACACTCAGTAAAGAGTTATAAATCTTCAATGAAAATATTTCTTTTTAATACACATTAATTATTGAAGTGATGTTCTTCTAGAAGGAAAATGATATCTAAAATATAGAATGTAATATAGAAAGGTATTATGGAAATTATTATATGATATTTATTTCTCAAACATTGTGATTAATAAAGGAGAATAGGTTCCCATTTAGAAGTGAGGGGAGGGTAACTCTTTGAATTACATAATGTATTTAATTTAAAAAAGTAATTTTCTTGAAAAAATGTCATAAAATTAGAATATTCATAATATATGATGATAATGTTTCTAAATAATTTAATAAAATAAATTTTGGTACATGTTTAGATAATGACTAAATCTGTATCATTTTGTTTTAACCCCATGTCACCCCTTTTTACAATTACCATAATACAAATGTTTTTTACTCTTTAAGTGGAAAGAATGATACAATAAAAAATAAAAGGTTACTCAGAAAAATGCCAGCATTCATATTTTAAACCATATCCCATTCACATGGATGAATATATTATTTTTATCTTATTTAAATATATTAATAATATATTTTTATTTATAAAAAATAAGTAATATAAATTTTGGAACTATTCATATAATTTTAATTTGATATAAAGATGAAACAAATTAACATATAAACCATTAAAAACTATCTAATATAAAATATTTATAAACCATTCATGGAAAAAATTATTCATCAAAATTATCTTACTATTAATATTTTTTATGTTCGATTTGTTTTAGTTTTCTACTAATTTAACTAATATTGTATCAGCGATTGATAATCCATTTAGGTAATTATTTAATTTTTTAAAATTATAAACTAATTAAAAACACAGAAAACATAATTCGGGTTTAAAAAATAAAATAATAACTAATGTTATCAACTTTTATCTTTATGTATATGTATTATAGATATTAAATTCAAGAGTTTGGCACTTGGTACATATTATTTTGTTAAATTAATATTAAATTCAGGACAAACAAAATGGATCCAAGAGGCCATATATTCTAGGAATAGATGGAAATGGGGAAAAAACTCATAAAATAGGTTAAAGGCTAGTGTTATAGAAATTGTTAAGCCTTATCCAAATGATTGATCCTTATTTTACTAATTTTAATCTAAATGTGGTGACCAATATTTACCGTGGTTACAATCATAATGATAAAAAATAAAAGAGATATATTAAAAAAATATTAATACCATGATTTGAAATATAGAAATTATTTTTATATATTCAAACTCTATAATAGGAATAAAAAATTTTTCAAACAAATGAGTAGAATATGTTAGAAACTCATTTCAATAGAATATAATATTAATCATAAAATTCGGAGTATTATTAACTCATTTATAGTGGAAACATTAGATGGATGTCAAATATTATATTGAATATATAATATAAAAATTTATTTAAAATATTAATTAATATTAAATAATTTAATTTATTATGAAAAAAATACATTAATATAATGATTTATTTTGAAATACAATTGTTTTTAATTTCCAATGTATTTCTTTTCTCATTTATAATTATTTTATGACAAATTAATTCATTTATTACAAGTTTAAAAATAATTTTTTTTTATTTTTTTTCCCATTCATTCTCAGTAATCCAAGAGATATGATATAATAGTAATATTAAATAAAAAAATTAATAGTATATTTTAGTTCCTTTAAACATGGTGACATGTGTATCAAAATATATAAATGAAATTAAATATATTTTAATGATATATATCATTTAATCTTATGGTGATACAATCACCCCCCATTAAATAAAATTTCCCTTCAATTTATATCACACCGATGCAAATAAATGATTATAGCTTTTCTTCATCACATGCTGAGCTACCAAATTATCATCTTCAAATTTCATATTCCTCTAATGGACATTTAGAATGTCATTGGTCTTATTCCATATAAGAATATCATTATTATCCAATATTTCTATGTGTGGTTCCATATATTAAATAGCATGCTCTATTGGTATAACCTGTACATTGGAAATATCTTGTATTTATTTCCTCATAAGAGATACATTAAACACATCATGAACATAATAATGGTTTCATAATATTCCTAATAAATAAGTTATTATCCATAATTGTTCAAGAATATCAAAATGGATCATATACATATAGATCATATTTCCATTCTTCCTGAATCTCATAAAATTTTCAATGGGGAATTTCATTGTAATAGCTTATACCAAGCATAAAATTCATAATCTTTCAAATTATTTTCACCATAACTTATCATTTGAATTTGATGTACCTTAATGTGTTACTAAATGGGTATGATTTTCTCTATAATTTCATCATCCATATCAGGTTCCCATATATTTCATTATCTAAATTATTATCATTATATTTTAATTTAACACTTAATTCGATAGATGGATTCAAAAGTATCTATAAGAATTATCAAGTTTTAGATACTCTTTTAGGGAAACTAAAACAAAGAATGGTGTTAACACAAAATATGTTTAAAATCCGTAGAACATGATCTGAGAATATCCCCAAGAGTTTTAATGGTCCTAAAAAGTGAATTTCTTTTTAAGGATGATATGCAATAATGAAACAAAACTCAATGACTTGAGCATGTTAAATAATTCACCATAACATTGTTGTAAAACTCATATACAAAAAAAAATATAATTAAATGTAGTTATCAATATCACCATTCCACTTATTTAATGTATATTATAGAAAAGATATCATGATATAATGGTTGAAACATCCATTTATAAATATATCTATCATCCTTAACATGATGACATACCAATCAATGAGATATATACTATGAAATATCTGTCTTCATGATTTTCCACCTGAAATACTCTTTATATTCTTAAAAAATCATCATTCAACCTAGATCTATAGTGAATTATTACTTGTGAACCTCCAAAAAAACATCTTAATGTTTTTTGTGGATGTAATGAATACCTAATTCTCTAACCTTATCTTTCTATAATAATCAAGGTTAATCTCAGGAATATTTCAGACCATCTTTTATACTACTAAATCTTCCTTGTCTTTTTATTTATGTCACATACGCACTGAATTTTAAAAACTAATTTGAGAGATATAATTAATCCCCCCTTTCTTTAATATTTCTAGATCATTAATTTCTAAATATATAAATATTGTATCCTTTTTACACAGGTAATTAATAATATTACATGATCATTTCAAATCAAATCATCAACCACCATGTTCTCTTTGTCAAGGTGGACATGTATTAATGAGTAATAATAATTAACAAGCTGTAGAAATATTAACTAGTGAATATTTATCACTTTCATTGTGAATATGTACTTTAAAATTATAAGGATAATATATACATATATATTACATATTTCTCTATAAATATAATTCCTCCATATCATTAATGAAAAACTACAACAACATACTCAAGATCTTGAGTTTCATAAATTTCCTCTTGATCCTTTAATTGATCTGAGGAATAATTCATAACAATATAATTTGAAACTATAAAATATCTATACAACAAGTATTATACATCACTATAGATCACAAACCCTTACCCATGGGAGGGTATTGAAATCATAAGTTCTATAACTAACCATATATTCAATTACTTTAAATTATATTCACATTTATGTATCTAAATGAACTTGGATATCTTACTAGTTAACATGGTGATTGAATTATATATCCAAGAGATATTCTCTAAAATGATTCAACAATATTCATCCCATCTATGAATATTATAGATAATATTCATAGTGGCTGGTCTGGTAAAACACTCAATAAAATCCTTCATTGATGGATCCCAAAATATACCATCTCTTAAGATTATATGAGCCAAAAACTAAACATGTTAGATCAAAAATTAACAATATGTACATTTTTCATATAAATTATCCTTCCATGGGGTCTTTAGTTAAATTTTCATGTTATATTCATTAATGTACATAATATTTTAATATATAAGAATATTATTCCATAATGACTACTACAAATTGATCAAGGTTTTTATAAAATATATATTAATTAAATCTTATAAGATATCAGGAGAATTAGTATGACTAAATAGAATCACTAAAAATTCATATTTTTCATACATTATTCATAATATTTTATTGGATATATCCTCCTTTATGACCCTCATTTGATAATATTTTCCAAAGATGTAGAATCATTGAAAAGTATAGAGTTTTGCGTAGTTGATAAAATTATTCATCAAAATGGGGTAATGGATATTTAATAATGATATTGATATTTTAATGATCATGAAAATCAAAAAAATAATTTAATTGATCTATTATTCTTGTTAATAAAATAATAACTACCCCAATGGTTATGCATATTATTGAATGAATACCTTTTTATGATTTTCGTGGAGTTGATTAGTCAGTTCATAAAACTGAATCATTCACATTTTATTTGGAGACATTAAAATAGGATTATAAATTGGTATTAGTTCTGTTAAATTATTATCATCATGATTAGGAAGAAGACTAGGAAACTCTTACAAAAAGACATCATTAAACTCATGTACAATAGACATATATTTGATGTTGACTTTCTCCCAAACCATAGAAGATAAACACCCCTTCATAGTAGGATTCATGAAACATATAATGGTTTTTATTTCCATCAGAATATCATAATTATGATCACACTATCCAATGGTTATAATTTTGTTCCAAAAATCAAACATGAATTCCATTCCTCATCATTTAATGTGAGGTTTCTGAAAGTAAATCTAATCTATACCTTAGATAACATAAAATTAATGCACATAGAATATTATAAGATTTAATGGAAGAATATTACCACAAACATCAATTGTATAATAATCATGGACATGATATGTCATCATTGTACTATTAGAGTTTTTACTACGAATTAAAAATACTTTCATTAATATTGTATTATTATAGCCTTATGAAATTTTTTAGATGTAAAAAAGTGTGTAGATACATACTGTTATAATACATCAGAAATTATAGAGTAGATATATCTTTATATTCTTTTCAAAACCACAATATTATTGGATAACTAGAATCTCCATTTCTACATTAACAACAAATAATATGATTTCATCAAATATACTATAGTATCATATGTATAACTCCCATATGTAAATTTTTTTAAGACAAAAAATAATGGGTCAACCCTACTTTCATGTTGGATGATAACACCAAAATCATCCCTTCACAAGAAATGTAAAATTTTCCTTATAGAAAAAAATGATTTATTCATACATTCCTTCCCCTATTTCATATAAAGAATAAGTGGAAATTAAATATTATCAAAAATTCATCTAAACGCATCCAGCAATATGGATTATATTTATTTCCATTGCCTCATGTTCTTGATAAGACTTTTTTGTTGATCTACTTCACTTTCCAATTGATAGGCATATACAATTATTTTTTTATTATCCAAAAATAGTAGAATGGAATGTATATTTCAATGCTACAAAATAATTTCTCGAGAAATAAATGATAAAAAACCCCACTAAAATAATGTTTATGTTTCTACATAATGGGATAAATTGAATGTAGTCCATCATTTTCTCATTTTGATGCTCAACACAATTCGTTGATTGATAATGTTGTGTAATCACAACAAAAATATTTTCATTCCAAATACCATTTAATCTGGTTTATAATATATATAATCATTTCATCATCCATAATATTAATTTTTTAAGTAATTAAATCATATTCCATCAATTGAATAAAACCAAAATGTATAGTGTGAGAAAAAATAATCAGTGAAAAACCTCATTATCAAAAAAGATGGTATAGGATGTATGAATCAAGATGCATTATTTTCAATCACTAAAAACAATTTTTTTTCGTAATTCATTCATTATTATCATGTTTTTAAATAATTCATGATTGATTAAAAATAAATTTTTAATTTAATATATCATATATATTTATATATTTTTTCATGGTGCGTAGTAAGGGTAAACTCATCATGCATTATAATGATAGAAAATATATACTCAACCACCCTTTTTGGGGTTTTTACCCCTTGATGAATTTGTTCCTGAACATCATCCACTTATAGAATCCAAATATGGATTTATTTATGTGAAAAAAATTCATTATTATTTACCATAACATATAATGATTTCCTATTAATAAGATTTCCCTAAGTCTTATAAATAATGTTTTCTCATCCTTATTTTTAAAGGTAACAAAACATTTCTCTGATAACAGATAAAATGAACCATATTTTTCATAAATATTTATGAAATATTAAGAAATTAATATTCAATATATAAAATTGAAATCCATTCTAGAATCAGATAGTTTTAGTATCTTTGGAAGCATCAATACAAAATCAACTAGTTCATAAATTAAGTACATTATCTCCCTATAAGTTCATCATAACTAACACCCTTCTTGGTCATATAAAACATAATTATGTTCACTATAAAAAGGGTAAATGAAATATAATAATGCGTGAGATTTGATGATGAGTTTGGGTAAAAATGATAGATATCAATGTTCACATGAAACATAACATAATAATAAAGGTAATTAAAGATGATTATAATATAGGAAACTCATTCCATTAATTTCATCTATCATAATCATGAGTCATGAAACAAAATTTTAAATTTCAAAAGACTTGAATCCTAAATTAATAAAATAAAAAGAATCATGATAACATAACATTATAATTAGACATAAATTTATGACATATACATAATAATAGAAATAACTTTATTTACTATCCAACGATCACTAAAAACACTATCATAGTGGAATGTGTTCACTCAGGAAACCATTATATCCCGAGTCAAGGTTCACACCCAAGTCAATAATACTGTACTTTTACACTTATTGAAATTGTTATTATCTACATCTAAGTCTTTATTATATCATGAGATATCAATCTTTACCCGATTCATTAAATGATTGTATAATTTTATCCCCAAGCATTAAATAATGAAAAGAATAAATATGTTTGTCACAAGATAACAAAAAAATCCATCATATCATAACCCAAAAAAAGAAATTGGAATCATAAATATTTAATCATTTCATCATAGAAAAACTTTTGGAACATAAATAGGTTTCATTACATAATTGACCCATGGGAAGGAAATGAGTTTCAGTGAATTTTATTTTTAAAAATAACATCAATGTTCATTAAAACAATGATTATGGATAGTATAATTTGATAATATCCACAATAGAATTTTTGTAAGATCCAAATGTTTCATGATAAATGAATTTTTTTAATATATTCCCTATAACATTTCTTTAAGAAAAAATACTTTTCAATTACAAATATAATATTAAAAATAAAAAAAATTCCAAAATATTAAGGAAAAATAGTCATTGAAATAAGTATTTTAGAATTATAATGGATTTTTTCTATGAATTGGGTCTTCATAAAAGTAGAAATTGCATTGATTTATTTTTTTTCAAAAATTAGTATTCCATTCATTTTATGAAAAATGAACATAATACATTGTTTGGATTTAAGGAAGAAGATTACATTTAAATCATTTTTTTAAAATAAATCATTGTTAGAAATTAATTAAATATTTATTCAGAGTATAATAAAACATTTTTATTAAAAAAAATCATTAAAAAAATGAACATGGATGAAAATAAACTTACGAATGAAGAGAGAAATAAATTTTATTTTCATTAAAAATATTCATTCACATTATTATGTAATTAAAGTGATAATAATGAAATAAAAATATGTATTGTTATGGAATAATATTAAAAAAGGTAAATTTAGGATATTATTTAATGGTAGACCATACTGTTTCATCATTTGAATCTAAATCATAAAAAATATTTAAAAAAATACAGGATTATACCATAAATCCCTTACATTAAGTCTGAATTTCTTCAAAATCACTCTAAACTCAGGTAAAATAAATTTAAATTTATTAAACATGTATATAATATTCAATTACATCCGTATAAATTCATATATTATCCAATTATAACATTTCATCATCCTTTAATTTATAAAAACGATTTCACCTTTATAGGATAATATATATCTTATATATTCATTAAATATTTCCTTATTACCATCCAAATAAATTTTAAATGAAAAATGAGTCAAATCGATTCGTGGAATAGGTTGTCCAAGCACTCAAACAAGTGGTGTTATAATTTTTAAATGGTTTTGTAGAAGGATGAAATTGTTTATTCCATCATGATAATATAACTTTTTTTATTCATAATACCATTATTTAAATATTGTACAATCGATTTAGAGTAGGTATAAGAACAAATAAAATATTAAATTTTTAGTAATGAGTTATTCCACTTTGATGAGAATCCTTCTTTGTATTATTTCAGAATCCTTGAAAATATTGTCTTTTAGAAACAATAAATGATGTAGGATGTTTTAAAGGAAGATAATATGGTATTTTTTTTTGGAATAACATGGTTATAAGCCTCAAACATTAGTAATAATGAATGAGATAATTTGACATTCTATATGTGAGGTGAGGGGAACTCTTGAAATTACGTAAATTATTAAAAACAATTAAAAAAAGTTTCATTTAAAATAGATCCAAAATAATGTATTTCTAAAATAGTATGATAACTAGTATAAATAATTTCATCAAATTAAATTTTGATTTTTTAGGTGATTTTTTAACCCTTATCATTTTGTTTTAACCTTTTTGTCCCTATTTAAAATTAAAGAAAAATCAATGTTTTTACTCATTAAGGGGTAAGAATGTTATTATAAAATTAAAAAGTACAAATAAATGGAACATGATTTATAATTTTCACCATATCCCATTCAATTTTATGAAGATAATTTTTATATGAATTTTAAATCATTTAATAATATGATCTTTATTATAATTATAATCATTTCTATAATGGTAATAATCAAGGAAAAGTTGCAGAAAGTGGTTATATATTAGATACTTTCATGCAATGTCTTTAAATTTTCTCATCTAATGGGTTAATGAAATGTGATAGTCAAATTTTTAATCCTTATCACAAAGTTGGAATCATAATCTAGTGTTTTTACCCTTACCATGCTTAAAAAAATTTACCATTGTCATTGTTCATAATGAAAAAAAATTAAAGGAACCTAATTAAGAAATTTAAATTCTATATATCCAAATAAGGGAACTATTTATCAACATAAAATTTGTATAATTGGTAGAAATTAATTTTCAAATAACTATGTTAAACAAGGGAAACGACTTCTATCATAAAAATATAAATTTAAACTTAATATGGATTTATTATCCTATGCCTAAAAAAATTAGAATAATGTTATAAATATTTAATTAAATATATAATATATTAATTTTATTAAAATTATTTATCTATAGTTACTAACATAATTTATTATGATAAAAACATATAATGTGCATAAAAATAAGTTTTCCAAAAAAAATACCACATTTAATTTCAAATGATATTTATTGTAATTTATAATTATATATTAACCCATTAATACAATTTATAAAAGTTTAAACCATGATATTTTATAATTTAATTAGTAAAATTCATACATTATAATATAAAAACATGTAAGTTAACTAAACATTAAATAATAACATTTTAACAGTATATCCTAGTTCATTTAAACTCCATATTGAATACCACACAAAAAATAACATAAATTATTTTTCTTCTAAAAAAAATATATCATAAAATTTCAAGTTTTTACATATTCATTAGGAGAGATCATGGGTGAAAAATATTCATATGAGATCTCAATACCATAATCTATATGGTTGGGGCCTAATTTTAGGGATGAAAATCATTGAATCTGTGGAGAGTATAATATCTCTGGTTATTGTGACTGGCCCTTTTGAATACTTTATATAACATTTTAGAAACTTTTCATGGAGGTGGTGTGGTGTTTTAGGATGCATAGTTCCGTATATTTTACATATTAGAAATATTAAAAAATAAATCAATTGAATTCATTAAATCTATTATAATGGGAATTTCCCTAAATGATGTCAGAAACGAAAAAATGATTATAATAAATGATTCGGGAATGAGGGTACTACACAAGGTATGATATGATTTTTTTTCATATTGATTTCTGCAATGGTACATAGTCACAACACGATTAAATACAAAATTAATTAATTGATTAATTAATATTATAATGAATTGGTTAACCATAGAAACTATCAATTCAATCCCACATTGGTGACTCCTCTAGGTTTAGCCACTAACCTAGAGAGATAATTGAGGGGAGATCCCCAAGGAATATACCTTATTAGATGATCATTTAAATTCATATTCACAAATATTTAATTTGTTTGTATCACTAATGACATATTTAAAGATAAATAATTGTATCAATGTAAATTCTCATCGATATTTTCTTTATATATATTTATAATATATTATATAAAGCACACACAACACCTGATAAATCCACAGACATATATAAATTTTATTTAAAATTAAATTGACATAATAAATATAGCCATAAGAAATTAAATGACTATTTGAGGACAAAATAAAAATTAATATAACTATAAAATGAAAATTTGGGTATTCATTATCCCATGGAATGATTTCACAGATGAAAAATAGAATTGAAATCAAACATATTTTTTATAATTTAATATTCATTATGAAAATTAAAAGATATATAATTAAGAAAAAATAGTAGTAATTGAAGAATTCATGAAATATGAGGCAATTATATAATTTTTTAACTCATTTAAACATTAAATATCTAGTAGCTGTAATAGTAATATGACCATTAGGAATAGTAACCTGACTATTAGAAAGCTCACATATACCATGGAAAAGTAAAATAATATTTACTTATCTTATAAAAAATATACTAAATTTATATGATTTTTAAAAGAAATAAATACTTTAAAAATGAAAAAATTACTGTTTGTATTTTTATAAAAATGATTTGTTATGTTAGCATTTTGTGATAAATTTTAAAAATTAAAAGGGATATTATTTTTATATAAACTATTTATACAATTATTTTATGTACCATTGTAATGATAATATAAATTTATGAGACAATACATAATTTTTGAGAGATTAAGAAAATTGTTCGTAATATTAAATTTGATATTTTCCAAATTAATATCCAATTTATTTAAAAATTAAAATATTCATATTTATAAAATTCTTTTTATAAAATTGAATTTTTTGAAAATATACATGTAAAAAATTCGTAAAGGTAATTTTTTAGTATATTTATAAAATAATTTTTTTATGAATAGGTAAACAATGTAAAATACAATATTTATCAATATAAGTGAAATATATAAATTAATAAGTCATATCGTATATATGAATCCATTAGTTCAAACTAAAGGAACAAATTACTATCTATTTCCAAAATAGTAAACAATATTATTTTTCTTGAACCAAAATAATAAAGAAGTCAATATTATATTAAAAAAACCCTCTACCCTCTTATAAATACCACTCCTTATCCTCACACATTTTAGGACATTAATTGTGTTCATAATTTTTCCATTTCTCTCCCTAAACATCATCATAATGTCTGAGGAGTCTTTTTCTCACAAGAAGAGAATTCCAAAGAACCATAAGGGATTTCCTAAGAGGATACATCGAAAGGATAACGTAGTACACACAACCATGCTATTTATTTTTCGTTATCTTTATCATCCAATCAAATTAGATCCATCATGACAAAATCACTCCATTATAATAAATATAATGATTTGTTTTGAGTCAGTTTAGTATAAATTATCAAACAACTTTTTATTTTCGTCTGAAATGAAAATGATTGTTCATATTATGGTGGGATTAGTACATCCATGAACAACAAACATTTTTTATCTACCACATTCATGGATGGATATATTAATATTTTTTTAGATAAATATGTGTATAATAAGCAATCTTTAACTAATTAATTGTTATATAATTTTTCAATAATCATTTTATTACTATAATGAATCTATTTCAACGAAGTCATTAAAACCACCAAAATTAACTCACTAAATGAAAATATTGATTAAACTAAATCAATGATCCCTATATAAGTTTACATATAATTATTTTGTATCATTTCATACTTTATATGTTCATGTATTAAATAATATTTCATTTACATATTTTTAGTTCTATTAGAGGTGAAATTTAAATACTATCCACAAACTAAACCAACCTTGGAAACCTAAAAAAAATTATTATTATACAATGATTATATACCCGTTATCCAAATTAAATACCTCTAAACTAAAATAATATCTGGATAACAAATAAAATATATATTAATACTGTTATAAATCAATTATTTAATAAATTTTATTTTTTTTATTTCGGATGTTAGGTTCAAGTGTAGAACGAATCTGTACCTAATGTATGTGAATTTCTGAACCACACTCTTCATTCATAGAGTAATGTTCTCTCTCTCTAAACACAACATCATCCCCCCATTTTTCACAAGTATATCAGTTATATTATTTAAAAATGTTCTACCCAAATATACCTAGTTATAAATACATATTTTTATGGGTATATACATGTTTTTACTGTTCTCTTCTCATCTTCACACTTTAATAAAACTCAACTAAATAAAGCTTGTCTATCTATTATCTCAATTAATGTACCTCTCCATAAAGTGTTTTAATATTAAATAGATTCATAAAACACAAATTTTGTTATGACAACTAGTTTGGTTTATATTTACATTTACAGAAATTATTATTCTCATGACCTCTTTAATTAATGTTCACCCATTATTCTTAAAAACCCACATAAAAAAAATTTACAAAATTACTTATATACTCCTACTTAGGTAATCAACTCAATTGGAATTAATTTTTATATTCTATGAATATTTAATTTAATATGACCATTGAAGAATTATTTTACCTTGTCTTTCAGGGAATTATTTCTGATACACCATTTTTTAAGACATAAGATGATATTATGTATCCTTGTTCAAAGGTATTTCTGATTCTTATTCCATATGTTTGATTTCATTACATGGATCACATATTTATGCATATGTTATAATGCGTGATTGCATATATTTTTCAAATTCATTATGTAAATTTTATTTCTCATTAGTTGAAATGTTTGTGACTAAGGGGTAAACATAATCTTTGATGGAACTCTATCAATCATGTTTTGATGTCTTGGAAGTAAACTGTGAAATATGAATATGTCATGTTTTATGTTTTTTCAGCATTATTATTACGTCATGATCTTTCGATTTTATCTTCTTTATGTCTATTTTCCATATGATTATTCATGATCCTTTCATTTTAGGATGCTATGATGGGATATTTGACTCATATAATGTGCTTCACTATAATGATCATTCCATTTCTAGGATTCATATCTCACTAATATTGTTTATTTATTCCTTATGGTTTCTTTGTAGCATTAAAATCTCCAAAGGATTTAGGAGATCACTAAGGAGACTAATATAGATAGTTGGTACTTAGATTTTCATGATGATATTTTTTGTACATAGTATCCCAAAGACACTTGGAATTTATTTCCATTGGGGATTTTTTGTATATTTATATAAATATAATGTACAATTATGTTTTAGAGGATTGGGTCACTCTATTTTTTATCATATATGGATCTGGTTATTTTTTTGAATTGGGGTAATAATACATTAGTAATAATATGGTGATAATTTTATGTAGAGGAGAATGTTTTTATATATTAGTAAATTACCAAGTGATTTGATTCATGGAAAGGAAATCGCTATCTATAGATGAAAAGTGGATGTTGTTATTGAAAAAAATTACCTATGTTTAATAAAACATACATTTATCACTAGGAATCAACTTGAACTGTACATTTTGAATTATAAAATGTCCATTTTTACACCACTTTGACACTTTTGAGGGATATTCATGGGTAAATTCAAGAACTATATATGCACTATATTAACAAAGACATGGGAATATTGTTTTTTCTAACCCAAATAGGATAATTACCATGTATAACCAAGATTTAATCATAAATAATCATAAGTATTCATAAACATGGAATTGATAATTTATTACCTATAAGTTCATTTTTCTATATCTATATGATTATTATTTTACTTATTATTATCTAATTTTTTTTATTTTAATTACTTATTATAAATTCAAGGAACCATGTTAACTACCAATATTATATTCAGTGTGTTGATTTAACTAATGTGGTGCCTTATCATATGGGAGATGGATCAATGAACATCAATTACATGACCAATCCCATTGGGGCCCATATAGCCACTCCCCATTCCTACAACCAATAGTTCAGGGGATAGAGACTAGCTCTGAGTACACTTATCAAAAACATGGTAGGCCTTATCCTAATGTACATGTAATACACACACATCCCCATGACCATTCAATGATGAAATATAAAAAAGGGATAAAATATGAATTCATAAATATATATCCAAAACCATAGTATCTGAAAAGGTAAATAAAAGTAAAAAGGCTCAAATATAATACCGCAAAAAAGATTCTAAAAACAAGTCCATCCTAAAAGTAAAGATGTTGGCTATTGTCATTATAATTGCACGAACACACCATGGTCTATCTAGGTAAATAAATATAAAGGAACATACATTACATATGTATTTTCCTTCAACATGTATTATTATTATTTAAATTACATAACAAATACCATGACAGGACCCTATAGGATTTGTGTCTTTAGAAATTGGGAATCAAAAACAACTTGTTCATAAAGTATCAACATCATCTATCCCTTATTTATTCATAAGATGACTCTTTATATATATATATTAGTTAATACCATTCTTTATGACCTAGGAAATGGAAACACATGAAAGGGTGAGCTCAAATTCTCAATAAAGGTAAACAAGGGCAATATCAGTCATATCATAATGATAGTAACTAACATTTTAAAATCTAATCATGAACAAAAAAACCATAATATCATGTCATGGGATAAATTAAAAAAGTCCAATGTAATCCTAATAGTCATAACATAAGAATTGAAATTTCTTTGAATACACACATAAGCATTGAAAATAATTTATATTAGTTATGGATCATTTCCAAGAACATTATAGCGGACAAAGTCCATTAATGAACCAAGTTCACTCTATGTTCTAGTCCTGTATTACTAAACCTGATTTACATTCCATTACATTCATGCCTATCTCATGAGATATTAATATTTACCTTATTATATTTAGGATATATAGGACCCTGCAATTTCATAATGAAACCATTATTTTTTGTTCTACAAAAACATAAAAATATTCTCCATCGAAAATCCCATGAAATAAAATCTGTTTCTTAATCCTAATTAAATAATAATTCATTTAAAAAATGGATTTTCTCAATAAAATATCATCATAAAAACAATAAAATAATAGTAATAATAGTTATAACTATTTTCAATTAATGTAATCTTATATAAAAATGAACATTGAGAAAACAATTAAAATTAATTCCGGAGAAAAATATGATTCCTTATTCAAAAACTATTTCCTTCATCAAAAGGGAACAAAATTGTAGAAGAAATAATTTAATTTGAAAAATAACCATAAAATATTGTATAGTAATATTCATGAAATTTAGATTTTATAAATGTGTAATGATTCATTCGTGTAGTACAAGTTAAAAAAACATTCTTTTTGCACTTCTGAATGAAAAGTCAAAAAAGTATCTCACACCAAGAATGAAAAAATATTTCATTCATACCGTATAGTAAAAATTCACCAATGGGTAAAATTTACTTTGAGAATTATATAATAATATATATAATATTTTCAAATGATTTTTTAGGAAACATGGACGTGTTTGATAACTGTACCCTAGTAAATACTTACGAATAATCCGTCTTTGATAAATAGAAGACTTCCAATGTAATCCCTTAAAATAGGTCTGATATGATTTTTATGTTTCTAAAACTCATGTATAATGATTTAAAAAATGTAAATAATTTATTCAAAATTCATGATAATTTTCATGAAATTTTGTTTTTCATATTTTCATCTGTTTTTTAGTTACATTTCATTTATACTTATTATTTGCGTAGTTACTGCTTTATGATCTTATAAATGTTCTGTCTAATATGTTATTTTTCCTATTTTTAGGTTATAGTTATTTCATTTATATAATTTTATTATTATAATATATATATTAATTATTAATTCTATTCATTTATATAATCATGCTTTATTGAAGTTTATGTAGAACAGATCGCATCACACCGTGGAGACGATAAGTCGTATGTATGCACGAGTGACGATATCATTCTTATAATTGATCAATGGTATTGTATTGGATGGTTTATAGTATCAAAGAATTAATATAATTATATATTAATCATATATATATATATATATATTCTATTAGTATACTCAACCATATATGGTGATGGAGAATAATAAATTACACCACAGCATTGAGATTGTAAGTTGAGCGTACGTACATGTGGTGATTACTTTTTTCATATGAACGGAAGAAGAATAACTATGGTTGTTTCATAATCATAATAAACTCTCATTATATAATGACAACTGGAGTTATTAGTTTATAATGAAACGTCTCATGAGGTTTAATTATAAGAATAAACAATTTTGAAAGAATTGGTAAATGAAATTATCTATCCATCGACGAGACTCCTCTAAATCTCTTCATAGAGGACTAGAGTTGGTCATAGAAGAATACCAAGACATATATATTGTTTCTAGTGAAGCTAATAAGATAAACTTGTAGTGTATGTTTGATCATTGTTGCTGAAAATGATTTTATGTGTAGAGGGATGATGTTCTATTTGATAGTTATTGTGAGGGGCACTTTTGGAAACCTCAAAATATTTATTTATAATAAAATCAAATCCCACCTAAAAACCCCTAAAATGACACAATTATGAAGATGAGATGAGATAGGTTCATAATTACCTCAAAAAATAAATTTTACACGTGTTTCTATTTCAATTTAAAAATTATCATTTTAATTAACAAATAATTATTCTATTTTTGTCTTATCTAGGGTAACAAATATTTCAATTTCAAAAGGGTAAAATATTTACTTATTTAAAGTAAATTATAATATAAAAGAATAGTTTAAAAAAATTTTATATCATAAAATAATTATTCTTTAATATTTAAATTTATTTTTTTAATCCTTTTAGAAAACCTAATTTCGAAAAATATCAATAATGTATATTTTTACACGATTTATTGGATGGAATATTAAAAATATAAAATTAAGAAGTGGAAATCAATCCAAATAATTCATTATATCCCTAATTAGTTTAGGTAGTATTTAAAAAATATTTTACATAATAATTATCTGAAATTATATTTATTAAAATATTTTTAATATCATTTATTTGATCTATTCATTTATAAAACAATTAATTCCTCATTTTTTCATAATTATTTAATAAAATTATTTTTTGAATAAAAATTGAAAATGAAATAAAATTATGAAGATAAATTGATTATGTATCATAATAATACTTTTAGTAGAATTTATATTCTAAAAAACCAACAATTAAAAATGCTAAACTCTTCTGAAAAATGAATGTGATAAATTTATCTTCAATTTAAATAGAATCATATAAGATTTATAATCTCTTATATAAGCCTATTAATGGCCAATAAGTCAACACATGAATGATTATGATCGATATATACTCTACCAATAAAGTATGTTCAAAATATTGTTCCTTTTATGATTATTAAAATATTAATGAATTTTTTTTATTGATTTCTCATCAATAAATTAATTTTATCTTTATCCAAATATTAGTCATTATGTTACTTATTTATATCCTAAAAACTACAAATAAAATTCATGATAAATAAAACCATTTTATCATTCAAACTAATATTTAAAATGAAATTTATCTTTTTAATAACCTTATATTAAAAATAATTTAATTATTAATGTTTGAGTGAGGCATATTTCACTATTTTTATTAAAATAAATTTAAGGCCTAATTCTAATCCAAATGGGTAACAATTTATACAATTTTGACCTATGTATGTTTTAGGAAAATTATAATCATCCAATTATATAAAGAAAAGTTGTAGGGTAATATTATATCATTATTTTTACACTTAATTACCTGATTTACCCATTTCCATGTTATTAAAATTTACTGAAGTTACTATTCATATTTCCCAAAAATTAAATAAATATATTTTCATTACTTGGACCTACTATTTCAAATTATTGAATCCATTTATCAAAATTCAAAACACATATTTTTCAGTAATTAATTTTAAATTAATCTTATTTTTGAAATAAAAAAATTTGTTTTTAATGATAAAATATTGCAAAGGATTGAAATGTTTTTACATATTTATTTAGCGTAAAATTTATTCCAATGAATTAATTAAAATTAAATGGTAATAACATATTCTATTCATGATTTTTAACTATTAAATAATATAATTTACCCATATAAATTATTTCAATGGAAAAATGTTCTTTTCAATTAATATTTGTCTTATTTTTAATACTAATCAAATCATGAAAGTTATCAGAAAAATAAGAGAAATTACTCAAATGTAAAATTTTATAAATCTCTTAAAATTAACATTTTTTTCTATAAAAATTATTAATGTGTTAAATATCAATTTAAAAGCGTTTTTCCATTAAATGGTTTAAAATTCCCTTTTGTTAAATATATGTTTTTATACATCAAATTGGTATTTAGTTATACCATATGACTAAAATAAACATGGGATGAATATAAGAAATATTTTATTAAGTATATAAGACATATATATATCTCATTAATTTCATTACCAATATTAAATCACTAAAAATAAAAATATATAATTAAAATTTTATTTTCATAAATAATTGATATCCAATGAATTAGTAATGACATTTATTTAGTTAGTTATAATTATTACCACTAACCTAACGACCAGGATATAAAAAGTAATTTTATAATAAGGGTTTATTGTTTTCCATTTAAATCCATTATTTATTTCAATGAATTCTTGTGAAGAATAAAAAATTTAATGAAATTTTCTCATAAAAACATCCTCGTGTTGCAGTCTACCGCCCCTAAATTGTATTTCACCCTCAAAATTTGTCAATTGGAAAAACACAGATGAGGATACATCACTCTCCCTCTCTCATAATATCCTCATGTTCCCTTATATCTTCTTTAAATTGGTGGTTAATCCGTAAATAATTTTCCAATGGAGTTTTATTGATTCGTAGACCATTTTCACTACAATCCATAATCTAAAACAATCGTTCTTCATAAGAAATATCTACCTACAGCAGTACGACTACTGAGCGTAGTACATGTGTAGGATTGGGTATGTTCATTATCAGTAGAGATACATGAAACACATCTGGATCATGAGAGAGATTCAATTGAAGTGCCAATTGGTAAGTTACCTTCCCAACATGTTCTTTAATTTCAAAAGTACCAATATACCTGGGGCTTAGCAAGCACTTCATTCCACATCTCATTACTCCCTTCCAGGGAGATATTTGTAGAAACACCTTATCACCCACTTCATGTTCTAGGAATTTTCATTGGATTTAATCATTGATTTCTTGTCGACTATGAGCTAATCTATTTTTTGTTGATTATATCCGACCCTTTATTACTTTTCACAAACAAGATCATGTCCAAAAAGAATTATTTCCCCAAATTCATCCCAGAAAGTTGGAGTTTTGTTCCTCATTCCATATACGACATCAAAAAGATCCATATGTATACTGGAGTGAAATATATTATTATATAATAATTCAACCAAAGGTAGAAGTTTCTTCCAACCACCTTTGAAATCCAAAGAGATGGCTCTCAACATGTCTTCTAGAGTTTATGTTTTCCTCTCAGACTGACCATTTGCCTAAGGATGATAAGTAGTGCAGAAATGTAACTCTATATCCAGAGCATGCAGAAGACATTTCCATAACATTAATTTAAACCGAGGATCCAGGTCATATATAATGTAAAGTGGTCATCCATTAATTATTACAACATCCTTTACATATATCATGGATATATAATCAAGTGTGAAGTCCTCTATTATAGAAATTAAGTGTTATGACTTTGTAAGGTGATCAAATATAACCCATATAGCATTATGTACATTATATGTTTTTGGATGTCCAATAAAAAAGTCTATATTGATGTTTTCCCATTTCCCTTCGGGTATAGGGAATGGTTGTGACTTCCCCTAAGACTTCTCTCCCATATCTATAAATCACAGAAAAACTATGCATCGAGAAATACAATCAGCAACAACTATTTTCATGTCATCCCAATATAAATAGACTTTTTGTTCCATTTAAAATTTTGGTATTCTTGCGTGAATGGAGAAGGAAGAACTATATGCCTCATCAAATAGGTAATTCATTAATTTTTGTATGGTAGGAATACAAACCATGTTCTTAAACCTTATTATTTCAAAACAATAATGGTTGAATTATGGAACATTTCTAACTTTTATTTGTATCTATACATCATTCTTATGTTCCAACTTAATATTCACAAGGATGGATTGTTCAAAATTAATTTGGTAGAGATAATATTCGTCCCATTTTTTAAAATTTTGTTATCCATACTTTTCAAATTCGTAAATATTGGATATTTGTGTCCCTCGTCATTAATATGATGGCATGTTCATGCCCACTCAATGCAAATTACAGCTTGTTAACATTCCCAGGGTGGTAATATATTGAGCGGTCATAATCATTAATCAACTCCAACAATATTCATTGGTCCATATTTAGATCCGTTTGTGTGAAAATATACATCAAACATTTATGATCAGTATAAAGGCCTCAAAGTTCACCATAAAGATAATTTCTCTATATCATTAACGCAACAATTACCATAGCTAACACCAAATCACGTGTTCAATAATTTTTCTACAGAATTTCAACTACCATGAGGCAGAAGATATCTCCATATCATTTTTCATGAGAACACATCCCATCCCCTTCTTGGATTAATAATTATAGATCAAAAACCTTTCTCCACTGCAAGGCAGTGTGAGCACATATACATTGTCTTACCTTTTTTTCTCTTTTTAATTCTCTTCACATTCCTCCATCCAAACAAACATTACTCTTATCTGACTCAACATGGAGAGTAGACTAGATAATAATAAAAAATAATTCTCATAACATCTATACTATGATTCCAAACCAATAAAACTTTGGATAATAGTTACTATTTTTGGTCTCATCCAACATTCTATAACTTCTGTTTTTGATGGATCCAAAGAAACTCCTTCTCTTGAGATCCAAAAATGAAACATTCTGAATCCAAAATTCACATTTGGTAAATATCTAATAAAACATATCAATTTTCAAGGTATTCAGTACAATTTTCAAGTCATCTTCATGTTCTTCCTTGATCTTTAAATAATCAATAATATCTTCTATAAATACTACAACATTTTGATCAAGATATTCTCTAAATACACTTTTCATTTGATCCATGAAGATAGAAGCGAAATTTGTAAGACCAAAAGGAATCACTAAAAATTTATTATGTCCATACCTTGTACGGAATTTCATCATTGTTATATCCTCCTTCTTTACATTTAATTGATGATATCCTTAAAAAAGATCAATCTTTGAATAGTTTTGAGCTAAGCATAGTTTGTAAAATAAGTCATCAATGTGGGGAGGATTATATTTGTTCTTTATAATGATCCTATTAAGTTCTCAACAATCAATATTGAGTCTCATTTATAAATATTTTTCCTAAACAACTGAATGGGTGCTCCCCAAGATGATAGACTAGGTCATATTAATTCATTCTCAAGGTTCTCTTGGAGTTTTTTCATAAACTAATTCCACTCAATTGGGTCCATTCTATAATTTTTTTTTGGAAATAAGAATAACACCTGATATTAGTTATATTCAAAACTCTACATTGTGATTTGGTAAATAACCACGAAATTCCACTAGAATTTATTCATCAAAGTCCCACACAATGGGTTTATTTTTCAGCATGAGTTTCTCCCAAACCATTTAAGATAAATAGCATTCATTTATTGTAATAAAGACTGATAAGTTGGAATAAATTTCAACATGAATTTTATATTCATCCTTTAATTGATAGTTCATCATTGATTGAACTGTACTATGGAATGTGACTTCCCTTCCATGGTAATTAATATGAGTTTAATATAGAGAAATAAAATCCATGACAAAAATCATATCAAATCCCACATTTGAAAGGTTAAAAAGATTTTTAAGATGCACTTTCCCACAAACTTCAAAGGGAGAAGAATTATAAACATTTTATGTGACCATTGTTCCATTAGGATTTGTCACAAGTAACTCAACATCTTTTTATTGAGGTTATACAACTACAAACATAGATAATTCATTATAAATAAAAGATTTGGTGGATCTAGAATCAAATAAAACACTTGATACATTATTTATTATAGTGAGTGTACCTTTTACCACATCATTATCTTATTCCACATTATCAGTAGTTATTGTATATGACATTCCATTTCCATTGGACTTAAGCTTATGCTGACATCTATAATCATAAATAACCCTTGGATTAGGGAATTGATGGGAATAATTCTCTAATTCCTTGCACATGTATTACTAAATTGCAGTAGGTGAATTTGGTGTAGCTGTTTTTTTTATTATCATTAGACGTATTTGTCACATCTCCTTAGAATTTGACTGTCTGATGAACCTCTTTAACACACATAAAACATTTACTAGTCCCTCTAAAAAATCCCCTCCATGTTTCCTTCCACACATTGATTATAAGAGAAAACTCATCTTCTTTTTAGTGTGGTCATTAGATATTTCTTTGTATTCAATTTTTCTCTTCTTATGTAAGACATGACATTTATGGGTTACGTCAATCAATATATGAACCTTGAGAGAACATAGAACAACTTCCCCGTAGCTATTGAAGTCCAATATGGATAATTCCCTTTTGGAGACATGGTTTAAGCGACTAATGAATCGATCAGTTTTATTCACATGTTAGATAATAATTCAAGAGTCATACCTTGCATGTATTTTAAAATTTATATTGTAGGTACCATCATATTCATCATATTTTTTATAAATTTAAAGGTATACATTCTCCCTCTACTTTCAAAAGAATATGAGGAATGAACTTATTGAAAAACAAATTCATGAAGTCATCCCATTCCATTGAATAAATTTGAAATCTAAACACCATTTATTATCTTCATCTTCTAAATGATTTTCAACTAAGTTGAATTTATCATTATAAACAAATTTTAGAACTATAAAAATCATTTATTTGGTACATATCCATTGTTTAGCAACTAATGGATGAGAAGACCCACTGAATGTAGGTGGGCATTGCCTCATTCATGATTCAACATAATGCATCTCCCTCCTTTTGTCATTTTGAAGTCTGTCATGATTCATAGATTGAGAATGATCCATGAGCATGTCTATAAGATTTTTCATTCCCCCATCCATAACATTATATTTCGTTAGGGGATAATCATTTCATTTTCCGATAAATTCAGCATTAACGTGTTTCCTTTAGGATTGAGACATTGTATAAAAACATGAATAATTTTGCGAACAATAATAATAACAATCGGAAGACCACTTAATTCAAGAATATAATTTTAATTGACGACACTTTAGGATATATAGTAGGTTATTTATAAACCTCATTAAAACATTAAGATATGATTGTAGAATGTACTTAGACATATCCTATGTGTTATTACTAAAGTTCCCTCATCCTAGATTCAAAAGGATTACTTTAACTTTTCGTTGATACCAACTATAACATCCCATAATTTACATATATATTTTACATAAACATTTATTAGAACATATTACATAACATAAAAAACCATTCTTGGACCGTATAGGTTTGTTGTCTTTAGAATCTATATATCACAAACAAATGGTTCAAAAAAAATCTACATTGTATCTGACATATTTCTTCATAACTAGTCTCATTTTAGACATATCTATCTTAGTACCATTTTTCATGACATATGGGAGAGAATCATATGAATGGGTAATCTCAAATTATCAATAAAGGTAAACAAGGGAAATAACAATCACATCATAATCAAAAGAAGAAACCATTTAGAATTCTTTTCTTGTATATAAATGATCATAGTATAATGTAATGGGATGAATCATAAAAGTGAAATGTAAACCAAATTTTTATAACTTAAGACATTTATTTTCATTTACTACACCCATTAGAGTATAAAATAATTTTATATATTTCAAGGCTCATTTCCATTACCATCATAGTGGTCAAAGATCATTACATAACTGAGTTCACTCCTCGTTCTATCCTTGTATTACTGAACCAGATTTACTTTTCATTCTTATCAGGTATTTCTCACGAGATATAAATATTTACCCAATGCATGAGAGTGAGATATATATCCCACCCATATCATAAGGAAATGATAATTATGGGTTCCACAAAAACATAAAAACATTCACCAGAGCATAACCCATGAAATATAGTGGGTTTCTTAAACACCATTCCACAATAATTAATATAAAACAAATGGATTTCTTCCATTACACTCCATCATAAATACAATAAATTCATAGTATGATTATTTACAACTCATTATTAATAATTTAAACATATATGCGAATTAATTTTGAGAAAACACATGATATTTATGTTTGAGAGAAATATGTTATTTTCTTCAAAAACATTTTCCTTCCTCAAAACGCAACATAATTTGAGAAGAAATTATTTTATGTGAAACTAAAATAGAAATATTTTATTGAAGGCTTCAAGGAAATTATTCATTATGATAGTTTATGGATCCATTTATGATATACAAGTAAAAAATCATTCTTCTAGTACAATTTCTGGAAAAGTCAAAAAGTACATCATACTGAAAATGACAAAATATTTCATGCATACCATTTAGTAAAAAATCAAAAATTGTTAAGATGGGATTTAAACAATTTTATAAGGAAATAAATAATATTTTTAAATACATATTCAAGAATCATGGTCGTGGATGATAAATATAACCCAGTAAATACTGGTGAATAAACAATCTTATATAAAAATAAGATTTGCAAAGTTATCCCTTAATATAGGACTAATTTAATTTATATTTTTCCAAAACTACTATATACTGATTTAAATAAAGTGAAAGATTTATTATAGAATAATATAAATTTTTATGATAACATTTATGATCACTTTTTTCATTCGTTTTCCTGTAAAATTTCATTGTTACTCGTTATGTAGGTATTAACTGGTTTATTTTATCAAACAAGTTTTGTTAGATAAGTTGTTATTCTTATTTTGGGATATTATTGAATCATTTAAATCATGGTATTAGTAGAATATACATCATATGTAATAATTCAATTCATTTTTAAAATCACGATTTAATGATTATTATGTTGAAGATATCAAATCACACCGTGGAGAGAGTAAGCCGTATGTACGCATGAGCGATGATATCATTTACAAAATTATTGAATGGTAGTAAAGTGGATGGTTTATATTATCTCAAAATAAATATTAATTTTTATTAATCATTTATATATTTATTAATTCTTTCCTTATACCCATACATGTAAGGTGGCGGTGAAAAACATATTACACCACGACATGGAGACAGTAGGTCGTCCATACGCACACGTTTTGATTTTATTTTTAATTCGATTGGTAGAAGGTGGAATATGGTTGTTTAATAATCCTAATAACATATGTAGTTATTAGTTTATAATGAATCAACTAATGGGTTTTAAGTATAAGAATAAAAACATTTGAAATGATTGGTAAATGATACTACACATTCTTTGACGTGCCTATACTATATCATCCCATAGAGCACTAGAGTTTTTCGTTGAAGAATACAAGGACTTCAAAAATGTTTCTATGGATGTTGATAAGTGAAATTGGCAGGGTATGGTTAAGATTTAATTCTAAAAATGACGTTAAAATTTGGGTAATTAAGTGCTCTTTTATAATTGAGGTGAGGGGCACTTTTGGGAACCTCAAAAATATTAAATTATAATAAAATTATACCATAAATAAAAACTTCCAAATGTTCGAATATAAAATATGAGATCAGATGGGGTTGTAATTTCTTCAACCAATAAATTTTATACAAGTTTTTATATCGATTTAAGAATTATCCTTTTAATTAACACCTAGTTATTTTATTTATGTTTTAATTATGGAACAAATATATCAACCTGAAAGTGGTGATGTATTTACTTATTTTAAGTCAATTAGACAATAAAAGAATAAATGAGAATATTTTAGATCATATAACAATTATTTTATATGTTAAAAATATTTTATGAATTTAAAATAATTTATGAAAACCTTATTTAGACAAAATATCAGTACTGTCAATTTTGACAATTTATTTCCAGGATATTTTAAAATATAAAAATAAGAAGTGATCCTCGATCAAAATTTTCCATTATATCACAATGAGGTCAAGGTAATCTATAAAATTAATTTGAAATTATAATAAACTAAATATGTATTTATTAAATTTTTTTTAATAAAATTTATTTGATCTATTCATGAATAAAATAACTACTACCTCAATTTTCTATAATTATTTAACATATTTTTTTTGATAAAAATTAAAAATTAAAAAATATAATTAATATTATTCTATTATATTTATAAATAATACTTTTAGAATAATTTATCCACTAAAAACCATACATTTATAATGTTATACTCTTTTAAATCATGAATGCGAAAAAATTAATTTAACATTAAGTAAAATAATATAAGTGTCCTTATCTCTTATATAAGACTACAAATGGTAAATAATTAGACCCATGGATTCTTTTGTTAGATATATAATTGACCAATATGGATTTTTCAACTGTTTGGGTCTTTTGATTATTATCATCATTTTAATAAAAATTTATTTATTGATTTCTCATTAATTAATTAATTTTTTCATCACCCATGTATAAAAATATGGATAATTACTTATTTCAAAAAAATTACAAATATATTTTCATGATAAAAAAACATTTTTTCATTGAAATTATTTTTTATACTCTAATTCTTCTTCTAAAAACCTTATATTAAAAATAATTTATTTATTAATGTATGAGTGAGATATATTTCAATTTTCTTAAAATAAAATTAAATAAATGTCTAAATATCTTCTAAGTGGGTTTTAATCGATACCATTTTGATCCAATTATATTTTAGGGAAAATTATAACTATCCAATTATATTAATTCAGTTGTTAGGTTAATTTTATAATATAATATTTACCCTTATTTACCTAATTTACCCTTTCAACATGTTAATAGAATTTATCAATGTTACTATTAATATTTCCCAAAAATAATATAAAGAATTTTACATAATATGGACCTACAGATTCCAAATATAGAATTTGTCTTTCAGAATTCAAAACATAGAAGTTACATTAATTTTTCTAATATTAGTCACATTTTTTTGATTGAGAAATTCATTTTTAAAACTTAACATATAACAAAATATTGAAATGTTTTTATATATGAATTTAATGTAAAAATAATTCCAATATGGAAAATTATATTAAATGGTAAAATATATTATATTTACAATTTTAATCCATTCAATAATATAATTTAACAATTTAAATTATTTTAATGAAAAAATTTTATTTTCAGTTAAAATTGAGTGTACTTTTACTATTCATCAAAACATTAATTTAATCATATTGTCAATAAAAATTAATCCAATGAAAATTTTTACAACTTTCATAATGATAGAAGTTTCATTCTTCATATAAGAAGTATTAATGTGTCAAGATATTAATTTAAAATGGCTTCTCTATTCAAAGGTGTAAAATTAACCTTAAAAATTGGGTTTATATACATCAAACAAGGTATTATTCGTACCCTATGAATAAAATATCTATTAGATGAATATATAATATCATTTTTTTTAATTATATAACACATATATATATCATTTATTTCATTACTAAAAGTAGTTCACTAAAAAATTAAAATATCTTATTGATTTAGATTTTTTTAAATAAATGATAGTTGATGAATTAAAAATGCATTTCCATAATTTAGTTATAAATATTCCTTCTAACGAAACAGCTATGATATAATTTTAATAGTATAATAAGGGAATCACATGGTTGATTTATGCTCAGGATTGCATGCAAAGAATGATACTAATGAATAAAAAATATTTTAAGAAAATATTTTATAAAAATATATAGGTGTATAATAAGAACTGACTAGTCCTGTTCACTCTAACACATTTTCAAAAGGATGATCATCTAGAATAGACAAGGAATGTGTGGGAAAATCCCTTTTGTGGGTGAGTATAACAATACCAAACAGTAATCCCTGAAATCCCTAAGCATATAAGAAAATTTTAACAGTCATCTCTACACATGTATATTTCAACAACACCTATTATATGAATATATAGATATACACAACAAAGACACCCAGTCTAAAGGTAAACTCAAAAGCATAACGCCAGTCTAGGGATTCTAATTAATGGTTTGACAGATCACACAACTAGGAGAACACTCTCCATGAGCTATATAGCACAGATGGTATCACTATGAGATATACTTCTCATCATCTATTTTTGTTGGAATGATACATTTTAGGTATAAAAAGAATGATACATAGATGATTATTACACCCATGTCTATGGGTCATACCAAAAACTCAATACAGAATAACCCACTATGTATAGGATCGACACCAATATAGTTTTGGTCAACACGACACCAAGAATTCTACTGAGGGAATGAAATGATTGAGGATATCACTTTAGGAATCATGAAAGGATTATAGAAACTATATCCAAGAAGTCATAAAAAAGGGATCACTATCCTATTTGTAGAACACATTTCTATACTATCCCTTATTAATGGATATAAGGAACACTCCCTAACAAAACATGTTCAAGATGAAGAGGAAAAAGACTACAAGACAACTTTGGTGGCGTAAACGGTGTGTCCATTCAAAACTAGATACCTCCAGTTTAACTATGCCCATTCCCATGTTCATGTCAAAGTACATGGAGTTTTTATGTAATATTTCTGATGACAATGTCCTTGGAAATGGAAGTGTCCACGTACAACTAGCCTAGACGTGGAAGTGTCACAGTACACGACAAGTCAATGCCTATGTACTCATGGTCGTGTCCATCATCCCTTTTAGTTACATTATATGTTTCTAGGTTGTGTAATTAGCCATGTGACATGGTCACATGTTTTTTGATATTTAACATCATGGTAAAAACCATATCACCAAACTAGTGGTCCCAAATGGTGTGTAGATTCCTATAACATGGAATGTACAACAGAATTTTATAAAAACATAGAACTGGTTCACAGGTTATCAACTCCTCCTCCAGCCATTGATCCAGCAACGTCCCATGCCATAAACAAAGGAACACAATCCACTATACCTTTATTTCATAAAGAAATAGTTCATAGACATTGAATACATTTAGAAAATGCATTAGTGTGTAATCCATCATTGGGCTCCTCAAAACACAAAATACAGATCCCTCAATTTTCCGGATCCACTAGCACTTCCATTGTCAGAAAATCCTCATATCGCACTAAGCCTAGGTCTTGGAAATAATATCAATGCTTAAATATATGGGTTAGCAATGTTGATTTCTCAGGTTTTGGATTAATCTACTAGTCAAATGAAGCACTAATGATAAATGTCCAATAATAGTGGGAGAAATCTAGACAATATAAAATAGAAGTGGTCAATTATTGTTTTTGGTTACCCTATATTAATTTTCAATGAATGTATGAACACATAACCAATAATAAATAAATAAATATCAAAATAAATCCTCACTGATAAACCAATCCATCAATTTGGCCGATTCTCAAATCAATCCATTAGTTAATTGATTTTCATTCTTCATAAAAATAAATAATGGGGAACGAATCCAATAAAATCTAATTTTTTATCGATGGATCAGTGATAAATAAAATTTTATTATGGTTTATGTTGGTGGGAACATCCAACACAATCTCACACCATTTTTTGATCCTTAATCTAGTTGTCTTCCATCTAAGAGAGATACTCCAACTCTCTATCCAACAGTTCACCAATTGCTTTAGGTTATGCATGAACCCTGTGAATCTTCCATAACTATATATTTATATAATTATTTTTATGATTAATAATTATAATAAATTAATTTATTAATTTTCATTATTTTATAAATCATCCCCAAATTGCACCTCAATGCGATCTCCTGATGTGTTCCAAGGTTATAACACAAATAGTTTAAAACTCACACTATAAACTCAATGGTTCTCTAAGATTCCTAATATAGGAATCTTATCAAAATTTATTCAACTATTTCTGGAAAAAACTAAGCTCATGATATTAATATATTTAATCATATTGCAATCATTTATTACCTGAAAAATGGGCATCAGAACCCTACTCAGACTCAACACATAGTCTCGAAAATGATCCCAATAAAATCCAAAAATATTATATGGAAAATATGTGCCACTAAATTTTCCCCACCATGAGGATTTATTTCATTAAAATTAAAAACAATTGGCTATAGAAATATAGGTTGGTATTGATCATGCATATCGATCTCCCACTCCCATCTATTCACCTATAGATTCTCATTCTTCCATCAGACACACCAAATGGAATCACATTCCCATGAAGGATCCTATCATTAAAATCCTCGATCTCTAATGTGTTCATCGAAAAGGTTTTTCCATATTCAATTTCGAGCTCCACCCATCTAATAAAAATTAATGGATCCTTCACATACCTCCTCATCTATGACATGTGGATGATATCACGGACATTTCCTAACTAAGATGGTAGATATGTGTGTTATGACACCTAACCAACTCTATAATGTATTTGTAATTGTCCAATGAATCCTAGAGATATATTTCATCCACAGTTAAACCACTTTAATCATCATTATTTTGAATAATGTTGGAAGACATGGTCTTTATCCTCGAAATACATATGCCTCTATCATCTATCAACATTGGAATTGTGAATTCTATGTGTAGTCCTCATCCACATCTATATAATATGCGCCTTCCCTACAGTATTTTGCAATAACTAGAGTCACATAAGTGCTGACTCTCACAGTTTAGACTAGTATATTGATGACCTACTAGTATTCTAATAAAAGGACATTAATGGTACCATACCAATTGTGTAATGGTAGCTTTTGTTTAATGGAAACTCCACCAATGGTAGGTGATCCCCCAAAATATGATCAATGTCCAGTATGAAAACATGCATCTTGTCCTCAAGAACATTATCGGTCCACTCTATCTGGACATCAGTGTGTGGGTAAAAATCCTATATCAAACACAGCTAAGTCCTAAAATCCTCCAATAATAATTATTTCCACTACCGAGATTTGAATCAAGCACCGTGTTTATAAAAGATCATCGAGAAAACTCCATGGCGTCAGAATATGTCTTAAATATAGTAGCATCCCAATCTCTCAGATGAACACTATTCTTAGATAGAATTTATGTGAGATGACATGGTGATTAATTCTATGATCACCCCTAATTCTACTCTGGCACTTCATGGGTATGATATAAATCCTTTTGAACTTATTGGTGAACTGTCTCTTGCTGATAAGTAAGGAATCAAGAGACAATCTCTGTGACTTCCTTTTTCATCCATATCCACAAAAACATACAATGGAGTTCATGATACATCTATTCCAAAATTCGATGAACCACTAAAGTAGTTTTATGAAACACTCTTATAATATCCTACAACAATGTAACTGGATGCATCATGAATACACTAAAATGAATGAAATGATTCACCACATTAATAAAAACCATCAAGAACATCTCTAGTTTATATCTAAGTACATAGGGTATCATTGTAGGGATCCCTAGGATGAGACTCTCTAAATATCTATAAAAGTAAAGATTTAACAATCATCAACTAAAGTTAATCTGATCCATGCTCATCCACAAACGTTAAATGTAATGAGGACAACCCCTTTAATGCCTCATAGAGAAACTATGAACATGAAATATTACTGATATGATCTACTAATGCATTCCCCTTCCTTAGAGCATAGATATTATCGAAGTCATAATCATGGAGGAACTATAGATATCAACTATGTCTCAAGTTATGACTCTTTCAAGAGAATATATAAATGAGAATGTTGGGGTCCAGCTAGATCATAAACTACACGCCCATATGGTAGTGTTGAAAAAAAATTGTGAGAAGACTATCGCTGCCAAATCAAGATCATGGGTATTATTGTTTTTTTCATCTAGTCTCAAATGACATAAATCATAATAAATCACCAATCGACTCTACATTAGAACACAAATAACACTAGTTCCTAATACATCTTCAAAATATATATACATGATACCCTCCCATGGAAATTTTAAAAATGGAATACTCAAAAATCTATTTCTCAACTCCTAAAAGTCCTACTGGAACCTCTCCATAGAAAAAAATAGATGCCCCATTTAATCCAGGGATGTCAATAGAGATGGTATACTATATAAATTAGATTTATATATCCAATAGTATCATGATGACCCAAGGAACCTCTACACCTCTTTCACGAAGTTGGGTGTCTCCCATGTTAGCACTACCTCATCCTTCGTCAGGTCCACAACCACACCATCTTTTGAGATAACATGTCCCAAAAAGTGGACCTCTTGAATATAGAACTAGATTAATGACATATTATCATAATGATAGTTCTCATGGATTATATCCAGAACCATGCTCATGTGTCTCCTGTTCTGCTCATCAGGTGGTGTGTATATAAGGATATCATCTAAGAAGACTACCAGAATATAGTCTAATTATGAATGAAAGATCTAGTTCTTGAGTCCCATAAACACTTCGGGGTAGTTTGTGATGTGAGAATGAATCACCATGTACTCCTAGTGACTATAATGACATCTAAATTTAATCTTCAGTATATCCTCATCTCATACTCTCAACTTTTGATAGCCTGACCTGAGCTAAATATTCGAGAACCATCATTCCCCACTCAGCTAATCAAAGTGTTCATAAATTCATGGTAGTGGATAAATGTTCATTATGATCAAATGTTTTAGGAAATATTAATCCACACATAAACACAAACTACCATCCTATATCCTCAGGAATGATACTATTACATCATAGGGTGAAACAATGGGTATAAACAAACACTTCCTCTAAAATTATTCTAATAACACCCTAAACTCTCGAATCATTTGGGGGTCCATCCAATATGATGTTCTAGATTTTTAGTGCATACCATGGTGTAGATCAATGTGTAATCCAATATATTAGTAGGGAGGTAATCCTGGAATGTTCTCATAAAATACATCCTCAAACACCACCACCACTATAGGGAACTAGAAATTCCTTACATCAATTTCACCAATGGTCATGCTAATAAACTGATGAGTTTTTGGCTACAACCACCTATGTATGATTCCTTCAAACACTACATGGATTTAATTTATCCCAAAAAGGAAAAAATAGTCACATAAGTTCTTATATAATGAATCCTCCACTAGAAATAGTATATCTAGCTATGAATGGTATATAACCAGTCCATAAAAAGATAATTTCATATGGCCTCATCCCTACTATAAATATATCCAAACAGAAACTCTCACCTCCAAGAGTCAATTCAATATTTTTTCATAAGTGTGTTATAATTGTTCCATATCCAAAAGGATTCATCAAGTGAGAGGTTCAAGACAATATCTCAATCTGTTCCACTATGTCTCAAATCAGAGAAGTATCAATTAAGGAATGACTAGAACAAGTTTTTATCAGTACAGATGTTAAGGTAGGAAATACACAAATAGTACCTCGTTCTATCCCCAATGCCTTTGGGTCTTATTACATGACCATCTACAGCTTCCCCCACCATTTTCCTCCAGCTCCCTAAGCTTGTAATAGACCAAATGGGGGTGTTGGGTGTAATAGGTCAAAGAATATACCACCACTAGCTACTCTCCAAGATCATATGCCATGTCAGCATCCCTATGGACCCACATTTTACTATTGTTTCCTCTACCGTGGTGGCACAAACACTATCTCACTAACAATCGTACAAGTGGTTGGCCAATACCTCATGAGATTTACCCTACCTTAACATGAGTTTCATCACCTCTCTCTATGATGTCTATACCCATCATCTGGTCCATGAATAACCAATCCTCTATATAGGGACCTACTCTTGAATGAAATTATACATCTAGATCCCTACAACTAACATCAACTACCTTGTGCCTAATTATATACTCATGTCTTCCCACTACCGTAAACCACAATCTTGGTTTTCTCAACTAGGAAACTCTCCACCACTAATGAACACTATAGCAAACAAAACTAGGTAGAAATACAAAGACATATAAATCTGTCTCAGATGTCTATACCCCATCCTCGCATGAAGGTTTAATCCCAAAAGAACTGTTCCAGAACCATATTCATCCATTACGTATATTTGATGGTGAACCAAGATGAGTAATCAAATACTATCATATTATCCTTCTGGAGTAGGAAAAGATCTTGGCTGTGTTTATACATGAACATAGTATGAGAGAACTCATCTCTAAGAATTCACATGAACTCCGACCACACTAATGTTGCCTCATCACAATACTGGGTCACTAAACAGCACTATAATTCTATAGATCTATAGAAAAGGATCCCTACTAAAACCACCATCATATTTCCTAGTATCCTAAAAAGGAAGAATACTCGATTCACCACAATAATCCTATCCTTTACTGCCTATGACTATGGATGGCCGAGGAACCTATGTGGTTATTTTTTATGAAACATTTGATGTGAAATAAGCCAAGAAATCTAATCTTTTGTAATTGGGGAAACATCATCTAATAATAGGTGGTGGTATAGTTGGGGATCCTCCTGTAGGTAATACCTATATATCATTCCCCTGTAAAGATGTCTCATCACCGAGTGGATCACCATTGTGACCCTAATTTTGAATCATAGATGGAATACATCATACATGAATCCTAAAATAGACACGATATACTGTAGTCTATGAGAATATAGTGATATAATTCTTAAGAAGTAAATGGAAACAAAAAAAACTTTCATATATGATTCATAGAGCGTTATTTTAATCCCTTTCAACCATTTTCCAAACATACCGATTCGAAAGGAAGGTGATTAGCATCATGGTCTATAGATATATCAATATCCCCAACAACACTGGAGTCCATGACTTAAATTCATAACACAAAAAATATAACACTATTTCCAAAAACCAATCACAAGGGATCTAGTCATAAGGATGAAAAAAATATTCTCATAATAGTTTTTATTGACCCATCCTATTTGGGCCCATTCAATGACTCCCTGTGACTTCCTCTAGAAGGCTAGGAGCTGGTGACTAGTGATGAGTATACATATCACTAATATGGGAGACCATATCCAAATGTACGTGTACACACAGATATCCAAACCCATACTGTGATAACATATAATATAATTGATAAAAGTTGAATGCATACATGTAAATCCAATAACTAGTGTATTAAAACATCTAAATGAAAGTAACCATGGTCATATATATACCCACCCTAATGATTCTGAAAACAATACCAACCACAAAATTAAATACGGTGACTATTGTCAAGATAAAAATAGGAAAACACCTTAGAATATCTGGATAGTTAAGAATATTCTAGTCATGATCCCTTTAGAACTCTATTGAAGGGTTGATCATGTTCAGAAGACATGACACGTGCGGTCGAAGCCTGTGAAGGTGTGACTATAACAATACCTAGTTGGACACATAGAAAACCTATAGAATATAACAAAAAGAATAATAGTCATCTCTACAAAAATATATTTAAACAACACCGATAAATGAATATCGAGTTATACATAACAATTACCTGTGGTCTCCAGTTCATTTCATGACTGTAATTCCAGTCTAGGGATTATACTAGAAGGTTCCACATAGAACTCATATTAGATAACCAACTCCACAAATCACATAGCACTTACGTCATCCTTCCGAGATGTACTACTCATCTTTTCCTTCCATAAGAAGGATACATTGTAAGTCCATAGAGAATGATATACATATGAGGATCACACCCAACGCCATAAGGTATAATAATATGTAAATCAGGTATAACCCACTATGTAGAGGATTAGTGCTCCTGTATTTATGGTCAGGATGAAACCATGAACTCCACTTAAGAAAAGAAATGATGTAGGATCTCACTTTGGGCCTCATGTGAGGATTCCAACATCTCTATCCATGAATTCCTACTAATGGGATCTTTATACTATGTATAAGATGTTATTTCATACTAACCATTGGAGAATTGATGTTGGGAATTCTCCCTAACAATACTTATCCATGTTGAACAGGAATGGGGCTCCAAGACAATATTGAAGGAGTACATGGAATGTACTTGTAGTACACAACATGACCCTTCAACACCAGGTCCTTCCAATATATAATGGATCATGATCATTTTTATTTCAATGTATATCATGTTTTTATCCCATTGTATGTTTGACTATGTCCAAGTACACAACTATACCCATGTACACATGGACTGGCAGTGCCTATGTTAAAATAAACTTTGTTTATTTACCTATATACTCCAATAACTATTTTTTTCCCTCCTAGGTATAGTCCATGTGATGTTTTGGCACACCATATAATATTTAACTTCACTACAGATACCCTAACGCTACATCAGGGGTCCCATGCGATGTGCAGATCTGCATTACATGTATTGTGTAATAGATTTTTTTAGAAACTCATATTTAGTTCAAATGTCATCAGATTCTCCTCTAGCAATTTATGTAATCATTCCCCATGCCAAAAACCATTGAACACCATCAACTAACCCCTTTTTCATCAAACAATGGTATCCATCCTTTGAGTCAATTAAAAACAATTCCATCATACGTCATCCATGATCGTGCACCAATGAAAATGAAATTGTTTACCCATAATACATATGATCCCCATCCACTTATATCATCTCACATTTCCCATCTCGTACCAATCCTATATATATTATATCAATTGGATTTTTTTGAAATGGGTCTAAAATGTTTATTTTTATGAATTTGGGTCTAACCACTGGTCAAACGAAGTACCGATGATGACCAGTCAATAATGGTGGGAAAATCTAGAAATCACAAAATGACAAACAAACCACATAAATGTTATGATATCCCCAATTATTTTTCCACATAATGATTAATGATGAAAAATTAGTAAATAAATGAATCGACCAATAAACCCCAATAGATAAAACCAACCAACAATTCAACTGATACACATATAAAATTTTGGTCCATTGATTTACATTCATCATGGAAATAAATAATTGTGAATGAGTATAACAAATTTTCCATCCTTCCTAATTATGGATTGATCATTGAAGAATAATGATCTTGTATCATTTTCATTAGTGAGATCATCGAAAATCATTGCACACCTGTTATAGAACATGATATGGTTGTTGTTCATCTAAGAGAGTTCCACTGATGCTCTCTCTAACTGATATCCAATGGCCCTCAGGTTGTGCACATGACCATGAAATTTTTCCAAAACAATATATATATAGACTTATTATTTTAATGGTTAATTTAAATAATTTATTTTATTAATTTATTTTATTTAATATTTCCACCAACAATCATGTCTCGACCCTAATGTCTGACACATTCCAAGTTTATATAGTGCCTAGGGTAAAAAAAATTCTCTCAAAACATGAGTAACCTCAGATTCCTACTCTATGCCCCAATTTAAATTTTATACCAATTTTCTAGGAAAAACATATATGCATGTATTTAATATATGTAAATATATTTCAAAAAAAAATTATATGAACATCAAGCCTCAGAATATCATTTAATGCTTGTACCTTTTATAAAAAGTAATACATACAACATCCAACAATAATATATAGATAATATTAGTCTGTAAATTATTTGTTTATATGTCTTAACTAACTCAAGTAAAAAAAGTTACATGAATCATGCGGAATGACCCCCATCTCTTAAGAAAGTGAATGTTGTGGTACAATTACATATGTATAAAAGTACATTGTTTTTTTAAGGGATCGTATGATTTACCCATCAAAGAACAATGGATAAAATCCATTAAAAATATATTATCTTTCCTCCAATTCATTGCATAAGAGAAAATTAAGATAAATTTTCATCACCTGAGAGAGAATTCAATTACTAAAAAACAATGATCAAGAACACGTAGACCAATGAGGAAATAGAATCCACACAATGTGATGGATTTGGGAAGATAATTTTCCATAAATATTTTCGATGTACTCTTCCTTATAAAATAGGGAGGTATATTACAGGACTGATGGAAAAGGAAAATGAGCTTATCAGGTATTATAAGGAAAAAATCACAATAAGTTCACAGTATGCCTCAAGACATGTAATGAAAAAAAAACTAATTGACTGTTTATTTAGTGGATTAAATCTAAGATGATTGAAATTATTTCCACTTAGAGAAATTAATATAAATAAATTTATTTATTTTTATTCCCCTAATGTATATTTGGAGAATATTTATTACTAGAGGTCTCATGGGGATAATGATATAAAGTATAAAATAGAGTTCAATTTATGATAATCAGTAGAAAAATCCCAAGGAGAAAAGAATACACAACTAATCACATGTCAATGTTATGGAAATAGGTATCAAATAAATTGACTAAAGGGGATGTAGAGATTCTTAAATTGAGTAATATTTTTGAATAAAACTAATAATTTTATAAGGGTGATGAAGAACGATAATATGATGGAATAGAAAGGTTATGATAAACACTGGGAATGTGTTAAAGAGTTTCAACCACCTGGAATGTGTATTTTATGCACGATAATGAAATACATTAAGGGTTTTTGTATATAAAAAATAAGAACAACCACCATTGAAAAGACACTAAGGAATGTCTTCTTTTAACAATACCACTAAGGTGGATCCAGATAATGAAATGGAAATATTAATTCTAGTTAATTATTCCAAAATGGAAAATATTTTTTAAATCTAATTTTGTATATTGTTTATTATTATGATAGTTTATTGTAACTATTCAAACACCACATTAAAACATGATGTCTTGGTTATCAGTGAGAATTGAAAACTGTACAATTAGTGAAACCTTGTTATATAACACTTCCCTATTAAATGTTTTTCGACCATAAAACCTATAAAATCATGTCATACATTTTATGTACAATTTGTTGCAATATCAGGCATTGATGTTTTGATCTTATATTAATCCATCATCAAATTTCAGGAGATGTAAATAACTCTCCATATCCCCAATAATAATCTTATTTTATAATATACTAATGAATTCCCTGACGTGTTTCATGTTATTCCTCCCCAATGAGAGATTTAGTTCTCAATTGAACATATACATATATCATTACCCTTTTCCTATAATCCATGTAGAATGGCCTCGGTTGAGTTTTATGAAATAGAGAAATAGTTACAAGAGAATCTAGGTAAGGGTTTTATTATATTGAGGGCTTCCCCATAAGGATCATCTAACCACTTAATTAAGAAGAAGGATTGTTTATTGTGGCTTTAGATTAATTTTCAACATCTAAAAAATATTATGATAAAGAAAACATATCCCCTTCCATATATTTATTACATGTTTCATCAACTATGTGGATTTTATTACCTCTTTAAGGTGGTCCATTGGTCAAGATATCACAAATTAAATATAAATAATAATTATATTTCCAATAATAATTTTTATAAAAGGTATGTAAGATATGAGTTTTCACAAATTATCCCTAGACTCAAAAATACTTTATCAATATTCAATATTTTAATTATTATTTTCTCAACAGAGTACCTCGACAGATTTGTGGTATTTTTTTATGGATGAAAATATGATATATTTTCAAAAATGGATGAGAATGATGATTATTTGAGTAATGTGATAAAAAAATTATGAAATGATAAGTTATATAATAATTATTGTAAATTTCCATTTAGGATAGAAAAAGTATCATTAATTGGGAAATTTTTTAGCATTAATGTATTATATATGGATTTTTCCTTGAGATATGTGAAATAGGTGTGGACTAGAACAATATTTACAATAGTTATAATACTTTTCATAGTCTAAATTGGTACTATTGACAAATTTTTATGAAATTACAATTTTTATGAATACCATTGACTAGGATAAATCAAAATGGAGTAATGTTTTTCTGGTATACTGAATGCGAATATAGAATTAAATAATTTAAAAAGAGGCATATCACTACACAAGTACTCACACTACCAACAAATTTTGGAACTATTTTTCATATAAAGTGATAATTAAATGATGTTATGAAACTATGCGCTGATGAAAAATGATATATTGGTAGCCTACACTTTAAGGTAGTTGAATGTTTTTGAATAGAACTATCAAACACAATATCTGGAGATAGATAAATTGGTCTTCACATTGAAGATTTTGAACCTTTATCTCATTATTGAAGTGTCCCTAATATTTATGGATCATAAAATCATCAAATATATATTAAAAAATGGATGCCAAGATATGCTAGGGATGATGGATAATGATAATCAACGACTATGATTACTTAATCCATTTACATCCATGGAAGAAAAATAATGTAGTAGATTATCTAGGTATAAATGATATGGAACCCATAACAATGTTGAGAATTGATAAGTATTTAGTATTCATAGACATGAAAAATATGAATTTTGATGTTATAAATAAAGGTAAAACAACATTGACATGTCAAATGATTCCTCATCCATCCATTAAAGTAGAGATAAAATATTCATAATGGGATGTTTTAGAATTATAGAAGAAGGTAAACTATAAAAGGAAAGGGAAACACCCATCGTTTAATATTTATGAAAAAAGATTTGTATGATTATGGTCTTGATTGTGTATTCCATCAAAGCATGAGATAAAGATGGAGATATTTATTGATTCACATAGCTAGAAATTCACCATGTATACAAGGAGCATGAATACATATAGAGATATATGAATGAATTATTGAAAGAAAATTATAAAGAAATATAACATGGAACATAAAACAATGTTCATGGTATTTTATCACATAAATTATTAAAAGAAAAATTCTACAGGAATGATTCGCCCATTAACCATAACTTTATGGACACTGTTAATCAAAAACATAGAATTTGGTACATTTATTTTTGAATACCACTAAAGGAAATAATTCAATATGGGTTGTAGTGGATCAATATAAATGCATTTATCACCTCATTGAAATTAAAAAATACTCCACACTCAATCAACGTTCAAGTATATAGATCATGAAATTGGTGAGGCTATGTGGAGCCCCACCATATATAATATATGATAGGGATCCATGGCTTCCTCCATGTATTGAAAAATTGTTTATCATGATATGAATACTAATTTGGACTTTAGTATGACATATCACCGAAAAAGTAGATATCCAATATTAGTGGAAAATCTATACACTTGAGTACATGTTGAGATCATGCATGATGAACATTAAAAGGAGGATGATATCAATATATTTCAATGATAGTGTTCTAATAAAATTAAAACTTCTACTCATGGATCTAAATAGATCGATTTTATTCCCTTTATAGGAATTTATATAAAATAACTACATGAGGGGATATAGTAAGTTAATTCCATCTTCTTGGACCTGAAATGGTCATGGAAATTGTAAAAAAGGTCAACACCATTTTCTCCCAATTCAAGACAACTCATAGTAAAAAAAATAATGATAATAACATTCAACGTGACATATATTTTTAGGATAAAGGTAATTTTTTCTGCTTCATATCTCAAAGGAAGTGATTCATGAAATTTCAAAATGAAGAAATTTTATGTAACAAATATATCATTCCAATTGAGATTATTGATCACATCAATGATATGTAATATTTACTACCACCCCACCAACCATGTATCAAGTACATGATATTATCCGTGTATCTTTCTTTTGAATGTTTATAATGGATTCGTCACAAATAGTCAAACTGGAGATGGTAATGTTAGAGAATTATCATTCTTATGAAGTGGATCTGATGATGATTTTGGTCCATAAAAGCTGTTTTATATGAAATAAGACAACTCACTATGTCAAATTAATATGATAGATCCATAATTAAGAGGAGTGAATGAGGGAACTAGAGCTAGAAAAGAAATAAAATAATCCTCATTTTTTATCATGTTAGTGGGTGAAATTAATATTCAATGGAGACATTAATTATGTGGGAAAGAATATAATGACCCAGAATTATATCCACGGAATTTACCTTCTATATATATGTCATTATTACTGATATAGTAGTATATAAATCACATTAATCACAAGAATGGTCTAAAAAATTAATATTAACTTAAACATTAAAGTTATTGATTAATTATTGCCATAATAATTGAATGTTTTTTAATGGGACAAAAAAAGTAAAAAATATAACTATAAGATGAAAATTTGTATCTTCTTGATATTTTTGAATTAATGCACTAATGTAAAATAATATATAAATGAAATATAACATCATTATTTCAATATTAATTTTGAAATAGAATATATAAAACCTTTATAGAAAATATAATTTAATACAAAATCAATGAAATATGAAGTATTTATTTAATGTTTGGAACCCGTATGACCACTAAAAATCAAACCATCAGAATTATAATCTGATGGATGAATAATGATTTGAATGTTAAGAGTTGAAACCTAAAATTTATAATAGTTATACCAAAAATAGAATCTAAAATAATATTAATTTTTATTTTTAAATGAAAATATATAAAATTTATATGATGATAAAAACATTATTTATTTAAATATAAGAAAAATGGTAATTATATTTTTGTAAAAAAAATACATTTTATTTATTTTTTTGTGATAAATATAATGTTTTTTGAAAACTATATTATTATAATTGGTTTATACAATAATATTAAATTTTATTATAATTATAATTTAATTTTATGAGGCCTTAATTGATTTCTCAATGATTCGAATGATTAATCATATTCAAATTCATATTTCTCAAATAAAAAATATTTTCCTTGAAAAATTATTTTTTTCATATTTATAAGATAATTCAAGTAAAATGTATTCTATTTTTTAAATATACATTTTGAAAAAATATTATAGTGAATTTCTAGTATTTCTTTACAGTAGTTGAATTTTTGTTCAAAAGTGAATAATGGAAAAAATATGTTATATAATATTATAAACTAAATACATGAATTAATGAGTCATGGATGGTGTAAGAGGCCATTATTTCAAATTCACGTGAACTAATTACTAAATATATCCACAATAATTGAGAATATTTTCAGTCTTGTTGAAAAATTTAAAAAAATTATTATTGAATGAATACCACCCCTCCCAACCCCTTATAAATATCTCCCCTTATCCTTACACATTCTGAAAATTGGATATATTGAAAAATGTAAGAATATATCTACTAGAAACACCTACACATATCCATCATGTTCTGGACTCACTAAAATACAATTCCTAGGAGCCTTAAGGGGTCGTCTAAGAAGCGACATCCAAATTAGAAAGTTTAAACTTCAACCATGTTTTTAAATTTTTTATTCATCTTCATCATAAAATAAATTTCCATCCAACATAAAATAATTACACAAGTATCATAAATGTAATATTATTTAATTTTATTAGTGTAATATCAACTATGTAACCTTTTTCATTTCATTCTAAAATGAACTTGATTTTTCATATTATGGTGGGTTCACCGCCTCCATGGAATGCCCACTTTTTTTCTCCATTTCCTTCATGGATTATTAAAGAAAATATATTATGGTTGAATATGATGATTATAAAAATAGTATATCTTTTTTTGTAATTATAACGTATTAATAATCATTTAATTAAATAAAATGAATCTGGTTCATGATGGCTGATAAAAGAAAATAATAAACTAACTGAATAATAATAATATGTATACTCAATGAACTGTACCAATTTTTGAACCCATACAAATATTACAATCCATTTAATATTCTACAATGACATGAATTTAATTTATTTTAACTTCTATAGCAATAGTACCATTTTATAATATCAGTTTTAATTATCAATAAACTAAATGACCATTGAACCATGATACCAAACACCCTTGGACAATGTTTATCAACATAATGTCTAAATTAAATAACTTTAAACTAAGATAAAAGAATGAGAATAAATAAAATATATTCGAATAATTCTAAAAATCATATATTTAATAAATATCATTTTATAATTCATCATGTTTTGTGATATTGAATAATGAATCCAGACCTAATGTAATGGTACTTCTAAACCATCATCATCATTCTTCATGTTAGGTTATCTCTATAAATGAAACATTATATATATATATATTGATCAATTATTTCATTTATGTTTTGTATATATGGTTCATAAATATATAAATAGTTAAAAATTTATCTTTTTTGGGGATATACAAGTTTTTAATGTTACCTTTTCATTATCACTCTTCGAGAGAACCCAATTAAATGGAACTTCTCTATTTCTTATATAATATAAACTGATACTCTATAAAATGATTATAACCTTCCATAGTCTCTAAAAAATAAATTTATTATTAAAAACCATTTATTATAGTTTTATGGAGATAATATACTCATACCCTCTTTAATGATTCTTTACACTTTCCAAACACTACACTTAAAAGGAATTATTCCAAAATTACTTCTGCACTCTTTTTCCAAAATCAACTCACATGGGCTTAAAATTAATTTACTCTAGTTATTATTTATCTATTGAAATTTAATAAATATATAATACCATATTCCGTATAAATCATTATAATACACCATTTTGATATTCTATAGAGATGGTACAATAACCCATTTAATTTCCATGGGTTTTTAGATGATTTTTCCATTTGTTTGATTTCAAAATGTATAATGCCTATGAATGTACATACTATGATGGGTTCACCATGATATAAATCTAATGAATGGGGGTAAATTTTATATCTTGTTAGATAATATATATGGTATTAGTGAGTAATTATAATCCTGGATGGGACACAACCCATCATGTGACGTTATAATTCTAGTGAGGCATGTATTATGATTTTGTCATATTTTATGTTGTTTCAAAATTCCTATGATTCTATAATCTTACTATTCCATCCTACTTATTTCATTCATACATATGATAATTAATGATTTATCACTTTTAGGATATTATTTTATTCCATTTGACTCATATAAATTACTTAATTATCTCATTCATTCCTTTACCGGGCAATATTGATTTTGTATTTATTTATGTTTTCCCTAGGTTATACTATGATATTTTAGATGGTCAAAAGGATTTATTATCTCACTATAGTTATTGAAATAACGAATATATTTTCATCAGTTATAATTTCTCTGTTTAATATAGATTGTCTCTTAAATACATAAGGACTCTCGATCCGTGGACTTTTAATAAAAATTTCTTTGTAAAAAATTATATAATAATATGTGTTAGAGGATATGGTCACTATAACATCCCTAGTATGAACATTATTTTACAAAATATTTCTACTTTTAGTTATGGATCATGTTTTTTTGTTTTACCAAATTTGTGATGTTTTTGTAAATGTAGATCAATTCATCCTAAATGTAATCAATGTTTGGATAATTTCATATCCCTCTTAAATTATGTAAACCCCAGAATATGGGAATTGAAATCATTGATTATGGGAAATAATGTTTTTTCAATATTTTATAAATTTTTATCAATATAGAAAATAGTAAATCAATAATGATAATCATTTTTAGATTAATTTCTTCTCTCTATTCTTATAATTCATCAACATTAATAAATTTTTATACTTATTTAACCTAGTTTATATACCAATTATTCCACACATTTGGTTGTTGATTTATTGTGTTAAAAATTTTGACTCGAAATTCGGTATTGGGACATAGGTAGGGAGGAATACACTTAGTTATGGCTTCAAATCCTATAATTTCTTATATTTTAATCTTTTATTTCCATTCATGGAATGAGTTCATAGTAAGTTTATTTTTTATGGGAATCATGACGTATACCCTTGGAATAATCCATAGAGTTTGACCATAAATACCTAGTTATATTTTCAAATTATTTGTATTTGGGTTTGGGATTTTTACCTACCTTTTTAGGTAAAAATATAAGATACCTCCTTCTACATATCTATTATTGTCTGGTATCCCACATTTTTAGATTGAATATGTGATCCCCGGTCAATGAGTAGGTCAATAAAATGGTCGAGAATCCCCCAACAATCCTCAAGTTATAATATCAAATTTACATCTTCCTTTGGTATAGTCTGGTATCTCATATCATTTACTGGGAATTTAGATCCCATATTTATGGGAAAATATATTTATGGTCCGGTTTCCCCCTGTAATCTATGGATTTATATCATTTATGTGATTTGAATTCCAAAATTTGAGGTGTTTTATGAGGTGTTTCTGACCCTTACACCATTTAATAAGAGGACTTAATGATTTTTTTTTGATAATATGGGATTATATAGACAAATGATGAATGCTATTTTTTTTTTGGCTATGAGGTTTGACATCATAATAGGATAATTTCATCCTTTTATTAGTGTCTCTCAGTTTTCTTTCTCCAACTTCATTATTTTTCATTTGAGCTGAAAATTTCATTATTCATGCCTCATATATTTGGGTGATTTTGGGGCATCCTACATGTTATGTGTATACTCAACAATGAATTATCTTATACCACATATGTCATATTTTATTCAAATGATATGCTATTTGTATATGATCTATATTGAACAGTATAGAGTGGGGCATGGTTGTTCTTATTGATTTAAACAATTAGATCCTAGATTGTTTAAAGAGGTTTTTTTGGATATAATCATCTTACTATTTTTTAGGTTAGACCATTCCCTAGGTTGTTGGTCTTGTCTTATTCCCTCAATTATTGGAAATATATTTTCTACACTATTGTAGGGTTATAGGATTTCTATACATTTAATATTCTAATTATTATTGTATTTCATTACCCATAAGTGTATGGATATCTGTTTGATTGTGTGTGGGTAATTATAGATAATTCCTCCCATCTGTGGGGCTTTTCTAAATGATTCTACTCATTATCCTCGGAATTGTTGAGGTTGGTTTTGATGGCATTATTAGTATACATTCGTTCATAAGAAGTTCCTTAATGGTTTAGTAAATGTAAAATCACATCAAGTAAATTAAATAAGAAGTTATATTTTTTAATATTATGAGATATAAATTTTTAGAGAAATAAATTTGAGGTTGGGGTAAATCTAAAATGGTTATAATTTAAAAATTGCAAAAAAATACACTTAATTGTTTTTTTGTTTATATTCCAGAAAATCTAAAAAATAATTTGAATCATCTCATAATAATGATAAATATAAGATTAATTATATCCATCCCTACTTAGAGAAAAATATTTAAAAAATATTTTATTGAAGGAATGTCAAATGTGGATTAGTGGAATTGAAAAGATATTCTACATAATTAAATGCCTATTTGGTTTACATCTCGTCCTTACTATAACCAATTTTCAGGATCCATATATTTTTTTGGGGTGTATAACCTAGGTGTGAATAATGAGTGATTAGAATATATCGTTCATCAAAAAATAATAATTTTTTATGCATGAAATTTTTACTATTTTTTCAATTTTCCCCCAACCATTGATATAAAAAAAATTAAAAATAAAAAGTTATATATATGGAAATCAATAGAAATATAAAACATGGTTTGCAATTTTATTTCAATAAAAATATAAACTCCATATTAGAATAAGAATTTATATTTGATTATTTTTTATTTACAATAGAAAAGTGATAGAATCCATCAAAAAACTCCATAGTTTTGGATCAATCTATAAAAGAAAGAATAAAATAGGAATGTAAAACATAGACAAAGATACACTCAAGGAAACAAAATATTACAACATGTGGATACTATATAGTGGGTCATTATCCCACATGACTCATAATGTAAATATACTAAAAATATGATGGGGTGAGTTGATGAAATGGATTTTTTATCAAGGAAGTGTTATTAATGAATTTATGTTTAAACAGATGACTAAAAAGTTATGTAATCTAGAGTACAAAACTCCTCATATTGGACGGTTTTATGAAAAATACTATTCATCATGAGTTATCTTTTTGACTCGGATATTGAGTTAAATTTCAGATGAAAATAATTCTAGATTAAAAGTAAAGAATGGAACTCCCCAAGGAAAATATGGAAACAATACATGGTATATTTAAAATTGAAAACATGTTTCATCATGATGGATGAATAGAATAATTTATTCCACTGATGTTCTAGTAAAATTAACTAAAAGTGATTGAATTTTATTCAAAAATGTACATGGTAATGGAATCCCGTAACATTAATAGCAACCAAGAGTATACCTATGATTCATTATTATGTGTCCTAATGGTATATAAACAATATTTCAAAAGATTATGAGGGTATAAAATTAATTAATTTCCTACACACATATTTTTATGGCCCAATGAATCTATCATGAAAACATGGATAGTGGTACATCATTCTCTTTGATGTTGGTTTTAGTAGAGTGACATATACCATGTTCATGAAGATAATAAAGGACGTTATAGACTATATGATTAGAACCAAATGAGAGTGTAAATTTAATCATTTCATACTGTAAAATCAATTCAATTTGATAATAGTATAGATTACATATCTTTTAATGTAGAGAAATGTCATGAAAAACTTATAATTAAAAATGAGTTTTCTTCTGTGAGAACTCCTCTATATAATGTGATTTATTGTGTATATAAATGTAATAGTGAATTACATAATAAAAAAATTCTTATCGAGAGTGTTGTATCATTCCAAAAATTGATAGAGATAGATAAGGTATATATATATTCATTAAATAGTTATTTGATAATCCTTAAAGAATTGAGAACACCCTATGAAGTTTTTCAAGTATGAAATCCATTAATTAAGGTTTTTTAGAATAAGATTTTATATTTTAAATAAAAAAACTTCGATGAAATTATGGTGATTCAATAAAAATGGATTGTTATTAGGATACTCGAAAAATAATCAAGCGTGAACTACTAAAAGAAAATACAATGAAATATTTTATAAATAAATAATGTAAATGTTATCTAGTATAAAGAATGAAATAGTTTTAGAAATTTTAACCCTGATGATTTATTTTAACAACATAATGAAGATGTTTTAAATTCATACACTATTTATTTTATTTTAAGAGATAAAAATTCTAAGGATAATTTAGAGGATGAAATTGATCCTAATTATAGTAATTCTAAAACTATGAAATGAAATATTAGGAATGATGTTGGTATAACTGATATAATTGTTCATAATGAATCACAAACTCATACATGAAGAATAAGGATTATAGATCTTGGCATGATAATATCTTCCTTAGATCCAAAATCATTTGAAAAAGATATTTATATGTAATCATGGGTATGTTCCATGAATTAAGATCTATTCTAGTTGGAGAAAAACCAAACATGCATTTTTTTTGGGGACACTCAAAACCACAATTATATTGGAACCATGTTAGTCTTGTAAAATAATTTTTTTGAGAATTTTATTATGGTTTGAAACATGTTTTTGTTTTTATAAAAAATCTATGAAACTATTGATTTTTTTGTATATTGAATATACCAATGTTCCATTGGCCCCACATGTTTCAATTAGACTATTCATAATAGTGGTGATTCCTAAAGTGTTTAATATTTTAAATAATTATTTGTAATCTATATTATTGAATGGTTTTATAATTTGTGAAATCTATAAAGTATATCCATTGGATTCCTTATTGGAAATGATAAAAAGGTTTATAGATTTAATAATCCTATTTATTGGTTAATTTGGTCACCACATGTATAATTTTCATAACGTGGAACGTATGTTAAGAAATTGGAATTCAATTTAGGTAATGATGATCAAAATAATTATTTGAAGACATCAATGGAAGATATTTTTATAATGATAATATATGTGGATACTTAAATATCTCAAGGAAGAAAAAAATATTCTAAAAAATATTCCAATATAATGAGTTCATAATTTGAAATGTTAATGATTTCTGTGCTCCCTTACATTTGTAGAATGAACGGGATTCAGAAGGGGAGATACAATATTGTCTCATTATATAACTATGAAAATGAGATTCTTAATTAGTTCAAAAATCATGATACAAACTCAATTTTAAATCCCATTGCAGTTCGAACCAAACTTAGGAAGAAATAAAATCAGATGTTTGTTAATACATCCATATATAAAAGAATTATTTATTGTCTATTCCACCTTAAAATAACCCAAACATACAGTTCATATTCTACTAGCAACGAATATTAATTAAAAAACTCATGGAGGAGAACATCACATTAGTGAATAAAATTATGAGGTACATTTGAGGAACACATAATTTTTGTTATTTAATTAATAGAGATAAAGATCATGAGTTTTATGCCTTATTACTTACTAAAAGAGAAAATGATATGGTGGACAGATGACCCAGGGGTGGAGGTGAAATATATATTATAACTATGTGTATATGATGTTTAAATAGGAAGTAATAAATAACATATTTTATAATGACTGAGATATATTACATTGAAAATCACCAAGGATTTCATATAGCATTAATAGATGAAACCAAACCTGGATGATCATGGTGATACAATGATAAAACCAATGGTAAAAAAAATTCATAATAAGAGTGGAACAAACCTCACAAGGAATCCTATTTATTACTCAAAAACCAAACAAATCAATACCATGTATTATTTTATTAATGATAATGTGACACACAGATTTATCAATATAGATTATGTTGGTATTGTTCAACATGTATAAAATACCATGACTAAAACCTTTTAAGAACAATAATTTAAGTGACACATGGAACACCATGTTGTTGAACACCCACTTTCCACCCAAAGAGATTCTGTAGTTTCACATCCACTCATTTAATATAATTATTTATTTTGATACTTTTTATCTCTTGTTTATTTTACATTATTCTAATAACTTGATAATAAAGGATGAGATATTATCTATTGGGAATGTTAGAAGAAGAAGGAGGAATCATCAGAGTTATACTGACCACATTTTAGGAATTAACCATTTCATTATTACATCATACACATATAACTATCCCACAGAGTCCTAGACACATGGATGAATATATTTTTATTTTAAAACTAATTGAATTACATGATTCCCCTAGATAAGAAAATAGGAGACTATTTTTGTATTTTTTTCAAAGGTGGATTATTGATGTCATAGGATATTAAATAATTAAGGGTATCAATAATTGAAGAATGAGCATTTGAATGAGTTGACATTATATCCAAAGGGGGATAGTATAAGAGTCAATGAAATTTGTTTTTGTATTTTTTATCAATTGGATTTCATTAAAATTGAAATAATTATATCTAAATAAAATCATGGAAATTATATAGAATAATGATAATTTTTAATTATCATTATTCAAAATGATTTTAGATATAGATCAACATCAGATTATTTTTCCGAGTTCTTGAAATGATTTTTGAAAATTTATAAAAATTCTTATATGGGAAGGTTTTTTATATTCTAGAAATTGAAATAGATATATAATAAGATCAATTGTTTGTATGATTTTGTGTTTTGTTGAAACATTATAATATAATTAATTAAGTTAATATAAAAGATAATATCTAGTGCAAAAAAAGATGTTCTATGTTAAAAGATATTAATTTTGAAAATTTAGTGAATAGATCAGAAAATATTAGGTATGTAATATTTTATTTTATTATAGAAAAAATTAGGAAAAGGATGGTCAAACAAAACATTCTTGTCTATATGACAACTATTTTTTGATTTGTTAAATGTTTTATGATTTTATGGAAGTAGTTTTCCAACACTTAACAATATTTTTGTTGAGATGTTTGAAATGTAATAATCTATAGAATACCACATTATATGTATGTTTAGTAATTAGTAAAATACAACAACATAAATTCATAAATAATATGTTTAGAAGATACGTAATATATCTGATCAGTAAATATGATGATGGGAAATTTGTATGTGGTTTTAGATTATTTCTTAAGGAAGTGAATGGATCTCATTCAATGATTTAGATCTTATCACAAGTGAATTTCATTGGTACATGTGGATGAAAATTCATATTATCGATCATATGTTTAGAATTTATGTCTTGATTAAAATTTATTAAATAATAATATAATTTAAGAAGATCCATTTAAAATATTATTGTGTATTTAAAACATATATATTATATTCCCTTTTCCCTTATATACATATCGCATCATAACTAAATTTATCACGCCCTATGTTAGTATGCACGAGAATATTATTAATCATAATATGTTATTAGTTACATATTAAATATAGATTATGAAAAATTTCATGTTTTTTCGAAATATAAAGACCTATAATTATGAGGTTTATCATAAGGATTATAGAACATGAAATAATATTTATCAGGTGATACTCATTATAACTTCTATATTAGAAATATAGATAATATCATTTAGTAAATATGAAAAAAAATAAAAATTATATACCTAATTTTTTTATAGGGGGTTTCTATAATCTAAATATGTAATTATAAATATGACAGATATTTGAGGAATAAAAGGGTAATAAAAATCCAGATAAGTAGTTGTTAAAAATTATATCAATTTAAATTTAAAGATGAAGTGAATATTGTGGGGTAAAACACATTTGAAGATATAGAGACATTGAATAATGACAGATGAGGATAAGAATAATCATTCTATTTTGTTGATATTTTTTGAAAAAATTGTATTCATAGATACGTGTGGGTTTCATATTTCATTACGAACCATGATCTCAAGATGTACGTAAGAGGACATGAAGAGAATGGGTTCTTTATAAGAACGCTATTTCTTTACAAAAATCATAGAAACATATATTGGAATGTATTTTCATCGGGTTCTTCAACACATTATCGATGTATACTCCATAGACTAACCCTTAGTGGTGAACAATGTAAATCCCAGTGTACCCACATTTACATTTATATATACTAATTTTTTATTCATGAGTGATAACTAATACAACTTTTTGTCTATGGTAACACTAATATATTATCTTTTGAAGAAAATTAAATTTGGAAAAATCTTAATTCACCCCACCACCATAGAATTTATAAAACTTTTAGTTGACAAACTACACATAATAAAACCCACTCATAATTAAAATATACTATGTTTCATTAATAGTTATTATCAATTTAATATAATAGCATAAATTTGTATAAGATGAGTTGGTAGTTGATAATTGTGTATGAAATTGAAAATCGAATTCGAATGAAGGAAAAAGTGGGGTAGTGATACACATAAATAGTGATAGTGTGATGAGTGTTGTATTAATTTTTAAATAATCAGGTGATTAGTATCATTATTTTTTTGTTGATAAGATAGAGAAATGTCAAAATGAATAATAAAATTATAATTTTAATATGTAAAAATTGTTTTCTTTTTGTGTTATAATGTAAGAGAAATTTGATACACTGATTCATCGAATGGGTGTCCTAGAGGATTGTAATACATATTTAAATCATTGTATCTAAAAATATACAAATTGTGAGATTAATAATGCACTATATATATTATATGTAATATTCCTAATAATGTTGACACATATTATGAAACATTATCATCACAATATGTATTTAGGTTAAATATAGGTTCTCATTGATTTTATTGGGTATATAATTGTGGATATAGAAAATTGAAACACGTTATTTAACAATGTATCATTATAATATTTTAGTCACCTTTAGTTATGTAGTCTTAAGAGTTATAATTTCATAAGTGTATATCCGAGTTTATCCATATCATGGATTTGGTCAAAGGGTTATTAACTCATCTATACAATAATTATTTTTGATATTTTTTTGCATTATAAACTTTCTTAAAAAAATTCCATCAGAACACTAAAGTATAAAATATTTTAATGAAATATGGAACTTTTCAATTAAATCAATACGATATAATGGATATTATTTTTTATTGAAATTATATCCAAAAATATATATTTCTAAATTAAATATACAACATTATACTCAACAAAAAAAATATTTTTTATATTATGAAATACATTATGAAAAACATTTTCAAATCACTTCTAGGTTAAACCTATAGTCATGAAATTTCCATTTGAGTATTTGAAATATTCTCACGGAAAAGAATATGAAGCATATGGATATGAATATTAATAAAATTAATTTCTCTCATTATGGATCATGGGTGTTAGAAAGTGAGTGTAAAAATCATAATTATACTAATATACATAGAATAAAATATGAGTTAATTAATGAAATGATAAATATATCCACAAATTAGAAATGTGGAAATATTTATCACAACCAAATTCAACAAAAGATATCTATTTCCTTCTAGTTGACATGTTCTAGACATATAAAATTATTATTATGTTTTATCTATAAAAATTAATTCGATTTTTATATCTTGTTTGGATAAGAATCTAATTTTATTCAATGTTAAAAGAAATTGTAGTTTTATAAACATAAATAAAATATTTAATGAAATTGATATTTATTTAAATTGTTAAAATATTGCATATTGGGTTAAATTTTTCTGTAATATTATATATATAAAACATAATATAAATTAATATAAAAAATTATTATTGAAATTTTTCCATGGTAATTGTAGTGACCTGACGATAAAAGTCTGGAGATGGTGTGTTCTAAAAATTACATTTGTATGAACACAAGAAATGAATCCCCAATCAACCAAAATTTTTGGTTGTCATTGTAAACTAGAAACATACATGAGTCTATTAATTTAAATTATACACTAATTAATAACAAACAATTTCCCTTAATTATATATAAATATCTTGAGGATAACTCTAATGAATATACTAAATCCCTTTATATCATTCATATTATGTTTCTTGGATTATTTGAGTATGAAACATAAAAATGAAGAATTCCAATTCCTAGTAAGTTGGAAGTATAGAGGAAGGAATAATAAATCAGTGAAATTAATAATTATGACATGTTAAATAAAAAAACACACATTCTATATAAACAAAAAATAAGATGGAAGTGCTTAAAAATATTGACATATAATAACTAGGATCCAATTCCTTTCAAATAACTAGAAATGGGAAAATAAATATGGCATGGTATGAAACTGAAACATGCAATCTAAATAAATAAAAATGATTTGTATTCGTAGATATGTCAACTCTAAATCTCATTGAAGAATAAAAACTGAAATTAATATGACAAAGAAAATTTGTAGTGGATTCACGTCTAGGGAACGTGAAAACCTATATGATTAATATTGTATACAATGTATTTTAAATCTATGGACAAAAACGTTTATAATTTTTGAAAAATATTTGTCTCATGAGAACCTATTGATTCATCAATGGGATATGTAATGACCTGGCCCCATCTATTATTTAAAATCTAAATCATTCCTCATATTGAATAATCAAAATAAATAATATTACGTATCAAATATCTATATTGAATTAAGAATAGGAAATTATCAATATTTCCAAAATTAATCAAATAAAATTCAAATTATTCACCTCATGAAATGTTTTATATAGTTTAAGGAATAAAAATATCCATGATAAATGAAATAGAAAATTGGGGAAAAATTCAATGTTCATTGATTATCAGAGATAGAATATTTTAATGGGAATAAAAATGAATCAAATAATCGATTTCGAATTCAATACATGGATAATTTAATAATAAACCATCTAGAGGAATATTGTCGATATTATAAATAACACATATCAAAATAAATGGTCTTTTTGTTGGTGAATTTAATTATTATAAAATGATTAGTTAATTATATTCTCGAGGAAACTGTCCATTCATTTTAAAATAAATTTTAAAAACATTTTTTTTTCTGAAAACCACCATTGAATAGAATTTCATTAAAATGTATCCTATTAAACATGAAAAGTTATATTCAATGAAATTATGGTCAGTAATTGCATTCTTTCCCTGTGAGGTAAAATGAATAGTCCTTTTACACATTAAATAGTCTGATAAATTCCTTCCGTGGAAAGAGAAAACAAGATTCCATTGAAAATAATGGAAAAATAAAAAGGTGTAAAATATTTTTTACCCATTCAATTTAAAAAAAATATTAGAAACTATTATAATAATACATGGTATTTAGAATAAGAAATCAACATTGTCAAATGAATGAAAATATTTTGGGTTTTTTGGAAAACATTTTCTAGAACATTTTGAGTACCAAATATTGGAAAATGGTAGTAATTCTTGAAAACAATCATGAATAAATGATGATATAAGATTAATGTTTTTATTGAAAAAAATTTATATGTTTTCCTCTAATAGAAACATCACTGTAATATAATTATTGGTAATTTTGTGGAATATAATATTTAAGCATTATAAAGTGTCCCATAACACATTAAATAATTTTAAATCATAATACTCAAGAATTAATGGCATTAAATAAATGTTAAAAAAACATGAATATAAAATGGTTTATGATTAATATGTTAAATTGGATTGTAGATACACTATACAAAAGAATAAAGTGGGGAACACGAAATTTATCTCAAAAATTTAAAAAAGTGATATGAGAGTCTATTACCTTGAGTTTGCTTTCAGGTGAACATACTATAACTCTATGTATAATATATATATGTTAATTTTATAATTTCTTCACAATATTTTTCATGTTCATAATTTTATTTATTTCCCATATTAACATGTTTTGTAAAACTACATAAACAATTAAATTTATGCAATTTGTTATGACCAAATATAGTTTATGCGTCAAGGAATTCATTGTTATGTCAACTATGGTCATAACGGTAAATATATAAAATAAAAAAGCAATTAATTTTCGTATTTATAGGTAAATTATACTTTCAAAAAAAATAATTACATACTATTATGAAAAATTAATTGACATTAAAATCATGGAGACCGTAGGTCATACGTATGCATGAGTAATGTTTTTATTTTTCAACGATCGTTATCCAACGATGTTAAGAAACAAAATATCTTTATACAATTTTCATGATATCATTAATACCATATTATTTAATGATATGTATTTATATATATATTTATTTTTATAGAAAATGAAGTGCATCGTGTCGAGTAGGCAGTAGTCCAGACATTCACAGACGACTTTTTCAGTTTTAAATGTGTGTGAATGGGTAATAAATAATATATATATATATATATATTATATTTCCAAATATTAAATTATTTCATGAATATCATATATAGTTTTTATGTCATATATTTTTAATTAAACCCATCCTTTATATGTTCCATTAATAGTGTTAACGAATCACATCGCTTTGTAGAGCGGTAGTCTACATTTCGACAACTAATATTGATGTTTTTACACAAAATTGAAAGAGTACAGATATGTATTATAAAATTATTACATAATTTTAATAAATAATAAATATATATATAATATACATAAATAGGGATTCAATTATAATGACCGTTATGAGAGGTGGTAATGGATGAACAAAAAACCATCATTTTACGAGGCTGTAGTTCTTCAATCACATAAATAGTATGTTCGTTGACCATTAGATGGAAGTGTGTGTGACTGTATCTAGAAAACATAATAAAAAAAATCAAAATTTAGATATAATGTAGTTTTCATTGTATAATCATGAATTAAATATAGTTTAAAGGGTGGAAGAGTAAATGAATGAAAATGTATCATTCAAAACTGTTTCCTTAAAAATCAGGTAAATCCTTTTGGTTTATACAAAAATGCATCAGTGGAAAGCATTCTTCCCAAGGATAAGATTCAAGGAAGAGGGGTGGTACGTTATGAAACTATTTTTTAGAGATTTTATGAACCTATGAGGTTTGATAATTGTGAGTAATATTGAGACTTATTGACCTTTTTTATTGGTGGATGAGGGTTAATCTTGTAATATTTTGATAATTGAATTTTTACTAGATTTTTAATGTTTAAATTGGATCCAATAATGGACCATATTCATTAATATTTATGATAGATTTGATATATGAACATATGATTTATCTCAAAAATGTGTATTGGTCATTTTTGTCCTTAAGGTAATGGTTTAGTCCTTAATTACGCTTAATCAAACCTTAATTGTTGTAATTAATTTAAATCAATTTCACAAATTACATTGGCCCAAAAATATTTTTATTTATTATAATTTATTATTTATTCTGATTCTGAATATGGAATCCATTTGGTCAAATTGAAATCATATAATTTGATGAAAATAATTTTAAATTCATCCCGATAGATGGACCACAATGTAGGTTTTAAAAGTAAAAACATCCAAAAAATTTCAATATTTTTATTATAAATTTAAATTTGTAATTGATTACAATTAAATAGATTGTATTAATTAATAAAAATATTATCTAATTAATATTTACCAATAATGAAAATATTATTTATGTTTTTAAATAATTTATATGAAGAATCAATTTTGAACTAAAATTTAGTATTTTAAACTACTCATTGAACAATGATACGATTCAGAAAATTATAAAAAAACTCCCCAAACACAATTTTGATGATTATATTTAAAAAATTATGATTATTTTTATATATTAAATAAATAAATGTTTCAAAATTCATATTTGAAATTGGTTGTTAGGTCCACTAGGCTAGATACCCAGGGAGGATGGTGAATCCACGTATGAGAGAAAAAAAACTACCCCTTTTGAACTTGTTTTCTTGTTAGAAAAAACTTTTTCCTCTTTCAAATGTGTTTTAAAGTACTTAAAAATCATAAGGCATGAATAAGACACAATAATATTACTTTTTTCACCATCAATACTCTACGTCCAAGGAGAATACACCGACAATGTTTCAATGTAACAAATCCACTATAAGCGCACAAATGATTAAAATGTTTTGAGTGAACTCGCTATCCCTCCTCCTTTACAACCAATCACAATTTTAGCACTCAATTCTCCTTCTAAAGATCAAATCACAGTTTATAGTCTTTTAGATCCTTCCATTTTCAGGAATACTTGTATCCCCATTTTTAAGTAGATGTTTTGTGGATGTTCCACTTTCATCCCTAGATGAATACGTCTTTTCCACTTAACACTGTGAAATCCCATTTAAAACTCAATCATAAATAACACTTCCTTTGTGAATCTCCCACTTTTGAAAAATTCAAACAACCCTTCACAGTTCTCCAAACTCTTCTTGATACTCCCATATTTCTAGAGCTCATAGGTTTACAAATCTCACTAGATCATTGTTCCTCTCTTGATCATAGAGCTTACTACATTGCATATCTCAATCTGATCATTGCGATTATGCATAGCTAAAGTAGACTTTGTGAATTGCACATCCTCTGCAAAGTCGAATTGGCCGTCACGGCATGCCTTCCCTTCACATATCTCAATTTCCTCTTAAAATTCCCTTTTCTATCACTAATCCCCTTAAGATATGAATCTTTTTCACAATTCAATATATTTTGTTTCTTTTATAGATCTTTCTACATTTTTTAGGGGGTTGGGGTATATTTATACCTTATTCCACCGACCCTCAATCTATTCATTCAAGGATAGCACCACTCCATCTCAAATACCAAAGATCAAAAATTTCTACCAAAATTATCCTCATATCGCGTAGCACCACATCAATTTTTGGATCATAGTTTTCATCGTATTCATAGTGTGTTCCATCAATTCCTTTTAACATCCTCTGCAATACTAACACACAGTGATCTTAAAATCTACTATTCGTGAAGCTTATCATAATCACAGTGCTCACCATCAACATTATTCATTTCATTTTAAAATAAAATTCCTGAATCCCATCTTAAGGATATTGATGTCTTTTCTATACATTAATGATATCTTTCAAAAAAATATATTTTTTCTGATGCTCACCAAATCCAAAATTATGGACGCAAAAAATTTGGAAAATAATGGTAAATGGTTCCACCATTTTACTAATATTTTCTACTTCCTCCATATCTTTAATTTTTTTGTCATGGTTCTTTGTCAATATGGACTCTCAAAAAAATCACTAGAACTGAACAATTCACAATGAAAACATGATTTGTCAACATACACAACAAACAAACAAAATTAGAAATTTTACCATGAGGGATTTTTTCCCAAAATTGGATCTCCATGAAAATGTGGTTATATTAACATTACATAAATATATGTTTTTATGTGTGAAAAATGGTTTGTTCTAACATCTGAATGTTTTTATGATATGTTATCATTAAATAATTTTTATTCTTTAGCAGCTTTCTTTTCATGAAATCGTGAGTGAAAATGAACCACATGAAACCCTTATTATAAAATTACCATTATCTCATAGTCTTTTATTTTGCGATAATTGTAATAACATACTTATAAAAATGAATTGGGAATTCATTTCCTACCAATTACTTATAAAAAAAATATATCAATTAGATATTTTTATTTTTGTGTAAATTGAATATGGTAATGAAATTATTGACATATTTATGAGTTATATACTTAATAAAAAAATTTATATTCATCCCATATATATTTATTCATAGGGTATGAATAGAAATCTATTAGATGTTTACAAACATATTTTATTAAAAAAGTTCAATTTTTAACATTTGAATGAATAAAAAATTTTAAAGTAAGATTTTCTCATATTAAAAATTTTAATATGATAACATAATAATTTTATTTTGAATTGGGATATACAAATTTATTTTGGATGATTTTATGATATTTTTCTGATAACTTTCATTTTTTGATTAATTGTAAAAATACACTAAATTGGAATTGAAAATATCTTTTTTCATTGAAATAATTTATAAGGCTATGTTATATGATTAAATGGTTGAAAAGTATAAATATAATATATTTTTTCCATTTAATATAATGTAGGTAATTGGAATTAATTTGATATTATATTCATATTTAAGATCATTTCAATATTTTTCAATATTTTTACTTTTAAAACTTGTTTTCTTATTTCAACAATGTGATTAATTTAAAATTAATTACTAAAACATAGGTGGATTGAATTTTGAGAATTGGATTCCATATTTTGAATCTATAGGTCCAAATTATGTCAAAATTTCTATATTATATTTGGGAAATAAGAATATTCACTTAGGCAAATTTTATAAACACTAGAGAAGGGTAAATCTGGTTATTGATGGTAAAAATAATATTATACATTACCAAAAAAAAATATGTTAATAAAATTTGATCATTATAATATTCTCTAAAAACAGTTTGGTCGAATTTGAAAACATTTAAACCCACATGGATAAAATTAAGAAATCTTTTTTATTTTATTTTTAAAAAGGGAAATATGTCTCACTGAAATATTAATAATTAAATTATTTTTATAATATGTTTATATTGAAAATAGATTCAATTATAAATACTCTTTTGAAATATAAATTGTTTTTATTTATTAGGACAATTTTTTTTATTTTTTTGGAAATAAATAGTTACCTTAATGACTTATACATGGAAGGTGAAACAATTAATTAATTGAATAGAAATAAACAAAAAATTATTAAAATATTAATCACTATCAAAGGGCCAAAAAGTTGACCAAAGATTATTGGTCATGTATATCTCGACAATCGGAATCCAAGGGTATAATTATTTTCTATTTCTAGGCCTATATAAGAGATTATGACACATATATTATTTTATTTAAAGTGCTGATAAATTTTTCATATTCATGTTTTAAAAGAGTATATCATTTTATATGTTAGGATTTTTAGAATATAAATTCAACTAAAATTATTCTTTAGAAGTATAATAGATTTATATTCATAATATTAACTTATTTTTAAATTTTAATTAAAAAGTAATTATTTTAAATAATTAAACGAAATTTATGTAGTAGTTATTTTATTAATAATGTTATCAAATAAATGTTTGTAAAAATATTTTAATAAATATATTTAGGGATAATTATTATGTATGAGGAGTTTTATATTTTCCTTGACCTCATTAAGATATACTTAAATATTTTAATCGAGGTTCACTTATTAGTTTTATATTTTAAAAAATCCAAGAAATAAAGAGTGTAAAAATTGACACAATTGATATTTTGTAAAAAATAAGGTTTTCGTAAATTATATTAATGTCATAATTTTTAAAAATCAATATATAATAAATTTGAAATTTCATAAAATTTTATAAAATATTAATTTACGGTCTAATTTACATAATATCATTTTATATTTTACTCTTTTAATATTGAGATATTTGTTACCATAGTTAAATAAATATTTAGAATAACTAAGTGTTAATTAAAATTATAATGCTTAAATTTACATAAAAACAGGTCTAAATTTTTTTTTGATGATAATACAACCCAATATCCTATAATATTCTATATTTGGGAATCTTTTATGTTTTTTTGTAGTTTCATTTTATTATATATTAATATTTTCATTGTTTCCAAAACTGTCCCACACCTCAATTATATATGGGAAATTATTACCCCTCTTTTTACATAATTTTGAGCCATAAAGCTAGACGATTCCATTACCATTTACCTTAAAAAATATATTGAAACATTTTATATGTTTTTTCTTCTTCAATGACCCACTCTAGTGCTCAAAGATGAGATTTAATTGAGGCACTTAAAAAAAACGTAATATCATTTACCAATTCATTCAAGCATCATTCTTTTTCTACTTCCATATCATCAGTTTCATCATTATAGAGTAATAAATATAATATTAAATATATAATAAGAGTTAATTATGATTATGAAACCACCATATTCAACTTTCATCCCATTTTATAAGAAATGAAATCACCACACATGCGTACGTACGACATACCGTCCCCACATTGTTGTGTAATCAGTTTTTCACCAAAATCATATATAGATGGTCATAATTATAGAATTAATGAATATATAAATGCTTAATATAATATTATATTCATTCTGAGATAAATTAAACCATCTATGTCAATATCATTCACCAATTATGGGAATGATATCATCCCTATGTGTACATACAGCTTACCATCTCCAAGGGTCGATGTGATTCTTTCTACATAATCTCTATTATAGAATGATTATATAAATGAATTGAAGGACTAAATATGAAAAATGTTATACTAATACCATGCTTTAAATGATATTAATATAACCATATAAGAGTAATAAGAAATTATCTAACAAAACAAGCATAAGAACATAAAGTAGTTAAGCACCAAATAACGAGTCACAATTAAATGTTACTAACAAACATATGAAAATATGATAATAAATGTTATAATAAAAATTACTTTGACTCTAAAATAAATAATTATTCTTATTTAAGTCATTATATTGGAGTCTCCAATTCATACGAATCATATTAGACCTGAGGTATTGATAACATTGCGAATTTTTTTTATTCAAGATTTTTTATTCTAAAGTATTTGCTGGGGTATATTTATCATCCACACCAATGTTCCCTAAAAATGTATTTCAAAATATTATTTATGTAATTATAATTTTTTTAATGTCAATATTACCTAGTTTTTAATTTTTAATAAATTGTATGAATGGAATCTTTTTTTGTTTTTGGGATGAGGTACTTTTTGACTTTTCTGGAAAAAGTACGAAAGAATGTTTATTAACGTGAATGACATGAATGAATATTTAACCATTCCTAATTCCATATTTCATTGAATCTCCTCCTACAATATTTCATGGTTTTCTAACATAAAATAATTTCTTCTATAATATTCCATAATTTTGAGGAAGGAAAATGTTTTTGAAGAAGGAATCAAATATTCCCCAAGAATGAATTTCAATTGTTTTCTCAAAATTATTTTCCATATATGAGGAAATTATTTAAATGGGGTCATAACTATTATTAATAGGATTTTATTATGTCAATAATTTAATTTTATATAGGAAATCCATTTTATTTATAGGAATTATGTTGATATAATCATTAAGAAACATATTTGATTTAATGGGATATCTTATAGTGAATGTTTTTATGATATTGTGGAACATATGAGAATGGATTCATTATAAGATGATTGGGACCTATATATCACTCCAATTAATTGAGAAAATGTTTATATCTCATCAGAGAGACATGACATTAATTATAATTAAATAATTTTCATTAATATAGGGCTAGAATGGGGAGTGAACTCGGTTCAATAAGGGACTTTTTCTAGTATGATGGTCTCAGAAATGAGACTTGAATAATATGAAATGATTTTATTTGAATATGTGTGTATTCCGTGAAATAGAACATATTATGTTCTGACTATTAATATTTCATTTTAATTTTATGATTTATCCAATGACATTATTTTATGATATTTTATATGAAGGATAAGATTTTCAAATTTTATGTTTATATGATAAATATATGAATGATATTTCCCCTGCTTTGGCTTACTGAGTATTCATGATCAAAATTTCATATTTTTCCTTTCCCCATGTCATGAAGAGTAGTATTAATTGTTACATATCAAAAAGGAATCTATTTATGAAGACATAATCTGGAGATAATGTAGATGTTTTATCAACTAGTTGTTAACGTTTCACAGTTTAAAAGGACACTAACCCTATTAGGTTCAATTCTAGTTTATGTTATGTTATGTAATAAATGTTCATCAATGGTCAATTACGATATATATGTAATTTATGGGCCTTTATATTTTGTATCAGAGATAATGTATAGTTATCTTTTGGAAACTAGGATTAGAGAACCATTATAAGAACACTTAGGATGTGTCTAAGTATAGGCTACAATCTAATCCTAGAATGTTTTATATGTTTGCGAATAACCCTGGATAAATCAAAACGTGTCATAAATTGAAAATTTAGTCATGAATTTTGTAGTTTTTCCATTACTAATAGGGTTTCTCACACTATGATTATTGGATTTAGTCAATTGTTGTAACCTAAATGAACCACATTATTGAATAATGTGATGGGAAATTCAATTATTATCCCCTTGAGAATCCAAATGTTATGATAGTTAGAATGAAAAATATTGTATCCAAGAAAAAACAACTTTTTCAAAGATATGGATCATTCCATACCTCCAAACAAGCCAAGGATGGGGAAACATTATATTGAATCCATCATCAGGTAGCATCAACCTTCATTAAAAGGTTCTTCTAATACATTAGTGAATGAACAGTGGATCAGTACAACTTAATTGATATTTTCACATCTACAATGTTTTGAAAATCATAAATTAAACATGGGAGTACATATTTTTGAAGGTGAATCTGATAAATGGTGTAATCTAATCAATAATATGATTCAATGATATGAAAATGAGTCCATTGAATGAGACGAGTTCAACAAATTATTTTTTAATAAGTACATTCCTATTATTATTTAAACAAAGATGGATAAATAGTTCCTTAAACATCAGAAAAATAATGATGAATCCGTTGGTACCAATGAATTTTTTTTCAAAGACATACAAGGTACGGATCTAGATTAATTATCCAACATGAGAGTAAAAATGGTTGAATAATTAGTGGTTTAAAACCAAGTCTCCTAAGGGAATTATCCATAAGGGACTACAATTGCTATGAGGAAATTCTTGGATGTGCTCTCAAGTTTGAGATGGATATTGAATCAACCTATTATTTATATTGGTATGATAATTAGATAACAATATAATTCATTGGAAAATATAAATTCCACACTAAAAAGAAGATTAGGTTTCTCTTATACTCAATGTTTATAAATAAACAAGGAAAAATTGTCTTAAAAGGACTAGTAAATGTTTTATGTTTTTAAAATAAGGTTAACGGGTAGTCGAATATAGATGTGATGGGAAAAATATGTCTAATTACGCGAAAAATGAAAAGGATACCTATAATTAACCTCCAACATATTAATGATTCAAGTTCATGGAAATGGGGAATTATTAAAATCAATGCCCTAATACAAGGGTTATTGATGATGATCAACCTAAAAAATCTCTTAAGCCGAAAAATGGAAATTCATATGTAATCATTATCGACGATGTCGAGTATGATAATGAAGTGGTGAAAGGTATATATACCAACCACTATAATGTAGAAAATGTTTTATTTGATTTTGGATCGACCCACACATTTATTTCTAAATAATTTTCTTAGTGTATCGTTGTATTACCTCAACAACAAGATGTTGAGTTAGCTTTTACAAATCCCAATGGCATAAAATTCACAACCAATGTTTATAATTATTCTCTATATGTTGTTTGATGGAAAAAGATTCTTACAAATCTAATGATCCATTCTATAGTGGAATTTTATGTGATTCTTGGCATGGATTGGATTGATCTATATGGAGATCATATCAATTGTCATGGAATGTAAGTCAAATTCTATATTCCAGATCAATCTATAAAAATTTTTAATTAATGGATACATATAACCTTATAGTATAAACTTATCCAATATTATGTGTCATTATTCCTATAAATGATGGTTATTTATCTCAAATGGTTGGGGTATAAAATCATGAATAATAATACACCCATTTTATGGTAGTTTGATGATGTATTTTCGGGAGGAATTTCCATGTCTTCCACCAAATTGTGAAGTTGAGTATTCAATAGAACTCATATAGAGGGTTATGACTATATCAAAGACACCATATAGAATCGACCAAATTTATTTACAAGAATTAAAGGAGAAAGTCCATGATAATCTTGACCAGGGATTCATACCGCATTGTGGGTCACCTTGGGAAGCGCCCGTTATATTTATTAAGAAGAAATATGGATCAATGAGACTCTACATTGATTAATGAGAACATAATAATTTCACTATCAAGAAAAAATATCATATTCCCTTCATTGATGAGATATTTGACCAACTATGCCAAGATCAATACATTTTCAATATTTATTTTCTTTTAGGATATCACCAATTAATGGTCAGAAAATAGGAAAAACCAAATAAAACATTTCATTAAAATCATGGAATCTATAATTTTATAAAAATGCCTTTTGGTCTTACGAATTCAATATTTATCTTCGTGTATTTATTTAATAGAGACATTATACACTATATTTGTAAATAACCAGATTTTTCCATGTTGTTTTTTTTAATTACATGGGAATATTATGAGTCTGCGAAAAATGACAGCATGTGATTCTGAGACCTGGTATGCCCAAAATGAATTTTTTACTTTTTTATGGTTGGTCCAATAAAAACATGAGCAACATTTTTTATCTTTTTACCCAGTGATCGGAATTAAAATTCGTGGGCACCGTTGAACTGGAAACACTGATATTCACATTAGGAGTCTTCCACCTTTACCGTAGAAGGTCGAGGATAGAAGATAGTTTTTCAGTTTTTCTAGGAAAAAAAATAATTCAGATTTTTTTTTATTTTTGAAACCACCCTATTTGAATTATACAGGCATGGTCCACCCGAGCAAGAAATCCCCCTAATTTGAATTTTTTGGTGGGGATCACCAAAACCCCTATTAATATGGGAAAATCGTTCAACTCCCCAAGGTTAATTTTTCCATGTTCAATTAATTAGTTGTTCCAAAATTAAATAATTAATTGTGCAAACATTAATTAATTAATAGACTTATTTTTATTATTTTGGCTCTTTATTTCATTGGGGAAATCCATCTCCAAAGGAGGGTTGGGAGAAATATGAAGAACTGTGAAGAACATGCTCCAACAATGAAATCTTATCCTTCGATGAAATTTTCCCAAATGAAGAACTCCGTTGAAAGATCCCTAATGAGGAAGGCCATAAAATACGATGAACTGGCGACTATCTCTCCCACTCCACACTGACAAAAACAAATCATTGTGGTAGGGATTATTGGTTTGAATAACCCTTTCCCCATTATTATCATTTTTCTTCAATCATGAACAACTATGATGTTTTCTACCATTATAACTTAGAGGGTGCAGGCCAAACGAACACGGCCCGACCCCTCCACAACCTTTGTGGATTTTGGGGGTATTGAATTGATGGAGACGACCCAAAACGAGCGCAAGAGTCAATGGAATAAATAACAGGCCACAGGGGCATGCCCGGTGACCCGAGGAATGTCACTAGAAATAGGTTCTAGAGACAAGATCTAGAATGGATTGGGATCGGCGGCCGACACTCTGGTTGGCCGCAACGACAGCGGCAGTGTGACCATGCCGCCGGAGAAAGGTCGTGGTCCATCTTCCTCATTTGAACAAGGGTGGTGGTTGGCACTTCGCCTGCCACATGAAGGGGGTGGTGGCACGCGTCCATGCCTCCGGGAATGAAAGGGATATGGAATGAAACTGTGGCGGTGAATGATGGTGTCCAGCTCATTGTCGGCCACAGGTGGTGGAGCGGCGCGGGACTGCACCGCACGGGTGGTCTGGTCGTCCGGCCAGCTTGGGAACCGATCGAGACCAGCGGTCTCACATGCCTGCTGTCAGCACCACGTGGTACTAGCCATTCGATCACCCATCCCGAATGTCCTATCCATTTGGGGTACCATAGGTGGCATCCCCTTGGGCAGCTGCTAGGGCATACCCCACCACGAGGACACCCTATCGCGGGCTAGCTGTGGGCCGCCCAGAGTGGGCCACATCCCAGTCTTCCTAGCACGTGTCACCCAGCGCGGGACACCCAGTGGGCCATGTCAGACCCAGGTCCGAACCTGGGTCGGGCCATGGAAACCCAAACTGGGTCAGGTCACCCCAGGCCGGGATGGACCAGGTGGGTCCAATAGGGTCGGTCCGGAGTTGGACCCGGATCGACCCTTTTTTGTACTTTTGGCCATAACATGATCTACCATGAAACATTTGAAGAACCATCTATAGTGCTAGAACCCTTGTATCGAGACAGTTCTATTGGTATACCCCATAAGAGATTTCGATAATGTTGGGTATGGCTCGGTTGGATCGAACACAAATCCAACAGGGCCCTCAGTACTGAATTGCCAATAACATACTGACTAAGAATACAATTGATGCACCGTCTGTTGTGTTGATACCCCTTTTATGTGGTGGTCATTTAAGATACATCTTAATGGGACTCACGGTATTTGGAGTATCGTCTTGTTTCTTGAGAGGCGGACCATCCCAGAATCAAACGAGCATAGTTCAAGAACCATGTAGCTGGATTTAACAAGAGAATTGGATCCAATGTGGGTCTATGCCTTAGGATCCGACACGGGTCTGTGTTTGAGGATCCAACATGGATCCACTCTAGGAATCCATGTGGTAATACTATTGGATACTTTGTGGGTATATTATTCCTTTATAATTTAATAATTATTATTTCACTATTATAGAGGAGGTTAACCTACCCTCGACCATGGAAAAGTTCAATGTAAGGGGTTTCTTATGTCACTTTTAACTCTATGATATTTCCACTGTTCGCCACTTATTTATAACATGTGGTATATTGTGTACCTCCATTTGATATATATTATCATGCTTCTCTTTATATTCATGGTATTCCATGATTCATTTGGTGGTTATGAACTTTTGGTCATACAAATTGATTAATCACAATGAAGTAATAGTTTTTCATCACACATTTATTCCCTTGAGATCCATGCCATATAGTCCACTATATCCATTTGTGTGACGTATGTACTGCCCATGGTTGTATTCTTTAGGTAATAAAAATTAATTTATGTGTATTTACATCTTCATTGTATGATACTTATTTCGTGGGGTGTATGTTTCATAATTTACCAAATCGGTAAGGGAATTTCAAATTTCAATTTCCACTCATTGGGCTTTATGAATACATCATTGATTATTTTACTCCATGATTATGTGTGGATTCACTATTTATTATTTGTGTAGTAATTTCCATTCCCCTTTTTGTGGATGTACTTTTGATACACATAATCACTCCATTGATAAATTCTCTAGTCATCGATATGAACTTGATAAGAATAATTTTAACTCAATCTCCATTTATTGAGTTAAACATCTAATTCATTGGTGTTTTTTAAAAAAAATGTGTTAATGTCTTATGATTTATTTAAACTGAATATCCAATCATATTGAGTGTATATATATTGGTTATACATAATTATGTTTTTGATTTATCCATATCCTAAGGATATGTTCTTTATAAGGGATTTTTTCTCAATTTACATTCCATTGAGACATCTTTGTTTTTATACGCAAATTCACTTTTATATGGTGTATATAATGTGAATTGAGATTTTATATCATGAATCCCATTATTCACATGATATTATAATGTTTTGATCTCCTCAATTATTTTTATTCAATTGTCTCTCTTTTGGTAATGAACTCTAACTAAAATATAATTTTAAATGATTTAAATATTTATTATTCTAAATATTTCTCATTGTTTTCTATATTTTAAAAATTCTTTTATGTATTTATTTATATGTACATTAATGTTTCAAAATTAATATTAATTTTAAATGTTTTAATTTTGTATGAGAAACATTGATTAAAAAATCTATTTTCAATGGCTTCCAGATAAATAGTGTGACTTTTAAATGTTTTCAAGAAAAAGGAGGATATTTCTCTCATATATTTTTTATGATTACATTCATCTATGTCAACATCCATCATTATTTTATATTAAAGATGATATTTTATAATATAATATCACATATTATATTGAATGAGTTATGTTTGAATGTGGATGTGCTATTTATATACCATTCTGGCCATCTAGTTAAAATATTGACATTTCGTATGGTAGTTTTAATACGAATGTTCAGATTATGTTTCATCCTTTTCATATGATGAATGCATTGGTATTAGTATGTGACGGTTGGAACCCGATATAGCTCCTCGATGCATTAGTAGTTCTATTGAGTGAAACAGGTGTCTTGGCACAAGTCCATGAAAAAATCTTATTTATAGTCTTGGCACAAGGCCTTGACTATGTGATTATGCAGTCTAGAATTTTTCATTTCATCATTATGAATGTGGCTATTGATATTTCATGTGATTATTCAACTATTAGAATATCCATGTGAATAACTAAATGGTATTATTTGATTTTATCATTTCCATATTATGCTAATGTACATGATTTAAAGGTTTTTCATTTAGTTTTATACATTGTCTTAAATGTTTATGCTTTTTTATGAATGTTTCTTATATATTGTTATCCTTACTGAGCATCTGAGCTCACCCATTTATATGTTCTATTTTTCCCAGGATGTGAAATTGTATATTATGACTGACCTGCATGGATATTCTAGTGGATCTCAGTGTTTTCTACGGAAACAATGTTGTTGTTGTTTACATTTTATGATGTAATGTAAAACGTATGAATGTATCTATTACATACAAGGCTACTAAACTGATCATTCAATAGAGACATTATCTTTTTGTGATCATGTCAATGATACGTAATAATTCACTGACACTAGGCTTATGGGTTCAAGGCATTACAGTTGGTATCAGAGGAAGTTTAGTACAAGCCTTGGAAAGTAGATTTAGATAAACTCTGATTAGGGCACATGGCCCTAACATAGACTTGGAAGATTAGTATAGAATAACTTCCTAAATTTATGTTATAGTAGAGATTTTGTCATATTTCCAAGAAATACATCAATTTCTGGATACAAGTATGTTGAGGCGGCACAGGAACAGATGTACCTAGGTAAGAATCCCAAAAACAACACATTGAGCTAGACTCGAACCGGAACCGGTGCACGACAACTGGCCATGCTGCACTCTTGGTTACGACCTCCCAGGAGATATGCTTCGGATTATTACATTTTATTTATAAGATGATTTGAATTATTTTAATATAAGATGAGAAGAAATGACCTTGGTAAATCCTTTGTTATTTCAAATTTAAAATATGGTGTCATGATACTCTAGAAATGATTTTATGACTACAGTTTCTCACATAATGCTTTCCAGTTTTATACAATGGCTGGATTCGATGGAATTCATAGTATCTTTTAGCATGATGCACAAGGTTGGAACATTAGTAGAAATGAGAAAAAAATAAAATGTTGATAGGCGTAAAATATATTGTGTTCATGCCAAATCAGTTTTCCAAAAATATGGTCAACAACATATATATTAACCAACTCTCGGACTCAACAAAGAAGTGAAAGGTGATGAATGATAAGAGCACCGGTAGTGGATACCATGGAGAAAATAATCCTCAATTTCCATCATGTATGAAATGTGGAAGGAGACACCCAGGAAAGTGTATCAATGGAAAAAAGTTATGATTTTCATGTGGGAAAGAAATACAAAAAGTAAATAATTGCTGAGGAAAATTTACGAGTTCTAAGGAAGAAAATAAAAATGGTCCCAAGAATCCATTTACAGTCATTTGCCGTAAATTTAGTGGACCAATCCATTACCCAAGTGAATTCCCTATTCTATAGGATGTTTTCTTATTCAAAGAAAAAGATATGTGGTAATAAATGGTTGGAAAATTTTTTAAAATTATTAGTGCTCCTTGTTGATGGAATTACTTTGGAATAATTTTCTATTGTATTTGTAACCCTACAGTTTTTCGTGTGAAAATGATTTCTGGAGAATAATTATCTTGTCTCTTATAGATATAGTTATAAAAAACCATTTGGTTTTATATGATCATTAGGATTGAGGCAATTTCAAGTTATTATATTTTGGATTGTAAAAGTAAGTATGAGATAAAATTTGTGGTAAAATTATGTTATGGTTATTTTGAGGATTTTCTCTCATTTTGGTATTGTTATAAAACATTGTTTTTGAAAAAGGACAACACACAAACCATGTTACAACCCGTCGCATTCGACATAGGTGTGGGAATCGAAGCCACAACCAGAGTGCTACTGGGATTTATCACCTACGACAGGACTACCTGAATTCCCTGGTTCGGGTGACTAATTATTTTTAGTTAAATAATTTTATAGATCAATAATAATTTTATTTTGTATCTTATGTTTTATCAAATCAATACCCTTAATATAGAAAAATGATTTGGTGATTAAGTGATAAAAGTTATTTTTGAAGATGATCACACTGTTGGGAACACTATGTGCCTAAGGAAAGTAGAATACTATGATATTTCAGTTGATAAGTAATGGTGGATTTTTTATATGTTTTTATTTTGAATTTATAGTGATTTTGGTTATTTATGGATATGATTAACCTATAACAGAAAATTTTTGATTAGGTTAATTGCTTTTAAAAATGGGACATTAAGAGTAGTATATGTCATTTGGAGATACAATTTATTGTGGAAGACTACATAACCAAATTATTATATGTTTTTGGGTTCAATATTAGATTGGATTATATAAAAGTATTTTAAGGACAATTTTTATTGAGTGGTATTTATTTATCTTTGGGGTATTGTTGGATTAATTTTAGAAATTAAAATTAGTGTTTCTTTCTATAAAGGAATATCGTTTTGGGTGATCATATGATCTTGTAATGATCTTGTACTAACCATTTTCGTTTTGAATAATCTCTCAAGACAAGGTAAATATATAGTTTATCCATTGTGGATCATGTGATTCTCTAGAAGTTGATTCCAGCTCTTCAAGTGTGACCACGTCATCTTAAATACTCATTGTTTGAAAACAAAATGAGTTAGTGGTAGAAATTTATTAATGAATGAGTCTATAATTAAAATTTATTTATATATCGTTCTATTCTTCGTCAATCTAATAATTAATTTCCTCATATTTATGAAATGTAACATAAAACAAAAAAAACATTTTCCATTTACTTTTCATTATGGGAAACTAATGACTATTTGTCCCATCACATGTTTATGGTTTTCTTGTTGTCAACTTTATCCTGATCATGTTTTTTGTCCCTCTCCATCAAAACTTGACACATATTTTATCTTCCATATCCATGTTTTCCAATATATAATCATATTATGGGTTATCTCGTGTGACATTTGTACTTCACTTTCTATCTTTTAAAGTGATAGTTTTATTGACTCTTTTTTCAATGTGGGACTTTAAATTTTCTTCACAATCCGAATTTTAAAATTATTGGGGATGCAATTTCCAAAATGTGGGAATAATGTAACACCCCATGCTTCCACGTTACGTTTCCCTTTGAATAATGTAATAGCTTTCATTGTATGCAAAATTTGAGATTACAACACACTACGACCAATCAAATTAGTCGTTATGAATAGTAATATCCAATTTTTTAAATTGAATAAATTATATCTTTCAAAATGGAATTCATTTTTGGATTCATAATATCACAATTATATTTGGGTGAATTTTTGGTATTTTTAGGAAAAATTTCAATTTTTATGAATGGTGAAAAACGTTGAGTTATAGTTTAAAACCGAATTATTTATATATAAATATTTATTTAATTTAAATTTATTTTTGGTCAAAATAGAAACATAATACTTATATATGTTCAATTTAATTAATTGGAGATAGTTTATAATAATTTTAGATATATAAAAATTTTATTGATCTTTTTAACCATCATTTACCCACCTCATAAGTGTGTTTGCAAATTTGAATGAAACATAATTTTATAGCTTATGTGAATTGAATTTAAAAAATATTTGAGGCACGGTTGATATCAGTAAGTAAATTTTGGAACAATAAGATAAAAATCATTTTTGGTGAATAGTAACTTTTGACTTTTATTTACTACAGTTATAAGTAAATACGGTAATTATGGGTAAAATGATATTATTATTACCCTAAAACATGTCTTAATAATATTGGATAACTGTAATTGGACCTAAGACTACCATAGGAATAATATATGATCCTTTAGGTCCACCTAGATTATATTAGGTCATTTATTATTATTTAATTCAAAGAAGAGTTAAAAGTCTTAAATTAAAAGCTTAATAACTAAACCATTTTTAATATAGAGTTATACATAAGAAAAATTCAATTATAAATATTAATTAGAAATATAAAATGATTTCCTATATAATGGTGTTTTTTTAATATTTTTTAGACATTAAATAATTTGATTTATTTATGACACAATGATGATGCAGTAATTACATAATTAATCAAATATTAAAATATTTGATATTACAAATATCCAAATAAATGTAATTTTAGACTTTTTATGAATTTAAATAATTTTAAAAGTTAATATGACATATTTGGGATGGATAGATTAATTGTTTTTGAATTAATAATGTTTTTATGAATTTAGAAAAAACAAAATACCAAATAGTGTCAAAATTGAGATAAAAGAGTTTTAAAAAAAATATTATATTATTAATTGATATTCTATTCCTAAAAACCGAATGATCTGCTAAAAGACTTATATAATGATATGGGTATCATTAATAAACCACTAAAGGTTCACTTAAATGTATATAGTATGTTTATTAACCATATAATATAAAAATTCAAAGAGACATGGTAAATGTCAAAGTATTTAACTAAGAGTTAAATCTGAATGATAAGGCTAATATAGTTACCCAAACCTGTATAAAACCTATTGGTAGAGTTTTTTTTCAACCCATCCCTACTGTATCCATTAAATAATCAATTTTAGAGCCATTTTAAAGCTAATAAGATTTTATTCTAAAAAAAATTATTTCTAGCTTTTCCTATGGTGCTCCTCACCCCTCTTATAAAAGGGAACTCCCCCTTCTCTCTAATTAACTCCTTCATAGCCATTTGGGTCGGCCTAACCCTGCCAAAATAACCTCAAAACATTCCTTCCTTAATCATAGAGGCCTTACATTAGTCATAAATCCATCCTATGGAGACCTTTTGATCAAATAAAAAGGAAGAACCCGAAGAAGAGGTAAATATTTTATCACCTCTTTCAAGTTCTTCTTCCACTTACTTTATCATTGTTATATACATTAAAAATTAATAAATCCAGTATCTTAAATATAATTCTATGTGATTATAAATATGGTACAACTATATTCATTATTATATCCATCATTTTAATGACATGTCACCATACGTGCGTACGTACGACTTACCATCTCCACGTAGTGGTGTAATTGTTATTCAATAAATTATTTTTTGGATGGGTATAATAATGACATGTAATTGATTTAATGATAAATATAACATGATAATGATTCTGTATATATGATATAACATCCAATTATATAATATTTTAATATCAAAAGAATGATATTGCCGCTCGTGTGTATGTACGGATTAACATCTCCACGAACACGATGAGATTCATTCCCCATCGTATACATTCAAGAGTAATTTTTATTTTGTGATTAAAAATAAATTTTAGAGATTTGATATAATTCTGGATAATAATAAGATACATCCCATCAATAAAAAATATGACTCATATAACAATGAATATAACGGAAAACAAATTCGTTAACAACTGAAACGATGATAATAGTAAGATATTATTTACAAAGCAATTTTAAAAGATCATATATCATATCATATTAATGTATATGATTCTTTTATAATTGAATAACAATTATTTTACCATTATAAATGAGGTTAACCTACCCTCGACCAAGGAAAAGTACAATGTAAGGGGCTTCTTATCTCACTTTTAACTCCATGAGATTTCCATTGTTCGCCACTTATTTATTGCATGAGGTGTATTGTGTACTTACATTTGATATATATTATCTTCATTTAAATTATATTCATGGTATTCTGTGGTTCATTTGTGGTTATTAACATTTTTTCATATGACTCGATTGATCACAATGAATTATGGATTTTTTATCTCACTTTTATTGCCGTCAGATTCATTCTATATTGGCCACTATTACTTTCTTTGTGGAGTATATACTACCCCTGATTGTATTCTATTTTTAATATAATATAATGTATGGGTATTTACATCTTAATTGTATGATACTTCTTTCATGGGTTTTATGTTTCTTAAGTTACCAAATCGATAAGTGAATTTCAAATTTCAATTTCCACTCATTGGGCTTTACGCAAACTTCATTGATTATTTTACTCCATGTTTATGTGTGGAATCACTATTTATTATTTGTCTATTAATTTCCACTACCATTAATTTACATATAATTATAATACACATAATCACTCCATTGATAAATTCTCAATTCATCGATATGAATTTGATAAGATTAATTTTAATTCAATCTCCATTTATTGAGTTAAACATCAAATTCATTGGTGTTGTTTTTACTAGAATATTTATGAATGTACAATGATTTATTTACCCTAAATATCCAATAATACTGAGTTTATTTATATTATTAACACATAATTATGTCAGTTATTTATCCTTAACCAAAGTATACAGTCTTTATAATTGATTTCATCTCAATATACATTCCATTGAGACATATTTGTAGTTATACACCAATTCACTTTAATATGTTGTATATAATGTACTTTGGCATAGAATATCTTGAATACATTTATTATCATGATATTATAATGTTTTTATTACCTAAATTATTTGTACTCATGTCTCTCTCTTTTGTTTAGGAACTCTAACTAAAATTTCATTTTAAATGTTTTAATGATTTATTATTATAAAGCTTTCTCATTAATTTCCTTGATTTAAATAATGGTTTTAAGGATTTATTTATATGGAAATTAAATTATTAAAAATAAAATTACTTTTAATCATTTTAAAGTGGAATGGGGTACATTGATTCAAAAATAAATTCTAAATGGCTTCTTGATGAATAGTTTTACTTTTAAAATTTTTCCAAAAAAAGGAGGATATTTATCTCAAATAGTTTTGCTGATTATTTTCATCTATGTAAATATCCTTCATTATTCTATATTTATGTTTATCTATTATAATAAAATATTTTATATTTTATTTAATGAGTTATGTTTGACAATGGGGGTCCTATTTTTATGCCATTCATGGATTCTGGTTAAAATATTGACATTTTGTATGCTAGTTTTAATACAAATGTTCAGATAATGTTTCAACCATTTTATATGAGGAATGCATTGGGATTTGTATGTGATAGGTGGTGCCTATTGTGGCTCCTCGATGCATCAATAGATCTCATGAGACAAACTAGTTTCTTGTCACAAGGCCATGACAAAATCTTATTTGTAGTCTTGGCACAAGGCCTTGACTATGTGATTATGCAGTCTGTCATTATACTTTCCATCATTTTAAAAGTGGCTATTTATATGGAATGTGATCATTATACTAGTAGAAAATCCATGTGAATATGTAAATGGCATTTTTTATCTTTTTTCATATTATGCTGAATTACAAGTTAAAACTCTTTTGTTTTAGTCTTATACATTATCTTAAATGTTTATGATTATTTATCAACATTTCCGCAATATTGGTGTCCTTAATGATCATCTGAGCTCACCGCCTTCTATGTTTTATTTTTCCCAGGATGCAAAGAAGTATATTATGAATGACCCGAAGGGGTATTCTTTGGGATATCAGTGTTTTATGTGGAAAAAAATGTTGTTGTAGTTTCCATTTTAGGATGTAATGTAAATATTATGAATGTATCTAGTACATCCAAAGCTACTAAACCAATCGGTCTTTCAAGACTTGATATTTTTTGATCATGACAATGATACATAGTAATGCACTGACTCTGGGCTTCTGGGGTCAGGCGTTACATCCCTGACCATAGGGAGCATGTGGACAGGGGCGAGCTAAGATCTAAGAAGGTGAGGCCTACGACCATGGCAGTCGTGATATGATACAAGGTACGATCTATGTCTACTTCACCTTAGATGCAATACTTATAGACATAGGTTCCAATCATTATTTTATTACCATTTCCCTCCATTAGAGCTTGGAGATTCCAGTGGAGTCGTTGGCTCAATCCTTACAAATAAGGACTCCTATGGGATATGATTCAATGATTATACACTGGTGCTGGTAGTGTGAGCATACAGTAGGAGGTGAGAGCTTCAACTGGGATCTCCTTGTAGCGGAGCCAATGTAATATGACGTCATCATGGATGTGGACATGATATCTAAATTCCATGCTCAGATTGACTGTAATAGGCGCAATGTATGGTGTGTCCACACAGATGGGACTAGGTTTACCATCATCGGCAAGAAGAGAGCCTTTTCAGCACATAATGGACTCACCCAGAAGAGAGTACAACCGATCACTCATCAGTTGGCTTGCCTTACCCTTGGGGATGTTGATATGGATAGTCTGATCCATCCTATTGTATTGGACCAGTACGCAGATGTCTTCCATGACAATGTTCACAGTCTACCTCCTCGCATAGAGGTGGACTTTTACATTGACTTGTACCTCCTGAAGAAACTGATATCTACACCAGCATATCAGATGGCTCTCGCGGAGCTTCGTGGGCTGCAGGTATAGATGGAGGTTATAAAGGGTACGGGGTTCATCTGAACTATTTTCTCACCATGGTCAAACCCAATTTTGTTCACCAATAAGGCAGATTGAAGCTTGAGACTTTGTGTTGACTATCGTTGCCTGAACCAGGTGACCGTGAATAACACGTACCCACTCCTAAGGATTGGGGACCTCTTTGATCAGCTGAAAGAAGTATGGTGGCTCTCGAAGATAGACCACAGATCAGTCTATCACCAACTGAGAGTACAAGATGAGGATGTGAAAAAGATGAAATTCACATGTTGGTACAGCCATTATGAGTTTTCGTCCATGATGTTCGGAAAGAACAATTATCTATCATTGTTCATTGTAATCATGAACAAGATATTTTGGCCATATCTTGATCGCTTTTTGGTGGTCTTCATTGATGACATTCTGATCTACTCGGTTACTGAGGAGGAGCATGCCTATCATTTGCTGGTAGTTCTGGACAAACTCCGAGAGCACCAACATTATGGTAAGCTCTCGATGTTCCAGTTCTAGATCCAATAGGTTCAATTTCTGGGACATGTCATCTTAGAGGCTAGGGTTGCGATGGATCCAGTGAATATTGAGGTTGTACTCTCTTGGGAGCCACCCTTGAGTGTGACAGATGTACAAAATTTCCTAGGTTTGGAAAGATAATACCGGAGATTTGTTTCATATTTGAGTAGAGTTGCTAAACCTTTAGCAATGATGAAGAATAAGGGGAAACCCTTTTTGTGGTCAGAGAGATTCCAATATAGTTTTCATAGGATGAGGTGGATGTGTACTATTGCCCCCCATCTTGAGGCTTTCAAAGGATGGCGTTCGGTAGGTATTCTACTATGTCGCATCAGGGACCGGGCTCAGACGTGTCCTAATGCTGGAGTGAGCAATTATCACTAATGGTTCTCATTAGATAAGAAAATATGAGAAAACTACGCTACCCATGACCTTGTGTTAGGAGTAGTGTTCTTCTCTTTTAATATTTGGCGAACCTATCTGATAGGAGATCATTTTAACATTGCTTTGTTAATAATATCTTACTATTATTGTCGTTTCAGTTGTTAACAGCTTCATTTTCCATTGAATTTATTGTTATATGAGTCATATTTATTATTGATGGGATGTATCTTATTCATATACATAATTATATCAAGACTCTAAACATTATTTTTGATCATCAAATGAAAATTAGTCTTGAATGGATATGATGGGAATTGAATCTCATCGTGTTTGTGGTGTAATTTTTATTCAATTAATTATTATTTTTATGGGTATAATAATGATTTGTAATTGATTTAATGATAAATATAGCATGATAATGATTCTGTATATATGATATACCATCCCATTATATATTATTTTAATATCAAAAGAAGGATATTGTTGCTTGTTCGTACGTACGGATTACCATCTCCACGAAGACGATGAGATTCATTCCCCATAATATCCATTAAAGACTAATTATTATTTTATGATTAAAAATAATTTTTAGATTATTGATATCATTCTATATATGAATAAGCTACATCCCATCAATAACAAATATGGCTCATTTAACAATGAATAAAAAGCAAAATGAATCTGTTAACAACCGAAACGACGATAATACTAAGATATTATTAACAAGGCAGTGTTAAAAGATCATATATTATATGATATTAATGTATATGATTCTTTTATATTTTAATAACAATTATTTCACAATTATACATGAGGTTAACCTACCCTCTACCAACGAAAAGTAAAAATTAAGTGGTTTCTTATCTCACTTTTAACTCCATGAGATTTCCATTGTTTGCCACTTATTTATTGCATGTGGTGTAATATGAGCTTCTATTTGATATATATTATCATGAATATATTTATATTCATGGTATTATATGATTCATTTGGTGGTTATTAATATTTTATCCTACGACTTGATTGATCACAACGAAGTAAGGAATTTTCATCTCACTTTTATTGTCGTGAGATTCATGCTATATTGGCCACTATTTATTTTTGTGTGGAGTATGTACTACCCCAGATTGTATTATATTTTTAATATAATTTAATGTATGGATATTTACGTATTCATTGTATGATTCTTCTTTCATGTGTTTTATGTTTCATATGTTACCAAATTGGTAAGTGAATTTCAAATTTCTATTTCCACTCATTGGGCTGTAAGCATACGTCATTGATTATTTTACTCCATGATTATGTATGTAATCACTATTTATTACTTGTGTAGTAATTTCCTCTCCCCTTTCTGTTGATATACTTATGATACACATATTCACTCCATTCAAAAATTCTCAAGTCATCTATATAAATTTGTTAAGAGTAATTTTAACTCAACCTCCATTTATTGAGTTAAACATCCAATTCATTGGTATTGATTTTACCAGAATATGTGTGAATGTCCACTGATTGATTTTCACTGAATATAAAATCATACTGAGTGTATTTATATTGGTCACACATAATTATGTCACTGATTTATCCTTAACCAAAGGATATGTTCTTTATAAGATATTTTCTCTCAATATACATTCCATTGAGACTTTTTTGTAGTTATACACCAATTCACTTTAATATGTTGTATATAATGTAATTTGGCATAGTATATCTTGAATCCATGTATTACCATGATATTATAATGTTTTGATTACCTCAATTATTTGTATTCATGTCTCTCTATTTTGTTTAAGAACTCTAACTATAATATCATTTTAATTGTTTTAATGATTTATTATTAAAAATTATTGTCATTAATGTCCATGATTTTAAATTGTTTTTAAGGATTTATTTATATGGACATTAAAGTATTAATATTAAAATTACTTTTAAAAGTGTCAATGTTGTATGGGAAACATTTATTCAAAATTCAATTTTAAATTGATTCCTGATAAATAGTGTGACTTTTAAATGTTTTCATGGAAAAGAAGGATATTTATCTCAAATAGTTTTGATAATTATTTTCATCTATGTAAATATCCTTCATTATTCTCTATTGAAGTTCATCTATTATAATACAATCATCTAAATTGTATTGAATGAGTAATGTTTGACTATGTATGTTCTATTTTTATACCATTCATGGTTTCTGGTTACAATATTGATATATCTTATGCTAGTTTTAATAAGAATGTTTAGATTATGTTTCAACCTTTTCATATGAGTAATGCATTGGACTTTGTATGTGATCGGTGGAGACCTCTATAGCTCCTCGACGCATCGGTAGGTCTCCTGAGACAAACTAGTGTCTTAGCTCAAGGCCTTGAAAAAAATTTATTGGTAGTCTTGGCACAAGGCCTTTACTATGTGATTTTGCAGTCGATCATTATACATTCCATCATTTTAAAAGTGGATAATGGTATGGAATGTGATCATTCTACTAGTAGAATATCCATGTGAATATGTAAATGACATTATTTGATTTTATATTTTACCGTATTATGCTAAAGTACAATTTTAAAACTCTTTTGTTTCAGTCTTATACATTGTATTAAATGTTTATGATTATTTATGAACATTTCCACCATATTGTTATCCTTACTGAGTATCTGAGCTCACCCCTTTCTATATTTTATTTTTCCCAGGATGCGAAGAAGTATATTATGAATGACCTTCAGGGATATTCTAGGGTATATCAGTGTTGTCTATTGAAACAATGTTGTTATAGATTCTATTTTACGATGTAATGTAAATCTTATGAATGTATCTAGTACTTATAAGGATACTAAACCAATCGGTCATTCAAGACATGATATTTTGTGATCATGATAATGATATATAATAATGCACCGACTCTGGGATTCTGGGGCCAGGGCGTTACATCCCCGACCACAGGGAGCAGGTGGACAGGGGTGAGCTCAGCTCCAATCAGGTGAGCCCTATGACCATGGAGCTTGGGATATTATACATGGTACGATCTATGTCTACTTCACCTTAGCTGTAATACCTATAGACATAGGTGGAAGTCATTCTTTTATTTCCATTTCCCTCCATTAGAACTTGGATATTCCAGTGGATTCGTTGGCTCAATCCTTACAGATATAGACTCCTATGGGAGAGGATTTGATGATTATACACTGGTGTCGACAGTGTGAGCTTACTATAGGATGTGAGAGCATTGAATGGGATCTCATTCAAGCGGCACTAAGGCCTTATGACATCATCTTGGGTGTGGACTGGTTATCTAAATTACATACTCATATTGAATGTATTAGGGAAAAGTGGGGTGTGTCTGCATGGATGGGACTAGGTTTTCCATCACCGGAGAGAACGGAGCCTTTGCAGAACATGATGGACACACCTGGAGGAGAGTGCAACCGATCACTCATCAGTTGGGTAGCCTTACCATCAGTTCAGTTGATATGGATAGTCTGATCTATCATGTAATAGTGGACCGGTGCACAAATGTCTTCCCTAATGATGTTCTGTGTCAACCTCCTCACATTGAGGTGGAATTTTACATTGACTTGTTCCTCGGGACGCCACCGATATCTACACCAGAATATCGGATGGCTATCATAGAGATTCGTGAGCTGTAGGTACAAGTAGAGGATATAATGATGAAGGGGATTATCCTACCTAGTGTTTCTCGATGGGAAAACCCGATTTTGTTCACCAATAAGGCAGATGGGAGCTTGAGAATTTGAGTTGACAATCGACGCCTGAACAAGGTGACCATGAATAACAAGTACCCTCTCTTAATGATTGTGGAGCTCTTTGATCAGCTAAAGGGAGCATGGTGGCTCTCAAAGATAGACCTCAGATCAGGCTATCACCAACTCAGAGTACGAGATGAGGATGTGAAGAAGACAACATTCAGTTGTTAGTATGACCATTATGAGTATTTGGCCATGCCGTTCGGCATGACCAACGCTCTAGCAGTGTTCATGGGACTCATGAACTTGATCTTTTAGCCATATCTTGATGGCTTTGTGGTGGTATTCATTGATGACATTCTGATCTACTCGGCTACTGAGGAGGAGCATGCCAATCATTTACAGGTAGTTATGGACAAACTCCGAGATCACCAACATTATTGTAAGCTCTCGATGTGCCAGTTATAGAACCAAGAGGTCCGATTTCTGGGACATGTCATCTCAGAGGCTGGGGTTGCGGTGGATCCCGTGAAGATTCAGGTTGTAATTTCTTGGGAGCCACCTAGTAGTGGGACAGAGGGATAGAATTTCCTAGTTTTGGCTGGATACTACCAGAGATTTGTGCCAAATTTCACCAGAGTTGAAAAACCATTAACAGCAATGACGTAGAACGGGAATCCCATTTTTTGGTCAATGGGATGCCAATAGAGTTTTCAGAAGCTGAGGTGGAGGTGGACTACTGCCCCCATCTTGAGGCTTCCGGAGGATGGAGTTGGGTACGTAGTCTATTGCGACACATCAGGGACTGGGCTCAGACATGTCCTGATGCTGGAGCGATCAATTATCACTAATGGTTCTCGATATCTGAGAAAATATGAGAATAACTACGCTACCCATGACCTTGAGTTAGCCATAGTGGTCTTCGCTTTGTAGATTTGGCGACCCAATTTGATGGGTAAGCATTTTATAGTCCACTCTGATCACCAGAGTCTCATGAATATCTTCTTTCAAAAGGACCTAAACTTGAGACATCAGTGTTGGGATGAGATCCTCTAGGACTATGACTTCGAGATAGTCTATACTCATGGGAATGTTAATGTTGTAGAAGATTAAATCAACAGGAAATATGGTATACAGCTGCTTGGTGAGGCGACGGTGCAGCTAGCATCTTTACAGATATCCTTTGTGGAATGAGAAGGAGCAGCCTTTCTTCAGTATCATATAGTCATTTCCCACATCTTCAGTGATTTAGGGAGGCGCAATGTGGGGACACTAACTGCGTGGCTCTACATGTTTAGATATCCATAGGGCAGGCACCTGATAGATTTTATGATGGTGGGGAGTACGTCATCCTCTTTAGAGGGCATACATTGGTACCAATGGCTTTACATGAGGATGTGTTTATGGGTTTTAATACGTCCCATCTAGTGGTACATCCAACAATGGAGAAGATGTACCTGGAAATCCGATGATAGCACTGGTGGCCGAGAATGAAAATAGAAGTAGAAAATTTTACCTCTCACTGCCTAACATGTCCGCAAGTGAAGGCGGAGCCAAAGGTACCAGAAAGCTCAGTTTGACCTTTAGAGGTCCCAAGGTGGAAGTGAGATGGGATATCCAGGGACTTAATGATAGGACTTCCACGTACATCAAAGGTTTAGGATTCTACCTTGGTGATCATCGACCAACTCATCAAGTCGGCCCACATCCTACAGATCAGAGAGCAGGGTTCAGTAGAGAGCTTGGGACCCCTCTATGTGCAAGATATTTTGTAGATTCATTTAGTAACTTCGACTATTTTCACCAATAGTGATGCATGTTTTACTTCCCAGCTATGGAAGGGGTTGTAGGAGACATTCGGGATACAACTTTATTTGAGAACCACCTTCCATCCTCAGATAGATGACCAGACGAAGAAAACCATTCAGACCCTTGAGGATATAATTTGTTCTTACGTCCTCATCTTCCGTCGCAGCTCGGAGGATCACTCTCCCTTGGTAGAGTTTTCATAAAATAACAGATATTACTCCACCATTGGGATTCACTATTCGAGGCTCTGTATAACCAACCTTACATATCATATTTATGCTTGAATGACCAAGGGGGTTAGCACTCATGGGACAAGAGATGGTATAGTTTACCATGAATAAGGTGAAAATCATCCAGGACTGGGTGAAGACTGCACAGAGTAGGCCAAAGGCTTATGCTGATAAGAAATGGGGACCTATGGAGTTTGAGGATGGAGAAAACATCTTTCTATGGGTCTCTCCTAGACATGGTTTGAGAAGATTTTTCCGGGGCAGCATGTTATCTCTGAGGTTCATCGGACCCTTTCAGTTCACCCGCAGAGTTGGCGAGGTGGCTTACCGCCTAGCACTCCCTCCTCAATTTCACAGGGTGCACAAAATTTTCTACATATACTATCTGAGGAGATACGTTCATGAACCATCTCATGTCATCTACCATGGTGAGCTTGACATCGATGATAGGCGACTTTTACGGAGGATCCTATGGATATTGAGAATTGATAGGAGATATTCCTTCATGGGTGATCGAAACCTTTATTGTGCATTCGCTGGCATCACGGGAACCTCCAAGGGAGAACATGGGAGCGGGAGGCTTAGATACGTGCTCAGTACCCCAAATTCTTCACTTAGATTGAGTTATGATTTACAGGGATGCAAATCCCAGAGGTGGAGAGAATGTTAAGACCCATTTTTCCATGTAATTTTATTAGTTATATGGGAATATTATGAGTCTGTGGAAATTGACGGTGCATGATTCTGAGGATCAATGTGCCCAGAATTTATTTTTTAGATTTTTTTAATGTACATTCAGAAATCTCTTGAGTGTAAATTTTTAACTTCGGAATCGGTGATTGGACTTGAAATCTGAGGGTACCGTTGAACTCACATCGTCGATATTCGCATAAGTAGACCTTCACCTCGACCGCCGAAGGTCGAGTATGGTAGTTAGTTTTTCAGTTTTTTTGGGAAGAATAAAAATAATATAATTAACATTTTACTTTTATTTTTGAATCCTCTCTTTTTGAATTATCGAGGTGGGGACCACTCAATATGGAAATCCTCCCAATTTGAATTTTTTGGTGGGGATCACCAGAGCCCCTCTTAATGTGGGAAAACCATTCAAATCTCCAAGGTTAATTGTGACATCATCAATTAATTAATTGTTCCAACTTCAATTAATTAAATTTTCCAAGTTTATATAATAAATAGACTAATTTTTATTATGGTGGCCTTTCATTTCCATAGATAAAATCACTGGAAAAGGAGGGTTTGGAAAACATTGGAGAACCGAGAAAAAATTCCCCCAACGATGAATTCTTCTCCTTTGATGAACATTTCTACAATGAAGAAATCTGTTGAAGGATCTCTAACGAGAAACATCTTAATAAATGAAGAACCAAGAACCATCTCTCCCACTCCACACTGACATCAAAAAATCTTTGAGGTATGAATTGTTATATCAAATACACCATACCACACTCTTGTCGTTCTTATTGAATCAAGAACGACTATGTCGTTTGCTACAATTATAACTCAGAGGGTGCGGGCCAAACGAACATGGCCTGAACCCATCATATCCTTTGGGGATTTTGGTGCTCTTGAATTGAATGTGTTGTGCCGATACAAGTGCAGGAATCAACATAATGATGAACGGGCCACGGGGACGCGCCTGGTGCACCGAGGAATGTCGTCGGCAATCAGTTATGGAGACCGGAACCGGAAGGTCTCAAGAGAGGTGGATGGCACAACTGCACTGCCAGAGAAGGGACATGGAATGTCTTTGATAGTGGAGAAAGGGTGGTGGCTAGTGCTCAGCCAGCTTCATGAAGGAGGTGAAGGTGCGTGACTATGCCAACGAGTGTGCAGGGGCCATGACACGAGGCCGTGACGGTGAAAAAGGGTGGCCAGCTCACTTCCGGCCACTTGATGCAGCATGGCGCATGCTTGTTCCGCATAGGTGGGAAGGATGTTTGGCTAGCCGGGGAGCTGAGCGAGACCCGGGGTCCAGCGTGCTAGTTGGCGGCACCAAGTGGCGTAGGCCGGTCGGTCACCCAACCCGAACAACCCAGCCATTCGGGGTACCCAGCGGGCACCTCCCCTTGGGTGGTGTCTAGGGCCGACCCCACCACGGGGCCACCTAGCAGTGGGCTAGCCACGGGCCAATCCCAGCATTCCGGGTCAGACCAGATCCGAACTAGCATCGACCTGTTTTAACTTTTTTTGGCCATAACATTAGCTATGTGAGTCTGTTTGACGAACCATCTGTGGTGCCAAAAACCTTGGACCGAGACAGTCATTCTAGAATATCCCGCATGATATTTTAAAAATGTTGGTTACTGCCAGGTTAAATCGAACATGAATCCAACTGAGCCCTCGGGACTAAAAGGCCAATAACTTACATATCGGGTGTCCGATTGACGGAATGTCTATTGCGTTGAGACCACTTTTTACGTCAAAGTCATTTGGTATACTTCATTGTTTGAGTTTTTATATGTTTTAGTATCCACCTGTAGATAAAAAAGCGGACACACCTGGAATCACACGATCTTAGTGTGGGAACCCTATGGCAGGTTGTAACATGAGAAAGGGACCCTATGTTGATTTGTGCCTTGGGATCATAAGTGGATATGTGTCTGAGGATCCCACATGGATATGCTCAAGGAATATACATGGGAAAACTCTACAAGGATCCTACATGGGTCGAATGATTTATGATCCTTCATGGGTATGATGATGCCGGATCTTATGTGGGTCTTCCTTTCAACAGATTAAGATAATTCAGTAGTTACATCTAATCTTCTTTATTATTGTACCTATGTTATAGCTGGTGTGATCGGATTGTTACCTTTGTTGTATTATTTTGTGTGTCAATACCATTGAGGTACATACATTTCTGTTGATTCCATTATGGTATACCTCTGTGTGGATTTTTCATTTCTGTTATATACCTTTGGTGTGTTACCTTCGTTGTAATCTTTCCTCCGTGGAACAGTTGATCATTTGGCTAAATGAGTTGGGACTTGTGTTTCCTCATGAATGATATGGGTATACATTATTACTTAGGTATATGTATGGTAATATACCTAAGTTGGGTTGTCAGTTGTTTTCTTGAATTGTGGTTTATCATCTGTGTATTTTTGAGACTTTTGAGGGTATTAGTGTCCTTATTGAGTACCATTATACTGACCCCTACATGGGCTACACCCACAACAAGTTATGTTTGGTTTAGAAGATGGAAAGCACTTATGGAAGACGTGGGTCTCAGTACTGGAGGTATTTTGGAGGTGGACATTAGACGAGGCGCACAATATGGTCATCCATTCGAGAGTATTACCGACCCTTCACGTAGGATCTTTGGCGGGCGTTCACTGGAGATATTTTTAATTTTACTTGTACTTTTTAGTTTACTTGTACTTTTTAGTCTACTTATACTTTAAAGTTGGGATTGTATTATGGACCCTTTTTCTATTTGTACACACCCTGTTTTCAATATTGTTTCTCTTAGTTCTTGTATCCTTCTTTGTGCCTAGTTTTCTGAGTTTATAGGTTATAGAGGAAATGTCTTCTCAATTTTTGGGAATACGACATTAGGTGATAGTTTCCAGACCCTAGCCTATGGAATGTGGGGTTGGGGTAGTAACGATATGAGACCTAGGGGACGAGTACTGATAATCTTGTTCAATTTGTGGTATTCATTATAGATGTTATTATTTTCTATTCAATGAGCAAGGAAGAACATGAAGACCACATGATAATTTTATAGAAGACCCTAAGAAAAGATATGCTTTATGAGAAATCTATCAAATGTGAATTTCGGATTCAGAAAGAGCTATTTTTGGGCCACATAATCTCAATAGAAGGGAAATATATGAATAGATGAAAATTATATGTCTTTTAAAGATGGCCGAGTCAAAATATTGTAATAGAGATGTGATTTTTTCTTGGTTTGGATTGATATTATCGATGTTTTATGAAATATTTTTCATGATTATCTAATATAATAACAATGTTGACTTAGAAAGGGGTTATGTTTTTCATATAGAGTAATTTTAAGAGAATTGAAATGATCTAAAAATAAGGTTAGCCAATTCACATGTGCTCACACTACCTTGTAGTGGAGAATGGTTTGTGATCTACAATGATGAATCCATGAATGGGGTAGTAAGTGTTTTAGGAAAAATTATATGGTGATAGCTTATTCCTCCCAGTAGTTGATAATCCGGAAATCAAATTAATCAACTTCTGATTTAGATTTAGCTACGGTAATTTTTTCTTTAATGATATAGAGGAATTGTATTTATGGTTAAAGGTGTGATAGTTATAAAAATCATAAAAGTTTAATTTATATTCACACACAAAAGGATATGAATATGTACCAATGAAGATGGTTGGAGTATATTTAAGATTACGACATCTCAATAAATTACCACCTTGGGAATGTAAAAAAGTTTGTAGATGCTTTGAGTTGACAAGACCGTTATAGCCTATCCTTAAAGAGGATCTAAATGATCAAATAATTATGGATTTCCAAAGAATGGATCTAGAAATTTTAAAGGAAAGGGATAATTTATACATCTGTCAAATGAATTCTAAATAATATATACAAGGGATGATTAAGGTGGCGAAGAAGAAATATATAGTTCTACAATAGAAGGTGAGAAATATTTCTGAATTCAACCGTGATTATAATGAAATAAAAAGGTTCGCTAAAAGGGTTTGTATTCCTCCCAAACTAGAATTAATGATAGAATGTTGGATAAGGATCATAGTTATTCAGTCTTTATTCACCCTAGAAGCAAAAATATGTATAGGGAACTAAAATAGTATTTCTGGTGGGATGTAATGAAAAGAGATGTAGCTGATTATGTAATTCAATGTTTGGTCTGTCAAAAAGTTAAGGATAAGAAAGAAAAGTCTAAGGAAATGTTACAACCATTACCCATAACATAACATATATGGGAAAATCACTATATAATTTATTTTTGGACTTCCCAAGAAATCTAAAGGCTATAATTCTATATGAGATACAGTTTATCTCTTTATGAAATCAGAACACTTCATTTCTATTATAGAGGATTTATCTCTTTATCATATTTGCTGGATATATGTAATGGATGTGGTAAGATTTCAAGGAGTACCAATTTTCATTATATCTTATCAGGATCCAATGTTTGCCTCAATGTTTTGGTGAAGTCTTCAACATGATTGGGATATAGTGTTATGTTTCAGCACTTTATATCTTCCATAGGGAGACAGTCAGTCTGATAGGAGAATTTAAACTTTGAAAGACATGTTGAAAATGTTCCCTTTGGATTTCAATGGTGTCTGGGATCAACTCATACCTTTGGAGGAATTTCCATACAATAATAGATTTCACTCTAGTATTCAGATGGCTCTTTATGAAGCCCTCTATAGGAATATGTGCAGAATTATAACATACTAGGATGAGTATAAGAAAATATCACATATAATGTAACATTTTTTTAAATGTAATGACTATGTTTGATAGCTTATAATATATGCAATACCAATTTAAATGAACCAAAAATTGTTACTATTTAAATCTGTCCATTATAACCTAACTGTTCTATTCTTGGATTTGAATAGGAAAAACGGATTTATTAAATAAATATAAATTTCCTACTAAAGGAAAATTTATTGGTAAATTCATTGAAAATAAACCAATGATTTATAATAGTAATTTTATTCTCCAAAAATGGGGTTTTTTGAAAAAAAATTAATTTTCATGGTTTTCATGAGTAAATATTACAATAATGTTTTTGAAATATTATAAATTTTATTTGAACAAGTGAATTTCATATTTTAATTAATTATTTCAAAATTATATTAGGATTATTTTTTGAAATTTTACTAAAATGATTTATTTTTCAACGAATAGTGAAAACACTAATTTTTATTAAAAATAATATTTTCTATTAAAGTATTTACAGTGTAAAATTATATTTATTATAAATTTTTAAAATTAATTAGTTAATATTTATATAAAATTAAAAAATTATTGTTTTTGAAATTTTTTTTATTATTTAAAATAGTATAAAAGTATTATATTTTAAAATTTTATTTTTTCATAAAAATTAATTTTAGTCAGATTTTTCCTGTGTAATTATATAACAAAATTCTCCACATATTTTTAATTATTTTTATAATATGGTTTTCATATTTTTATTTTTTTGGGTCTAATTTTTATATATTTTGGATCTACTTAGAATCAATGTAAAAAATTTCCTTCGTAGTTTTTATTACCAAAATAAATAGTAAATCACTTAATTAAAGTTAAAAATAAATTGAAAGGATAGTAAAATGACCATAAAACGTTAAATATCTTTATTTAATTAATATATTTCTTCCATAATCATCCCAAATTATTTTATGTGGATTTTTTGGCTATTTGGATGACATTATAACTCGATAATATTTCATCTAATGAAAAGTCAAAATTATTACACTATTGTATTTAAAAACTATAATTTGTATTCCATGGGGAAAATATGGATATAATAATTTATAAATTGTGTTTTGAAATAAATTTTTTTATCTTCATCATGATAATATAATATTAATTTTTATTGAATTAATAAATATATTAATATTTTAAACAACATTTACACAATACTGATTCAATTAATTGAAAAATAAAATAATTGATATTAAAATAATATAATAATATAATTTGATGTTAATAATGTGATAAATTTTTTTTTGTGAAAATGAAATTTTATAGATATAATGATTTTTATTAAATTTTAATTATTTCCGAGATTTCATTAAAATCAATGTAATAGATTGTTCTAAAATATCCCATTAATGATATATTATAATAAAAAATATGTTTTTAAATTATATAAAATTATTAAAAAAATTATGTTATTCAAATTGATTATTAGATTTCTGATAATATCATCCACTGTCAATTTATGGTATATTTTTCCATTTATAGTAATAATAGTTCAATTTACGAGTAAAAATCCTATTATTATGGTATGCATGAAAGGGGTTAACGAGGGCGGTTAAAACCAAATTATATGGGTGAAAATGTGACAAAAATTAGTCCAAAAATTATTTTATGGTAATATTTGTACTAATATGAATCCTACATTCTAAATAAACTAGTTTTGATTCGTAGGTAATTTTATATTAATTAAATATTTTGACGAATTATAATAGATCCCCTCCACTATATTTTAAATGGGAACCACATACTATCATTTATTCACACATAAAAACATATATTGATCATAAAATACCTTAAAAAATACTTTATTATAAATCATAACCATATTATTTAAGAATTTTTGGAATAACACCAACTGTATTGCTCTTAAGGTGTTAAGAAAAGGAGTTTTTTAGAATGATGTACCATTTTTTACATTGTATTTCTATTTTACTTATTATTCAATCACCATCACTTATTCATAAAACAATATAAAATAATGACAATAGTATCCTACATATAAAAATATTTTATTTTTCTAATATTATAACCAGTATCCCTCACATCTTCTTTCAAAAGGGATTTGAGACCATCTTTTGTGTATAAGGAAGACAACTGTCACTCGAATTGATATAATTCATTGTCCATCACTATATCTAATCGATGAATTATAATGATTTAATTAATTTTAATATATTATATTCTTGTAATATTTATTATTATTAACCAATATTGTATCATTTACCTCAACACCATTCAATTTACTAAAATATTAAAACTTCATTCGTGCATTCATAAGGACTGCCACCTCCCAGAATCTATGTGATTCATTTTAGATAAAAACATAAAATGGGTGACAAATTTAAGGATATTAAAATTATTACTATGATATTTAATATACTTTTATCATTTAGGAATTATAAAAAAATTCATTCATTCTTTCCTTTATTATATTTGAATGATGGAAAGGTTTCTCATGCATATGAATGGCCTACTGTCTCCATGATTGTATCATATATCATTTTTAATAATAATATTTTATTTTTTGTTTTAAAAATAAATTACATATATAAAAATTATAATTATATAATTAATATTTTTTATAGATGATGTAATATTTACTTCTTTGACCATAGTAAACCTACCGAAGTCTTTTCTGACATATGAGTCGAATATCGCCAAAATCAGCCAACAAAAACTTAATTGATTGACTAATTATATATAGAAATGGTTTAAATTACATTATATAATAATAAACATAGAAAATATTATTTATTAAGTATAAATATAAAATATTTTTTTCAGGAATACAATGAACATATGTGAAGAGTCAAACTCATGTAAGGAACATTCTTTTAAACTTCTTTTAAAGTTCCACTTTCAAATATTTTTGCAAAGGTGAAAATTAAAGTATATTTTTATATATACGGAATAAATTTAATTTCCATCAATCATGAATCCTTTATTCTAATATGTTTCCATTATAATTTTCCATATTTCATTTTAATGAAAATTATTTCTTCATTATGTACACAGTTATTAGATTTTAGTAAATTATTATCTTTCACAATCATTAAACAGTTTCCCAATTGTGTGTTTTTTTGGAATGATTGAATTTATTTACAAAAAGAAATAAATTATTATTCTATTTTATTTTTTGTCAAAAGAATATTTTTTACCCTTGTTGTATCTGTTATTTCATGTATGGATTCCACTATAAATTTTATAATTTTCCATAATGAAAACCCCTCTTTTACTGTTTTAGGGGAATATGTGTATAAAAATCGGTTTTTATTAAAAAATGGAATTTGTATATCCAAATGTGTTCTTTATATGGGTTTTGAAATAACTTTACAATGGTTATATGAAGAAAATACATAATTATAAAATGTATTATATGGTACATAAGAAATATTTGTTACAGAGGTGAGTCCAATAAAGATTAAATGATGTATTGATCCCCAAAATAGCTTATGGGTGATCCCGTTAGAGATTTTATATTGGGTTCAACTATATGGCAATGACTGAGACTAATATAGGATATATTATGGGTGTTTTAAGATAAAGATCTAATTATTGTTTAATTTTTATTTTCATAACATACAATAATTTGGTATTTACCGTGGTGGATTCTCTTATGTATTTAACTGTGATCTAGTAATTTATTAAAAGGTTGATTAATGTAATTCTCTATGTTTCCAAAAACTTTTATTTATTTTATTTCAATGAGTTTGAATGTTTTTCTTTGATAAAATGTTTGTTTTATTTTCATTTGGAATTATTTATAGAGATAAGGGATAAATTTTCTTGGGTGTTCATGTTTTTTCACTCGATGATGAGATTATTTATTTTTTATGTACGTTACCAAAAAAATTCAATAATAATTTATAAAATTATTCTCTCTTGTATTTAAAGAAGAGTTATGAAAATGAAAAAGTAGATATGAATTTCAGGATATTTTTTTCAAGAAACGATATCATGTCTTATTTAATGATTTATTATTGTTGAAAAATAGATACTTATTAAAAGTGTACACTTTTTAAAATACAGTTGTGTTTTTTAATAGTTAGTACATAATTATCTGAAACAGTAATATTGGATTTTATTTTGTAATAAATTAATGTTAATTATAATCTATAATTAATATAATATGTAATGTATTAAAGGAAATTCATTATAGATGATAACTATGAATTTTTTATAGAACATTATTGGATAGGTTATTACTAGATAATACATTACATGTATTTATAAACAAAATGGATAGTATTTTCGGTAGAATAATATTTATTTTGGATACAATAAAAGAGTTTAAGATAACATGAATAAGAAAATCACTGTGTTTACCCTCATCCTAAAATGATATATAATGATTTTATTTATATTCTCACACAAACCATTTTGGTTTTAGTAACGTAATATATCCATCATGTAGCAAATTGATAATGAATTTGAAGGAATATGTGGATTTGTATTGAATGAAACCCGAATGGGAATAGAGCTATATTGAGGATTATTTTGGTTATTATTAAGATTTTCTCAAGAGTAATGATTAAAAAATTGAACCTTGTTGTGTTTCATGAAGTGTTAAATATAAGGTAAATGAAACCCTAAGGATGTTCATGTGATAGTGATGATAATGTTAAATATATTCAATGACTCATGTGTCCTAAATTTGGAAACAAGAACTAATGAATTTGAACGAAAAATAAGAATATGTTTTATATATGGTAGTTGGGGTCATAGAGAAATAATAATCCAAGAAAAAATGAAGCATTTAGTTTTTTCCATGAATGGGAATGAATGTATTCGAAAGGTATCAATTGAATGATTGAAATGGGAGGAGAATTTACAATCTTATAATTGATATCCAAAATGGATGGATCAAGAATTAGATCAGCACAACTATACAAATAATTTTTTACCAATACCTAATTCCATTATATTTCAATATATGGATATTATAAATGACATATGAAAGCTATATGATATTTCAAAAAAAAATTATTATATTTTCTGAACCTAATGTAATAATACATATTATTTTATAGGAAATAAGTATATAAAAATATTATGTAAAAGGATGGTTAATGGATTATGAATAATGTTGAATGATTAAGGTGTTGACCATGTTGATTTATGATGTTTTGTAGATTTAAGTATGATAATATGTATAAAATTATTAACACTTTTTCGATGATGGGTTCACATTTTTTGAAATTTAGTGAGTTTTAATAAATGATTGAGTTATATGTAACCCATATGATTATCATGTGAAAACTGTTATTTTAGGATGAATGATCTTTTTCATTTCATAGACATACATTTAGAGATATGGATAACCATTATGTGTTATATGATCTTTTATTATAAAGAAATGAGGATATTTAAGAAATGAAAAATGACACCTATGAGATAAACTTTGAGGATATAACATTTCATTAATATTGAATATAGTATTGGTATTTTTTTGGTTGCTTATCACATTTTTGGACTTTCATAGGGATGATATTTTATAAAACATGAAATTTTCTGATTTGGTGATAACACATCACATCCAAATAGGACACTAGGCTAGAACCCACAATAGAAGGTTGGTAAGGGTGTATCACCTACCACTAACCAATGTGATTTCTAGGTCAGTATGAAATTATTTTTCATTATTTAAATGATATAGATTAAATAGGTAAATATACATTCTGGAACATAATATCTATCTTATATATTACCACAGGATTAGAATTTTACATGTGGATTAAGTGATTATTGTAATTTTGGACGAAATTAATGATATATTTGTGGAGAAATATAGGATTAAAGTAAGAATAATATTACACGACTTTATTTGAGAAATAAATTTTGAAATAAATTTTAGATGAATATATGATTTTATTTTTTCTTAAGGATAGGTTTTTTATAGAAATGACTAGAGTATGATCGAGAATATTTAATTTGGGAAATTGAATTTTTGGTATGAGGCATTAAGATTTATTGATTTTATTTTGGAAGATAATTTTTAAATTTATCTTATAAGTCTATGTGATCAAATCCTTGTGATTTTTGGTTTTCAATATTAGTTTGGAATGTTTTTGAATACTTATAATTATGGTTAATTCTTAATTATGGATATTGATCTTCAGATATTACATTTATATTTTAGAAATTGAATTAGATTTTCTTCATTTGATGGTTTTTTAATTTTGAGAATAATATTACCTTGTAAAAATGATTACAGTTTTGGATAATCCCTAAATATTTTAGGAATAGATTTTTATTATTTTTTATCCTCAAAAATTTATTATAGTATGTCCTGCATGAAAAATTCAACATTAATATCATCATTTGTTGAAAAAGATAAAAATATAGAGGAAATTAATTAATGGATGAAATTATCCTCAAGAAGTATGTGTATTTATTTATGTTCCTAGTATATGAAGTAAAATAGTTCCTCAAAAATATGAAATTGATTAAGAATTAATAAATTATCCATTTTTTACCAAGATTTAAATGGTCTTTTAACCGATCATAAATTTATGGTTTTGTGATTGTTAAAATTATCCTAGATACATTCCCTATCAATCTATAATAGTCCTTAGAGGTTATTTTTATCTCCTATATCCATGTTTTCTCCACCCTCACACATTCTCTTACTTTGAAACAAACTATGTGTTATTCGAGATAACCATAAAACATCACTTTCTCCATTTTCAATAGGATGTCTTATTATCCCTTTTTATAATTTGAGTTTTCAATAAAGTTATTTTGAGATGCCAAATCTATATATAGAGTTGAAATTAAAATTTTTATAATAGAATTTCTTAATCGGGGGATAATAAAATATCAATATATTTTAAAGAGAGATACTATGATCAATTGCATTGAAGATATGTAACACTGATCATAAACTAATGATGACATATTATTATTTAAATATCACTATTATAATATAGTCATTAATTTGGAGGGTATAAATAGGAATAATTAATTTTTAAAATAAATATAAGGGCCCAAGTAAATATAAAAGTTTTTAATACATATTATAAAATAATCAAATCATCTTTATTAGTCATTTTATTCTTGAAAACAATTTCAGCAAAAATTAATTTTATTTATTTTATGAATTAATATTATTCAAAAATTTGAAAATTTTATAAATTTTTTTTAATTAAATAAATGTAATTTTCCAATTAATTAGGTAAAAGTTAATGTAATTTTTTTGAAAAACAATTTTAGAAAAGATTTATTTTTCAATGAATAGTGAAAACACTAATTTTTATTAAATTTTTTTTATCAAGTATTCATAAAGTAAAATACTATTTTTCATAGTTTTTATTACACATTGACCCCATATGTATAGATTCAATTCATTGTTTAATTAAATTGGATTGGTTGAAAGAATGTATTTTCCTAATGGAATGAATAGTTTATTAGTTTTGGAAAACCAGTTACAAACATATGTTTTACATTACAACATGGTAGGAAAAATGCTATAGAAATTCCCTTTGAAATATCCATAAGAATAAGATTATCTCTGAAATTCATTAAAAATATTCACCTTTACAGATTGGGGGAAAATAAAACATGATGAAGGGGTAAGATATGATTCTATGTAAGTGTAATAAATATATCATATGTTATCGTAAACATAATCACTAGGAATGGTGAACAACTAAAAACATGTACCTTTAAAATATACTTGATAATATTATGGTTAGAATGATAGGTGAAAAATAAAGCCATATAAATGATTATAGGAGAGTGAAAAATAACCATATATATTATAATAGTCAAATAATATCTTGGGTTATCAATAAATAATATCATAATTTGGAAATGAACAATGTCAAACATCTGAAACATATTGCCATGGCCTCGTTCAAGATGTTTGAAAATACTAGGTTAAGGCCTCATACGATACCCAAATATGTTTTATATCATGATACTTACTGTTTAATCTAGGGTATAATGCATTCCCCACATTTTACTTTCTATTTCCATTTCATTCCTCATATTATTGTGGCTAAATATAAAGAACATGAACATATAAATTAACTTTCCCCAATCTGAAAGCATAATAACTAACCGTTCTGAGTAGTATGTTGAATGGTATCAAAATTGGTCATCATTTTTCAAAAAGATTATATACCATTTAAAAAAATATTATATATGATAATCATAAGTGGTTAATCCCAATAAAATATAAGATTCAGTATGTGGGGTTGAAATAAATTAAAACACTATAAAAAATCATCAAATAATTAGGGAGAGTAAAACCCTTTTACTTTGAAAAGAATAGTCCATTGGGATTTTTTTTATAAAACGTGAAATGAACTAAGGTAGTTTTACCATTTTAAAATGAGGAATTTTTAAAAAAATAATTATGTACTAAATGTTATTATAGAATGAACTTGAAAATATTTAGAAACTGGAGAAGTTCTCTTGAATCAGGCTAGTTTAACAGGAAACTTTTGAGAAAGGTATTTTTAAAACATGTAACTCCCCATAGAAGAAAAATGGATTCAGATTGGTATATATATAATACATTTACATATAATCTATAAAAATTACATAATAATAATCGAGAATTTAATTATGGTAAGGTGAAAAAAAGAGCATCTAGAATGAAAATTGTTGTTTGGGTAGAAACCCTTACCTTATGTCTCAATGAGTTATACACTTAACCTTAATGTCATGGATAATTATATTAATTCTATTAATTAATTGAAAAATAATCTTATCTTAATTTATTTTATTTATTAATATTTTATTAATGTCATTTTTTCCATTTTTTATGAGTTATAATATATAATTTTGTTGCATTGGTGAATTCGTTTCATTGGTTTTCATGATCGATATACTTGAATATGAGTATGGAAAATCATGTGGAAAGGGTTTAATTAAAAAAATTGAATTTATATGACACTAATGAACATAAATATGTGTTAATTATTAAATATATCATTAATTTATATGGTATGGGGATGAATCATTATATAATACATTTAGTTATAATTGTTGGCATTATTTTGTTGGTTATTGATCATAAAAAACTAGTTTTGTATTAATTAGAATTATGTATATATTCATGTTTACAAAAATTGAATCGGTTATAATACATATAATATAGAATCTATTGAAACTAAAAATGGTATCATGACTTGTGTTAAGAAGAAATTTTTGAATGAATGTTTTTCTTCAATGATGGTTGTAAATCGGCACCTTTCGGAGGATAAATTTGTTTAAAAACAAAATCAGAGAGGGTAAGAAGATTGATGGTTTTTATTCCATTAACATGATCTGATTCCACTATACAAATTATATTGGTTTTATCATGATAATTTCTATTTATGATGTGAGAATATAATAATAAAATAAGGAACACGAAAATTAACTAAAATGAAAAAAATGTAGAGGATTTTACCTCTTGAATACTCCTCCATTAGAATCTCTTTAAGGGATAGAGTTTGTTATATTGAGGAGACCAAAAGATTCTATAATTTTGGAGGATATTGGAAGGATTCTATGAAAAAACATGACACTTATCAAATCTTGGATGGATTCTAGATAAAAGGGGGTGATAGGTGGTTGTTTTAGTGGAAGAGAAGGGTAATTTATCTTTTATTTTATTCATTATTTTAATATTTTTCTCAAAAAAGAAATGTTTTGGATTATTGTGAAGATATACAGTAATAATTTCTTTTGAGTTTGACCCACTGGTTCTCACATCATCGATACATCATCTATGACTTCTTAATTTAAGTATTTAGCATTTTTCGTAAAATATCGTATTGTACTATTCACAAAAAATCATGTATTGTAGGAAAATAACAAAAATTATCACTGAAAATTTATTGATGGGTAAAATTAAAATATGAACTCCATTTTATGGAAATAAGTTTCTAAATATGAGAAATTTATTCACCAATTGAAATCATCATTTAAATTAATAATACAATTTTAAAAATAAAAACCCATTTTATAACACAATGAAAAATAAACTAAGGTGTTGATAAATTATCCTAATATCATAGTATGACAAAATATTTATTTACAAATAAATTTTATGGACATTAGTATTCAATTAATACTATTTATTAATTATAATATTGTAATTAAATATTTATTATTCACAAAAAAAATCAACTCTTTATTATTCACTTACTTATAACATGATATAATTATATCTTACTTTTTTTTATAAGGTGCCTAAATTTTATTTATAATTTCATTGTTATGGTTACTATTAATTAGGCCAGTTTACTATTCATATATATCAAATTGAAATTCATATGGTCATGATACAATTCAACAAAAAGAATGTTTATTCAATCTGACTATAAATATCATACTAATCATAATCATGTATACCCGTTTTTTGAAATTCAAATCACATAGGTGAAAGTATTATCTTTAATTGATATGTTATAATAATAAATTTTTGTTTTCATAGACTCAAAATTACATGCATTACATTGTATATTAAATTTATAAGTAAAGCCAAGTAGTGTTATAGTTTTAAACATTAATTATATAATTTTGATTTGAAAAAATATAATTTGTTTTTTATTTTATAATTGAAATTAGCATACTATATTATATATTTAAAAAAAATAATGAAAAAAATATTTATTCTTCTTTCCTCGGTTTTATTTTAAATTAATGTCTTCAATTATTTTTTTGAATATTTAAATAATGATTCCTTATTTAGATTCAGAGGGCTAAAATTTTGTATGTATGTATAATTTATTTTATTTTAATATGAATACTAAACTATGTAATTTTTTACAATGATAAATGTTGAATCATATAACAATGTGTAATATAAAATCATAAATAATATAAAATGTCCAAAAGAATGCCTCAATTTTATTTTAGATGTCTATTCTTCATACTAATAAAATATTCAGTTATATGATTTTTTGGCTATATGAATTAAACTATGATGTTTATAATATTTTATTTAATGAATATTAAAAAATGTCACATTCATGTTTTTAATAACAATAATTATTTTATAATGGGTAAAAATATAACATATGTTTCGTTATAAAAAATATATTAAAATAAAATTTATTATCTTCATCATGGTAATTTGTTTTAAATTTATAGTGAAGAAATTATTAAATTAAATAATTACAAAATACTAAAGGATTGATTTTTCAATTAGTTGAAAAATTAAATAAATGAAATTAAAAATATTATAATTAATATAATTTGAGATAAATAATATGACATAAAAAATTTCTACTCTACGATGGTATATTAGGGTTGTAATTAAATATATATATACTTTTTAAAATATTACTTTTTTCATGATGTAATTATAATCAAAGTAATAAATAGTTATAAAAATTGAACATAATGTTATATTATAATAAATTATATTTTATATAATGTTATTAAATTTCTAAAAACAAGATATGGCTCCATGTTATTTTGCAATGGTTCATAATTTCAATCATTAGCTATTTAGTAGACGTCTTTTTAATTATAGTAATTATATTAACCCTAAATCTGTAAAAACCCATGTCGCCATGGTAAGAGTGAAAGGGTTTAATCAGGGGTTAATCCCATATGATATGGCTAATAACATGACCTAAATACGTCCAACAATTATTTTGTGAGAGTAATTTGACCAGTATTTATATAACATCCCATGGTTTTATAAAAATAAACTGAAAATGCTTGAAATTTTGTTTAAGGTATATATTTATAAGTATCCTTTAAACATAATTTTATTTCTTCTATGTTTTGAATTTCAAGAAACTGTCATCTACAATTGTGTTCAGTATGTTATTTAGAGTATGATGGAACAAACTTGTTTTTTTTTGAATAGTAACATGGCCTTATGAATAGTAATATGAATAGTAATATGACCTCATGAATAGTAAATAATAATATTATTTTATTTTCCAATGGCAATAGGATAATGGGATCTTAATTAATTTTCCAATGTCACATAAAACTAATTGCACTTCAATTTTGTTATTTTTCGAATTAACTGTGACCTTATTTAAAAATTAAATTAATAATATTTAGAAAATTATTTTTGAAAAATGGAGTTCATTTTTGAATTCTTCACGTCGAAAAATGGTTGGGGTAAATTTTTGGTATTTTTCTGAAACTCTTGAATTTTCAGTGAATAGTAAAATACGGTAAAATACCGTATAATCAATTTATCAGTAAAAATGCACTATTTATGACATCATAAGTGATGCAAGGACACTTGATTTGAAATCACATGATATTATCACTATTTAGGGACACATGATTTGAGATTATTCATAGTCTTGATAAAAATATTATAATAATAATTAAAATAATCTAAAATACCTCCCCTCCTCCACTATAAATACCACCCTCACTCCCCTCTTCCTCTCACACCTCTCAAGCCTTGAGCATTGCCTAATTTCTGCCAAATTCCCTCCCCAATCTTCTTCTCCACGTCCTAGAGCTGCTGGTCTCACCAAAAGACCAAAATCAAAGCCCTTAAGAAGGATCTCAAGGAGAAGAGATCAAGAGGTAAACATCCTCTTTCATTTCCATAATTTCCTTCCATTTTATGTTATTCTCTTCCTTTCCCTTTGTCTTTTGTTGGTATATTTCATTTAATATTTCCCCTTACTGTCCAAATTTTGTATTAATGATGATATATTCCATTCCTCTCATCAATCTTATTTTTATGAAATTTTAAGAGACGCTGTTAGGCTGCCGAATTTTTGTAAGAAAATTCTCATGTTTTCTTCATTTCAAGATTCCCTTCTCTTCATTCTTCACCCACTCTTATCCAAGAGGAATGAAATCTCCAGAATCATGTATATTATGGATTTTTTCATGTTTATCGAAAATTACAAATCATTATTCCTCTCCTCTCTCACTTATTTAAAGAATCAAAAAACATTTTCCATTTGTGTCGAATTTCCGATATCGTGGACGATGTATTTTCAATATCCATTAATTCATTCAAGTCTGGTCATGAAACCATTTATATGGTTGAACCAGGTTATAATATATATTTTATGAATCATATAAGGTTCTGGAATTCTTTTGTACTCATGATTCAAATTTACAAGACTAAATGAAGTTGTAATTATCAAAGAACCACATAAATTATCTAAACGAACATAATTAATGTTTAACTTATAAATCATCATCATATAAAGCACCAAAGTGATAAATGGTATAATTTATGGTACTATAATTATGTAAATACTACTCCATTCCAATTCTGGAGTTTCACTTCCAATCAACTAGAAAGATTCATCATGAACCGATTGTGAAAATCACAAAATAACTCACCCAAAATAATGCAAGGAACAAAATCCTAACAATTAAGGGGTGAAATGAGGTTATGAAATGACCATATAAGATGTTATAAACATGAACATGTTTCTGTAAAGTACTAATAACACTCTTTTAACCATTATACATGAGGTTTAATCAATTTTGAAGTAATACAAGCCCAAGGTAAGGGAATTCTTAACCCGATTTCCATTCTTTGGGTTAACCATCTACATTATAATTTATGTGTTATTTAAATTGTTTGTGTGATGGGTTATGTTTATATTATGTTTAATTATGTGTATATACAGAGTATATACATATTCCATCCACTCAATTAATCCTCACTTCAAGTATATGATGTTTATAAGGTACTTTTCTTCTAAAATCCTCTTTTAAAATTCTGTTTTATAAGATTCAAAGGCAATGTTTTTATGCTATTGTTTATGTTGTATGATTATGTTTTGGTTATTGGGCATTGTTTATGATGAAGGGTGGGACCTATATTTACCTCCAATGCATTGGGTATGAGTAAGTTGGAGGTCGGCCGTATGGTTACTCCAAGTGTAACTGTGATGGTTACACAAAGTAAGGTAACCGTGAGGGTTACAAATTTTAAGGTAGCCAAGATGGTTACAAGATTATATACGTAATGCCCCAATATACCTCTATTATTATAATTATGTTTGTGTGTATCTTGTGTAAATCTCATGTTACACTATGTAAGATTTTATGGGTGGAAAGCATGTCTTTTGAAAATGTTTTCATACGTCATGCGTATTCATGGACTAATGTGATTTTTCCCTCTTTTTCATACCTTACTGAGCTTTTGTGATCATCCCAAGTTTTTAAATGTTTTTTCACAGGTTAATGATGAGTAATACAAGGAAGTAAGACATGTTAAATGTTGAAGAATTGTCAAGGAGTCGTGTTTTGTGATTTAATGTTTATATTCTGAGGATAATGGAAACTGATTTTATGGTATCCACTATGTAACAATGTGCAATGTTATGAATGTTTTGTCTTAATTCTCTAAAGCTCTAAACTTGAAAAGATCCTCAATGTATAATGACGTGTTTTCTTAAATAAATTCAAGATTATATATGAAATAAGTGCGGGTCCTTATAGTTGGTATCAGAGGATGGTTTAGATAACTTTAGGGGTTAAGGTGATGCTAATAGAATACCATAAATAATTCTCACCCTATGTTTAATTCGTTATAGCATTTAAAGATTACCATGTTGCTTCATCTAAGAAATGTTTGTTTAGAATGGTTGTCCACAGAAGGAACATGGATGCTAAAGAGGATAGGCACCGACAGAATGACATCCTTCCTGATCAACAGCTCAGAATGGTAGGGATTGGAACCGAGTAGTTTGTGACAGTAATGGCTCAGCTAACACAGGCAATAAATGGTGGTGGAATCCATGCAAGAGGACAAATAGAAGTACCCCAACAGAACATGACAGTGGTGGAACTTTTTATGAGACAATATCCTCTTGCATTCAATGGATCTTCTGACTCAGTGGCAGCAGAAGGATGGATTAAAGCCCTTGAAAAGATATTTGATGTTATGGGATGTTCAGAAAATCAAAAGGTAAGTCTTTCCATTTATCGTTTTGAAGGGGAAGCTGATCAGTGGTGGTCAATGGTAAGGAATATCAGGGGTAGAGAGGATTTTGATGCCTTAGTATGGGATGAATTTAAAAGTATTTTCCTTGAAAAATATTTTCCTAAGGTGGTGCGACCTAGAATGGAGAAACAATTCCTTGAACTGAAACAAATGGAGGAAGATTCAGTGGCTATGTATGAGGTGAACTTCACCCGACTGGCGAGGTATGCTCCAAATCTTATTCTGGATCTCGATAGAAAAATCAACCACTTTTACTCAGGATTGAAGCTAAGGTATCGAAGGGCGTTGGCCTCTCGTGAATTCAAAAGTTACGAGAAACTTGTCCGATGTGCTGAGAGGGTAGAGATGGAGTTTGCTGACGATCACATGCAATTTGGAAACAAAGAGAAGAAGAGGTCAAATTGGAAAGCAATGGGTAAGAATCAACCAATGAAATCTAATGGTAAGAAAATACAGTTTCCAGTTTGTGAAAAGTGTGGCAAGAAGCACCCTGGGGAATGTCTTATCAAAACTGGGAAGTGTTTTAAATGTGGTAAGTTTGGACATATAGCCCGAGATTTCAATGAAAATGATCCAAGGACTAATCCTGATAAGGAAACTGTAAAGTGTTTTAAATGTGGTGAGATGGGTCACTATGCAAATGCCTGTCCAAAGAGGGATCCAAATGATGCAAAGAAGCCAGACTACAAGCAGAAAGGTGTAGTGAGATCCTTTGCGACTACGTCAGCAGATGTTGGGCCATCCAATGAAGTTGTATCAGGTAAATTGTTTGTTCACTCATATTTTTCTAAAGTTTTGTTTGATACGGGGTCTACACATTCCTTCATCTCTGAGAAATTTTATAGTGGCTTGGAAATATCACCTCAACAAATGATACATGAACTTGTTGTTAAAACACCAGGGGGAAATGTTATAGCAAAGAGGAATTATAAGAATATTTCTATTGTGGTATGTGGAAAGACATTACCTGCAAACCTTGTTGTTTTACCCTTAGTCGAGTTTGAAGTTATTCTGGGGATGGACTGGCTTTCTGATTATCATGCTAAAATTGACTGTAGAGCTAAAGGAGTTGTTTTTCAAAAAGAGTTTCAGTTTGTATACAATAATGAACCCATACAATTGATAACATATCAAGAAGCTGAGAAACTACTGAAAGATGGAAATGAAAGTTATCTGGCTCATATTGTTGAAAACAAGGGAACTATTCAAATCAATGATGTGCCAGTGGTAAATGAATACCTTGATGTTTTTCCTGAGGAGTTACCCAGTGTCATACCTAAACGAGAAGTCGAATTCACAATTGACTTAGTTCCTGATGCTAAGCCAATTTCAAAACCCCCATATTGTATGGCTCCAATAGAACTTCTTGAATTGAAAAATCAGTTGCATGATTTTCTTGTCAAAGGCTTCATTCGTCCCAGTACTTCACCATGGGGATCCCCTGTTTTGTTTGTTAAAAAGAATGATGGTTCCATGAGACTTTGTATTGATTATAGTGCTTTGAATAACATCACTGTTAAAAACAAGTATCCTTTGCCTCATATTGATGACTTGTTTGATCAGCTCCAGGGAGCTCAGTACTTTTCCAAGATTGACTTGAGATCCGGATACCATCATCTGAAGGTGAAGGAGGATGACATCCCGAAAACAGCCTTTCGTACTAGATATGGGCATTATGAATTTGTTGTTATGCCATTTGGGTTAACTAATGCACCTTATGTATTCATGAATCTTATGAATAGAGTATTTCATGAGTTCTTGGATAAGTTTGTGGTTGTATTTATTGATGACATTCTGGGTTTTTCTAAAAATAAAGAGGAGCATGAAAAACATCTAAGGGTTGTTTTACAAACATTAAAAGAAAAGAAACTATATGGAAAATTCAGCAAGTGTGATTTTTGGTTGCAACAGATTTCTTTTCTTGGGCACATTGTAAATAAGGATGGAATAACAGTTGATCCTGCCAAAACAAAAGTAGTTGATGAATGGCCAAGACCCACAAATGTTACAAAGATTCGTAGTTTTCTGGGCTTATCAAGTTATTACTGACGCTTTGTTAAGAACTTTGCACGGTTATCTAGCCCAATAACTAAGCTAACACGGAAAGGGGTTAAATTTGTTTGGACAGAAAAATGTGATGTTTGTTTTCAGGAACTAAAGACGAGATTGGTGAATGCTCCAGTTTTGGCCTTACCTTCCCGGAATGGTGAGTTTGTCATCTACAGTGATTCTTCTTTGAAGGGACTTGGTTGTGTTTTGATGCAGAATGATCAGGTAATATCCTATGCTTCGAGACAACTTAAACCTCATGAGCTGAATTATCCCACACATGATTTGGAATTGGCAGCTGTGGTTTTTTCTTTGAAAATATGGAGGCATCATCTATACGGACCCAAATGCCAAATATATATTGACAATAAAAGTCTTAAGTATATATTCACTCAGAAGGAATTAAACATGAGGCAGAGAAGATGGCTAGAACTGATAAAGGATTATGACTGCACGATTAATTACCATCCTGGAAAAGCAAACAAAGTAGCGGATGCCTTAAGTTGGAAAAATCATGCATCATTAACCATGCTACATTTGGAACGTGATCAGTTGATTAATGATTTGATAAATTTTGTCTTATAAGTTGTTGGTGCAGGGTATATATCTGTTTTGTTTCAGGTTTCAGTGCAGTCTTCGTTGTCAGACAGAATTATGAAAGCGCAGAGGGATGACCGTGAGCTACAGAAAAAGGTACAATTGGTTAAAATGGGCAAGTTTCCAGAATTTAATCTTGATAAAGATTGTGTTCTAAGGCTTGGAAAAAGGTTGTGCGTGCCTTGTGATTCCCAGCTGAAGAAAGAATTATTGTGTGAATCTCATAGTTCTCCATTTTCTATTCATCCTGGAAGTACTAAGATGTACAGAGACCTTCGGGAGTATTACTGGTGGAATGGGATGAAATGAGATATTGCTGATTTTACAATGAAATGTTTGACATGTCAGCAGGTTAAAGAAGAGCGATAGTTACCGAAGGGGATGCTTCAGCCTTTGCCGGTGCCAGAATGGAAATGGGAGAATATATCCATGGATTTTGTGGTGGGACTACCAAAGACTTCTCGAGGTAACAATGCGATATGGGTTATTGTTGATCGGCTAACAAAGTCTGCTCATTTTCTTTCTATTCGAGATACAATGAAATTAGATCAGCTTTCTCGATTGTACCTCAAAGAGATTATCAGGTTACATGGAGTTCCTCTTTCCATTTTGTCTGACCGAGATCCCACGTTCACTTCTAAATTTTGGAAGGGACTTCAGAAGTCTTTGGGCACAGAGTTGAATTTCAGTACAGCTTTTCATCCTCAATCAGATGGGCAGTCAGAACGAACGATTCAAACTTTGGAGGATATGCTTCGAGCTTGTTCAATGGACTATCAGGGATGTTGGGATTAGCATCTTTTACTAGTTGAGTTTTCTTATAATAACAGTTTCCATTCCAGTATTTAGATGGCACCTTTTGAGGCCTTGTATGGAAAGCGGTGTCAGACTCCTGCATTTTGGGATGAAGTCGGTGAAAGAAAGTTGATGGGACCAGAATTAGTAGAAAAAGTGGCTGAGAAAGTGAGGATGATCCAGCAACACATGAGGACAGCTCAGAGCAGGCAGAAAAGTTATGCAGATAACAGAAGGAAAGGCTTCTCTTTTAAGGTAGGTGACCATGTTTTCCTTAAAATATCTCCTTGTAAAAGTGTGATGCGTTTCGGTAAGAAAGGGAAACTAAGTCCACGGTTCATCGGGCCTTTTGAAATCTTGGATAAAGTTGGAACAGTTGTGTATCGCGTAGCTTTTCCTCCGAGCTTGTTTCAGGTACACAATGTTTTTCATGTTTCGATGTTGAGAAAGTATGTTCCAGATTCATCACATGTCTTGAGGCCAGAAGACGTTCAGCTAGCAGAGAACCTTTCTTATGAAGAAAAACCAGTTCAAATTCTTGATCGAAGAGAACGGGTTTTGCGGAATAAGGTAATCCACCAGGTAAAGGTTTTGTGGAGAAACCACATGGTTGAAAAAGCAACATGGGAGTCTGAAAATGCTATGAGGGAAAAATACCCTCAGTTGTTTAATAAGTAAATAAAATTGAGAGGACGCAATTTCAAGAAGGTGGGGATAATGTAACATCCCATGGTTTTCTAAAAATAAATTGAAAATTCTTCAAATTTTGTTTAAGGTATATATTTATAAGTATCCTTTAAACATAATTTTATTTCTTCTATGTTTTGAATTTCAAGAAACTGTCATCTACAATTGTGTTCAGTATGTTATTTAGAGTCTGATGGAACAAACTTGTTTTTTTGGTGAATAGTAACATGCCCTTATGAATAGTAATATGAATAGTAATATGACCTCATGAATAGTAAATAATAATATTATTTTATTTTCCCATGGCAATAGGATAATGGGATCTTAATTAATTTTCCAATGTCACATAAAACTAATTGCACTTCAATTTTGTTATTTTTTGAATTAACTGTGACCTTATTTAAAAATTAAATTAATAATATTTAGAAAATTATTTTTGAAAAATAGAGTTCATTTTTGAATTCTTCACATCGAAAAATGGTTGGGGTAAATTTTTGGTATTTTTCTGAAACTCTTGAATTTTCGGTGAATAGTGAAATACGGTAAAATACCGTATAGTCAATTTATCAGTAAAAATGCACTATTTATGACATCATAAGTGATGAAAGGCCACTTTCTTCGAAATCACATGATATTATCACTATTTAGGGCCACTTGATTTGAGATTATACATAGTCTTGATAAAAATATTATAATAATAATTAAAATAATCTAAAATACCTCCCATCCTCCACTATAAATACCACCCTCACTCCCCTCTTCCTCTCACACCTCTCAAGCCTTGAGCATTGTCTAATTTCTTCCAAATTTCCTCCCCAATCTTCTTCTCCACGTCCTAGAGCTTCTGGTCTCAACAAAAGACCAAAATCAAAGCCCTTAAGAAGGTTCTCAAGGAGAAGAGATCAAGAGGTAAACATCCTCTTTCATTTCCATTCTTTCCTTCCATTTTATGTTATTCTCTTCCTTTCCCTTTCTCTTTTGTTGGGATATTTCATTTAATATTTCCCCTTACTGTCCAAATTTTTTATGAATGATGAGATATTCCATTCCTCTCATCAATCTTATTTTTATGAAATTTTAAGAGACGTTGTTAGGCTGCCGAATTTTTGTAAGAAATTTCTCATGTTTTCTTCATTTCAAGATTCCCTTCTCTTCGTTCTTCACCCACTATTATCCAAGAGGCATGAAATCTACAGAATCATGTATATTCTGGATGTTTTCATGTTTATGGAAAATTACAAATCATTATTCCTCTCCTATCTCACTTATTTAAAGAATCAAAAAACATTGTCCATTTGTGTCGAATTACCGATATCGTGGACGATGTATTTTCAATCTCCATTAATTCTATCATGTCTGGTCATGAAACCATTTATATGGTTGAACCAGGTAATAATATAAGTTTTATGAATCATAAAAGGTTCTGGAATCCTTTTGTACTCATGATTCAAATTTACAAGACTAAATGAAGTTGTAATTATCAAAGAACCACATAAATTATCTAAACGAACATAATTAATGTTTAACTTATAAATCATCATCATATAAAGCACCAAAGTGATAAATGGTATAATTTATGGTACTGGAATTATGTAAATACTACTCCATTCCAATTCTGGAGTTTCACTACCAATCAACAAGAAAGATTCATCATGAACCGATTGTGAAAATCACAAAAGAACTCACCCAAAATAATGCAAGGAACAAAATCCTAACAATTAAGGGGTGAAATGAGGTTATGAAATGACCATATAAGATGTTATAAACATAAAAATGTTTCTTTAAAGTAATAATAACACTCTTTTAACCATTATACAGGAGGATTAAACAATTTTGAAGTAATACAAGCCCAAGGTAAGGGAATTCTTAACCCGATTTCCATACTTTGGGTCAACCTTCTACTTTATAATTTATGTGCTATTTAAATTGTTTGTGTGATGGGTTCTGTTTATATTATGTTTAATTATGTGTATTTACAGAGTATATACAAATTCCATCCACTAAATTAATCCTCACTTCAAGTATATGATGTTTATAAGGGACTTTTCTTCTAAAATCCTCTTTTAAAATTCTGTTTTATAAGATTCAAAGGCAATGTTTTTATGCTATTGTTTATGTTGTATGATTATGTTTTGGTTATTGGGCATTGTTTATGATGAAGGGTGGAACCTATATTTCCCTCCAATGCATTGGGTATGAGTAAGTTGGAGGTCGGCCGTATGGTTACTCCAAGTGTAACTGTGATGGTTACACAAAGTAAGGTAGCCGTGAGGGTTACAAATTTTAAGGTAGCCAAGATGGTTAAAAGATTATGTAAGTAATGCCCCAATATACCTCTATGATTATAATTATTTTTTTGTGGATCTTGTGTAAATATCATGTTATGCTAAGTAAGATTTTATGGGTGGAAATCATGTCTTTTGAAAATGTTTTCATACGTCATGCGTATTAATGGACTAATGTGAGTTTTCCCTCTTTTTCATACCTTACTGAGCTTTTGTGCTCATCCCAAGTTTTTAAATGATTTTTCACAGGTTAATGATGAGTAATACAAGGAAGGAATACATGTTAAATGTTGAAGAATTGTCAAGGAGTCTTGTTCTATGATTTAATGTTTATATTCTGAGGATAATGGAAACTGATTTTATGGTATCCACTATGTAACAATGTGTAATGTAACGAATGTTTTTTCTTAATTCTCTAAAGCTCTAAACATGAAAAGATCCTCAATGTATAATGACGTGTTTTCTTAAATAAATTCAAGATTATGTATGAAATAAGTGCGGGTCCTTATAATTTATCTTGTAATCGAAATAAATCATTTCAGTGAAATTTATAATTTAAAATAAATTTATATTAATTTAATATTTTCAAGAATTCTTATAGTTCCTATCCCACCAAATTTATTTTTTTGATATTTTCATAATAAACAAATTTCTAGGGGTTTATTGCGACTGACATTATTCAGAATTCAAATTCATAATTCATAATTCAAAATTAAAATCCATAATCCATCATTCGATAAATATTTGGGTCACCCTCTCTTAATCCATTTGTTTTCATCCTATTCATGTCAACTATCACCAAATACCACCGCCATTGATTCACATAACCCACTGGATGATGAATCCCCCTCACATCTCTTATAATAGGGCACCACTTCTTCTATTTTATTTACACGTAGAAACCAATTTCTTTCAAAAAATTCCTATAAATATAACATAAAATAATTAATCTCAGCATTATTAATGTATTGGATTAGGTGTAATACAATACTTAGTGGTCATTATGTTTTAATATAAGGAGGTTTTTTTGATGAATATGTATCATTGTTAATGAAGTGTTTTAATTTTATTTGTTCATCCACCTCCCAAAAATATTCATCAAAATTGATAAAATAATATAAATATAATGTTGCATGTAATTATATGTAATTATTTTAATATCATAACTTATATCCATATCCTTTTCCACCAAATGGGAAACAAAACCAACATTCATGTGTAAGGATGACTACTGCTTCATGTACTAATGTAATTTTTTTCCATCACCATCTCTAAAGGATGGATTATAATGATAGAATTAATGATTATATAACATATTCGTGACATATAAATTATTTTTAATGATAATATGACATATAAATTATTTCATTTCCGTTAATTGAAAATGATAATGTCATTTGTGTGTACGCGATGATTACACCACCACGAAGCGATTTTAATTATTTTTCATCACAATATCAAATTGATGATATATATAACTATAATTAAGGTATTAAAATTATATTTATGATCTTATTATCATTATTGAAATATAATATAATACATAACCTCTTTTATTAATGACCATAAAAAATTGTAAACGTTACTCATGCGTACGTATGACCAACCTTCTCTACAATTGCAACATAGTTCGTTTTTCATAACCCTAATTTTTTTCCATTTTAAAAGAATTATTGAAGTATAAAAATAATAATTATTTAATTATTATTATTTTTTATATGGTGGAATTATGAAAACATTATTCATAGTCATCCTATCAATTTAATTTCTAGAATATGATATCAATATCATCAAAAACCCCTGATGTTAACTTAATTGATTGAGTAATAATATATTAAATTATATTAAATAAAATTGAGATATAATGTACAAGAAAAATAACCTCAAAAAAATTAATGATAACACAATTTCGTTATTCAAGAATATAATTGATGTACATGAGTAGTCAAACACAATGTAATGGGATTTATTTTCGTCCCCTATTAAATTCCCCTTTAAAATCATTTTACAAAGGTCAAAAAGAATGTACATTTTGTCTATACACAAAATGAACAGAACATACCACAATCATGAAACCTTAGTAATATGAATTTTCTTTTATCTTATTTCGTACTTATTTTGAATGAAATTTATTTCTTCATTTTGGGGTCAGTTTTTAGATTTTAATAAATTATTTTACATGACATACATTCAATGGTTCTCAAAAGGATTATTTTTATAGAATGATTAAATTAATTTACAAAAAGAAATAATGTATTTAATATTTTACCATATATGGCTACAGAAACATTTACCTGCACTCTAACCATTATTTCATGTTTTCAATCCTCTATATGATTTCATGTTTTTTCAGAGAAAATCCCCTTTTTCCTTTTTACGAGTATTTCGATATTGAAAATGGTTTTTAATTGGGAAGGGTTTTTTGATATAAAACTATTTTTATATGGAATTGAAAAGAGTTTTTCTGTATTTTTATGATGAAAATGCCAAATCATATTAATTTTTTATTGTATTGGAGCATTATTTGAAAACTAGAGAGTCTGATACAGTTTATATGAATGGTTGAGATCTAATATAGGTTTGGGGTGATCATGATTTATCTTATGTGTTGGGTGTTCCTAGATATCACTGAGTGATACCAATATAGCTTATATTGTGGGTGAACAATGATAGTTTTCCACTGTATTTGGTATTTTCCGTGTATAATAGACAAGAATTGAGGTTTATAGAAGAGGTTTCTCATACAGATTAAATGGGATCCAGTAATCTCTGACATGGGTAATGAACGTAATTCCCTAAGATTCCAAATATGTGTTATTATTTGATTTAAATGATTTTCAAAATTTTTACCTGAGAAAAATTTGTGTGTGACTTTCCTGTGTAATTGATTTTTAGATATTATGGTATTGTTTTCATTGGTTTTCATTTTTTTAATAGACTATTGAATTTATTCTTTTCAGGTACTTTACTTAGTTTTTGGTTCTCCATCCTCATTCTTAAAATGTTTTTTATAGGAATCTATGGATGAGTTAAGAAAATGAAGAATTTGAGTTGAATTTGTGATGGTTTTTAATGAAAATAAATACTGATTTATTTTACAGATTTTATATTGTTATAAAAAAGGATACATATCATAAGTTTACACTTTTTATAATATAGTTCTTTTGTATGATATATGAACAAATTATCTAAAACACTAAACATAAAAAATCTCAGGTAATGTAATAAATTGAATTATTATTTAAATTCATTATAATATGTATTGTTTAAAGATGGTTCCTTATATCACATGTTTTGATAGGGATATTACTATTTATATTCAAAATCTATGTAGTACATATTCCTATCGTTTATAGATGATTTACAATCATTTTAAGGTCCCTAATATCCATATTTTTCCATATAAAATAAAATTTTAAAAATTTTCAATTACATACTGAATGTATCTCCTAAATATTATATTATAAATCGAAACCAATATATTAATAGTGTAACTCTATATATAATGATTAATAATAATATCTATAAAATTGAGAGTAGAGTTCCCAATATGTTGAAATGATAGTAATAAAAACATAACTGATTGTTTATAAGGATTATGAATATATTACATATATGGATATATTGGATATCATGCTCTTAAATAATAGGGGAAAAGCTAATATTTTGATGATTGATGATTTAATATTAATGAGAAGGGTTACTATTATAATATCATACCAATTTTTTAAGGAAATCTACCATAACGTAGGGTTATGGGAAACTGTTTGATTTTTTTGTTACGACATTTAAAATTTTGGCATTGAATATTAAAATTAAAGGTATTGTGGTTATACACTAAAAAAGTATCCACAAAAAATTTGATTCATTTTCCATGTATTAATACATTTCCTTCAAATTTGTATGATATATTGAAGTACCTCTTCATAAATTATAGATGTAGTTATATTTTAGAACATTTAGTGGAACATTATTTTAAAATAATATTAAAATTTTAGTATTATTGTCACGAACCGTCCTAGTGGGGCCCACACCGTGACTCCCCTAGCCCACCTCCAATAGGTCAGGGGCTGGTGACAAGGATGAAGTAGGCATACTACTAACACGGGAGGCATTTACTAAGTACCAGTACACACACACACATCTCCAAGACCACAAATGATGAAATGTAAAAACCACTATGAATAAAAATGCATGCATACAACTAAACCCTACCAGTAGAGTATGACAGAAAGTAAAGTGATGAAAGAAAAATGGTCTAGAATACAAGCCCACCATAAAAAAGAGTATGAAGGATACAAAATACAACCTATTATGAAAATAGGTACTGGTACTACTGCTCGTAGCTGTACGAACACCTCGGTCTGTAGGGAACTCATAAAGGTAGGTAATGTCTTGGTCTTCCCTGGAACCTATCAAAAGGATGGTCATCTGCACAAGATACGACACATGCGGGCAAAGCCTATGCATGGGAGAGTATAATAATACTCAGTAGAGGACCACTAAAAACCACAAAGTAAAACATGAAGAAAATGTACAGTCAGCTCTGTATAGTATATGTATACAGAACTTATAGCAGAGAAACACAAAAACCAGATATACTCAAAACCCAGACCCGTAGTCTAGAGACAAGCCACACAACTACATACCCCTCGTTTAGGGATTCTGTTTTAAGATTCCACAAAGGACTCATTTTGGGAGAACACACTCAACGAGTCTTGTAGCTCTGATGATGTCTGTCTGATAAGTACTATTAATCAGGAAACGTCGCGAGAGGTAGAAACACTCGTTACAGGAGACACACTTTTGAGTGGAAAATATCATGATGGATAGATATACTCGTTATGGGAGACACACTACCGAGTGGTAAAGATCACAATACACATATTAGGAACACTTCCAGGGCCATGGTGGATACATCGACTCATCCAGATTCACTTGATAGGTAGAGAATCAACGCCCAGAAGATTGGGTCACATCGATGCCTCACTCTTCCAAGGGTCAAGGATGGATATGGGATCTCGATTCAGGAAACTCAAATGGATACCTAACTCTATCACAGAATGTCCTGCTCAATGGATCATACTCTTATAGAAGGAAACAATTCCAGACCATTAGAGGAATGATAATAAGGGGCAGTAACCCAAACAAAACATGTCTAAGATACAGTGGAAAAGAAGACTAAGCCTTTTTTTCAAAAGGTAAATGGTGTGTAGAAAAGCCGCACACCGTGTCTTCAGACCCTGGGTTCTGCCCGTGTACAATGGCCCATGTTGTAAGGCTAGTTGTGTAGAAAAATTCATTACATGACGTGTGTTAGGGAGTACACACAGTTTTCGAGTCATCCGGGGTCAGCTCTGTGTATGTGGCGGTGTGCTCGTACATGGCTTCAACCAATGTACTCCATCCCATGTAATCTGTACACGGGGTGTCCTACATTACTGTCCTCGCCTGGCTGTGTGGTGGAGTACATGGTTGTGTACTCCAATCAGTGTATGTGTATCCCATAGATACACGCTGAGTCCTACATAGTCTCTTATTCCATGTTAATTAGAGAGTACTTATTGTGTCTCAAGTCGTGCAGTCCAACCCTTGTCTGTGTACGTTCCAAGATACAATTTGAGATTTGAGGAAGGTCTAACATGCCTTGTGACCAGGGTCACATGTCGTGTGATTCCAATCTGACCCTCAAAACCCTAACCACTACCGATGGTACTACACTACGTGTATTTCAGAAGTACACGCTGTGTATTCTGGAATTTTCTAGAAACAATGCTTTTCGCCGGTGCTCCTCCCTTGATGACGAGATATTTGTTTTGATGGTCTGATCCCCACGAAACTTTATCTTCTAGAATGACCTAATGTCCCAAAGTCGTACCCAATGTTTTTAGTCCTCTGATCAGCTCCAAAAATGTGTTTTTATCATCTTTCTCATAGAGCACTCAAAGAATGGTCTCTTCCGATCTGAGCTGATTCGACATCTGTGGATCAACATGTTCGCGGTTGATCTGCATCCCTAGTTTAAATTCAAAAACAAGGATAGGAGAATCAAAATAACAACCCCTTCCTCAAAAATGTATTGATCTTTGAAGAAAGGGTCGGGCTGCCGTCATCTTCATGATCCTTCAACTTTGTTGGCGTAGTGATTCACAACTTTTATTTTTCGTCATTCATCACCGATAGTTTTTTCCAAATCACCCTGGATTCTCTAGAGTTTTCTCTCGATATTCCTTCAAAGAACAACATTCCATTAACCCATTAAAAAAGGGAATAATTTTTCATCATTCTATTATGATGAGATATTAACGAGTCCATGTTTCTGTTTTTAGAGAGATTATGGCATGAAATTTATTACTAGAACAATAGCATTGTTGTTTTGATGCAGCGGATGTTTCAAAATAAAATAAAATAAACATTGCGAATTTATTTTATTTTATTTTTCTGAAAACTTCCAAAAATTAAATTTTTCACTCAACCCACACCGGTCGAGATTAATCCCATTCATAGGTATATTCTTCATCCTGGAAGCCACAGTTCCCTTATATTTTTATTCTGGTCATCCTTTTGGAAATTTCCAAAACCGCACACAACTGAATACTCACTTTAATTTTAAAATAAGATCAATCAACAATTCTGGACTCAATGGGCCTCAGAATGATGTATTGTCTTAACACCTGATCTTGAAAAAATTCCATATAATATTTGAAAATATTACACGTAAAATATGAGACATTACACTCTCCCCACATTAGTGCATTGCGTCCCCAAAATGTCAAAACTAGACTACACAAAATGGTGTGGGAAATGGGAACAAATTTGATCCTCTCGTTCCCACATTCTCTCCTGAAGATTCCCATGCAGCCACCGAATTCAAACCAAGGGAATTGAATGCCCCTGAAGGAACTTCTCATGCCGATACCCAATCTCTATTAGTTACATAGTAAAGGTCACACAATCCTTGATGTCCAGGTCGCCCCAATCAGTGACGTGTGATGGGTCATGCACGTACCTCCATAGTTGCGACACATAGAAGACATGATGTACCCGATGCAACTGTGGTGGTAGATCCAGGAAGTACGCCACCTCTCCAACTCTACAATGTGTCTAAAATGGTCTGTTGAACATTGAAGATAGCTTTCCGCCTCATCCAATTCTCTGTAAACCTCGACAAGGTGAGACGTGAGGAAAGATGTGGTCTCCCTCATCAAACTCAAGGGGTCTCCATCACCTGTCTGCATAAGACCTCTAGTAGCTATGTGCATTCTTCATTCCCTCAAGGATGATCTGCACCTTCTCGGTTGTTGCTTGCACTAACATTGCACCCATGAGTGCTGACTCTCCTGTGTCTGTCCATAAAAGCGATGAACAATAGGATCTCCCATATAATGACTCAAAATGTGTAATGCCAATGGTGGAGTGGTAGTTGTTGTTGTACGCAGGGTCCATCAGTGGTAGGTGGTCCTCCCAACTCCGACGAAAGTACTAGATACAGGCCCAAGACATATCCTCTAGAAATTGAATGGTCTTCTCTGTCTGACCATCAGTCACAAGATGGAATGTAGTGCTCAAGCATAGAAAAGTCCCAATGGCCTCCTGCAATCCCTTACACAATCAGGATGTAAAGTGGGCCTCTTTGTCTAAGACTATCATTGATGGGACTCCATGAAGCCGAACTATACCCTTCATGTAGAGGTGTCCAAAGATATCTATGAAAATCTGCTACCTGATAGCTAGGAAGTGGGCCGACTTGGTGAGTCGTTCAATGATCACCCAAATGGAATCATGTGCCTTCGATTTCTGTGGTAAGACTGTGAAAAATTGCAATAATATTTCATCCCACATCCACTCTGGATCATCCCAGGGAGAGCTAATATCGTTGTAACAAGGTTCTCAACCTTCAACTTCTAGCATGTGAGCCATCAAGAAACAAAATCTGCAATTTCCTTATTCATACCTGACCACCAGAACTATCATCAGATATCCTGGTACATCTTTTCCACTCCAGGATGTACCTCCAAGGGGGTCTTTGAATCTCCCTTGATAATTCTTCCCCCAATGCTACTGGTACAATAGTACATCCTCTGAAAATAAGTACGTGATCCCCTCCTTGAGAATATTTATCAGGAGGATGTCTTTTGGATAACTGAGAATGTAAAGCCTCATAGTCGACATCCCCAAATTGTGCTTCCCTAACACATTGTAGTAATATAGGGGTGACAGCCATCGACTGCAGGTAAGCTGCATCCTCCCCATCCATGAAGGATAATAGAAATGTGGCTAACTACTCTGTCTCCTCAATCAATAGCTACGAGCATGACATTTTTCTAAGAGAATATGACACCTTGTTCTCTTTCCCAGGAGTATAGATGATCTCCAAATCATAATCCTAGAGTAACTCTAGCCAATGCCTCTGTCTTAGATTCATATCCTTCTGTGAGAAGATTTACTTGATGCACTTGTGGTCGAGTAGACGATGAACCACTTGCCCATAAGTTAATGTCGTCACATATTCAATGCGATGACTACTACATCCAACTCATGATCATGGCTCTCATAGTTCTGCTCATGTGGTCTATGATGGCGCGAACCACAAGAAATCATTGCCTACCTTTGCACTAGGACACATCCAAGCCCGGTCCCTAATGAGTCGCATAAAACTATGTACTCGACACCCTCCTCCGGTGATCTCATGATTGTGGCACTTTTCAAACTCTGTCCCAAATTCTCCAAATCCTACCGGCACATCTCCATACATATAAATGTTTTCCCCTTCCAGGTCAATGTTGTCATCGGTGCTGATATTCGGGAGAAATCAAGAATGAATCTCTAGTATTATCATGCCAACCATAGGAAGCTCCGCGCATCTATCACGGACTGATTGGATCACATGCAAACATGACCTCTACCTTGGCAGGGTCCACAACCACTCTATCTGCTAAGATGACATGCCCCAAAAAGTTGTCCTCCTGAACCCAGAATTGGAACTAAGAGAGCTTCCCATAATGCTGGTACTCTCAGAGTACATTTAGAACCATCCACAGGTGTCTCACTTCCTCCCCCTCCGATGTCAATTACACAAGGATGTCATCGATGAAGACCAATATGAACTGTTCCAAGTACAGAATGATTTTCCTATTCATCTATCCCATGAACACTGTGAGAGAATTTTTCATGCCGAAAGGCATCACCAAGTACTCATAGTGACTATAGCAACATCTAAAATCCTTCTATGGTATATCCTCATCTCGTACATGTAACTAGTGGTAACATGATTTAAGGTAATGCTTCGAGAACCATGGTTCCCTTCTCATCTGATCGAAGAGGTTGTTGATTCTCGACATTGGATAGTAGTTCTTCACCATCACCTGGTTCAGGCACCGATAATCCATGCAAAACCTCAAACTTCAGTCTACCTTCTTGGAAAACAAGACTGGGGCTGCCTAGAAAGAAATGTTGGGTCTCACGAAAAACATTCTCTTAAAATCCTCCAACTGCACCCTCATCTTGCAGAGCTCTGTGGGAGCCATCCTATTTGCTGTTGAAGAAATTGACATCATCCTAGGGTGTAAGTCGATGCAGAATACGATTTCCCAGCGGTGTGGTAGTCCTAGAACATCTTTGGGAAAGACTTTCTCGTACTCCAAAACAACATCAATGAGTTGGGAGCTCATCACATCTACAACTCTGAGGGAAAATCTAGAAAACTAATGATTGACCAGCTACACCCTCCTATGAATGATCCTTTTCAATCCTGCATGGGACTTTTTTTCTGCGACAAAGGAAAACCTCATCCCATCACTACAGACACACCACAATCTTCGCCTAAAATAGCCAATCGGGGCATGGACTGAAGATAACCAAACTATACCGAGAATGACTTCATAAGGCCTCGAATCTAACACCAATACGTTACAACCGGAACTCTCACCTCCTAGGGTCATATCACACTTCTTACAATGTTTCCTGATCGTTGAGTCTCCTCCCGTAGGTATCTCAATGCATAAAGAACAAGTCCACGGTTCTATCAGAATCTCAAGGTCTCACACAAGACATGTGGCGATGAAGGAAATAATGGCTCCAGTGTCTATAAGTATAGAAGATATGGTAGAAAGACACAGATCATAGATCTGATCATCCCTGGAGCCCTTGGGTCATATGCCTCGACCACATATAGTTGTCCCAGCCATTATCCCCCAACTCCCTGAGCCTAGTGTGGACCTCCTGGGGGTGGTAGTGGAAGTTAGTCGAAGAATCTTCCACCACATGAAGCTCTTTCGGCTCTTCTACCACATATACTTCCTGGCAGGTCTATCTTCTCCACTCTCTGCCTCGGCCTTAGTGGTCCATCCACCACATCCATATCCAGAGCTCTACGGGTCGGAAAATTTATTTCGAGAGGTCCCCTACCATCAACATGTAGCACCGCTTCTCCATAGGATGACTAGATCCAGCCTGAGAGCCCTCGACTGTCGATCCCCTATCATGGGTCCTCCTCTGCTGTCTCTCACGTCTTGTTCCATGCGTTCAACAATGGATCCCTACTGCTGAGGTCTCCAGACCTGTCTGCCTGCTGCTAAATGTCAGCGGTTTTCTCTGCTCCACCAAGAAGCTCTCAGTCCCCAAGTCACTCTCGAGCACTCCATCATAAGTCAGCATTCATATAGTCATGACACTAACTCAAATGTCTCATTATAAACCTTTCTCGAAGGTCCGAGCTCTAAAGTAATAATCTTTGACTATATCAATCGAGTACCTAGAGTGGTTGTTGAACCTTTATGAATAGTCAGTTACTGTCATACTACTCTTTCGGAGTCAAAGAAGATCATGGATGTGTATTGCTCTGAGCATAACTAGAGAGAACTCCACCGTAAAGAGTTGCTCGAACTCTTTCCAAGAAAGAGTCTCCTCATCGAGAGTCTTTGTGGTCATACTCCTCCATCCTCCCTCCAATCCCTGAAGAAGGATCACTTCGAAGATTACCAATTACTCCATTGGTGTCCTCACTAGACGGAAAACTCTATTCACTGCCTCCAGCTAGTCCTCAGCCGCTTGAGGGTCGGGCTCACATTGGAACCTAGGGGGTCTCTATCTTTGTAACTCATGGATCACGCTAAGCCTATGCTTCTCATCAGTCCGTACTGTAGGTACCACAGGCTGCTACACTGGTGGTGGCATAGAAGGTGCACCACCTGGTGGCAATGCCTGGGGAATTGATCCCTGTATCGATGCCTTTTCATTGAGGGTCTCATCCTCATGTTCATGCTGGTGACTCCTAGCAGGTATGCGTCACAGAGGCATCCTGTAAAAAAACAAAATGTACCATGGTTAATGAGTATATCTGGATAACTTACACAAAGGACAAGGAAAACACAACCCATTCATATATGATGAATTTACCTTTCTTTTATTTCCTGGCTACCAGTGTTTTCGTGTACCTAGTCGAAAAGCAAGTTATGAGAGTCCTGGTGTATTGATATGTCGGCCGCCTGCACCAAAACTGGAGTCTCTAGCCTGAAATTCTAGCTCAAAACACTTAACATTGTTTCCCCAAACCCAATCTCAAAGACTCTAGGACCTAAGGTAGAACTGACCGCCTTTGATACCACTATTTCATGTCCCGTCCTAGTGGGGCCCGCACCACGACTCTCCAAGACAACCTCCAATAGGTTTGTGGCAGGTTACTAGCACCGAGTAGGAATATTACTATCATTGGAGGAATTTTATATGTACCTATACACACACACACATCTCCAAGCCCACAAATGATGAAACGTATAACTCACTAAGGAAAAATTCATGCATAGAACTAAACCCAACCAACAGAGTACGATGGAATGTAATGTGAAAAAAGAAAACTAGGCCAGAATACCAGCACACCAAAAATAAGAGTATGAAGACTAAAAAATCCAACCTTTAATGAAAAGAGGTACTGGGACTAGTGCTCATAGACGTAGCAATGCCTCAGTCAATAGGGAAATCAGAAATCTAGGTCATGTCCCAGTCTGCCTTGGACCCTATAAAAAGGCTATTCATCTGCACAAGACACGCCACGTGTGGGAAAAGCCCATGTAGGGGTGAGTATAATAACACTCAGTAGAGGACACTAAAACACCACAAATCAAATCATGTATTAAAAGTATAGTCATCTATGCACAATATATGTCTACAGAACATATAGCAGAGAAACAAAAAAACTAGATATATTCAAAAACCATACCCATAGTCTTGAGACAAGTTAAACAACCAAATACCCTCGTATATTATTTATGATTGAATAATCCACGAAGGAATAAATTCAGGAGAACACACTCCATGAGTTTGCTAGCTCTGATGATGTCTGTCTGAGATGTAATTTTCATCGGAAAACGTCACAAGAGGTAGATACACTCATTACAGGAGACACAATCTTGAGTGGAAAAGATCACGATGGATAGATACAATCATTACAGGAGACACACTCATGAGTCAAAAAGATCACGATACACAGATGATGATCACTTCTATGGCCATCTTGGATACTGCGACACATCCGGATTCACCTGCTCTGTCGAGGATCAACACCCAGTAGATTTGGTCTCTTCGATGCCTAACTCAACCTAGGGTCTTAGATGGATAGAGGATCTCGATATGGGCCTCTCGGATGGATGCATGACTCTATCCCAGAATGTCCTGCTGAAAGGATCATACTCTTGTGAAAGGAAAGGATGCATGACCTTCACGGGAATGAGAAGAATAAGCATTAACCAAAATGAAACATTTCTAAGATACGGTGGAATAGAAGACCAAGCAATTTATTCAAAAATTACACAGCATGTAGAGTTTTCACACACCGTGTATTCAGACCCTGGGTAATTCCCGTATACAATGGCCCATGTCATAAGGCTGGTTGTGTAGAAATATTTAGTACACGGTGTGTAGTACGGAGTACATGCCATGTCCGAGTCATCTGAGGTCAGCTCCGTGTATGCGGTCATGTTCCCATACATGACTTCAACTCATGTACCCTATCCGTGTAATCTGAACATAGTGTGACCCACATTACTGGTCTGACCTGGCGATGTGGTGGAGTACACAGTCGTGTAATCTATCCCATGTCCATGTATCCCTAGGATACACATTGAGTCCTATGTAGTCTCTTCTACAATTATGCTTAGAGATTACACGCCGTATCTCAAGCCGTGCATTCCATACCGTGTATGTGTACTTTCCATGATTCACGCTGAGAATCGGGGAAGGTCCAACACACCGTGTGACCAGGGTCACATTCCATGTGATTCCTATCTGGCCCCTGAAACCCTATCCACTACTACCGGTACTACGAGGCGTGTTTTTCGGAATTACACATCTTATATTCAAGAATTTTCAAGAAACAACGCTTCTCAATAGTGCACCTCCTATGATTCCATGATCTTCATTCTGATAGTCCAATCACCACAAATCTCTAGCTAGTCAGTCACCCTGACATTCAGATGTCATCTCTGATGTTTTCAGGCCACTGATCGGCCTCAAAAATCTGTTTTGATCTCCTCGTGTGAAAAATTCTTGGAAAACGTTCACATTCAATATGATCTGATTCTTCATCATTCATGGTCGTCGCACCTCTGTAGGGTCATTGTGATGTCAGATCATCAGTTTCGGATCATTGCATTGCAAGATGGGTGTGAGACGATTTATTTTTCGTCACCCCACAAAGAACGTGAAGAACGTGCGAGAAGGAAAAGGGGAACAAAAATTCAATAAAACAATTCGAGGAACAATCCTTTGTCCTTGTTCACGATAGTGTTGATCCTATACAATTAGTATGATCAAAAGGAGATGAAATAAACAAAATTTTATGAAGGATAAATTCCCCGAAATCATCCCAACAAAATCCCTCCGTAAAAACGTACGAATCCGCAGATCAACATGTTCATGATGGATACGCGTCTATCATTTAAATTAAAAAATGGGGAAAGGAGAATCGAAATAACAACCCCTACCTCAAGAAGGGATCGACCATTGATGAAGGGGACACACTTCTGTTGTCGTCAAGTTCCGTCAACATTGTCGGCGCATTGATTCATGCCTTTGATTCGTCATCGTTCATTGCTGATTGTTTTCTCCAAATATCCACAAATTCTCGAGATCATTCTCCCGATAATCTGTCAAAGACCATAATTAGATTAACCCATTAAAAATTGGAAACATGTTTCACTATTCCATTACACTATGGTATTAATGAGTTATCATTGATTTTTTTAGAGTGATTATGGAATGGAATTAATTACTCAAATAGCTTTCCCATTATTGTGCTGTAGTGGATTTTTACTAATAAAATCAAAAAAACCTTGTCAATTTATTTTATTTAATTTTAATGAAAATGTCATAAAATTAACGTTTTCCCTCAACCTGCTCTAGTCGAGGTTAAACCTGTTCATAGGTAAAGTCGTTGTCTCGGACGTAACCGTGCCCTCATATTTTTTATCCGGGCATCCGTTTGGAAACTGCCACAAACGCGCACATATGATGACCCACTAAACATTTAAAAAAATTTCAAAACACAATTCCAGGGTAACTGGGCCTCATAATGATGATTTTTCTTCGCACGTGGTCTCGAAAAAATTCCATATAATATTTAAAAATAATACAGGTAAAATACAAGACATTGCAATTATAATGAATGTGTAGTAATCACTCACAAACCTAATCTTTATTTTAATGGGGGACATTGACCTAATACTTAAAATGGATTAGATTTATAATTATTAAGATATACTTCACTATAGAGTAAAATGGGGTGATTGTTTAGTAAATATTAAAAATATTTGTTTTTATACAAGATATATATTTTACTAAATCAGGTTAAGAACCAAATATATGGAAATTCCTATTGATATCCATGTAGAGATAGTAGATTATCCAGAAAAAAATAAATACATTGAGGATATAAGAATACAAGTGGTAACCATTATATTGGAAAGTATTAATGTAATTCTATATAAATTATTTGGATTTTATATGGATTAAGAGGGTAATTCTATATTAATATCCTTAAATATAATAATTAATTGTCCTAAATACTTTATCATAGAGATCTATTAAACAATTTGGTTCCTAAGATCCAACTGACTCTGTAATTTTGATTACCACTACATTAATAAATATATTATCTCATTGATTTTTCATTGATGTAACTATAAAGTGGTTTGTTCCTTGGAGTATTTCACACCTAAAAAGGTTGTGATATTTCCTTAATATAACGAGAACCTAGACATACTTTGATAAGATAGATGAAACATATGGCATATGGCCTGGATAAAAATAACTTTATTAGATATAAATGATGTTTTTAAAACATTTCTTCGATCATATAAGATATTATAATTATTCCGATTAAGGTATACCTTGGTAATCTCTATGAATGGAGGTTATTAGGATACACCAAAAATTGGAATTTTAATTGTTATTTGTTTCATTGAAATGTATTATAATTTTTATTTGAATTTTTCTACAGAATTTAGAATAGTATTATTGTTTTTCATGAACGGTATACTTTGATATATGGATGAAAAATTTGATAACATAAGATTGTTTCCTTTAATCATAGTGTGGTAGTTTCATTAGTGATACTCCATTAATTAATAACTATAAAGGATTTTTCCCATCTATTTATATAATCCCAAAGACATATATTATTGTTCCTAGGTCTGTTGGGAAGTGTCGATACAACTAGAAGATTCGTATTGTTGATTTTCTAGTACAGTAATGAAATAATATGATCTATTACTAGATTGATAAAATCAAATAAATATCATGTCATACATAATTATTATTTTAAAATTATAATTAATAAAATGTCAATATTCCCCTATTCAAATAATTTATAGTTTATTCTTCATGGTTTTTATATATAATCTATTGAAAGTATTGAAAACCCAATTTTAGGTTCTAACTCAACACATCAACCATGCCTTGGAGATAATGTGTGGTATAAAATCTATCACATAATTTTATATGATTATTTATTATTTTTGTGAACAATTTTTTAAATTTTTCCATAGTTTTAATTTCCAATGTTTCATTATTTATTCTAAAAAATTCGAGATAAACATAGTTTTATTTGACCAAGAATAGATCATGAATTGAAAGGGTTTTCATAGATCACATTCAAAGGTGATTGGGTAGATAGATTCATGATAAGGATACCCACCCTATAATGGATAATTATACATCTTTTACCAATATTCAACCACACATAATGAAAGTGGGAATACTAGTGGAATTCCATGGTGGATTAGTATGTGGTCTAATTCCATGACATAAAATGTCCATCAATTTACATTTTCCATAACTTGGATTAAAATGTGTTTAACCGGTGTATATAATATATAGACCCACATTATATCAACCATAGCGAAATAATATAATGTCATGATTGCAAAGAATCTAATTTCATTAAACAACATGTATTTTCTTCAAGCTGATCAATGTAGAAAAAATTGAATTACATAATGTGTATCCCATTATAAATTTCATGCAACACAATATAACTAATGTATGATACATGTCAAGAATTTTGTATTATTTTATGTGTATTTAGTATTGGATTACATATTGTGTAGCTGGATGTAAAATCTATGTAACTTGTTATAAATAACTATACTTATGCATAATGGAATGAATGTTGTCTGAGTCAACACACAATATAATTAAGTGATACAGAAATAAAAAAAACATATTGATGGTTGTATATATCATGTGATATGTGTTATTCCACAATAGGTACTCATGGATTGTTTTTTATTCATTAATTTTGGAATAAATTCCAAATTACTATTCCCTTAATTTTTCTCCAACTATAACACGTATACATTTTCAAACACACCGTGTGTTTCACGTAACTTACTATTGGTATCATTCCCAAATAAAAATGGTATTTCTTTTGTTATACATGAAAAAAAACAATGACTATTAACTCACAAAACTGCATTTAATTTATATTGTGGAAAACTATGTAGAAATAAATGCCTTGAAAGTACAAAGAACATGACACATGCCATACAAGGTGTTAGTTACATGTTGTAACTAGTCATAGAACATTTTGTGTGATTGTTATATTCTACAAGTAGTTTTAATAATATAAATAATATAACATTTCTTGGAAAAATTTAGTAAATGTATTGAATTTAACATGACATCAAAAATGGTAATATAAATATTACCATAGGTGTAGAATTCATGAAAATTAGAATTTAAAATTAAATTTCAATTGAATATCATCATTTAATATTTTAAAAATGATTGAGTATTGTATCTTAATTTAAATTTTAAAATAAAATTTCAATATGCAATTAATTAAATATTTTTAGGATTAATTTACTAATTTTTGTAAATTTATGTTTAATATAATTAGTATAAATGAATATTATCATGTTTATATTCATATTTATTACTTGTAGTGAATGAAAATGAGCTTAAATGACCTCTTTATGAGTTAGGGTTCTATGTAATTTTATTATTTATTACATGAGTATTTTGTCAATATATAATATAAAATTAATCACAATGGACTGTGAATCATTCCTCCAGCCTAATAATGTATGGGAATTCATGTGCACGATTATATTATGTAAACTGAATGACATAATACCCATAACTTGGGAATGGGTAAACATTTATAAAACATATATTTCAGATTGTGAGGATATGATTCCGGACAAGATTTGATTTTAAAACTACCATGAATATAAATAAGATAATTCCAGAATGTTAAAAATTGTTCAAATGTAGTGGATCAAGGAGTTATTTCACCTATGATCGATTTGGGTTTATCTTCACTTGTTAAACAAATTGGTAGGTAAAATATAATCAAAATATCATATTTTCAATTTATTTTTCAATAGAATATTTATATATTTTAGTGACAAGGGGTTTATTTGGATGATAAAATTTAATCACTTAATTTATATAAATAAAAAATCATAATAAGATAAATCAAAATAAATGTATTGTGCATAATGTATTTATCTAACATAGTTAATTATTTATGTAAAATCCATATAATTTTCAATTGAATACATAGAATTTAATAATATATAATGATTGATATGTTAATTATATACTCCAACGAAAAATATTATTCAAGATATTACATTAAATAATTAAAATTATGATGAATATTTAATTAAAGTATTGGTTAGGCCATATTTTTGTACATTTATGGATAATGGGGGAGTATTTTTTTTTTGAACGGAATAATGTGGGTGTATTACAAAGTAGAATTGGATTATATTAGAAAATTTCTATCAAGAGTAATTTGAATTTTCTAATTAATAAAATTTATAGTTAATAATTAACGACATTTGAGTTTATGATTTTTATACTCAGATCCCACTAACCATATCATAAAACTACATATAAATATAGTCAAAAAGTAAATATTACTTAAATACATTCAAATAATTCACAAATACATTTTATGGGGTTTGAGTTTGGAAATACGGATCCCTTCCACAAAAATTACAAGTTATGGGAGACTCTAAATTAGTTGGTAAATAATATTGGGATTTTATAAAATAGACGAATACTAATAAAAGTAATTTATTATGTTATAACTAATAATAAATATAAATTACTAAAATCATAATTTATTTGTTATAGAAAATCAAAAGTCATTTAACCCCATACTTATCCCTAAAATACATCTTGGGAAAAGAATATATCATCACTAGGGATACATTATAGGAGTGTTACAAGATCCTATGTATCATACTACCCAAATATTAGAAGTTTTATGTATTGGAGTCTCTAGTTCCTACAAAGCCATCTAAGGACGAATGTGAGGAGGAGAAAAATTACATCTGGAATCATGTGGATGATACAATGAATATCCAACTCCCTATTTTATCATCCAAATGTATTTTGATATAGAAGAATTATAAATTCAAATATTCATAAACCATTTTTTGACATATCTATGATATATATTATGATAAATTAATATGATAGAGGTATAATAAATCTATGGCACTATTTACATGAAATCTATGAGACAATGTTTAAGTTTGACATTATATAGTTATGATAATTAGATACATTAAATATTTAAAAATTCAACAATTCATGCTACCTCAAGAATTTGTTTTGACCTTGTACGCCCCTTACATCATCCCATAATATCATCTTTTTCAGATAATTTCAATACAAACAATGTAGAGTAGTTTCTATTGGATCTCTTGACTCTTAATTGACCTATGGATTAACACATTTTACAGGAAAATAATTTTATTTTTTTGGAAAAAATAATAATATATAAAGTGAGTTAATTTAATGAAAAATTCTAGATTAAGGTATATTTTTATCCCTCCTACATGACGAATAATATTTAGAATCAGGGTAAACCGTAGGATGTGATGTGAATTTCTAATGGTAAAAGACAGACCTTGGAAAGGAATGTTTTCTCAATAAATATGTTAGATTAATTATAATGTATATAAACTATCATTTTTCTGGTTTACAATTATATAAATAGTGTATCATATATAGAATGTAGTTCTCACATTTGTAACAAAATATTGAAACTATGTATATTTTAGAAATTTACTATTGTTGAGGTGGATATTCTTGTTGGTAATGTAAAAAGACAATCTATACCAGGTAATAGAGAATAACGTATCAAATTGAAAAATAGACTATTTTTCATTTAAATTAATTATTATTATTCACCTAGTGTAACAAAAAACATAATATCTTTCTTTATCGTAGGAATGGATGGATTTATTTTATGTTAAAAAATTGAAGTTACTTGATTTATAATGATATAATGTGTTATTGGATGGATCATTTTTCTTAACTACATTTACATACTTGATTGTAAAATTAAACCCATAGAAATAGATAATGAGTCAAGTCCACATAACTCATATAACACCCAATTGTGGAATCTCCAGCTTGGTCATGTTAATGAGAATGGTTCGAAAAAATTATATCATGAATGGTACTTATATTATATTGAACATAAATAATTTTCTATATTTTATTCTTGTTTTATTGGAAAAATTAAACATATATCCATTATGGGGAAATGTAAATATAATTACAATTATTATAGAATTAGTAAATAAAGATATGTCTGGACGATTTATAGTATAAACTAAAGGTGGATAATCTTATAAAATAACTTTTAGCAATAACATTAGTATACATGGTTATGTATTCTTATGGTGGAATAATTATGAATACTTTGAGAAACTTAAGGAATAAAATAATAAAGTAAAGAATCTTCATGAAATGAAGATAAAAAATATTCATTAAAGAAGGTAGGTGTTTCATGAGAATTAATTCATTAATTATCAGAAAGAGTTTCAGAAACTATCTTAACTCACTTATCCACATACACTACATTATAATGTTGTAAGTGAAATTAGTAAACACATCATATTGATCATTGGGTTATTAATAATGTGTTATAAAAGTCCTAAATTCTTCTTTTTCTGAATTTGTTTAATGACCCGGAATTTCTATTTAGTTTTTTTAAATATATGGGAATTTTACGAGTCTGAAAAATTGAAGGCGTGTGATTCCAAGGCCCGGAGTGCCCAGAATAAATGTTTGATGTTTTTTTCTGAAACATTCAGTAAAGGTATGAATGGGTTTTTATAACTTTTGAACTAGTGATTGGAAGTGAAATCTGATGGCACTGTTGAACTCGCAGCGCCAGTTTTAACTTAAGAAGCCTTTCACCTCGATGACAGTTGGTTGAGGGTGGAAGATAGTTTTTTGGTTTTAAATGGGAATAATAAAATACAATAAAGGCATGTTTTGTTATATTTTTATCTATTATAACCACCCATGTAAAATTTTGAGGCAAGGACCACCACACCATAACCTCCCATGAGAGGTTATGGTGGTGCCCCCTACCTAACCTCCCATGAGAGGTTACGTAGTGGGGACCAATCGATACTAAACCCCCTAATAATGGTGGGAGAGGAAAACCTCTCAACTCCCCTTATTAGTGAGGGATAGTATCTTGACCCCCCATCTTTTAATGGTGTCAACCCTTACTCTATTTTAATTGTGCCAACCTCATGAATAAATTAAGTGGAGCCGACATAATTAATTCACCCAATTTGAATTTTACACCCATCAATTTAAATAATATAATAATCTATTATTTGGAGGGGATACCAAATATTTTGTTGGCAAAAGGATGGAAATGGAGGATTAGAGATCTTGGGAGAAAATCTCTCGCAAACAATGAACTAGTTTCTCCAACAAAGAATGAAGAACACATGCTTCCAATGAAGAACGCCGGTAAGTAGCATCATCGAATTCTTCCTTGGAAGCACCTTGCAGAATCAACCGATGATGGACTTCTATGATGACAGCCCCTCCCTCCTCAACATCATCAATGAATTGACACACGAGATTGGGATTGGAAGTGTGCGTCATACACGATGAACGATGACAACTACTTATTCATCCACACGACACCATAAACCAACTATGAACAAAGGTTTCTATTTTATTTAAGTATGATATTTTTTCCTTGTTACTTTTCTTCCAAAACAAGGAACATGGACCAGCTTATTATCATGTTGGTCCCCGGAATATTTTCCTTACAGGTTGGGAATATTTTTTTAATGACGAATTATAGGAATTGATGTCATTATGATATCTTCAATGATCTTTCATTGCTTCATTATTGTGAGCCAATTCCTATCACCCTAAACACGGAAGGGTGCAGACCAGACCAATGTTGTCTAACCCATCCGTTGATGTATGTTGTGAGGTTCTTCGAAATGGAGGAAGGAAACGTCAATGGAGATGAAGGAAATGGACGTGCTACTAATGGCCTCTGTGATCCGCGTCGCCCCTCCGTCGCTCTGACACCTCGGCTGAACCGGCTCTGCTACCCCAGTCCAAACTGCGCTCCCCACCAGCCGACCCAGCTGGGGCGCTGTCATGCCCCAGCCACGCCGTGAACCGGTTGCGCCACACCCCGGATGCGTCTCCCCCACCGGACGTGCTGCCCCTCCTATAATGTCGCCCCCACCGGTCGTGCTTCCCCATGTTGGTTATACCACCCCCACCGGCAGCGCCGTCCCCGCCTATCGTGTCGCCCTCTCCGTCCGTGTCGTGGCCCCTCTGTCCCTAGTCAAAAAGCCGCTCCTTCTTTGAACCCCGACCGAGCCGACCTCCCATCCCCAGCCACGCTACCCTGGCCTCGGGCCGCGCCGACCCAGGCCAGCCCCTTGCAGCACCCTCCAGGATGAGATGCACCCTCGCAGCGCCCTCCGAGCTGAACCACCCTTGTGCCACTCGTGGCCTGTCTACGCCCTCGCGAACGATCCACACTCTTGCAACCCTCTATGACCCATCGCAGCCTACTGGGTTGGGCCTAACCTAACTGGCTGGCTCACCATCCGGGCCTGGTCAGACCTAGCGGGTCAGGATAGGTCGACCTGAACTGGGTCAGTTCGACCAGGTTAGACCGGACACGGGCCCACTACGACCCTCTACTTTATTTTTTCCATATCATTTGCACCGGACATCTACTTGATGAATTTTTAGCGGTGATGGGAATCTTGGATAATGACGGTCCCTTTGAGTATATACCACAAGATTTTGGGGTATAGTCGAGATACCATCAGGTTGGATCGTGCACGAATCCACCCAGGCCCCCGGGACTAAAAGGCTAACAACTCACAGACCTGGTGTGTGATTGACGCGTTTTCTATTGCATTGAGACCTCTATGATATGTTGGACCTTTGAGATACTTTTTTTGGGACATAATGATAGTTGGAGTATCGAGCGGTAGCTTGTAAGTCATATCCTTCTAGAGACGAGCTGACAGATTGCAGAGACCTAGTAGCTAGCTGAGACTTGATGACTGCTGACCAATTGTCTCGGAGTGACTTGACAGGCATAGTGGGGAGCACCTGGTTGTGGCGGAAGACCCACGGTGGAGGACCTCCTAGTTGTGGAAACAGACCCGCAGTACTAGATAAGGGGATTAACTCTACAGGCTATTAGGGGAAGCACTTGGTTGTGGTGGAAGACCCCTGTTGGGGAGCACCTTGGTCACATATAAGACCCACGGTACTACACAAGAGGAGTACCTCATCAGTCCATGTTTATTTGGAAGCGCCTTGGTATCACGGCAGGCCCATTGTACTCAAAATAGGAGGATTTCTCTAGCATCCATGGTTTCGATAATGTGAATGATATCTTGGTTGAGCTGAGTTAGTATCTTTTGTGTGTTTCCTCATGATTGAGATGAATTACATGATAACTTAGGTATATCTTTGGGAAAATACCTAAGTGGGGTTATCTATTGATTTCATACATAGTGGTTTATCTTTATTGGATTTTATGAGACCTTGAGGGTATCGAGGTCCCTACTATTTATCGTTATACTCACCCCCGCACGGGCAATGCCCGCACCTCATTTTGTTGGATGCAGACGACGAACAATACTGACTGAGGCTGAGAGTACCAGGACTGGACGGTACCCAGAGGTGGACTTTATGGCGTGTAGGTACATGGAGAATAATGAATAATGTGGAGTTCTGAGGAGGAAATATGTACCTACACTTGAGGTAGGAAACTCAAAGGATGACCTTGTAGCTGTTTTGTCCTTTTTCCTCAGTTGTACTTTTACATTAAGTTCCTTGTACTTCCTAGTTGAACTTATATTATGGCCCTATTTTACATTCTGTACTCACTTGTTGGTTATACAGTTTACTTGTGTTCATATCTGTTGTGTGTGTTTATAGGTTATAAAGGAAATACCTTCCCAGTTTTATGGAATTATGCCTTTGGTGCTATTCATTTTCCCCTGACCTATGGAGGCGGGCTTGGTGTAGTCACGACACTGGCCCCGGGGGATGGGTCGTGACAATTTTATTTTTATATTGTAGAATACATACTAAAATAATATCAAACTGAATCAAAGTACCTACTTCCATTGGAGATTTAGAATTGGAAAAAATAAATATTGTCATATATTCATTTATTTGGTTGTGAGATATTTTTTATGTATAGCCCTAAAAACATTCCAAAATAAAAAATATGAATGTGTATATTTAAAGGATATGATAATAAAATAGATTATATTTTCTATAAAATACATTATATTAGAATTTATTTATTAAAATACGTCCCAAATTTCATATAAAAGGGAATGCATTTCAAAAAAATTGGTTTAATAGTAGATATTATAAAAATGAAGCTCATGATTATAATAGTTTTTATAAGAACAAATTCAGAAAAACCGAGTGGAATAAGTTTTTCTTGGTAAATAAGTTCATTACAATATAATAAGAGAGTTTAGAGAACCAAAGAGATATATTTTTCTAGTCACCTAAGAAGATGAAAGACTATTAGTTAAAGATAATGAACCATAATCATAGAGGAAATTTGTTAACAAATTTAATGTTAAAAAGTAGAATTAATACATGAATTTGGAAGGTATTCCATATACATAAACCATGTATATATTTAGATAGATCCTAATGATGATGTAAATCCTGTTGGGTGAAAATGGTTATTCAATAAGTATATATCCATTGTTGGTAATGTCCGTAACAATAAAAAATTATTGGTAGCAAAAAAATTTAAGAATATTTTAGTTATATACTATTATTATACCTTTCCACCAGTAACTATGGGGAATCTAGTAGAATTATACCTTCTATAAAAATCTATATGAATTTGTGATTTGGAATATGGATGTTATGAAAGGTTTTCATAGTGAGATCCTTGTTTAATATATTTATATAAAACAAAATTTAGTTTTTGTGACACCAAATGATGAAAATATGTTATTCAAATTGAAAAGTCACATTTTTGTGTTTAAGAATGAATCAAAATCATGGAACATTTGTTTTTATCATGATGAAATGTAAGCCATGTGTATACATGTAGGATATTGGGAGTGTAAATATTTCACAGTATTATATTTTTATTATATATTATTTATAGGAAATGATATACAAGTAATAAAACCATCTAATAAGTGTTTAAACAAGTGATTCTCCATGAAATAGTTAGGAGAAACAATCCTGCATTATAATGACCTTGTTACATCATGATAAATCATTAAAGATGTATAAATTAACTCAATGATCATATATTGATATGTTATTAAAGGGAATTTATATAGATTAATAATATAGGGGAATTTTTTCGATGTCACATGGTATAAGTATCTCTAGGAAAATGCATAATTAATCCTAAAAGTATAGAGAGAAAATGATTAGAATAACTTACACATTTCCAATGGGATCTATCATGTATCACATTATATATACTAGTTATTAAGTTTCCCTTCCTTTTACATGGTATAAATTTATCATGAAACCCTAGGTGATCCACATTGTTCATATATAAATAATGTATAAAAGTATTTGAGAAATATATATGATTTTTTAGAGGATATGAGGAAAAATTGTAAGGGATTGAAGGACACATGTGTCTCAATATAACATAAATATTTGAAATCGTAGTTGCGATAACTATTTATACATAATATTGGATTTGTGAGTTGAATAGTTCTATAATGCTTCTGTTTACTAATTATATATCAGAGTTCCAACATATTTCAGCTTCAGATATAGAAAATGGAGCATTCTAGATTTTCAACTTTCTCTAGGTGGTTGAATCTATACCAAAATGAAAATATATTATCAAATTATTTTGGGATAATTGTATTGTTTTTTATGGAAAGGATTCATGTTCAGATAAATGGATGAATAAAATACATCAGATGTTTCATATCCTGAGGTATTTTTCTCTAAGGGTTGATTTTATAGAAAGACGAGTAGTTTCAGAAGTGAACATGGATGAAATATTGATTAAATATTTTCCTCCTTGAATAATAAATATCATGAGAGAGAAGGATGACTACAATTTTTTAAATTTTAGATCAATTTTTGGAAGTGGTGTATTATATTTGGTTTCCTAGAACCAACAAAAATTTCTCTTTCAGTTAAAATAATATTAATAAATATTTTCTCACATGATGAGAATTATTATATATTAAATTAATGTGATAATGTCCTTGGATTATTATCACATGGAAAGGTTATATATTTTCCATTCAATGATGATAACTAAGATATTCTATGAAAATATTCATAATGGGTTTATCTTATGGTCTATATATAATATGTTTAATGAGACATGGATATTGATTGACTATCAATTGTTAAAGATCATATGATATTGAATCATCTTCTCAGGAATTTCTCATATGGTTATCTTCATGTTGAGTGTTTATAAGGATAACCCCTCCAGCAAGAATTCAATATATAATATTTGTTATTGGAGATTATTATCTAAATATTTGTGTATTGGATCTTGGACATTGGATTATTATTAATGTGTTTTATAAATCACCTAATTCTATGTGTAGTAAGAAGACATGATGATATATTCTCATAGTGAGGTAACATATGTGGGGTGCAATAGAAGTTGTCTGATATTAATTAAATAAGAAATAAATAAATTATTTCCATTCTAAGTTAATATATGAAATTTTATTTAGTCCTTTGATTGAAATTATGTTGTTGGATTATATAAATGGTTATTGTATTACAGCTATTAGTGTATTTAAATTATATAATTGATAATAAATCAAGAATATAGGTCAATGAAATAATTATGAAACCCGATTTATAAGATATTGCAACAAATGGATTACATTTAAACTATCATTCATAAAATTTTTATTATCTTTGGGAAATTAACATAATTACCTATTGGTGACATGAGTTGTTTGTAGACTCATATCTTGTTGTTTCTGTATCATCACCCAATTCCATTGTGATATGGTTATGAGTATTACACACTATGTATATCTAGAATTTAATTAAATGGTATAAAATTTTATATTATGAAAAACATATTATTCCCTTATTGTGAGATAATATATATTTGATTATTTTTATTATATAATTTCAATCACAAAATATTAGTGAATAAATTATCTGAGTTAAATATTATAATTGATATTTATTTCTGAATTTAGTAAATATAAAAATTATTTTCATGTTGAAAAATAATTTGTAATTAATTAAATAAATTATTTAAGGTATGATAAAGAATATGGAGGGCTGAAAAAAATATTTTTTGTGTCTAATGGAAGGAATATAATTAATTTAATTGGACATAAATAATGATTGATTTATTTATTTAACAAATTATAATCAAATATACGTACATCATTAAATATAATCAAAATAATAATTGATTTATTTGACATGAGAATATATTATAGATAATATTTGATAAAATTTATTATTGAAATTATAAAATATTTAACAATAAATATATATTTCATTTTAAATCATTCCTTGAGAAAATATTTGTTTCGAACAACATTAAAATATTGTAAATCCATGAATCCATAGAGAAAAATTAACCATCCTAATCTCAATATTGAGAGATAAAAAGTAAAATTCCAAGATGTGGTCAATGGTGATCAATGAGAAACAAATGGTACCTCCATTATAGAGACTGATAAAACCTAATTGGGGTTTAGATATTCATATATCATTTGTAAATATAAGTAGTTGAATCCCATGATTGATTCCCCACCAAATTAATTACTTGAATGAATCCACAACTAAAATGATTAATATGATATAATTATCACATTCACAGAATTCAGGTTTTGATGAAATTATAAATTAAATATAAAATGAATGATAATAGTGTTACTCAAAACTCTCATTGGATATTATCCAGTGAAACTAATGAAAACCAATTTCTTGTTATTTCCCTAACACATCGGTTTTACCCAATAACCATAATTTATATGAGTAAATAGAGCTAAAAACATATAATAATTAATGTATGATAAGTATTTATTCTTTAAAATTATTATACATTAGGAAAAAAATTTCTGATTTTTATTGAAATAGGATGGTTCAATTATTACATGCATTAAATATAGATATATTAATGTTATCACGAAAAATATACTATATTTATAATATTATATTATACATTATTTGACCAACATCTTTGTGATTAATATTTATCAATGGTTAATCATTGTTCAGGGTAAAATTAGTAAACATTTAAAAATGTTGATATACATAAGAAATCAGTTAAGAAATACTATTAAAATTATAAAAATGAGCTTATCTTTTTTAGAATAAATAATAAATTTTTTCTATATATTAATTTTATGAAAAAAATTTAAATTTCTTGTTGAAAATTTTATAGTTGTTTTAATCAATGATTTTATGTTTAAATCAAAGAGTATTGTGGACAATGAATCATATTTATGGTCTTTTTCTAAAACATTTATATAAAATTATTTAGTCAATAAATTTACCATGTCTTAATTTTAGATTCAAATTTCTAATTTATATATCCTTATTTACATTATGTTTATCATGCATTATAAATCTATAATGTTAAAAGGGGTCAATGAAAGACCAAAATATAAAATTGTAATAAAAATACATAATTTACATTTATTAGATTATAACTATTGATCTTTTTTAGAATAATTTGTGCATTATTTAATCCTACAACAAGGACAACATTTAATTGTTTTAAATTAAAATGATTAAAATAATATGAATAAATAGTGATAAAGAATATATTAATCAATATAATTGTATCAAAATTATAATTGGAATGGAAGTATTTTTAATTCCAATTGATGTATCAATGAAGGTATCAATGGGAATACTCATTAAAAAATTAGAGGATTATATGTATTGATCAGGATAATTATATCCCCATGAAAATTATTACATAATTTGTGAATTTGAATTAGAGTTGGAAATATATACACAATAGACATAAAGAAAATACTGATATTGAAAGAAGCATGGAATATATGTATATGAACTACAAGAGGCTGATGTATATGTTCACAATAAAATAACACAGCCATGTATAAATTAGGGTTTTAATGCTATGTAAGGATTATTCATGAGTTATACACAAGAAAACATAAATAGAAAAATAGTTTTGTGATGTAATGACTAAATAAGTTCATGGATTTATATAATATCAATCCAACCCATATCTTCTATGATTGAAACATGACACCTAAATATAAATTTTACCTTAAAAATCAGAATGGATTTATAAATCCTTTCAAGGGTATTATTTTTTTATTAGGTACTGATTTACCATCTTATCATGACAAAAAAGGTCCATGCCGTATTTTTTAAAAAATATGACATGACCAGTCCAAATATCGTATGATACCTAATAACCAATAAAATTATTATAGGGATAAATTTTATACCTCTAAATTTTATAAAGTCAACCATATAGTTGAATGCAAAAAAAATATAATGGGAATATGAAATATCAGATATATAATAATTCTACAAACCGACATAAAATAAACATATAATACATGATTAGTGATATGATAAGGAATCCTTTTGGAAATATTTTACATTTATAGTCCATGACCAAATGGATTTATTTATTTCTACTATGACACCATCTTAGTTCATAGAAATTTAAAACATATAATTTCATAACTAATCATACCAATATTAATACATCTAATACTACATGTCCATTAATTTTCACAAATGAGGATTAACTGATAATACTCAATATAGACCAATAAGTGTCTTTAATTATCATAGATTAATATCAATTTATATGAATGGAAATGTGCCTACAACATTTATATATATAATTATTAGTTCAAACTAATAAATAGATTAAACTGTCTATAAACCAACGAATATACAATTTGTTGAATTATAATTGAGAACTTGTATATCCCCAAGAGATTTCAAATATATGTTCATCTATGATAAGAATCCATTATAATGTTATCTTTGAATTAACACAATATTCGATTTATTTTTAGATCCATTTAATAAAGAACTATATCCTTTTTAGATAAACCAGGTGGGAAAAAATGTATAAGTACTACAATAATAATATAAGGGTATATAACCATATATATTCAAAAAAAGGGAAAATATCTTGTGGATGGTGGAATTTATTTGATTCAGGGTGTATAACCTAGTCATGAATCACAAACTCTATGCCAAAGATCCATATAACTTCATGTGCATATCTGCATACACAAGAGGTCAACAACTAATAGTAGTGATCAGAAATTATGTGGATAGAATATACCCTTGGTAAACATATACATATCACATTAATAAAAAAATAATCAAAATCCAAATAAAAACATACCAGAATAAAACAAATGGTGAAACTGATGTGATGGAATTTCATACATGTGTAATCATATAGACCCCCAGGGCATTAGGTCAACAAGTTTGAAAATTAATTTTGAAGAAATAATAATTAATGTGTTTCAAAAGAAATCTATTGTCTGTACCAGTAATGAGTGCATATCCTAACTCCAAGATCCTCAGTAATCAATCACAACTCCCCTATCCATCATTGGATCCCTTATCATGATGTTTTCACATGCACCAAAATTCCATGTAAAGTGAAAGTATAACACAATAGGACTCCACCAATTCATCTCTATCATAAGTGCATGTAATGACCTAAGAAATTATAAATATTTTAAAATTTTCATCATATAAAAAAATTAATATTATACACAAAATAATATTTTACAAGGTTTTATTACAAATTATATTTATATTATACAGGTATATTTATGGTAGAAGAATTATTATAATTATAAATAGTGATATCTGATTATTATAAAATATAAGGGTAGAATAATAATAATTATTTAATGATAAATATAATAGTAGAAAATATATTTCAATGGTAATAAGGAAAATATAAATGTTATGTTAAATAAAATATTTGTTAAATATATAATATTACAATATTAACATCAAAATAAAAAAATAAGATTTTGTTAATTAGAAAAATGGGTAAATCATATAATTTAGAATCTATTTATATATATGTGTTTATTTATATTTGTTAATAATAGTATAAAATTTATAAAGAGAGAATTTAAATATTATATTGTAATATATAAAAAAGTCAATATATATACATATATATATGTATAATGGATTGAATATTTAGGATTATGACTATACAAATGGTGTATAAATTAATAATTAAATTTAAAAAATTTATGTACATATATATCAACATATGTATTTTTTAATATATATATATATAGTAATACTTAAATATATAGGAAATATATTAACATATAGATATATAAAAACAAATTAAATAAAAAAATGACAAAAATGGGGGAAGGGATCTTTTTCCTCGTGAAGCCACCACCTGAGCCTCCACCCTCCACTCCATCAACCAACCATATCACTAGTTGATGAGATTATACTCACTGATGGTAATCATTTCCCATAAATGTTGTCTTATATTTCATTTCACCACCCACCATGTACATTTTCTCAATCTCCCCTCAATTATCACTCATCTATTCCTTTTTATTGATTTAAATTTTTGGATGTCTTCGAGTAGTGGGGAAATTTCCCTCAACACCATGTTCATTATATTTGAGCTATAAATTACAACGTGTAGTGTATATCCACACCACACTATGATGAGGGGTCCTTTCATATGCACCACTCATTGAAACAGTTGGCACCAATGGTAGTCTATAATGTTGGATGTCGTATATTATATTGGATTGTATGCGAATAGAATATGAAAGGTTTTCTGTAGAACATAAAAGTGAAAATTTTGAGTAATGTGACAAAACATCTCAAGGAGTCATCTAAGATATTTTTTTCCGAATTTAGTTTCTTTCTAAATAAAACATTTTATTATTTGGGGATTATAAATAAGAGAATTTTCTCATTCATAGTTGTGGAATAACTGACACCATGTTATTCCCCTTCACCATTAGCTTATAAAACTATTGTTTTAGATTCTACGATATATAAAAAACCAATGATTTCTCTCATATAATGTAGTTAGGGGAAATATTTGATAATTTTTTCTAAAAAAGTCTATGATTTAATTTTATAATAATCATAAAAATATATATTGAAAATTTAAATTTTAATAAGGGATCAATATTTTCAATTTTGTCTGTTTATATTCAAAATATTTTATGAGGGAAGTGGATTTCATAATTTTTGTTTTAAAATTCATCATTGAGAAAGTCTTTATCTTAAATGGAAATTGTATGTTTTTCTATCTATAATTTTATATTTCAATGTTTTATTTTAGTTTCATGAAGTTTTTGGGGGATATTTAAATAACTTTTTTTGGATCCATTCCAAACCATCATGGAAATAAGATAGAGTTCATTTTGTTATTAAATTTGAAAACCATTCTTTAAAGGGGTATACTCTTCAAAATTAAATATTTCATGTAAAACTGTTCTGAATTTCATAAATATCAATTTAAATGATTATAATTTAAGCATCTAAAATTATCAATTTTGGTGTTAAATATTGTTAATTCGGTTAATAGAATTATGATTTCATTTTTTGTAAAACATGATATGTTTTAAAATGATCTAAATATTTAAATTATTTATTTTAAAAAAAATTAGAAATTTTTTTAACATTTTATAAATGTTAATTGTATCATTAATTTAATTTTATGTTATTATTCATCATTTTATCTGTGAGTATTACTAAAATATATATTTCAGTAGAATGAATGTTATTATTTCAGGTGATATATGTCTTACTGAATTATCATGGATATCTTCCAAGTCAAAATTAATGTAAAGTCATGCATTAATCATTTTTATTCAGTGTCGATGTATTTTTTAAATTCTATCAGTCCAGAATGTCATTTTATTGAGGGATTTATTCATCCCATTTATTTCTATGGGACACATGCCTTTTAAACTAATTATTTTGTCAATGAGCTATATATAGTTTGGATTAATGTATTTTATGGGTCGTATCCCAATGATTATTGTAATTTCATATCCATATAAATTTCAATCATTAATGGTTCATATGATATTATTGATTATATAGTGATGAGTATTTCTTTTCCATTCACATAAATAGTTAGAATTGATTCATTTTAAGTAACCATTGTTGAATATTTATTTTCAATGTCTATATATTAAACAATATAATTTTTCACTATTATCTTATGGATGTTTAAATTCATTTTCCCCATTAAGGATTTTGACAACATGGTTTGAATGGAATATTTTTTTCCTTTTCCAAATGAGGTACATTGTGAATTTTCTATAATTAGTATGAAAGAAATATTTTTAAACATTTACAAAATGAATGGAGTTTTTACCAATCATGACACCATAATTCATTGAAGATTCCTTTAAAATATTTTATTTTTATTTTCAATGAAGATTTCATCTAATAAAATTGTATGTTGTTTTAGGAAAAGAAAATGTTTTCAAATGAGAACATATATTTTCCTCAAGAATTATTTTTAAGTGATCTGTCAAAATTATTTTCCATATAAGATAACATTATTTGATGTTAATTATTTTTCGATGGGGATATTATTCAATTATAATAGTCATTTTCATTCTAAGAGTGATTTACGTTTATGATTAGATGATATTTATTAAACCCATTTCTTTTCCCTGGGTTATGTTATGATATTTTGATTTTAATAAAACTAGATAATTTTAGGGGTTCAGATGTTTTGAATGATTTATGTTCTTAGGGAAGTCATTTTTATGCTTTTATTTTTTTGATGGGTCATACATATATCTCCAACCTATAAAATGGGAAAAGTCTTATATCTCATCAGATATTGATGGTTATAAGTTGCTGGGATTGATAATCGTTGGAATATGGGGAATCCTGATCCATTAAAAGGAAATGACTATGATTGGGTTTGGGGGTATGTCCCAACCAGTAGGTATAGTCCCCAATAAGTGACGAGTTATGTTTCAGTAACACACTAGTATTTATAGGGAATGTAATTACATGTTTATACATCTGCCAAAAATTACATGTCTTATTATAAAGATAGGATTTCACATATTATGATATTTATTTCCTTATTATTCATGAAATAACATTTTTTTGCAATGATTCATATTTATGATCCTTGATTTTCAAGGAATGATTATATAATGCTAATATAATGTTATCACAAACTTATGTTCCTGATTATGATTACATATCTCCCTTTCCTACCCTTATTGAGCATATGAGCTCACACATGATTATGTTTCCATTGATTGGTTTATAAAGAAAGGTGTTAACTTGGAGTACTACAAGGGGAATATCATTAAGGTTGATGTTGAAGATATTTCATCATATTAGAGTAATGTGTTCCATGTGTCTAATGGCACTAAACTATTACATTCATCGAGCATGTGTTTGTGTGATGAAATGAATATTCATCTATAATGATATAATAAGTTGGTATGAAAATTCTGAATCATTATTACCCAAATCACCTGGGCCCATATAGATAGTTGTACATCCCATTTTCAAGGGGTTGGTGAATAACACTAAGTACACATATAACTTAAATGGGGGGACATAGACTAATGCACATGAAGACACACACACACCCACATATCTTCATACACACTAGTGTAATTTGGGAAAAAAAATTAGAAAAATAAATCGATGGAAACCCTCCATTATCCCACAATTGATTATGATTATACACATTTAAGTAAATATGGGAAAATATTGGCCCAAAAACTAGTATTTAGGTCTGACCTAACAATAAGTGGAAAAATATCTGAGTATGGAACCACTGGTCCATATGCCACAACCATAAAATGTTACAAAGCATCACTTGCACAAGATCACTCTCATTCCCCAAAAAAGTCTGTCATTTGTATATAACGTGACACATATGAGTAGAGATAGTACATGGTTGAGTATAGAAATATAAAATAAGGTACCCCAAAATAACCATTTATAAAATCATCAAATGAATGTTTCTGAAAATTATAGCAGATACCCTTATATTTTCATAAAAAGATACAGATCTTAGAGTATAGTATTATTATCACATGCATCTAAACAAACTATAAATTCCCTACTCTCAATCTATATGTAGCATTAAATCACCATGGCCACTACCTTAGATGATTCTAGAGGATCATTAATCCATTTCATTGGGAGAAATAAAAACTCCAGTAGGGGATAACTTTCTCATTTGAGCTCTATGGATGGGAGAAATACCAGTCCATATATGGTAGATTCATGCCCCATTAAAGTGGGTGATATAAAAACAATATATATTTCAATAGTTAAAGGTTCCCAATACTACACTCCCATGGTAAAAATACCAATTCCACGGGAGGATCCCAATCCTACTGAGTCATATACAAACTCCACCAAGGAATAGTGAGAGGGAAAAAATGTTCACCTGGCTAAAGTATCCAAGATAATGGGAATTCAAAAAACCTTATCTATAAGTAAAACATATTTTTTCTATGTTTAGATGGTATGTAGGGTAATTTCATGGAATTTCATGTGTTCAAGGTACTTAGAGAATACCAATTCTTCCCAATCCACGTACCTTCAATGGTACATGGTGTATAGCCCAACAAACACAACATATGGGGCCAAATGATTCCCTAATATTATACCCCCACTCCATGTTGACCTAGATGAGTATGGATCATATGACATGTGGATTAGTCATATGTCCTTCTGATATTAAATTTGGCCTAAAACCCTATAGTGGAATCCCAAGACACATGAAATGTGTTATTTCAATATATACACTATGTTGTAGTAATTTTTCCAAAATCCCATATTAATGAAACATTTTTCAATTCCTACTTTACTATGTCTACTATAAAATACATCCAAAAATTTCAGAATTTATTTGGTAAGCAAAAAATATTTTTTTGATGTTAGATTCTGTCTATGATTTTTTTTAAAAAGTGTTATCAAAACCTCCCCTGAAATATTCATCATTCTTCACAACATGAATCAAAAAAACCCACCATCTAATAACATATATTGAATTTAAATCAGCAACATTGTAATTTCATCATGTTGTTTTCATGATTACAAGCATATAACAGTAATTTAAAATGCTGGGATTTTGGTTCCTAGAATTTTGAGAACCACAAGGCAATTGAATACCGGTTCTAAGACCACATAAAATAAAGGGAAAATATATAAAACAAACAAGTGATAAATGAATAATAACCATGTTTATTTTAGACACCATTCAATGATGAAATCTATGGATGTGGGTAAAAATAATAATAAAATATCCAATCCATAAATTATTATTGTTAAAACATAAATTAATGATCATTACATCATCTGATTATGAATTAAATTGTTGGGGGATAATCCACCATTGAAATGAAATACAAAGAAAATATAAATTCAAAAACCAATGATCTAACATGAAATCAAATCAATATCTAATAAATAATTAGTTTTCAATGATATCATTGGTGTTCCCCTTCAATTCAGATGTCGTTGACAAGTATCATTGAATGTGATCATTGATCCACAAGTCTCATCATTCGTCATCAATGATTATTTCATGGTGGGTATCCATTTATCTTAATTCTAAGGCTTTTGGAAAAGACAAATGATTTTATATAATGTTTTTGAAATAATTATTAGGATAAGTTGAATAATTAAAAAATCCAAAAAATCAATTAATTTTATTTTATTTAACTTATTCACTAATGATTACGCTACACCCCAAAACTAGATGTGAATTTTTTTTACTGAAACTAGGGTAAAATTTGTATTAAAAATTCACAAATAGAATTAGTTTCTCCATATGAGGCTCCATATGACAAATAAACCACTACTCTTGAGATTTTTTATTCATGTGAGATAATATATTTAATTATTTTTAATATACTCACACCAGGGCTCTCTGATTGCGAAAACATCATTAAGAAATTGTGACTAAATACAAATAGATCATTTAAAATATCTGAAGTCTCTAGTTATAAAAAAAGTGTCATGTAATGAAATCCCTATTTGGGTGATATAACTGGATGATGTTCTAGAAATGATTCACATACTGGTAATAAACATAAGAAGTTATGGATGGGATTTAACCCGATCATCACCTTGGGAATGAGTAGTGGGCCTTTCTATACACATAGATTGATACTCCTATGAGATATATTTATGTATATTTACATTATATTTAAAAACCATTATGAATTATTCATATAATATGATGATGTGGTGAAAATCTAGTTGGGTTAGGCCACATAATAAAAAATGAATATGAAGAACATATATTTAATCCTATAGATTCATAAGTTAGGTTGTAAATGTAATTTTTTATTTTTCTCTTACAATTAGATAGTTTTATTATTATACATTTGTTATCATGATAATTCCCATCCAAAATAATTCCTTTATATTAGTATATAGATATAAATCGTAAAAATCATTTAAATAACTTATATTATTGAAAAAGAGATGATTTACCTTTTGAAACACCTAATGTGATGAGATAAAGATATGAGTACATCTTTGTAGTACTATCACAACGAAATCAAGTTATTATTAATAAAATGAATCATATGAATCACCAATATTCTACAAATTGAGAAAATGTTTATATTGATTTATTTATGAGAAAAATATCTCCCAATTTTTCTAGATATCCTAACCCACAAATTATAAGTAATGAATTATCTCAATATAGAATATATTCTTGATTTTATTATTCTTTAACAAGAGAATGAGTCTTTGGTTATTTATCAACTAGAGGGAGAAACTGCTCATTGGTGGGCACTGATCAATAACACAAATACTAAAGAATAAATTAAATCAATATAATGAGTTGGATTGAGGAAGATGTTTTCACTAAATATTTTCCTCGAGGTATGTGTTATAAAATAGAGAGGGAGTACCTTGTAATGAAGAAAAAGGATAATGAATCTATTGGGTATAATGAGGAAAAATTCATAAGTCCTACATTATAAACCATTGACTTTGTTAAAGATTATTGAAGTATGATTTTCTATTTCTTTAGTGGTATAAAGACGATTCTATGAAAATATATTGAAATTTATAAATTTGATATCTATGAGGATGTTTTTTATTGTTATCTAAAATTTGATATGGATATTGTTGTTTCTAATAATCCTTGAGGTATTAGATATAAGAATCATAGAATTATTATAATTTTCGTTTGGGTCATTAGATTATCCTCAAGGATGAATGATAATAAATTTACCAATATTTATTATGTGTGGGAGTAATTATCCTAGAAACTATTTTCAGTGGAATGGAATCATTTCAAGTGTATATGGGAAGAGAATTAAGCTAATTAAAACATAAGGTAAACGAAGAATCCCTCTCATTTGATAGAAAAAATTTAGGTTCCAACCATTCCTTATTCTATGGTCGTATTTTTCAACTCTGAATAACATAGAAAATATGTAAAACATTTCTCAAATCCATGGATTTACTTAGATATGCAAAGAAAAAAGCCTCCAAGGACAAGAATGAAAGGGTGATTTTATACTATCAATGCTACTATGGTTGATCCTAACAACATTGTGGAGAAAGGAAAACTAGTAATTCATTTAAGAATAGAGAATGTACTATTAGAATCTTGCTTTATGAATTCTTTCATATCATAAATATTTAGTAGAACTATCTGATATCCACCATAAAACATAGTGGATAAGTTATAAATAAAAATATAAATAGGCCAATTCTTAAATATCAATAATATAAATCTTCTACAATGAATATTTTTTTGGATGAATCTCCCATAAATCCTCACAATAATAAAATAGGGTTTATCCAAAGCTAGCTAATAACGTTGTTAAAGACATCTTTTTAAGTGTTAAAAAGCACTCGTAAGGGTTATATTTAACATCACTTTTAAAAGATATTCTTCAATAGAAAAAAAAAGATTATAAAGGGGGGTCGTTATTAGTGTTTTTTATAGGCACAGATAAATCCCCACTATTTATCTGCACTTTTAAAAAACATTGCTAAATGGGGTCATTTATCAATTCTTTTAGTAGCGCTGATATGGGTATGATTCAAAATATGTTATATATCACAAAAAATAATATATAAATATATAAATATATTTATATTTATATAAATATATTTATATTGATACAAATATAATATATATATATTAAAATATTTTTTAAATAATGTAAATCGGCATTTTACATTAATATGTAAGATATTTAGTTAAAGTAACATATAAATTAATATTAACAAATATTTATAATTAATAATTTTGTTATTATTATAGATTAATAGTCATTTAGCATCATTTTTAAGATAAAAGTTTCCAAAATTAAATAAATGATCTAAAATTGGTTGAAAATATTACCCAAACTTCAAATAACAGTAACATTTGATCCGGGTGTCTGTTTGGGTCTACAATATATCAAATAGAATAATACTATGATAACTACATCATAATGACTATGGGGATCGTGGTAAATTTTTTTGAAGGCAAAAAAATTCCATCAATCCATCTACAAATGATTTTTTTGTTGGGATACACCAATTTTTTAACATTCAATAGATTTTCAGCCTATTTTAAGGGGGTATTGTTGCGTTTTTTGGTGGAGAAAGAATTTATGACCAGGTATTAGATTAATATTGACATTATGGTTTTTAAATTTTATCAATTTTTACAATGTAATTTTATATTTAATTAAATATATGCATGTCTTCTTATATTTAATTAGATTAAATCACTCATAAAAATACATATATAAACATATATATATATGTATATTATATTATATGTTATTAAATACATATTCAAGAAATGTATTTTAAAAAATATCTATCCATTTTTGACATTATAAATATATATTTCTTATGTTTACAAATACAAATATGTGTGTATTAATAAACATATAAATATTTATCTTAGATTCTAGTATATGTAAATGATATGACATATTATATATTTAAATATATGTAAGTATATATATCAAATAGAAACATTTAAATTATAAATTTATTTAAACATATTTTATATAAGTATTTTGATAAAAAAATATATAATGAAATACGTAAATATTTATAAATAAGGAGAAACATAATTAAAGAGGCCACCAAAAAAACATGGTGTAGTGGTAAAGGCATTCAATCATTTAAGGGGAGGTGCAGCGTTAAAATATACGAGGGCACACTTGTCGTAGAAAATTTGATAAATACTGATAAATGATGTGGTGGGGTGGAAATCACTAATAATGGTGGGGGTAGAATAGTTAAAGTTGTCATGGAAGTGATGATAAAGAGTTCAGCCTCATGGACATCTATAAATATATAATTTTACCCCCTTTAAAATCACTTCATTTATTAGATATAACAAAAATATCCTTAAAAAGAACTGTTAAAAGGGCACTTTAACAATTCTAAAAAAGCGTATTCAATGGGGCCCTTTAATAGCATTTTTTTGCACTGATAAAAGCATCAGTATATTTACGATGATCCATTTATTATCATTTTTTAATAATGATAAAGGACTACTATATCACTTTTAGTGCCCTCTATTATAGTAGTTCCTTATCATACTCACTTTGGAGGAATTTACGCCTATAATGGACATGGATCTGTTGTCCTTATATATATCCCAAATTAACTATTGGGAAACATTAATCACATTACATTTCACCAAACATCCTCTGATTCTATATGAGTGTAATGAGAAAGATTAATTTCATTTTGGATGTTCTTCTCAAGAATGGATATTATTACCTTGTGATAAATCATATCTAGGTCAAATTTTTGATACATAACATAGTATCACTCTTAATGAAATGGGAATTTTAAGATAATATATAAATGTATTATTCAATTATTTTCTGGGTCATTCTCTTAATTGAAAGGTTTATTTCTCAATTGACATATTATATATGAATTTTAATAATGGATATTATTACCTAATGAGAAAACATATCTTGGTCAAATTTTTTATACATAACACGAGATCACTCTTAATGAAATGGGAATTTGAAGAGAATATATGGATGTATTATTCAATGATTTTGTAGGTCAAATTTTTTTACATGGTATTTTTGAAACAGATCCAAGACAAAGGAATGGATTATCTAGTTGTGGTATATTGAGATTTGTATACAAGTTGGCAATATTTCTGAGTGTTTCCCAAATTTCTGGGGACAGAAATCGGGAAGATGGAAGATGTGTTTTTGAAAAAATATGAACATTTGTGTAAAGGTAAACATTTTAGTGCATGACTGATACTTATTTTCAGTGTCTCATTTATGAAAGGATTCTGGATCATCACATAAAAATATGGCTATGTTAGGAAGTTAGAAAATTATTTGACTATGCATAAAAGACGAGTTTGTACAAAAAAAGAAGAGTTATGTGTGACTAAAAAATAAAGATCGATATATTGTACAAAAAGATTGTATGTTGTAAGTATACTGTCAAATCAAGAGATTCTGTGTGAATTGATATCGTATGCACAAAGAGGAAGGTGTGTAAGGATTTTGCGTGCATGGTTCTGCCGAGTCTATAAATTGATAACCACCCCCCTCACTTCAGAAGCTCTTCCCATAGAGAAAATCTTTTCTCTGAATCACATAAGTGGTGTGTCCAAAGGGAGTTTCATGTAATGTGAGGTTAATCCCTAATTAATTTTTCACACAAGTTGGTATTCTATGAAAAAATGGTAAATATTGTGCATTAGGTGTTACGTTTTCTTGCAAGACATCCAAATTTATGTGAAATATTTATTTTAAACCAAAAAGGTATTTCCTAGAATAATATGGCAGTGTGGTATTAATCATGTCGATAAAATTGGAACATAATTATAAAATAAATTAGGTGTAAAACATATTGATTCGAGTAATAATATGAGGATATTATAAAGAATATGTGAGTAAAATTTAGTTGAGAGAGCAGTGAGCATTCTTTTTATTATTTGATGTAAACTAGGAGGGACAATGAGTCCTATTAGAACATTATAAGAATATTTTTCTTTTTTTTATTTGGTATATAGACACATTTTCATTGTATCCTCCTTGGATTCATCCCAGTGTGGGAGAACCAAGTAAAATTTTCATGTTTCGTGCAAGCATTCATTTCATTTTATTTAATTATACAACAAAGATAGAGAATATAGTTTTGTTTAAAGAATAAAAAATATCAACAGGGGAAGTTTTTTTAATCTATCATACCCTAATTCACCCCCTCAAATATTATTTAACCTATTTGTGACAACAATTGGCATTAGAGGGAAAGGTTAATTTCAGTAATTCTCTCTCAAGTGTTTTAATCGATGTTTTTAATCATAAATGGATTCCAATATTTGATGGGAGTAATTTAAAATTATAGAATAATTATATTGAAAAATATTTATGATCCATTACTATGGATGTCTACAGAGTAGAAACACATGGTATTTTAGCCAGTGTGGATAGTGGTTCTTTATCAGAAGATTAAATAAGGTAATTAGAAGATGATTCTAGGGGAATAAATTCATTAGGTTGAGCCTTATCCAATGCAATATATACCAAGGTGACTTCATGTATTTTAGAACATGTCATTTAGGAAACGATTGTAAATATATACAATTTTAATTCAAATATAAGATAACAAAAAATCCAAGTTCCTTGGAACAAATATTATTATATGAGAATGAACCTCGTGTAGTTTGTTTATGCATTCGTTGGCTGGGTAAATGATTTTGGTTATGAAATGAATGGTATTCCAGAAATTATTAAATATGAAATTATTTTTAAACAAATATTTAGTGTACTTATTCCATGGTTCAATCTAAATGTTTTGGTTTTGCAGGATAAATATCCAAAGGAGCTGACATTGGATAACTTACATAATAATCTTATTACATACATGATGAGAAATGTAGATATTAAATATTTTTGAAAATGTTAATTCTAATGAAGTGTCACTCAAGGCCATGAATATTATAACTATTGAATATGGATGGGAATATGAATAGATAGTTGAAGTAATGTAATTCCATTCATCAAATCCTAATGGGGAAATGGAATGATCAAAGGAAAAATCCCACTTAGATTATTTGGATGGGGAAAGTTTTTACACCATTAATAACGGTAACCTAAGAAGATTAAAGACAATTATGAGGATAATGTTTAAATTTACTTGAAGATGTATTTAACCTATGTAAAAGGAAATAAAAAGTTCAAGATAAATTTATTCAATATCAAGATAATTAATTCACATGAAAATGACAGTACCTTTGAATCTGAGGTTGAAGAAGTGGAGAAATGAAAATATCATGCTGATAATTCTATCGTTGAAGCTTTAAGAAACTCCTAGAAAATGGACACAATGACATTTATGATGAAGTGGTTCTACAGAAGAGTTTATAAGCAGGTTGAATTGGAATCCACTATTGATGAGATAGATGTTTGGAGATCCAAAGTAATGAAATCCATAAAAATTTGCTTATAATGCCAAATTCTATATATTGAAACAATAATGTATGATTGTGAAAATGGATGAAATTTAGAATCATAATTATTCAATTACAAAGGACTCATAATTGGTTTTTGAGCATAAACTAATTTTTTAACCATAGAAAAGGGTGAGCGATGGTCAGAATAACATATTGAATGAAAAAATCAAATTCATAGAAGAACATGAAGAAGAAGTTATCAACCTATCAATAAAAGTTAAGGATCATGATCAGCTCCTGATTATCATCATGATATCAGGAAAATAGATCATTCTGGTGACATAAAAGATAGAAGTGGATAATATAGATCCAATATAAAATTAGAAATAGTCAAGTTCATATGATAAGGTTGATATGTGTCTTGATCAAAAAAAAGTTCAAATGATTGATGTTAGACCACAAGAATCCAATAAAATATTTAATATTTATTTTGGTATAAAGCAGAACCATATGATTCAGAGAACCCAAGGGACAACCATTGGTTTAGAAGTGACACACAGGAATACACCAGGAATTATGTGTTGTTGCTATTGAATTTTAGGAAATGCACAAAATGTTTGTTCTATATCCAAGAGATACCAATGGGAACATGAGGAAAAAGTAATCCAAACAGAGTTCAATACTGGAGGATATTATTCATGGATTGTTCTCTTTGGTTTGAAGGATTAGGACACATGGAAAAATATTGTACATTAACCATGCACATGAATTTTCAGAAGCAAAAACAAATTGTTTATACTCCATGAATTATCAAGTTGGATGTAAAACTAATCGATTATCAGATCTAAATGATTAATATTATCCTTCATTGTCTGATGAATAACGATGATTTCATACTATATTGAGTATGAACATAGAAATATGGAAAAAAATGAATAGAGATAAGAAGTAAATGTTTATGGAAATTACCCTTAAAGCATCATATAATTTTGGTGCATGGATCCTTAATAGTGGATTTATGTCCTATATTTCAGGCAATCAGTATCTTATTAAAGTCATAAAATATTATAACGAAGGTTCTGTCAAATTTAAAAATGATACATTCCTTATGATAATTACCTCAATAAAAGACATGCTTTCTGGAAAAGAAATGTGTCATGATGATGGCTTACTCATTGAATTTCTCAGTCACAACATTCTTAGTGTCACTAAAATATTTGACTCGAGGAATGTGATAAGATTTACTAAAAATAAATGTTTCATACAAGGAATAGAGTTTGAAAATGTTCTACAAGGAAAAATAACAAATGAGAATATCTACCTTGTAAGTGGATTATAAGATATGTTCTTTATATCCAATGAGGCGGAAAACATATTGTGCCATAAACATCTTGGCCATATATTACACTCATCTCTGGATGATCTGGCCAAATATGAATCAGCATGAGTAATACCAAAGATATCCCATGATCTAACTCATTTGTGTGATTCTTGTGAACAAGGGAAGATCATTATAAATATGTACAATAAAAAAAATTCAAAAAGCTGGCTTAATTTGGTTCATGTGTATGTATGTTGAACTATATCACAATGTTCCTTTGACATGGGGTGGTTTCACATTATTTTCATTTATGAGTTCAGTTGGTTAGAATGGGTAATTTCGATTAGCCACAATAACTATGTGTCCTGTTGTACAAATCAATCCCAATCGGAATAAAGTAAGATGCTTGTAATTTTTTTACGTATCATACATATAATGGTACAAAATTTAAAAACATCCATGTGGTGTATTTTCTCATAAGACATAGGATTTTGCATCAGGTTGTAGATGTGATAAATCATCAAAAAAATAGAGTGGTTTAAAGATGAAATTAGATTATGAACTCCATGGCTAGAAAAATTCTTATTGAAAACGACCCACTAGAGAAATTAGGGAATGAACCAGTCTTGACATTAGTATACATATCTAAGAGGGAATTGTTGAATCTGAAGAATGAAATTCCTCTATTTGTGATGTGGAATGGAAATAATCCAACATTTAAATAATTTCAAATGTTTAGAAGTAAGTGTTTTAAACATGATAACGAAAAAACCGGGAAATCTCAGTTGCAATTAGATGAGGGGATATTATGGGCATAATCAGGAAAAAGAAAATTAATTAAATTCCATAATAAGAAGATGAGAAAAGTAGTTTAAACTAATAAACCCACTGTATTGTAATATTAATAGAATATTAAAAAATTTTTTGAATAGATTCCTAATAAATGTGATGAAGATTTAAGAAACACAAGGGGAGGAGAAGTGGAAAATGATTATTCAAAAGAGGATACTGATTATGAGTAAGAATAAGTAAAATCTATATGCGCCCAAAATTCAAAGAGTCATGATGAAATTGATCATAAATATAAAATTGGTGATCATGATTCACTAGTTCAAATATAGACAATGATGTCTTTAAAATAGAAATAATTAATTTCATAGGTAGAGCCTAATAGTTTTGAGGAAGTATATGGTGAATGAAACTGAGTTTATGCAATGAATGAGGATCTAGGCCAAATTGAGAAGAATTAGAAACGAGATATTGATTTTCAACCAATAGATAAGAATGGCTTATTAACTAATTGATTCTTTCACAATATGATTAATGGAGACAATGAAGTGATTCAAAAAATTCTGAATTCTATGTAAAGGTAATTCCCAGATAATGTCTAAAGATGTAGATGAATTATTTTGACTAGTTTCAAGGAGATAGACAACAAGATAAATCTTGGCCACAGATATGTAATTAATTTCAAAAGACTCCCATATGGATTTCAATTCATCATTTATGTATGTTCATCTACATTAATAATTTTATATCAATCTGCCAGATGGATTTCTTATTCATGAATATGATAAAAAAATTTAGTAACTGTATGGGTTAAATATATCTCTGTGGTCGTTGTATTCAAGGCTTGATTAGTTTTTGAATATGTTAATGATTCAATGTGGGGGAGTTGATGACAATATATTGGTCAATAATGGAAATAATAAAATGAATATGGTTATGTTGTATTTTAATGACATAATATTTGGTGTATTAGATTAAGTTCGGTGGAAACAAATCACATGATTCATGAAAAGTGATATTGATACGTCAATTATTGGTGAATGGAGATTTTTTCCATGGGTTATAAGTGATACAAGAACATAATTGATCATTTATTTCTCAATTTGAATATTCTAATTATGTTTTTAGAAGATTTGGTATGGATTATTCCAAATATATGATGACTTTGATGACTAATCAGTTGAAACTATCATAGGATGATGAAGGAAATGTAGTTTATGTAATAGAATAAATGAAAATCATTGTAATTCCATTATAGTTGATAGCCAAATAAACTTATATTTTTTTCACAAGCCATGAAGAATGGTTTCAAAGCCATCCTAAGAAAATCCACTTTCTTACTGTAAAAATAATTATTTATTATAGTAATCGAACTTTGTATTTCGGTTTTCTATATAGTGATGAATATCTGTAAGATTTATTATACTACACCGATGCATATTTGGATGGATTAACTGATGATAGAAAATAAATGTGAGTTTGGGCATTCTGTCATAGTGCATTGTTTATTTCATGGATAATCAAGAAAAAATATTTCTTTTTAACACCATATTCGATAAATATATTATGACTACTATAGAATGCATGCAAATATTGTGGATGAAGAAGAAAATTTATGATATTGGGGTTAAAGTTATGTCAATGATTAGAATCCATTGAGATTATACGATGGGTATAAATCTTAGAAAAGATCATTTACATTACTCATGGAAAAAAACATATTGAAATAAAATATCATTTTATTAAGAAGAAGGTGGAGTAATGGAATGTGAAGATGGAATATAGTACTATAGAACTACATCTTCTAGAAATTATAACAAATGGAACTCCCAAATAAGCATTTGAATGACATCGACTTGATCTGGTAGTTTAGTCAACTCCCCACACATGAAAATGTGTGAATGTGGGACACCTCTCCCTCAGGTATGATGTGTTTTCCCTAGTGTATAGATTTTTTTTCTAATCCCTATTTTAGGAAACAATGAGGTGACCTTTGGGTTCATTCAAAAAGATAGAGAAATAAAATTGTGCAATTGTTGGCGAGATATTGTCTTAATTGAGATAGGGGGAGATGATTGGGTGTTCTATGATGTAGATGGAGTTTCAACATTTTAAGGGTAATAGGTTTTTGAAAACCCATTCCATGCTTCTGTGAAAAGAAGCGAGTTATGTTTTATGTGGAATCAGTTTAGGGATATTAGTGTTTATCTTGGACATCTCTAATCATTTCAAATAATGAGAAACTAATAAGTGAGGTAGATTTATTTTTGAGTTTTATGATTCTAATGGTAATTAATAAAATGATATATATTAGTATATATGGAGTTCTTGATGAAAACAACAGATAGTCTTTAGGAATGATGGAATTCATTGCTGACATTTTTATTGTACACTTATTTCTCACACCAAGAATGGCATGCATGTGCATAAAATATGTGTTCAGTAAATATTTTATTGTTATCTGAAATGAAAGTCAAAAGTGTTGGTATAATATTGAAAAAAACATTAATGTCATATTCAAAGTGAAATGTTTTCAAGAATCCTAAAGGGGGATATTATTGGGAAAAATCCTTGAATGTAACATTATACTACTTTGGGTTGATTAATATTGTTGATAAATAAGGTTTCCATAGACATTTTTTGAGTGGCAGAGAGATTGTAGACATAGAATGTTGAAATAGAACCATGAAAAAGGAATTTATTTTTTGGTGGTGTTATAGAAAGATGTGTAAACAAGGGATCACAATTTCACAATGTGTGACTAATAATTGGGGTCCAATATAAGTATGATGGAAAAGGAGTTTTTGGAAAATGATTGATTTTCATGTAAAGGAAAAAATTTATTCCTAAGAGTGACAGTGATATCTAATTTGGAAGGAATGATAGGATTCAGGATATTACATTAAAATATGGATAATTCATGTAGTGAGTGAATGATTTGAATGTTCATGATTTACTATTTTCCACAAAAAAAAGAGATTCATGCATCCATTAAATACAGATGAGGATTTTGGGTAATAGGATTTTACACACCCAATGATACATCAAATCGATAGTTTCATCACTCAAGAAAATTTTATGCTCATAGATCAAGATGCATTATTTTTTTTCATGAAAGGTTCGGACGAGTCTATAAATTGATGGATAACCCCTCACATCAGTAGCTTAACCCTTAGAGAAAATTGTGGCTATGAATCATATAAAATTTTTTAACACATGGAGTTATAGTCAAAGTAGGTTGTGTGAAAGATTAAGTCGGAACCATAATTAATTTCCCAATAAATATGTGTTAAATTGGTATTCATAATTTGGATGAATGTGGAAATTAATGATATAATAAATTATATGTGAAACATATTTATTCATGTAATCAAATTACAATATTCTAAAAAATCAATGAGCACACTTCAATTGAGAGAGTAGTGAGAATTTATTTTGGTATTGGTTATAAACTAGGAGGGATAGTGTGTCACCTACAAACATTGTAATAGTTGAGCGTTGTAGTGGCTATGGTACAAACACACATTGAATTTATATTATCCTTTTACATTGTCCATTTCAGGTGAACCAAGTGAAATTTAAGTGTGTCATTCATTCTAAAATTTATGATAATACATCGATATCGGAAAGAGATAGAATATTGTTTTTTAATGATGAAAAAGTAACTAAAATAATAGATTTTTTAATATTTCATACCCTCATTCATCCCCTCTAAGTTTATTTAACATAGTTGGGATAACAAGTATCCATTTTCATGTATCATTGAGATGTTCAATCCACTATATGAAACCTATTAATTCATTAACATAGAAATTTGGTGTGGATATAAAAAATATAATGATAAAAATGAATATATTCACAAGAATATTTTTATTACAAGGTACAAACATTATAATTTCATTATTATTCACATCAGACTCACCAATTCTCTAATAATATTCATGGACTAGATGAATAAAGTTTTTAGAGATTAACTCAATCATTTTTTAGTTTTATTTAACGATGATATTATAATATAATCTAAAATCAGAGATTAAAATTAGGATCATTTGACTATTGTTTTGAGGAATTTTAGAAAGGATAAGTTATATGAATATTATAGTATAACTGAATTTTTGATAGAGAATGTATCATTATTAATGAATATTATCATTAGTATGTTAATAAATAAATATATATATATATCCTTCGATGAAAAAATAGGTTATTTAATAGATAAAATGAAAATATTTAATAGAGGACCATAGTTTCCTTGGATTACCTATGTACTTTTTGTAACTTTTGAGAGACTTTTCACAGTTGTCAAACCGGATAGAAATTCTTAACTGAGAAGGGTGTACTGTTTTTTTGAACTAATGAATGTGAACATATATTTAAGGATTTGGTTAAGAGGATATTAAGTTATCCTATACCCACATTACCCATCAATGGGTATGTATTTATGATATATAATGATTCATTAATGATGAGGTTATGTTATATTCTAATAAAAAATGATAAAATGATAGCCTATACACCTCAATAATAAAAGATCCATGAGTAATATTATCTGATGCATGATCTGGAGATGGATTTAATAATATTATCATTCAATATTTAGAAACATATCTCTATTTAGTGAAGTGAGAGAGAGATATATATATATATATATATCACAACAGTTTTAATTTTATAATCACATATAAGGATCTAAACATGTACCTACAAAGGTGGATAGAGATAATTACGAATTATGAATACTCAATCAATTACCATCTTAGGAAGGAAAATAATGTGGTAGATGATCTGAGTAAAAAATATCTTGTAACATTATCCATGATGACGACTGAGAAGGATCCAATATTCTTATACATAACGAGAATAGGCATTGAAATAAAAATACAAGGAACATTAGTGCACTTTTCTCAAATTATTTCTCAACCATACATTGTAGAGAAGATCAATAAATTCCCAAATAATGATCCAATAATAATAAATAATGTGGATAAATTAATGAATGGGAAATCAACATAATTAAAAATTTATAAATAAGGAGTTTTTAGATTTCAGTCATGGCTATATGTAACCTTAAAGCCTAATATATAGAAGTTTCTACTTAATGATTCACATAGATTAATATTCTCAATACACCATGGAAAAATATGAAATAAGACATCTAATATAACTAAAAGTGGGATAATATGAATATGGATGTTGTAGAATATAACTTAATGATCATTATATGTCAAAAAGTGATGGATAAAAGGGAAAAGTCCTAATTGATTAGGAAACCATTACCCATAACCATAAGGAAATGGGAGATAATAACAATGGATTTTATCACAAGTCTTCCAAATATAATAAGAGTAAATAATTATATATGGTTTGTGGTGGAATTACTCAAGAAAAATGATCACTTAATAACAATTCATGGGGAAATCTCACTTAATCATATTACAAAGATATACATTATAGAAGTGGTGAGGATAAATGTAACAACACTATTTATGGTATCACAACGAGATTCTAGGTTCACCTTAATGTTTTTGAAATGTAGTCAAATTTTTTTAAACTCATATTTAAACATCTGTATGACTAATCACCCCCAAACTGATGTATGACCTGAATGAACTATCCATGCACATGTGTATAATATGGGAGATTGATATATATACTTTAAAGGAATTTGGGATAAAAAATATCTTTCAATTGTGTTATAATACTAAAAAAGTTTTCAATCTAACTTTTAGATTACTCTTAGTTAATTCATAAATGGAATGAAATATATAATTATAAAATTTTCGTATAAATTTAGAGAGATTAGTATATTGGTGACTGAATTGGTTTATGAAATGAAAATAATGTCAAAAATGTTCCACAAAACATCTTAGAAACTCATAATAAAAAAGGGATATGCTGATAATCATCAATGAGATATATAGTTTGATATTAAAGATAAAGTGATCAATTTTATATCTCCATGGAATAGAGTAACGATGTTTGGGAATAAGGGAACCCTACTTCCTATATATATTAATCTATTTGATATTCTTGATCACATTAGGTTTTTGGACGATCAAATTTCACTCCCACCAAACCTATGTCAAGTAGATGATGTGTTCATGGAATCTATCTTGAGGAAGTACATACTAGATACCTCACTTGTACTAAATATTTAAGTGGTACAATTATAAAATTATCTCTCTAATGAGGATCATCAGATGAATATCTTAGACCATAGATAGAATGTTTTCTGCAATAAGAAAAATCACCTTGTAAAATTAATTTAGTAGAATCATATGTAAGGAGAAGTAATATGGAATCTTGATGTTGTAATGAAATATATGCACCCTCATATTCTTTTATCATAGTCTAAAAAATGATGTTTCATGGGTGAAATTTATTAAGGGGGAATAATGTATTGTCAACGACTTTAATTAATAAAAGTTTACTTCTTAATTTATGTGTGTGTTACACTAGGTAGTACAATATAATATAAAACACATATTCCACAAAATGAAAATAAACAAATCATTATTAATTTGAAAATTACATTTAAATAATAAAATTTAGATATAAAATTGTAATGTTTATAATGGAAATATAAATAGAATGAAATTTAATAACTACAATAGGAAAATCTGTACCGTCTTTCCCTCTAACAATGATCAAACAGGTGAGAAACACTCTAAAAAATAAGAAAATTTTGTAATATAATAAATATATTTGAGAATGGTTAATATATATACATTCATTTAATTTGTGTAAATTATGAATTAATTAAATTAAAGGTATTTATAATGAGCATAAAACCTATATGGTTGTGGAATATGACCATTATTATAATAAAACAGGTCATTATGAATAGTATCTTGACTTTTAAAATTTATTTTATACCATAGGAATGGTAAAATAATAGATTGGTATTTTATGAAAAACAAATATAAAAAATTTATATCATAAGACAATTAAATTAATGTGTTAACATGATAAAATAAATTTTTGAATAAAAGAAAGAAATATTTTAATTTTAGTAAAATATATATGTTTTATTTTCATTAATTTAAATTTTATAGTAATTTTCAATAAAAATTTATTTCCATAAATTGATATTATAATACATAATCTATTTGTATATAAATTATAATATAATTATATGAATTCCCATATAATTATTAATAGGGATAAAAGATTGGTTTTATAAAAAAAATCTATTATTTTTCAAGAATATAGTTTTTATGTAATAGTAAAAATTGTCATATTAAAAAATATTTTGAAAATTTTGAAGTCAAATTTGGAATCATCCAATCAAAATTATCTTAGGGTTATTCTTAAAATTTAAAATTACTTTTTCAGTGAATAGTGAAATAGAAAAAATGTGGTATATTTTATTATAAGTTATATAAACAATTAATTACATAAGGGGTGTTGTAAGAAACTATTATAATAGAATCACATGAAAAAAATGGTATAGATTATTTGAATAGACATTATAATTTATATTATTGCAAAAAAATAATAAACTAATGGGTATAATTTTAAAAACACCAATCTCCTCCCCTTATAAGTACAACCCTTCACCAACACTCTTATCGTTACACTATAAGTTCTTTACCTTTCCAAATATCTACCAAAATATCTCCCAAAAAGCCTTCCCATGTACATGATGTTCTATTATTATCAAAAAAACCATTCCAAGTATCCTTATGTTGTATCGTAAAATTTAATATCAAAAGGATAATGTAAAACTCTCTCTCAAATATCATAAATTCATTGCTTCTCATGCCTCCAAAAATAATTATTATACTAGTTTTTAAAATTAAATATTTATTATAAATATTTTTAAGTATTATTATTTTAATGCAATATAAATAGTCCATCAGATTTTAATATATTCTAAAATGATTATATTTCCCATGTTTTGGTTGGTTTGAATCCTACATGGATGACATATTTCTTTTTCCACAACCCTTAATGGATAATTATATGAATAATATTATAATTAATTGTGATGATAATTATAATTTTAAATCTCATTTTATTCTTGTTAATGTATTAATAAAAATGTATGTAAATAAAAACTATAGTTCACGACGGTTGATAAAACCACTATAGTGAACTGATTGTATAATGAAAATATTTATACTAAATTAATAATCCCAATTTTAAAAAAATATTGATATTTTATGCCAATTAATATTATTTAATATTATTAATATATTTTCATTTCACATCTAGACTTATATTCCCGCTTGAATAAAACCCTTATAATAATCTGAAAACTGAATCTCTTTTTGAACTGTAAAATTAGTAACCTTAGGAGAGTTGCAATAAACATGATGTATTAACATAATTATATAAAATTAACGTAAAAAATATTTATAAATTAAATACTGATGAAAAAATTTCTGAATCATTTCTTTAATAATTTTAATATGTTTTATTCTAAAAGTTATGTGATAATACTACGAAATTTAAGGACTAGAGGTAAATGAACATCTAAAACACCCTATTTTATTTAGGGATATTCACTTTCTCCATAATTATAAATTTATCACTATATTATTTAAATTTTTTCACTCATATATATATATTCCTTAATTATATACGTAGTTTAACATACCTTACCTTTTTGGGGATATAAATAATTATATGGTTTTATTCTCAATTTCATTCATTATGAATACCTGAATAAAGATAACTTCTCTATTTCTTACCCCATATCATGAAATAATTCATTAAATTGTTTCACCTTTTTGTTTTTCCATAAACAAATTATTTTTTATATAGACTGTTTTCCCTTTATGTTTTTATAAAAATTATTATGCTCTTACCCAATTTAATGAAACAATATCCTTTTTCTTAAAACCCTGCCCAAGAAGTTCATTTCCAAACTTACATCTACACTATTTGGATGAATTAAAATCCTTTTGAATTTAATTCCATAAACTATATGATTTTATCATTCATTAAGTAATAATAATGATTTAATCCTTTTTTTCAGGTGAATATTTATGATTTTCCATTTTTATTCACTATGACAATACTAAGTAAGCCATTTAATTTTTATAGGGTTTTCATATACTTATGAATTGTGTATGATTTATTTATGTGGAAAACATATGACTATACAAGTTTTGACTGTTTTTCAAGAGAATGAAATTATATAACCCCTAATGAATTGTTTAATGTTTTCATCTTATGTGGTACCATGTATGGAACGTTACCAGTCAACCTAGAACACCATGTTTTGTTGTCTTGGTAGTTATCCTAGATTTTTGATTATGGTGTAATGTTTTATTTTTTTCAAATTAATATAATTAAATGATATAAATATATTTATATTTCAGGATTATAACTTAATATATATGATTAACACCTTTTATGTCATCATGAAACTCTTCTTACCTCATATGTACTAGTTTTCAACTTGCTTTACACTCATTATTACCTCACTAGGATTTGAAGCATAATCATATATCAATTTATGTCCCCGTGGTATCTTATATAGTTTTAGATGATTAAATGGATCTTGGTTCATTTTATGGATAATAAAATAAATATTGTGAATCTTATGTTTAAGTGGACGTATTTTCTAACTAGTCCCCCGAAGACCCTAAATCTCTAGATACATGGGTTCTATTTTCTGGATCATTATTTTCAAAATCATATTATAAATTGTGAAATGAAATTTGGGTCACAATATATTGAATGACAGATCATTCCTTGTAAAATCCTTAATAATAGTCGTAATCTAAGAGAAGTTGGTAATGAACCTATTTAAAATTATTGTGGGATACACAAGAAACCACCACATTAACATTTCAAGGCTCTATGAATAATCCATGTGAGATATTACATTCCAAAAAATACCTCATAGGATAGAACTCACTCTCAGATGATTCCCAAATAGCTGGTGAAACATAATATCTCCAAACATGGCTGATATTTTCACTTCATGATCCTCCAATTGAATAAAAAATATAATGATTTCATCTATAAATAACACCATGAACTTGTTTAGAAACTCATGTTACAATTGATTAACAGATCCTATGAACATTATTGTATCATTAGTAACTCCGAATAGCATCACATTGAACTCGAAATACCAATAACGACATTAGAAAGTATTCATTAGAGTATAATCATACATTAATCTGATATAGTGATATCAATACCTCATATAAATATTTTAAAACTAGATAGTTCCCCTAAAATGATCATATAATTCATCAATACATAGGAGGGAATAATATTTATTCACTCTCATCTGATTCAAACGAGGGTAATCGTCACACAACCACAAAATAACGTATGACTTTAAATAAAATAGAATATGTTCTCTATAAAGATAAAAAAGGGATAAATAAATCAACCATATAAAATATTTTAAATTTGAATATATAACTCCCACAAATCATAAGGGGTCATCCAATATTGATACATCTTTATCTACTAAATAATTAGTTACAAATTTAACTCAATCTTGATATTCTCTCATTGGGGAAATGTCATAACCTCTTATGGAATAACATCAGGGTCCTCTTATACCATCTAGGGAACACCATAGGTTGATTCACTATTTTAATATCCACTATCCTATACATAAAATAAAATAGAGACTTAACAAGCCTCGTACATGTATGAGGGTCTTGATCACAAAAAATATAGTCTGGTCACCATCAGTGTCATGGAATTCGATTCACCCCTGATGAAATTGAAACAATCCTATACTAAATATATAAAATCCACGTGGTGGATGATGTTGTATGTTTGTATTTATAAACATAGGATGTATCAACAAGAGAATTTCTAGATTATCAAAAATTAAAAGTCTCGTTACACATAAAAAATGCTAGCTCAGTCTCCAACTGGTATTCCATTCGATATCGATATCTCTCTATCTTAATTAATAAATAATGGTACATAGTGGGTGAAAAAAGACATTAGATAGATCCTGAATCAAAAAATTCAAAAATCCATGTAAAAAAGATATAAATAGTACCTCTTAAAATGATTACATCACTCAATTCTAGAAAAACTAAGACATGCATCTAACTAAGCCCAGTTCCAAGGCCTCTCAACCTCTAATGGTGACCAAATCCATGAATTTTATATACCCAATATCCTAGAGTAAGAAATATATCCTAAGGATATCTGACTCCTTTATCACCCCTCTATGTTAATCATAAGCTAGAGTACCCAACCAATGTTTATACATCGACTGGAACTGCTACAATAGTTGAGCGTCAAACAGGACAACTGTCGCATACTATATAACAAGTAATGATAGAGAAACTCACTTCTAATGGAACTAATATCTATAATGAAATAATAACATTCCCAAAAAAAAATTTAGTGAGCCAATAACTATGTTCCCTAAATAATTCAATGGAATAAGGTTAAAACATACCCATGGCTGGATGAAACATATTCTTCTATCCTGACAACTATGAACTATTCACAACTCCATGACATGAAAAATATCAGTGACTCTTATATTGTGATGATCAAAATTTAATAAATCCATCCATGTTCCACTACTAGAAACATATCATATACCCACGGATTTGATCTATTGGTATATCCCTTAAAACTGTGGGTAGAGGATATACCCATGTCTTAAAAACTGTGGATGATGGAGTCATCTATTTTTATTAATACTGTTGGTATGCACATAGAGATTTTATCATACCAAAGGTTTTGATTATAATATGGGAATATATCTATACCCACAGTTTGGAGATCTATGGTCGTTTCTTTTCCCATCAGAAAATGTATACCCAAAGTTCATTGAATCGTGGTTATAAGTACCTTTCCTATTTGGAAGCAGCAACCCATCCAATCCATCCTAAAACAGTTATTAAAATATAGACAACAGTAGACATTCATTGCAGTACATATATTTTACATTTATCCCTCAACAAAATTCCTTCAATAAATTTTTACACATTTATTATACTATTAAATACACATACATCTGTACAACCAATCAATCGAGGTATTTAAATAACATCCAAATATCTCCTTACTATAATATCAAAAAATAAAGGGTATCAATACCTCCCTCATCCCCAATATACTAATCCACATCACCATTAACAATATAATCATCCCTAACAACATCATATGGAGCAGCAATAACACTACCTCCACCACCATCATCATCACTATTACCACCACCACTATATCCATCACCATCAGATCGAATTACACTAGGACCATCATTGACATCACTAAAAGATTATTTAAATAGATAATTTATTCCATATATGAATCAATATTAGTAGTAGACACTGATGGAATTGATCGACTTATTACTAACATAGACTCCAAGAAGAGTTTGGTGATCAATTTACTTCTTTCATGCTCCTGTAAAATATTTTTTTTTCTTCAGATACATTTGCATGAACTCTTTTCAAAACAGTGGTCTGAGAGGTTTGAGTGGATCCCTATGAGGGACAACACCTCTTGGGGATGGTTTTTTTGTAGGTTTTGCATCAGACTCTCCCTTGGTACTCCTACCTAACACGCAACTCAATTGATCATTTGGCATGTTGTTTCCATATTCATTATCATCATGGGCCTCTATGGAAGACTATTTGAAATGTAAACAATATATGTAACTCAATATTATGCATAAATATTTTAAATATAAATAAATATTATTATAATATTTTCTTGTGTTTCTGTATTTACTGCACTTCCATCCTTTTTCTTCCAAGCCATGAAATATAATTTTTTTCAAGGAACACAGCCTTCAATTGCCAATAACGCTTACTAAAAATGAAATTTATTATTATAATAATAAATTATTGAATAATATGAATGTGCTAAATTGATAATGAATTAAAATCATTTATTTTAATGAAATACATAAAATGAAGATGATTCTAAATATACATTTAATTATAAAATTAATACTAGTTGCATAACAAAAACAATACATAAAAATTATCATGCTAAACAAGGGTATGATATATATCCCTATTGTATGTTCATTTAGGTCCTATTCTATTTCTGTTATGTTATTTGGTTATCAAGTCACTTAATAAGTTTGATCAATTGGTCATTCTGTTCAATTTTTGTTTGGATGTTTGTTAAATTTAGTAAATTGACCAATTATTCATTTATCCAATTAGTCCATTTATGCCAATTTTTTCATTTAAGATAATAATGAAATTTGCACCATTAGGAAAATTAGAAATTTAGGCTATATCAGCTGATTATTCTATTTATGTCAATTTGGCCATTTAGTCCATTTAGTCTAATTAGTTCTTTTTTCCAATTAGTTTATATAGTCAATCTAGGCCAATTAGTCAAACTACAACAATTAGGATAATTTGACCAATTAATTCAATTTTTTCATTTAAAAAATTTAGTCCAATTAGAATCATTATTTGGAAAATTTAGGAATATTGGACATTAGACTATTAGGACAAGTGGAAATTAGGCCACTAGATAAATTTTCCAATAGGCTATTAGGCTGTCAGAAAAATTGGCCATTAGGACAATTGGCAATTATTCCAATTTTCCAATTAGGCCATTACACCATTAGTTCATTTGTCCATTAGGATATTAGGCCTCTACGCCATTTGGATATTATGACAATTGGACATTATTCTAGTTTTCCATTAGGCCAATTGGATAATTTTCCAATAGGACCATAGATCAATTGTACATTAGGCCATTATACCAATTTTCCATTAGGTCATTAGGCCAATTTTCTTATTAGAAATTAGTCCATTATGAAAATTGGCCACTAGTCCATTAGGAAAATTTTATAATTAATCTATTAATAAATTGTTCCAATTGGAAAATATGTCATTTATGCCAATAGGCCTATTGTCTAATTACCAATTAGGCTATTCCGAAAATTGACCATTTGTACATTAGTCCATGAGGATGATAGGCCAATTGTCCAATTGGATGTCATTTCATGAGGAAATTAGGATGTTAGGAAATTTGTCCAATTCGAAAATTGAACATTAAGAATGTAGGCCAATAGGACAATAATCCATTCGACCAATTGTCTAATATTACAATTGACAAATAGATCATTTTTAAATTACACCATTAGGTCATTAGGACCACTGGACAATGAGGCAATTTTTCCATTATGACAATTTCCCAATTGGCCATTAGGATGTTAGGACAATTTTGCATTAGGCCAATTGGCCAATTGGACATTAAAACATTACTCCATTAGGAAATTTAGAAATTAGGTCATTATTCCATTTGAACAATTATACATTAGGACATTATGCCAATTGTCCATTAGATGAATTGTACTTCAGTCCAATTGAATATTAGGTCATTTGGCCATTAGTCCATTAGGCCAATTTTCTAATTGGCCATTAGTATATTAGGATAGTTGGCCATTAGGCCATTCGACCATTATGTAAGTTGTCCACTATTCCATTATGACATTAGGCCAATTTTCAAATTTTCCATTAGGATGTTAGTATAATTATCCATTATGACATTAGACCATTAGGACAATTTTTTTGCTAACCATTAGGAAAATTTTCCTTCCGGACATTAGCAAAATTGACCTATTGGAAATTATGACATTAGGTTATTAGGCCAGTTTTTAGGTTGGACATTAGTCCATTATGACATTATGTAAATTGGCCATTATTCCATTATGATATTAAGTCATTAGGTCATTTTTCCACTATGTTAATTGGCCATTAGTCCATTAGGCCGTCAGGCCATTTAAATAATTGACAATTAGGAGATTAATCCATTTTTATATTAGGCTATTAGCCCAATTATATAATTGGGATTAGGCCATTTGAAAAGGATATTTACAGCCTTATATTAAAGGGATTAATGAAAATAAAACATAAAATTCATCATGAAAATTAACTAAGTAAATATATAAATAAATATATAATATTTATTTATATTAAATTACCCGATTCTTCTCATGCATGGGCACTATAGTGTACCCCAATGTGTGTAAACATGTCCTTTTTTTATTTTATTCCCGCTACATCCTAAAAATAATAATAAAATAAAAAATAATTAAATTTTCTAATGAAAACCATGAAATATTATAAATACTATAAACTCATCACCCTTCTAATTTGGGAAATTTCTTTGATATTGTATTTTTTGTTAGTCATGGAATATTTTCACACCATTTAAATAAATATTTAATATAATCATCCAACCAATATATAACACAAGATTATATAATCTCAAGAACTCCCAAAGATTCATCAACCTTTTAACCTTACTAGTTTTACCGTCGAGAAAGATAAACTAATATTTCAAAAAACATGTGAATTCATATAAGTAAAATAATAATATGGATATAAATTTTATAATATAATTACTTATATTATCTCCCATGTTTTATTTATGATGTAATTATCAATTTGCCTCTTTGAGACTGGTTGAACCAGAATGATACCATTGTACTTGAATAATGTTCACATTAAAATTCTACATTGACTGAAAATTATATCTATCATTTTATTTTCTTCATTGTAATACACCATTATTTTTGTTTAGTGATTATAGGATTACTGCATACGGGTGTTCATACATCACCTACTAGAATATTCCCCTACATATAATGAATGAAAAAAAACAAAAAAGTAATTATAAAATTGGAAAAAAATAGACGTGATATAATTTTACTCAACTATAATAAAAAAACATGATTCTTGATTCTCAATAGGCTCGGATGGATCTATAGGTTGTCCAAAATCAGTATCCACTGAAGGATGTGTTTTTATCAATGCATTATCTAAGTGATATTCATGGATTAGAGTGAAAGATGAAAGAACAAAATCATCATATCATGTATGGATATTAAAAAATAGTGGTGGCGTATACATGGAATTATATGGGTTGAATGTTTGGGGACACATCAAAGGATATGGATATGGTAAAGGTGGTAACATACCTATAGGGAACATTGTAATGGTATGGGAAGAATAGTCTTAATGATATTATGAAACATGCATTTTTTGGATCATCCTTGGAGGTTCAATCATAGGATGGAATGGTGTGGTTGATGGGGTTTCTGCTGGTTGGTAACGGTGGGAACATGTATGACGGTTTCAACATTTTTGTTTAGGAGGTCCCCTACTAAGACCCATAATATTAGGATGACTAGGATTCAAATATGGTTCAAATGAAAATCAATAAAAATTTGATAAAGAATATGTACATGAAATTTTATATAATGCTGATGAAAAATAATATAATTATTATACTCATAAAGGGATGTAGAGGAGGAAACTGACACTAACGCATCTACCAATCTATATCAAATAATCGCATCCTTAAAACATCATCAAAAAAATTCTTGATATATATATGAATGAAATGGACAATTTTTAGAAACTATTTCCAAAAATCGCGTGTACAAATTATAATTCAATGAAGTCATAAGAAATGTCATATCATGTTTTAGAAACATTAATTTTGAACCAAGTTATACATTTTTGAAAACCCAATTTTCATAATTGAAGGAAATATAATAAAATGAAATCAAACCAAACAACACCAAAAGACATATCATTACAAACATAAAATAAAATAAATTCATTATATGAATATTATCCTAAAAGACCCATTACATAGTAGATTAAATAATATGTGAACAAATATGATTACTTATATATATTACTCACCACAACATTATGTTCAACATAAACTATAAAAATGGGACAATTTGATTCATCAAATGAAATATTTTGGTCAACAACAATAGTATTGTCGATGGTTCCAATTTAATTCAAATCATCATGAAATATATGTATTGGGAGTACATTAGTTATGATAACATAATCAGGTATTATATGTCTTTCACATAAAACACTTGTTTCTCCATTGATTCCAAAATGAATGGTTCATCAGTAGCTTGGAATCGACACATGTCAAAAAATATGAATCCATAAACATCAATAAATATACCATTTCTAATCATTTAATAAGACAATTTACATTTTTTCATTATTACTCTACCTTGAGATTAGCTATATAATAGAAATATTTTCTCAAAAAGTCCATAAAAATAAATATTTTTAAATAGTTACTGACTATTTGATTCACTATAATAACAGTACATTCTATTAGTTAACATAACTACTTCATTCTTCATTATTATTTTCACATCATTATAAGTTGTAACAAATTTTTAACCATTGATTATTAAATATTTTCATTGAAGAACCAATGAATTGGGGCCAAAACCCAACACTATAAAATCTTGATAAACATAATCAACATGTAAAATCAATAACTATTATATATATATAATACCACTAAATTAATATCAATATTTTATATTAATTAATGTAATGGTCAAAAAATTGATATCATCCATGAAAGAAACTTCTGGTTTTGAAAAGACTCCCTCAGTCTCAAATATAAAGATCAATGAACTCTATATATAATGATTAAATATTAGCAACATATAATGATAATAAACATTTAAGGTATCTGTAAATTTACATAGTATGATATAACATATAAATATTAAAATTACTTACTTGATACAGTCATCGATCAAACCAATGTTAAACAATACTGTTTGATATGCCATATCCTTCTCTTCAATGCTCAATGTTGGGAATGTATATGACATATGAATTCCTCCTATTTGAGAAATGTATAAAAAATGTCTTGTTTTTTCCATAATAACCATCTACATTTTTTATTGGCTAGTTATTTTCTTTTTATTACAAAAGAAAAATACATTTAAAAAAATACATATATTGTTGATCTTTATATCCTCTCACAATGAAACCTATAAGATGATTATTCTTTTGCATATAAGATTTCATAATGCACATATTTATTTCAGTATGATAAATATTCTTAAAAAAATTGGTCCCCCCAATTTGTGTTTTAGTTTGAAGAAGTTTCATTAAATGTAGCACACAGATGAAAAATGATGGAGGATATTTTTCCATCTCACAAAAAATTAATGACTCATATTGTTGAATTTTTATCAAGAAACATTTCAACAACAATTTATCACAATGGTATCTTAAAATGGAACAATAAAATAACTTTTACACATACATTATTGGATGGAGAATACCAAATATCTATTCGGATAAATTCAATAAATAAAAAGGGATAATCATGGGTTTTTAGGGATACTACTTAAAAATACGTTCTGTTGAATTATTTAGGAACTACTAATGGAATATATATAATCAATATTTAAATTATCCAATACATGTAGAAATTTTTTTTATTTAAAGTTTTAATTACATGGTATTTATATAGAACTTATTATAATTATTCACCGACACACAAAAGATTTTTTTATGGAAAAATTACACAATCCAAAAAGTATCGATGAGATTTGAAGTCATCTTTGTTCATAAACATAATATTTAGTTAAATAGGAATAAAAATTTCACAGATATTTTTAACAATGTTCATTACATATATACAAGGACTTATTATATTGGTAGACCAATATAAAAACCCATAGAAGACAATTAAAATTTTACAATTATAAGTAACTTCAGTATCAAAATTAATTCTTGTTTTAGATTTAATCTTACCATTACTTAATGAAAAACTAACATAATTCAATTTATTAAGAACATATGTTCAATGTATACATTTATGTGGGTCTTTTCAATCAATAGTATTATCAAACCTTTGATGATTCTTCCTATATTGATGATCTGTTTGAATGAATAGTTGATGTCCCATGAAACTGGAACTACAATGATAATTTTTCAATCTAAATCACGTATTCTTCATAAAATTATTACATGATAGTTTTTTCTTCGTGATCCATCCAATAATCATTGTATACGTAGATAAATCATTTAATGTTCATAAAAGAGAAAGACACATCTGAAGTTTTTTTTAAAGAGGCATAAAATGTGCACACATCCATAAAAAGGTTTCTTGAATACATTGATTAAAGGTAAAAAATAGAAATATATTTGAATGAAATGATCCATAGGTATATATATTAGGAAACTCATGAATTTGAAATGTTTTTACATAAACATCAATGGAGAAAGATTATAAATATGAACAAAAACTAGCCACATGATGTGAGCAGGAAGAATCTGAAAAAACATATTAAAATCATCACTAGATATACAAAACATAACATTACACTCCTTATTTGGATGATAATATTTTTTTCATAAAATTCCCACCATGATAATCTATATACCGGATAATCTAACTCTACATTACCTTTATTTCTCTCTTCACCATTCAATCACATATTGGTTGATACTTCTAACAACATGAATAGTTATTAATGCATGTAAATACATGGAATGCGCCACATGAATTTCTATGGAATATAAGATGGTGTTTCATCTAATGATTCCATCGATCTAGTTTTATGACCTTATTTATAATCATTATGGATATCAGTTTCCTCCAAAAATAAACTGAAAAATTTCCACAAAAAAATATGAATTTTTGAAACACCCCAGGTAAATAAAGAATATGAAATTTTAATATTTATACATATTTCTGAATAAAATATTAATATGACTTTAAATGGGAATATATGCTCGATGGCGTACCCAACACGCAACAACGCGTTTCTAAGAATCTTATGTTGCACTCTAATAATAAAATAATATTATTTTAAATGGTAGTTAACATGTAGCCGTTGTATTGGTAGGAATGGATAGAAATAACTAAAATATGATTATATATGTTTTTAAATGTTTTTACATTTATCCAATAAAAGATAAAGGCATAAAATACGGAAAGAATTTAATTTTAGGCATATATGCCCTAGTTTTCACTAAAGGTTTACTTATCGCCTTTTGATGGAGAACCATCATTAAATATAGTTTTGTTCACACTTATACATCCTTTTGGACCAAATAAAACTCTTCTTAATAATTGGGACATCAAAATTTACTTTGTGTAAATTTTTGGTATCTTTCTGATAAAGTTCATTTTTTAATGAATAGTGTAAAATGTTGTATTTTAATTTAAAACCTCTTTTTAATATAATTTATTTATATGATTAGATTATCTTTTGAATTGGTTTTAAAGTGAAATTAGAATATATTTTTACCATTAAATCCAATAGTGGTTGTTGGAATTAATTTCACTTTGAAATCAGACATAAACTAGTGTCAATCTTTTGATACTTATTGTTTCATAAAAACACGCTATTTGCTCTGACATCGGGAATTAACGATTAAATTAATTAATGTGACTTATATGATTTTAATTTTGTAAAATATACTTCATTTTTGAATTCTGAATATAAAATATAGCTTATGGTGAATTTTTAGGATTTTTCTGAAAAACTTCAATTTTTGATGAATAGTGAAACCACTAAGTGGTACTTATAAAAAACTGATTTTTCCGTTTAAATGAAATTTTTCCATCTTTGTATTTTGAATTTCAAAAATATGACAGACATGGTTGTCATTAAGAAATAAAATGTGGTTCAATGAGATAAAAATAAATTTTTTGTGAATAGTAACTTATTAAGTTTTTAATCACGATTAGAGGTAATTAGTGTAGTTTATGGTAAGAATAATGTTTTAATAAAATTAAATGACCTAGAAACATGTCCTACCCTCATTTGATGTATCATGGCCGACCAATAAAATCCATGGGTCAACATGGGGACCCCATGGAGCCACTTTGGTTGGAAAATGATATAAATATCTTTTTATTTAATGTTAAAGTAAAAATGACACAAACATGAGATGTTTTACTAAAACAATTTTTACATGGTGTAATAAAAGTCATATTTTTTACTATAAATAATAATTGGAAAGCTAAAACTATTTCCTATATCATAGTATTTGTTTTTTAATTTTTAGACATTAAATAAGTTAAATTATGTATGACATCATGATGATGCAGTGATGACCTCATTATTTAACGATTTAAATAAAATGGAAGGATAATGTAATATCTCAGACCTACACATTTCAAAAACCTATTGGATGAGTGGATTTCGTACCCTTATCACCTTAACCTCTAAACACATTAATGTGGGACCTTTAAAATCCGAAACTCTTTTGAAAATAAAATAACATTTTGTAACTTTACAAGAGTGACCCTCCTCTCCTCTTATAAAAGGCCCCCACCTCTACCTCCTTACCCACACTCCCAAAGCCTTTGGCTCAGCCAAACCCTCACCATTTTGCCTCTCCACATCCCTCTATTACTCTTTGAAGCCTCACTTTGTGCATAAGTCTTCCCAAGGAAGCCTTTGAGCTCAAACCAAAGGGAGTTACCCGATTTTAAGGTAATGTCTTCACTTGTGTCCTTTTGTTTTATTTTGCTTCTCCAGCCCCCTAAACTCTTTTTCTTCTATTATTTTGTAACAAATACATTATCTCCAATAAACTATGACGTTTTTATAAGAAGTATTCGAGCTACACATACACACATCTACATCTAATGGTTAATGAACATACTGTTTCCGTGGATGGCGAATTTCTGCCTCCCGAAACGATGATTGTTCAACATTCTTCTAACACCTTTAAAGGTGCCCATTAAGATGGAACTATATTTATATATGATATATAATATGTTTATGTTTTACTTAAGCTTTTGTATTTTTCATTTATGGCATACCTTTATGGTTTCCATTATGGGTAAACGCGATATCTTCATTTAAGGGAGGACTACCGCCCCCTCAAAGTGATTTGATTCGTTAATACCATATGTGGTACGTATAAAGGATATATTTAATGATATTATATATGATACCATACTAGAATTAAAATAATATTATGTATCATTATGTTTTAATTCCATTAAATATGAAATAGAAATGGAAGTAGCAATCATGTATTCGTACGGCTTACCGTCTCCATGAACGGTGCATTTCATTTCTTAACTCTAAATGTTATGTAATATTATAAATAAATGTATATTCTGGATATATATGATATATATGATATCAATGTCATGAATATAATTCTGGATATAATGAACCTTTGACGACATGAACAACATGTAATTATAAGAAGTCCACTTTCATCTTAAGAACCAAATATCGACAAAACAAACATTATTAACTTAAATGATTACATAATGTTTATAACATGGAAATAAGTGATATAAAAGGAATAATGATCTTTAAAATGGTTCTTAAGGAAGTAGAAATTAACTCATGTTTATTATTCAGGATTTTAAAGAATGATTGAGTCATGTCGGACCCGAGGTAAGGGATCATACTCCTCTCTTTCTTTTTAAGTACACTCTTTTATGTCATTCCTTATAAGCTCATATTTCTTGTTATTGGGATGTTATTTTATATTACTTATACTATAATATTTATGTTAATATGATGAGAGGCCCTATTCTCTCTCATCAATTCATTTTGAATGTTTTGAGTGGCGCCGTTAGGCTGCCGAATTTTCGTAAGAGATTTAACCTCTCTCTTTCTCTTTAAGTACTCTACTTTGTGTAACTTCTTTAAGATCATCTTTGTTATTATGGGGGATGTTATTTTATATTCATCTTTCTTTAAATTTTATTTTAACGTGATGAGATACCTTATTTGATCTCATCAATCCATTTTTTGAAGTTTTATGTGGCGCCGTTAGGCTGCCGAGTTCTCGTAAGGGATTTTTCATCTCACTCTTATTCCCGTGAGATTTATGCTACATTTGCCACAATTTCCTTTGAGTGATGTATGTACTGACCATTATTTGAATCATTGTGTAATATTCTTTAATTTATTATTATTTACATCAATGTTGTATTCTCCTTCTTTCATGGGGCATATGTTTCGAAAGATACCCATGTCGGTAAGGGGACCTTTCACCCTCCTCTTTTTAAAAGACTTCTTTTGTTATGTCTTTTAATTTACATATTATTATGTTGGGATATGTTCTTATATATCCTTATTGATGTAAAGTTTATGTCCAAGTGATGAGATACCATTCACTCTCTCATCAACTGATTTTCTGAATTTTGAAGTGACGTCGTTAGGCTGTCGAATTATACCAAGGGAACTTTTTAACCCAATTTCGATTTCTTTGGGTTCAACATGTAGTTATTGAATATTTCATTCTTTGAATATGTGTGAATGACCTTTTATTGTTTTACAATTAACATCAAATAATATTGGGTGTGTTTATATTTGTCACACATAATTTTGAGATTGATTTATCCTTAATTTAAGGATACCTTCTTTATAAAGGATTTCATCACATTTTACATCTCTATTGAGACTTCATTTTTATTATGAACCAATTCACTCTTATATGGTGTATATACTGTCCTTTGGAATATTATATCATGAATCCATTTATTCTCATGATATTATAAATTTCTGATTAAATGTGATTCCTCAATTATTGTATTCAAGTGTCTCTAATTTTGGTAAAAACCCTTTAACCAAAATATCGCTTTAAATGTTTTAATGATCTGTTCTTATTAATATCCATGTTTTCAAAATGGTTTTAAGGATTTATTTATATGGATACTAATGGTTTAAAATGTCAAAAGATTCAAGGTGGTATGGGACACTATGATTCAAAAATCTCTTTATTAAATGTTTTAAATGGTGCTGAAAATGGTTTTTTAATGGATTCATTATTTCAATATCCTAAAATGTTATATTGTGATTGAAATGTGGAAATGTTATATTTCCTTTATGCAAGTTATATGTCATACATTTATGTTATGGTTCATGGGAATTGTTATGAAAACGGGTGGTTCCATGATAAACTAAGGGCGGGTGAGCCCGATATAGCTCTCCAATGCATTGGGTAACACGAAGGAGTGAAATGTTAAGGTTTCTCCAATGAGATTTAGGGAATATACTGTGATGGGTGTTCCAAACGTAACCAAGAGGGTTACTCCCTATGAAATAATGTTATTAATGCCTCAAGTTACCTTTATGCCTTATGATTTCTATGATTTATTCATGGTTTGATGAGGTATGTTAATGTTCATATGTTTTATGGGTAAAGTATGATTTCATTCTTATGTATATATGAACTCATGATTCCTTTCCATATTTTTATAACCCTTACTAAGATTTTTATGCTCATCCCAAGTTTTTGAAATGTTTTTCACAGGTCAAGGGAAAGGTACATGATGTGGTGATAGTGTCAAGGATGTGTCAAGAAAGAATCCATGTTTTATTTTAAATATGTTTCCGTTGATGGGAAGAATGAATATTGTCTTTTATGTAACCACATTGTTTAAATGTGGAATGTAATGGAAGTTTCATGATCTAATTCTCTAAAACACTAAACCTAAAAACATCCTCAATGTGTAATCTTGTAATAACTCAAGATTAAGGCTTAAGGCTGGGGCCTTATAGTGGGTATCAATGGTCAGTTTAGATAACATTAGAGGTTAGGGTATTCTTTAAGCATAAGTGACATTACCATAATGGTTAGGGTTTCAGAAAGAGTCCTAGTTTTAGATAAAGTGAATGAGTAAGTATATCTTAGTGTTTAACTTCCTCATTAGTATATGATGGTTTTGTTGATATACTCACACTGACATTTCTGTTTTTAGAGAATAGATGGATCTAGCAGGCACCAAAGAGACAACATGTTTGAAGGAAACTGTGGTGGTTCTCTGATTAGGATACTAGATAAAATGGAGGATTCAATGAGGAAACTCGTGGTTGTTCTAAACCAAATATCAAGGAGTCATGATCAACCACTTGAACATTGGTATGTTCTGTAATGCATCATGTACGAGATGACCAATCGATGTGGAAGTTCATCTAATAATTATAAAGGTAACCATTAGAGTTTATATGATCCTTACTTTTGTGGTAATTATGGGTTATTATATGATATACTGGAAAATTAAAGGCATGAGATAAACATGAGGTTAAAATATGTTATGATCATTTTTTATAATTTTATCTCTTTTTGGGGAATTATTTAAGAATTATATAGTTTTGGAAAAAGTACAACACGCAGACCGTGTGACAAACTGTCACATTGGACAAAGCTACGGGAATCAAACCCACAACAAAAATGTGACTGGTATTTATCACCTACCACTGGAATACGTGAATTCCCTAGTTAGTTTGACTAATTCTTTTTAGTTATATGATTTTATGAATTAAGAGTAAGTTTATTTCGGGTTATTTATGAAAATGATTAACCTATCATGGAGGATATGTGATTAGGTTAATTACTTTTCAAAACGAGACTTTAGGAGCAACTGATGTTTTTTGGAGATAAATGTTACGATTTAACTTGGAAGACTATGATACTAAATCCTTCAAATATTTGGGTTTCAATATTAGATTTGTTTAATTTGAATAATTTTATGGACAAATTTTTTATCGGATGGTCCTCGTTGAACTTTGGGTTTTGTTGGACAAATTTTGGAGATTAAGCATAGATTTTCTTTTTAAAGGGTTATCCATTTCTGGATTATCTGACCTTGTACAAACCTTTTTGGTTTTGGTTTTGGTTAAAGCCTAAAGATATGGGAAGTATATAGGTCTATTTGGTGGATTAGTCGATTCTCTATAAGTTAATTATAGTACTCTTAATGCGAACAAGTCTCCCCAAATACTCGTCTTTTGTAAAAAAAATATGAGTTTGATTAAGGAATCTAGTAAAAGTTGAAAGTCAACATGATAAGTGATTATGTTTCCTTATGAATAAATTCCTCAATAAAAAGTAACTTAAAACAAAAATGTTGTCTATTTACTTTTCCTACGGGGGAATCGAAAACCGTTTAACCCATCACAAGTTTGTGATTTTCTTATGGTTAACTTTCTCCTAGACATGTTTACTATCACTCTCCCTCGCGAACATGACCCTTTTCTTTTTCTTCCATGTCCATGTTTTTCTACATATGGGTTAACTCGAGTGACCTCTGTACTTATCTTCCTTTATTTTAAAGTGATTGTTTTACCGACTCTTGTTCCGATGTGGGACTTTCAAAGATGTTTCCAAGCTCAATTTTAAAAATTGGGAGGATGCAATTCCCAAAAGGGGGGAAGGATGTAACACCCCAGGTAAATAAATAATATGAAATTTTAATATTTATCCATATTTGTGAATAAAATATTAATATGACTTTAAAGGGGACGCTATGCTCGATGGCGTACCCAACACGCAACAACGAGTTTCTTGGGAATCTTACGTTGCACTGTAATAATAAAATAATATTATTTTAAATGGTAGTTAACATGTAGCCATTTTATTGGCGGGAATGGATATAAATAACTAAAATATGATTATATATGTTTTTAAATGTTTTTACATTTACCCAATAAAACATAAAGGCTTAAAATACGGAAAGAATTCAATTTTAGGCGTATATGCCCTAGTTTTCACTAAAGGTTCACTTATCGCCTTTTGATGGAGAACTTTAATTAAATATAGTTTTGTTCATTCTTATATATCATTTTGGAACAAATAAAACTCTTCTTAAGAATTGGGACATCAAAATTTAATTTGTTTAAATTTTTGGTATCTTTCTGATAAAGTTCATTTTTTAATGAATAGTGTAAAATGTTGTATTTAAATTCAAAACCTATTTTTAATCTAATTTATTTATATGATTAAATTATCTTTTGAATTGGTTTTAAAGTGATATTAGATTATATTTTTAACATTAAATCCAATAGTGGTTGTTGGAATTAATTTCACTTTGAAATCAGACCTAAACTAGTGTCAATCTTTTGATACTTATTGTTTCATAAAAACACGCTATTTGATATGATAGTGGGAATTAATTATTAAATTAATTAATGTGACTTATATTTTTTTAATTTTGTAAAATAGACTTCTTTTTTGAATTCGGAAGATCAAATATAGCTTAGGGTGAATTTTTGGGATTTTTCTGAAAAACTTCAATTTTGATGAATAGTGAAACCACTAAGTGGTACTTATAAAAAACTGATTTTTCTGTTTAAATGAAATTTTTTTCATCTTTGTGTTTTGAATTTCAAAAATCCAACATATATGGTTGTCATTAAGAAGTAAATTGTGGTTAAATGGGATAAAAATAATTTTTTGGTGAATAGTAACTTATTATGTTTTTAATCGCGATTAAAGGTAATTAGTGTAGTTTATGGTAAGAATAATATTTTAATAAAATGAAATGACATATACACATGTCCTACCCTCATTGGATTTGTCATGGACGACCAAGAAAATCCATGGGTCAACTTGGGTACCCCATGGATCCCCTTTAGTTGGAAAATGACATAAATATCATTTTATTTAATGTTAAAGTAAAAATGACACAAACATGAGATGTTCTACTAAAAAAAATTTTACATGGGGTTATACAAGTCATATTTTTTACTATAAATATTCATTGGAAATATAAATAGATTTCCTACATCATAGTATTTGTTTTATTATTTTTAGACATTATATAAATTAAATTATTTATGACATCATGATGATGCAGCGATGACCTCATTATTTAATGATTTAAATAAAATGGAAATATAATGTAATATCTAAGACCTAAACATGTCCAAAACCTATTGGTTGATTGGAGTTCGGACCCTTATCACCTTATCCTCGAAACACATCAATGTGGGACCTTTAAAATCCGAAACTCTTTTGAAAATAAAGTATCATTTTGTAACATTACAAGAGTACCCCTCCTCTCCTCTTATAAAAGGCCCCCGCCTCTACCTCCTTACCCACACTCCCAAAGCCTTTGGCTCGGACAACCCCTGCCAATTTTGTCTCTCCACTTCCCTATATTACTCCTTGAAGCCTCACTTGGGGCAGAAGTCTTCCCAAGGAAGCCTTTGAGATCAAACCAAAGGGAGTTACCCGATTTTAAGGTAATGTCTTCACTTGTGTCCTTTTGTTTTATTTTTCTTCTCAAACCCCCTAAACTCTTTTTATTCATTTATTTTGTAACAAATCAGTATCTTAAATATACTATGATGTTTGTATAATAAGGATTCGAGCTACACTTACACACACCTACATCTAATGGTCAAAGAACATACTGTTTCCGTGGATGGAGAATTTCTGCCTCCCGAAATGATGATTGTTCAACATTCTTCTAACACCTTCAAAGGTGGACAATAAGATGACACTATATATATATATGATATATAGTATGTTTATGTTTTACTTAAGCTTATGTATTTTTCATTTATGGAATACCTTTATGGTTTCCATTATGGGTAAACGTGATATCTTCATTTAAGGGAATGCGGACTACCGCCCCCTCAAAGTGATTTGATTTGTAAATACCATATGTGATACGTATAAAGGATATATTTAATGATATTATATATGAAAAAATAATGGAATTAAAATAATATTATGTATAATTATGCTTTAATTCCATTAAATATGAAATATAAATGTAAGTAGTGTTCATGCGTACATACGGCTTACCATCTCCATGAACGGTGCATTTAATTTCTAAACTCTAAATGTTATGTAATATTATAAATACAAGTATATTCTGGATATATATGATATATATGATATCAAAGTCATGAATATCATTCTAGATATAATTAACCTTAGACCACACGAACAACATGTAATTATAAGAAGTCCACTTTCAACTTAAGAACCAAATATCGACAAAACAAACATTATTAACTTAAATGATTACATAATGTTCATAACATGGAAATAAGTGATATAAAAGGAATAATGATCTTGAAATTTTTTTTAAGGAAGTATAAATTAACTCAAGTTTAATATTCAGGAAGTTAAAGAACGATCGAGTCATGTCGGACCCGAGGAAGGGGATCCTACTCCTCTCTTTCTTTTTAAGTACACTCTTTTATGTCATTCCTTAAAAGATCATCTTTCTTGTTATTGGGATGTTATTTTATATTAATCTTACAGTAATTTTTATGTTCATATGTTGATAGACCCTATTCTCTCTCATCAATCCATTTTGGATGTTTTGAGTGGCGCCGTTAGGCTACCGAATTTTCGTAAGAGATCTAACCTCTCTCTTTCTCTTTAAGTACTCTCCTTTATGTCACTTCTTTTAAGGTCATATTTGTTATGATGGGGGATGTTATTTTATATTATTATTTCTGTAAATATTATTTTAATGTTATGAGATACCCTATTTGATCTCATCAATCCATTTTTGGAAGTTTTAAGTGGCGTCGTTAGGTTGCCGAGTTCTCGTAAGGGATTTTTGATCTCACTCTTCTTCCCATGAGAATTATGCTACATTTGCCACAATTTCCTTTGAGTGGTGTATGTACTGACAATTATTTTACTAATTGTGTAATATTCTTTCATTTATGAGTATTTACATCAATGGTGTATTGTCCTTCTTTCACGGGGCATATGTTTCGAAAGATACCCATGTCCGTAAGGGGACCTTTCACCCTCCTCTTTTTAAATGACTTCATTTGTTATGTCTTTTAATTTAAATCTTATTATGTTGGGATATGTTCTTATATATCATTATTGATGTAAATTTTATGTCTGAGTGATGAGATACCATTCACTCTCTAATAAAATGATTTTCTGAATTTTGAAGTGACGCCGTTAGGCTGTCGAAATTTACCAAGGGAACTTTTAAACCCAATTTCGATTTCTTTGGGTTCAACATGTAGTTATTGAATATGTCATCCTTTGAATATGTGTGAATGACCTTGTATTGTTTTAAAATTAATATACAATTATATTTGGTGTATTTATATTTGTCACACATAATTTTGAGATTGATTTATCCTTAATTTAAGGATACCTTCTTTATAAGGGATTTCATCACATTTTACATCTCTATTGAGACTTCATTGTTGTTATGCACCAATTCACTCTTATATGGTGTATATACTGTCCTTTGGAATATTATATAATTAATCCATTTATTCTCATGATATTATAAAGTTCTGATTAAATGTTATTCCTCCATTATTGTATTCAAGTGTCTCTAATTTTGGTAAAAACCTTTTAACCAAAATATCGCTTTAAATGTTTTAATGATTTGTTCTTATTAATATCCATGTTTTCAAAATGGTTTTAAGGATTTATTTATATGGATATTAATAGTTTAAAATGTTAAAAGCTTCAAGGTGGTATGGGACACTTTTATTCAAAAATCTCTTTATTAAATGTTTTAAATGGTTTTGAAAATGGTTTTTTAATGGATTCATTATTTCAATATCCTAAATTGTTATATTGTGATTGAAATGTGGAAAAGTTATATTTCATTTATGCATGTTTTATGTGATACATTTATGTTATGGTTCATGGGAATTGTTATGAAAACAGGTGGTTCCGTGATAAACTAAGGGCGGGTGAGCCCGATATAGCTCTCCAATGCATTGGGTAACACGAAGGAGTGAAACGTTGAGGTTTCTCTGAAGAGATTTAGGGAATATACTGTGATGGGTATTCCAAACATAACCAAGAGGGTTACTCCCTACGTAAGAATGTTATTAATGCCTCAAGTTACGTTTATTTCTTATGATTTATATGATTTATTCATGGTTTGATGAGGTATGTTAAAGTGCCTATGTTTTATGGGTAAATTATGATTTCATTCTTATGTATATATGAACTCGTGTTTCCATTCCATATTTTTATAACCCTTACTGTGCTTTTTATGCTCATCCGAAGTTTTTGAAATTTTTTTTTCACAGGTCAAGGGAAAGGTACATGATGTGATGATAGTGTCAAGGATGTGTCAAGAAAGAATCCATTTTTTTAAATATGTTTCTGTTTATGGGAAGAATGAATATTTTCTTTTATATAACCACTTTGTTTATATGTGGAATGTAATGCTAGTTTCATGATCTAATTCTCTAAAACTCTAAACCTAAAAATATCGTCAATGTGTAATCTTGTAATAACTCAAGATTAAGTAAGGTTTAAGGCTGGGGCCTTATAATTTTATTAGTAGAAAATGTTATCTAAATATTTAACATGCATAACATATAATTATTTGAAGGAATATCTTCACCATCGAGAAACATGTTCTTTAAAATGTAATAATACAATAAATGGTGGTATTATAAATTCCATAAATTATTTTCCTTGATATAACCATATTAATCATTCCAAATTCATTATTTCAGTACATTTCTGATATATATGAGTTCTGGAACCATCAATTATTATTTTCACCCTCTCATTAACATAGTCTTCAATATTTTACTCACGTGTAGTGATATCATTACCTTCCATATCTGGAATAATATATCCCTCATGATGATCCACAAATTGAAAGTAATCAAATATCAAAATTCTTCATACCACATCTTTCATTCCATCCATGAATAATAAATGATTTCCTCATCTATCCATTGTGATACCAAATATATTATTTAATTTTAAATAATTATTTATGTATATGATATGTATCTTGTTTATAAATTAACCATGGTCTTATATCACAATTATAACATGGGAACTATATATGATTTCCATCTGGAACATTGTTAAATGAGAAAATAAAAAATAATTTCAAATTTATTTTGAATATAAATCTAATACATTATATTATATAAAAGATGTCATGTTCCATCCTAAAATATAAATTATGATTACAAAAATCAATAAAAACAATTTCAATATGAAATTCATCAAATAAACTAATATTTTTAATATAATATAATATATATCTAATATGTATTAAAGGATAGGTAACCCTCAAGTTGTATGATATATGAAATGAAATAAAACATTTTTTATACAAAAATAATCATATCCAATTTGATTGGATTCATTTCAAATTCCATGTGAAATTATAATATTAAATAGATGTCATGAATGGAATAAATTCTATAATCATATTACTTTATTAATATAATGTTCAGCATTAATGAAAATACATACATATTATATGAGGTATTTATATACAAAAAATAAAATAAAACATTTAAATATTCTATATAAAGACTCATAAGTAAACAATTGAAATATTATTTTAAAATAGGAAAGGGTCCAAAAAATATATAAAAACGAATAACAAAAATATGTATAATATGTAAATCGTTTTTGGATTCAATATAATTTAACATTAAAAATATTTTCTTTAATATAGACAAATAAGTAGAAAAATTCCATAGTAATATTTTAAAATATAACTATCTGAACAATTATATCATATTTGAAATGATTTTTATTCATATCATTAGAATATTCTATAAAATGACATAACTGGAAGTCAATTACTGAAAATTGAACCCATCAATCATAACCTTAGGATTTTATAATAAAAAATAAACCTTATGTAATGAATAAATAAATTTCCATATTTAATTGATTCCAAATGAGTCATCTCAATAAACTAATAATAACAAATAAGAAAATGAAAACTATGAAAATATCTTCTAATAACCTATATATATAAAATTTAGAAAAGCCCATAATCTTCCTGGCCTATGAACTGCATGACATCAACCCTTGCTGAATAACTACCTAGTATAATTTTTCAAACAATGTATAATAATTTGTATAAAGAAACTATTAATAAATTCAAATATATAAAAGGAAAAATCAAACACCACCAATAGATATAAAAAATATAATACTAATGGTTGATCCAAATTATTATTAGTAAACCAAAATCCAAAAAATTAAACATCTTCCACAAATAACCTTATTTCAAAGTATATATATGAATCATAAACTAATTGTTTCATAGTCAGGTCTTCATATAAGGACAAAAATTAAAAATATCGTACGTAGAAAAGAATACAGATTTTGAAATAACTATTAAATAAGATCATAATTATAAAATTAGTGAATCAAAGGATAAAATTAGAGGAAGAGAGGCATCAGTCGTCGCTCTGGTTATGGAAAAACATCTTGGAAAAAGAGTGGTGGGGGTGTGGATCGACGAGTGAGGGTGGAGGGTGGGAGGTGAAAAGAATGTGAGGCTCTATCCCAATAGTTTTTATAAAACAATTAGTATTGATGAGATATACGAACAATTTTTATAAATCATGGGTATAGATAGTCTCCATGCAAGCTATACCTATAATTTATATAAACTGAGGTTATATCTCTATGTGAATGGCCCTTATTTTCAATATTAGACTTTTTCCCTCATCAAAACCATGATAAAACATAAATAGGCTAACCCATTGTTAGATAGTTGGACAAAAATCATCATCAAAACACCTCTTTCTAGAATCCTCATCTCTCATAAGGTAATAATCTTTTCATAGGAGGTTATTGTATCAGATACAATAATCCCACACACTAGAAATCACCAATTGATGTGTTTTTATCTTTCGGCAAAAGGAAACCTTTGGGAAAAAAGATATAAACTCACCATAAAATTGATCTCTGATCATATCCCAAAAAATACCTGACTCATCATGACCCTTGAGGAAAAAAAGCCACTACTATAGAGAAACCCATAGATATGTCACCATAACAAATGAATCCCAGTTAAACATACAAGAATTAATTTAATTCGATGATATATCCACTACCAATATTAAATCCACGATCCCCAAATATGAAATGGTTCTCTCATACTTTTATATAACATGGTGATAAAACTCATTGAGTGACCTCCTCTGAGTTTCATCATCGATGACCTCTACTTAATGATGATATTCTAAAATGTCCTATATTATGCATTCAACATGAAACATATGTGGATTTGAACATGGATCAGTATCTATAAAATTATAATTTTTTTTAACTCAAACACTTAGTAAAAATAATATTTAAGGTTAATTACTAAATTCTTATAAATCTATTTCTGGTTGTCTACCTAATTCAAACACAAGAACAGATAATCACAATGCATGATCCATACCTATATATCTACCCCAAAAAAAAATCAATTACCATAAAATATTTCATAAAATTAAAATTCTATAGATTAGGCCATAGGGGTACCTATAATATAGGGTCCTAGATGGTATCACTTATTTGTAACATAGACTAAGAGTTTTTTATACTCTTTCTATACAAACCCAGGGATTCACATCAGTTTCTAACTATAAACTCCATTAGATATCTATATATCTAGCATTTATAACACTATTTAATAACCCCTTTCCTCTAAAGGTACCTCTCTTGGGATCGAAATAAATAAAGAGTGACAATAAAACCCAAATCCCACCTCCATTAGAAGAAACATTGTATATTAACACTGATGGTATATCAATCATACACATGGGAGGAATAATGCATAATACAAATTTAAACGATACAAGATAAAAAAATACACCAACCGTAACAATGTATAAATATATAAGAAATCCAAATACATGTAATGTCCAAATTTTTTTGAAATAATTGAAATGTACTGAAAGGAAATCCTTAGTAGTGACCATTAATCTCTAATAACTCTTGAACTACTCCCCATGCTAGCCTCACCCAACATGATCACCAAACAACTCAAATTTACATGAAAAAAAATTTATATACAATTTGGGTTAGAATTACATTTATACTCAGTGGGATCCACCCTAAAACACTACATTCATAATGTGAAAAATGCATACCCAATACCAGTGAAAAAATGAGAAAACTCATTTCCTAAATTGGTAAATCTACTCTTCCCATCCCCAAAATGGATCATTCAACAAGTAATATCAATTATTAAACCATTATATATAAAAATAATATATATAAAAATGTTATTCCATTTCAACTTAACCACTTTTATGTCACCCTCACACCCTAATTCCTCACATCATATTCTCATCCCTTCCATAATACATCATGCATCATTCACCTTAAGAAATCATGTCACCGCAATTCTACATCCTATGTCACATGAACCTCATCAACAACATCCGCATTAATAAGCATGATTATTCATAAAATAATATATGACCCATGTAAATGCATTATACCACAATCCAAAAAACCCATGCATTAACAACTTCGGAAGTCAAAACCCCAATTAATAGATACAAGTTTATTCTATAACCTAAATTGTTAAATATCAGGGAAAAATGTATAGTAAAATGAAGATCCATCACATCCCAGGTAATGATATGACATATAGAATAGTCTATTATATATAATTATATTCCTACAAAAAAATTACAAACAAAGGGATAATGTGGGAGAGGGAAAATTCAACCATATATTCACTCATCATTCCAGTTGTTGAAGAAAAAACCCAAAAACATTTGAGTTTTTATTACCCTACAAACATAGGTGGTTAATCATATGAAATAATAAAATAGAATATATTTCATAAATCCACAGTATGGGAAATTACATAGCCTTTGTCTCAACTTCATCTATCATAACAAAAGACAACCAGATAGAACCTCTATGGTCTAGATCTCATCTAATACACAAAAATCATGTTTCAATATTAAATAATTTACTATCTATTAATTATTTTTATTCCATTTTCATTTCCAATATTTATTATATAATATTATAAACCATGGTTTATTGGATCTATAAAATTTCTAACTTATTCTCACGTATTTCATCATCAATTTATATTTCTTTGACCTACCCCTATTAATTTATTAGTTCATTTATCATTTCTTAATTTATCGATACTCCATGACTCATCTTAAACACCGAAAATTATAAACATTTCATTCATAGATTCAAACATATTTATGTTGTTGGAAAACATTCATATAATATATTAACATTTAAAATAATTTATCATGAATACATATAAATGAGAACGTCACACTCTAAACTCAACCTCATCACTGCAATGTCATTCTCACACAATTTCACATATTATAATTTGTCCCACTTTCACCAACATTGACCATAATTTATCCCAATAGTCATAACCAATTGGTAATCAATGTTCCCAACCCTTTCAAGTTAACTATAAAACACATTATGTCAAAAAAGTCAATAATATAATATGTTGTGATCATAAGGAAATAAAGTTATTTTTATAAAAAATCAATGTAAACATTGAAAATGAAATCAATGAAATAAAGCCTCCGAAAAAGGGATTTCTTAGAACGAAACATTTATCTATAGAAAAAAACAACTTTAATTCTGATCTGGAATTAACTAGTATATGACGAAAATGTTTTACCTATCAAGAAACCTACAATTATTAGGTACAAATGACTATAAATATACATACACATGCTGGATGAATTAATTGCATGTAAAAATAAACTATTTAGATATTGGAAATTAAATTATAAGACTCTTACATTAATAACATTGAATTACTGGATTTATACAGGATATATTTTCTAGAATATATTTCATGAAATATAAAATAATAAATACAACTAATAAAAGATATCAAACTATTTTTTAAATCAAGATATAAATTCATGAATATAATTAATCTCATGTTAACATAGTTTACCAGCCATTATTTTAGTCCCTATATTTGGAAATTTCAATTATCTATAAGGTGTGATAAACCTATTATTTCCAATATCTATATTCCATAATTCAAAAAACATATTACATAAAAATAATAACAAATAAATTGTATTATAACATACAATATTTTTTTATTTTTAATTCATTATTTTTAATTAATCGTCGATTTTTTATATTCCATTATACCTTTTGACATAGATAATTTCATTAATTATTGAAAAAAATAGTAAATCACCACATTATATTTATATATATATTAGTTGTTTGGGGAAAAATTACATAAAACACATTCACACAACACACATTGGTAAGAAAGGCTGACTATATACCCCTAAAGGATATCCCACTCATCAGGCCTTATTTATTAAATACATGGACTGAAGGCCAAGTGGGTATGAAGCCCATTACATATCCAAAAGGCCCAGTGTAGCGTCATTCCTACACCATACCACTTGCATCAACCATCCTACTTCATGCCCATGTCCCCACATTCTTGTAGAAATTCACTCCAATTGGGATTTGAACCAAGGTCTGATGCATGATTACAAGTAGCCTTTAAAACTTGTATAAGCCCCCAATTCCCACTATAGGATATTTATATATAATTAAAATAAAAATAATAATATAAAACATGTGATATTATATATATTTTAACTATTGAAAAAATTATCATAATATAATATTCTACAACCTGTGTTTTTGAATTATTATTATTCTTTTATTATTTTCCAATATTATTGAGATTTATAGATTATTATTTTCAAAAGGTTAATTGAATCAGTTTACCTAAATAAAACAATTAATAATGAAATCTCACCTTGAGAAAGATATTATAGAGAAGAATCATATAATTTAACTTGGAGTAATATTTTATTATTTGTATGCACATAAATAATAGGATAAAAATAAATGCACATAGGTTGGAAACTCATAAGAAGAACATAAACGATATTAGAAGGGTTGAAAACTCCCAGAATATTGTTTTTGGATCATCTGGATTCAGAGAAATCTTGAAGATCATGAAAGGGGAAATAAAATTAATTTTAGAATTAATATATAAAATTCCCAACATATTCTAAAAATGTATACAAACATTCATTTAAAATCATCATTAAATTAGTTTTGAGTTAATTCCCTCCACATGACTCGTGTAATTCCCCCAATAGCATGGATTTGTAATTTATAAATTATCTAAATTGTCTAATTTTTAAATCCAATTTTTTCCCTTAATCTATTATTATTTTATATTAAATTTTAATTTTACAACATTCTTCAAAAAAATGTATTTTTATTATAGGGGATGATCGACCATGATGATTGACTATGTGATGTGAGAACATGTCAAACTCATAGATTGTCTGGCCAAATAAACAATTAATTGCATGAAAAATATGGTCATCCACATCGATCAAACATATACGTAATGGAATAAATTTATAAATAAATTAATGGATTTACCATGTGAATAAATTGATTGTCTACTTGACCGAATATTGACCATGCCACAAAGTGATCGACAACATGAAGGATTGACCAGTAGAAAAAAAAGTGATCACATAAAGGAGGTATTGATTAATTGACCAAACATAAAATTTCATGACTTTTCAATTGACTACATGAAAAAATATACAACGAAAAGATCATTCATGTGACGACATAAACAAAAATATAAATTTAATTCATAAAATCCTCGTGATACCTCTAAGATTTAGGAAACACATAAAAAAGGTGTTAAAAATATTGGTCCTTAAAATATAAAGATTAGAACATTTTTTAAAATTAATATTAATATATATAATATTTGGACCCTTGGTTTTAAGACCATATGATCATGTTTTGTTCCCTCTTGACATCCCACGGGAATTATCCATGGATTGAGTCCTTCTAAACGCTAAGACTATTTGAAACCCATTTCCTATATTATAAACAAGTAATTTACTAGGTTTGTTTTCCCACCAGTGGTAATGTGTAATGTTCAATACAAATGTTTTATCCCTAGGGGAAATACCAATGGTACCCATGGGTTTGACTCTCTCCATACTGGGATATTTACTATGTATGGAGCCCCACTAGACTCGGACACTATTTGTGAACTATTTACTAGATGGGGGACATGTGACAGTAAAACATAGCAGCCCCACAAAGAGTAATGTTTCATGTTTAATACACATGTTTACCCCTAAGTGGTGTATACAATTATTCGATGCTTCCATGGGGACTCAGGGAGGTCTCAGTTTTGAGTCTCATTGAGTTCTCCCCTACTAGGGCACCCGAGTGGGGAGTGCTCGTGACTCTGGATATCTATTTGTTTTGTTTGTAATGACTCCCTTAAATGATTTAAATCAATATTTAATTTAGGGTCCCCTGTATAGTGAAAATATTAGTATGTTTCTCATGTAATCACATAACGACACTGAAGTTCTAGTACCCATAACCATATGGGGAGGGCTAAACTAGTATGATCATGGATTACATCAAGGGTTGGGGTTTCTTTATATATATATATTCTCATTTACATAAATTTATATTAATATATATATAAAAATATAAGTACTTAATATTAATATAAATATATTTTTAAACACAAACACTTGAATATATGCATATATCATTTTATAACAAAAAATCGTCGGATCTTGGGGTAAATTTCTTTTTCCACAATGTGTTACGATTGGGTTTGAATCCAAACCCACTCTAATAAATCCTGAATTTTGGTGTTTCAATAAAAAACCTTGATACTAAGGTATGTGGTTTCCTCGGTATAGTGATACAAGCAATGGGTGGTCCTTAGAGTATTATAAAAATATATCTACAATACTAAAAGACGCTAATAATCCATGAATAATGATAGTATCAATAAAAATATATTTATTTTTATAATATTTAGAAATATCAATGCTTTTAAACAATTGATAAATAATTCTTTGGACACCATTAATGGTCATTTATGCAGTTTTGTAACCTATATTCATATATTTTGGGATCATTATGAGAAAAAAATCCTCTATTTTTTCACTTTATTCTTATTATCCTTACTTAATTATTCATTTAATTAATTTAATCTACTCTTAATATTATATCATTACATTACCTTTTATTGAATTCCTTTATACTATGATTAAGTTCATGTTTTAATTTTATCATTTTGTATCAATCATTGAAAATAATTCTCCCAACATGTTATTGTTATTATTTCAAAAAAGCTAAGAAGGTTATTCCAATTGGTCGAATCATAAATTTCATTATGATCATTGATAAAATTATACCCCCTCTAAAATAATTGAATATATATATATGTATCCATGTGTTTGTAAAATATTTTTCTACTTTGTTACAATTCCTCCATCATTTAATTATAAAGTGTAATATTGAAAAAATATTGCATAGAAGAGGTTAACGTTGTTATTATGATCAAGGTGGTCTTAAAATGACTATAACAAGGGAAGGAAATCATTATAAGTTGTTGAAAATTGACAATACACAAAAAAATCCAATAATGATGAATGTGAATGTTTCTAGTGTGACATGAAAAGGAATTTTTTTCATACTTATTATATACTAAATCATTTTGTTGATTTTCATAAAAAACAAGTGAATGGAAAAGTGAATATCAATAAAGAAAATTTTATAATACAAAACATGATGTATCATGATATTATCATAAATTTTGATATCTATAATTTATTTTTTAACCATGAAGTTTTAATATATAATGATAATTTATAAATGATTGATAAGAAGGTGTTTTTTATAATGTTTTTTCAATAAATTTATATGTTTTATATATTTATTATTTTGTTTTAATTGTTATATGTATGATCAATTTTAATTTATCTACCAATAATGAACAAATTAAAGTTTGTATTCAGGTTATTTCCCATGAATCATCCTAGATATACTTAATTCAATCAATTGTATTCTATTCCTTAATGTAAATGTGAATATTTATTAACATAGATTTTTTCATTACCCAAATTGAATGTCAGTATTTTTAAAATTATGGGTGAGGTGAATTTGTAATATTATGTCCCTAAAGAAAACAATGAAAATAAATCATTTTGAAATTACGTTGAATAATGTATATATAATATTTCTCTTAAATAGGTAATATCTAAAAAATAAAAATATATTATTTGGACTTTATGAATTAACAATATTATGTTGTGTAATTTTCGTATATCATCCATGAAAGTGGAATTTATTTTATATTTGTTTATGGTGGAATGATAATTCTTTTTATCAAATGTATTTTATAAAATTAATTTTATTGCAAAAAATAGTTAAATAATAATCATCATCATAAATAAAATGAGACTTTTATAAATAAGATGATAATTATTGATTAATAATGAATTATAATCTAGAAACAATGAAATATAATAAGTTAAATCTCATATTAATTCATTGATGTGAATGAAATTAAAATTATCTATTTTTACTCTTTGATATAAATAAAAATATTCATGTTTTTTAAAAACAATTAGTTATATCAACTCTGAATATTTGATAAATCATACAAAAAATAATTTTATCATTTTATAATCATAGGTAGAATGTGGTATGTGTTGTGAATTTTTTATATTTTTCCACATTGATTATCAAGCCACATGTATTTTTGTTTAAATACATAGGGATCCTCTTTTAAAAATGATTGAGCCATAATATCATGACATGACCAGAGAAAATTATAATTATGTGTTACATCATTTTAGATGAAATTTTAATATATTAATCGATAATTATGCCCCAGAACCATAAAGGATTAATTTATTTTGATAAAATATATCAAGTCAAATAACTTCATGAAATATCATCAATATCTCCCATTAAGTTTCTTCTCTAATTATACCATTATTAAACATATAGAGCATAAAAAAATTATTCATAACTGAGCAAAATTGGAAACATAAGAAAGGGTGGTATCTTGTTCTCTATAAATGTAAACATGGGAGGTAAATATTTATGGTCATTAGTAAACAAATGTAATCATAAGGGTATGAGATCATCACTTTAACTTAAATATTCCTACCTAATCAGTCATAGTTGATAAATGATTACTCATTGGATAATACATTATCATTTTAAAATACATTAGTCATAAGTGTGAATAATTATCATTAATAAATCATGAGATATGTGATAAGATCATAATAATATGAACCTATCATGGGAAATATGGAAAAAACATTATCAAATAATATCATTTCATTTGTTAAGCCTTTTGTCCAATACTATTATCACAATGTCAACAATGTCCCATAATGGATTGGGATAACTCCCCAAGATCTTTTCATTTAAAAATTTGTTCACTCCCAATCATTATACATATTATATCGTGGTATATCAAACATCAACCAATGAATTATAGGGATTTAAAATTACCAAACATCACTTAATGAAATCCCTACATATGTGTGAATCGTTATAATAAAAACATTCATAAATTTATCATTGCATAATTATTGGAAAAGAAATGGGTTTCATAAGGATTAAATCACCAAATAATCATAATCTGTCACATTTATTAACATGTATGGTATCATTGGATAATATACCAAGTGAATCATAATAATCATCAAAGTATGCTTACATAGATTAAAAATACCACTAATAGTACATTCAATCATTTCATTGAAAACACATGATAAATAATATATTCTTAAAATAACACTTTAAATAAAAATCACCAATATATTAATATAATACATTAATTTTAAATTAATCATGGAAAAGTTTAAGTGAATAATCTAATCAAAAAAATTATCAGGATGGTGGTAAAATTCATTCATGTTGTAAATCCTAAAAAAGTAATTTCACACTATTTGTAAAAATTCAAAAATAATCTTTACAAAAAGTTTTAAAATGTTAGTTTAAATTATCTTAAAATAAATATAAATATTGTTGAAAATTTTATTAAATAATAATTGGATCATAAAAAATATTATTCGTAAATATATATTAATGAACATGGACATGAAAGAAAAATATTACCAACAAAAGCGAAAATAAGGTCGAATTTTTATTAATAAATAATTATTATATTAATTAACAAATATGGGATAATGATAAGAAACAATTACCAACTCAGAAGTTATTTAAAGGATATGTTTTATACAATTTATATCAATTTAAATTTAATAAAAATAATCTTAAAATTAAATGGTATTGTAACATAAACACGTACAATAATTATTGAATTTATTCATACACATTCTTAAGAACCTATATAATAGATATAATTTAATTATAAATATAAACCAAATCCCAATTCATTCTTTCCTAGAATTTATCTTTTCATTAAAATAAAAAATTATCTATTTTAAAAAAGTTATTCATTAAAATTAACATTTGGGTGTTAAATATTCGGTTTCTCAAGCGTGTTTTGGTTCAACAGATTAGTTCCTTACACATTGATCGATGTTTTTTCATTTATTTAATCATAATTATATTTTAATTAGCATAATTATTTATTATAACACTATAATAACAATTAATATAATGATGTATGGAAAATTTAATTGCATCACTTTGTCGTGATGATAGTTCGTATGTACGCATGAGTAACATTTTTATTTTCCAAAGAATGGAAAAAAGAATATTAAATAATAATATATATTTATAGAATCAAAATAATATAATAAATATAATATATATTCATTAAATTCATTTATATGACCATCAATGTATTTAATACATGAAAAATGAAGAACATTGGTTTATAGAGGTGGTCATCCACACTTATGAACAAACGATGTTGTAATTTTTCATATGATTGAAAAGACATATATTACAGATATAACATTAACATAAAAATATTTCAATATAGAAATTATTCAAATTTAATCATTTAAATATGGTTATATAATTTTTATAGTAGGTTAAGGGAGAAAAAAACTCCAAATAGATCGATAAAGACAATTACTTCTTCTTTGGGAAACCATATTTGGATTAAATCAGAGGCCTAAATGGATGATATTTTGAAAGTATATAATATCTTTGAAATTGGTAGGAATGTAAGGAAATTAATTGAATAGTTATTTAAAAAAATATTGGTCATATAGTGAGTGAATAAATAAAGGGACCATGTTCTCTTTTATACGTGATGTGGGTGACTGTCTTGTAAATACTTAGAACATTAAAATATAATAAGAAAATATACATGTGAAATTTTAATCTCAGAAACTATAATTTAAATATAATATATTTTTATGACAATCAATTAAACCAATAGTATTTAGAAAATTGTTTATGTTATTTTAACAATTATCACTTTATATTAAACCCTCATTAACCTTTTTAATAATTAACATTGTGTGAAGGTTTTCCCATGGTTAGTATACATAATAAAAAAAAGTAAAATCAACCATACTAATAAATCTATAAATTATTATTCCAAATATAATAACCATTTTACAACATTAAATTGATAAACGTGTTAATAATTCACTATTAAATAAGTGTAAAAAAATCAACAAAAATTGGTTTAAAAATTATCATTTTTATGAATAAAATAGTATTTAGTCAAATTAATTTTAAAGTAAAAACCATTAAATGATTTATAAATTAATTTATTTAATATATTATTTAAATCTATAATTAAATAATTTATTAAAATTTACTAATTTAATTGATTAATATAAAAACACAATACACCCACAACATCATACTTTTATAAAAATATTCATTTATTTCATTAATATTATTTTATTTTCATTTCTATCAAATGACAGAAAATTAATCAATTTTATACATGTGAATAAAATATTTCATATTTTTAATAATATAAGAAAAATTCATGTAAAAATCAAATGGAATAAGCACTTCTTATAATTTTTATTCACAAATGTTATTCAAGATCAATAGTATTTCCTATGTGATTTTTAAATTTTTTTCAATAATTATATTTCATTTCCATAAAATATAATGTGATTTTTTATTATATATGATAATAATTAACACAATTTTATGGATTCGTGATTGAAATTCCATCGATCATATTTATTTATTAATTTCAAATATATTTTAAAACCCGAGTGGGTTACACTCTACTATACCTTATATGTATTTTTCCCTTGGAATTATATCACTATGATATAATAAACAGAGGAAACCTCTACATCATAACATAATTATGTTCTCATATTTAGTATTCAAATTATTGATTCATCACATAATTTGGGATTGGATTGAAGGAATATTGAAATGGTGAGATATCATCTTGATGTGATTAAGAATCTTCCAAATACTAATATATCTATTGCAAAAAATTCCATTGATTCCAAATCCAAAAACCATATTATAAGGATAAATTTAATATAATAGCATGTTACTAAATATTAACATTTAATCTCATTGATGACTTTTAAAAGAAAATTTCTACTAACATTGAGCAAACCTGACGTGTTGCTTAATGTATATAACATTCTCTGCTCTTTCCTCAGCTATCTCTTGTGAAAATTAATTTGGTTTTATAGATTAATCCCAATATGATAGTCTCAGAAACTACATTCCATATATTCATTCATATTGAAACATCTAAATTATCAATTCAATTATATTATTATAATAAATATTAACAAGAGGATTTTATTGAACCCACCATCATTAAAAATCCATAGATAAAGAACTCCACATATATTTTAGTATTAATTGTTCTTCTTAGATTATCCATCTCTATAAGGAATATATATTATTCAAAATCTTAACTATATATTCAAATCATTTAGTAGACCTCACCATGAATTTCAAGGTAACACTCATATATATATCAGATAGGATTTAGAGTGGTAATCCATAAATACATATAACTTCATTAACATATAAAATTGTAAATTTAAATAGAGAGAAATATTCTATGATAGAAATGAAATATAATGATTTTTTTAGGGATTGACTATAACCCAAAAAACATTATGGCCTTTAGACATATTGTGGAGTCCAACAATGAAATACATTGTGATGCTTTCCCATTTCCACTTGAGTATGGTTAATGGATTTAAAAAACCCATAGAATTCAGTCTCTCTACCTTATCTTACTGATTTTTAAACAGTCCATGATTTTATGACATATTTTTCCATAAATAATTTTGATTCCTTCAACTTCATTCCTTACACACAATACATACTCAAAATAAACTATGATATATTATGGAAATATTATTATTTAATGTATTTTTTGAACTTAATGGTACAAATATGATTAAATAAATTATAAAAAATTCATTTTAAATTTTCTAATAAAATGAATTCGTTGATTATAAATTTGTTAGAAATTAAAAAAAAGTATTATAATGGAAAATGATATTTTTTATAACAATTTTTTAAGAGAACAATTTTTTTAACATAAAAATTCAATTAATATATATTTATTATTTTTTTTACAGATGATATATTTAATAATATATTTTTACATTCATTAAACGTCTTTCAAGGAATGCTAGAATAAAAAATAGTTTTTTGCTTAAAAATTTATTTTTCTAAAAATAGTTTTCATTGCATTTTGTGAAATTATTTTGAAATGAATTTATACTAATTATCGAAATTATATATATTAAAATGTATTTGATATTTTGAATCAACAGAATTACAATTATTTAATATGTTCAACATAATTTTTGGTCATTATGAGTACTAACAGAGGTAAAAATTCAATACTACGGTAATGGTTAAAATGGGTTAATAAGGGGTTAAACTAAGCAGATAACTGTTAAGATAAACTAAAAACATGAATAAATACTATTTTCATGAATTTTGATCCAATATCATATTATCATCCATCTTGATCCAATTTTATGACACTTTCCCATGAGAGTAACTTTATTATATTTTCATATTTATAACAATTATATTTGTGCAACTCACATACTAATAAAATAACAATTGATGTTCTATATTATCCACATACATGGGAACTTTATATTGACCAAAATATTCCCAAGTAACATTAAAAAATACATATATATTACATTATGAATTTTTTATTTTAGTAATACCCATCTGAGAAACCTTAAAGTGGTTTTCAAATGAGGACACCTGAAGAAGTAATGTAGATGTTCATACCGATATTTTTCATTTATCATTCTTCTTAAACCATATTAAAATTTTATATATTCATATTAACATTATTTAATAATTTTATTTAATTTTATGATATGTTTTTAGGATAATGATATCTCTATATTCTATCTACATCCCATCCAATGGAAAATTACAATGTCTCATGTCCATACATGTGGACTACGACCTCCATGAACTGATGTGATTAATTTTAAATTTAATCATTATATGGTTGGTAATAAAGTTATATTTAATTAAAATATTATATATTTTTGTAATAATTATTATTGCTTTTTTTAAAATATTATATACTTTTCTTTAGTTTCATCAATTGAAAAGTGGAAACATCGCGCGTTCGTATGTATGGACTACTATTTCCATGAATTGATGTAATTAATTTTACACCACCAATTTATATGATTTGTTATAAAATTGTATATATGGAAAAAAATATAATAGTATTTACATTGTTATTATTTTTTAAATGATTAAAACATGGCCATGGGGCATGTATCAGATTCGTTGAACTAAAATATGCATGTAAAACAAACCAATTTACAATAGAATAAACATTTTAATGGTGAATTATAAATAAATGGATACTAAATGTCTATAAAATAATGATTAATATTATTTTATTCATGAATATGTTTCTAGAATATTTTTCAAACAATTCCATATTTTTTATACAAGATGTTTGAACATGCTTGATGCAAGATGATTCTTGAAGTAAGTATTTATGATACATGCTCTTTTTTTGTGTTTGATTATATTAGTTTTACATTGGTATAAATTATATGATCCTTATTTTTTATTCCCCATATATTATCTTCTACTTTTCTTATTTTTGTTATTTTCATATTTTCTATTCAATTTCCTATATTGGCAATTAAATCGTCCGAGAAAATATTTTTATGAAAAACCTTCTCAATTCTATTTTTGATTTGGAATCATTATCCTAGATATATATGTTCTAAAAATTGGTTTCAAATAATGTATTTACTATGATATAAATATTTTTGAAATTAATTTACAAAATTATTTTAATTAATTTTTAATGTTTTAAAATATATCTTAGAGTCATTTTCCGAATGAGATACTTTTGGATTTTTTACAAAAAAAAATTAATAGGAATCATTATTTTAATTATTACTACAGAAATAAATATTAAAATTATCATGAAAAATATTTTAGAAAGATTCATATACTTGTTTAAATGGTTATTTTTAATGAAAATATTTTCCTCAATATTTTCCAAAAAAATTATAAAGTTGCAAAATGAAACATGATTTTTTATCATTATTTTCACTATAAATTTTGAATTGTTTTATAAAAATGATTCTTAATTAATTTCAATAACCTTTAATAATTTCAATGTTTCACTTGTGATATTTTATTTGGATTATTTATAGTTTTCAGGATTAATTATGATAATGATGATCTTCGGATGATTTCATTAAATATTTTTTTTACCAATGGTTATTTAATCTCTAATAAGATAAGGAATTATATTTTGATACCATCAAATAATTTATTTGGATATATTATGATTACATGATGATGAGATGGTTAAAAAACTAGTTTATTTTCCTTATTTCATACTATTATTATATGGTAAACATGTTATGAGCTTATGAACACAGATTTATAATTTTCATTATGTGACAAGTGGGCCTAAAATAATATAGCCCTTTTATTAATTAGATAAATATTGATATCTAATGAGATAATATAAACTGGAATATGGATTGAACCTAGTTTAGTAAGTCAATATGTCCAATATGATATTCTTGGGAGTTTTCCTTAACATACGAGATGATGAAATAGGGATTGAACCCAATAAGATATGATAGTCTTGTAATTAATCATTGACTAAGGAAATTATTTTCAATTCCTTTTGTCTATTCCAATTTCCAAAGTCTTATAATTATGATCTTTCTCATTGTTCACGGTTTATTATTCGTAATTATAAAATCATATGACTTATGTTATTTTTTATCATAAAACCATATGCATTGATTCATGGTTAAAGACATTTGACTGATTGGATATTACTTTTTTATGATCTGATCATATTAATAGACAATTATATTTATTATCACTTATAATATTTGATCAATATCTCTTATTTGTACCATTACTGAGAATTTTAGACACTATTTATTATGTTATCTTTTATCTAGGTTATGTAGAATGGTTTTATGTAGGGAATGTCAAATAATTTCACTATATGTGAATAAATTTTTTGGATTTATTGAAGTAAATTTATGAAATAAGGTGATTGTGTATATTTTCTCTAAACACGATGAGTCATTACCACTATAAGGCATTTTTTTAAATTTAATGAATATTAGTATAAAATTATACAATGCAATATTTTTTTATTCTCTATTCACCATAGTTTGTATTGTAATAGAGTTTTTCTATTTTTAGAGAATAGGATTGTTGAGAACCCTGAGGATATTTCAATTTATATGATAAAATCATAATATTATTGTACATTAGAGATTCTATTTTTTCATAGTAATTAAATTCGTGTCTAGATAATAGAATGTTGATATGGATGTGGGAGACATGAACCTCGGGGTAATAATCTAGGAGAAGTATGGTTGAGTATTAACTCTATCTTAATCAAATGCATGATAAGGGAGACTATGATTACACACTAGGATATACATACAAAAGGGATATGATTTGGTTAATTCACATTCACATTATGAACTATTATGATGAATGATAGGATAAAACCTATAACAACCAACTATAATCCATAACACTATGACATGAAGATAATGATTCATTGGTTGAAATAAGGATTCCAAATTTTGGATATAATAATAATTATTTTATAATCGTGAGACTTATTACATTGATTATTGATGTTTGATACTCACAAATATATTTTTGGTTTTATATATGGGATGGATCTAGGAGGAATCATTTAAATAATTAATTTTACTTCCAATTAAATGACCATCCTAATGATCAACCAAATCAAATGGGATTTGGGGTCTAAAATATTACTGCTATGCTCACACAACATTCTCAAGCTATGAATGGTGACATGAATCAACTGAACATCTAATTAAAAAATGAATGAAACAACACTCTATTTAATCTTTTATAGAACAACATCCACCTTCCCTCCTTGGTTCCAAATATATACATATTACTATGAAATAGATCGATTCTGTATATATATATATATATATATATATGATATTCCATGTTTTCTAATGTTTATACAGTGTGATTGTTATTTTTCTTATGTATCATTTTGAAGGTGATGTTGATTAATTGTCAAATCTTATCAAGAATGTAAGGAAATATGAGGAAATTCTCTACATGTCTTGTGAAAAGAATAAGATGGAAAATTTAATAACTATTTTCCCTAAAATATTTTAAAAATAATTTAGAAGCTATTCAAATAATTTATTATGATTGATAATGAATACATCAATACCTATGATGAAAATCTCCCTAAACATACAAGGTATGCTCCTAGTTTTATCATTGGTCACTACTATAAATTCAAACTATATTCAAGATCAGAAACTATGGCTATAGGAATTAAAAACATAGCTATATATTATAGCCATGAATCTGTTATATCATTTCTCCTATTAGTGTGCTATAGGAAAATTTATAGCCATTTTTCCATATTCTATTTTAATGGTTTTCCACCTATGAAAAAGAGGTAATAATTATGGTTTTTGAATCATTGGCAATAACCCTCTTTCATTACCTCCATGGAAATTGGTCTGTTTCCATGGTTTTAAACTACAATTATATTTTTTTCTTTGGTGTAAAACAATTGATATAACCCAACTAAATAATGGAAATAGATAAAAAAATGAACCCAAAAATATTCTCACCTTTTATCTCAAATACATCAAAATCTATTCTTAACCACTTCACTATAAGTAGTTATTAGTTCATACCAATATATATATCTATATATTATTGTATATATTATTAAAAACAATGGAAATAGATGGTAAACCATGGAAATAGTTTTTCTCGCACCCTTACCTTGATAATTTTTCTCTATCACTTTGTTGGGGGTACCTACAGCCACTCTTTGAGGGAATCCTTGAAATAGGTATGTTCTATAGACACAATTCAACAGAAAAGTATACATTTTCTCTGGGATAATGACCTACATCCATATTTTTTGTGAAAAACATGGATATATATTAATCCCATGAGACCTATAGCCATGGTTTAAGGGAAACATGGTTACAACCATGTGATATTGACCTAAAGACATGGTTTCTGAAAAAAACGTTACTATAGATTTTTTCCCATGGATTTTTCATAGATTTTATATATTGTTCTTAGTTGGGGGAAATATGACCACATGTTAATGGAACCGTGACTACAAGTATGATCTATAACTGTGGTTCTATATAACAGTGGAAATATCCAAATGATAACATTTTATAGACACAATTTTCAAAAAATAGTGTGCCATGGGAGTACTATATATCCACAATTTTCAGAAAAACCATTTCCTTGGAGGTTATTTATAGTAACATATCTTTAAAGAACAATTTATTATTTCATTACTATCTTAAGACCACTTTTCGAAAAGGAATTGTCATTAAGAGTCTTTGATTGCTAGTATGAAATAATATATTTTTATCTAATGTTAGAAATGGTTACAGGCTATTCTCATTGTTTTCATGGTTTTTGGGAAAATAAGAGAATGAAATAAATTTTAAGGAAATTCTAATAATAAAACACATGGATGAATTAAAATGAATTTTATATTATATATTATTTGATTAATGTATCATAGGGTAAACAAACTAATAGGGTCTAGTAAATATCGTATGTTTGAAAAATAAGTCTATCAAATAGAATAATTCAGTAGTGAAATTATGAGAACTATAAATGAATTGAATGGTGATAAATAACAACCAAATGTGACACCCACACACTAATTCAATAATTACAAGGAGTATGGAAATTATGCCAGTCAGTTTATAAATCTGAGGTTTAATGAATGAAATATGTGTCAACAATCTCATAAATCAATAGTCAAGTGTAAATTGTATCTAATCACAACTATTGAATTGGGTCTATGTTGAAAGGTACATTTTCCATCCACTCCAAAACTGAAAATGACTAATTTTATATTTTATCTACACATTCTTTTATATCTGAATATTTTGAGGTAATCATTTCAACACCATGATGATTAGATGTTTATTTAGTTATAAAAACTCGAAATGGTATGCCGATTGAATATAAACTCTTGATTCTCTCCTATAAATGTTTGTTGGATGGTTCTTCTTACTAATGTAATGATTTCAACACTACTTAAATTTGAGATAATTTTGGAAATAGATTGAATTTATTTATTTATATCCCATATCAATTTATAACGAATTGAAATCACATTTGATTTTATAAATCATCATATAAGTATGTTTTTGGTGAGATCATGAATAAAACCTTATTGAAATTAAATCTTTTGTATGGGTCTTAACAATTTTACAAGAAGGGTACTTATCTATAATGGTTGTGGAGAAATCTGTATTGAATATATGACCATTTTTCAGGAATATGGTGATATATTTCATGAAAAAATTCTTAGTATCTTCATATATATTGATGTTGTGTTTTCAAAAAAATGAACTCTTATATGGTGAAACATCTATTTGAAATAATTAATATAAAACATTACAAATTGAGTTTCATGAACTAAAGATGAAATATGTGGATAATCATGATAGTGTGTTCATACAACTTTTTGTATCATCATTGGTTTAACCTATTATTTTTATTAAGATTAAAGAGTGGTGAATGCTTCTTTGCATTGATTATCAAGAACAGAACATGTCTATAATAATAAATAAGTATCCTTTACCCAATATTGATTCATTTTTTTGTTCAATTTCATGAACATAAATACTTTTCCATGATTCAATTTTTTTGAATATCATCATTTGAGCTTATATAAGGATTATATACCTATGAAGACCATCCAAACATGTTATGATTATTATGAATTTATTGTGATTCTACATGGACATAACAATTCCCATGCTATATTTATAGATCTAAATAATATAGTCTCTATATATTACATTTATTTGTTTTTGGTATACATTATAGATGATATTCATATATATTAAAATAGAAATGAAAAGAATGAGGATCATTTAAATATTTTCTTAAATAACTCAATGAAATTATATGTTTAAAATTCATTAATTTTGAATTTTGATCATATAATCACAATATAGGATGATGGACCCTTAAAAGATTAAAATTATTGAATAAATTACTAGAATAACCGTGGTGACAATGATCCTCCGCATTCTTTGGTTGGAAGGATTCTACTAATTATTTTTCCAATATTTATCAAGGCTATATAATCTAATAAAAAAGAAGACTTAGAAGGGATAAATATTAATTTGGATCAATTAATATGTAAAATTCAAGTAACTAATGAGAAGGATCATTAGTTCACCATTTCTCACACTACCCAATAGTATTGAAGGGTTTTTATAAATATTGATGCTATAAATATGGTGTTGGGATGATCCCACATGAAGAATGTTATGGTGATAGTTTATGCCTCATGGAAATTGAAAATTAATGAATAAAATAACATAAATCATCTTTTGGAGTTTGTGTTGATAATTTCAAATTAAAATTATAATGGTATTATATTTTTTGTTAAAATATAGGACATATATACTGATTATAAAATAAGTAATTATACATTCCCATTGAATTATTTGAATATAGAACTATTTATACGGCTGGAGTTGAATAAATATTATGACAACACAATTCATTTCAATCCTAGGAAGGTAAAAGTGGATAGATTCATTGAGTAAGAAATAAATTACTAGTTTTTCCCTGATGAGGATCAAAAGAGCTCCAATGCATATTGATTTATAGAAGCTAGATATTGAAATAATATGGAAAGGCATAAGATATTATATTTCTCAAATTAATGTTCAACCATCCATCAATGTGAGTATTATGTAGGTGTAGAATGAAGATGTGGAGGTGAAAAAGAAGTTGATGAATTTATCTGATTTAAATCATTATTATTATGAAAAAAATATGTTTTATAAAATGGGTGTCTATCTAATAAATTTTATATTTGAAAAACTAGAATTTGGATAAAAATTATAGTTCATATATCTATTTGTTAAAGGTAATGCCTTGGTCAAAGTCCAAAGCACCAAAGATGTGATAAAGAGAAAAAGGATTACAAAAGTATAAAAGATGGAATTTTCCTATAGTATCTATCAAAAAAAGGTAGTAAATTAGCTAGAAATGAATCCAGCCAAGTCAAGCTCTGCTGAACTCCTTTATTGGTGAGGGCATCATCAACTACATTCGCTTCACAGAAGGTGTGAGTGGAAATAAAATCAATCCCACGACTCGAATTCAGGCAGTTCATCCAGCGATTGGTAAGTGGCCAAGCAAGATGAATAAAACCATTCCAGATTTCATGAACGATAGTGGTAGACTCCATTTCAATCCAAATAATTATCCATTATTTCTATAGAGAAAGGTCCATAGAATGATTGACCCCTAACATTTCAGCTTTCAGAGATAAGGCCAGACCCCATCCACTGTAGAAGCAACCTTTGCATTGTCCATCCGAGTCTCTAAAAATAACTCCACAGCTAGCAGGGCAAGGGTTTCCCTTAGAGGCACCGTCCAAATTCACTTTAATCCAACCTGGTATCGGGGCCTTCCCGAAGACTTCAAAGGAACTCTTGGGCTTCGTAATGATACTTGGAACGCAGATGTGTCAAAGGATTTCAAAATCACCAGTAGAATTACTGCAACAGTCTTTTTGAATAGAAGAAGCTTCTTGAATTGCAATAAGGATACTGGTTTTTCCTGCAATTAGACTGAATGAGTGTTTATTATGAAAAATATCATTTCTAACGTACCAGATATCGTGAATAATCTCTTCCACCGCGGATAGAAAATAAATTTTAATCTACAAAGAGGCATCAAATCTAACACATTTTTTATGTAGCTGACAAATCGAGTCAGGGATGGGCCATCTGCAATCAAATAAATCAAAAACATAATTCCATAAAGTAGTGGCTATGGCATAGGATAAGAATAGATGATCATCATCCACCCTATTTTGGTTATGTAATTTTCATTTGGAACATAGTTGTATTCCAAAAGTTTGTAGACCAATATCAGTGGGAAATCTATTGTGAGCAAGATGCCAAATCAGAGTGAGTCTAGAGTGTTTGATCCAAGAGTTGTAAATAGAGTTCATCCATTGAAAACTGGAATCATTACCTGTAAAATAGTGCTTATAGAAGATTTTGAAATTAAGAATTCCATTGGAGGGAGGTTCCCAAGCTAGATAATCCCTAGCAGTAGAGAAGTGATAGTTGTCAGTGATCTAAGATATGTTGCATGGAGGTATTTCCTATGATACTGGAGAATATCTCTGATGGAACGACATATATCTTCAGGTGTATTATCGGGGGAAGAAAAGATATCAAAGGAGTACCATACCAGTTGTCGCACCATAAATTTATACAGGAATCAACACTAACCATCCATCTAGCATTTTCCATTATCTTTTGATAAGAGTTCTTAATGGAAGGCCAGATTGAGGAGTTAAGAAATTCAAATTCCTTTTTAAAAGTTTATCAAATAATGTCCTATTTATGAAATCAGAATATTTAGAAGTACAATTAATAAGCCGCCAAGTATGTTTGGCTTGTAGAGCGTCATTGAACAATATTATGTTTTTAATGCCAATCCCACCTTTGATAAGGGGCTTGCAGAAAGTCTTCCATGGGACGGTGACAAGTTTTTTATCATGAATACTCCCCTTTCATATGAAATTTTATATATAGGTATTAATATTCTTGAAGTTACCGGTCGACCATTTGTATATCATGAGGGAGTAAACCATTTTAGAAACAATGGTCGATTTAACAAGGTAAATTCTCCCAGCCCTAGAGAGGGATTTCCCTTTCCACGAAGAGAGTTGGCTAGTTATTTGATTAATAATATTCGAGAAATAGCAGGATTTTAGTCTTCCCCAAAATAGTGGGACACCCAAATAGTTGAATGGAAAAATACCATCTTTAATACCCACATTATTGATGATGATATTCTTTCTTCTGATAGGTATGTTATTTCTAAAAAAGATTTTGGATTTATTCCAGGAGATAGCTTTCCCTGAAATGTCTTCATAATGAGAAATGGATTTCTTGAGCAGTTGAATGTTTATTTGATCTCCTTTAATAAAAAAGATGATATCATCTGCATAAAGAAGATGAGTAGTCACATTTATGTTTCTGGAAGCTTGAATGGGTTTAAGCTTATTTTGTTCAACCAGATTATTTAGGAATCTTCTAAGGTAATCATCGACAATAACAAAAAGGTTCGCCGAAAGAGGATCACCTTTCCGGACACCATTAGTAAAATTGAAGAAACCACGAGGAGTACCATTCATCAAAATATAAATAAGAGAGTATTGAAAAAGAACATTAATTCTCATGATAACAATTTCTTGAAAGCCAATGCTTTCAATCACTTTAAATATGAAGGCCCAATAAATGGTATCCAAATCATTTCTAATATCTAGTTTAATGGAAACACTACCCCATCTCGTATTTATATTTAAACTATTGGTACATTCTGAGGCAAGGAATATACAATCTTGAATGGATCTTCCTTTGAAGAAACCAAACTGCTTCCATTAAACTATTTTGCTACAAATGGGAACAAGTCTGTTGGAAATAATTTTAGTGATAATCTTATAAATAGTATTTATTAAGACAATGGGTCTAAATTGAAAGGGATAACAATAAAAGGGATATTTTAGAATATATATATTAATTCTTGGTATACAAAAAATTTATGGTTTAAGGATTAATTATAAGACTATGTTACAACTATTACACATACCAGAATTGAAATGGGAAAAGATCATCATAGATTTCATCATAAACCTCCCCAAAACACCTAATAGGATAAATAATATTTTTATTACGGTGGATCAACATAATAAATAATCACATTAGTTTTAAATTACAAAATATTTAACTCCTGATCACATTTCTAGAATATACAATAAGGATATAGTAAGGTTTTAGTGAGTTCCACTTTCAATTTTAAATGATTAGGATCCAAGGATAATCTCGATGTTCCTTAGAACTCCTGAACAAGCTTTTTATATGAAGTTGAACATATACCTTACATATCATACTCGTATTTATGTTCTGTCTCAGAGGGCCATTAAAAATAAATAAGATATATTGACTATGATTTTAGGGATTTAAATGGATGTTGGGGTCAACACCTTCCATCAGTTGAGTTTTCATAAAACAGTAGCTTTCACTCAATGTATCATATGAATCCTTATAAAGGCCATTTTGGTAAAAATGTATGACCTATAATGTGATAAGATAATGTTTTAGAATGAGTGATATTGGGATTTTATACAGTTGAAGAAATTATTTAAATGGTAACATCTATGTAACAACACATCCAAGATTCAAAGTGTCGATAAAGAAATTGTGCTGAAAATTATCAATAAGATCAAGATTAGAAATTTAATGACATGGTATTCATATGAATATAGCTTATGATGAATTTTATGATATTTATAAATAAGTGTAAGATGATTCTTATATATGTTGGTCCCTTCAAAATTATCGATCATATCAAGATGATTTCTTATGATTTGACAATTCAGTCGAATCATTGTCATGTTCATGATGTGTTCCAAGTATCACTCCAAATGAAATATATAATTGATCCTTCACATGTACAGAACCAAAGGTTTTAACACTAAAGAATTATATATATTCCAAGGACTAATCGATGGAGACTCTATATCATGTGGAGAATGTACTATGGAATATGAACACTCAACAAGTCAATGTTTTATGGTAAATCCATAAATTTGGAGAAGACATATGGGTAATCGAGGTTATTAAGAGGAATAAATGTCTTCAGTTATTTTATTCGAGTGATCAGTGTTTTAGGGATAATCATTTATTGGTGGGGGAAATAAAATAGCACCTAAATATATTTTTGATATATTTATCTTTATATAAGATTTATGTCTTTGATATCTTCTTTTAAATAAGGTACTGAGGATTACAAAACTATGATATACATTTTAAATATTATTATTTAATGTTATAGTTATGTCCTCCACATTGGATGGTGAGAATGAATAACATTAAATAAATTAAGAAAAAATATATTTTTTATTTTTTTTAAAATTAATTCACTGTTTTTCAATTATTTATAAATGAGAATAAAATAAATCAAACAAAAATTTATATGTATTTTTTAAAAAATAATTATATTTTCTCAATGATTTTATATTAATAATCTAAATTAATATTTTTTTATAATTAAATATTTTTACATTACATATTAAATAAATTTTTTATAACATTCTTATAATGGGTTTTACTATCCTAGAATATTAAAAAACTCAGCTTTATTCCTTAAATTTCATATTTTTAAATAGTTTTTATTTCATTTTGGGCTCATACATTAAAATAAATTTATGAAACATATAAAGCGTAAAATATTAAAAACGTATTTAATATTTTAATTTTTAATAATTAATATGATTTAAAATATTAAACATAATTTTTTATCATTATGATGAGTAACCGAGGTAAAAATTCATTAATTTGATAATAGTTAAAAGGAGTTAATGATTAATTAAAATAATGAGATATGTGATAAAATTACGTAAAAACATGTATAAATAGTTTTGGATGGAAGTATTTATATCCTAGATCATATTATATGTAAACATTATCCAAATTGGAGGCACATTCCCATTTGGAAGGAATTATTATATTTTAATATTCTTAATAATTACATGTGTGCCACTCCTGTCACTTATAAAAGAAAATCTATTCTCCTCTATTAATCATTATATATTAACCCTTTATCTTCACCATTGTATACCTAAATACTCTCCCATAATTATTATCCATGACCTTTATATGTTATTATTCACAGAAAACCAATCCATGAAAATATACGGTGGTTTTCAATGGAGGATACCCAAAAAAGAAGTATATGTTATTACAAATCATTTCCATGTTTCCTTTATAATAATCATATTTCAAGTTTATATTAACATATTAATATGATTAAATAAGTATCATAAATACACTTATATTTTTTTATATTAATGGTATATCTATTTTCTCCCTCTTTCCAATCCATTGGTAAATGATAACTTCGATCATGTGTAAGTGTGGACTACCACATCCATGGAGCGATGTGGTTTATTTTTCGTTTTCTATTTACATGTATGGTCATAATGATAAATTTAATGAATATATATGATATTTATGATATAATTATTTTTATTTAATAATGAGTTTTTATATACCTTTCTTTTATTTCATCTTTCGAAAATTGAAAACATCTGTCGTGCATATGTACCTACTACTATCTCCACGATGTGATTGGATTATTTTTTCATCACCTCTTTTTTTGAATGGTTATAAAAGTGAATAAAATGAATAAATATAACATAAATTATATGATTAAAATTTTAATTATAAATAAACCGTGACCAAATTTCAAGGATTTGGACTATTAAACGGAAACATGAATGGAAAATGGATCAGTTTTCAACAGAATGTCTATTTAAATAAATAATTGTTAACAAAATTATAGTTATAAATATTATATAAATGATAAATTGTATGTTATTTATGAATATGATTCTATAAAAGATTTATAATTTAACATCCTTGGTTTTGAGTGGGTCAAAATTCGCAAACATGTATGAATTTTTGAGTTTAGTGAGCATACCAACATTGTTTTTAACATTCTGAAAAAAAAATTTAGAGTTAGTTTGACTGAAGGAAAATTTTCAGATTGGTTATAATGCATGGAAATAAACATAGGATTTGGGTTGAGTTTATGTTTAATAGGGGTCTAGAAAATTCATTAGGAGAAAGCACAGTCTGAGGTGCACAGTTTCGAAAAAACTGAACGGCCTCCAAAGAGTAACTATTGGAACCAATATGTGCATGGGACCCAGTTTGATAAATAGTGAAGGTGGGGGTGAATGACCATGAAAGGCCTTTAAATTTTTAACATAGTTATTTCATATTGTTTTAGTATAGTTCATAAAATTGTTACCATGCCCTTTTGTCTGTGGTTATTAGGTAGGGATCACCACACGGTTGGTCAACAGTTAGCCAAATTGTGCATCCCAACTATGGGGATAATTTAATTGGGTGAAATGAAAAATATAATCGTCCTTCTTATTTAAAATTTAATACTAATTTCCACCTATTACACAGCAAATATCACCCATCTCCACCCTTTATAATTCCCCTTAGCATTTACGGGATCTCCTTAATTTGATCTCTGGTTTTTGGTCTCTTATTTGAAATGGATTCATTATGGTAAGAAATTCAATCCACTATCTTCTCATTTATTTTTATCTCTAATATAGACCTATAAATCCATGTGATCTATTTTTCACTATTTTCAAGGAAATCATCTAAAATGTATTTTTCTTCTGATTCATCTATAGTTGGCGGATGACATTAGAAAAAAATGTGATTACTTGGATGATGTATGGGGTTCCTTGAATTCTACATGATTTTGTTAGTATTTTTGTTGTTCATTCAGATTCATCATTTAGGTTGTCCCACTAAGACCTGAATTAATTAAAATAATTTTTATTAAATTATTCTATTGTTGATACGAGATGTCAATGGGAATCCTCATACTCCACTAAAAATGGCCGAGATGGGAAAGGGATATTTCCAAACTAGGATGTATAGGCTAGGAGTGGTATCTAAATTAAATTGAGTGGTTATATCGATATTGAATTACTTAGTAATATGGGAACATGATGGACTTTGCATAAGGAATGAGGTGAAGTTGATCACCATGATAGAGGAAATATGATCGATAGGTTGTGCTTGGCATAAGATACATGAGAGATGATGATCATTGGTTGAGGTTACAGGCTCTTCATTTCGAGGAAATGATGTTTTTTGGATGAGATCGTGGATCTCCTAATTGGAGATGCTGTTAAAAATCATGAAATTAGTGATATGGTTATAGTGGAATGAAGTGATATATGAATTGACTTAGGTTGTTTGGTTAGTTTTTCTTACTTTTTGTTGGTTGATGTACCATTGGAGTTGCGTGAACATATATAGAACTATGTCAAGGTAGTGTTGACCAGACATTATGGGTGGAGTCCACAATAGGTTATTTTTATTACGTGATGGTGTTGGAAATCATATTTTATTGGGATTATCAACGTATAAATCAACATTGAGGGTAATTGAACTGTGATTGATGGTGTTTAGTTCAACAGTTGGGGGATGAGGCTTGAGATTATGCTTGGGGATGTTGGGATGGAACATGGGAGGATAGATATCACCATGACTTGGGACATCGTCCATTGATCTGACAAAGTTTATTTATTAGAGGACATATATCATTATTCCTCGGGATGTTGGGATTGATGCTGATGGTGAGTTTCTGAGAGGAGCACTGAGGGAAGAGGTACTTACTGATTGGGTATGCCATTCGGAATCTTGGGATTATTGTTGGATCTCGAGGTGTTGACTGGAACGAGGTTCTAAGTAACATATTTTATGGGTGGATCCTAGGAGTTTTCTTGGTTTGATACTCATCAAGGTATTCCTTGGGTTCAAATCCATGGATCCTCACTATTGAAATTATATATATGCAATCATGTGTTGTATTCCATATATATTATTGGGGGTACATATTCAGACTTATTTTAGAGATTGAAGAAGCAGGTACAAGGTTTTCTAGTAGCTATTGAAAATATGTGGATTGGTTTAAATATTAAATTTGTGTTATTTAAAACTTTATATATACTCATTATATACCAACATAATTATATATTTATGATAGGAACATGTTGGAGGTAGTGTACTAAGATTTATTCTCAGAATCTACACCTACACCTTGGGACACTTGTAGACTTTATGTCTTTAAGATTATGTAAGGGATCAGTATAGGGAGTAGGACCTGAGTGATCCTATCACACTTCAATGCATGGTATGGAGGGAATATGGGCCATGGTGGTTCCTTTAAATTATATGGAATTTCCTTTTGTTCCAAAATGCTTTATATATATCCAGGTACTAAGGGTTTTCCATGAGTTACCTTATTGTTAACTGTTAAATTTCACCATCTATTCCATGTTTATATTATAAAAATGGTATGTTTAGTATTTTTTCCACTATTGTGTATTTCAAGTGTTTCTTCTTATGAGTTTTTTTGTTTATGTTTTCCCTTTTGAACTATGGTTCTATTGAAATTCTATATTTTTAGAGACTATTATTTATATCACAAATAGACTATATAGTCTCCATAATAACATATCTTGGACACTAATTACTAGTTTTAATCATTTGGAATATTGGGAGGAAGTCCTAGGCCCAATGGCCAACCAGCCTAGAGAACTGATTTAGTTGGAATAAGGGTTGGGGCACAACAAAAGGTATCAGAGGATTTTATTTCTTTATTTGGTCTTACTATTTTGGATTTTGGTAGACTAGAGACTATGATGTAATCAAAAGAATTTTAAGATCTATTTTTTGGGTTCTTATTAACCCATGCATGGGGGTAATGACATGTTTTCCTGTGGTGGGATTAGTTTTTTCTTATAGTGATATTTTAAAGTTTTATTGATTTCTACCTTGATTTTTGCACTTGGGTGTGATGGTTTTCTATTATGTTGAATTTTACCTTTAAAACAATATGTAAATATATATTTTTTCATTTATCGTGATAGGAACTTAGGCTCATATGATGTATGTTTTATTTTGATTCTCATTGGGAAATTATAATACACTAATATGGGTCATACTTTTTACTATTTCAACAAAGGATCTAATAATTTTTTCTTTCTTAGCCTATTTTGGTGTCATTATACTCAGTTATATTAGGAATTTGGATCCAATTAGATTTTAATTGGATTCTATATGCATTATATATATGTGATTGAACATGTTGTGGTTATGTATGGAAGATGACATGGGTGAGTTTATTAAAGTGTCAAAAAAATGATACAGAATTGTTTTCATGTATAGCCTCTTTGGTGGAATTATACTCAACTACCCTAGATTGATAGATTATGTGTGATTCCTGATTGTGTGACATGTGGGAATGGGTCCATGACGTCAGATTATATGTGATGTCTTAATCCATTGTTGATATGTAGGGGCTATAATGTTGGATGATACTTGTTACCTAACTCGAATACGTGTAGGTTATGGACCATAAGGTCTGATGTTGTGTGACATAGTGTTATAGGGGATTGTAATGGTGTTGAGATTCATACCCTATTACATCTTTTTCTATAAAGTATATATATATATATAGTTATGGGTGTTCAACGATTGTATTTATATTCAGTAGGATGCCACCTAGACCACTTCCAACAGAGCATCCGGATAGCAGTGACATGGTTCTACATGAGAGTGTACGTGCTGAGGCCCTTGGGTGTGAGGATGAGGCCGTAGAGGTCCAGGATGATCAATAATTGTTGGGCAAAAATCCCTCAAGGTAACATTGCAGCATTTTTGGGTTGATTGTGTTTGTTGACAAAGCAGGTTTCCATGGAGAATTGTCGAGTTCCCGAAAAGTTGTTGACAATCCATGTTGACAAAGAACGATGACAAAGGAAAGGGCGATCTGGAGGCGGTACAAAAAGAGCAGTACAAGGTGGCGCCGTTTCCCAGTGTTTACCAAATTTTTGGGGTCCAAAATTTGGAGTTTGGTGAGCATCGCGAAAAGAGGATTTCCATGAAGAGCATAATTTAATATGGCAAAGGCATGAATTTCCCGAAGATAGGATGCATGGTTTGGAAATCGTGAAGACCAGAAGAATGGAGGCGGTGATGCTTCGCGATTACGTCAAGCTTCGCGAATGGCAGATGCTGAAGCACATCGCGGCGGAGAAGGGCTTTGCGAGAGAACTTCGCGGCGAAGGCGCGAAAGAATGTTGGGCTTCACGAGGGAGCTTCGCGGTGAAGGCGCGAGCCGCGAAGGTAAGTTGACGGTGATTCATCGCGACTACGTCAAGCTCCGCGAACAGAAGATTGCCGTGGAGCTTCGCAATTTGGACAGAATTCCGACAGAAACTTTGGAGCTTCGCGATGTGAGATGATGTGGCGTTGACTTCGCGCGGAATGTTCGAGGGTCGGTGGAATCGCCTATAAATAGAGGCCGAACCCTTCGGGTGAAGTAGAGAGAATTTTCAGAGAAAATACTTTGCTCTCGATTTGCGAAGGTGGTTCGCGGAGCCAGTGTGCTTCGCGAAAGAGGTGCTTCGCGGCGGCTATTGTAGCTCCGCGAAACCTGCGAGCTCCGCGTTGGCTTACTTAGCTTCGCGAGGGTCGTTGCTTTGCGACGGCTTGAGCATCGCGAGAGTGCTTCGCGAAGGAGCTTCGCGAGTGAGCTTCGCGAAAAGGCAGGAGCTTCGCGAAGGCTTGTTTGAGCTTCGCGAAATTGGGAGCCTCGTATTGTAAGGTGCTTTGCGAAGGTCTTTCCAAAGGTTGTTTTCCCAGTGGATAGTGGCAAAGGGGTATTCATCTACGGGTGAAAGTTGAACTTCAACAGAGCATCTACATACAGAGAAAGATGCATTCATTCATGCAAATGAAGAGACCTACAGGTCTATAAACTGTGAGTGGATTCCATCCAAGAGCAGTGAGCTCAGGAAGAGGAAGAAGGTGATCCTCTCCACCGGCAGTGAGCCAGAGAGAGAGAAACTGGGAGTGACCCTTGGGAAAGCAGTGAGCTGACCCTAAACATTGTAAAGGCAGTGAGCCTGGGCATAGAAGTGATCTAGCCCGAACCTTGTAATCCACAGCTAGTGAAGATTAGTGGAATTTGGTATGACCGGCAACCTGTCGGCGTATGCTCCTTGGACGTAGCCCTTAGCGGTGAACCAAGTAAAATTTCTGTGTCCTGTGCTTGCTTTACATTCTGTTTATATCGTGCAACAGGGAAAAGAGAGAAGAGTGTTTTGCTTAACAGCGAAACAAGATCAGAACGGGCATTAATTTTTAATTAGTCATACCCTGATTCACCCCCCCTCTCAGGGTATCCAGCCTAGTGGACCTAACAAGTGGTATCAGAGCGAAAGGTTGAAAGTTGTTCTTCTCTCAATGGAGGTAACCAATCATAAAGGGATTCCGATCTTCGACGGATATAATTTTCAGATATGGAAGAATCGGATGCAACACTATTTCCGATCCTTGGGAATGGATGTGTTTTCAGCAGCTATGCATGGTATCACAGCTGATATTAATAGTGGTGCCTTATCAGAAGCTGAGCATAGAGAGTTGGATGCTGATTCCAAAGCGATCAATGCCTTAGGGGGAGCCCTTTCCAATCCCATCTACACAAAGGTGATGTCATACAAAACGTCACATTCCATGTGGGAAAAGCTTTTGAATATATATGAAGGGGACACAAAAGTCAGAGAGGCAAAGCTGCAGGTGTTGTGGAACAAATATGAAGATCTGAAAATGAACCCGAATGAGTCTGTTGACGCATTCTTTGATAGGGTAAACATTGTTGTGGAAGATATGCGAGGTCTTGGAGAAGTCATTGAAGACATAAAGATTGTAAAGCGCATCTTGAGGAAACTTCCACCTCGGTTCAATCCGAAAGTTTCAGTACTAGAAGATAAAGATCCAAAAGAGCTGACATTGGACAATTTGCACAGTACCTTAGTTGCATATGAAATGAGGAACGATGATAATGAGGCTGTGGAAAAAGGGAAGTCTAAAGAGGTGGCATTTAAGGCCATGAAGAAGCTCACCATTGAAGATTCTAATGAAGAAGAAGAGACAGATGAGGTGATGTCATTCCTTTCTTCGAATCTACAAAGAGGAAGAGGAAAGTTTAAAGGTAAACTTCCACTAGCATGCTTTAGATGTGGAAAGGTTGGTCATCTTGCGGCAAGATGCCCCAAGAAGTTTCAAGACGATGATGATGATGATGACGTTGAAATTCCCAAAAAGAAGTCTTCAGCTTTTGTGAAAGGGAAGAAACAATTCAAGAGAAATTTCTTCAAGAAAAAGAATCTTCTCTCACAAGAATTTGAAAGTTCAGATGAGTCTGAGGATGAAGAAGCTGAGGAAATAGAAAATTGCAGAGATCGTGGGGTAAATGCCTTGGTGGCAATTGTTGGTAGTTCTCAAAAGGGAGAAGAAGCTGATGCTAAAGAAGAAGAAGAAATTGAAGGGAGAATTGATATGGAAGCCAAATTGGAAGCAGCTCTTGAGGAGATAGATGTTTGGAGAGCCAAAACGAAGAAAGCAAATAAAGTGGTTCGTGATGCCAAACTCTACATGCAACAACAGGATGAAGAAAAGTCTGAGCTGTTAGAAGAAATTGAAAGACTAAAATCCTCAACACCAGAGAGCTCAGAAAATATTGTTGAGTATAAGCATAAAATTGAGGAACAAAAGAAGGAAATTGATTGTCTGACAAACACAGGAAAGGAGCAGGTTAGATGTATCAAAGAGCTTGAAGAAGAAGTGGTCAGTCTGCGACAAAAACTCAAGGATCAAGATAAACTCTTGACCCCCAATGTGATATCTGAAAAGCAGGCTATTCAGAAGACAGAAAAGATGAAAGCGGAGCCTAGCAGTTCAGTAGGAAAGAAACAGCAATTGAGCTCAGATGTTAAGGTCATTTCTGGGCTTAGTCAAGAACAAAAATTGGCGACAATTGCAGTCAGACCGCAAGCACTCATCCCGAAAGTGAAGGTTGATTTGGGAACAAAACAGAATCAGAATATTCAGAGATCCCAAAGGGGACATCACAGTGCTGAAATATCACGAGGGAATGCATCCTATATCAGGTGTTATTGCTGTGGGAAAATGGGACATTCACAGTTTGTGTGTTCCATAGCCAAGAGATACAGAAGGGAACATGAGCAGAGACGGCAGCCAAACAGAGAACAGTTTTCCAGAACACATTTTGAAGGACACTGTTTTTGGTGCGGAGGATTTGGACACATGGCTAGGTATTGCACATCAATCATTCAGAGAAATGTGTCAAAGAATAATCAAAATGTTCGCAAGCAGCAGATCAATAAACCAACAAGTGAGTTAAAAGTTCAGAACAGATTTGCAGCTCTGCAAGATGAGGGTGGTCCATCATACTCTGAGAAAGAACAGAAGCCTCAATCCATGCCGAGTGTGAAAGAAAAAGTATGGACCAAGAAGAAGAAAAATGAGAAGGCTGTGGTGGCGGAGATTGCCCTTAAAGCATCAGATCGATCTGGTGTTTGGATCCTTGATAGTGGTTGCACATCCCACATGACGAGTAATAAGGATCTTGTTAAAGGCATCAAATATGACAAAGAAGGAGTTGTCAAATTTGGAAATGATGAAGGCCTGAAGATTGTTGGCTCAGGGAAAGCCAAGTTTGGGGGCAAAGAGATGAGACGTGCTGATGTCTTGGTAGTAGAGGGTCTCAGTCATAATCTACTCAGTGTCAGTCAACTATGTGACTCTGGGCACTCTATCCAATTTACCAAGAAGATGTGTGTTGTGAAAGGAAAAGATGGAGCAGCTGTTCTGCAGGGAAAAAGGTCAAAGGGAAATCTCTATCTTGTAAGTGGGGAAGAAGATACTTGTCTTTTATCCAGAGAGGAAGAAAACCAGCTGTGGCATAAGTGACTTGGTCATCTATGCCAACCATCTATGGAGGATCTCGTTAAATGTGATGCTGCTAGAGACCTTCCCAAACTATCACGTGATCGCACTCATACGTGTGATGCTTGTCAACAAGGGAAAATCATCAGAAAGACATACAAGCCAAAGGAACAGAAATCAACTAGAGTGCTCGAACTGGTGCATGCTGATGTATGTGGACCTATCTCACCACGAGCTATAAATGGGCAAAGGTACTATGTACTTTTCATTGATGACTATAGCAGAATGGCCTGGGTATTCATCATAACCCATAAGACAGAGGTATTCAGTTGCATAAAGCAGTACAGGAGGGAATCAGAAAAGATGCTTGGGTAGAAAATTCTGAAGTTTCGTACTGATAACGGTACGGAATTTACAAACAGTCAGGTTGAAAACTATCTCGAGAAACATGGGATAAGGCATCAAGTTTCATCAGTAAGAACTCCCCAACAGAATGGAGTAGTTGAAAGGAGAAATCGGATCATCAACAACATGGCCAGAACAATGCTTATTGATAAGGACCTGCCAGAGAAATTTTGGAAGGAAGCAGTTCTGACTTCGGTCTATGTTTCAAACAGGTCCCTGTTATGTCCGAAGCAAGGGAAGACTCCATATGAACTGTGGTATGGAAAGAAGCCAACGTTGAAGTACTTTCGAATCTTTGGAAGTAAGTGTTTCATTCTCAACAAAGAACATCATAGGAAGTTTGAGGCACGAGGAGATGAAGGGATATTCCTTGGCTATTCCGGGAAAAGCAAAGCGTATAAATGTTTCAACAAAAGGCTGGGAAAAATCATTGAAAGCAATGATGTCACTATAGTTGAAAATGAGCAGAATACTCAACGATCCAGTGAACAGTTCCTGGATGAAAGTGATGATGAGGAAAGCAACCCAGGGGGAGCAGAAGTGGCAGAAGCTGACTCAGAAGAAGATACTGACAATGAAGAGGAAAGTGTCAAGTCGGTGTCTGTGAGAAAGCCAAAGAGTCGAGCTGAAATTGATAGGCAGAATATCATTGGTGATCAAACAGCTCCAGTTCAGACTCGAAGAATGAAATCATCGCAACAAGCATCGTTTTTGTCTCAAGTGGAGCCAAAATGTTTTTCTGATGCAGCTGAAGATGAAAACTGGGTTCAGGCCATGAATGAAGAGCTTGATCAGATTGAGAAGAACCAGACATGGGAGATTGTTTCGAGGCCAGCGGACAAGAATGTCATTGGGACCAAATGGGTATATCACAACAAGATGAATGAAGATGGCACAGTGATTCGGAACAAAGCACGTCTAGTGTGCAAGGGGTACTCCCAAATCGAGGGAATTGATGTTGATGAGACATTTGCACCGGTTGCAAGGCTGGAGACAATAAGATTATTCCTAGCCATCGCAGTGCAAAGGAAGTTCAAAGTGTTCCAGATGGATGTCAAATCCGCATTCTTGAATGGGGTTTTGGAAGAGGAGGTGTATATTGAGCAGCCAGATGGTTTTCTCATTCATGAGGATGAGAACAAAGTTTGCAGGCTGAAGAAGGCATTGTATGGGCTGAAACAAGCACCAAGGGCATGGTACTCAAGGCTTGATCAGAACTTGAAGAAGCTTGGTTTTCAGCGTGGAGGAGTTGATTACAATCTCTATTTCAGCAATGACAGTAATCAAAGGATGATGGTTCTAGTGTATGTCGATGACATAATTTTTGGCGGATCAGATGAAGCTCAGTGCAGACAATTTTCTGAATTCATGAAAAATGAGTTTGAAATGTCAATGATTGGAGAGCTAACGTTTTTCCTTGGTCTACAGGTGACACAAGGAAGGAATGGAACTTTCATTTCTCAATCCAAATATGGCAAGGAAGTTCTAAGAAGGTTTGGAATGGATAATTCCAAGGAAATGAAGACTCTGGTTGCTACCCGGATGAAATTATCAAAAGATGAGGATGGCAAGGCAGTTAATATCACAGAATACAGGCAAATCATTGGAAGTCTGTTGTACTTAACCGCAACAAGGCCTGATATTGTTTTCGCCACATGCCAAGCAGCGAGATATCAATGTAATCCCAAGGAAAGTCACATGCTTGCAGTGAAAAGAATACTTCGGTATATCAAGGGCACGGTGGACTTCGGTTTGACATACAACGACAAATCTCAGACAGAGTTATTGGGATATACTGATGCAGACTGGGCCGGTTCAGCAGATGATAGAAAATCAACGTCAGGTGGTGCATTCTATCTTGGTGGATTGTGTATTTCTTGGCTAAGCAAGAAACAAGATTGCATTTCATTGAGCACCGCAGAAGCTGAGTATATAGCGGCCACTCAAGCATGCACACAGTTATTGTGGATGAAGCAGCAGCTTGAAGATATGGGAGTTGAAGTGAAGTCTCCGATCGGAATCCAGTGTTACAACTCAAGTGCTATAAATCTTAGCAAAAATCCTGTCCATCATTCCAGGACAAAGCACATTGAGATCAAGTATCATTTCATCAAGGAGAAGGTTGAGCAGGGCATAGTGAAGTTGGAGTATGTGCCTACAGAGCTACAGGTTGCAGACATTCTGACAAAGGCCTTAACCAAGGAAGCTTTTGAGAGGCATCGACTAGCTCTGGGAGTTCAGTCAATTCCCCGCACTTGAAATAGTGTGGACACGGGACCCCCCCCCCCCCCTCTCCCCGAGGTATGATGTGTTTTTCCCTAATGTGCTGATATGTGTTCTCTACTATGTTACAGACTACAAAGGCGTGACCTTTGGGTTCGTTGACAAAGGGGGAGAAAAGTGCTTGATAAAGGGGGAGAAAAGTGTTTGTTCAAGGGAGAAAATAGTGAGGAGATTTGATAAATCATAATTGTTACGGGGAGAAGCTGACAGGTGGAGCAGCCAGAAAGGGGGAGCAATGAGAAAGGGGGAGTGTATTAAATCTGACGATGCTAGAAGTGATCGATCAAATCATAGAAATCACGACAGCTGAGGATCGTGATAAAAGCAGAATAGTGATGTTGGAATGGTGTGAGACGGTGTCCAGCTATCAACAATTGGTATCAACTTAAGAATTCACCAATTGGTATCAGTGTGGTTCAACAACTGGTTTTATTTTTAAGAATTGGTATCAGGGTGGAATCGACAATTGGGGTCTGACATGAAGTGATTCATTGATGAACTTTTCATACTACTCTTGTTTCTCACGCCGAGCATTGCTCATGTGGGCTTAGAGTACATGTTATGTGAATCCTTGAACGCTATCATAATCGCAAGAGGCGAATGGTGGTAGCAGCTGGAAGAAGACTCAGTGAGGTATCAAAGTGCAGAAAATATTTCTGAGCAGAGTTGTGAAGAGTTGTCAGCAAACCCAAAGGGGGAGATTGTTGGGCAAAAATCCCTCAAGGTAACATTGCAGCATTTTTGGGTTGATTGTGTTTGTTGACAAAGCAGGTTTCCATGGAGAATTATCGAGTTCCCGAAAAGTTGTTGACAATCCATGTTGACAAAGAACGATGACAAAGGAAAGGGCGATCTGGAGGCGGTACAAAAAGAGCAGTACAAGGTGGCGCCGTTTCCCAGTGTTTACCAAATTTTTGGGGTCCAAAATTTGGAGTTTGGTGAGCATCGCGAAAAGAGGATTTCCATGAAGAGCATAATTTAATATGGCAAAGGCATGAATTTCCCGAAGATAGGATGCATGGTTTGGAAATCGTGAAGACCAGAAGAATGGAGGCGGTGATGCTTCGCGATTACGTCAAGCTTCGCGAATGGCAGATGCTGAAGCACATCGCGGCGGAGAAGGGCTTTGTGAGAGAACTTCGCGGCGAAGGCGCGAAAGAATGTTGGGCTTCACGAGGGAGCTTCGCGGTGAAGGCGCGAGCCGCGAAGGTAAGTTGACGGTGATTCATCGCGACTACGTCAAGCTCCGCGAACAGAAGATTGCCGTGGAGCTTCGCAATTTGGACAGAATTCCGACAGAAACTTTGGAGCTTCGCGATGTGAGATGATGTGGCGTTGACTTCGCGCGGAATGTTCGAGGGTCGGTGGAATCGCCTATAAATAGAGGCCGAACCCTTCGGGTGAAGTAGAGAGAATTTTCAGAGAAAATACTTTGCTCTCGATTTGCGAAGGTGGTTCGCGGAGCCAGTGTGCTTCGCGAAAGAGGTGCTTCGCGGCGGCTATTGTAGCTCCGCGAAACCTGCGAGCTCCGCGTTGGCTTACTTAGCTTCGCGAGGGTCGTTGCTTTGCGACGGCTTGAGCATCGCGAGAGTGCTTCGCGAAGGAGCTTCGCGAGTGAGCTTCGCGAAAAGGCAGGAGCTTCGCGAAGGCTTGTTTGAGCTTCGCGAAATTGGGAGCCTCGTATTGTAAGGTGCTTTGCGAAGGTCTTTCCAAAGGTTGTTTTCCCAGTGGATAGTGGCAAAGGGGTATTCATCTACGGGTGAAAGTTGAACTTCAACAGAGCATCTACATACAGAGAAAGATGCATTCATTCATGCAAATGAAGAGACCTACAGGTCTATAAACTGTGAGTGGATTCCATCCAAGAGCAGTGAGCTCAGGAAGAGGAAGTAGGTGATCCTCTCCACCGGCAGTGAGCCAGAGAGAGAGAAACTGGGAGTGACCCTTGGGAAATCAGTGAGCTAACCCTAAACATTGTAAAGGCAGTGAGCCTGGGCATAGAAGTGATCTAGCCCAAACCTTGTAATCCACAGCTAGTGAAGATTAGTGGAATTTGGTACGACCGGCAACCTGTCGGCGTATGCTCCTTGGACGTAGCCCTTAGCGGTGAACCAAGTAAAATTTTTGTGTCCTGTGCTTGCTTTACATTCTGTTTATATCGTGCAACAGGGAAAAGAGAGAAGAGTGTTTTGCTTAACAGCGAAACAAGATCAGAACGGGCATTAATTTTTAATTAGTCATACCCTGATTCACCCCCCCTCTCAGGGTATCCAGCCTAGTGGACCTAACAATAATAAAATGAAAAATCTCTATTAAATAATTTTAATCTACATTATATGGAATATTTTGAGCCATTCCTTAATTGGATTCTTATGAAAAGACTAATTTAGGTTATCTAGGTTATCAATAGGGTTGATCAGGGAGCTAAACCACCTTTGGAATACCTGAATCAGGAGTTATAATCATAGAATCCACTAATATACTAGGGTAAGGGTGGACCATTGGCAGTTGAGAATTGGATCAAGTTGGTCAAGACCATCTTTGACAAGCATGAGAAACCCCTATCTCAGAGGGTGAATCTAGAAAATTAAATTATCAGAAGACCAAAAGTGTGATGGTGGGATGTTAATGTTTATGTGGGAAGAGAAAAGGGAATGAAATGGAAGTATTTTTAGTATATGTTCTTCAAGAACGTCATTCATGATATGGTGAGTGAGGAATGAGTTCATGATTTCATTAATCTATAGTAGTAGATACCTTTATCATGGAATATGTTGCCAACTTCACAAACCTATTAAATTATTCACTGATTATGGTATTTGATGACATCAGAAGAGGGAGGTAATTTGATGATCACTTGTGGAATTCCATTTTGGTATAAGTAAATATATTCAAGATAATTTTATATTCAATGATAATAAACCCAAAACCGATAGCTATGGGAAAAATTAAATTGTTAAGATCTCGTCATGGCATACATGAATATTACATTTCATTGGTGGAATACATAATACATGACACAAACAGATGCCCAAAAATCATATTAGTTTAGTGTCTCTCAAAACTAGGATTACATTCTTCTAACATGGAGAAAGATCTTCCACACCTCCAACTATGTTCTTCCCCTATATTATTCCTACATAATACATTTCATTATATCATGGGGAAAAGAAAAAATATGAAAATGGTGAGCTCAAATTCAATGTAAGTGTAATAATGGATAATATTGAACAGAACACAAACATAATAATGTAGAAACATGAACATATGTTTAGAAAACCATATCACATTTATCAAATATAAAAATATTGATTCATGAAATAACCCTTGGATGTTCATAAGGCATAAATCATAACGGAACATGAGTAATGATAAAATATAATTGGAATACAAAATGGAATTTTGGAAAATACATAAACATATAAAATAGTTTCATATTATTAAAGGCTCATTTTCAAGATCATCATTGCACACAAATTCCATTACAGAACCAAGTTGACTTCTTATTCCATTCATTTATTACAAAACCGAATTTACTTATCATTCTAGACTAATATTATTGAACATGATTTACATTCCATTATAGTCAAGTATCTATAATGAGATATAAATTATTAACCAATTCTTTTAAGAGAGATATAAGTCCCGCCCATATCGTAATTAAATTATTATTACTTGTGGCATAAAAAAATAAATCATTCATCATATCATAACCTAAGTATCAAAATATATTTCTTAAACGTCATTCTATAATAACATAATCCATGTAAAACAAATGGATTCCATACAAAAAATTCCATTTAAACATAATAATACCATTATAAAAAGCATATTGTATTTGAAATATAACCTTATTAAATAATTCCATATTAGATGGAAAAATTTATTGATTTAACATTTGAAATTATTTTTTTAGGAAAACATCCTTTCTTCTTCAAAAATGTTTTCTTTTCAATCAATTCCAAAAATATTTACGGAAAAAAATTAATTGAAAATAAAATTTAAATACTATAAATTATGATTCATATTACAATGTGTTTAAGAAAATTCAAAAAACCATTCATGTCATATATGGTAAAAGAAAATATTCTTCTATTACTCTATTCAGAAAGGTCCAAAAGAAACTCTTATGGAAAATGAAAGAAATTTCCCTTTAAACCCATTTAGTAAATGTAAAAATAGGATAAAATGTCTATAAAATTACATTTGTTAAATTTAATAAATTTCATGAAATAATTTTTAGAAAACATTGAAATTGATGTTAATTGATCATATTTAAGTACTTACATATAAAAAATCTAGGATAATAATGAGATTGAAAAATAATCCCTTACCAATTTATAATCAATAAAATAGAATTCCATATAAGATAAAGAAAATTATATTCATATGTAAATATAATAACCTTAATAATAATAATAATATTCATGGGATGTATAAACACTACACAAAAGAAATAGGTGGTGTATAAGGCATATTCACCACAAAAATAAATGTGAGGAAAAATATTCTCATACCTTATGTAAGATATCCTTTGTATTTATTTTAAATTCATGTATTATGATTTATGTAAACCCATTAACTAATTAAAATATCAAAATAATTTTTCTAATATCATATGTGATCATATTGTCATCTGTTTTTTAGTTATATTTTTTAATTTCTCGTTATTTGGGTATTAATTTCATCATTTTCTTATGCATGTTTTGTCAAATAAGTTTTAGTTATACCTATTATGTCAGATTTATATATTTACAAAAATTAGTAACATAATATATATCATATTTTTTGATTATATACCTTTATATAATCATTTTTAATGGATATCATGTAGAAGGAATTGAATCAAATTGTGGATACGATTGGTCGTACCTACACACAAGAGACAATAGGATTCCCAGGATATTGAAATGTTATGGATGTTATTGTTATATAATATGTTATATAATTCATATAATGTTATAATAATCACATATATTTATCATTTCCATCATTATAACCATCCATGTATGGTGGTGGTGAAAAACAGATTACACCACGGTGTGGAGACGGTAATTCCTACGTACACATGCGTATTGATTCCTTTTTAAATGGGATGGATAGAAGGTGGAATATGGTTGTTACATTATTATAATAAAATATAATTATATATGTGATAATGTATTTAATAATTCATTATATAAAACACTCATGAAATGGAATTATAGGATGAAAGAAGTTTGAATTAATCGGTAGTAGAGATTACCTCTTCATCGAAGCGGTCCCTCTAGACCTCTTCTTAAAAGCACTAGATTTGGTCTTTGGGAGGACCCAAAGCTATATAATTTCACTATGGAATATAATTAGGTACATTGGTAGGGGATGGTAGATCTTGGAGGCAAAACGTTAAGTGAATCGGTGAAGGAGTAGGTTCCCATTAATAATTTAGGTGAGGGGTACTTTTGGTAACATGAAATATATTAATTTATAATAAACTCAAACCCCATTAAAAACAATAAAAGGTTGATTATTAATAAATTGATACGATAAAATGTTGTAGTATATTTGGCCAATAATTTTTAGACATGTTTTGATTTCATTTTAAACCTTATCATTTTATTTACCCTTTATTATTCTATATTAGTTTTTACTTGGGTAAAAATTGTTCAATATTAAAATAGTTTAATTTTTACATATTTGACATAAATTAGATCATAAATTGGTAATATATATCATTTTTGAGAAAAAATAATTATTATTTATTTTTTAAAATAATTTATGATTTGAAAAAAAAAATTATGAAACTTAATTTTGACAAAAAAGTTCAATGTGGTCAATTGTTTACATTTTTCAAATAATGGATTTTTTAAAAATATAAAGATAGTGTTTTGACATAAAAAAATATTTTATTATATCTATAATGGATCAATGTAAATTATAAATGTATTTATATATATTTACTACAAAAAATTATATTTATTTTAGTTTTTTTTATCTCAATAATTTGATATTTCCATTAATAAAATATTTAATACATCCTTCATGTGTAATAATTTAATATACATATTTTTTAGTAAAAAAATACAATGATGAAGATAAATCCACTATATTTCATAATAATACTTATAGTATAATATATCTCCTCAAAAATCATTGATTAAAATTTTTAAATTTAATATAACATGAATGTGACAACTTTAGCAACACAATAAATAAAATGTTACATGGGTCAAAATAATTCACATATGGCTTCAAATGGACATTAACACAACACATGGATTATTATGATAGATATATAACCTTACAATAAGATTTGGTGCAATGTATGGTTCTTTTAATGGTCATTATAATATTAATAAAAATTATTTAACTGATTTTACATCTATTAAATAATTTGTACATCATCAATGTATAAAAATTTAAAGTGATTATTTCTCTTGTAAAAATTACAAATAAATTTCCATGAAAAATAAAAAACAATTATCATCCAAATGAGTATTTATAGTATAATTTAGCTTCAATATAATTTTTTATTAGAATTTATATAATTATTAAAATTTGATTAAGATATATTTAAATATTCATTAACTAAAATATATTGATTTTCCTAATATCATCCAAGTGGCATAAAAAGGGTTTAATTTCGACCCAATGATGATTTAGGTCTAAAATCATTCAAAAAATCCTAAATGAATTTTTTTTTTGTAATTTTATAATATTATATTTACCCTTAATTACTAGATTTACCTTTTTACTATATTAATAAAAATTACTAACGTTAATATTTATAATTCCCAAAATTAAAATACTGATATTTAAATAAAATGAACAAAATTATTTAAAATAAGAAATGAATTTTTTAAAATTCAAAACATATTGTTTTTAGAAATTAATTTGAATTTCATTTCAACGTCCGTATAAAAAACAGTTTTAAAAAATTAAAACAACAAAAAATATTTGAATGTTTTTAAATAAAAATTCATAGTAAAATTAAAGACAATGACCTAAATTATAGTAACTGATAAAAATATATTCAATTTTAACTTCAAAACCATTAAATAATATAATTTAACCTTTAAATTATATCCAGGAAAAATTAATTTCATTTAAAATTTTGTATATTTTTAATATTCATTAAAACATAAAAAGTAGCAAAAAATATGAAATAAATCATCCAATGTAATGTTTTATATCCTGCTACCAATTAAAAAGTATTTTTTCTAAAATATAATATATAAGAATAAAAAATATATATTCTAAAAAAGTGTGACATCAAAAGGCGGTTAGACTGTATTTTTTGTATATATTACATATACATTAAATTAATAAGATCCATCAAGATGGATTTTATTATTTTATAAACTCACATATTTTCATTTATTCAGTTTTTCAAAAGAAAGAAAATATTATTCATTCCCGAAATTATAATGTCTATGTTTTATGGTAACGTAATAATATTTTATTGCTTACATAAAATTGGTCTTTAGTGAAAGAAATTCAATAAAAAAACATGAAATTATGTGAAATACAAGCTACACATAGTGTTACGTATATTTCATTCTAATCCAATGTTCCATGTAGTGCCATATTACCATGTTGTTGCATACAACATAAAGAATAAAAGAAATTAAAAAACCAAAATAAGTAATTAATATAATATAATATTGATCTATATCATACAAATCATGGATTGTTACATTCTACCCCATTTATAATGAATTTATCCCTCAAAGTTCGTTAGGGTTGTTAAAGGATTTAATTTGTGAATGTTTATTTCAAAAAAACAATATCATATAAACAAGGACTAAAACATCTATTTCAAAAAATAGTTGGAAAATAATACTTACCCAATATACACAATAACTAGGTCTCTATATAGGAGAAAATTAGTGAAGATTTGGCATGAAGGAAATGCCTAAATAATCACAAGGATTGATAAAGATCACTGATCATAAGATTGTTGGTGATCTATTGATGGTTAAAAATCATAACACCATAAAATAAATAAGAATGAAAGTGTTCATTGATATCGTAAAAAAATTATGATCATAAGAAACTGTTTTACATCATGATACCATTTATCTAATGTTGAAGAATTTTCATACGATGATATACTATGTTGTTTTCTGTACAATCTAACATTTGGCCATACCTTGAACAATTTACGCATAAGTTATTATTCAATGAAATGATGTTTAAATTTTTATTCATAATTAATTATAAGAAAACACAATCCATAAATATGATATAAGATCATTTCATCCATATTTATCATAAAAACAAATTTATGCCAATTTATCAAATATTCATATGTCCACCAATAGTGACATAATAAAATCATCACCCAGAAATTAAATTATATAATACATAAATAGATAACCATACAGTCCTTCAAAAAACTAAAAATATAAATCAGTATAAAGAGGTACACTATCTCAACCTAACATTTATCCCCCATATATCAACAAGTATCTCTTATTGGTCATATTCCAAACATGTGAACACCTTGATCTTGTATTCTATTGAGTAATGGAAATAAATATAATTACCACATATCCTTAATGAAAATATGAATTTTTCCTAATTCCAAAACATATGGTATATATTATTTATGTCCCAAAATGGTATATACGTCATCCATGATAGCATAACCATCTTGATGAAAATTCCATAATTAATTCCCAAGAAACTAGCATCGTCAAATTTACGAATTCAAATCCAACAAATCATTATCCAAAAATAATTATCTTAACATAAGGGACATATTAAAGAGTATCATTCCCTAAATAATTTGTTCTACAAGTAAATCACATTTCTAATAAATCACATTTCTAGGTCATTATTACTATTCAACATATCCTTTTCTATCAATAATGAAAAATTTATACTAAAAACATTTATATATTTCTTTATTTGTATATCATAATATTTGAATTTAGGAACATATACACGTCATTCATCAAAAATAATTCTTAAACCATTACTCAGGATGAATCATACTGTCTTAAAGTTCCTCAACCATAATCTTACCATGATTATTAGGTTTAATGTAAAAAATAATTTTATAATATATCATACCATCCATATAACATTTAAAATATCTTTATCCTTTTTAGTAAAACCAATAATTATACCCCATTCATGATTCCCTTTAATAGATTTTCCCTATGGAAATAAGTTTTCTTAAATCACATATTTTCGGCACATGAAAAATTCATGGTTAACTATGTTCAATTTCGTTCATCATATTGAATAAGACTATAAATAAAAGTGTGAGAAATAAATATCAGTGATTGAAAACACATAATTATGGTAAAATACATATAATATTTCAATCTATGGCATCTTAGGTATAATCCTAGGTTTTTCATGATTATCAAAAAAATACTTTGGATTGAAACTGATACATTGACTTATCCATATGATATACAATGACGATTACTTCAAAATATATCTTGTGATATCACTAATCTTATTTTCTCCAAATTTCCAAATTTGACTAAACCTTCGATGTAATACCAATTGTAAAGAATCAGGATTGATTTACAAACAAATTATATTACTTTGGTGGAATTTTTCATTTGTTTTACAATCAAATTCCCAATGATCATATTAGTTTCGTGTCTTTGTAAAATGGTAACACATTCTGTTAACTTAGTGGATGATATTCAACATCCACTATAAATATCTTCTCCTTTATTTTTCTAACCAAAAACCTTTCAATATATCACAGGGAAAAGAAAACATATGAAAATATGATATTAAATTATTATTAAGGGTATGAATAGAGAATATCATACAAAAAATTAATATTATAATTCAAAAAATGACATTAATTTTTAAAACCATTCTAAATTTAATATATACCAAAATCATGATTAATGAAAAAATCATGGCTAGTTTAAAATGAAGAAATCATAAAGGAACATGTGTAATGAGAAAATTGATTTGGACTCAAACATGGAATTGTGGAAAACACGTAATCATTTAAAATAATTTCATAATAGAATAGTCTGATTTCAATGAACATCATAGCAAAAAAACCAATTAATAAATAGAGTTCACTCATTATTCTAGTAAAGTATTACTGAACTAGGTTTTCTTTTCATTCCATCGATGTATTAGTGAACCAAATTTAATTTTCATTTATGTCATTTCTATCTCATGAGTTATAAATCATTACCCAATGAATTTGTGGTAGATATAGGTCCCACTAATATCATAGTGAAGTTATTCTTATGTGAACCATAAAAATTGAAATCATTCCTCATAGCATTACCTACTGAATAAATGGGTTTCTTAAACATCATTCCATCATAACATATTTCATTTAAAAAAAGGAATTCATAAATAAATCTCCATAAAAACATAATATAACAATAATAATAATACGTATAGTATTATTGTATCATATACCTATTAAATAATTCCATATTAGATAGAAAATAATTCTGATTCAAAACTAAAAATAATTCATACTGAAAATATCATGTCATTATAAAAAACGTTTTCATTTCTAAAAATGTAGCATGATTTAAAATAATATTATTTAAGGGAAATTAATTTTTCAATCTTGTAACATATGTTCTATTGAAATAAAGTGTTATCCAAATGTAAAAATATGTACATTTCCAATAATTTAAAAGAAAACATTCTTCTCGTACTTTTGTTGGAAAGGCCAAAAAGTACCACATATGGAAAAAAGAAATATTGATTCCCTAAAAACCATTTAGTAAAAGTAAAAAATGCGAAAATGTTAATTTAAAAATTCATTGTATAATAGGAAAAAATTTAATTAAATAATTTTTAGAAAACATGTACTTTGATGATAAATAAATATCAATAAATACATACATATAAAATATCTCGGATAATAATGAGATTGAAAAATTATCTCTTACCAATTTTCAATCTGTCAAATTATATGCCTAATTAGATAAAAAAATTGTATACAAATTTAAATATCATAAACATCATAATATTATTAAAAACAATCAAGGGAAGCATAAACACCACACAAAATAAATATGTTGTGTTTAAGGCATATTCTCACAGAAATAAAAGTGATCTGAAAGACTCCATTGCCTTATGTGTGATATCCTTGGTATATATCCAAAACTATTATATAATGATTAAAATAATTTCATTGAATTATTTTAGAATTAAATTCATTTTTCTGATATCATATATTATCGTATTATCATCCTTTTGGTAATGAATTTTCATTATTACTCGTTATCAAGGTATTTGGTGCATCAAATTCTTATGCATGTTTTGTCAAATAAGTTAGGGTTCTACTTATTATATCATATTTATATCCTTAAAAATTATATTAATATAATATATATCCCATTTATTCATTATATATATTTATATAATTATGATATTATAGATATCATGTATAATGAATCACATAGCATCGTGGAGATGGTAGGTCGTACGTACACACGAGTGACGATATCATTCCTATAATTTAAAATTGTATGGTAGTGAAGGGTATATAATTTGTTTCAGAATCTATAAAATGTTATAAGAATCATATATAGTTATTATTATCATCATTATTCCCATCCAAGAAAGGTGGTGGTGAAAAATGGATTACACCACGTTGTGGCGACGGTAAATCGTGTGTACCTAGGCATGGTGATTTCATATTTCAAAGGAAGAATAGAAGGATTAATATGGTTATTACATAATCATAATAAAATATATGTATATATATTATAATGGAGTTATTAATTTAGTATGGAAAAAATCATGAAGAGGATGGATATGATGAAAAAATATGGAATGATTCGGTAGAGGAGATTGCCTATTATTTGTTGTGATCCCTCTATATCTCCTCTTAAAGGAACTGGCTTTGATATATTGAGATGAAAATAACCTCTAGAATGTAACTAGGGAATTATTTAAGATAAATTAGAAGTGTATGGCCGATATTGAATGCTAAATGTGAAGTGAAGTGGTGATGGAGGAGGTTCCCTTTTATTATTCGGGGGAGGGACACTTTTGGAAACTCCATAAATATTTATTTATAATAAACTCCAAACACATAAAAAACCCACAATTTTTTTTATTTTGAATATGACATAATATAATGTTGTAATATCATCAAAAAATAATTTTTAGATATATTTTAATATAATTTAAAACTTTATCATCCCATTTACCGTTAATTATTATCTTATATTTTTAACTAACGTAACATTTTTGTTCAATTTTAAAATTGTGTCATTTTTATTTATTTGAAGAAAATTAGACCCAAAATGAAAAATATAGAATATTGTTTTGTGAAAAAATATTTTATATGTTTTAAAATATTTTATTCTTTTCAAATAATTTAAAAATACAATATTTTGACAAATTATCCATATTGTCAATTTTTTTATTAATCAAATAATGGAATTTTATAAATATTAATATAATATATTAACCTAAGAAAATATTTCATAATATCTATAAGGGTTCGCGGTAATATATATATTTTTTGAAATATTAATTATACCATAGTATTATTATTTTAATATTTTTAATAACATTAATTTGATATTTCTATTAATAAAATAATAAAAACCTCGGTTTTGTGTAATTATATAATATACTTATCTGTTAGATTGAAATTAAAAATAATGTACTATAACAAAGTTAAATATTCTATATTTCATAATAATAATTATAGGGGAATATATCTTCTAGAAAATCCTACATTAATAAGGTTATATGTAACAAAACATGAATGTGACAACATTAACATCACATTATATAAAATCTTACAAGTGTCATAATATGCTACATATGGATCCAAATGGATAATACATATACCCTTGGATAATTATTTTAGATATATACAAAACTAATATTATTGGTCACATGTTTTTTTATTTAATGGTTATTATCATTTTAATATATTAAATTACTTATTTTCCATCATAAATTTATAATCCTTTAAAGTAATTATTTATTTATTAAGAATTTCAAATAAATTACCATGATAAAGAAAAAAAATATTTTCCTGAAAATTTATATTTATTTTTTGATTAATAATTGGCATATCATTATATTATAAAATATTTAATTATTAAAATTTGAGTATGTTATATTTATATTTTCATTAAATAAAATATATTAAATGTCCAAATCTCATCCATGTGGACTCAAAAGGGTATCATTTCTACCCAAGGATATTTTAGCTAAAAAATCACTCATCCACTTAGTTTAGGATATGTTTTAATGTATTTTTATAATTTTACCTTTACCATTAATTTCCTGATTTACCATTTTATAGTACTAATAATAATTAGTGATGTTACTATTCATAATTCCCAAAAATAATATATTGATATTTAAATAATGTGGACCTATTGACCCAAAATATGGAATCCATATTTAAAAATTAAAAACATGGAAGATTTTGTAATTAATTTAAAATTTATCACATTTTCAGAATGTAAAACAATTTTTTAAAGATATAACATTTAAATAGATTGAAATGTTTTTACATAAAAATTCATTGTATAATTAATTCAAATAAAAATAATTATATTAAATAATAAAAATATATTATATTTTTAATTTAAAACCATTAAATAATATAATTTATTCATATAAGTTATTTCAATGAGAAAAGTTGGTTTTAATTTGAATTTAGTTGATTTTTATTATTCATCAAAATTTGAAACAAATCAAAAAATTATCGAAAACTGATCCAAACTAAATTTTTTTATCCTACTTCCAAATTATGTGTTTCTTATTAAATATGATATATAAAAGTGCAAAAAATTATATTTTACATTGCTACGACATCAAAAGGCGGAAAAGCTGTGTTTTTTGAAAAAAAATACTTCTTTTATCTATGAAAATGAATTTATTTGTATATAATGTAATGAAAACCATATAATATAAATTTTTAATATTTTATTTAATATGATACATATCATATACACTAATAATATCCTTCAAGAGTTTTTTTATTTTATATTCTTATTTATTTTTATTTAAATAGTTTTTCAATATAATGTAAAAATGTTCATACTCACCATTATAATGGCTATGTAATAAGGTTACATTCTAATATTTAGTTTTTTCAATAAAATCATTTATTTAGTGAAATTAATTCCATCAAAATAACATGAAATTGTGTGAATAAAATAATATTATTTCATATATCAGATGTTATGTCGGTGTTGCTTGTAGCGTATGATTATATTGGTATTGCATAAAGCACAATACATCAATAAAATTAAAAAAACAGAAATAAATAAATAAAATAAAATAAAACAATCCATCTTAAGAAAATATTTCTGTATTACTATAGACCATTCACTTTCTATTTGGGTGAAGGCATTATGTGATTTTGATTGAGATTCTATAACTAGTAGAAAAAGGGGATGTGAGACATCTATGCAGGGTGGTATGGACAATGATTCAGGAAGACCACCAAGGAGTGTGACTTCATTTGTGGGCTTCTTGTGAGGTTATAGAGGGATTTTCAACCTAGTTTGATCTACTTTCAATGGAGTGTTGGTTGGGAATCTAGATGGGGAATCTGGAGTGGCTCTGTTTGAAACCATCTCAAATAGATTGGATCCTATGATCGAGGCAGGTTCAAGGATTTGGGGTCGAATTAAATGTAGTAATCAGATATGGTAGCAGGGATTCACGTGCATGAAGATGTCATAGTAGAGATAGTGGGACCCAAGACTAGGGTTAGAGGCCCATATTTGGTACATCTCCATGAATAAACCATACATCAAGAAGCCGTTCTTCCATCTAGGTGAATGTAGCGGAGCTACTAGTTGTTGAGTTGGACAATGAGATAATTACTATTATAGGTGTACTATGGGCATGACTTGGATTTTTTGTCTTGGTCCTTGGAATTTTTTGGTGAATAAGGTGAAAATACATTTCTTTTGGACTAACAACACACTATTTGGTATGTTTGAATTGATTTTAATGATATATATGTGTGTGTTTGTGTGTGTGCGGTGAGTGGTACTAGGGATTATTGTGGGAATCAATGTGATGTGGGTTATACATGAGGTGTGTAGGAATATGGGAATAAATATGATTCGGGTTTAATATGAGCTTTATTGGAACCAATATTTTAATGATAATTCACATGTATATATACATAAAATTCAGAATAATTTTTTCAATCTACTGATTTGAAGGATCTTGAACATCTAATTAGATACATACTATTGTGGGTTTCATGTATGACACAAGTACTAATGGCCATCTAATGAGATAAAAGACATGATGGTTGTTACTTATGTCATGGTGATGGTTTGAGATCATTATTAGGTGAATATATGATGATGAATAATTAGAGGAATATTAAATATAGGCATGTTCAGTTAACCATAAAAAAATGTCATTTTTTTTCTCAGTAAGTGACCAAGTATGTATCTCTTAATGTGGGTAGAATCATGAGGGGAGTTAATATATGAAAAAATGATCAATAAAGGATGGGTTAATATATATTAGGTGGGAATGTATGGTACCATAATTGAGTAATTATTTTATAGTTTTGGGATGAACTATGTTAATGTGTGGATATTGTATCATCTTGGGTTTTGGGATGTTCAATATTCACCAACATGATAATTTTTTTATTATGGTGATCAGAACAACATTATTTTAATTCATTGTAAACTAATTGCTAGAGTCTTTTTACCTACGTACTTGTTTTTATATGGGTTAAAAGGATCCAAAAGTAACTTTTGTTATCTGATGTGTTTTTGGTGCGACAAGGATCAAAAACATCATTTCTCAAAAATAGAGTCTAGGGCACATTATTTAGGAAAATCATGCATATTCCTTGGAGTAAGCATACCTTCCTCTAGTTACACTAGAAATGGATTGAAAAAATTTTAATTTTGGGGATCACGATAATACAAGTCATCAATATATTTTAACAATGGGATTTATTATGGGTTTCACAGAGTTTGGAAAAACAGTGAAACTAACCTATTCATGCGTGTTTCTTTGGAAGAGAGCATTGCATGGTTGATACACGGTTTTCAAAAAAATGTGGCAAAATTTTGTTTGGGTAAAATTACATAATTAACCCTCCTTCATTTTTTTTCTATTCCATTACCCCTTTAGTTCTATATGTTGCAAGGAGATCAAGCCTTTCTCTTCATCCTTGGGATTTGAGGTATATCAGTGATCCGAGATTTAATCATTGATCGGATGGTGGAAATAGACTCATCTCATCATTTCCTTGAACTCTCTAGATTAATTTTTATATCTATATCTCTATACAAGTTTCTAAATGGGTTCAAGATATTTTCCCCAATTTTAGTGGTTTTCATCTAAAATAGTGTTTTCATCTGATTCAGCTCAAATTTGGAGATGTTATCATATGAGCGAGCACATACTAGTATGAGGTAGTTGGTTCTTAGATATATATCTTATTTTGTGTCTGTCTCAAGGGTTCATTCGTTTAAGTCATGTTCTTTTTACATGTGATACCCTAACTAATTAAATTCATTCATATAAATTTATTCTAATGATTATATGAGAGGCCTATGGGAATGCTCTTTATCCACTACAAATGGTCAACCCAGATAAGGGTTTTGGACCAACTAGAGATGTATAGGTCTTGTGTGTCATTTGATTTAAATTTTATTTTTATATTTATATTGAATTTCGTAGTTTCATGGGAAGGTTTTGAGTTTTTCTAGAGATTTGATTTGATGTGGATCACATTGACTGAGGAAACACAGTCGTCAGATTAGGATTGGCATGGGATACTTGGGTTATGATGATCACAAGTAGAGAAAACATGGCCATCAGACTGAGGTGATTTGGTTGTTAGGATGAGATCATGGATCTCATGATTTGATATGGTGTTGACCATAATGAAATTGGAAACCCATTTGCAGGGTCAAAAAGTTATGGATGATGTGGAATTTTTCTGTTTAGTTATTTCCACTAACTGTTTGTTGTGTGAATCACAGTTTGAGTCATGTGGAAAATGATAGGACACAGTCTAGGTGTAATTGATCACTCATTAGGGATGGAGGAAACCTTAGATTAAAAGGATTATGTGATGGTGTTTATCATACATTTTTTTTGGGTGTAATCACATTATAAATAAATGTGTATGGTGATTCTCTATTAGTTGATGGTATTGAGACCATCAGTTGGGGGTTGAGGCCCAAAATTTCCCTCAAGGATATTGGGAAGAAACATGGGGGGATGAATAACATCATGCCTCGAGACGTCGCCTATTGAACTTACATGGTTTATTTTTTGGAGGAAAAATATATTTGTGCCATAGTATGTAGAGCTTCGAGATGAAATTGATTTTTGGAGTTGAGGTCCATGGGACCCAAAACATATGGATTAGGAGTTCCGTTGGGATCTGAGGGCTTGTTGTTAGCACTTGAGGTGTTAGTTTTCATGAGGTGATAACTGACATATTTAATAAGTGTTCCCTTATATTTCTCCTAGTATGATAATCATTAGGGGGTGATTTGGGAAATAATCTCTAGGTCAACTCCACTAATATTATATATAGATATAGATATTTACTGTATTCCATATATATAATTGGGGCATATATTTATACATATTCCAGCTATGGACGATGCAGGTGGAATGATTGCTTGTAGCTATTGAGAACAAGTGGTATAACAACCTAGTTCATTATACAGATTACTAAATGATTTATTACAAAATATTACCCTTAATACAACACATAAGATCCAGATATAGACTGTATTTGGGAATTATGTTCATTACATAAAAATTTAAAATAGGAAAACAACATCTTTATTGAAAAATTCCATAACATTATAACACATAATACTACAAGGGATAACAGGAGTACATACATAAGAAAGGGGTGATCTATAAAGCCTTGTAAGGGAATAAACATGGAATGACATGAATAGAATAATATATGATTGAAAATAAGAATATCAATGGTACATAATCAAAGTAGGGATCATAAAAATGAACAATGAGGCATGATATATAATTATAACATAAAGAAGACATGGGAAATGTGGCAATAGCCTAAAACACCTCACCATAAACATAAATCAAGCATAACTTCCAAGATATCTTGAATGACAAAGTCCCATAAAAGAATTTGGTTACGTATCTATTCCTAACTAAAGTCTCATTATAATTAATATTACCCAATTCATTGGAGCACTATACAATTCTGGTCACACATGACACATTCTTTTAATTCTCATGGTAAATTGTGCCACATAGATCATGAAATAGGGATACATTCAGTATCATATTCTATTCTATGATTCTGTACTGTGGAATACATACATGTAAGTAAAAAAATAATATAATTATATGTTTATAATTTTTAATATTATTTATATGCAATGAGTTTGGAATTCAATACTCAATTGTTTTGGCATGGAAAATCATGGTGAAATTCCAGCAGCATAACAACATCTCTAAAAAAATTCAAAAAATTTGAATATTAGATAGAAAAAATTATATAATAATTATAATATAAAAATGGAATTAATTAGGACATGAAAAAATAGATACCAACATATGTAATTTGAAAAAGAAGGCATAAGATAACAAAGAAACTGGAATAAATAAGAGAATGTGAGGATCCCTTACCTGAGTGTGTGACTCTAAATTCTTAGGAGAAGATTATCTAGAGCTTGGGGGTACCTTGAGATGACTCTACAGAGTGGATGGAAGATTAAGGATGTTCTATAATGTGTTTTTGTTAATAAAAATTGGATCATGGGTTAGATTAAATTGTAAATGAGTGAGAATTGATTTATTATTTATCAAACATAGGTTTTGGAAAAAATATTAAATGCAACCAAAAACAAAAAAATCTCATGGATTCAACAAAATGGGACCAATATTAATTATTTTTTAATGGTTAAGGGGGTAACACAATAAAATAATACCATTCTTATTTTGAAGTGATCCATACTCTTAAAGAGATGATTTTAGAAATTTAAAATATATGAATTGTTTTTTTTGGGATCACAGAGGATTTATGAAAATAAATAAACATAAAAACAATTTATTTTAAATAGAAAAAATATATTTGGTTTGTTATGACCTTTATAGAATTTATTAAATCATTTTGGGTCATTATGTTGTCATAATACACAATGTATATTTATATGGTATTTAATATATACCCAAAATTCGATTGTCTTAGAAAATTATGAAAAATTCACCATTGAATAATTTTTTGTTCTTATTTAGAAAATAATATAAATATTATATAAATTATTTTATAAATATGGGGAATTTCTGTTTTGAATATATAATAGATAATTATACATAAATGTTGGGTTTTTTTGAAAAAAATATGATTTTTGAACTCATACAAAAAATTAAATTTGAATTCATAATAATGATTAGATAATTTATATTTCAGAAATATTATTTATTAATAATAGTTTATCAAAATATTATTTATTTTAAAATTTAATTAATTCGTAAAAATAAAATCCATAATTGTATTTTTAATGTTACCCAAAATTACTCATTGGGATTGGTTATATCAAAATAAAAATAACAATAATTTATAATGTAAAAATAATAAGATGAAACAATATTAATTTTTATGTTAAATATAAAGTACATACTCATATCTCTATCATGTTGTTGCATATCCCTTTTGATGCACTGGAAAATTCCCAATGATGAAGGTGTGCGATGATGAGAGTTTAATGAGGTGGTTAGACGAACATGGTTTAGAACATGATATCGATGAACTTGAACTACATCTATAAATAGTTTCAGTCTTTCTTATATTTTAATATATTATCTAGTCCTTGGTGATGGTAAAATCCGAGTGATTTTATATCACATAGAGTCTCAGATAAATGGGATTCATATGGTATGATCGTACTAGTTGAGGTTGTCACTCTGTATATGTCAATTATATTTATCAAAATCCTATATTTATAATAATCACACAATCCCTGAAAAATGGATATTGTATTTATAAAAAAGATTCTCAATGTCCATTTTAATGTTATAGGATATAATAAAACCAAAAAAGTGAATGTTTTTTCAATTACTGTGTTACACAATCAATCATTTAATTAAAACATGGGGAAAATTATTCTTATAACAGTTTGGGTCATTACAATCATCCCCCTTAAAAAATTTCCCCCTTGAAATTTTAATTCCCCACACTAAAATAAACAAGGTTAATTTTTTTATAACTAATTCTAGTTCTCAAATTTCTTATTTAAACATTTGGTTTCTCCAATGTAATTTTACTAGGTGTATTGTATTGTTTTTTATAACTTCCTTTATGTAATCTAAGACATTAACCTATTGTTGCTCATAGTAATGGTCATTATCCAATGGTAACTACTATGGATTTAGTAATTTTTGGTGTATGGTGCGTATTATATCAATGGGGATACATGGAATACATCATGTACTTGATATTGGTTAAGTGAAAGTGCAAGTTGATAGGCCACCGCTCCCATGAAATCTAGGATATCAACCAGGAAAATGTATCTCAATCTAGGATTAATCATATTCAAAGATATCATTACTTTATTACATATTTATATGTAGAAGAATATTATGCCACTTACATCAAAATATTTTTCACATCAATGATTTCCATCATAACCCTTATGTTAATTCTAAGGATCCTTGATTTTCTGCAGAATAGTCAAAACATTCTCAATCATTTCCTCAATCTTTTCTGGACCTTGTTTTCTTCATTACCCAACATCATCCTAGCATGTTGGTGTACTGCACTTTTTACTATAACAGACTTCATTGGGATCCATTTGGATGCTATATTGGAGACTTTTGTTGTACAAAAACTCAACCAGAGGTAGATATTGGCCCCATTATCTTTTAAGTCCATAGAATTTTCCCTCAACATTTCATCTATTGTATCTATAGTAGGTTCATATTTCTCATTAGTTTGAGGATGATAGACTATAAGGATGATCAAAGTATTCTTTAGAGCTTATTGGAGACTATTCCAGATCATGGTGGTAAATCTAGGATATTAATTTTATAAATCAATAGTGGTACATTATGCATCCTCACCACTTTTTTATGCTTACAATTAATGTTATTTTAGTATGTAGTCTTATATAATTCTAATAAATATATCTATATTTATAAAATTATCCATAATAGTCCATATATAATTTTTTTACTCTTGATGTCTTTGGATATCCGCTGACAACGTCAATTGGTATATTTTCCCTTTTACATGTTGGTATGGGTAATGGATATATCATCATATTAGAATTTTTCAATTTAGACTTTCTTTGATGACATTCGTTGAATATTGGGCTATATTATGAAGTCTCTTTCTTCACATATCCCAAATACATTTCTCTTAGAGATCCTGATACATCATTGTGCTCCCTGAGTGAATAGAGTAAGTTGAGAAATGTATCTTATTCTGAAGCACATTCTTTATCACTAGATCGTATTTTACCAATAGTGGTGTCCCAAATCATAAAAATCCATACTCATTAACATTGAACTCCTAGTATTTATATTTTCATATAGTCTCCACTTATTCATTGTTCTGACAAAATATCTAAAAGAATCCAATATATTTTCATGAATATTTGGGTGAGAAATAATTTGTAAAGCAATTGATGATGGTATTTCCATTATGAATCCCATATATATCCTCTTCCATTATAATAAGTGTAGATCGCTCAAAATTCTCATCAATTATTAAATTTACCAATCCTTTCTACCTTGTGCATCTACCACATTATTTTTCTTACTAGGATAGTAGTGGAATGAGTATTCATATTCCTTTATCATATCAAACAATCATGAATGGTGTATATTCATCGATTTATTTGGGAATATACACTTTAGGCTTTTTGATCTGAATATATCACATACTTATCACTGATGAGATAATGCTTCCCAATTTTCAAGGCAGTGATCACTATAGACAACACCAGATCATGTGTTGTGGAGTTCTATTTGTGAACATTCAATTGCATTACCATTAACTCATGTTTACCATACCTTGTTTGAAAAATATTCTTTTATTATATCCTCCTTCACCATAACATATAAAAATAACAACATTTGATCCACATTGGTGAATAAATTTTCCACACAGAGCTAATGTAATAAGTCATCAATCCATGTAAGTGGGTACTTGTTCTTTATCGTGATCTTATAGAGCTTAGGATAATCAATGAAAAGGTTCCATGACCCATCCTTCTACATGATGAAGTTTACTAGTTCAACCTAAGGTGAAGCACACGAGCGTATGAAGCCTTTACCACAAATCACCTATATTTGATTCATCTGCTCATCAAGTTGTAGAACATCGATTTTTTTTGGATTCTTGGATTTTGGAAACTCCCTGGTATTAATCTTGATTTTAAATTTAACCTCTCAATTATGGGGAATGCCGAGTAATTCATAGGAAACACATTAGAATATTCCCTAAAAATTGTATTTTTTTTCATGTATGATTCTTTCCATAGAGTCAGCCCTTTCTGATATATATGATTTCTCATAGTTTAACAATATCCATTATTGAGATGTTGGTAATAAATAAGATGCATCCCCCTACTTTAAGTTGTACAAAATTACGGGTCAAATCATTATACATATAGTGATTTCCTTCTCATGGAAATTTATGTTGGTTATATATAGGGAAAGCAAATACATTCCCAAAATTTCAACACATTCCCCTAAAGGAAGCATGAAAAGTTTCTCTATTTAGATCATCTATAAATTTTTCATATGAAAGAGCTATATACGTGGGATGAAAAAATTTCTCATTTTATTTTTTCAATGATAACTCCATGTGCAAGAATTTTGGTGGTGTTTGAATAGTTCTACTAAATTATTTTGATATAAAAAATAAATAGAACCAAAATCAAAAAACAAATTATCTATCCCTAAATTAATATCTAGAGTACCATTCAACACATAATTTTTGGGACCACCTTAGCAGTTATGTTTCCAAAATATTTCCATAACTACATTAAAAGTATTTGGTTATCTAAAAAACCCTTGTAGTAGTGAATTGATTTTAAAATTTTACAGATTCCTTATTGTGAATTAAATGATCAATGTGTTTATGGTTAACCAAATCACTCCTTTCCTCCATCACATTAGTGGGTTTTTATTGTTACGAATCTATATCTTGGTGTCCTTTTTCCCGATCATTTAGAATTCCCTATTCCCACTTATGTTATTTCTATGGTTCTTATTTCGATGCCTTTTAAAAGTTTGATTTTTAAAATTATTAGAACTGTTACATTAATCCATTAGAAAAAATAATTAAACTCTAATTTCCACTTATTGTCTTTGTGATTCCATTGGGATTTAATTATATTTATTTCATCTTTGAGGGGAAAACATAAAATTTCGTCATAGCTATCAATGTCATAGATCTCTATGAAGTTTTTTATAATAGAATTTATCCCACTAAATAAGGGGTCAATCATGAATTTTGGGGTAAAAAAAATACTAAATAATATCATGAAATTCTTGTGAATTTTTCCTCATTTTTAGTCATATATTCTTTGTATATTTTATTTAATTTAAGGAAATCCCTTTACATTTTATGTTGGATTGAGCGGGGAAAATATTTTTCGATTTTTTTAGGAATTCCTAATGCCTAATTGCTTCAATATCTTCCCCATTATTAGTTTTTTTAATCAATTTACACCACTGGTCAGATTCTCCCTTAATATGATATAAACATTTATATCCTTTTATTTTTTGGAACCTTGAATGATAGATAAGACCTTCTCAATGGAGTTGACCTATTTTTCCATGATTAAGGGATTAAGAAATCCATTGAATGTGTGAGGAAATTGTTTCATAAAGATCATAAATTCACCTATTTCTTTCTTATGGAGATTTGGTAAATACTCTTGATCAAGGTTTCTATTCAAAATATGAGTGAGAATATAGAGTTTTTCACAATGATATCAATTCTCGCTCGGATTAGTTTGGGAATCTTGTTAGGGCAGTAAATGCAATGCCCGTCTCATTATTTGTTATGTTGATTCCTCTAATTCCATCCATTGGGTATAATAAAGAAAAATTCTGGATTAATATGTCTAAACTACAATACACATAAAAGGGAATTTAATGACATTAAATGGATAACATATAACATATATTAATTTCTCTAAATGAAGAACTTATATTCTTCAATATTGGATATCCATTATTAATTTCATAACATATAATATTATGGAAAAATTTTGTTCCCTTTATAATAGTTTTTAAATATGGTTATGAATTTATCAAATTATATCCCCTAGTAGTATCGAACCAGATGCATAGTACGACCCATGGCTATGTACCAGGTTACACCAAATCTGGCCTGATGTATCGTGTTGGATTTGTTTACCCCTAGGTATATCTATTCTAAAACTATGTCAACTTGTAGAATCCATACAGAGAATTATTTTCTAAATAATTCACATGCACTACACTAACCAAAATTTAAGGTTGTTTTATTATACATAGTCTTACCCTTATGTTTTTTATTAGAGTTATCTAATAACATTAAAAAAATAACAAAACGTTTTCCATGATACCACCTATAACAACCCAATTATTTTTTTACACATTAATACATGATTTATTTCATAAAATTACAAATAATAAATCCTGGAAGATTAAGAATTCTAGTTTCATTACTAGTATGGTACATTAAATAATAGTTTAAAATCATAAAAACAATATCTCTACTGAAAACATCCTTAACAAGATATAACTTAAAACTGCATGGGATAACCATGGGACCTACATTAGAAAGCGGTGGGATATAAATCTTATTAAGGGAATAAACATGGAAAAAATGTATTTAATAATACAATATATAGAATATAAATATAAATTGGACATAAAAAGTTTAGGAATCATAAACGTAAATAATGTTGCATGATATAAATGATAACATAAATGAATCATGGGGAAGATGCCTACAACTTAACACACTATATCATAAACATACATAAGGCTAACTACCATGAAAAAATAAAGGGAAAAGTCCCATAATGAAATAAGGTTCACTACCATTCCCAAAATGATGTCTCATGAGACTAAACATTACCAACGTATTAGAGTGCTATATAATCTGGGTGCACAATTCACTTTCATTTCATTCTCATCCTTTAGTGTGCCACATAAATCTCGCAACATGAAAATATTAATCATAACATTTTTTCCCATGATTAAGGATTACAGAATAAATACACGTAATTACTAATTAAAATAAGTATTCTTGTTCCAAGGTGAAAACCATTTATAGGAAATGGGTATGGTAATCACTAATAATTTTTTTGACATGGAAAATCGTAGTGAATATTCTATTGTATAACAACGTAACATTATAAATTCTTAAAATTTGTAGATGATGGATAAGGTGGTTTATCATATTTTTCACATAAATTATGAATTAATAGTTATAGGGAAATAAATATAAAAACAAAAGTAATTAAAAATAAAAAGTATAAGATAAAAAGGAAACATGATTAAATAAAAGGCGAGGATCCCTTACTTGAGTGAGTAAATATGAATTATTGGGATGAGCTTCTTGAAAGGTTGGGGGAACCATATAAGAAGTATCAAGAGTTTAGGTCCAAGTAAGGACATGATTTAATTACATTTAGTGAAGAGAAATGGGACAGTGGTTGTGTTTATATAGGAAATGAGTGGGTAGTTCTTTATTATTTCTCAAACATAGGTTTTGTACTCTAGATTTAAAAATAACCAAATTTACAAAACATACCATGATTGATGCACATGTATTATTCTAAAAGAAATTTTTTTCTATTATTTAATATGTAATAGGGCTGAAAATAATAAAATAAGACCCTTTCATATGTGTAATTTAGTCATACTCTTAAATAAATTATTTTAAAACCATAAAATATATTAATTGTTTTTTATGATTGACAAGTTATTTATAAAATTAAATAAATAAGCATAAAATCACACTATTTTAATGGTAAAATATATATTTGGTTATATATAGACATTATTGTACATATTGCGTTACTTTTGGGTTATTATGATGTTATAAAATAGTAACTATATTTTTTAATATTTAAATTTTAATAAAAACATCAATAACATCTAAAATATATGAAATATTAACCATTTTATTAACTATGAAATTATGATATCAAAAATAATATTCATTTTTTCTAATTAATTTTAAAAATATTTTTATTATTATTTTTCTAATATTAATTGATTTTTTGGACAAATTCTTGGGTTTTTTAAAAAAACAATTTTTGAACCCTTAAAAAAATTAAATTGGAATAGATAAAAATTATATGATAATTTGTATTTAATAAAAATTATTTTTTATTATTATCTCATTAATATAATATTTATTTCAATACACTATTCATTATTATAAATAAAATCCTCAATTTAATTTTAATAATACATTGAAATACATTTTTTGTTTTATTATATCAAAATGAAAACAAATTATAACGTAAAAATAATATGATGAAAATATATTAATTATTATATAAAAAATGAATTACATAATATTATCCTTATGGTATTCATATGTATTCCATTAATACACAAGAAACTGCCCTACTAGTAAGGGGCATGATGGTGAGACATTCAAGGGGTGGTCGTAGAAACTTGGTTTGGGCTATGATCTAGATATGTTTGGACATCTCATATAAACAGTTTCACTCACGATTATGTTCTTGGATCTCAAATTGTGGTTGGTCTAGGGATAATCCTAGTGATTCGATTTCCCATATAATCTTTGATAATCAGTAATCATAGGGTATGATACCACTACTTGTGGCCATCAAATTATTTGTCCTTGTCATTTGGATTTATAAAAACACATAATTTATAATAATCATGGCATCACTATTTAATTACTATTTTATCAATAGTAATGATTCATAAATGTTGTTTAAATTTGATAGGATATTACAAAACCAAATAAGTTCTTTTTTTGTATAACCATATTACACAATAAGATAATTAATTAAAACACAGGGGTAAATTTTATTTATAAAAGTTCATGTTGTTTTAAGTGGACCAGTTTTAATAATAAATGTGTCTGCTTTACCACATTATCTATATTCAGTATACACCTATACAAATATGGACACAAGATTGGTTCAAATTGGTGGTGGCCATCTAAAATTTATTATCACACCCTACATCGTCCCCTAGGGATATATGTGTACTTTTTGTCTCTGATATCATGTTAGGGACCAAGCTCGGGAGGTGGACCTTAGTGAGCCTGTTGTACTGCTTAGCATGAGATGGATGGAATATAGAACAAGGGGGTTCCTTTAAATCAGTTTTAGTTTACTTGTATACCATCATTATATATACTTAAATTTCGATGGTTGATAATGAGGGACCCTAATGTATATTTTTATGTATGAGATGTTATCCCAGGTTTATATTCTACATATGGAAAATTTTGTATTTATTTCATTGTTATGTATTTCATGGGTTGCGTTCGCTGAGTTTTGTTGTTTAACTTAGTTCAGTTGAATTATGGTTTCTCTTATATTGATATATTTTATAGGCTATTATTTATATCACCATTATAGGGTAGAGTCTCTCCACTATCATCTATCAAACCCTCATTACTAGTTGGAAGCCTATGGGATAGGAGAAGGTACACCTATGACCAAGTTTCTAATTAGACTAGAGCACCATTTTATTTGAAATATAGGTCTGTGAGAAACATATAATAAATATATATTTATTATTTAAATGTTTCGAATGTGTATGATGAATGACAAGACATGAAGTAAGGATTTGTGATAAAATCCAATTTCTATATAGGTTGAGTATATTAAATCTCCATGATGGGAAATTTTATGATCATTAACTTTTAAAATGAATCTATTTCCTTCAACTCTATTTATTTCTCATTTTTAATCTTTTCCTTAAATTTTAATAAAATTTTTACTTAAAATTAATGATATATTGTTTTAAAAAAACCTATGATATTTCTTATATTGGTCAAGAATCATTATCCTCCAAATCCATTTTCTCTAAATAATTTTTATAAAATGTTTTTATTAGGATACAATGACTATTTAAAGTCATTTAGATGTATATTTGACAATATTTAAATTTTTTTAAAAGTTACATTTTTTAATTTTATAGTCATGTTACTTTTGATTGTTTACCTAAATTTGAAAGGAAATATTTGTTTTAATGTATACCATATGAAAGAATTTCCCCTCTTGCATAACGTATCTTTTCTTAGAGTCTCCCTTTGAAATAATCCTCACTAATTTTAAAATAATGAAATTCCCTCACCATCTTAGGAAAAATGATTCTAAATGTTTCATAAATAAAAGGAATCTTTTCTATTGATGTTAAATGTGTATTTTAAATATTTTTATAAAATATATTTTTTATCCATGTCAACACACATTAATTATTAATTTGTTTCACTAGTTATATAATTTATGATTTTATACACTTGACTATAATACATATCATGGTGGTGATCATAGGATTATAAATAAAATTTCATTCATTCCCATGGGTTAATTAATATTTCATGAGACAATGAATATTATTATTTAACCATAAAATCCCTTTTTTAAATGGATTATTATAATAAAATGATAAGATGTTAGGGAAACATATTTATTTTTCACTGGTTATACTCTAATGATGTGATGAATGTTCTATGAGCTTGTGTTTCATATGTGTATTATTTTCATTCTGTGATAGATGGACCCAAAATTATAAATCCCTTAAATAAAGTGGTTAGGGAATAATATATCATAAAATAATATTTTTTGAAATAAGTAGTGAACCTAGTACACTAAACTACTCTTCCCATTATTATTTCCATGGGAGAGAACATTGAAAAATAAGATAATTGAATAGGGAGTGAATCTAATCTTTTAATGATAATCAAGGTAGTGATACATGACAATGGAAATGATTTTATATATTTATTTTCATGCCAAATACCTATTTCTTAATCCTCTGATATGTTCTCAAGGAATATGATTGGCCATTTATTATTTTTTACTGTTATGAATTATGCCTTTTTATTGAAAATATTGATTCTATTAAACATGATTTGAGACCTTTGAATAATTGGGTGAGAGTTACATATCTTATAGTCATGTTTTTATACCATTATTCTTATGATCACCTATAGTCATTGATTTATATCTATTATTTTTATCATTACTCATTATTTGAGATTTTGCTTTATTATGATTTTTTCCCTTAGTTTATGAAGAATGTAAGAAGGGTCTGTCTAAAAAGTGTACTATTAAAGAAGAATATATTTCGAGATATTGAAGATCTTTTATGAAATGATTATATTTTGTATCATGTATTATGTGTCTAGTCTCCAAAAAATGAATAAATTATTAGTGTAAAGTGCGTATTATTGTTAAATGTGTGGAATATTCATCTTAAATGATTCAGTATTTATTTATTATTTGCTCAAATCTCCTCAGGTATACCATTGACTAGGATACACACTCTTAAATACATTTTATTAGGTTATACCACCATAAATACCCATTATGTTCACTATAGGTCTTTATTCATCCAAGATAAATATGTAATTGTGAAATATGAGATTAATTTAATAATTTGTTATTTAAATCTAGTTTTTATCAGACACATAGAATATTCATAAACCTAATAATTCTATTAATATCATGGCCAAAACCATGAACATTTCGCACTTTCTTTTTCATCTCCAAATCATTCTTCTCAACCTCTTTATTATTCATATAGATTTATAGTTGAACATTCATATTAAAAGATTATAATTTTCTTCTATCCTTATTATTTCATGGTCCATCCTCCAAAAATGCATATGTATTTGATAAATTCCCATATTCTTTCTGAAAAAACTATTATTATACATCAAACTAAGAAAATCAACCACTTTATTTCCTTCCCAGGGTGTTAATGTTTTGAGAAATAATATCATTTAATTAGTCTTTGATAGCTTCTTTAGTGAATATTCAATCTATTGATGTGAATGTATACATCTATAATTTATTATCAGAATATTTTTACACAATTCACTATAAATACAATGCCTCTTTATCATGAAATAAAAAATTACCACTTTTATTTCAGAATCATTATTTAGTTAATTTTTCTCTTGAACCTTCAATTAGAGGGATGCATACTTTCCACCATGTCACTATACATGAGAACACATATGAGTGACTTCCTTATTTAATCTCAATAATTAAAACGACTTATCCACTATAGGGTAGCATGAGCATATGTCCACTGACCAAAATTCCTTTTTAGTTTCTTGAAATTATCCCCACATTGATCTGTCTATAGGATCTTGTGTCCATTCTATAACTCCATAGTTATAGGTTTTAATTGCAATGATAAATTTATCACAATTCCATGGTAGTACCAAAAAAATCAAAGAAAATTATTTATTTTGATCACAATGGTCAGTCTAAACAATTTTCATCAACATATGTCTTCATGTGATCCACTAATATACCCTCACCAAAAATTACATGACTCAAGAATGATAATTTTTGAATCTATAATTCGCATATTATAATTTTGGCATAAAAATACTCATTCTTCATGGTTTTAAACACAATCCTGTAATGATCTCAATACACTTCCATGATCATGGAATATATAAGAATATCATATATAATGTCTTCCAAATAATGATCAAGGTAATATAAAATTAATTTATTCACTAAATTTATTAATATGGAATGTGTATTGGTAAGTCAAAATGAAATCACTATAAATTCATAATGTCTATACATCATATAATTGATCATCATGGATGTGTACTATGTTTTGACCCTTAGTAGATGATGTCCTGATCTGAGGTCAATAATTTAAAATTATTTAGGTGCCAATAGTTGATAAAAAAACTCATCAATAAAAGGTATAAGATACTTCTTCTTGATAGTGATATTTTTATGTTTGTGATAATTAATGAAAAGAAACATTCTACCAATTTATTCTTAAAAAGGAAATTGTGACCCCCATAATAACGCAGTTGTTTGAATGAATTCCTTCTCAACATTATCCAATATATTATTCTTAAATAACTATAACTCTATATAAACCATTATATAATGATCCTTTAAAATAGGCACAACACAATGTATGATTTATATTCAAAACTAATCATCAAAATTCTATAGAAAACTATGAGACTCTCCAAGAAGTATATTATATGATTCATGCACAATATAAATATCATAAATTTTGAGTTTCTTCATAAATATATGAGATTGAAAATCCTTATGAATATGTAATTTGACCCATTAAATTTATCTATTTTACATTATAAATTAATATTCATCTTCACAATATTTGATAATAATTATTTCACTTGAAAAATATAATGTTAATTCCCTTCATTAAAAATTATTATTAGCTATATATAATTAATTACAATCCATCCCCAAAATCACATCAAATTTAACTTGATGAATAATCAAAAGAATTTTCGAATTTACATTCCCATAAATTTTGATCAAACAATAGATATATACATGAAATGTGATCATCTTAGAATTTTGAATTTTCACTATTAATTAAATATCTGATTATTGAGGTGGTGATATGATACCCTTATAAAATTATTCTGACATAAAATATTTCGTTGAACCCAAATTAAATAATTCATTTAAATTTCAGAGGCAGATGAGATGAGTACCTTTCACTGCTATGTTCTCATGACCCACTTCAACAATTTCAATCACATGATCTATTAGATTTACTATTTTTATAATAAGTTATTAAACTAAATATGTTTCATTATACTTTGGATTCATGAATTGTATAAAATAATTCTAATACTTATTTTAGTTTTATAAATATAGTGTTGGTTGTTCATTTTACGGAGCTTTATCCTAATTCTTTAAATTAGATTTCTAAATTTTTTTCTATTTGAAATTCAATTTCATGACAACCTTCATTCCCATATTTACAAAATTTACCATTTACCATATAAAAATATACTCAATGATTCTTTCCAGACTTCTAGAATAAATAAATATTCAATTTAGTTTATCAATTGGCTTAATTATTTGAATTTATTTAAAACTATTTCTTTATATTATTATCAAAAAAATTAGAACACTGGGAATATCCCATCATATTATATACCTCAACTAAACATAAAGTGATTTATTCCTAGATATTCCAATCGAATATGGTCAATTTCATTTTGGGAGATGGATTTAGGATACTGATGAAGTGATAAATTTTACATTCTGGGTTGATAATAAAATAATATGCATACCTTACACATCTTATAATATTTTCATCATTAGTAATAATAGACGAATCTTACTTCTTATTTAGCTCAAGGAATTACATTTCAATTTTTATTTGAAGTGTTTGTTGGAATTAATTACTAAAAAATGCCTTCTTATACTCATACCATTCCATGGAGTCAATTTCATTCTATTGTCGTTAATTATTAATATGATTCAACCATTTATCTGCTTAAACTTCTGAAAAATATACCACTAGGTCAATATTTTCATCCTCAGAGAACTTGACAATAGGAAAAATATTTTTGATGGTATTAATTTATTTTTTAAATATTAGAGGATTAGAGTAACCATTATAGGAAGTTGTATGTTTCCTCATGAAATACCCAATGGTGTGGTTGTACCTCGTTTTCTATTTTATAATATTATCATTATTCATGGATTGATATAGCTTTGTGATAATAAGAACAATATTTTTAATTACATATCCCATTAAATTTATATTTTAAAGTGGATAATAATTTCATTTATTTCCACATTTATTGATAAGAATATTCCAATTATTTCCATCAATAATTCTGATTAGTATAGACTAGTCATGAAATTCAAGGAAATTTGAGATTTGAATTTACTTGACGATCTGAATTTTGGATCAAGAATTATAGTTAATTTCATAGACTGAGAATCTTCCAAACATGTTTTGTTTGAAATTACTTTGGGTGTTATATGTTTAGGGTGAGGCTTGCATAAGTAGTGAGGCTACTCGAGAGAATACTAGTCTACTGAAGAAACTAATTATCCAATGGTGAGCCACTAGTGAGCTACTATCAATTGAACAGCTTTCCAAAAGTACCCCCTTAAAAAGGGGTACCACTAGCATGGCAGTGGACCCATGTTGGATACATATTTGTACAATTAAAGTGTAATAATACCATTTTCCCCCTTTGAGTTTAAGGGGATAAAAATCATCCATTCTCATCCTATGGAGTGCATTATATGGGTATCTACACATCCCTTGGAACTTTTAAGAACCCTCAATGGAGGGGTTTTTGGTATCTTTAAACATATATACTGGTACATCATGGCCTCCATCATCATCTATGGATCACCCCCCCCCCCCCCATTATTCTAATTTCATTTTCCTCTATATATGACTTTGTCGGTGACTCCACTAGAGTATGATGAAATCTTTTCATTCACATGGGGATTTTATATAGCCTTGGTGGAGGACATCCCATGAAGACGAATTCTAGTATTTTTTTGTATAACTATTTTTGGAACATCGTCATATGAAATTATTATATTTTTATTAAAAATTTAAAATGAAATTAATAATTTTACTTGAACTATAAGTGGAATATTGGTCATCAAGATGACACTTGAGGATTTAATATTACCCCTCATGATTGTTTTATTGTAGTTAAAGAGCCAAAAATTGATGAGGTGAGATTTGGAAACTAATACATTTTGGATAAATTTAAAATTATTAATTAAACTTGTTTTTATTAATTATTGGTTTCATTTGATTATAGAAAACAATATGTGTGCCAGGTGTGAGTTAAAAAGATCTAGGATAGAGTTTAGAAGGACATGATAGTGTTTTTTATCTTTATAAATAAATTGGAAAATCAGCAATTATGGTAAGTAATCGTATGTGATTTACATGTAGCATTCATACATTTTTCTATGATGTGTGTGACATGTAGTCATTCCATATAGGACATTGATCTATGTAATTAAAAAAATATTTAATTTTAATGATAGTTTTTAAATTAAATTAAATTATAATTTAATTTAAATTGTTAACCTATATTAAATTTATCTATTTTTGTTGTGTAAAGTGCTATGTCCATAAGGGACCAAGCACAATGTCTTGAATCCTTGGCGTCCGAGTGCAGTGCCTTAGACTATGATGATACTCGTACACCTGGACATCGCCAAAAGAGGGTGTGATATGACTTGAAATGGATGACCCCGGTATGATGAGTGGGGACCATTGAGATGTTCTTAGACTATGTGGAATATTTATAGACAATGTAGAATTTGGTTTGGGGTGGATAGATCTATCTTGACACAGCAACATAGAGATATGTCAAAAACCATCTCCCATTTCTATTGAGAGTATAACATACCATGTGAGGTTTATGTGGTTGTTCCACTAATAAAATTTCAATTGAATATGAAATACATCATTAAATTAATTGGTCAAAGGCATCTATTTTATATCTAGAACACCAAGTTTGTTGTAGGCCATGGAATGTGAAGTTTAGGATCTTAGTAGGATCCTGAATAACAAACTAACATAGAAAAGGTGTGTAGACTTTAGATAGTTATGGTGGGTTAGGTATCAACCAACCCTTGTTTCGATTTAAATTATAACATTCGGACTTGGTATATTCCCTCTAGGGTGATAAGTTATGAAATAAAAAAATTCCGTATGGATATATTTTTATTAGGTGATACCTAGATGTGAAAATTCTTATATGGAGAGTCTTCGATACTACTAGTGAGAGGTTTTGGACCCTGATATAAGATAATTTAAATGTCATGAATTTAGATATTATTTTTATTCTATAGTGTGCTGTGAACCTATAGTCCACAGATATAATTAGATGCCATGGATTTGGTACCATTATGCTGTTATAATTTTAATGGATTTGGAACTCAGATGTTTGGATTGTCATGGGATGTGACCCTACATCTGTGAATATATAGTTGTAAACCTATTTATTTGTATTTCATATTAATTTAAAGCTTCACTAGATTTAGTGCTCTGATATTTGGGATTTTGTTGGATGGAATGCTAAATTCACAAGGATATGGTTGGGCTTCCATGGATTTGGATCTAATATATTGTTTGAGCTATAGTGGATATAGATTTTAGAGATTTGGACTTCCGTGGGATGGTATCATAGAGTAGTGAGGAAATAATTGGGACTTCCCTATATTTGTAGATCATATGTTACTGGGTTTTCAAGATCACTGTGACATGCTTAGTGGCACCCTGACATTCACCAAAGCAGGTATAGTCGATTGGGGTCACAGACCAAATGATCAACAATGGTTTATTTTTATAAATTTGTTTTGGGGTTTATATATACTTTCTAATCATGTCTTGAAAACATATAACTGAATTTATTTTATAGTACAACACCATGTTGGTGGTTTCTTATTGAGGTATGTACTCATTCCATGCTTGAGCCACCACTTCACTTGGTATCTCGAGCATCCCTTACATGTCACACGATTAGGTTGGGTTAAGGCATGATATTTTTTGATTGAGATGGAATATACTATATGAGATTTGGGGTGTGGGATGAGATGAGTTTTAAGAAGTTATAGTGGATAAAATTATAAATTTATTTCTATATTTTTTATTTTTTCAATTTTATTCTTTTAATTGGATTGTTTCGGTGAGAAATCGAACATAAATGTCCTAATGACACAATTTTTTATTGTAGAATGTTTTATTTTAGCTATTTTTATGCACACTCTGATGATTAAGGATGTGTGTGATATTTTCTTATCTATATGTGATTGTGAACTATGATATAGGAGAATGGCCTCCCCCTAAATACCTTCAAAGAACCATTTTTCTTGTTGGAAGCCTCTATCTTATGGGGAGGCGCACTTTAAATGAAGAAAGTCCATTTTAATAAATTACATATTGCAAAATTTATTAACAATGTATTATATTAATAACATAATATGATCATTTATGACCCATTTTCATCGAATCTAGGATTATAACTCATGAATTAAAAGAATAAAACATTAACATTAACATTATTTAATCCTTTTAAATGAATACTTGTCTATTATCTCCTCTTTGACTTCAATATAAGTAATTTCATGGGGGCATACAACAATAGAAAATGGTTTGAATAAATCCAAGTAAGGGGGAAATGGGAATGGAATATAAATGATCATCATGAATTAAACACGAAGATTGTCATGACAGAATAATCATAAGTACATCCTACATAACATGGAGATGTACCAACAAAATAAAAATAAGATATTCACAATCATATCACCAAGGTTTATAATAAAGGCTTTATAAAACATAACTTCCACGGTTATTCACAGTGTTACCATAAAATTTTTCATCTATAGATATTAATAATATACATAATGAATTGAAACTACATCAATGCACACAATTCATATGAATTAATCCATGTGATCTAAAATTATCATAATAAAACATTTTTGTTCAAAGTGAGTATCTTTAGAGGGAGGTTATTTGAGTAAACTATAAATATTTCTATTCAAAAAAGGATTATTTTGAAATCCCGAAAATATTTTAACACAATGTAGTGTATCAAAATATGTTACATTATATAGATTTTAATATTTATATAGATTTATCAAAATATTTATTAGGTCTGATATTAATAATATAAAATATTATTGGATCCTCTGAAATGATTTTACTTGATCGAAATACTATACAAACAAAAACTAAAAAAAACAATCAATGTATATATTTTGTTTATAGTTAAAACAATATTTGGTCCTAATGTAGAAATAATGAGGAACAAAAAAACCCACAATGGATAGTGTGAATATAGGAGGATCAGTATCATGTTTATACTCAGTTCTCTTCACTTGGTGATAACCCACCCCCAAATAGTTTATATAAAATAAATATTTTGATCGATAACCTGGATTGGGTCTTATAATAGCGTACAAACTGTGCAAGTCACCCACAACATCTTCTATATTTATTCATGGCAGAAAAGGTAATTTGGTCAATCAAGGACCTCTACCACTCCTATACATGGGAAAACAATAATGGAATGATATAGATAAGATATTGGGTATCTTCTTGTTTAACACATGAGACATAGTTCGTGTGATAAAACAGATTATGCACACACACTACTAGAAATGAAATAAATTAAATCAAAATAAAAGAAATATAAAAGTGTAGAGATTTGAAGTTTATGATATATTTCATTACATCTTTGGTATCATGATTTTATTCATAATTTAAGCATGTGATGAGTTATTTTGTATACTTCATGAAAACAGAGTGTCACAAACTCTGTTACTTCAATTGGAGGAAAGAATAAAATGTAAATATACAGTTCATATTCTACACAAATGTGGTAGCATGATAGATCTTGTTATTTGTATTCAGGATCAATTCTAGGTATGTTCACTGGACTTGAGTTCTTTCTAGTAGTTCAATTCTTGATACTATTGTATAAAAACTCTCTCTATTTTGAACTGGGGATTGTGTTATTATTTTATCAATAATAATATTGGGAAGAATCAATGGATTAGATTCCTCCTCTTACATATCATGATGACACTCTCAGCAAGGCTATCCATTGATCATTTAATAAAAAATTATTACAATTACAATCGGCATTAAATTTAATAAATATAGTTGTTATAAAATATTAAAAAATTAAGTAATGTAACAAATTTCATATTACTGGATCGTTCTAGTGGTGTGTTGTTCTATAAGAATCACACTAGAGGTAAAAAATCTAGTGATGTGACCCTGATAATGTGGTAATGGGAGTGTCTTAGTATTTAACCAATTAATACATTGATGGTGGTGCCACAACTAGTGGCATCTAGTTTGATGATCTCTACTCTGACAATAGTATAGACATTGCTAAAAATTATCTGTCGACTATATGGAACTGACAGTTTTTCATCTAGTGGAACGTTAGTCTAGTGGTATGTCAGACATAGCCAAATTCATTCTCTTGTGGCATTATATGCTAATAGTGTGTCTACTAAACATGTCTCTATCTTTTTCATTTTTCTAGTCCAATGGTATTGCATTCTGGTGTTGTGATATCCTGATGGTATCTCATACATAGAGATAATTATATTCTGGTGATATCCAATGAGCAATGGTGTCTCGAATTGATGAATCCAATATAAATGTTGTCTCATCCATATATAATTGTATCACTTGTCTTAGATTCCATATTTTTTTATAGAGAAACATGAAATTCCTTATTATCAACAACATCATGATTTTGTAATCATTAAAATAATGAGTTAAACAATCTCCCATTTTGGTTGATCACAAATCATGGAATCAAAAAGTATTATAAATTTTTAAAAATTATCATTAATATGTAAGATCAAAAGTATAATCATTACATCCAATGTAGTATGAATCATAAATTTTCATTACTAGTATGTAGAAATGTTATCAAAGAATAATAAATAAGAAAATAATTTATATTAAATGTATGTATCATGATCAAAAATAATAAAAATAGATTGTATCAATTATATTATAGAAACAATAATGAAATAAATCAATCATTCCATAAGGCTCTTCAATATTCCATAAGAATTATATCCATTTTGTGATTATCAAAAAATTAAAGATTAATAATGAAAATATAATAATGCAATAAAAAAAGAGAAATAAAAAAATAATTGACATTGAAATTGATGACCCAAAAGTTATTAAATGTCAGGTCCCATAAAATACATACAGTATAAACCATGAAATTAAAAAGTATTAATGATTGGTATAGAGGTATATTGGTTTTTTCCATTAGTTGTGGATTTTTCGTGCTCCTTATTCATGGTAAAAGCATCATCCTGAGGGTGATTACATGGATAATTAAGAGAATGAGTAGTGAGTGGCTGAAGGGGAAAATCATCCAATACAACAACAAGCCTAAGATAGTGAAAATACTTTTATATATCCATATATGAAGGCTGAAATTTAGATGATATAGTTATTGAGAAACCACCAGAAACACTAGGTCTAAAAGTTAACCGAAGATTAATTGTAATCGATTATTGAGGCACAATTGTTGTACATTGAACATAAAAAGAAGGATTCGCGAAATTTATGAAATATATTATGACTTGTTCACCAATTCCCATTTCACTAATTAATTAGCCCTTCTCTTTCGTAAACTTATTCAAAATATGTGTAATCTCATTTAGTTGTCTAAAATGTTCTTTGAAGGATTGATTATGAGGTGGCATCCTTATTTTTTCATCCACGAATTTTAAAATAACATACATTGAATGATTGGTATAAATAATAGAGATATAGAACATTATGGACTTATTAATAGTATCTCTATCATATTTCATGTCAAAGAAATTGCTAGAGACAAACTTGAGAATATCATCAGAGTTATACCAAATTCTACTCTACTTCTCGTTGGGATGATTGCCGACAGTATTATAAGCACTTTCTGAATCATCTCTTAGATCATATCTAAAAAAAATCCTTAACTATCCAATATCCAATATTGGAGTATGGGGAGGAGAAAAAGATGTATCTAAATATTTATCCTCAACAATATCTATAATACATGCTAGAGAAGCATTGAAACCATATCATATTTCTAAAATCAAAGACATGAGAGATTCTTGTTCACATGTTATTCTCTTACTTTAAATTTATTTCCTAGAAATTTGATGCATAAAATTTTTTAGTATGTGGATAAAAACGAACTCAAATAGATATCAATTATCATTTTCTATTAATTTCTTCAGGATAAGAGACTAATTATTTTATCAATTTTGAAAATATGAATGAATATTTTCACCAATATATTTCTAGTCAACCTAAGTGACTATATTAAATAGAATATTATGAGAATCTAAAGATGGTTCAGGTGTAAGAGGTCTTATAGTGAAAAAATTTTCTATAAAAACAACAAAGTCCTCTTGAGCTATAAAAGATCCCTTGATCACCTTCAACTTGAACCTCAGGTCCACCATGCTTCGGTGGAATCCATACAACACTAGAAGAAATTCTCCATTCCTCATCCAAAGGATTATACCATATATCCAAAAAAATAGTTAAGATAGAAGCATAGGAAGGAGGAACGACACTAACTAGTACAACAAAAACATCATGATTCTTCATACCATCTGAAATCTTTGCAGTTAGGGATTTTTTTAGTACTGGCATGTTCACCTTCTATCTGTTTCACAATAGGTTGTTCTATAGTAATTTTAGAAACATTCATTGGACCATTGACAAGAATTTATAATTATATATGGCATTAAAATAAAATATTATTATTAGATAAAATGTCCAACATGAAATCACTACCTGGCACAGAAGAAGGAATATTCATTTTCTCTTGCTCGTAAACATGCTGTTATAGAAACAAAAATCACAATCAACTATTCCATCATAGCAGAATTAGAAACCCTTTTACTAGTGGAAATTTAAGTAGCTTCAAAATCATAAATATATTTATCTTCATGAAATATTTCCACAAATTTGGATCTATCCCACTCAAAAAATGCATTCTGATATTGAAGAGGAATATCCAGTAGCTTCCTCTTAATTCAGACACTGACACCACTAGGGCTATAATCCCCATAATCATAAATTATTTTATCATATCCATTCAATTCATTCCATTACCATCTACATTTTCATCTTATTCTTCCTATTCATCGTCCTCATTATTATATTCAGTTGATTTTGAACACTTTTATAGATCCTCTATGGATTCCTCGGTCTATTCTTCATCACTATTAACTAATATATCTCTTATTAGCAGCCCCCATGTTGGGATATGAGATCTAATAGCAATGGGAGAATATTAGAGAGACAAATAAGGATCACTAAAGATGGTTCCTTTTCCACTTCATCAGTAAAAAATTCATCATTATCCCTATAAGAATATTATACTAATTCATCAGGATCCAAGTCTGGATTAAGATCATCCATTTTACTAGTTGGATAGTCAACTAGAATACACCAAGAATATAACTTTTTAGAATCTCTGGCCCATTATTGTTTCAATGGGTTCCATCTATTTATCATACTTGAACATGTTTTACATGTAATGTAAAGACCACCACAATATGTAATAGTCTCTTCATCATAACGTACTAGTCCCATGTCCTCTAACAAGACAAAAATTAACATTGTGTATATCAAAGATTTAGATATTGATGTTGTCTTGGTTATCTCACATATATACACCACAGGATATCTAAAAATATTAAGCATGGTAACTTTTTTCATCATAGATATAAGATACACATATTGGTACAATATTTTTGTGAAATCACTCTTCCTTAGGCATGGTTAGTGCTGCCCAATCTTAAAAGTCCACCTACACTCTCCATCCAGCTCTGAGTCAGCATGCATTCTAGTTGTGCCATATTCTATCAGTATAGTAAGAGCATCAAAAAATTGGAACAAATCACTTTCTTATGGAATAATTCAATCATAGTCACCATAAATTACATCATGAGATACATGTAAACATTTAGACTATTAATTTGAAGAAAAGAAAAATACATTTCATGTGATTATGCTTTTGATAAAATCCACACTATACACATAAAAAAACTAAAAATTGTAATAAAAATCATGAACTAGATTATGGTAGAATGTTACTTTGTTTGGTGAAAAACATTTTATCCCTCGTTTTCATGAACCACATTTAGTAAAAAACATACCAGACAATATCCACTTGGATTCCCCTTCCTTTTTTGGTACAAGAATCATATTGGAAAGATCAAGAATAACTTTTTCAACTATAGAAAGTGAAATTTATTAATTATTCTTATTGTTATAATATATAAAATTATAAGGAGAAAACTCAAAATAATGCTTAAATTTTGGCATTCATATTGGTTCGTCAAGATCAGTTGAGACAAGAGAAGGTTTGAAATACAGGAGGCAAAGGGTTTCACTTGGCTCGATAAAGAAATTTATGAGAGTATCAGGAGAGGATAAATGTATATTGAGAATAGACATAATACCATTTTTATATCATTTATTATTTTATGTATTCTAAAATCCAATTAATACATGAAATCAAATTCAAAATTAAGTAAAAAAATACAATGGGTTATAGAAATTAAAATATACCTATATGTAAATAGACTGTTAAAAAATAACAAGAAATGGAGAAAAAAAATTCATATACATGAAATAATGTCTTGAAAATTACATGGTATTTCAGAAAAATGGAATAACATACCAACGATGTGATGAGACTACGACATAAGAGGGCAGTACAATTTTTACAAATTGGAATGTCCTCACAATGATGGGTCAATCAAAATTGTATGTCAATCACAATTCCATGTCAATGAAAGTTATAATTTACCCAAATGAATTAGTCCTAAATCATGTTCGATATAATTTTTTCCCTAAAAATTAAAAATCTTAGTGAATATATTATCTTGGTGATGTTCTCTGCTAATAAATTCGAGAGGGATATCTCTATTTTAAAAATAATCTCTTAGAAATTGATGTCTTATGTCAATATATTTTATCCTAGAATGAAAAACTAGATTCTCAGAAATGATTATTACAGTTCTATTTCCATAGTGAATGGGGATATGTTAGAATTGATATACATATTCTAGTAGAGTGTGTTTCATCTATAACATATATATATATATTAAATTATAGATATTTTAACTCAAACACATAGAAAAAGATATATATATATATATGTCTACTGAAACAGAAATTATCATGCTAAATAAAATTTTAATTTTAGTAAAACCATATAAAATATAGTTTTATTTAAAAATATTTCACTTTTTATATAAATTAGGTGAATTTTAAAGAAAATTTCGGTCATTTCATTATTTTCCCCATTAAAAAATTTCATCCCTTATATTTCTCCCATATTATTGGATGATAATTGATGAGGGTACTTCTGTGTTATTGTTTCCTATGATTCCCTCCATATTGTGAAGGCTGTTATCACATTGTTGTATCATTTTTGTTCACATTTTAATCTATTTTAAATGATGTTTTTCTAATGGGAGAATCCCCAAGTGATAAATTTGAAACATATTAGGATTCTTAAAATATTAAATCAAAATGAAACTTTATTATAAATACATTCTAATATCACAATTTTAGAATGGTATATATCCATATTAATAAAACGGTTAAATTATCTAAATATTATTTAAAATGGTTTTTAAAATCACTTGATGGAAAAAATAATAACCACCATGAGTGTCAAGACAATTGTTCATCAATGCTTGTTGTCGAGAACTAGGTGATTATTGAGTCCAAATTAATACACCCTTTTCATGGTAATTACCCATAGGTACTACTGTTCCAAATCCACATCAACTATCTATATCCTAACAAATATTTATTTTCTTAGAGACCACTCACTTGTTTCTTCACAAAAATTTCAATTTGTTTTTTTATTTTAGAAAAAACTCTATGAATTTTTACAATTGTTATCTACCTTTAGTTTCCACAATAAACTAAACCATCCATTGATACCAAATATCATAACCCACCATTTTAATATATGATTTTTAAAATAATTACAAAACAAAATAAGACCTTAATTACTATGAAGGATCTTGTACGGTCTATTTTCATTGAAACTAGGCACATAACAACTGTATTAGAAAACTAAAACATAGACATAAACACTATCTAATCCATTTTAAAGTAGAATTTTGTATTACATCCAACTTCACCTTAAATAATGTAATTTCTTTGGGATGTACATCTATAGAATAGGGTAATCAAAAATCCTAGTAATGGGAAAATAATAAAAATGGAATATGAATGATCATTAAGGACAAAACATGAGGAATATCAAGTATGAGTAATAATAAGTAATTTATTCAAAACATGTATATGTGGATACTAAATAGGAGTAAGACATTCATAATCATATCACCAAGTTTTATCATTATGGTTTCATAAAACCCAATTAGAAAACTTATTTATCATGGTATCTTAAAACATGAAATCTCTATAGATTATATATTTACCCAATGGATTGGAGAAATTTAAATGTTCTCACATCATATGAAATAAGTAATATGATCCACATTTATCGTAAAAAATAATTTCATTAAAAACATTGTGTGATTAAGGATATAAGTTCATAAAAATCATTAAGTATATAGGTTATTAATGGCATGAATATTAAATTAATTTTATCCCCCAATGATGGAATGAGGGTTTCATACATGTAAATAAAAAATTAATATATTATTTTTACATATATCTGAATACCCAATTAAAGTGAAGTTGTTTTTGTATTCAAAATATTATAATTTCCCACATAGAGTAAATAAATTCATGAAATGAATTCGAAAACATGAGGATATACATCATGGATTAATGGGAAGGAATAATAAGAGCGAAAACATGTATCCCATTTGTAAAAAATTTTGGAAGAAAAGGGATTATCAAAAAATTTTGGGAAAATATATTAATTTAATATTTTATGTAATACCAAAAAATTAGGTAAATGAATGAAAAAGGATATGATGATAATTTCCTTACTATGAATTGTAACTTCTTAAATATTAGAGAGAATATCCTTCAAACCAAAAAACATCTTCAGGATTGAAGAGAGGGGAATAAAAGAGACTCATTGGTATGTATATGATGACAGAAATTACAATTGGGAATTGTATAATGGGATGAGGGGTTAGGTGTTATACTTGAGGAGGGGTGGTGTTGTGTGTTTAAATAATAATTAATTTACCCATAGGGCTAACCAATTTTTTGTGGAAATAATTCCATATTTATTGGATAGGAAAAAATATTTTCGAGGATGGCTAAGGTTGTAAAATAAATCAATATCCCTAAAAATTTAATTTCATTCCATAAATAAATTTTAATCAAGAATACAAATTAATAAATTTTAAATTTTCATGCAAATTCTTGTTTTTCCATTACAATTTTGCTTTTTTATTTTTATTCTAATATTTTATTTCATAAATTTTTTCATTTTTTATGGATTATATACTAATATATCTATATTTTTTCATTTATATAATGAAATATGGATCAAAATTTTAAAGGGTGATAAGTTTCCCTAAGGTCAATGTTTATGTGGAAACAAATGGATGGGACCCACCAAATAAATTTGTTCATAACATTTTTCTATATTCATTTATTACCTTGAAATATTGAAATATTTTAAATGATTCTACTTGGATCATTTTATCCAACTTGAGGAATATATTGTCCGGAATTTATCATGGCCATGAACACGAGTGAGTTCTTTATATGCAGGTTTAATTTATCTTCCAGTTTGGAATAGTTTTCATAGATAATTCCACCATAACTCATAAAAAACATCAAATAATAGGTTGATTTTTGTCTAGTAGTAATGAATGGAAGAGAGAAGAATCACCACATAATACTATATTTTGATATTTGATAACTCGATAGGACATCATTAATTCCCTGCGGGTCTATGATTTTTTTAAAATAACATTATCCTGCTTAATTAATCAAAATGTTGTAAACTGAATGTTTGAGGTAAATCATAATAGATAGTGAAATTAGTTTATTATGATTATAGAATAATTTATTTTATTATATTTTTGAAATATGTCATATATTTTTTGGTATTATTGTTTTTTAGAAAATGAATGTCAACCAAATTATTATTTTTTTGAATATAGATATTGATTATGTGCCCAGGTTTTGTAATTTCATGGTTCAAGTGAGAACGGATTTCAGAAAATAAGTTGATTAATTCATTATTGGTGTTAATTTTTAGATGAGGAAGACCAAATGGTCAATGTATCTCCTCCATAATTCAACAATTCCATATTTTCTGTTATCTGATTGTTTAGGGTTTTTCTGAATCAAGATTCTCTCAATAAAATGTTTAAACTAGATTTATCCTAAAATAGTAGACAATCATGCCTCTTTTAGGGTATCCACTTGTGAAGTTTAAATGTTACTTTTTAATTAAATTATAAATGTTTATAAACGATTTAAAATAAAGGGATTCGAATATGAGGAATAAATTGTCGAAAACCAACCCCAAGAAGAAAATAAAATAAATCAATCTAGTGAATCATTCCCCCTTTAATTACAATACCCTATAACAAGGTGGGTTTACTCCTAGATACTTGTGATTAGATAATAATAGGGAAGTAGAAAATAATATTAAATCACAAATAAAAGAGACAAATAACTTATAAAGGGCCATGAAGATTCTCATTTCAATATTTGGTCTTCTGATCTCAAATGCCTCTAACAAAAGCAACCTAGACCACATTTTATTGGCTATATATGGGATCCAGTATTAATGAATTCCATAAAAGAATGTTCCAATAGTGATATTCATTGGGTCCCTCATTTGATATTCAATTAAAATCCATGATTTTCTGAATATGTGTTCTAAAATTCCAGGTAGGAATTTTACTCGACATGAAGTGGTGTTTCACATCATGTAATTATGATTCAAATATACCTCTAGGATTTTTGAATTTGGGAAAATATCATGACAACCTCATTCATATAATTGAAATGTGTATTACTTTTGTGATGTGTATTTGGAAATCATGATGTGTAACTGACTTTCACAATACATAATTTTGACACAACATGTTCTGGTAGTGGTGGTTTCCTAATAAATTCACATCATGTAATTGTAGTAAACATCATGAATTTTTTCTGCTCCAATTTTCTAAATGTGTTGCATCGTAAAAATCGATTTTCAAGAAGCTTCTTTTCAATCGCAGTGTGAAGTTTCATTATCACTAATATTTTCTTCTTTTTACCAATTTTCCAAATATTCATTGTATCCCACCATAAAACACAATACTGGTAATTTTTTCCAAAATTTGGAATGAATATTAATTTATATACACAAATAAATAAATTTAAATACCATAAAATATATGTACGAAATATAATTATCATTATTCTTCCATTATGGTTTCAAAAAATTCATGGACATTCAGAACCTTGAATTGGGATTGTCTATCTCGATAGATTTATTTTTTATAATGATTCTTCCAGAACATATTAAATATATGGCCAAATAAGTTGATATTTTTAGGAGGAAATAAATATGTGAATGGAAAACATTCAAGAAGAAAAATTATCAAGATATAGTAGTTATTTTTCGCAAAAACAAATTAATTTTAAGAGTATAAAAGTGAAGAAATTAATTAATTAATGGATAAAAAATAAATTTTTCAATGTAATACTCACCAGTTTCTAATAAAGTACATATGACATAATTAATTTATACATTCATCTAAATGCTTTTTTGTATTATAGTACATGTGTTATACTATACTACATTAACAAATAATGAAGGTATTGACACAAAAACATACATATATGTATATATATATAACAATTATATTTTAATATAAATATATTTTAATATATATATATTCAAACATAAATTATCATGATAAATAAAATAGTATCTTTTATTACATCCTTATAAAATATTGTTTTTTGAATATATATATATTATTTATAAAATAATATATATATATATATATATATATATTATTAAAAAATTCGGTCATTATAATTGAGGTATAGTAGCGACCACCAGTCCGGACACCGATCAGTGGTCAGGGCAGTGGGATATAACAATGTTGTAAAAAATCTTATATTAATTATCATAATATTTTGGATATAGTAGCCAAGATATATATGAATTTATTATGGTTTTTGATTGATATAAAGTTAGGGTGTAACGTCCTGTTACATTGATTACGTAATTTTCCACCTTTTCTAAATTCCCTAATGATTAAAATTCATTTTATGTGATTTTTCTAGGTTGAATGTGGACTGCAGAACAGTTACATGTCGTGTACTTCATTCCGTTTTTAGGTCATGACTAGAGAGGCCATGTCATGAGCTTGTACACATCGTGTACTTTAGGTATTCACCGTTTAGTGGTTAAATAGTGGTTTTCAACCATAGGTGATTGGGTTTTTAGTTTACATATCCACCATGACCTTCACGTTGTGACCAGGGGTACATGTTGGGTCCCGGATCCTACCAAGGATATAACCACACATTTGGTAGTACCTCTCTATGTTTATTCTCTAACCTCTTGAACCATGTCCCTAAACTCTCCCAAGGAAATATTTAAAGGTGCCCCACTTTCTACTTTGATTTGATCAGCTTTATAACTTCATTTCATCTATGCTGTCATTTTTAGGTAAGGTTTCTCCCTCGTTCTCCAAGTTTCTCCCCATATATACTCTTTTATTTTCATTGGATAATATAGGGATAAATGGATCTATTTCATGTGGTGCTATATATTTATTCTAGTTTTTGTTTCAAGAACTCCGTCTTCATAGTTCTCATTGATGGGTTCAGTTGTGAATCTCGTTCATTGTGAAAGAGGTCGGTTTCTCTATCCCAATATTCCAAATTGATTACCAAATATTTTAATGATTTATTTCAATAACTATTTTAAATTCAATTTCATAATCAAGCATTATATTTCATGAATAAAACCAAATTTCATATAATTGGACTATTTGAAATGGGTTTGGAAAGGAAATTTTAGAAACTGCTAATTACAATATATTGGGGGTGGGTTGTGGAAAGTTAACTGATTTAAATTTTTGAATTTAATTGGTGGATTGTTTATGGAATTGTTTTAATTAAATTTTTGAGTTTAATTGTGAAATTGATATTTGTTAAAGACAAAATGGGTTTTGAATGGATTTCAAACTCATGAAAATTTATTAAAATGATTTTATAGGAACTAAGTTGTTTTATCTTGCGAAAAGGTATGTTTTAGAATAAAACCTATTTTGATATTAAGTGGAATGAAAATGAAAATTATTAAATGAAAAAATGGGATTGATCATATTTTATGTAATCATAAAATAGTTAACCCACTATGTAATAACACATGTAATACTTTGTTAGATAGTGAGTTTTTTGGATACACTCTATGTTATTACAACGTTCTAAATAATACATGTGGAGGGTCAAATACTATATGGGTTGGTGATGAATCTCTTTTTCCCAGTGTCATATGAATTTTCTATACAAATTTTTTTGAGTTTACATAGAGAGTGCAGAATTCAATTGCTAGTTAATACTATCACACCTTTTGTAAGATGACCATTTTTCCCACTTATTTATTTATATCTATGATATAAATTTATGGAAATGTTTGATTGAACTTATTTGGCATCCTTATGAATTTATATAAACTATTTTATTTAAAAAAATTTAAATAATCCATTGTTTTAGATACATTCCATGTATTGTAATGTAAATATATTGCAGTAAATATATCATCCATCATTTTGAAAATGTATAACAAGTTTTGTTTAAATATGATTTTGAATTTCTAGACATATTTATTTTGAAAAATGGAATGACTTTATTTCAAAAATCTATATCTAGAATTTTTTATAAAATCATTAGTGGTATCTTATTAGTCTTAATCTCAAACCCTGCTTTTTTTCTTCAAGTGTTTGTAGAATTCCTTCTTCCTGGTTTGAAAAAAAGGAAGGGATCTCTTGTAGGTGGATCCAGCTATTGAGCTTTGGACTTGGTGAGTTAAATCCTTAAGGACCTTGTGGATATTTTTCATATTTAGTAATTTAGGTTGGGATACATTGGCCTTTATGCCTCGTTGTATTGTCGTACCTTTACTCCTTGTGGAGCATTATTTATGATATGAACATTTTATTTTAACTTTTTCATCATCATTCTTCCAGAAAAATAATTCCAACTTTATGTCATCAGGTGCATGGTGACAGTCTCCAGCACATAAGGATTGGGAACACGCTTCTATTTAAGTCAGGGTCGGCTCAGTTATTGGCTTACCAGGTTACCTAGGATGGTTCATGACAATGTTGTATCAGAGGGAGGGTTTTTATCTTCTATCATAAAGTTAGTATGAATTTTTTAAATATTATATGGATATAGTAGGTAGTTGTGATTGAGTTCCTAGTGATCTATCAACATAATAAGCCTTATGTCACCATGGATGGTTAAAGAAAGGAATATTGTTGATTAATTCTTGTATTTTGCCTATATATATTTGAATACTTTTTAATCTGAATCTCATTTGCCTCTTCGTTTGAGAATATTTTCTCTTTCTATCTAGGTTTAGTGTTAATATAATTTTGTCTTTTTTTCTATTGATGTTGTGTTGAATCATGCCTCTAGTAATACATGTGAATCAGATACATGAAAAGGCTATTGTTGAATCTCATGACACAAATCTTTTTGTTCAATTAAATTTTTTTGAGGTGATATTGTGTACTGTCCATGCTCTAGGATAGGCACCACCTCCAGTTCCCGCTCAGGCTCCAGAGATGAATCCTAAGGGGGGTGTTATTTAGTATTTTTCTCATGATTTCCTTCACCAGAATCCAAAATTCTTCAAAGTCCCCATTGATCCTCAACCATAATATGACTGGTTGGGCTGTATATAATGTTTATTTGAGTAATTGGAGTCATCGGAAGTGATCAGGTTGAAGTGTTCCACATTCATCCTAGAGGATCCAAGCAAGAGATGGTGGGACACTCTAGTTACGACAGGGAAACATGAGGGCTTACAGTGGATTCACATCAAGGTTCTCATCCCCAATATGTTCGATCAAGAGTCAATGGTGATGGTGAAGGATGGAGTGTTTTTAATGCTTCAGAAATCCAAAAAAACCATGACTGAGTATTCAAATCACTTTTCATAGTTGTATCAGTTTTCTTTGGATATTTTATCTAATGAAAGGATGAAGGCTTGATGGTTCGATTTGGGACTTCTATCAGATATTTATTCTTAATTTTTCCTGCTTATGGTACCCACTTATACTAATTTTCTAGATAGGTCGATGATGGTTAAAAGTTGGTGGAACTAACTTTTATGTGAATGGTTTACAGTGTATACAAAACACAAAATCCTGAGTTATATCTTTTCTCAATAAGATTTGAATCATTGGCCTCGGCGTTGGGTGGAGTACCTGTATTCTTTTTACATTGACATTTCCTATAGCCTAGGGAAATGGAATTTCTTTGCTAATGATTTGAGTAGGAATTTGACAACTCATGAAGTGAAATAATCTTTGAAAAGAGGAATTCAATTGATCTATTTACATAGTTGCATGTTGGTGTTCGAAAGGAAGGGGATGGTGTTTCATTAGCCAGTGTGTAGTTGTAATCTACTCTTTTCGAGATGATTCTCCATGATCAAGATCTGAATGATGAGTTCTGTAGAATTTTAGAATCCCTTTATGGTGGGGTGATGGTTTCCCTATGGAAGTTATCCAAAGAAGGATTATATTCTATCATAATTTCTTCGTTGTGCTACTGTCAGCTATAAAGGTTGTGATGGGATCATTCCATATCATTCATTGGTCAGTGTACCCAAAAACCAAAAAAATGTTCTGTGATATGAGGCGGATGTTCTGGTGGTTGGGAATGAGACGTGACATTTCTATGTTGGTATCTCATTGCTATATGTACCAACATGTGAAATCAAAGCACCAGAAACATTCTACATTACATTAGATACTTCCAGTTCCTACTTAAAAGTTATATGATATCTATATAGAGATTTGGGTATGGTTACCTCATACCTTGAGAAAGAATAATACAATATGGGTTGTGATTGATAGGCTAGCCATATGTGCTCATTTTATACTTATTCATCATATGAGCCAAGTTGCGGAGTTGGTAAATCCCATAAGGAAAGAGATTGTTCTCTTGAACGAAGTTCCATATTCTATAGTTTATGGTATGGATCCTATGTTCACTGATCACTTATGTAGAGTCCTCCAAGAGGAACTGGGATCTCAAGTTCATTTATTCACGGCCTAGCATATGTAGTTGGTTGGACAGACATAATTAGATATAATGATTCATGAAGATAAGCATTTCTCTTCCGTTATCGAATTCAAAGGGGCTTGGAATGATCACATGGGGATAGTTGAGATCTTTTATAAATAATTTTAACAGTCCTCCATTATAATGTCAACTTTTGAGGCAATGTAAATTAGGCCTTTTAATTATTTGTTGTGTTCATCGATTGTCAGTGAATGTTATTTTGTTTGACTAGGTGTGGTTCTGGAGATGGAAAAAGGATTTTTCTGAATCATTTAAGTAAGTTGATATAAAAAAACACGAAAATTCCTTTTGTTGATCGATTCCAAAGGCCTATGGAGGTTATAGTTGGTTATCATGTGTTTGTATTGGTTTCCCCCTGGTTGGGTCATCGACGACTTAAGAGGGAAGGGAAGTTTTCTCCACTCATTGTGGGATCTTTCAGGTAGTTGAGCGGGTGGGGAATGTTGCATACCATTTTTCACATCCACCTCATATGATGTTGATACATAATGTGTTCCATTTATCTCAGCTAAAAATGTATTTATCTAATTAATATCACATTTAGACCTGTAGGGATCTTGAGATCTTGTGTAATTTTTCTTAAACTAGGAAAACATTCAGGATAGTTGATTTTGATACCAATGCTCTTAATGGGAATACAATACAATTTTTTCGTGTGCAATGGAAAATAGCTCTGATTCTCACATGACACTGGACCAAAAGACACTGATTAGATAAAAGTGGCCTTATCTCTTTTCTATGGATGTTTCCTCCTAAGATTTATAGTAGGAGACTTTTTTTAGTGGAGAGGATGTAACATCCTATTTCTGTGATCAAGTTATGTTCGACATTTTCTAAATTTCCTTTCGATTAGAAATCCATTTATGCAAATTTTCTAGGTTCACTTCAGAAAACAAAACATGTACATGTTGTATAATTGAAGTACATGTCTTGTACATGGTACCAGTACAATGTCGTGACTTGGTAGGTCATTTCATGAGTTGTAACATATTGTGTACGTGAGATACACATCGTATAGTGGTTAAATAGTCTGGTTTTAACCCAAGGTGATGAGATTTTCGTTGTACTATACTAGTGTGCCCATCAAGTCAAAACCAGGGGGAAAATCTCATGACCTGGCCCAAACCCAGGTTAAAACCCCATGTCTGGAAGTATCTCTTGGAATTTTTTTCCCAGCCTTTGGATATCTATCGTAGACACTCCCTATGGAATTTTTAAGGGTTCCCCGCTTTCATGTTCGATTCGATTAGCTTTAGATATTCGTTGCATCTATGATGTGATTCCTACGTAAGGATTCTTCCTCATTCTTTGAGTTTCTCTCCTTCTCTCTTCGTGGATTTTCAATGGATCATCTATTTATTGATGGATGAATGTTACATGGGGATGGATCTTTCTTCTAGGTTGTGTTTCAAGAACTCCATCACCTTCGTTCTCATTGACTGGTGTCGTTGTGAGTAACATTCATCGGGAAAGAGGTAGGTGATTCTATCTTGATATTCCAAATTGATTAAAATCACATATATTGATTGATTTCAATAAATAAATTAAATTTAATATCACAAATATGGTTTCAATTTCTTGAATGACTCACAATTCCAATTAATTGAATAATTAGAAATTGTTTGGGAATTGATAATCGGAAAATCCCAATTTCCAATGAATTAGGGTAGGCCTGTGGAAAGTTAACCAATTTAAATTATTGAATTTAAAAGGTGGATTTTTATGGAATTTTTTTATTTAAATAGATTAATTTAAATATGATATTTTTTAAATGATGGAATTTATTTATAAGGGATTTAAAACTCTTGAGAATGTCTTGAAATGATTTGATATAAATCCAATAGTTTTAATTTGTGAAAAGGAATGTGTTTTAATAAAAAAATGATTTGGTTTTAAATGGAACAAAATTGGTATTTTTGAAATGGAATAATGGGATTGATCATATTTTAAGAAGTCTTAAAATAATTCTCCCATCATGAAAGAGAACATACAGGAAATAGGAAGTTGGTAAGTTTTTTTGATACACATTATTATATTACAATGTTCGAAAACATACATGCTGCGAGACACATCCCTGAAGGGTAGGTGATGAGTCTCCTATATCCAGTGTCACAGGGACATGTGTATAATTTTTTCAGTAAACATAGGGAGATAAGAATCCTATAGCTAGTTAATATTATCATTTCTTTTGGCATATGACTTGGTTGTTTGCTTGTTTATATTTATTATAGTTACAAATGTATACTAATGATTATTTGTACTACCTTACATGCCTGAAGAATTTATATAAACTATTTTATATAATTTTTTATTATGTAAGAAATTGTTTTAGAAACGTTCCATCTCTTGTTATGTAAATACTATACATAAAATGTATTTTTCTTCATTTTGAAAATGAATATCATGTTTTGTTTATATATGCCTTTGAATTTATGAACCTATTTATTTTTTAATATTTAATTACTTTATTTGGATAATCTATATTTTGAATTTTTTATGGAATCATTGGTGGTATCATACTGGGATTAATCTCACACCATACTTATTTACTTCATTTTTTTTTGTAGATTTTCTTCTTCAATGGTTGAGATAAGGGAAGGGATCTCTTGGACGTGGATTCAGCTATTGAGATTTGGACATGGTTAGGTGCGTCCTTAGGGACCTTGGTGGTTTTATTCTTGTTTAGTACATTGGATTCGGATACCTTGGCATTTATGCCTCATTGAATTATGTTACCTTTACGCCCTATAGAGTTTTCTTCTTCAGATGCATGTTGTCTTTTATCATTCTCTTCCACATTCTTTTAGTAAACTTTTTTCCACATTAAAGATGTTTGGTGTTAGGTGCTAGTATGCATCCTTTGAGGATCAGGAAAGCCCTTCAATTCATGTGAGGACTAGCTCGGTTATAGGGTTAGTAGGGTACCTGACCTAGTATGTGACATCTTGCGTCATGAACACATATTCCAAAAAGAAGGACAAGTTACTAGGGATGGGATTATTGTTATGAAATTATTATATTTCAATTGATATGATTTTTACGTCATGTGATTTACATGGTGTTTATGGTTTATGATTTTAGTTCTAGATATTGGATCTTATCCCATACTGGTATGATATATCTATATACATCATGATTCAAATGTATGATTCGCATGACATATTGGGGGATGCTAGTGTGATTTTTCTTAAGTGATGAGTGTTTTTTTAACATCTCGTCTTGGGTACCACTAAACTAATGACCCAAGCTAATGTGGTACTTAACCTCATGCTGAACGTCCCATATTTCAATGGCATTCTACTTACAGTGGGGGACTAATGAGGTACATAAGGAGACTATATCTTTTTTACTAGAGTAAGACAACAACATAAAAAAATGATAAATAATAAGTAGTAATGATAAATATCCATGCATCATAAAATTAATATACCAAAAATAGGTTGATACAAAAAAACATGAAAATTAATATTCCATGTCGTTATAGTGTTAAGATAAAAAAATATTTTAAATATAAGACACTAAATACAATATGAAATAAGTATCCAAATGTTATGTCCAGTTCCATCATCCTTGCTTCATCCCAAATTCAATTGCATCAATCTTATATAAAAAATATTTTTTATCCTAAACTATAACCATAATGTCTACATGTGTACCCAATGGTGGACTATGTTGATTGTGAGTAAAACACAGTTGTCCACAACCAATGATTAGAAAACTAATATCAAATTTAATAAAACTGTATGTATAGGTATGATAACTAATAGATAGATGATAGATAAACCTTGTTTCATTATTGGAAAATATTTAACAAAACCACATTTGTTATCAATTTCAAAATTATACTCATACCCATCAAACATAATTTGGTGAATTGTAGTTTTCGGTTCGATATGTCATAAGGCTCATATGTCAACATAAAATGAGAATTAGTCCAATAATTTAATATGTTACCTAGAATGGAGTATCCAACCATCCCCAACCATGATATGAAATTCCATTTCCATACCATTGGATTGATGAGAATTAGTCCATCCTACAAATCTTTGATGCAATAGACAACATCAAGCAACAGTTTTTCCAGCACTGGGTAAGAGCATCAGTCCAAAATCCTAACCAATAATTAGTCACATTTCCAAGGTTATCATCAGTAATATTTTTTAAAAAAATATAAACAATTGTTAACCTTTTAATTTTCACATTTTCATGGTTCATTAAAGTCAACATGTTCTAAATTCCAATAGTAAGACCATTTCACCATATAATCAAATTAAAACCCCTTTATCCCCTTTAAAATTATTTTTCCACATGTGTATTCCACTTTCACCATTTATCACATTAACCCATTTATAAGACACAACTCATTTGACCTATTCATGTTATGTTTAAAACCTATTTCATTCATGTAAAGATGCAAAAAATGTACCAATTCAGTTAATGTCCTAAACCCTTTAATTATTAAATTAATTACTCAATTTATATGTTATTTGATATGGACACCCCATGGGTGACCATATGCCAAGTCTAAAGATCATAAATAGATACAGTGTGGTTCATGTGGATCCTAACACATCATTTAGACCCCAAATTTGTAAATTCCTACCAAGGGATAAGATTTAAAGTATAGTGGTGCAAAATCACAACCACACACACATGAATTGACATCAATATTATGGGATATAACTTATAGAACACCTACCATACGATCATAAGAAACCACTCACTTAATCATGACCCATAATTCATGTCCAGACAACACTCAATTACCAATCTATGAATCTATGTGAAATAACAAGGGTTTTGATCATTATAACGTGATAAAACATTCCACCATGATTATCATAGAGAATAAAATAACTAGTAGTGTTAGAAACAACATGTGCTTCGATTCACAACCAATGGACCATAAGATGAAAAAAATATAAAAGGATAACTATCATTGTGATGAATGGGAGGAAAGGATTTGTATCATAGAAATATAAAGGATGAAAAGTAAATGAAATTTGGTAAGAACTCTTAAATATTGAGGGTGGATGGGAAATTATACTCTTTTAATGATCCATACATATTGGTAGTAAGGTTGGGAAAATAGTGTGAAAAGTATGCAACACACTCTATCTATGAGTGGGTCTAGGATTCAAAGTTTTTAGGCCACCCAAATTGATTGATAGAACATGTAGTGGTTGTTTTATTGCCTCTATCCAAGGGTCCATGCCACATAATTGTTTTCGGGACACCCGTATGGATTAAAAAACTATGTTTTGGTTGTGATCATAGCTTTTTTCAAGGGTTCAACCCACATTGTCTCATAGTCCATGGAACATAGTGAACTATAATAATTCTCTAATCGTGTTCCATGCATTGGATGGAAAATTATCCCACTTTTCTTACCGAATCATAGAGACATCCTTGATACCTATCATACTCTCAATAACCATTACATTAACATTATTAATGGTAAATTAACAAAAATTTAAATTCAAAACACCTCAAATGAAGGACGAGATCTTACATGATCAACTTTTTGATGTTTCTAAAACTACTCATACATTATTTCAATTATAAGTACTTTATGGTATTCTACTCAGTTGGAGTTCCCTATATATATATATATATATATATCTTTATAATGGTTGTTCATCTAGATCTATAGCAAGGTAGTGGTGATGATGAAAACCTAGTCCCTTGGTGTTTGGGATATAGTGAGACCCTAGTAGATAACTGAGGCACATGATGACGTAGTAAAAACAACCTTTTGGGTTGTAAGTTGTTAGGTACAATTATTTAAAGTGTTAGTAGATACTATTATACATTTTCCCATATATGTTGGAATGATATAATATCTAGAAGAACTTATTGTGGTCATTTTTTATCATGAATCACCATAGATATTATTGGAAAAGAATGTTTCATATATACAATGATTGATTTGATTTGATTCTCTTGGGAGTATTTATATAGGATGATTCCCTGTGAGACTCAGTTACAAAAAGGCTAGTGTTCTCATGACATTCATTGTGTTTATGTCTATGATAATCTTGAGCGAGTGTTTTGGATTGTGTGTTAACATAGGGTTTTTGGTATGTGAATATGATTTTTTCCACTACCGTGGACCTTTACTGAGATATGGATTTTTGGATATATGGGAGACCATAGTGACTGCAAAGATATTTCCTGGTATTTAGTGATCTTTTGAAATGTTTGATCGAAGGTTACATATGATAGGGGTTAGAACAAGTTTATGTTTTCCTTAGATATCTGAAGCATAGGCAGTCTATTTGAGTTCTAAATGGTTCACATGAGGTGTTACCAAATTTGGTTTTGGAATTGAGATGCATTTAGGATGATTAAAGGGGAATGGTTGGCTTGTTTGATGTGATTTATATCATGAAGGTCATTGATTGGAGTGTGAAAATAACCTCAAGGGGGATTGGGAAACGTTTGGAAGGGTGCCTTGTTATTTTAATATTTGATGCACATAGGGAACGTGGGAATTTTTCTTTGAATCATTCTTCAATGGGTGGGAACGATTGGGTGATTGACCCTATCGACTTTGGATGAACTTAAATAGAATAATGAAAGAATGTGAAAATGATTTTATGTTTTTATGGTGTCACATGGTTGATAATAATAGGAACTATATTGGAATTACCCATATCATGGATTAACTCTTATGGTTTTGTAACACACCCATGTAGCAGGCTACCATGATATATACCATGGTACAAGGGATGTTCCTGATTTTAAAGCGGAGTGTCTATGGAATTTTTTTTAGAATAAGATGACATGTTGTTGAGTTTGAGTTAGGATTATACATTTGGGTGATAATATTGGGTATGACTATTCAAATCTATGTGATATCTAGGAGGTTCACATCATAGATATGTTTGATGTTGTTTGAATATGAAATAGATGATGAATGTGTACAAGTAGAAGACCGATGTGAATTGAATGTGCTAGTGGTAATAGCTACTAATGGCTTGGATATAAATGTAAAATTACCCTACATTGTAGATAAGGTGTCAAGTAATGATCAAGATCAATGGAATGGATGACCTGAGTTAGGTCCATGTAGTCAAGGATTATGGTGGAACATGAGGTGTCCCCGTGTAGAGAGGTGGCACCTTGAATATGGCAGGTGTGGTAATGCAACCTATCCAAGTAGTACATAGATAGAATTTGTAAAGGTTTTCATAACACATAATCATGGATTGTAAGGAGAAACAAACATTTTTGGTGATTAAACCTATTGAAATTGGTCATCCTCCTCACGAGTCAAAATTTAGCAAGTGTTTTGGGAGAAGATACAATGGGTTGAGAATAATAAAATTAATTATTCTTTATGTTGACACTAGGGAATGAGTGAGTAAGGAATTTTCAAGTAATGATGATTGGTAAATAATGGGGAATGGGCCTTGTCATTTATTTTCACAAAATGAAGTGAAGATAATAGTGAACCTATAGTGGGGAGCCTCATATAAGTCATGATCAAGATGACCCTATGTGTTTAGGGTTGTGGTTGTGTCGAACTGGTCATTAAATAGACATTTTAGTATTTGGATTTTGAGATGTAAATGTTCAAGGTTAATCTATATTCCTCAGATAATTCTATATATAACATTGAGAATATTTTATGTTAGAGTTTGAGAATTATCATTCGGTTTATTATGAAATAGGGATCGTCTGAGGATGTATTTGATTAAATGTATGTCAGTTCTCATGGTTTGGATTTGTTGAAAGTTATGGTCATATGAGGATTCCACTATTTAACCAGACCATAAGTCTAGTTGAGAATTCATTTTATACGTCAAAATAATCTTCAGTTACATTCAGGTGTAAATGCACTAGGATTTGGGTAATTTCGCAATGCATTGGCCACTAAGGCCAATCATTTTTATGTGTAGTTAACTAATTAAATTGGAAATACATTGTTCACATGTAATTCTATGTAAACCTTATCAAATAAGTTATTTATAAATAGATGAGGTTATTTCATAAATTGATTGTGGATTTTGAAGAAAATATGGTGTGATTGGGTTTTGTGTGGACGGTGGAGGCATGGCTATTTTTTCATGGTAATGCTAATTGGGATTTGTTACAGGTATGTGATTATTTGTCTCTCTTAGGTGGAGGTATGGTGTGTCAGGATCACATCCAGAATGTTGGTTCACTATAAATAATGGGATTCGACATGAAATTCAGATGGCAGAGAGTCACAATGGTTTGAATTGGCATTAGTGAGTAAAATCCAATTGTGGGGAGAACCATAAGATGGATGACCAATTGGATGATTCCACGTGGGTGAATCAATGAAGAAATTATTGGGAGAGTGACTTCATTGTGTTTCAATAGTTAATTCAAGTGGTGCCTTGATCATTCATGGTTTGAGAACTTTATGTTCAAAATAGTGATTTAAGATAATAGTGTGAATTCATGGGGGGAAGGAAACTACCAATTCTAGAGTTTATGACTGAGGTAGTACTGGATATATAGTTGGGTGTCCACCAATAATTTTCATGTATAAGGAGTGTCATGGTTAGGAGATTGTAGTGCATGTGGGTACAATAGGGACAATAAATTCATGGGAATATTGAGTTTTAAATTTATTGTATGGTCTAAACATTGAACCTGGATTGATTGTTGAATTAAGAGACCTCAATACCGTCATATAAGTGTGATTATAAATTGTTTTAGTTTTAGTATGTTGTAAGGGTGGCTCATGTGAGTAGTAATTCTAGATAGGAGCTGACCAGAATACTATATAATACTAAATATTCCACTGATGGGAAAATGGATAACTAGTAGACCCGTAACAATGAGCTAGTGGGGTTATTAAAGGTCCAATAACCCCCCTCAATTATGTGGGCGTAGAATTCCTCGCGTCTTGTCCAATGGAACATGTGGTAGGGGCCTCCCCTAGTAGTTCCCTTTATTCTTCCTCAATGTACGTGTTTTCTACTACATTAAACATCAATGCTATGTATGTCTTGGCCTCCATCACCCCACATAGATCCTCTACTCATTTTTATTTTTTCTTCTCCATCACTCTATTCTTCATATTTAATGACAAAAGTGGACAATTGAAATAACAGATTCTCATGGGGCTTTCATTCAACCTACTATGTGGATGTCCCATGATGTCATCCACCAATACCAATTTGTTTAATTGTTAATGGTATGTCATATTGTTAAATTCATATAGGGTTACTTTTATTTAAAAATTAAATTAATGATTTTCATAGTTCTTTTTGTGGTTTAATCAGACTGGGATGACTCTTAGAGTCTATATTGATCCTCCCATGATGATTTGGACTTTTTGGTAGAGTAATAAGCTGAATATGTGAGATTTTTAAAACACTTCATTTTTATAAATTTAAAATAATAAATAGAATTTATTTTAAATAATTGTTGTTTTTCAAGTAATGTGAGACATGATTCGGGGTGGTTGGTGCGAGTTTTGATGAGCTTGTAGGTCACTCTACATAACATAGTCAAGCTACTATACCTTGATAAATAATTATAAAATGTGATAAAATTTGTATATATTCCTCAATTCTTGTTCTATGGAATTATTTCATTTTTTATTATGTGTGTGATGTGTTGTGATGCCATCAAGGGCCCCGACCTATGTTAATTTTCTTTAAAAAAAATTATATATTAATTCAATTTAATTTTAAAGTTAATTTAATTTAAATGTTTATCTGATGTCAATGCCATGGATTTGGAGTGAGTAAATTTCCTAGGTAATTAGGAAATTTGTGAAGTGGGACCACCCATCAATCGATAATTGTTAAGTCATGGAATAAGATTATACCAGGCACATGGACTCCCCACAGAGGTTATGTGACATGGCTTGATATGGATATCCCTTGTAGGGTATGTGATGACCCTTGACATGTGAATATCATATATGGATACACCATAAAAAAATTTAACTTTTTTTGTGGTGTCAAAAAACATAGAAATATTTAGAGACATCGAGATGGACCATGAGACATATCTCCCAGTTGTTTCTAGTATGACCTAGCCTATGATTTTTTTTTAGTAATGCCTTGGTCGGAATGACCAGAGCACAAAATTTATTAAAATTATGACTACATAAGTCTAAATTATGGGATCATATTACAATATTTTTCATGGAAGGGAACATGTGAAGGTGGGAGGTATTCACCCCATGTATTGTCTTGATTAACTCCCATGTTGGCCAAGACATCTGCAACCATGTTTGATTTCCCAATGAACATATGAGATGATGTAGTTTAGGTCAGCATGCAAACAGTTACATTCCACCCAATGGGTTGTGATCAACCATGCTAAATGAGTTATGATATTCCAAATTGCATGGACTATGACATCCCATCTCATAGGTGTTGTTCTAATGAATCTTTATTGGACCAAATACTCAATGATAATAACCATACTTATGATGTGTCCAAGATGACTATGATAGGATCCATAATGATAGGATGACCATGAGTTGGTGATGTGGGTAGTGGATAGTGAATGCAGGTTAGGTGTTGAATAACCCATGTTTTGATTTTAATTACTATGTTCGGACTTGGTATATTCCCTTAGTAATGTATTATTATGAATTAAAAAATACCCGATGGGAGATTTTTATTATGTGATACCTAGAAATGATAATTCATGTAGGGTATGTTCATAATATTATTATTGGGGATATCTTGGTTTTGGAGCAGATATTATGTTGTTAGATCTTTCATATATTTTATGATAAAATGTTTGTACACCCATAGGATGGAAACCTGTAGTCCTAATAATATGTTTTTTATTCCATGGATTTGATCCTGATATGATATAGTAGTTATAATGGATTTTTAACCCATATGTCGGGACTAGTGTTTCATGGGACCTAAGAGTTTTGGGGATACAGTTGCTCTTCCATGTATTTGGAGACAATATGTTGTTGAAGTTTCCATCGAAGTAGATCATTGTTGTTTGTACTATCATGGTATGGGACTCCAGATCCATGATAATACATTTTTGCTATAATGAATTTGGAGTTAATATTATATTTGAGATTCCATGGATTTTGAGATCATTTTTTTGGGATACTCTAGGATGGGACCTCATATTCATGAGGATATAGTTGGGAATACCTTATATTTATATCCCAAATGTTAATTGGTTTTTATTGTCATTTATTTGTGACGAAATATTCTCTAATAATAGTGGAAACTATCATGGTTTATTAGGGTCACTAACCTAAGGATCAATGATTTTTGTTTTCTATTTTTTTTATTTATGTATTATAATCCATTCACACATTAATATCTATACATTTTTAACATAATGTGACACTTAATTAGTTTTTCCCAATATATATATGTACCCCCAATCTATTTTTTCCACCTAAACACTTAGGTACCCAACTATACCTTACATATCACATGTTTAGGTTGGGCCTATGCATGATGATGCATGATAGATATGGAATCTCATATGGGATTAAGAGTTCTATATGAAGTTACACAATCGGTTAATAATGTAATCTCTTACATATTTATTTCGATAATATCCATTCTTTTTATATATATATGGAATATTGGATCAAACTAGTTCTTTAATGAGGTTTACTATCTGTATGATGCATTTTAAATAATTATAACATTTTTTATATTAGATATTGTTGATGTGTAATATGATTATTATGGCTTTATATGAATTTTAGCTTATTTTTTGCAATTGAACGCTCTGATATATGGGTTCTAGCCGCCCAAAAATACTATTTAAGACCCTCATTACAAACTAGTTGCCTCTTCCATATGGGGCAGTACACTGTAGGTATAATAGTGGTCATCAGTCTAGGCACCAATCAGTGGTCCAGGGCAGTAAGATGTTACAACATCCATTAACAAAAAAATAATAGAATAACCATCATTCTATAATAATTATATTGATAAATCATATAATCATGAAAATAATTAAACAAATGTCCTAAATTATAAATAATTTTTATAAACCAATGAAACGTTTTGTTTCTCCCAATATCCCATCTAGTTCATCATAGGTTAGCTTATTTTCATTTCATATATTATTAATATCCTAATATATATAATAACAAAACCAAGATTTAATACCAACTAAATATACCTAAAAATATACATAAATATTTAATAATGTTATATAGTATCAAAATATGTTATATAATAATTGAAAATATATAACCATAAATGGTCTGTTTCATTCAAGACTTGTAACATAGAAAACATATTTCATGAATCATCTTCAATAAATCAATCAAAATTATTCACAAATTATAACCATCGTAGACATATCCTACATAAAACATTTCTTCATAACCAAGGGAATATGGAATTATAAATATGGGTAATCATATATTTTCAATAAGGGTAAACAAAGATGATACAATTGCTGATCATATTCAGGAATAAGATATTCATAAATATGGGATATCCTGATCATATCTTATAATTTTAATACCTGATCAGTAATATATAATAAATCATGACAAATGGAATAATCTTTATTATTTCAAAAGTCAACAGTCACAAGAGTGTGGAATCTTCATTAACTCATCATGATACCTGAGATAATATTATAAGAAAAATAATATTTCAATTTAATTTTGGATAAATCATAAGAATAGGAACACATTTTGTATGCCAGGGCTCACTACCAATATTATCATCAAAGAGTCGAAAATGTTCCATAATGGTTTCGGTTCACTCACCAATATCTTTTAATTATAGTAATTGGTTCACTCCTCATCGTATTTTATATTATATCATGATATTTCAATAATTACCCAATGAATTTTAGATGTTTAACTATCCTACAAACCATATAATGAAAACCATTCATATGTGTTCCAAAAGATCATATAAATGTTCATCAATTCATCACAATGTAACCCATGGGATGGAAAAGGGTTTCATATATGTTTCAACAAGCCATTATGATAATAAATATAGAAAGACATTATGGATTTTATCATTAGATAATATCCCTAGTAAATAATAATACACATCAAAATATTTTATCATAAGTGAAAATAGCTATTAAATATCATTCTAACACTTCTTTGATAATATGAGAAAAGCATCATTTTGTTATGATAAGAACATAATAAAAATCCCATAATATTAAAAAAATATTTTTATTGAAAATAACCATGGAAACATATAAATTAATCTTGAAATAATATAATGTTCATGATGAGTAGAAAACATATTTTTGTGGTAAGTGTTAAAATAAATATTCCTTTTTCATTTTTGGTAAAAATACATTAATAAATTATTTAGAAATAAAATGTAAATAATAATTTTTAATATTATTAAACCCAATTAAAAAAAATTTAGAAATGAATTTAAATATTGATTAGATCATAGAAAATAATATTTTTAGAATCATTCTGAAGAACATGGAAATCTGAGAATGTGATTTTTTACCAAGGAGGTAATATGCCCAGCCTTTTCAGAAAAACATTCTTGACTTATAAAAATAAACATATAGTGAAAAATGAAAGGAAAACATTAATAACCCAGAAAATAAATATATTTTAATAAAATAAATGACATTCATAGGATAAAGATCATATAATATCCCTCAAATAAATGTTAACTTATAAATCTAGAAACAAAATAAAAATATAATATTTACTCTTATCATTCATCCTAAATTTATAAGTAAAAATTCTTAAGAAACTGTATAATAAAATTAAATGTATTATAATTATATAATAGAGAATTATTCATAATTTTATTACAATATAAAATTCTTTTATAATTTTCAATTAACTTAATTTTAACTCTTCTTTATTAAAATAAACATTAGGGTAATAACTATGCAACTTCTCATGTATATTTTAGTTAAATAGTTCCAATAATTGTATAATTTTCATGGATTCATCATCTAAAGAATCCTAATAATAGTATAAGTACCATATTTATTAATTATATACGTTTTTATAAAAATTCATATAATTTAGTTATGAGAAATTAATGACATCACTTAGTGGAGACGGTTGTCCATACATATAGATAAGTAATTTTTTTATTTTCTAATTAATTGAAAAAAAGAATGTTAAATATATATATTTATATATACATTTTAATATTTATTTTAATATCATAATTATTATATATCTTCGTTATATCTATTCATATGACATTATGTTTTTTGGAAATGAAAAATGAATAACATCTCTTTGTGGAGATCACAATCCACATGTAGACACAAATGATGTTATGATTTCTAATTACATGGAAAGTAGGTAATAAATGTATGTAATATTAAATTTATAAATATTTATCATTGTAATTATATTTTTAAATAATTTTATTATTATTAAAAAAAAATTTAAGAGGATAATGAATTTAGGAAATTGAAACAGATCTGTAAGATTTTTACCTATTCTCTGGATGAACAACATTATATTACACCTTATGCATTGAAAAAACTGTATTTTTGAAGAAATTATGAAAGGGATTTTAAAAAATAGGGGGCTCAATGTGAGGTAATATGTTACGATAGTGGGGTCCCATTTGTAAGGGTGACATGTGGTATTGTTGTTAATACTCAAAACATTAAATCATAATAAATTCACATTCATTAGAATATGGAACCAAAGATACCAAAATTATATGATAACATAAATGTGTGTAAAAATTAATTCATCTAATTATATTAAATAATTTTTCTAGTTATTTTAACTCTTATATATTTAATTAAACCCCTCCAAAACCCTTTTAATATTTTTTATTGTGAAACTTTTTTACCATGGTTACTATTAATAATATAATTGTAAAAATTAATAAAATTTGACATTATTATTCAAAATAATGAAAAAATATATTTAATATTAATTTAAAATAAATATTATTCATTTTATATAATTTCTAATTATTAAATTTTTACTAAGTACAATAAATATAATTTTGTAAAACTAGATGTTTATCAATCCTGATATGATAATTATATGAAACGGTCCTTTGAAACATATATGATCAATAGTAATGAATAATAATTGAAAATTTAAACATGAGAATAAATTTACTAATAAAATAATGCATATACAGGATGGGAAAAATCATGAATTTATTTAAATGATGAATTTATCCTAATCTATTACTTTTTTATTCTTCATAAAAAATTATTAATAACCCATATATATTGATTTTTCATGGGTAACATAATATTATGATAAATTATAGATACTATTCCCAAATATAAAGAATGTAAATTTAAAATATTTAACTGAATTGTAAATTTTTTAATATATAATGTTATATCTTTCTACATGGTAAACAATTTTAATTTTATATGAATGATGAATCAATGAAATGACTACATTTATTTTTATCAATGATGAATATATATCACCTTTTTTCAATGTTGATTAAAATAAATATTTATCATCACATACATTATATAAAATGATCTAGTAAAACTATTTATTATATGACCACAATACTTTAATGAATAATTATAAATTAAGGGGTTGATAATAAGTAGTTTGATATGTTTATTTTAAATAAAAATTTTGGTTAAACTAATTATAAAAAATAAATGTTCATCATGTTATTCCAACACTAAGAATATAACTTAACAGGTTGAACAGAACATGAAAATTTCAAACATCCCTTCCCAAGGATATTTTTTTAGTATTAGTGGAAAACATATTATCTCCTACACAAATAATATAATGGAAATACATTATAAAATATAGATAGAAAAAAATTATCTCAATCCACCCACACAAGGCTGCACACAAGGATAATACACTAAATGGTGTACCGGTGTACCAAAATCCACAATAATCACACCCATAGTTTATACAATTTCACAGTGGAATCACATCCTCTCTAGGATTTCAAAAATCATAATGATTTGATAACATAATGATCTATTTACTCAACTAGAGATCACTGAACCTCTATGTAATTAAATTGTTCTTACATAAACCAATAGTGAGTTTGTACCATAAGATAAGTGTATAAATATGATTCATATTTTTTAATAAGATGAACTCCAAAAATTTTCACGAATGAACCCCTATATTGATTGTTTATCATGCTCCCTTGATCCATTCATATTCTATAGATATTCCCCCTGTATCTCTATCACACACACTCTCTCTCTAGAATGATCTCTTCTTTTTTCCCTATTATGTTAGAAGATATATATTTAATATATTACATAAATATATTAAAATATTTATTGATTAATTTATATTAACATTAATATCTTGTAAAAAACATCCTTATATATCCTTTAAAACAAATTCAATAAATACCATTTTAGATATAAATTATTCTCCTAAAATATATGAAATTTTTATCAAGAATTTTTTTACTGCATCAAGTATATCCTGAAGTGATAAGCATCGTTAGGGTTAAATTCGTTTCTCCTTAAAGAATCTTGAATAATACCAATTAAGATTCATCATTTTTTTGATTTGATAAATCATTTGATATATATATTCCTTGTAAAAATCCAGAAACAACCAACACATCACATCACAATGACCACAATTTAAAGAAACACAAAATTTTCAAAACCTTCACTATTAAAATTCAATTATTATTTTTATATTGAATGCTAATATATTTTAATTTTTTATGTTACCTAAATTACAAAACGTTTTGTGAAATTAATATTAAAAATATATCATCGAGAAATCTTCATCCCTTCACAACATAAGCTATCAATGAACCTCAAACATAGACACGACAAAAAATAACATCATGATCATTTATATATTATGATTCGATTTCAATCCCTTAAGACATAACCTCTTTAATTTCCCGATAAATTCTCAAAAACTTATTAAATCAATAATATATTAATAAATGTGTATTTTTTATATTATTACACTAGATTTTTCAGCAAACAAATCTAAAAATGGACGTTAAAAATTTTGATAAAAATATATTGATTTGGGTTTGTTGAAAAATCAATCAAATAATAATATTTTTAATTAGACAATACCACAAAAATACTTCAAATAATGTAATTATTCAATTACCTAACAATTACTTTAAGATCAAAACATTCAATCACAATGTATGAAAAAAGGTTTGAATGGAAATATCCTTAATGGAACACATATTGATTTAATTATTTTATTTATAAACCCCTTGTCAATTATAAATTAAAAATGTATTACTCTAGAAACCATTATCATTATCCAATGTTAATATTTCTTGAAAACATGTGATACATGTGAATATTAATCCATGATTAGAAAAATAACCTATATTTTCATTTTTCATTCTCCACATTACATATTTTCTGTAAAAGAAATTCTCCCCCATTATAAACATTAGAGAAAAACTTAGTAATACCTACATGAGAATATATCCCCATAAAATATCTCCTCCTATCTAGAGATATGATTCTATATCTCCCCATTTTTTAAAACACACATATATATCTCTTAAATTGTTAATAAATTCTAATAGAACATTGTTTAATGTTAAACCTATGAAATATTACCTCCACAAATAAAACCATGATAGATAACATACCATTACATGAACCACTTATTAATAAAACCACATATTCGATATATTCCTTATGTAAAATAATATACATAAAAATTCTATTAGGGGAGTTGTAGACCATCCTCCAAACAATTCAAGTAATCGATATAGTAGAAATCTAAAAAGTAATGAATACTTATTAGTTTTTTATTTGTGAAAGGATTTATTTATAATGTATACAATTATATTTTGGATAGAAAAATACTCTAAAATCAATATAACTCTCTCACATTTTATCATTATATAGTGATTCATGATCTCAATGTATTTTTTTCTTGAATAATAGATTTTTTTTTATATTTTTCTACTAATTTAGTAATAACACATTATTATAATATTAATATTCACTTCACGTCTAATAAATATACATTTTTGAAACGTCCATAATATTTTTTGGATATTGGAGTAGATGATATATATTTAGATTTTTTATTTCTCAATGATATGAAATCATACTTCTATATTTGAATAGAAAAAGAAAAATAATTAAGATAAAATTCATGACCAGATGTTGACAACCTATCATTCAATGAACCAACAAAATACACATATATAAAATCCTAATAAATCTAAATATGGTGTTTCATAATTGAAAATTTTCATTCCATCACACACATTATATTTTGACGTATTCAATTCACTAATATATTTTGGATTTATTAGGGATAACTTTTATACATTTGAGATTTAAATTCTGCAGTAAAAATGTTGTTTCTTGTCTCTATTATGTAAAATATACTCCATATCATTCACCATTATCATGTCACATTGATCTATTTAACACCTTTACCTTATAGGTACTTTATCCTAGTAGAAATTGGTTTTTAAATAGTCTTTCAATACTATATTAAAATTATTTTTGCAATAATCCCACTGACTTATTGTAATTTGGATTATAAATATTATGAACTATATGGCCTTTTTGATAAATAGTACCCATGAGAGAATTATCACATGTTATCTTAAGTATGTCATAGGATATCTCTTGTTTTACTAAGTCATAAAGGTTATTATGGATCAGGTGTTCATTTTATTTATACCACATTGGATGTGTTTTTATTTTTTACATGTTTTCCAATTCATTTTTTGACAATTATTGGTGTTTTTTGTGTTAAATATTACAATAAATAAAAAAATAATTATAATTTAGAATTTCATGTTAGAAATAATATTCATTTAATATTTTGAAAATTTATATTTAAGCATCAAAATTGAATAATGTTCTATGATTAAAATTGTATATTTTTTTGAATATTTATTTTGATTATTTTTGGTTAAATTATAATTGATATTTTTTGAAGTTATTTAATGTATATAGGATATGGAATTAATCCTATAAAATGTTTCATGAGTTTATAATAAACACATATTTTTTTGAATAATTTAGATTTATTTTTGGATTTTGAAAATATTTTTGACTGATTTGATAATAATTTTATCAGATTGATTTGATAAAATTTGAATCCATGGGTTGTTGAGTTTTTAGTTATACCGTGGGGTTTTTATACTTTAATTTTTAATTTTACAAGATGTTAAATTTCAAATTTATCATTGGTTATGTATCTCATATATTTTTAATTTTATTTATTAGGCTACTACATGAGATTCTTTCAAGCATCAAGTGTGATTAAACCAGTCATAGACGGCCTTGCATAAGATTAAATTAATATTATATTGGATCCTATATGAATAATTTTTTTTAAAATTATAGATTAACTGATGTTATAGTTAGATAAAAAATAAAAACATCACATGGAATAAAAATTAAATAATAATAAACATGGCTCTCATAAGAATAATATTTTCTTTTATAAGAATAATATTATCTCATGTACAATTTATATCAATAGAAATCACCTATTTTAGGATAAAATCTTCTTATATCATAATAACATGGATATATAATGTGATTAATATAATGAAATTTATTAATGTTTTAAGATATGAAATGCTATATTTTAAAGGATATTGAGTGGAGCATCAGATCATATTCAGTGGGCTTTTGAAAATATATTGAGATCGAGTACATGAATCAAATGGGTGATCGAGTCATGGTATATCGAATATTTTAAGAGTATAATCTAGAAGATTTCCCATTATCATCTTTCAATTAAGAAGATCAAGGATTATATTTAGAGACTGATTTAGAAAATTGGTAGTATTGTTTCAATATGAAATTCTTTTATCTAATACATATAGAGATTGAAACCTGGGTCTTAGATGTAGTGGTGAAAAAAATAATTTATTAGTTATCATGATGTTTGCATGAGTTGGTCTCTTATGGTTACTCATTTTATAAATAATTATATTTTCACCTAAGAGCTATGAATTTGAGCTATTTAACCCTACCATATAATATTTACAAGCTTATAATTATTTTCTCATGTGATAGATATATTTGGGAGGTATAAAACTAAAGATCATAATTGATTTTTGATAATAATTTGTTCACTATTTTGTTTCTTATGACCCATATTCATTTTTTTAGAAATATGGTTATAAAGGCTTTAATTGATGATTGATATGGAATAAATTTCCCGTATTGTTTTTTTAAATTGGATTAAGTGATGTTATTAATTCCATTAAAATTTGAATTGGCATAGTTGGTGTATAGTTATATTTGTTCGTCTTGGCTGTTCATGATGTTTATTGAAGTTATAGTTTAGTGTTCATCTTAATTAAGTTTTTAAACATTCATATGAAACCCAATTTTATTCAAATAGAGGAATGATGTGTTAGTTGAAGTCACTGATATGGTGATTGAAAGTATATTTTCATAAATTTATGTATTTATTCAACTGAGTTTAAATATTTTTTTATGAATTATGAAGATATAATTTGTGTTTTATATTGGTGGGTTTTAATTCCATTTAAATAAGATAAATTAGTGGAATTAACATTTCATTTTTATGAATAGAGATATCTAGAAAAAATTAAAACTGGATATAAAAGGAATAATTTTTTTTTATCTTTGAATAATTAAAATATTTAGTTGTTCAAAAATATGAATGAGTTGGAAATTAGATTTGGAAAATTATCCTATTCAGTTTTAATGAAATTGAGGTTGTGAAAACCATGGTGGTTTATGAGGGGCATTAAAAGGAGGACATCTAGATATATTCTAACAATGACTGGATAATTATAATTGATTTTGATACATTAGATTATTTTCAAAGACATGGGAATAAATTTCCTAAAGAAATAATGTTGAAGATTAAGTGAGTATAGAAATATACACACCCAATAAAGAATAATCCTTAACAAATCATTTTTCTTATTATTATTATTAATTTTAAATTGGTAATGTTCATGTGTAATTATTGTGATTGAAAATATTTTTTGTTTAAGGAATTGAACATAAATGTTACATTTTATTGAGTTTTAGGTCATGAATTAGTTCCATTAAAAATAAGGATCATTATAGTTTAGAGTTTTAGACAATTAGTTCATAACAATTATATAAAAATCATAAACCATACATGTTATAAACATTCTATTAGAGTCCATTTTCCCTCAACAATACTTTTAATATATAACATGTTTTCATTAGTGGAAAATATTTATAATTTTAATCATGAACTCATACTTGTCTCTAATCATCCATAAACCCCTATGAGAAACATTTAAAAGGATGGGATGAACAAAAAAATATCAGTAATACAAATATAAATAAAGGAAGAAAAATGTCTGTCCATGAATTATTATTAAAGTATTTATTATTAAAAATAAAATTTTGGTTCAAAATAAACATTTTCTTACCCATGTAATAATATTTTATTACCAAATATTTTCATAAAAATTTAAGTGTAAAATAAGACCATAAATTTATCTTTACAATCATAATAAACCACATTATATATTATAGAAATTAATACTTTTCACCCCTAAGAATAACAAATAATTTTCTAAATACATCATCATATTACCTTACCTTTTAAAATGAGTTAGTTTTTGAAAAAAATATAATGGATAAATAAATCATGTATGTAACATTGGACCTAATTTTTACATATCACTTTTACAAATGTAATAAAAAATACTATCATGTTTCATCATAATTATCTACAGATCCAAATGCATTAGATCGTTATAATATACCCACCCACCCTTGGTTTATAAAGTAACTATCCATCATTTCTTTATAACTAGGCCACCCATCAATGATTTATAATGGATCCACTTTTCCTTGGTTTATAATGGAAATAAAAAACATCATAAAATTTTAGTAAGAACTATAAAATAATCATAACACATTAAATCTTGTATACATATAAAAAAAATTTCTTTCCCAAATAAGAAAAAAAATTATTCATATAGATATATCCATCCCATTTAAAAATAATTCAATAAAATAACTAGAATATATTTCAAAAATAGTTGTTAATTAGGGATAAAATGGATTATTATAAAGTAATAAAGACATAAAAAATGATATGGTTTAATTAGAAAACATTTAAACTCAATAAATAAAATTAAAACATTATTCTGGTATTTTGTATTGGAAGTCAAAATTTTAAATATAAAATATATAAATATATCCCTATTGAAAACAATTTAATAAAGTAAAAAATAGACAAGATTTTCATTTAAAAACAATTTATGTACACATAATTAAATATATAATATAATTTTATTATTATGTACATGGAAGAGAATGATTTTGAAAGTAATTCTTTAAAAAATTTAAAACAATATTTTTAAATTAAAGTATCTATTACATTGAGTATGAATCATCACATATATATTTTATCTTATTGAATAATAATATTAGGTTAGTTGTTTATGTAATTAAGAATATTTTTCATGTTTAACATCATGTAATTTATTTATTATTAGGTTATATCCAATTACATATTCATTTATATTCATGTTATAAATTTTGCTGATTTTCAGCACATATGTCTACAATGAATTCGGTAAAATGAATATGGCCATTGTGGTAATAATTCTATAAAATATATTATAATTATAATGACATATTTACCATTTTAAATAATCAATTAAACTTTTTATACCAATCATGAATTGTTTTTATGAATAGTAAACTATATTATAAACATGGATATGGTAGGCCGTATATACATATGAGTAACATTTCAATTTTTCAATGATCATGATGAAAAGAAGGTATTCATTGTTTTATCATTATAGAATAATAATTATAGAATAAATACAATATTATTTATTTTAATATATTTATATATTTTATCCATGTTTTCGGTGTTTAAAAATTAATTTCATCGCTTCATGGATGTGGTAGTCCACCCATACACATGAATGACATTATCATTTTTTAATGAATGGAATGGTAAGTAAATCGATGATATATTACATTTGAATAATTATAATTTTTTTCATTAATATCATATATATATATATACACACATTAAATCCAACATAATAACCATATGCGAGAAGTAGATATGGAAAATAAATTACTTTTGTTTTCGAGGAGGTGGTCCACCCTACTCACAAACAATGGTTTTGTTTACCATTTGATGGAAGATGACACCAATATAGGTCATTAAATTATAAAAAAAAATTATACCATATTTTATTAACTAGTTTTATTATTTTAACTATTTTTAATAATATTTTAATGAGTAATAGGTTGAAATAAAACTAAAATACTTGGTTAAAAGTTATACCACTTTTTCGAACAACCTTCTTTTCATTTCAACTTAAAAACATTAAGGTCGGTTTTATGTCCACAGTAATACCTTTATAATGTGGTAATGGATATTATAAAGGTATTTGGGTTGTTATTGTTTGAGTAAAATGTTTACTGATGTTTTATGAATTGTGGATAATGGATTCCCTTTTAAAAGAGTGGGGTCCATTCTGGGAATTTATTAAAGTAATAAAATAATATAAATTACTTCTCATTGAAAAATGGAACCAAAATTATACATTTATGTTATATGATGAGTATGAGTTGAAATATTCTAATTCAATAAAAATTTTACTATTTTATGTGATGTATTCAACATTATACATTTATTAACCCCACATTGACTCTTTTGCTAATTTCTGTGGTACCAATGTTTTTTAAACTAAAGTAGCCACGATAGTTCCTATACAAGAAGAAGTGGGATATAAATGGAACTTATTTGATATTTTAAAATGATCCCAATCATTTTTCCTAATATTATATTTTTAGGAATGATAAATCATTTAATAAATTATTATTTACTTAACAAAAGCATTAATTTCAATTTTGGATCTTTTCATTTAATTTGACATTGAAAACATCATCACAAAAAATGAATTAAAATATATTATTTTCACACATTGATAACATTTTATATTTATAGTAAAATTATATAATACTATAATTCATTTAAATTATATTATTTTTAATATTTTTAGATTCCTTCATTTTATTTTTAGAATAATAGAATAAATATTTTATCGGCATTGCACACATATTTAAACTAATTATCTATTTACTATAAATAATATATAAATTTACACAATAAAAAATTATTTTTCAAAAAAAATTATAACTAAAAAGTAGTTGTTTATCCCTATATAAGTTATTATAGATATTAAAAGCAATAAAGTGACAATTTTACATTATATTTTACATAAATATTATAATGGTCAAAATAAAAGAAAGATGGCACCATGTTTTCATATATTCATGAATTGGGTGAAAATGGCTAAAATACACCATTTAATTTCTATAATGTCAATTGTTAGAGTCATTTATTACTCATTATGATATTATTTTTAACTTTAATTACTCGAATTACCCTATCGTGCTGAAAATTATTAACTATGGTTACTATTATTAATGAACCAAAATGAAGGGAACTATTTTTAAAACATAGAACACATGATTCCAAATATAGAATAAATTTTTAATGTTTAAATTTTTAGAAGTGCAAGAAATTTTTTAAATATTAAAACACAAAATGAAATTAAAAATAATTTTTTTAGAAAAACTCCATTTATATTATTCAAATAATTATATCCCAAATTAAACAATAAAATTTATTCCAATAAAAATAATTATATTTTTAATAATATAATATAACTAATCTTCTGTTGAAACTATTTTTTTGATGGTAGAACATTTTAAAACCCTAAAACAGAAATACTATGTTATATAAAATGTAGTATTTTTCAATATGCACTAGAAAATAAATAATTATATAGAAATTAGAAAAGTTCACACTAAGATAATTTGGACATGAAAATTTAAAAAATGATATACTTTTTATAAAATACCATTTCCAAAAATGGAATAAATTAATTATATTATTCACTCCCAAAAATCAATGAAAAAAATATTTGAAGGAAACATATTTTTTGATACATAAATTAACTTTACTAAAAAATTGAATTATTATTTCCGAATAATTTGAAATTACTGATTTATTTGGTAGGAACATTTTAAATATGTTTTATAATTATATTAATTCTATTTTTACCCACTAACTCGAATTTTAAGTTATAACAATCATATTTAAATAATAATATTTTGTGGTTGGTTTATGCTCGTTGTTGATAAATGCGATTGAACAAAATGTAATTATTCAAAAACATTAGTGTGTTACATTATGTGGTATCTTAATTTATGTAATTAATATTTTCATTCCAAAAAGGGTCGTAGAATGAGATATACCTTCATATGGGGGGAATTATGGTATACAATGCTTAAAAATTTAAACACCATTTTTTAATGTCTCACTTCTTTAAAGGATCATGACATATCAACCATATGGGTCACTTGTTAGGAACTTTTCCCTGAATTTTTATAAAATTATGGTCATGAGACTAACCCTTAAAAAAGATTCATTAAATTTTTTGATCCTTTTTTAGTGAACATGTATAAATTAAATAGGACATAATTTTTTACTTGGGTCACCCTCTCTATGATACTCTAAGGTTCATGTAAGGATGATTTCACATGCAATAAAATAAACTTACCAGGCAAATAATTTGTGTGGTTTAGCCTAAATTATTATTTCCTAGGTTCACATCCATTAAAAATTTAAGGGACGTGGTCACTCCTTGACCAATGTACACTATCTCTCTTACTCCATTGTGTAAGAATCTATGGTAGAACTCCACATATTTTATGGAAATGTATATCTCTTCAATAAAATCACTTGATTAAACTCCATAATTTAATGTATGTATATTCTATACTGATATCATGTATGATTCTCCTTCACAAACATTCTGCGAACATCCTCTATGCAACTTCTTCTCCTTCATTCCATAATAAATATGGAATATCTGATTCAATGTTATTTCTTGTATAAAATCATCTACTTCACATTACTAAAAAATCAATATATTTTTCCTTCTGTTATTATTGAACTACACGAAGGTTCTGGATTCACTTTTAATTCATTGTGAATAAATATTATCTTCAAGTATGAATCATTGTCAAACTCATCTTCTTATTTTTTATATATTATTGAATATCTACATATTTTTCGACTGATATAATTTTATGTGTGTCATTTATCTTTAAAATATATATTCTACTTAATTTAGTCACTTTAAATCCCCTTGAGATATCTATTTTTCACTATCATAAATTTCTGGATCAAATATATAATTTTGTAGTGAATTTAAATTTTCTTAAAATAGAATCCAATAAGACTTAATTTACAGTGCCAAAATAGAACACCACTTAATTTCTAAAATCATTATAGATTCATATATGATATACAAGGAATTTTTTAAGATTACAAGTAAACCATTATGTCACAGTAGTTATATGTTTATATATTGGTTATTATTATTTTTATTTCATGGAGAACATCCAATTAATCCAATTCCGTGAATCTCAAAAAAATTCACAATATTAAAAAATAATGATTGAAAGAATATAATATTCCCAAGTGGATCCACATGTATTCACTACATTATGGTTGGACCATTTTTCATTTGTGGATTGAAACTATATTCTATAGAATTAATGATATTTTATTCAATTCACAATATCACACATATAACATCCTTAATCATTATCAACTTGAATCATAGATCCCATTTTATGTTCTTGGATGATAATAACACGTTTTAACAGTTACATCATCTCCAAAATTAATTTACCAATTGTTTACTTTTTCTAAAATAAAATAGATAAAATCACATGCGTCCTTGTAGAATTTTTCTCACATCACATGTTTTTCCTACGTAAAAAGCCGTATGTATGAAACTTTTATTACGCATGTAGATTCAAATATGTGATTCAATCCATTCCAACTTCCCTTACATAGGATTGATATATGAAATATCTTAAAATATATAAATTCATATATATTTTCATATTATATTTTTTTAACTCCAACATATATCTATATTTTCTTATGGCGACATTTTCAAACAAATATCACTATGTTTACAAATTTACATATGTGTTAATAAATTTACATAAACGTATACTAATCCATTTTTATATATTCTTAAAAGTCGTAAAACATTTATTTGAATAACATACAACCTTTATTTCTAAGTATTATAACCATTATAAGGCACTTTATGAACCCGTCCATTGGAATTAACATATAATTATTCCAACATATGAGATTTACATCATAATGAGATGCTTTAAACACCACTAAAATTTCCACATATCTTTTTCAATAATGAAAATATAACAATTGATCAATATAAATTTAACAAAAATTAAAATAACACCTCAACCACCATAAAATCATTTCTATTTAAATTTTTGTTACTCAACAATCTTTCTATCACATTTACTGAACACAATAGGTAGGCTCTACACCTCCTGTCAACAAATCCAACACAACTTGAGGTGTGTCTAATAATATACCTATTCATATTCTCAAAGTAATATCTTCTCACCATTCTTAAATGAAATAAATAGGGTCTAACTATGAGAATACATAATCATTTATTATCTCCCCCTTAGGGTGTGCTTGGATTTTCTCCCCCTTCATGAATATGGTTTTCATTTTTTGCCTCATAGTCCCCCATGATTTCGTTCTATTCATTCAAATTTCAGAAATAGATATTTTTATCTACCCCTTTATCAATACATGGTCTTACATAAATGTTTTTTATACCATTAAATTTTGTGAAAAAAATATCATATAAATCAACCCCACTTTGTCCAATATTTTCTCCTCGATTACTCATACTTCCTTCATTACATAGTGGATAGAATTATTGAACTCTTTTCATAACCCCCTTTATTGAACCAGATGATATTTCAATCTCGCCATTATTTAATTTTTATTATAAGACAAATTTTTTATTCACATTTGGAGAAAATTTTGAAAATTATTGAATTATTTTTAAAAACAAATTTATATTTGGACTTTCTAATTCCATAAATTGATTCCCAAATAAATCTTTACTAGAACAAGAAAATTAGAGTGAATATTTCACATAGCATATAGGATTTGAAGTAAATACTCTAAACATACTGAGCCTGATCTTTGTATAGGAACTAAGAGTTTTTGTTAAAAACGCCAAATATTTTCATGACACCAATGATTCTAATAAAATTCTAGTTGATTTAACTTTGATTTAGTGGGAAAACAACCTATGAACTTCATCATACTTTTACCACAAATAATCAGTGTATAAAATAGAAATTTATTAGTTATGAGGCTTTCCACTAGGAAAACAATTGATACCACTTGTTAAAAATCAAAAATTCAAACCACTTGAATCTCATGCCTTCATCACTCCACATGATTCATCCTTGTGAAAATTAGTCTTAAAAAATATTAATATGCACCCCCAATCCCCTTTAGATTTTACCATTTAACATCAATTAATATTTATAAATTTGTGGTATTTACTTATTGGGAAAAAATATCTAGGTCAGATGAAATTGTTTTCCTTTATATAATTAAAATTTTATACCAAATGTTAAAATTAAAATACAAAAAATAATTAATAAAAGAGATTGTTCTTATATTTTTTTCTCTACCTATGTGGTTTGTTTCCATCAATAAAATGTCCCAATACAACTATTTTATCCTCATATTATACCCAGTAAATATTTTTATAACACATATGGCTTTGAAAACACTTTCAGTATCACTTCAACCTATTTTTATTTCGACAACTATTATATGCAATGAAAATATTTTTGTTCTAATATTTGAAAATTTATTCTATTAAGAAACATCTCAGTGAATTTATTTAGAGAGAAATTATCCCTTGGCACATATGTAGAAGTTGAGTTTAACCTAGTCTTTTTTAATAATGATTTATAACTACTATGGCCTGAAATACTACCTTGCTAACCTTGTTTCCAGAACTTTTCAATTATAGCTAGATTTGCCATGATAATTCATTTCTTGTTCTTCTTTGAAACACTCACCCTGTGTATTTTTTTCCCACCCATATTAATGAATTACCAAAAAAATATCTTACAAAATTAATTTTTGAGAAGTGGGGTACCTCAAATCCCTTAAAGTATAGAGGTGGGGATGTTTGTGGTTGGATAATTCATTTCATCCCTCCTTTCCTTTAGTCTTTTTTAGTTTTAGGAAGAGGAATACAATAAACTCGTCAATGTGATTTTATTTTGGACCATTCTTTATCTAGAGATTATTATTACTTGTATTAGGATATATTTATATTGTAAGATAAATACCACATAAACACATTTTGAACCTAGATACCATGCCAACAACATGATTATTAATCTATAGGGGAATACTGAAATCAGTATTTTCATCATTGATAGCCCTGATTTCCATCTCGGACATCCCATTTATAGGTGTATTCATACATAAATTTTCTTACACCTTCCTCATGGATATACTATCTTATTTGTTAGTTATAAATAATTCTTTTCTACCTTTCATTCATGTCTGTTGTTATTACACTATTTTAAGTTCATGATGTAACCATTTTGGACCATATTTCATTAAACCAACGTCATGAACACATTTTACATCACAATAAGATTCATTTAGGAATATTATATTCAGTTTATTTCACTATACTAGAATAGATTCTTGGGATAACCTTAGTACTCTTTCTACATCAATTTATTTTCAAATTCCTGAGTATAGATATAAATCATCTAAAAAAGTTTTCATACCTCAAATGGACACCAATAAAATGTTCTGTTTTTGTAGAATAATTATTCACAGTTTTTGTGTTTTTTAATTTATACACATTATCATAATGCCGAAAAAAATTTGTAAACATTTATGAATTTATTGCTACATTCTTTTCATCCTAATTCCTTCTATATTTTTAATGAAACTTCAGTTTATTCTTATATTCATGTTTGTCTTTATTCCTAAATTTTATATTTATAATAATTCATTTTTATTGGATGTTAGTTTCAGATTATTTATTACATAAATTAAGGTACCTTTTTGGAAGGAAACCAACCCTTCCCCTTTACCTTTTTTGAACTGAGATTTATCTCCATCTCCTTGATCTTTTTATATTTCTTTTAAAATATGATAAACATCTCATTAAAACATGACATAAAATCCATCTCCAAAGGTATTCCATAATGATAAGTGATTATTTCTTTCAATTAATTCTATTTGGAAATTTTATTTATCATCTATTAGGAAATATCTTCTTGAATGTTTCGTTGTTCCAACATATTTTTTCCCATTTTCTTTATGTTATCATTCAAGGCTTCTTCTTCTCTCTTTATCCACCTCTTTTTCAAGTGAAAATATTCAATAATTTCACTATAAACATAATTAATGACATCCCATTGTTTCACTATCACATATAAGGATGGGATATCCTATTTTACATGGAATGAATAACTCATTGAATTGAAACATCTTATCATTACGACATTATGTGATTAATATCTTGTTTTTAGATCTAAGAGACAGTGTAAACCACTAAATAATTTATCCAAAATAGTATTAGAATATTATATAGAAATAGAATTAATATCCTTAGTTAGAGAGAAAATTATTTTTAGTATTCCTATTTTTTCCCTTAGACAGAAGGATATTTTAATTTAAACTTTTTTCTATGCCAAATAAATTGTCCAACCATATCCAAATTCATATGGAGAATCTAAAATGAGAAATATACTTATCTATATTTTTCTAAATATAATCCATTAATTCCCATTTCATTTAGGTGTCCATCAAAATAATTTATGATTTTCCAAAATTATATGTCCATGTCAACTCAAAACAATAATTGCATCAAGAAGTTCTCTCGAGGAACTCCTATTAAATTTAGTAAAAATTTGATAAATTCCATTTTCCATGTTTTTTAATTAATGAAATAAGTCAAGAGAAACTCTAATATAGACTCCATATAACTTCATAAACATTATATCATGATCGAATATATACCAATCCAATAAAACATTGGTTCATTGATACGAATTTCAAGTCTGTAATGGGTCTTAGAGTGATATATACCATATAGTGGGAGTGAATTAGGGTATGGAATACAAAAGAATTATAACTATTTTAACTTTTAATTCAAACTACCAAAAAATATATTGACATCTCAACTATTAGGCTCACATTCATCTCTCTTTTCATTGGATTTTGATATAATTATAGTCAACTGACTAGCTATATTAATAGATATTCGTCAGATTGGATGATAATTTTTTGGAGTACATGTAGAATGTAAATATGATATTATGATTTTATCTTTTTCACCCTCATTGGGAAACTCTGTGGGGAATTAAAAAATAGTGTATTTTACACTAAAATCCACAAAATGCATTGATTAATGGTGGTGTTTAGGTTAGGTCACTCTTGCTCGTGAAAATTTCCCATACTATGTTTATGGATGGGGTCACTCTTCTCCCAAGGTGCACTTTCTATCCTCCTCTATCTACACTAATCTGGGGATATAATACACATAGTTTATTTATTTTTAGGCCCTTCAAACCCAATCATTTTCTTTGACTATAATGTTGAATGTTTGTAGATAATCCATTGATATATTTTACTTTCCTTCTTCACATACTAATTATAAACCTTCACTATGGAAATTATAATCCATCTTTATTGAATGAATATGGAATGTTTTCTTCTCATTTATGTGTTGACTTAACTCCTCTTATTTTCGTTTCAATGTAATAATAATTTCATTCTAAATATATGGATTTATATCTTTATTAAGATTCATGATTCTATTTTTATTTTATGTGTATGAATATTTTCTTTAAGCACACAAAACAATCATGATCCACTTATTCAATATTCTCTCTCAATGAATATTAATTTATTACTATTCTTCCCTTTGTATGATTGTGTCCTTTATCTTTCAACTATCTCTTCTATTTAACTAAGTCTCACTTCTATGAATATAGATATCCAGTACAAATACATTGGAAATACCTTTTTTATTTCTTTGTTGTTCTGTATAATATTTTTTGAATGAATTTATTTTTCATTTGCAAAAATTAGAAACAATGAAGAGTTCATGTTCCTCAAAAAATTATAACACCCCTTCTTTTGAAATATATTTCTACATTTTTATGTGATAGGAATATCATGTATTGAAAACACCCAAAAGTATTTTGGACACTACACCAATAGATCCCCATTTTAATATTTGTTCTAATGTATCATTGAAACCATCAATAATAAATAAATCCATGAATCCCAATAAATAATTATTCTGTTATACATTAAAGATCAAAAAAATATAATATTCTTAAGTGGAACCATATGTATGTTCTTGACCGAAACTTATTTATTTTCATGTGTAAAACTATCTCCTATACAATAAATAATATATCATTTAATTCAACACATGACATGTGAAGCTTCCTTCCTCATTATATGTTAGGATCATGGTTCCCATTTTATGTTCCATGATGTTTTGAGTAATTTGGAACTAATACATAACCTGATGTTATTTCGTAACCGGATATTTTTTCTAGAATAACTAATATAAAACCCCCCGAATCACTATAGAAATTCCCATATATTTCATGAAATTTCCTACTTGAAAGTGAATGTGGAAAATTCTCTTATATAATAAGATTTATATACATGGTTTTCTCCTTCTCGATTTTCCTTACATGATATCCAAATATGTAATCTATTCAAGTATCCAAATTCTTGTATGTTAATAGATTCACATACCTGAACCCCATTAATTAGCCATACCCACTAACACTATAATTTTCATACTCAGACCATCATATATCAGAATTTCCTTATGTTTCTATAAATTCAAATAACTGATTTCATAGATTTTTTTGGATCTATGCTACTCTATCAAATTTGGACTGAACTGCCTCTGGTCTTTATTTTCATGGCTTATGAACATTATGGGGAATCACCTGAAGTTGTCAAAGGGATATTGAATAGCCTTTTTCATACGTATAGAAATTATATTTTCATGTGAAGCTCCATATACCACTTCTACCTCTATATATATTTTTCATAAAAGACATTGTATATATATCGATCAGGGATCATCTATAAAAAAATCAAAACTACTACATGAATTCCCTATCGAAAATTTCAATAAACATTGTGTTATCCAATAATATCACAGTATTATTAATATAATACCTTGGATTGATTCCACCCCTCTTTTAAAAATATCCACCACAAACCGAGGAGTTTATAACAAATATTATTTTTATTTTATAATCCATTTTTTTCTTTATTCCTTAATTTATGACCATAATTGTTTTTAGTCATGCTTATTTTGATTCAATTTTATATTTTGTTTATTGTTTACATAGATTAAAATCTACATTTGGAAAATTTTGAAATCATTTTAACTACTATTATAAATTTATAGAATGATTATATATATTTAATAGAAATAAAATTTTTAAAGGAACTATAGTTTATTTTGTGAATGGAACTTTGAAAACTTCATTTTTTACAACTACAAAAAATCTTCTTTATAAATAGAAATTGTGTCTAGTGGGAGTTATAATTCTCTATATAAATTTTTATAAAATTTAGTTATATAATTGATATGATATATTAATATCATTTTCAATGTCATAATCATTTTCTATGAGCATGAATAATTAAGTTACACCTCAATCATTTTTTGGATAGTTATTTTCATTATTTCACTCATAGATAACTTGTTTTATGTTTTGGTCTTATATTAATATCAGATCTTTACATATTCAGTCACATGTCTTATTCTTCAATGTTTTTGTTAATTTTATTTCAATATTTTGTAAATAAAGAGTCTCCTATTTTGGAATTGATCATACTCTATAGATATAATAGAACATAATAAATAAAAATAAATATTTAGACATTAGAAACATAATAAAATTTGGTAATATTACAAAAAATGGAAAAGGATATTTCAAAAATGCTTGATATATTATCATGCATGATTTTTAGTTTATATAGAAAATATATTGTGTAATAAATTTCTCAAAATAATATTTCTATTATTTTAGTTAAATAATGAAATTATGATCACCCATGAAAGTTAAAAATTCGAAACATTTCATAATTTTTTTGTGAAATAAATTTATAAAATTTATTGTTATAATGTGATGTTGAATAAATTTTTTCATTTAGTTTTTTATAAACAATAATTTTTTTTATTATTCTTAAAAAACATAGAAGCTATTAAAAATGGATATGAACACCATGTTACAAAAAAGTGAAATGTGATATGTTAATTATTTAATTTACAAATCAAAATAATGAAAATTTTTATGATAAATGGTATGGAATTAGTGAATTATTAAATTAATTTAGAAATTATATACTTCCATTCATGTTGATCAGGTGTTGTTCCAAGGATGAAGTAAAATAGTATGATCAAATTGAGTTGGATAAGAAAACTGGTGGATTTATTATATGTTTATGCAAAAAAATTAAGATAGAAAATGTAGTGTAATTATTAATGAACAAAGGGCCACTATATTTTTATACAATGAAATGAAAAATTTATCTTGTCTTATTCAAAATGAAATTTTATAAATCATGAAATATAAAACTAATTTAGAGGAAATGTAAAATGAAGTAAATCAATTGAGAAAATATTTATCCAAATAAAATATAAATGTTTTTTCAAGAAATAATTCCATAAATATAATACATTGAAACAGAAACTAATACAGTTAACAACAATCAAAAAATAGATTTTCTGTTCAGTATTTATATGCATGGAGAAAAAACAATTTTTATTAAAAATAAAACTTGTGATAAATTTTTGAAGGAATCATTTTTTATAGAAGATGATTTGGAATTATTTAATCATTATTTATACATGAATAAATCATCACCACTAAACTTTTTGTTAGGTTTTTTGAAATTTATAATGAATATGATAACATTAAGAGAGATCACATAGATAGAGATTCATTTATGGTCAAATCTACTAAAAAAGAATTTGGAATATTTCCCCCTAAAAATGTATGGAAAAACTCATTAATTGAATAATAATTTTGAAGACTATTAAGGTTATGATTATTATTGAAATATTTTATTGAGGTGTCTATATTTTGGTTTTACCAAATATATTTCCCCTACCTAATGGGTTCTCTAAATGGGATTTTTCCATCATAAATTCAGCAGTGGAAAAAATGTTGTTATTATTCATCAAAGTGGCCTTATATTGTTTTAATGATTATATTAAAAGAGGAAAATAAAAATCTATTGACTTGAAGTTTCACAATATTTTACATTAATCGAAATAAGGATCATTTTATCGGTTCAACAATAAATCCATCAAAAAATAAAGATACATAACTAGGTTCATTCATTGATGATGATAAAGCTTAAGATATAATAACAACTGATCCTGAAGAAATTGGAATTTGAATATTTTATTTTGTTATATCAATGTAAATAAATATAGTATATTATTTGTAGAGAAGTATAAATTATGTGACCCTTCAGAACTATCGAGAAATTTTAAATTTTATTAATAGTTGCATTCATTGAGTGATCTTCTTATTGGTGAAATTTTTTTTTAGTATATTTAGAAAATAGATACCATTATACAAGGATTTAATTTTAAAATATAGTTTTTTATATTATAATCATTATTTGTCCTATATTATGTATTGGGGGACTTTGATAGGGAAGATATTTCTTTTATTATTTGAATCGTGCAATGGACCTATGTGTTGAGGAATTCCAATGATTAAAATATAGATAATTTTATAATTTGTATCAAAGGATTCGAAGGATAAAAAATTCATATAACCTTATCATAGGGGATTTCATGGATAATAATAAAAACATTAGGATATGAATAAAATTAATGATACCTAAATTGTGTCTTATAGATTCCAAAGAACATAGTCATTAAAATGAGTTGGTTTTATAATATTTTTTTGAAGTGTTGTAATTGAGATTCAACAGTCTATGTATTTTTGAAAATATTTTTAGTAATGGAGTAAAAAATATTTATAGATTCATAGAAGATAGTGTATATTAGATTCATAAGAAGGGAATATTGACTCCAATAAACATTGGCCACTTAAGAATCCTCAATCATGTGGGAATGAGATATTATCATCTTCCACTTCAACCGAACATCTCCCAAGTGCATGATGTGTTACTTGTAAAAAATTTAAAGAAGAATTATACTTGAACAACCATAAGTAATAAATTCCGAAGTATAACACCTAGTACAAGATCGATCTTATGCGAAGTAATCGGTTAAAATATTAACATATATAGAAAATGTAATATAAAATTGGACCACCCACCTAGTTATATTTCCATGATGGAATCATATTATTCATGAAGTAATGTCAGAACATGAAGATATAATGATGAATATGTACCAACATTTTTTTACTTGAGTAATGAAATTTTATTGTTGAAATTCGTTAAAGGTGGTTTGAACGAAACACCCCGAATTTTATTACTTTAAAAATTTGAATGGATTATAGAGGTATACATAAGGAAATATCTAAGAATATAATATGACTGATATATATATATATGCTCTTTAGATATATACCAGTGGATTTCAGTTTGTTTTATAATATAGTATACAATATAAATATTGAAGTTATGTAATTTTTAGTAAAACAAATTAAATTACTATTTTTCACAAATATTAAATAATTGTGGAATAAAAAAATAAAAAAATATTTTATCACAAAAATTATATTTTTCACTTATAATTATTATTATTATTAAAGACTGATTTGATGTGTTTTGAATTCCAAAAAAATTCTAATACATAATGGATTAATAAAATTGAATGGTAAAAAATTAAATAAGTAATGTAATTAAAATAATTTAATTCTAAAAAGGATAATTTTTTCTATGAATAGTATATATGTTTTGTGTACTAAAATTATAACCATTAGTGGAATATTATAATTAAATTTTTCAATGTTTAAATTAATATATATAACAATCATTTAGTTACTGATTTATATGAAAAAATATTATGATCAATAAATTTTTAATAAAGTCATGCTTCAATAAAAATAGTTTTTCAATACAGTTTATGTCTTCACATAACAAGTATATTTATCAAATTTAGAAAATTAATTCTATTAAATGGATTTATATTTTTTATTAAGAATATTGAAAGTTTTTATGGTGGTTAATTTCATTTTTAGACTTAAAATTAAGTTACCCTATTGAATAGTGTATGACTTCAATAAATAAAAAACAATAACATAAAATATATGCTTAAAATGATATATAAAACATCTAAAATTAAATTAAAATCTAGATTATGGAGTTATTATTGAGCCACACTGGTGTTATCTAATTTATATGATCATTTTAATTTAAAAAATGCATTCCATGGAAATTAATTAAAGTAAAATTGTATATATGATACTTAAACTCACCAATAAAAGGTCTTCTCCAATACCCCTTAAAAACCACTCAAATCTATTTGACACTACTGAATTCCAAACCATTTTTCATCTAAAAACATTTTTGTAGATTTTTTGTACATTCTAATTTCAATAATCATTCATTCCAAAGGAACCCACTTTATGAAGGTGTGACACCACAAAGGTATTTATCTATGTTTATTTATAAATTTTTCAATTACATTATCATATCAAATATTTTTAAATATAATTTTAAAATTTAATTATATTATATTAACATCATTAATATTATGATAAATTTATATAACTATTATATAACATTATACTCTTATTCAATATTATAACATTTTCATGTTTGTGTCACTTCAACCACCTACATGTCTGATTCTTTTCCAACATCAACATTGTAATCATGAATAAGAATAAAGAGATAAATAATAGTAATATATGTTATTAAATGGTAAATTTAATGGGTATGGTTATTTAAGGCAGACATAAATTTTAATGGTTGTTATAAAATTACATTTTTATCAATTAATTACCTAAAACATGCTAGTCGGGGATTATATTCTCATGATCAATCCGAATACCATTTATAAAATGAAAATGGGAATAAAAATTCCATTGAAGTTTAATTATTACAACACCTTGAATAATCAATTAATGATGAACTTGTTATCAATGAATTGTGATCTATATCACTATAAAAACATCCATTAAAACATAAAAATTAATAACACACAATGATTAAAATAAGAAACAAATAACTAATAAATGTGCTATAAATGAAAATAATTGATGATTATAAAAGGTAATATATATTAATAAGGTGATTTAATAATTGATTAATATTTATTTCTTTATTATACAAGTGGTTAAAAAAACACATGGAAGTCAGGGGTAAAGGTAAGGGTTTCTTTTCTAATCTTTCTTTGATATCGTGATTTTTTATGAAAAAATTTAAATCATGGAAATAGAAATTTATATCTCTCTTAAAAAAATCTATATTATTATCCATTGGTTATTTCTTAGTTTTACATGTATTCGTTCCATTTATAATCTATTTGTTTCACAATTCAATCTATAGCATTCTCTTAATTGGAGCCATTCTTAACCATACTTTTCAATTAGGAATATTTTTATTCACTGTCTATATTTTTCATATTCAATTTCATACCTACTTCTAATATTTCATTAGGCCATTTTCAACTAAATCTGAATTTATTTTAAAATTAATATTAGTGGTTTTTAAATTTTTTCTACATAGTCTATTAATCATACAATTTTTAATCGTATTTCATTATAAACGTTTCCATGTTATATTTTCATGCAACATTATTTTTTACTAATGATTCAAAACATCTTTAACTTTTTTATTCTGTTATTATATATTCCATATTCCATGACTTTTTATTTATTATATGTGTTTTATGAGTTATGATTGGACTATTTTATGTTCACAAAACAAGATTATGTTCTTATACCCTCATGTTAATCCTATTGTTACTTATGATATTCAATTCTTTTCTCTAATGTTTACCTTTAATATTTATCTATTATCATGATTTTATTAAATTTCCATTCCCTAGGAAATAAAGAGTACTATTATGTATAATATTTATAGAATAATTTCGTGTTGGAAGGATTTTGTGGGAGATGTTGAGTATTTATTAGTAAATAGGATTTTAAGGTAACGAATATATAATAACACTAAACTAGTAGGTTATGTGGTTTGTTTTATTGTGATTTGTAATGAATATTCCTATGAAATAATGTAATATGTATATATGTAATTGTTGTATTGTCTCATTATCATAATTGAAAAGGTCCAGTGAGGATAGGGTTGTCGTGGCCAAGTTTCTATAGGATGGCTGGATGTGTATGCATGTATATAAATTTTGTGTTATGTTTTAAAGTGGTTGTGTAGAAAAAAATGAATACACTATTATATGTATAATTTATATACATTTACTAGATAAAAAATGTAATTATTAATGCATGGGGAATCCTATGGGATCGTTGGAGTTACCTATACCAGTGTTCACGTCGTGGATTTTGATGTATATGGGTAGAACATCACATTTTATTCTGGGGAATATTTATTTCTTAGAGTTGGAATAATATTTATGATATAACTGCTTCATAAGGGTAATGATTTTGTAGGCATAATTACATTAATATGTATTTAGATGATGTAATTTAATTTACATATTATTATGTATTATTCTAGTGAGTGGGATATAAATATAATTATTGGATTATGAATATATAAACATATATGTTTATTTTCAATTATATAGATGTTTTGTTTTTTTAATTGAGTATAATTTATTTCTTTTTATTATATATTATGAGGGCCCGCAGTAGAACCCAAAATTTTAGGAGAAAAACTTCGTATTTATTCATTTTATATGTATAATTATTTTAGGTTTTGTTTGGGAAGGGTTTGGAATTTTTTCTACATGTTTTGGAGATTTTATGGAGGGGTATGGATTATATATAATTAGTAGAAACCACCTAGGGCCTCCCAGGAAACTATTCTAATTAAAATGTGGGAACTAGGAAGGATCGCGTTTTGGCGCATGGTTTTTCCAAATCGTATAGCCATCCATCAGAAACCATGAATGTGTGGGAAGATGGATTTAACATGGTTGGAACTCAATTTTTATAACTATATGATCCAACCATATGAGGGGAGTTTGGAGGCAGTGTCAAATACATGATTAGCACAAAAGTTTCGAAATTGTTCGTCTGAACCATGTGGTGTTAAAAAATACATTTGGAATTTATGGATCTAGTTGACATAATCTCCTAGATACCTTTTTTATCCATAAAAATAATCAGTACTCTATATCCTATCCCTCCCAAGGTTATGAAGTCCATTTACATCGATACAGGTGTGATCTACTGGGGAATCCTTATGCGTTGGAGGCTATATTCCTGGGTACGTTCTCATTAATGGGGGTTTCCCTTAGTTTTCTTCTTTTTCCCTATATTGGATTTATGTATATAATCCTTTAAGAATATATCTATGATCTATGGTGTAAATAATTATGATATATAGTTTTTTGATGGTAGGGAACAAGATATGATGTGGGTTTTGAAAGATAGAATCTATGTTTTTTAATTATTTGTTTCATTATTTTTAACAATTTGCAATGTAGTTGGATTTACTCTAAAATAATTCTATTAGTACATAAAGGATTGAATTAAAATTTAATTAAATTATTAGTTTGAATGGTAAAATTTTTATGAATTTTTTTTTGAATACCCACTTTTGTGATTGATTGTGAAATTGAAGAAATTGGTTGTTATTTATGACTGGAAACAATTTCCAGTTTTTTTTCAATAAAAAAGTTTTTTTTTGAAATGGATTATCATGGGATTTTCTAAACATGTTTTGGCGTGAGTTCATTATTTTTTTGTGATCCTGAATAAAGGGCTGGTACAATTTTGGTATAAGAGACGTGACCTTGGATAAGGGGCTTATGCCATTATGGAATAAGGAGATTGGCCACCTGATGATGACATGGTAGTTATAAGGGATACCACTCATGAGTATGGAAATTTTACTAGGGAATGTGTTTTTGTGTGTGTGTATTATAGAAGGGGTTTTCCAAATAGAAATGAGAAATGGTTTAAAGAGTAGTTTGGTTGATTTCCATGTAATTTTGTTTTTAGTTTGAAAAAAGTTTATGCATTGATATAAACTATTGAAATTATTATAAATTGTTTTATATTTGTTGTTTATATAAATGTGGTAACATGATTTATCCTAGTGGCTTGAGTATGGTTGTTATTATGTGAATCCTAGTGGGTTTTATACTCACCCCTTGCATGGGAACTTTGGTTCATTTTTAGATATTTTATATTTAGACATAGGGAAGAGAAGGGTATATCCTTTATTTATTTATGAGTCATGATACCTTTGGAATGTAATGTGATATATATATATATATATATATTGTAGCAGTGTTAGAGTTGATGTCTGGGTTTCATTGCAATTTTTAGAGATTTTTTATTTTTTGTTTCCATTTGTTCTCTAAAATTTTCACTAGTTTTGGTTTCCACATTCAAACATTTTTAGCTTGGTTTTTTTGCATATAATGTTTTTAACTTTATTTTTATTAAATTGTATGCATGCATCATATAACATCTGTTTGGTTATGGTTATATTGGTTTGGATGTTTTGTTTTAAACGGAAAATAATCACCTAATTGATTTGAATCCATTGGAATTTATTTTTATCCATTTAAGTATTTAGTAAATCAATTAAGTCCTAGTAATATATCAACATATTCCTAATACAATGGTGACGGATTGGATATTACAAATGTTATTAAATATTGGTGGGCCTAAATATATAGTTTAGGAAAAATGGTATCAATTTTTTTAGTCCTAGAGTTGAAATTCATTATTGTTTAGTGTTTTAGTTGGACAGTTATAAAGGAGAGAGGATCATTTAAACATGAAATTTAGAGAAAAAAGAATCAATTTTAACCTAATTATGATGAAATTCATGTTATTGGGGATTTTGAGTACATGAGAGTTCTCACACGCTTAGAGGAGTTGTAACCTCATTATCCTGGTTGTAGCCAATGAGAATCACATGACATGAATTGATAGAAATGAATAACTACAAGGAATACATAATTATTTTTGAGTAATGATTTATGATATTTTGAAAAAATATTTGATTCTTGAAATTTTGTGAAAATGATTTCAAATTATAGATTTTTAAATGGAATTGTAGTGGTATCTTGAAAATGTTTTTGATTTTCAATGTGCTAGGTGTCCTTTTCAAAATGGTTTCAATACAGAATGTTTTGAAATTTGGAAAGACATGTTTTCATTTGTGATTTAGTAAATTTGAAATTTATATGCCTACCATTTCTAGGGAATTTGACTTAATGGAATCTCTTTTTGGTTGTTGGAAATGGTACCAGTTTGGATTAGAAAAAACCAATTGGAAGGGGTTATAGAAAATGTGGTTACACCTGAACCACAACAAAATCCAAAAAAAATTCAGAGTGTTTTCAATTATTTTTAGGAATTTTATTTGGGGAAAAATTGACGAACTATGGAATATGGATTATCCCATTCAGTTTCTGAAGCATAATCCACCCATATTTTGTGGTTATTTTGAACCAGAAAAAGAAAAGGCCTAGATTAATATGATAAAATGAATAATCAATTTCATAGGAACAATATTTTAGTTGAAAGTAAAATTATAAATTCACATTTAGAGGATCTAACCGATAAGATGTGATTTAGAAGGTCAAGATAAACTGGACCAAGACATTTTATAGGAGGAATATGAAGAATTATTCAAAAAATAATCTATCCCCATATGTTAATGATTTCTAGAATAAAATAATTTTTAAAATTAATGTAAGACAATGTCTTAGTGAGAGAGTATGTAGATAAGATTATGAAAATATTCCAATTTAAACAAGATATTTTTCAAGTGCATCCTTGAATGTAAGAATTTTTTAATCATGTTTGAGGACATTGATTCAATCAATTTTTTACATGATTTGTATAACGGATTATCAATACATGTTCATTATAGTGAATATGAAAGAAATATACATCTCAATAACTATAGGTGGAAGAATAATATTGATACATGTTTAAAATAGTGAGATATTTAATGTTGGGAATCTTCTAAAGAGGTAAATTTATTTCCAATGTATTGGTATGACTTAGAATCGGATGACTATATTAGTGAATCATCATCCTAAATCAAAGAGCAAGACAAAATGTTTTCAATGTGGATATTTTGATCACATGAAGTGTTATTGTTCATCATCACTGTGAGAATCTCACAATTACAACCAAAAGAAAAAAATACAACACTATTGTAATATTTTTCCATGGATGTGTGCTCGGGAATCATCTCATGTAACAAAATCATTGTATACATATATGGGATGAGGGAAGAAAAATAATTCTCATCATAAATACCAAGCTAGACATGGTGATTCTCAGAATACCATGACCCCTAAACCAATGTAATATCAGTATAGTATCATTGAACAATGTGATGTGACTAATTTTTTTATAGATAAGTGAAAATAAATATGGATGATCAATATTGACCATCGACGGTAAGAGTTGGGATTATTTTTAATTCTGGCCTGTTGAAAATTTTGTTTGATACGGGTGCAATCCATTCATTTTTTACTTTATTACTAATGTTCTTCTACAATTTTATGTTTTGATGATGCATTTTATTTCGAAACTCAAAACACCTCTTAGTCAAATAGAATGTAGATCCTTTATTTGAAAAGAAAGTTCTAAAACTATCAATGGGGATGAATTGATGTGGTATTTATACATACATAAGATGGTTGTTTATGAGAAAATAATTGATATATATTGGTTGACATTGTTCAAATATCTCATTAACTATTATACCCAAACAGTATGTTTTAAAACTAACGATGGTGTAAATCTTATCTTTAGTGGAGAAAAAAATGTTATGATAGGTTCATCATACTATATGACACAAGATATTTGAACTATTGCAAACCATATAGGTTTTCCAAAAAATGAGTCACCATATTTTATTTTTCCTAATAATTTATTATGTTTTTACATACAAGGGAAGTGGTGTTTATGATTGATCTCTTAATAGGGACTATTACATTCCCAATTCTATCTTATTAGATGGTAATAATAGAATTTAGTTAACTGAATGTCTAGCTATATGATTTTGTAATGAAAAGTTTTCATTCATCCAAGTTTGTCTCTCTGAGTTACACTAATCTTGTTTTTGAAAAATAATGATGGATATCTTCGGCTTTGTGTGGATCATTGTAAGCTTAACCAACCTTTGATGAAAAATTGTTATTTTATTTCACATATTATTTTATTTGTTTGATCAATTGATGGTATCCTTGTAGATCTATAAATATGACCTACTATTCGAATATCACCAATTGGGGGTTTAGAAGGGGGACATAATATTGCCAAATTTTATTTGTAGATAAATCCATTATGAGAATGTGTTTCTTCCTTTCGGTCTTATGATTGAATCAACTATATTTATTGAATTAATGAATAAATTATTTCAATATTATCTGGATAATTTTTTGTTGTTTTTTTGGATAATATATTGGTGTATTCAAGGACAAGGGTTGAGCATGAGAAACACTAGGAGATAATTTTATGATTATTATCGGATAATAATTTGTATTCCAAACATTAAATGTGTTATTTTTAGATAGAGGAGGAACATCTCCTTCGACATGTAATCTATAATAAACTTTTTTAGTTGGATAAAAAATAGATAGGGGCTATAATCTCTTATAAGCCACCAAATAAAGTCTCTCATATACATAGTTTCCTTTGACTTTCTAGTTATCATTGACATATATTTGGTCACATTCCACAAATAGCTTCAATAATGAACACATTGATGATGAAGGGCATTCCATTAAAATGAAATGATGATTGTTGGAAGAATTTTCAAGGATCATAAATTACATCTTACAATAAAACCAATCTTTATATAAAATCAATCAGGGTAGGTTTATGTGTTGTATTTTGATACTTTAGGATCTAGGTTGGGAGGAGTTCTCATGCATTGAGATCAAGTTTTTTTATTGCTCAGAAATGTTATTTTTACAATAGAAGAACTACCCAACACATTATTTTGGTTTATTTATTGTATTAAATTCATTGAATACATGTCTGATTACATTTTTTATATAGTAATTGTGTTTAAAGATCATAATAGTTTGAAATACATTTTCTATCAATGAGGACTGAACATGACACAAAGAATATGAATAGAGTATGTATAAATGATTGTATTTCACTTGATGTATATAAAAAGTAAATGAAATTTAGTGTAGAATGAATTAAGAAAAAATTCGTAGAGTCAGTTGTAAAAATATGCTTCAGATCAGTGGCAGCTAATGTTAGTGATTACTGTTAAATTAATGGTCTTAAAAATCCATTTTCATAATAACTTATCACTGACATGAGAGTGATGTGAGGGTTAGGAAGGTGATTTGAGGGAGGGGAGAATTTCTGACATGTGTTGTATGACTCACACATTCCCCATTTAAAATTTTATTATTTTATTTTTATTTAATAAAATTTTTTTCCAAATAAATTACTAGATAATTTTAATTATTCATTTTACCTCTTCCATATTAACAGTATATGATACACCATATTACCTCTTACATTTTTTTTTCTAAAAACACATTTTTAAAAAAATTAATCCATTATTAAATTTATCATAAAATTTATATCAACACTTTTACATATAATCCTCATATATATATATATAGGCACACATATGTGTGTGTGTGTGTGTGTATTTATTTTCAAAACATACACGTTACATATATATACTCGTATACCCCCCCGATAAAATATATTCATTTATATTTATCCCATATATATATATATAAGGATTAATTTTATATATAAATAATATTATATTAAAAAATTAATAGTAATAACTATAGCAATAATAATTATAATAAATTATCGAAAGCCATCACCAGCGTAAATGTTTCTACCAAAAATATCATTAAAGACCAAAAAAAGTTACTAAATTAACATTAAAACCACATTCCTGTTATTTAAACCCCTGAATTAAACCAATATATTTACACCATGACTCAACAATGAATTCATTAGGGAGTGTTTTAATTCACTCAACTAATGTGTTGAAAGCTGAAACAGTTCAAAACAGTGTGAAACCGAAAGTTTTAGATTGACTAATGTGTTATAATGGATGTTATACATTTGAAATAATATGACTTATAATAAAAAAGATTTTATTTAATTAAATTATTAATAATATAAAAATAAAATAATAAAAATTTATCATTGTAGGGTCCTGAAAATTACGCAAGGGGGAAATAAAATTACCCCAAAACATGAAATAGGACCGAATCGGTCTGCGCACCGGCTCCCAGCAACAGCACGCGGCTGGTTCGGCAGACCGCCCTCCCGAAATTCCATGGACCAGCGTCATCCGCGAAATGGTGGGGGAGACCTCCGCGGGCGCGAAGCAGGATGGGTGCTAGACCGTTCCACCACCGTGAACTGTGACAACCTTCCCATGCTGCCACGAACTCATAATTTGCAGAATAAAGGCGTATTGGTGTGCCTCCGTGAAGCAACCCCACCTTTACTCATCAAATATTGGTTTACAAAGTCGTTCATGGGTGTGGGGGTTCCTTCATCGGCTTCTGAAAAATGTGTTGTGATCCCATCAATATTGCCTCCTCGCGACTCTATAAATATTCACCGAGGGGCACCAAAAATTTGAGAGGGGGAGGACAAGTGAAAAATCGTGGGGAGACACTGGAGGAATCGCTCCCAACGGTGTTCTGTGGCCATCAGCGAACCCCATATCTTTTGGATATGAACTCTTATACAGAGAGGAGACACCAGTCCGCGAACCACATGCGGTCGGCTCCTCCGCAACCAGCCCATAACGGCCATTTCTTTCACAGATAGTCGCTCCACGACCACCCCTTTCGTGGACCAGTGTCGTTCAAAAAATGGAGGTGGAACCCCTCCGCGGGCGTGAAGTAGGACGGGCGCCAGCCCCTTTGAAAACACCCTTCACAGACTACCATTTACACCACGGACAACACCGTTCGTGGATAGCCTCTTTCGCGGCCTGCTCCCCCGAGGCCAGCTCCTCCGAGGACACCCTTTCGCGAGCAACCAAACCACGAACCACATGAGGATAGTCCTTCGTGGACAGCTCCTTCTCAGCCAGTCCCTTGTGGCCCACAACACGCGTCCAGCTCTTTCGCAGCCAGTCCCTCGCGGCCATCTCCTTCGCGGCTAGTCCCTCGCGGCCGGCACCTCACGGCCAGCTCCTTCGCGGCCGGTCCCATGCGGAAAACCACAGGACCTCCGGGCCGGTCCCCTTGCTACCGTCAATGACCGCCGTGGAAAATGGAGAGTCTCACCACAACCTTTTCAGGCCGGGTCAACAGTATTTTACATTACACCCTTGCGCCGCCCCAACATCCTTCCTATACATTCCATGAGTCGAGCTACACCTCATGACTCTCCAATAAACCCATTACCTATCTCCTTTTACTAAGTTCATCCAGAAAGGGCCGCCCATGCATAATTCCCACAACAACCATTTATAGGTATCTCCTACCTAGTCGTCATGACCATATGACGTTAAACTGTATGGCTCTCATTCTATCCAAATGATGCTAAACTATATGGAAACAGTCCTCTATAAATGACTATAAACTGCAACATTCCCTCTAATTCAATAGTTGTATTCCTCTTTCTCCATGCAATATGTGCCATATTCTCCAAGCATAAGATGCCTCATGCCATGTTTATAGTGACATAATTTCAAGAGTGCTGGAATCCGTTCAAACATTCCATCACTCTACCCCACGCTTTGCATGTCCTCCATTCGGATCTCCATCCACATTCATGTCTGAAGGGACCCCCTAACAGCCTGGCCTCGTGCCGCATTGGCTCACCTACCGTCCTAGGACAAAGCCCTAGAAGACTTTGGATAACACTTCGAGATATGTCCAGTGTTTTTTATATGGTCAGCAGTTGACCCTCATTTGTTCGTCCCCATTTCAGGCTAACGTGATATGAATGTTGTGTTTTGAAAATGGTCAACAGTTATCCTCCATCACCATGCCACCCTCATTGTGTTCCGAATGTCAGGCATGTAATTCACACTTTTCATCTCCCTTTGTTCAGACTGATTCGAACTCCCTTGGTGTTATCCCGATTTTGCACTTGCGTATAGGCGTTGGCCCCCATTATGCTCCCCAAACCCCCCAATGGGTTGGGATTCCCTCATGGCCAGACATGAGGAAGACATTATGAGCCTCCTCAGGGTGTAATCCCTAATCCATTACAATGGGCCTCCTCATAGTGTAATCCCCAATCCATCACCCTAGGAATCCACCTAGGAGTAAGCCCTGGCCTTATGGGCCGCCCTCATCTATAAGCCCTACTCCACTTCTCACGGACTCACCTTTCACGACGTGATCATCTGGTCTCTACTGCCTCTTGTTTCCCACACTTATCATGACTCACATGGGATTAGAGTAAGCATCGACCACGACATCCTCTTATGGGCCTCCTCCGTGTGTAATCCCCAATCCACACGATGGGCCTCCATAGAGTGTAAGCCCCAATCCATCATTCTAAGCCTCCTCAGAGCATAAGTCCCAAGCCAATGTGAACTACGTGGACTTTGATCCCTGCCTCCTAGGCAGGGTACGTAGGTAGCCTCCAAGAGGTTCAAGCCCGACCACCAACGGACCCCCTGGTCCACCTTTACGTCAGTTCTCCGATGCTCTCCATTTGAACTACGTGGACTTTGATTCATGTCCCCTAGGCAGGGTACGTCGGAAGCCCCGCTGAGGTTCAAGCCCAACAACGGGTCGATCCGACTATCTTCACATTGGTTAAATGAGCTGCTCCTATCACCGTCTCAATTATTCCAGACTCCACGGGGTCATTAATACAACGAGGGATGGTAAAACTCTAGCCTAAATGATTCTGAATCCCCTATGTCCATTTCACCATTTCCCACCAAGGTTAAATCCGTGGATATTATGTTTGGGTATAAAACCATGATTCACGAACATATGATACTTCTAAAATCTATAAGAGAGTCCCAAAACAGGAAATAAATCCCCCCAAAAAAAGGGTGTGATGAGCACGACCTCCCATCCTCTTAACCAATGTGAGTTCTTAAGAGTCGCTGGTCAGACCATCCGGCCAATGCTTTCCATTGGAAAGCAGGTTCATCAATCATTGGATACGAGGACATTGGGCGTTTCGAGACAGAAATCCAAAATTAATCAAAAAATGGTGAAACCGACATGAATCATTAACCAAGCATGACAGATTTAACATAATCCCACCATGTTCCCCCTTTTAGTCATAAGGATGACAAAGCAAGGTAATTAATTGCGCATGAGATCATGAGATTGTGCTTTGACGGGTTTGCTGCTTGTATTTGCTATAATGTTTTGCAGGTACTACCTTCATAGCTCCCTTCGATCAAAAGGAGTCTCAAAGGAACTCCCAAGCGTGTGCTTCCAACAACGTAATGACCAGACGTCCTAACCTACGGAGTACCCCGTCACCCTCCCAGCGTCTTCAATGCTGGGTATTGGACTTGCTGATCCAAGAGTACCACATGAACGGAACTCTCCCAATGGTGGAGGCGGCCATGAACGCCCTCCAATCCACCAGAACTCGCCACTCACCTGCCTAGTAGCGGCCACAAAGGTAGATCCAGACAGCCCCTGTTGCTGTCTCCAACCGTTTCAGGAGTCTATCCCCAGAACTGGACAATGGGTACCTCCCTTATCATAGGGAGGAAAATGAAGTCGACGTTGAGGACATCATCCCCACCGAGCGGGGGTTCCGCTCCAAAGCCCCTTCCGGTAGGCATCATCATGGTCACACTGCGACCCGACATCCCCATGCCAAGGAGGATGTCTCAACTTGGATTCAGGCCCACTCACCCCGAGCTCCAGCCCCTCGGACCGCCCGACGAGGGCGGAAGATGTACAATCAGGGACCAGTCATCACCCTGGTCCCTCATGAGGAGCTATGCCACCCAGCCACGAAGACGTACCACGAACAGGCACCTACACATGTTCGATCCTCCCAAGACCGCCATCCAGACATGGCGGCATCGTACGAGCCGGCGCGCACCCCCGCCGAGCTCCATCAAGCTCGTCGCTCACACAGGATGGCACATACCAAGCATACACCTCTCCCTACCCTGGGTCGTGAAACCCACCAACCTGATGTGGTGGCAACCCGATACCTGCATGACCAGCTCCTGGAAGTTGCTTCTGATGCCCACCATCCTGATATGGTGGCAATCAACAAAGCTCACCACCCAGACGTGGAGGAAAATCATAGGCGGGAACGTCTCCTTGCCCACAAAGGCCACTGACTCGATACGGTGGGAAACCAATATATGCAGGGCCAGCTCCCTATGGATGCAAGTAAATTCCACCACCCCAATGTGGTGGAAAACAGAGAGATAAACCATCGTATCCCGGTACAGGGGCATATTCGTTCACCATCCCCGACACAGGAGAATTTTTAGTACCCACTGACCACCGGAGAACTGGAGCAGGATATTCCTACTCCGATACTGGAATTGTCCTTCATACCCATTCTAGCCAAAGATGTCTCTGTACATATCCTTGCAATTATAGAGGAGCAGATATCGATCCCAGATCATATCTTGCAGACTTGCTATAATGTAATTGCATCACCGACAACCGCAAGGACATGGGCCCATGAGCCCATCTCCCTAATTGATGCGACTCATCTAAGAGATGAGATAGCCGCCTCAGAACATATCGGCATGTCGGATTCTGCCCAAGAGGGTTGCCAACAATATTCCGCGATGTAAGGGCAACAAGATCGAGCAGCTTCACTCGTTCCAACTGGGGGACCCCACCCATCATGGTGGATTCTCTAGAGAAGGAATATATCCCTTTTAAAAGTCATGATGTTTTTCGGCGTATCTCTACAACATCACATGACCCAATTAGATAGGGACCCAAAGGTGAAGTCTATTGTCAATAGCTGACGGTCCCCGCTGCCCGCAAAAGAGTGCCCTGAATGCGCCGAAGGCAGCCAAAAAATAAAGAGGGAGTTCATGACTCCGCTATGATGGAATATGGGTTTCCCAATGCTATTAAGAATACATCAAAGGATCAGAACGCTACCCACCCATTACCATATTATGGGAGTCCCAGTAGCAGTTTCAAAGGTCCTCCCTGCAATATTTTTACTAGTAGCTCTGAAGGTCCTCCCCAGAGCACCCATGGGGACTTCCCCCGCGGGCATATAATGATCGATCATGAGAGCTCCTATTTTGATGCGAGTCACAGAAACCCTCCATGTGACCAGATGATTGAGCATCAAGAAGGTCCTCCACTTACTGCGGTCCAGCCTGAAGGTCCTCCTAAGGGTATACAATGCAATCACTATCCATGAAGTGAGACCATAGATTATGACAGTAGTCCTCACTATCATAGTCGCAACTGCGGAGGCCCTCCCCACAGTGACGTCTCATCATGACACAAAGGTCCTCCCCTTGTCGTAGCCAACCCTGAAGGCCCTCCCCCGGGGTTATGCTACAACGGAACTCCATACAGCCAAGCATCAGATCACGGTGGTAGTCTTCACCACCCTGATAACAGAGGTCCTCCCTGTAGAGACGTCAAGCAACGAAATGGACCTCCTCTCATTGCAGTACATTTTGGAGGCCCTACCCAAGATTTATCCCACATATATTCTCCCTGCGGTAGCAGAAATGGTAGTCCTCTCCATTGTTGTAGCTGTGATGTTAGTCCTCGCCACCACAGCCTCCGTTGCGAAGGTCCTCCCCGCATTGGCCCCAAGAAACAAGAAGTTCCTCCCCTTATTGCGGTGTGTCATGAGGTCCTCCCCAGGATGCGCGTCGAACATCAATCCATGATGGGTATCCTCACCATGATGGTGGTTTTTGTGAAGGTCCTCCCTGTAACATTGCTACACAACCTGAAGGTCCTCCCCTTGCAGCAACATGCCTTGGAGTTCCTCTAGTGGGTGTGAACTGCAAAAGTCCTCTATGCAGTGAAGCATCAAGCAGTAATGGTAGTCCTCACCATTACGGCCGCCATTGAGGAGGTCCTCCCCACGTTGACATATCATATTAATAGGAAGGTCCTCCTCCTACCTAATCAAGCAAAGAAAAGCCCTCGTATGCCAAGGCACTCAGAAGGATGGGATAAAGCATGTCATATTTCCAGTTAGTCGTCGACGACATCCTTCTGCATTCAAGATATGGTCTAGGGCCACGTTCATCCTCTGAACCACCTCAGAATCACCCACATAATGACTCAGCACCTACCGGCCCCACTACCTCTGACCACATTGGGAGCGAGCGTCTCAGTTGGGCCGACCAGGAAGAGGAGTCACTATTGGAGGAGTTTGCAGATATGTTGCACCTGAGGAAACAATTGGCCTGGGATGATATAATAGTTATGTTTTGGCCTACGTCCACTTCTCAGTTCGACATACCCAGAGAGTTGTCAGAAGAATACATGCACGGCATCCGCCATAATATATGGAAAACACCCCGCCGAATGAAATCAAACATCCTTCCCGATGATCGGTATGTACCCCACATCAAGACAATAGGAGACCACATGTGTCACATCGACCTGGAAGGTCTTCCTTCAGCACTGCAACAGTGACTCGAGAGGCGTAAAGGAAACATGGAGATAGAATGCCTCTGTGCGCTGCACCAACTGTGCCACCTCATTGGTGACGCTCCAATGGGAGTCCATATCAGGGGATGGGTGGAACATAGACCTCTTCATTTCACTCCGCTCCCCGCCCAGAAAAACTCGTTCGACATGGTGTCTTACAACATCTTCACATCAGGACGACAATCGAGTGGTCTCCCTATTCAGGAAAGGCAACACACCCAACAATGTCAGGCGTTGAGTAAGTCCCAGAAGCATCAGGCCTGACAGGAACAAGACATTCAAGAACTCCTGAATCAGTCCACCAAGAGCATACAACATGCCTCTTTCTTAATGGAGGCAAATCAGTGATCTTTTCCTGCCTCCCCAGAAAAGATGGGTTCACAAAAGAACTCAGCATCAAACCATGTTCACCCCCTAATGGGGGAACGTGAGATAAGGATGGTAGAGATAGCTGCAGCCACTGCCGTAATCTAAGGTCAACCCCATATTGTAGGGTTGGAGGAATTTTTAACAAAAACATCCCCCGTAAGACCAATAAAATCAGGAAGAGACTCAGTGTCCAAGAAATGGAGCCAACCCCAACCCTCAGAGATGGGGGCATTATTACCCCCTCAACAACAACCTCCCCCTGAGAATAAGTATTCTCTAATCTAGGGAGGATAGTCAGAAGAGGAGGTTTGAATCCTATCTCGTCATTTGAATCATCATCCCCTCCAAGAGGAAGGCGCACTGTAAGGTCGCATCAAAGAACTCTCCACATCACTCTTCGTCAAGAAGTCCGAAGGCAATCCCATGTTACAAAAGGGAAGGCCAGTAGAAGACTCGGGAGATCCTCATCCCAATTGGAAGATGGAATCCACTCCACCCCACAATATGTATTTATCAACACCATAGAGACTAACCCCATGGGTGACACTGGGGAAAATGAAAATCCGGGTGGGTCGGGAGATGATAGTTCCAGCCAGGCTGTGACTCACAACAAAACACAAGGTGTGCACACCCGGAACCAGAGGGCCGCCCTAAATATGTTCGTCCTTTCATCCAACCCTCCTCTTCCTACCGAGCGATATTCCAACAGGGATAAGAATAAAGGACTGGTTACCCTTTACCCACCCCCTTCTCTCGAAAAAAATTATCCACTCATGCTCGAAGAGAGATTCCCTCGAAAGGAAGAGGAGATGAAAGAATTGTAGCGGCTTAACGCCGAGCTACTCCAGAGGAACATCCTTATTGAAAGTGCATCCCAGGAGGAACCACATCATACACTCCCTGCAAGTGCACCTCGAAGGAAAAGGTTTGCCCTGGCAAACAAAACACGGTCATGGTTCCCATCCAACGAGGTGATCAGCCCGTCCAACTACTTAAACGTAGATTCTGATGAATACCAAGACGTCCCTCCACTCAGGAAGAAACTGGAGCGAGTAAACCTGAACCCTCCGAAGGTGCCACAAACAACACACACACCCTTGGTGCCGACCAATCCGAATCCTCAGGAAGTGCCTCGGGCTATGCCTGCCCAGGACCGGTCCCAACTGGATGTAAACCATGGTCTCACCAACACCACCGAGGCACTTACAGCTTGATTGGAAGCGATGGAAGGTCGACGCACTCCGATACAGCCAGAGCGGAAACCCTATCCAGATTTGGTGACTAACACACCACCTCCACCCAATTTTTGGAGCCCTGTATTCCCCATCTTCAATAGATCATGCGATCCAGAGCAGCATTTGACGCACTACGCATCTTATTGCAACCTTATGATGGGGACTCCGGAATAGCAAGAAGCAGTGAAAATCATATGCTTCGTATGAAACTTGAAATGTTTTGCCTTCGTCTGATATATGAGTCTACCAGCCCCATCAATAAAGAGTGGGAAGACCATCGGCAGTAGTTCATGTTCCACTTTAACTCAATCATTCCTAAAACAACAGTCAACGATATCATGAATTGCAAGTAGAGGGAGAACAAGAGTGTCTCAGATATCATCGCCAGATGGAAATGTCTGACCTATTCCCTGAACAGTACAATGCCTCAGGATAAAATTCTAGCCATATGCATCGATAATCTTCGAGATGATATTCGATCACCGCTTATACCAGTGGAGTGCACCACTAGCTTCCGCCATCTCTTGTCCATTGCCTAGAGAATTGAGGACTCCCTGAAGCGAACTAAATCGAAGTCCCGAATAGCCTCGCAGGCTCCTGCAAAAAGAGCCCCTAGAGATGAAGCATCCATTGTCACACTCAAGCCTGCCATTGTGCCCGCTCCACATCTTAGTCCTCCACCAAATCATCAAGGGCATCCTGCATATCAGCGGCCGCCTCTGCCTAAACAGGACGATCAGCGAGGACCAAAGCCGAACCAGTTCGAGGAAATAAGACAAAAAGTATACTCATTCCGAGATGATCAAGTCTGTGGATACATCATTTCCACCATGAACTGAAACTTTCTCCGCTTCCCGGAGCTGAGGAAACCTGAAGAGGTTGGTCGGGATGAGAGGCCAGATTACTGCCCCTACCATCAGATGTTGGGGCACAATATCTGAGAGTGATTCATCTTGAAAGACCTTTTGCAGAGGATAGTAGACTCTGGATAGGTCGAGCTAGGACCACCCCCATCACATGTGTCATGTATCTCTACCACCGACTCTGACAAAGAGGAGGGGTGGCAGAATGTCACCAGCTAGCAGGGGAAGAAATTTGACAACTGGGTGACACGGAAGACTATCAACCGAGCCCAGGGCATACTCCAAGCTCAACTACAGTAGCCAGTGTTGCCACCAACATCCCCTGAAGCCGTTCAGATGACAGAATTGGCTTCACAACCTTCCATGAGCCAGTCATCTGGGCGTACTTGAAGCGGGAGGAATCAATCGCAAGAAGAGCAGTCCGTGACGGGGAGAAAATTTAGTCCCGACCCTGGCAGATTACATAACCTTGAGTTTGGCACCACGGTCACCAACACACCATACGGCACCATCAGGGACAACCGATCAGGTTGACCTGTTAGAGGATGAAGAGACAATCTTTGGTTCTATTAATGTCATCCATCTTATGAAATCATTCCCTAAAGAAGGGTATGGTTATGAACACGAGTTCCCTGCACGAGGATCCGGGTGATGAAATCGCAGAGGTAGGGGACATCATGGGAGGCGCAGCTGCAGTCGAAACCAACTCTACGGTTGGATCCCATCCCAAACCATTAATATTGCGGAAACCTACGGGAGTGACCTTCAACAGACTCAGCAGGATAAGGAATGACCCTCCACCTCCACAAGAAACCACTCTGGCCCTATTGTTCTGCAATACCCACCAGAGGAGGAGCAAGTGTCTGGCCGCCTAGTGTGCACAAACAGACTGGATGGGCCAAGTCCTCAAAATGCGGGAGAGCCATCAATATCCGACCCTACGGCAGGTCCCTCCTTGTCAAATGCTCTAGCCCCTAAATCACCCACTAAGGCTCTCCTGCCAATGGAGAGGAGTCGGTCGCTGGAGCCGAAATACGATATCATTAAGCAGCTGACATCAGTACCAGCAAAGATTTCAATACTTGATGCCCTAAGACTGTCAGCAGACCTTAGGGAGGCACTTATAGAGGCTTTGGTCAGCCCCATGTTTTTCAGGCTGAGGTAGTTGCCGCCGAAATTTACTAGACAGAGACTGACCCAGTTGAATGCAATGTAGTGATTTCCTTCACAGACCAGGTTTAAGATGCCATCATGAAAGGACACATCAGACCGTTATATGTGTCATGCGCACTGAATGGTATTGAGATCCAGAGAGTATTTATAGACAATGGCTCTGGAGTTAACCTCCTTCCCCTACAGACACTCCGTAAGTTGGACTACAATGAGGACGACCTAATTCCCTCGGCCACAACTCTGTTGGGTTATGACAAGAGTGAGCAGAAATCAATGGGAAAAATCAAGCTGAAGACCCATTTTGGTGACCTAGAATCCTACACAGAATTCATGGTGGTTCGATAGAGCACAACATTCAATGCCCTTTGGGGAAGGTTGTGGATCCATATGAACATGGTCGTCCCTTTATCCTATCACCAGTGTATCAAGTACCGCGTCAATGGACAAAGTGGAACATTGCACACCGACAATCATCACATTTGATGTGACCAAAAACACATTGCACACAAAATTTATGTTCAACCTAGGGTTAACCCTTTATCATATACCAAAGGATTGTCTCCAATTTCCCATATGATGAAACATTTGGGATATATTAAGTTGTATTGGGGATCAATTATAATAAAAATATTTAATAATTTATCCTTGCTTGTGATGTCACAAAACTCTCAATGCGCACAAATATTATATCGTTTTTATGGTAGACCCGCCATCCAAGACATAATGGTAGTCTCAAATATCCCTTACAACACACCATTTGGGAGATATTATGAGTTTTTAAAATATCAGGTAAACAAGATATAATATATTTAATAATTTATCTAATCTACACTGAGTCATTAAAATCGTTAGAATCTTGCACTAACTCATCTCCTTACACTAAAAATATTACATAGAATATTACAAATAGTGAATAGAGTTTGTACCTCGATGTAAATCATTAAAAAAATTTATTAAGTTATTTTTATTGAAAGATTTCATTTTTGAATAAAAATAAACATAAATTTTCTACAATGACAGATTTATTATCACAAAAAATTTAGGAAGTTATAATTCCAAAACTGTATTTATTTTTGACCTTGAGAAGTATCACTAGCAGTTTTTCATGAACCACATAAACTACTAAACTCAAACATCAAACTCCCACTCTCTCACTGCATAGGTGGAATGCCTAGAATATAAATAATATTACGAACATAAATTGAAAATATCTATTCAATGGGGTCACAAAAGTTTTACCTATGGGCCTACACTTAACGCAAGGTATACCCCTCTTTGAACTAACCCTTGTTTCTGTCCCATGACGTTAGTCATAATCGGGTTGAGGACCCCCATCACCACAAATTTCCCCACAGACACATGGTCCCCTTCATAGGTCCCACCCACATGCCTGATCAGATAATCATAATAATTATTGTCCACATAGTCAAACACTTTTTCCTTCGGTTTAGTTTTTCCTCACTCCCAGACACCGTAGGGAACATTCCAATAGGCCACCCATCCAAATCACTAATATAGGGTAAGAATGCTTAAATTTGGAGTTCCAATATGGTATAAGCCCAAAATAAAATTTATACATTATTGGCAAGAGTCTGATCATATTTATTTTTAACCCTTTAACATTGTGGGGTTTTATATTCACCCCATAGAGAACAACATCTTCATCGTCAACCCTATATGTCAAACTGGGTAGTGTCACCACACATCTATTTGGGATCCACACCTAATACTAGCATATTAATGGGGCCGCACTAATAGCACATACATCATACTCTAAATTGGTCGCAAGGTCCTATTCTGGTTGGCACCACCTGTTTCCCTGCATACATGTCTCCCCCTACCTGAGGCCAACTTACATTCCCAAAAGGGTCATTAAACCGGGGATTATCCCTACAGGCCGACTCCTGTTCTCTCAGTATGCTTTTTCATCACTCACACACACCCTAGGAAGCTTTCCATGAGGTCACCAATACTGGTCACTACTCTATGACAAAGACACCTGAATGTGGAGTTCTAATCAAGTTGGATCCCAAAAATAAATGTGCACCATATTGATATGAGTCATATCATTTATCCTTTTAACCCATTAATATATTGGGGTGTTATAAATTAATAATTATATTTAATATTAATCTTGTTTTTAAAATATTCCATTAGTTCATTCAAAAATATGAATCCCAAAAAAGTATTTAATTCTCCCACAAGACTCATATCAAAATCTTCGATCATTAAATTAGAAAATTATTTACATAACAACTCACTAGAAGATCTAAATATAGTATCTTCCACATAATTTCTAATTATCAATATATATTTATAATATTTCTCAAAAAAAGTTATGATCTACTTTTCCATTCACAATACGATTTTTAACAAAAAAAAGGATATAATATTTCATAGGAATCTTAAGGGGATATCATAAGTCTATATAAGGATTTATAAATCTAAAAAACATTATTAAGTTATATTTAATATTGAAAACCTGGTGTGTTTTTAATATATAAATCCCTATAAATTAATCCATTTAAAAATAAACTTCTTTATATAAACATAACATTACTTAAACCATGAAAAGATGTCAAAATTGGTTAAATAGTTATAAAATCTATCAATTTTTAAACAAATCCTTAATTAACGTTAATTTTTTTTAATATTTATTGTTTATTAGTCAATTTTTTGTCAATAATTAGATTATAATTCTTAAAAATTTGGTGGGATAATGATATTTGATATTTATATGTTTATCCTTTAATAAGGTTGGTTAATATCGAGGAACATGAAAGATATGAAAGCAAATCAATGATATAGAACACTCTTTTAAAGTAGTTGAACTTAGAGAAAAGTAAAATGAATCACAATTTAATGTATATATTATATATAATTTGATGATATTAAACATATATTTGAGTAAAATGCGTGAAAAACTAGGTCACAATTATACTAGAAAATCATTGGTAGTACATGGTGATTGGAAAATGGATTCATGCCAAAGGAAAACACCAATGGATCTTATAGCCACTCATGGAAGTAGACATGATCATTAGTGGGACCCACATAGAGCATAAAGGATAAATACGGAATAATGTTCATCAATGTATGATACTAGGCTTGATAGATAATGTGAAAGGGCATAACATAGAGTGGCGTTGAGTGATAGGTGGGGCCATTGGCCATGGTATACGGTTATAGCATAAGGAATTTGTTTTGGGTAATTCTTCTTTGTGGCCTTTATTTAAGAATAGGTATGATGGAACTTTTTATATGGAACAAGGGAAGATACATTCCAAACTATAAAAACAAAGTTGATTCTATAAAGGATGTTGAGAATTATTTCAGTGTAACATGTGATTTGGAGACCTCTTCACCATGGACTATGTTTGTGCTTAAAAAAATAAGAATTAGTGGATGTTTTTACCAAAAATCGTAAAGACACCGTTACAACATAGGATTTATGTCATGAAGGCTGTAAATATGAAAACCAAAATAAGTGGTTTTTTTGTGATTATTGTCTTTTGCATCAAGAAGTAATATACCATGCTGTAATATGTTTTTTGATGAGGATTATATTGAATTTATTTCAAAGTTATATGAATTGGTATTAAAAGTGAGTAGTGGAATGAATATTTAGGATCATAGTATTGACTCAAACCACTCTTTTTTGAAGAAGATCTCAATACTAATTGACTAATATTATAAATACCATATCACATAGTAGGATTCTAGTTCATAGACTATCAATTTCTAAAAAAAATAAATATTTTATTTTAAATTTGAATAATTAAGAGTATATCTAAATTTTATTATATTTCATGGATTTTAATGTATATTCATTGCCAAAAAAACTATGTGGTATACCTATCATAAATATGGAGATTTGATAAAGGGTAATTAATTTAAATATTATAATTTAAGAGGATGATTATATGGATTGTATATAACTACATGTAATAGTTTAATAGATAAAAAATATTGAGTGAGAGAATATTAGTTAAATTATTTTCAATTGTAAATGTGGACAGAGAGAAAATAATTATATTTTTATATCTAGTTTAATTCTAGCGTAATTTGTTGACACATAATATGTTATAATAACTCTACTACCTTTGGTATAAAAATTAATGGAATCAATATAATACCATTTCATGAATTATATATAGCTAAAATAATAAGAATATACTATTACAATTTTTATGATTCAAAAAATTCAACTGTGACATTGATGTGTTGATCCCATCTAGAGATGTTATAGGAGAGTGATATAATGTGGAACATGAAGGAGAATATAACTAGAGGTGAATATGAATGGTATATAAGTGACCAATGTAGAACATATAAAACCATTATGTTGATAAATTGTTAAATAATAATCCAAAACATTATAAACTTTCTAAGACTTCTCTAAATAAGTATATAAATGGACAAGAAGAGGGAATGACCCTTGATCAATAGTATACCTTTCAAAAAACTTTTTTAAAACATATTTTATATAGTTTTATATTCCTGTACATGGAAACACCATTTATATATTCTACATGATTTTTCCATTAGTGGGGAACAATGAAATAAAATTGTGTTATTATTTTACATTTTAAATCTTCTTTATCTTTTGGTGAAAAATACCTAAGTAAATATGAGATTTAATGTGTTCGTATAATTGGGAACTAGATCCAAAAACTCCTTGGGAAATTAAAATGAAAAGTGTAAAATTTTTAAATCATCTAAAAATATGATTCACAAACTTTTCATGTTGAATAATGACAACTTAGTCCCATGAAAACAAGAAATTGGTGCAAAAATCGTATCACAATCCAACCCTTATTCCAGAGAAAACATTTGAGAAACTAGTATAACTCTTTTTCATATGATTTGTCTAGGTTCACCAAATTTATTTATTAATATAGACATAATTAAAATAATCATAGAATCATTCTGTGGTTTAACAAATATCCAAACATCATTTTAAAATCTTCTAATGATTATAAATAATTATTAGATTAAAAATATTAAAAAAAACTAGTGTTCCCACAAAAATTAAATATAGAATATTTTTCTATACAAATTTGGATTAATATCTATGATAGTTCATTCATTAGTATGGACTTTATTAGTTATCTAATTTCATTCATGAGGCTAATCATATTCATTTTTAATATCATCTTGATTTATATATTCTCCATAATTAAATACTGTAATATGATGTACAATATTTTGAAAATATGAATTCTTCCTCATTAATAATTTCTCATCATATTTAACGTGAACATATTCTTGAAAACCCATTTATTTATTATTATAAACTCTACAATTTTTAAAAACATTTCAACTTCCTATAGAACTCCATTATCTTTTATATATTATAAATTACATAAGTAATCATTTGAATTGTGAATAAAAATCTTAAAATAGGATACTCAAAAACATACATCTTTTGGTTTCTTTCCATTAAATAATTCATAGAGGGTATTCATAATTAATTGTCTAATAAGAATCATGTTCGATATATAGCACAAAATATATAATTATTCAACCCATAAATATTTATTTAAAATTAATTCAATTAGAATAGTTCTATTTGTTTCCTGATTATATACATTTGTTCTATCTACACCTACATTTTGCAAAGGAGAACTTATTTCAGAGATATTGTGAAAATATTCATTATTTATATAAAATTTTTCAAATTCAATAATTAATTTGAATTCACCACTATTACATGTAATAGATATTATTTAAAAACATTTTTATTTTGAACTAGTTTATAAAAAATTTAAACCCTTAATATTGGTTCACTATTATGAGACAAGAAATAAATCCTTACAAATATACTAAAATAAACTATAATAAAAATACACATATATTTTTTATGAAAAAACATTTAGTATAATTATGAACAAAAAAATATAATGGAAAAATATAAAAATATCTTACTATTTATAAATATTTAATATTTTAGAAAAATAATTTTTTCTGTTCTTTCAATTCATATATGAATCACAAGAGAGATATTTTGATACATTGAATTTATGAAAATTAAATAAAGTTTTATTTTTTGAATTCTTGAGAAATAATATAAAATTTTCAAGTCAAAGACATTAGTTCCATAAAAAATATCATGCCCACATAGAATTAATAAACATAATATTTTGATTTCTTAGATGATAAAAATATGTTGAAATTTTTTTATCTTTTTCTATTTTACTAAAAAATAGAGTTATTCTTCAAAGAAACACATTGTCCTTTTTCAAATTTTAAAAACATTCCATTATAAAATAATTATTAAATAATAATTATATTATTTTTTAACCCTTCCAAATATAATAATTTATAAATAATGATAGATTTAATAATAAGGGCCTCACTAAATCTAATAATTATTCCTTTAGAGTTTTCTTAAATGTAACAATTCATACATCACTTTATTTTTATGATAAAATGTTGGTGTATCTATAATAATGTTTCTAGAATAACCATTATCCATGTACCAAAATACCTTATTGAGACATATATGATAGCTTTAAAAACCCAATTAGAATTTTTTTGATACCCCTGGAATGGTTTGTCTGATGAGGTTAGTAACATTTTCCCACCCAAAAACCTTTTAATCTCCTAGAATTTTATAATATTAAAGGCAATTTCATTAATTAAAATTATTTTCTAATCATTGAGAATATAATAATGAACATTAACTTGTTTAATGACCATCAATTCTATATCTACCACATGTGACATTTGAATTATTTCTTTTATAACATTTGATAAGTAATTTTTTATACATTTTAAGTAATTTCTTATCCAAACAAAAGTACGGTTATTTTAATTAAGATTATTCATAGTCATAATTTTATCATATATTTTCGTACCTAGAAAAAAATTTACTAATTTAGATTTTATTCACCTAATTTTATTGTTTAAATATTTGTTATCTTTTTAATGTATTTTTTTCATAAAAACTTCAATTAGAAAAATTTTCATTTTTTTCATTTTTTTTCATTTTCCTGAGTAAGAATATAATTTAACTCAATAATATTATCATTAATTAAATTTAACATCCTATACAACTCACTTATTATTAATATATCTATTTTTTTGTTTTTTATTCAATTTCTGTTGTCCAATTACACTATTATTTCAAATTTTGAATCACATTGAGAACTAAAATGAGTATCAATAACAAACACATTTATTATATATATTAGTAAAATACTAATATATAATTTATAATTTCCTGATTCATTACATGAATTTGAGTCCAATTTGAATCACTTTCAATTATTAAAGTACTTTTCTCCCTTTTTTGGGTTTTCTTCTTTTTATCTTAGCTTTTATTTTGGACCACCCATCTTGATATGACCCTTTTTTCATTCATAAAAATCCAATTCTAAAACATCATTATAATTACATGATTTAACATTCTAGTTTCCTTTTAATTCGTTCATAAAAAAATTCATCTTGAATTTATTTTTATTCCTGTATACATTTTCATATTTTTGTCGACTCTATTCTCATGATAAGATACATAATCAATTTTACATACTTATATCATCAAATTTTATGATCCCAATAGAATAATTCTAATACAATTAAATGAAACTAATCTATTTTTCATATTATCTTCATCAATATAGTTATTTCTTATTTATTTCAAACTAAAAGAGTAAACCAATGAGTTCATCTAAAATATACTCCTTGAAATTCAAACATTATTCTATGGGAATATTATTCATAATAAATTTCTTATATAGTGATCTTATTACTCTTTTAATCAACAGTGTGTTGTCAAGGTATTGTCTAAGGTCTCTCATTCTATTAATCATACTTTTTTTATCTATGAAAAATTTTATTGAATATTACTTTTCACCCATTCTGAAATTTAGATATTCAAATCAAAGCATTTCTTGTTTTCTTCTATTCAGCTTATATATTATATAATGAATAAACTACAGAATCCACTATATATATAAATTTTATGTTATAATTTTAATACATGAGTAAGAACCCATCAACATATATAAAAGTATAAAATATCCATAACATTATAATTTAAAATGTACTTTTCCACTTCATTTCCATTCAGGGAATCAAGTTCTGATTTGGGATCTTTATAATGTTTTTCCCTAATAGTCCAATGATCAACAATTAGTTCCATTTTGTATAAATTAGTTAAATATTTCTAGTATCCAAATTCATTTCCATTGAAATATGGTGGTCTTTGAGGAATCTAACAATCATTAGAATTAAAACCAGATATATTAAAATATATATTTTCTCTACACTATGAATTACATGATAAATGTTAGCTATAAATAATATAAATAAATCAAATCATCAATTCTGAAATAATTTTTTTTCCTGGTTTTTTTACATTGTGGTCTTGAGGGGGTTATTTAGTAGTTTAAAATTTAGTTGAATTTTATATCAAATACACAATTGAAAAAAATCTGGATTAAGTGTAAGTTATTATATAATTGGAAAATATAAAAATAAAATAAAATAAATAACACCACGATTTATTATATTGTTTTTGATAAAATATATCTTAAAATTACACTTCATTTCACTCTACTACAAGAGAAAAATTGTATCCACTAAATCTTGACTTTTAAACCAGTTTCACAACATGAATACAACCTAACATTTCTAAAATATGTATCATTGAAAACATGGTTGTTCATCTTATTCATAACCCAATACTTACCATAATTTTTGGTGGCAATCACAAAAACAAATAATTTTCATTTAGGCTTGAGAAATACTAAAATTAAGAAATTTTTATAGTTGTTGTATAATAAATGCAATAATTTATTTTTTATAAAAATAAATAAACTGTAAATATTTATTTTACAATAGATAAAATATAAATAAATATAACACAATTTCCAATGAACCATTACATCTATATACATTAAAAAATTGAATTATTTTGATAACATTCATAATTTCATTTTATAATGATATTACTTTATGAATTATCACAATATGTATATATTCATTTTTGTAAAAAATCATTCATAAAAATCATAGCCCAAAAAAATGATGTATCTATCCTTTTCAACATTAATTTGGTTCCATAAATATTAATTAATATATCATTTTATAATGGACCATACCATAGTGTTTCCTAATATGTAATCAACACTAAGATCATTAAAGGTTTCTTAATTTTGATATGTCCATTAGTACATTAATGTAATTTCTATATTTCATGAGTCGTAATTTAAAAAAATCCAAAAAAATGTATAATATATTTATAAATATATAATATGAAATAAATCATTACATGATGTGAAATAAAGTATATTAATGAAAAGACTGTATTGTTTAAAATACATCCATTTTTATCTATGGATAGTTTTATATTACATATAATGATATCCTCCATTAATTTATCACATCATTGGAATAAAAACCTCTATGACAAATTATTGAAAAAAATAAATGTAATCTGAACTCATAAACACATTAAAAAAAATCTAAATCATATTTTAAACATTATATGAATCATATTATAAGTTCACAAGGATCATATATTAGTATGAAAATGTCATTTTAGTTATCATAATGATTGTTTTCAGATTCATGTTGTTTAACTTAGTATTCAAAAATTTCATCTTATGATTTGTAATTAAAGCATAACATAATAAGTGAATCTTAACTCGATTAGGTTTAACAAAGAATTAATGACGTTTATATTAACTTTATATGGTTCATCTTACACATGGTAATGTTCGTCTTATCATTTTTGGATGTATTGAACTAATAATAAAGTTATATTTAAATATTCATAAGGTTTAATCAATTTTCAACATACCCTAATTGGGTTTCATAAATATTAAACCATACTTCAAAAGAATAATTTTATTTCAATACATATTGATAACTCGGTATGTGAAAATCATCAACACTGAATATAGAAACCAAAATAATAGATGAATTGTAGAATCATTATCATATTAAAAATTATTCTTAATATAAAAATTTAATAAAAAACCAAATAGGTATAAAAAATAACCAATATTTCAATAATCACCTTGAGTTTTGAAATAATGAAAATGAAAAAAGTGACAGGGGTCAACTCAAACACTAATAATATATAGTAGGAGACACTCCAACACTAACAAATTTTGATGTATTTATTATATTTGATGGACCTATTTGAGATAAATGATGATAGATATGTGATGATAGTTATTTATAGACTTCTTGTACGATTTTTGAGTTGGTATCTTGTATATAAGTGTATAATTATTCTTTCAAGTGTTTAATTTTTTTAGAATAACACCTATAGTGAATTTCAATATATTGGTGGATTAATACTATAGTATACAGGGTGTTTTGAAATGAATATTGAGAACCATGGCATGAGATGTGGTTAGTTTAGTATTTACTTTCATGAATGATGAGGTAATTTACTATCCTTGAGGAGCCATAGTGTGATGGATTCTACAAAGAATGAGTTTATAATATAGATAAGGGTTTCCATAACATGATGTTTTGATATGTTATACGTTTTTAAGTCTTATACATTAGGATTTATCAGCATATGGTAATGGGATGTAAATAGTGTCATAAGAAGATGGTTATCTAAAGACATGAGTTCAAAATGGGTTCCATAATATGGTGACATTGATTTATAGCATGTGGAATCACACATAATGATCCATCATGATTTAGCTATGTTAGTCACATGGTAATAAATCATTGATAAGGGCTTAGGGCCTCTGTATTGGGATAATCAGGTAAAAACCTAGGGGGAACACCCTGATGCAACCATTATATGGGGGCAGCATGATGTGACCAATATGGTCTTGTCATGACAACTTCCCTAGGTTGTTTTTGCAAAGGGTCCTTTTTCATTTTTGGGGTTACAATTTGAATAACCCATTAGACATATATAGGTTTTGTAACTGAGAATATGGGAAAACATCCACTTTAACTACCATTTTTTCAATCCTTTCTCCCAATTCAATCGATATTTCCCAAGAGATATTAATCACATGGATTTGAGGTAATATTTCTCACTGTATCCTCCTTTTTATTCATTATTTTATTCCATTGATTTTAGTTCTCATTTATAGGTTTTTAGAAATATGATTGCACTAAATAATTGTGTAATCATCCTAATTTTTGGGGATTTTTTGTATAACATGTAGAAAAGATTTCAGGGTGGTATTTTCATGTGGAATCTTGTCACATTATTTGAGAAATTCTTCACACATAATTGGGGTTTTTGGTGAAAATGATGGTTAATTTAACCAGTTATTCATGTGAATAATTTCTTGACTACTTTTGTCATTGTTTTTGGTGATCATCTAGAGTATATCTCACACTATAGCATATACATTAAATTCATTCATATTTTATATCCATTTTATTGTTATGGAAATTATTACATTTTGTTATAATTATTATTTATATTAATTTTGATGAGATTTTTTTATATAAGTGATTGTGGGATCCATGGTTTTAAATATGACTTAAAATATAGGGAATGAACAGTGATTGATATAGGTGGACTTTCTATTCCTGGGTGTCATATTCACATGGAAATTTTATGATCAAATTCCAACATTATAATTATTGCCAACATAAATTCTACCTTATGTGATATTTCCTTATATATAAGGATTGAATCACATTTGTTTAATTATTAACAGGTACCACAATTATTTTTAAATAGTTCATTTTTGGTGCCCTATTTAAACAAGTATGGATTAACCCATTTACGGTTTTCATGGTGTAATAGGTGTATTTCAAATATTTAAATGAGTTTTACTCTTTATAAATGTGATTTTAAAAATTGATTTAATAAAGTAGTGTTTTAATGGAAATAGGATGATTGGAAGAATGAGTTTGAAATGGTATATCTAAAATTTAATGGTTTTTTCTAAATAATGTTTCAAGAGTATTTTTTCCAAGGGAATATATTTAATGAGATATCATTTTTTACATTACTGAAATGGTTTTAAAAGATAATTTTATTTTTTTAAGGATTGTTATAAGGACTTGGTTGAAACATGTTTTGGTATGTTTGATCTCAAGTGGGTAATACCATGTTTTATAATTATTTTTTTATAGTTGGTATTCTATAATATTTATATTCTTGTGAGTTTCATTTCATATGATGATACATGATTTTTTATGTCCCAATAATGTGTTTTTTCATTATCAAATTTAACATGTTGTTTTTTGTGGATGTAATTTACCCCTTTAAGCATTTGGAAATGTACAATTTATAAAATTGGTGGAACCATATTTCGTTATATAATAAGAGGTATGGTTTTACCATTAGATATGATTGGCCTAAACTGTTCTATGTCATCCTATATGAGGTTTGGAATATCAAAAGGAAGAGAAGATAGTTTTGGGGTGATGAAACATCCATTTGAAAAAGTTTTTAGTGAATTTATATTATCCATGTGATTAAACATGATTGGTTGGTGGGGGAGAATCCATGTTTTTTCAAGTATTTTTTTATACTTATGATGTATTGTGTGTGAGACCTAAAAATGACAGACATGGTGTGTTCATTGACCAGATGTGATATTCCATGGGACCCACTAAATGATGATGTGGTTCAGGTTATGTTATATGGTGCATATTTTGATTCCTTCCTCAAATATCTTGTTATGTATTGATCAATGGTAATTATATTATCCATTTAACCTAGCATGAGTTGGTTTAGTATATATTTTGGGAGAGTTTTTCAATTGGAATTCACTCAAACGATTAATTCTAATATTGTTGATGTATTTGAAAAACTATGGGACCTATCTTGTGTTGGAGTAGAGTAGATCATTGGATAGGATGGCCATTTAGGTGTGACCAACATATTTATTATCTTATATTAACCAATGTTTTTGACATATATACATGATAAGTTATCCCAATAGGATGGTTTGATTCATGGGAGAGGATTACTATTAAGATTACATCCTTAAATTCCTCATTGTACATGATCTATTCACCTTTTCATATTATTAGCTATAATGATTCTTTTAATTAATGAAATTTTCACTATTACTAACACTATATATTTATATGCATTTCCCCAATTTCTTTTACTATGTTTTTAATTTTCAAAAATATTACAAGCATTAGATGAAATATTTGAGGTTACGTGTTGTGGTGGCCTAGATAACACATAATGGACTAGCACAAATTATTTTTTGAGCATTTTGAGTTATTTTTTAAAGTGGTCATGTTACATAAGCTTTACTTTACTCTTATATATGCACTAAATTCATATCCATTGGTCCAAAAAACAGTCAATATTGTTCAGTAATTGGGGATTCATAATATGGAATTTGACTCGCCCTCTACATTTGTACATGACATGAGTTCCTAGGTACATAGTTAAACATTAATAATTTCTTATAAGAAATATGTATTTCATGGATATAGATTTCTGGATTGGGTCTAACAGATTATGAATGTCAAAAATTGGACATATATAATTATTTGAGTTATTATAAATTACAATGTTTTTTACTTTTTGTTTTAATTTATCATTTTTTATCTCGTGGACTGCAATTGGAATTATTTAATGATCCTTGTAAGAAATTTTTATATACATTTGATTCATTGTTCTGTTTTATTTCATTTTTAGGCTATTATATTAATTTCTAATTTTTAATCCTATTTTACTCTTGTATCACTATTTATTTGTGTACAGGTTTTTTAAATATTCATTATATGGACGGTTCATACTAATTTTTTTATTCAAAATCTACACTAATAATATGGATTTAATTTAAATAAAATAATCTACTAAAAAATTTTAGGCCCTTATAACATGTTAAAATCCTCGATAATAAAGGGAACTGTCCTTGATGTTGTGTATCAGCCCCAATCAAGTGATATTTAGTCAATTCAGTTTGGGGAATCACAAGAAACATTATAAAAATCATATAATTGATTTTGTATGCTATGTTGAAACCGTTTTCTCGAATGAAGTAACTAAATTTTTGTGTTAGTTGTATTCTTTTTGAATAAGTACATCAATATTTATATATTAATGTATTTGGTGATGGAAGAAGATTATACTAAATGAAGGAAAAGATTTGATTTCGTATACAATTATAGGTAACGATGTATTGAGAAGTTGTTATCTTGGAATACCTACATAGAAATATAATATTTAGAAGCTATTACAAATGGTTATTCTTGAAAAACTCTTTTTACAAGTCAATGAAAAGTTTTGATTCCTTTTAGAATAACTATCTATAATAGTTAATTATATATTTATTAGAGTTGTTTATTAATGTTTTATATAAATAGTTAGACTAAATATATTTAAAGAGGTGGATGAAGGAAGATAATGGTATTGATAAATGATGTATTAAATTTTGAGAAAGCATCCACGGATTAATTATTCAAGATGTGTGTTGTATTGATTTAAAAATATCTCAAGGATTCATGAATAATGAAACAAAAGTGAATTTTGTTTTAAAAGGAAGTGACAGTACATTAGAAATACTCAAGATTAGTATTTAAAATTACACAGAATAGTTTGGAATCAATGTGACAAAACATGATTTTTTTGTACTTCAATACACAATTTGAAGTAGTTCAGTGGCGATTTGAACATATTATGAATTCCAAACGTGATTTTAAGTTACTATGAGATTATTTATAGAATTTCTAGAATTCTGAACTGCAATATAGAAAATTGGCTATTTAATTTTTCATAATTTTAATTTTGCCTTCCTAAGAGTCATTTATGCATTGGATATTCTAAGAATTAGACAAGGTGTATAGAATTCATATGATCCATTCTATAATTTTATAAGTGTCATATGTTGATAATATGAAAAAAGAAAGGACAAATTATAAATGAAATAACTGACTTCTTAAGAGTCCTTATAATTTTCGAAGACTCGTCCAGTGTTAAAAATATTGAATATATATAAAATTCCTGAATTCATTACATTCATTACATTCATTCAACACTTCCAAATATACATTAATAACGTCCAAAGAGTAAATGAAAAAATCATAAGACTCATTTTCAACATTGTATAATTTATTTTAGACATCTAAAGAGTTCCAGGACCCTTTGTAAGAGTCACACAAGTCCTCATTAAATTCAATGTATAGGTCATAATATGATTCATTTAATACTCTAAAATACCTAGATGATTTTAAAATTTTGAAAATATAGGGAATTATGGAACTTTCTAAGAGTCATTTAGTCTTATGAAATACATTCTGTTTGAATATTAGAAAAAGAAATGGACTCAGTTCAAATATTGTAAGGTTGGCCTAAATAATCTATCATAGTAATCTTGAGACTAACAATTATAAATTTCATAAAGGTATAAATAACTACTAATTTATAGAATTAATATTTTAAAGAAGATATAATATCAGATGACATTGAAGCTTCATTAAAGTTTAAATTTCACTATTCATTGTCATTTGATGATTGAAGACTAAATGATAAATAGATTAATTTTGAATAATAATTTTGAAATCAATATTCCAAAAATATATGATTTTTAAAATATTGAAATTGGAATGTCTATATTGGGGATGAAAACTGATGAGATCTTGGTAATAAAATTTTCTAATTCCCAAGCTATTATTCATTGACCAAAACATGACAATTGAGATTTGTGACATCAATTTAATTGTTATGATGAGTATTGTAAAACTAATAATATGAATATCAACCAGTTGTACTATTTGGGAATCAATATTAATCCAGTGCTAGTTTTTCATATTCTATCAATTCATAAAGAAGTGATCCCCAACACAAAGAATATATTGTTCTATAATTTTTAGACTAAAATGCATATTGACTTATTTTTGAGATATTTATTGAATAAATATCATAAAAATATTATCCGTATATCTGGTATAAGAAGTTGAAGTATCAATATAATTATTATTGAAAAGAAAAAAAATAAGAATAAGGATACTTATACAAATGCATTGTAGAGAAGTAGTTACATAAAAAGGAATATTGAAAATTGTAGGAACACACCCACGTGATAAAGTTGAGAATGATTAGTTATATTAATGATGAAAAAATATTGTAGAATTTTTTCTATAATAAATATATTGAAAACATAATTATTTTATCTAATTTTATAAAATCTGATAAGAAGAGAGAGAGAGAGAAAAAAATATAGTTGTGACTTTAAAAAAATATAAGTGAGATACTGATACTACATTGAGAAGAAAAAAATTCCATGTATCACGTAATAAGAACATGCTGACATGATTTTGTTGTTCAAATCCATTAATTCAATGTATAATGAGAATAATAATAAGGCCAATGAGATTCTATATTTGAAATTTATGAAACAATGAAAAATAATAATTAATGGTTGAATATATGGAGGATGATGTGAATAATGTTCCTCGAAATACACATTCGTAGTCAATATTCTTGAAGGTTGTGTTCCGATGATCCAATGATCAAATTCTATGGAATATCTAAGGGATTTTCTATTTAAAAATACCAGATTACATGATACTCGTCCTAAATATTTATTGGAAGTTGGATAATATATTGAGGAATAAGATCATATCATTTGATATAATAATATCCTAGAACATATTGTTGATAATAATTATAAGGGTTTCAAAGTGTGATTATTTAATCTCATTGGAGGACATATAAACAATAATATTTATACATTGATAAATTATATAAATATACCATCTTGAAGATAGATGATTATCCTATTGATGTGGATGAAAAATCCTTCAAAGGTTTCCCATGGTGTAAAATCCAATAGTGAAGGTGTTTAAGGTACTAGGAATAGGGGAATCACCTCATGGGTGGATTACTATATTTTTTCTTTTATGATCTAAGAATATAATCACTCTAGTGATGATCCATGCATGATTCACTTTTCTCTGAATGGAACATATTAATATCTAGATGCTCCCATAGTGGATCAATAATCATACATTGATAGTACCGAACCCTTATAGATCCTTCAACATTGAAAGAGTTCTTGTCATTATCGATTATACGAGAGAAAAAAGAAATATGAGAGAATTCAATTTTGTGCAAAGACACTCAATTCATGATTTCCCTTACACAATATACACAAATAGTGAAATTAAATATATTGTTTATAGGTTGAAATATTATTTAATTTCACATTGAACTTTAAATAATATAATAAAACTTCTAAAACCACATTCCATAAATTAATAATAATATTATATTATGGTTCATGTTAATTAGAGAAATGATAAATATTATTTTAATGGTTTGGAAATTAATATTTATTAGTAGAGATGACTTTGGTATGTTCTTCCCTGTCAATATTCTTAGAATATATGAATAAATATTTATTAAATATTTATTCATAAATAAAATTTATATGCACAGTTTAGATAATTAATATTTATTAAATATTCAATAAATAAAATAAATATTTTATTCACAATCTAGAGAATAAGTTTTTAGGTGATCAATAAATCATGTATAAAATTATTACCCAATATTGAGAACAATATTTATTCAAATAATTAAATTTGAATTAAATTTAACCGAGTTCAATGGAAGATCATAGTAAATTACCCTCTAGGATTCTTATTCAATGGCATTAACTGAGCGTGGCTATAATATTACTATTTAATAATGAGTGAAGCACCCAATAGAAAAATATTAATTTTAAAACATCATCTACCACACATGAACCCTTACTCTGTAATAGAATTTCATTGTCACAATATAGCTTCGACAGTTTCTCATATTTGTGTCATCGTCCAATATACTAGATATATCATTATTTGAATATCTGATAAAAAGTAATAATTAAACAATGGACATAGAATTTAATACAATTGATCCATTTCAATAAAAGGGTTGAGATATCTTTTTCCAGAAATATGGATGGGAAAAACGTTCCTCCAATTGTTAATTAATCACACTTCATTTATCATACACCCAACATACCAATCATCACCATAAACTATTATAATTATTGTTTATGGAAATACATCAAATTGTGTGATTCCTGACATGAATTAATAATAATCATAATGCCTAAGGACTATTACACATTCTCACAGATAGTAATATCTTATGACACGAAAACATGAAATCTTCCAATAGGTGGGTCAGCTCTGGTAATATCCCTAGTTGGGGATTACCATGTGAAAACATTCAGTAAAGAAGTCCCATTTTCTTATGAGTAATCTAACTTGATAGTTAACTATCTATGTGTCCCATCATAGTATGTTATCTTACAATAGAGATATTTTTAATAATATCATCATAGAATATCATGGTTCTCATTATAGAGGGGAAGTGTTGTAAACTTATCAATGTAAAAAATACTATGATACATTATTATATTAATGTCATTTAGAACAATAGACAATATATTAATATTTTTTATTAATATTTAAACAATAAAATAAACATGTAATCCAAATTAAAAATATTTGTTAACTACAATAAACATTCACTTCTACATGATCATATTTCTAATAACTATAAGTCTTCTAGAACTCACATGATGATAATTTTTCTTCTTATTTAAGGATTTAGTGAATAGGTCTACCAATCCCTTCCATTCATATTCTTCTCATTTTGTATTAACCATTTTGAGATAAATTCCTCAAGAGGTAATTGATTTCAAGTATGGTATTTATCCACTTATGTGGAATTGTATCATTTTTAGTTCCACGGCTAGAGTATTATCACAATAGAGTGAGATGGGATCCATTTTTATAGTTACAATGTCAAGATCTTGGATGAATATTGTTATACAAACTACTAAATTAGCTACCAATGAACCTATAATATACTCATAATATCCTATTGAATCTAAAACCATGGATTGTTTAATGCATTTACATATCAAAAAACATTCATTAAGAGTGCCTATGAATCATGTATATGATTTCAAATAATCACGATATTTTTAGATACTAGAATATGCATATACTTTGATTACAAGATCCTTATCTCCTTCGTAGACAAGAAAAATATCCTTAGTATACCATAAATAGATGAGGATAGTCTCGAATTCTATCCAATGGTAGTCACCTGGAACAACATGAAATCTTCCCACCACACATAAGGTATAGGTGACATCTATCCTCATGTATATTGTAACATACATTACTAATCCAATAAATGAAGGGTATCTAATCCTTTCCATTACTAATAATTATTCATGTGTCTAGGTACACATTTTCCTTGGATGATTAATTCCATGTGACTTTGGAAATAATATAATCTTATATATTTCTATACAAGATAATTTAGTATCTTATAAATATATATACCTTTAATTTGACAAAAAAGACACTTGGGTCTATCAAAATGGATATTTATAACAATAATATATATTAATTTTCATAATTCCTTCTTGTAGAATCATATATTCAACCTTGATTTAACAGAATACATATTTTTTTTTCAAAAATGTAGAATGTCATCAACATATATAATTAATAAAATAACCACACTACCACTAAACTTATTATATAAAGATGACATATATTTTTTAATTATGAAACAAAATTCATTTATTTCATTAATATTTGATTGTTCCATGACCTAAAATATTTCTTTAATCCATAAATAACTCTTTACCATTTTCATACCTTGGTAGAATCTTATGTAGTCACCAAACATTCAAGTTGTTTCATATATAAAAATTTCTAATGTTTCTTATTATGGAAGTCCATTTTAATAATAATTTTCCAAATCTAAAAGTAATTTTAAGCCATAATGTAATTTATATTTATATTGGATTTCATTATTGAAACTTGTGAAAAGGTTTTATCATAGTATATATGATGATGAAATTTGAATCATTTTTCAATAATTTGATCCATATAAGTATTTAAATATCCAACCCTATCAAGTATCTTCTTGAATACCCATTTACAATGAATAGTCATTACATCCACCAGAGGATTGACCAAAATATTGACTTGGTTTTAGTACATGAAATACATTTTTTAATTTATAGATTCATTCCATATGGAGACATCTATTCCATTTACTATGTCCTTGTAGGTTATATGATCATTAATATCAAAAAATATTGAGTCACTATCCTTCGTGACTAGAAAACCACATTGTTATGGTTCGCTAGTCCCTCTTGTAATCCTATAGATTACTTGTGACTCTATATGTTCTTCAACATCGATTTGGGAAAAATTTTAATGTCCCAACTCTTGTGTGTCTTGATCATAGACTTCATCAAATTATATTCACTACCACTGTCTCTTTTATAGATATGCTTATTCTCAAGGAATAAGGGAATTTTCTCAACCAAAAACATTTTATATTAAGGGTTGTATATATAGTATCTAATTATTTCATTGGGATATCCAATAAAGATAAACATTGTGCCTATAGGTTCATGTTTGTTCCATGAATAATCCATAAATAAATTCATTAAATCCCAACACATATAAATAAATCAACACATGTTTATTTCCACTCCACAGTTTCAATGTAATATTGTCTTATGATTTATTTGGAACTCAGTTTAGTATGTATGCATATATTTTTAATGTGTATCCCCAAAAGTATAATGGAAGACAAAAATGACTCAATATTGACCTCTTTGTTTCCAATAGGGTGTGGTTCCTCCTTCCACTAACACCATTCCACTAAGGTGTGTTAGGAGGTGTGAGTTGTGATAGAATCCCAAAATACTATAAATAATAAATGACGTATTAATATATATATCCTTCAACATGTTTTAATAAGAGTTTCTTAATATATATACAAAGATGTCTATCATCCTCATTCATTAATTCTTTGAATATTTCAAAGAAATCCAACATATAATTCATTAAGTTGACATAACATTATCTACATAAATCATCAACAAATTTTCTGATGTATGAAAACATACCCCTTTTATGAACATGAAATGTTCCAATGACCTCATCATGATGTAATTTAAAAAAGATCCTTGGACCATTCTAACATTATAATAAATAGGGATTTTATCATTTTCCCTTGTAAACAAGCATGAAAGACACCAATTTTTTTTTGTCTAAAAAAATCTAAATGTCTATATTGATTCAATTTATTCAGAAAAATCATTTACATAAATTTTACATAGAATATGTAGTTGGTTGTTTTATTATTCATGTTAACTATTTTTTTATATATTTTCTTTATATGCTTTCTGAAATCTCACACATAAAGAAAACTACATAAAAGTCTCTCATCGTAAAAAATCATATCATTACAAAAGAAATAATATTTATTCATAAAATCAAAATTAAATCCATCGATATAATGTTTTTATAAAAAAAGTTTTTTTGGTAATAGATAGAAGATAATAACAATATTTTAAAACCCATATCATTCTCATATAAAACATAAGGTGGTAGTACCCAATTTCCAAGACAGATTGTATGGCTCTGTTGTCAACTCATAGATCTACCTCCCCTTGGTAAATCTTCTAGATTTTACATTGTTCTTATATATGATATTTTTATATAATCAATCTCCCTTTATTTACTAATGATCATTATCTTCTTGGAATGGATTTATGAATCAGATTTATACTTAGAGATATTCCTATAGTCATTCATTTCATTCGCCATATAGAACTCATCATTTCATTTTGATGTTTTTGAGGTAGTGTAAGAATATCTATGATATACATACCAATGTTTTTTATATTTAAATTAACAAAAATGAATAGGATGATATTTTTAATTAATGTAAGATTTATATTGGTGAATAGTTATTATGGTAATTTATACCATAGTACCTCTAGGTGCTCAATACTTATAATGAGTTTGACTATTTGAGGCCAATATTTTACACTAGTATGACCACTGGGTAAAATACACTAAGAGGAGGGTGAATCATGTTATGAAGAAATAAAACTATAACCCCTTTGGATTATGTTTATTTGTTTAGTGACACACGCTTCTTTATTCTTCATATTGGAATGTATGAACAGAAATTAACTCAATCAAAAGAAACATAAATTTTACATGATTAACCATCACTAGGCTATATCCAAGGATCCTACGACAGAGATGTTCTAATGTACCCAATCAACTAAAGATCACTACCAATTACATGGTTCAAGATACATCACTTCTATACCTAGGCTCTCTTCCTTTTCAAAATTTAGGGTCATCTCACTACTTCCCCAAAGTTCAATGCATATAACATCTTCTTATTCTCCCTACTAGTGGAAAGTATCACCATCTTCCTCTTCATTTTCTCACTACTCATGGAATAAATCAACTCATATTTTATAGGTCTCATCATTTGAATGAATGAATGCATACTCAACTATAAATATATACTCTATGGAAGTTCCACTTTCATAAACTAATGAATACCTCTTTACCATACATGTACATCACAAATTCAAACTTCTGTGCCGCTCATCGGTGTCTTCCACACTACTTTAATGAGATACATGAAACATGTTCTTTTATCGCAGAAAACAACATGAGCACTGATTTCTACTTGTTCACAACTCACTACTTGTACACAACACCCTTCCAATAACACCTTTCTTACATGAAACTCCAATATGGTGCACAAAAAATATGTGAAACTCACTACATGTGCACAAATCCTAACATATGCACAACTCACTAATTGTATGATTCAATGCTCAGTTCTTCTCTAAGTGTTGATCATATATCAAATGAAGGGGTATATGCATATTTGAAGCCATTTTCCCTACCCTATGTGAAACTCACACAACTTTTCCCCGAGCACACAACTATCTTTCATACAAGTCTCTTTTGTGTAAACTCACCTTTTTCAAAAATCCATATATTGCAGGAATACTTTCCATTTCCATATTTAGACGTTCAGATCTCAAAAAATGGATTTTATGAAACTTTCCAAACATCATTAACACTTACACAAAACATACTTTTCCAAAAACACTACATTTTCAAATTTTTTGACGTAAAATATTGGCCAACACTTGGAAACAATACTGCCTTGTGTACTATCTATTCATAACTCCTCTACAGAATCCATTCATTTGTCATGTACCTTTGTAAAAAATATATATGAAACTCCAAAATTGACCATGGTTCCTGCTTTTTCAACAGACAAAATCAACCGAAAAATTTCATCAATGTTACATTGAGATATTTTATTCCCAACACACATCTTCTCCAACAATAATCAGAAAGAGATTATTGGATATCTAAACTCATTAATATCTTAATCTCTCCATATAAACACCATGTAGGTGATAGATTATAATATAAGAATTAGTGTCTTCTTGAGACATCACGAGTTCACTAGAATGGATGAAATCATTAAGAAATAACCTTTTATGGAATCCCTCATTTGTTTAACATATAAAATTAACACATCATCACTCACTTTCATTATAGTAAGATTAGACTATGAGGAATCTACCATATAAGATTTTTATTTAGAGTACAACACAACCCATAGGCATCTACACCATTCATGGAAGTTATTACTAGTAATGAGATTATATTTCCCCAATATTAATTGTAGGGATAATTTGGATAATGAAGATTCCATTATAAAATAATTATTAAAAACATATTATTTTTACTTTACATGAGTACAATTTAAATGAGGAATAATGTATTTTATTTTATTAAGTCTTCGATTATTTTATCAAGTCTTAATGGACATTTCCATTGAACTCATAATGTTCCATCAACAAATTAATTATATTGGAGAGTATACACATATAATTTCTTATAATCAAGACATCGGTTATGTAAATTAAAATAAAACATTTAGGATGTTTTTATTGACAACTAAAAACTAATATCTCATTGATCAGTATTGTGGGTTCCCAATCAAGAAATATGAACTAGGATTTCCTTATAACATGACTCAAAATATGTATTGGATAGATGTGTACTATAAAACCTAATACCAATTTAGTAAATTTAATCCACTATATTATTTATATCTTTTCAATAATTAAATGTGGCCCTACATTAGGAAAAACACCACATTAACTGTGGGTTTATTTTAATTTATATCATGTATATCTTAATGACTTAATATTAACTTGAGGGATTTTTATCATGCATAATGATTTCTAGTTTTATTCTTTGCATGTCATGTTAATATTAATTTGATTTTAAATTAATGAATAACCAAGTTTTGATAACCATTTATTCATAATCCTTTTATTTAAATCTTATATATTCATATTAGTCCATTTATTTAAATGATCTGATTATAAGATTATTTAATTCTTAATATAATGAGTGGATAATAAATCAACATTTGATCCTATGATAAAAATCCTAATGTAATTATTGTTATGAGTTCCATCATTAAACATGTCAACATGTGTATCATTTTGGTTGGAATCATCTCTGTTCTATTTTGAACCACCTCCGCATTCCTTACGATACTAATTTTATTACATTTATTTATAACTCAAACGTAGGTGAGGGGAACCAAAGGATTGGTTAATGGGGAATTACAACGATATCCTTGGACATGTAGGTCCAATATAATTTTGGATGGAGGGAAAAAATATATGATATCATATTTAATTTATTAATAAATAATAGAAAAACCATGTAATAAATTAAATTAAATTAATCCCACACACCCACAAGCCTTGGACAATATCATGAATAGATATACACAGGAAATGAATAAGAAAAATTACACTTGTTATAATACATTTCTATTTGTTATATATTAACAAGATAAACTCTCGAACATTGATTAAGTAATTTACCTTTTATCTTAATGATTATAAAAATTATCTTCGAGATACCGATTATTAATTTATTCAGAGAAAATAAATGATAGGATCAACAATTATAGATAATTACATTAAATTAATTAAGCATTAAATAATTATTTAAAACATTTATTAAAAAGTAAAACACATTAGCTTCCAATACTGTAATTAGATTCTAATTTCAAAATTATTTATTTTTATACAATTTAATTTAGTATTTTATATTAAATTACATGGAGTATTCTTATGAGATAAATGTCATGTTCCTTGATTTTTTTGTTCTCGAGATAGTTGTCCGGGTCTTCAACATGTACCTCATATAGACATCATGACATGTACTAACTAGATTCATACAATGTATCATTATTTTCGTGTGTTGGTGTAATCAATTGAAGGTATCATAGTGTTAATTGGACATGGGACCACACAACATGTACTCCAATTGTAGGTCATGTGTTTTTCTAGACATGTGTCCGCATAGAAAGTCAAATGTCTTGGTGTGTATTTCATACATGGTAATTAATGAATTAAACATTGTGTGTGATGGATATACAATGTGTGTTTCATCATTACATAGGATATCAGTCACACACGGCCTAAAAGTGAGTATATGACCACATGATTAGTGTGAATTTCAATGATAAAACCATTTATTCACAATTATATGTACAGTTGATACATGCCTTGTAATATGAAAATTCATATTCTATGTTATCCCAATCTATATTAGTTATGAAATAAATGAAAAAATATTTTATAATTTATCATCATGTCTTGTATCCTAAGACACATTTAGGTGAAGTGTGATTGGGTGCACGGTGTCAACTCCTACTACACGTCAATTATCCATGTTTCCTCAGACATAATCCATAGGACCTCCCAATAGAATATATGGTCATCATTATTCTTTTATTAGAACATTATGAATATGATACCCTGATTAATGATAATTAATATGAAAAAATAAGGTTAATTAAAATATCATATTAAAGAGTGAATTTTCCTGGATTGAAATATATAGCCACTATTTCACATAATGGATCAAAAATAAATTAAATAATTATATAATTAAAACATGACACTTATAATTCCACTTGATGGTTTTGGGAATAGAAGAAGTGCATGGTCTGTGGATAAAAAAGGTTTATGCTGGATTTAATAGATCCTTCCCCAATTGTGCAAGATGTAAACATCATAACCAATTATATTTTTATGTTGAATATTTTCATAGAGAATATTGTGACCCACTAATAAATTTTAATGTTAAATATATAATTAATTTAAATATATTTTAACAAATAATATCTTTTTCTTACAATAATTAATTTTATTTGTTTTTTATTAAATGAAATACCATTTTTGGATTACAATAATTTATATTGTAGGATACAAGTATAGAATCCATTTGATATTTATACACACATTCTCCTTTTATATATGAATGGACCATAAATAATATAATAAATGTTATAAGACCCCATTCCAAATAACTATAGTAATGTTTTTATTTTATGGTTTTCACTAAACGATGAAATGATAAATATTATTTTATTAGATTGCAAATAATATTTATCACTGGACATGGACATGATTCATTCATCCTTTTCATCATTAATAGAATAAGTAATTTTTTAAAAAAAATTAGAGTCAAACCCCCATTTTTAAGCATATAAAAGAGAGAGACCCTTTTGAAAATTGGTAAAAGTGTGAACCCATTACATGATATAGATGAAAAACAACTTAAAAACATGACCTAAGGTCCTTACATTATCCCAATTTTTAAATAATAAAAATAGATCAATATAAGAATGATCCAATGGTTTCATTGCCCCCCTAGACAACAAAAAAATGATTCTTATCCAGGATGATATGTCCTTTCCCCAACAAGGAAATTTGTTGGGATAACAACACTAAATGGAAGAGAACTCCTCCATACCATACTGAAATGTGGTAGGTGGTCCAGAAGATAAGTTTGATCACACCTATATCTATTTTGAGTCATTGACTGGACACTGCTTGTGAGTCACTCACCGCACTATCAACCTAATATTTCGTAAAAACAGATAGGAAACATCCTGATAAAATAAATGATTGAATGAAAATCCCTCCCAAAAACATGAGGAACTATGGATAAATAATGGGCCTCAGAACACCCATCCCACTTTTGAGGCCACCCACCTAGCGACATATACATGAAGCAGAACCACCTGCCAAATGCAATAAGAAAAATCTATTTATTTCTATTAAAATTATAGACAATCTGATTAATATTCCCCTGTAAAAAAACCACAAATTATAACTATAAAATCTACTGTGATTCTCCAATTGGTGATGAACAAACTAGAATATATCTAGCAATCATAAAGATAATACTAAAGTAGATCACCTGTCGATAGACCATCCATCCCTGCGATAAATTTCCATCTTTCAAAGGAATACCTATAAGGCAATCCTAAAAACTATTATCCGTGAAAAGCCCACCATTGTGTTTCCTAATCGCATCATCAGGACACACATTACCCACATTAGATGGCCAAAAGATGAAAATAACCTCATGAACACCAATATTCATCACCTTTCAAGATCTTGGCCACCATATGGACAACGAACACCGTCACAAAGGAATACTAAGGAACTATATCCACCTGACAAAACATCAACCACTAATCATGAACCACCTAATCTCATGAGCATTGATCGACAATGAGGGATCCCATATCTAAAACCTATCATGGTATAATAAAATCCATGATGATTGAATAGTGAATTTAAAGAATGATAAAGCCAGAAATAAAATATTTGAAAATATGGAAGAAGGATAAGACATCGAGAAGAATAAACACATGAATCAACCTTATCAAATGATGGGGAGCTGGAGATAAAATCCATCTCAAACTACGCTAATGAAACCCAGAGGATAAGCATAAAGGCATACACTACAGATAAAAAACATAGATGTGGAAATCACCATTCTAGCTGAATGAGGAGCCATCCAGTTTGAATACCTAAATAGATATTTATTAAACATTTATTTATAAATAAATATTATATTCATAATCAGGAAGATAAATAATTATTAAATTTTCAATAAATAAAATTAATATTTTCTTCAAAATCTAGAGAATAAATATTTATATGATCAATAAATCATAAATAAAATCATTTTTCATCCACGAGAATAATATTCATTCAAATTATTAAATTCAAATTGGAATTTCATCAAGATAAATGGAAACACATAGATTATGGACCTCAATTATTCATTCTTATTGTAATATGTGGTCTTTTATATAGTCCATGATTATTTTCAATGAACTAGAAATGTCACTCAAGAGAATAAATTCAATGAAACTATTTCTAAAAAATATAAGAATTTGTACTTTATAATATAATCTATTTTCATGATATCTTATATAGTAGGTTGATCATCTATGTAGCGCCGCCACCTACATACCCAATTGCCTTCCCTTTCTCGCATTGTCTCCCATCTCATAGCCTCCTTGCCTCACCTTGTAGCTATTCGGCTAGCTCTACCGCCCCCTATATACTAGGACTGCTCATCACCGGACCTTACTCTCCCCTGAAACCCCTTCCCACCGCATCGACCCTACTCGACCTTGTCCGCATGTGCCACCCCCATGCCCGGCAAGTAGACCTCCTTCCTTACGCGACACACCATGACTAACACGCCCCCTATCGTTTGGTGTTGCCACTATCAGCCTCCTTACCTACACCTATCTTCACTTCAAGATCTACGTCCGGAGCCTCCCATGTTGGTCACAGCCAAGGACGATTCTCCTCCTCCTTGCAAGTGCATCCCTTATCGAATGGATTTTATAGGCATGACATAACTCCACGCCTCTCCAAAGTTCTCAAACAGCCCCCCAATATCCCTGTCGTAGGTGTGATTTAATTAGTTTGGTTTGTTTCTCCTTTGGGAGATTGCCATTTTAGGGTTTATGTGGTTTTTGGTATGGTTTTGATGTTATTATTGGTCTGATTCTTTTTTTTTCATTGAGTTTTTTTGTTGCATATTAGGTGGGGATGATGATCCGCACAAGATTTTGGGAAAACCAACATTGAAGTAGGTGGTTCCATGTCTAATTATTATTTGATGAATTAATTTTCAAGGTTAATTTTCTTTTATCAAGTTATTTAATTAATTTTTGTATTGCAAAGTTGGTCTTCATTGAAAATTGATTTTAATTGGAAAATTGTTTAGTAGGTTGTGCATATTATGTGTGTTTTCTACTGATAACTTTGTAGTGATTTATAAATTGTGTGGTTATCATATTAATTTGTACAAGTGGTGCGAACTGTATTATTGACATGGAGTCTAGTGCGTTTGGACATAAAAGAAGTTTTTCATGTGTTTATTGGGTAACGGCAAGAGATTATTTTAAATTTTATTATAAGATTTTACTATTGGATTATTAAAATTATATGGTTTGTGAAAATGTAATTTTCATAAGGTGAAAGGTTTTCCATCAATATATTTGTGTGGTGAAGGTCACACATTAAAATTGTATTTGAGTTCTTGTTATGTTGAAATGCGTTTGAAGATATAATTTTTACTCCACTATTTTTGAAGCCATGTGACATTTTTTTTTAATATTTCATTATATTTTTTAATTGGTTTATCAAAATATGTCACTGGTGTGAAATATGTTTCAAAATATTTTTATTGTGTGTGTTATTTCAAAAGTGAGATTGTGAGTGTAAGTTGTGGTTTTTTTAATGATATGTGACTTTAAACTGTGCATATGGTTTAATTGGGTATATGACCTATGGTGATTATGTTTTGATATGGTTTTTGTTTTGCGTATGGTTTTTAATGATGGTTTGGGTGTGAAAATATTTATTTTTTGTTTGTTAGTCCCTTTATGGATTTTATGTATAAGTGTGACGTGTGACAAGAACATGAAACTTGCTTGAGCACAAAGCGTGTAAACACGAAGAAATTTCATGGAATTGTTTTTAAATTTTTTGGGAATTTTACGAGTCTACATTTTCTGAAGGCACCTAATTTTGAGGCTCGGTGTTCCCGGAATCAATATCTGAAGATTATCTCGAGTACGTTCAGTAAACAAACGAATGGGTTTTTCTATCTTTTGAACCAGTTCTCTAAATTGAAACTTGAGGAAACCGATGAATTCACAACGCCTGTTTTCGCTTAAGGGGACCTTCAGCACAGTTGCGTTCTATGCGGGTCGAAAGTTAATAATTGGGGAATTGGCATAAAAAATAAAATTGGTGTGTACAATTTTATTTATATCTGAGGTAGTTATATCCTACAAAGGGGAGTTAAGGGTGGGACCCACAACCACCTAACTACCAAAGTGTGGATGTTTGAGGGGTGGGGCCCACACGAGCCCCAACCTTTCATTTTCCCCTAAACTCCTTAAACCCCCTTCATTAAATTGGCAACACCCCTTTAATTTTCAAACACTCTACCTTCCTCACTCCATTAATTCATGGCAACCCCTTTAATTTATGAGGACTTTTCCTCTCCCTCTCCCTCTCTTTAAATCTTTCCAATATACCTTAATTAACGAATTGGTCCGCTTCATTTAATTAAGTAAGTGTTTGAATGTTTGAATTTTAAATGGATTGTGTTAATAAAATAATGAGGGTAGATTATTATTTTATTTTGGGAGGGCTTTCATTGTGTTAAGGGAGAGAGTGATCTTGAGAGAATAGTTTTCTTCTCCGATGAAGAACGTTGACTTCTTCGACGAAGACTGTCGGTTCCATGAAGAACAACGACGCGCCAACCATTCTCTTCTACGTGACAAGTGAAGAGATGCCAACTCCTCCTCGGGTGCACTCTGACGTCGACTATGAATCCTCACCCCACGACGCCGTCTTCCGCGACGCCCGACGTACGACATCAATTATTGGGGTAGGGGAATATTGTTTATTTCTCATTTAAGTGGATTATACTCTTGATAATGAGAGTTTTATTTATAAGATGTTTGTATAAATTATTCTTGAATAAATTATAAATTTTTCGTAGTTTAAAGAAACTGTTTGATTATTTCTAATTGATAACGCCTAACGCGGAGGGCGCAGGTCGAACAAACATGGCCCGAAGACCCTCTATTGGTTGTTCATTTGTCTGCGGGATGACGAGCGATGATGAAACGAGGCTGAAATAGCAATATGAATTCATCGTATTGAGGATCAGGTCCTGGGAGAACTGCGGGCACAGACGGTGGGCGAATTTGACTATCAGAGCGCATCATGTGGTCCGCGGAAGACACTATCGGCGCGCCCCGCCGGCATGGCAGTGCCAGCGTCCGGTGGCGGTAGCGTTCCGCCGAAGCAGACTGCAGTGGCAGAGCCATGGCGGTGGTTGATGGTCACCTGGTTCGGGTCGGGTCGGACCGGGCCCAGACCCCCCTTTTTCAGACCGTTTTCAGTTAAAGGGCCATAACATGAGCTACGGACCTCCGATTGATGCACCATTAGTTGCATAGGATTCCATCGATCGAGGTGGTAATTTCGGTTTATTACACTCAAGGATTCGATTAATAAATAGTATGGTCGGTTTGGTTTGAACCCGAAACCAATCGGGCCCTCGGAGCGGAAATGCATATAACTTGAGGACCGGGTGTCCGATTGACAACCACTCACCTATGTTGGATTCCTCATGATGAGACAATACTTTTGGCGTACTCTACGTGGTATTCAGAAGATATTGGGGTATGTTCGGGTTGGTTTTAGCTTAAAACCCAACCAGGCCCCTCGAATGGAAAAGCTAATAACTCACAGACCGGGCGTCCTATTGACAACAAGTCTATTGCTTAGAGACCCCTATGATGAGGCGGTCCTTGGTGTTACTTCTACATGAGACATCATGACACATGGAAGTAACGACCAGTAGCTCGTGGGGTGGACCCTCCAGAAGACGAGTGTACGTAGTGCGGAGACCCTGTAGCTGTAGACCTGATGACTCCTTAATCGATTCGACTCGCAGTGATTCGATTAGACCAGTGGATGGAGTGCCCGGTATTTTGTGGCAGATCCACGGCGGACGGAGCGCCTAGTAGTTTCTAAAATCCCCGCGGTACTCGACAGTAGGATTACCTATGCAGGCTATCAGGGGGAGCACCCGGTATTTGGTGGCAGACCCACAACGGACGTAGTGCCCGGTATTTGGCAGCAGGCATGCGGTACTCGATAGGAGGAGTACCTCATCAGTCTTTGGTTAGTGAGTAGTGCCTCAGAGTTGTGACTGGGCCACTGTACTCAACAGAGGAGGATTTCTCTAGCAGTTGTGGTTTCGCTAATAAAAATCATGGTTTGAGCTGAGTCAATGACCATTGTGTTTTCCTCATGATTGAGATAGGTTACTTGATAACTTAAGTATATGTATGGGCATATATCTATGTAAAGATTATCTATTGAGATCGTTCTTTGTGGTTTATAATTTTTGGATTTAGTGAGACCTTGAGGGTCTCAGGGTCCCTACTGAGTATTGTTATACTTACCCCTGCATGGGCTACGCCCACACCTCTTTGTGTTGGTGGAAAACGACATACAACATTTATCGTGGTTGAGGCTTGTATAGATGGACGGTACCCAGAGGTGGACTTCATGACTAGACGAAACCCGGAGGTGACAGAGAGACGTAGAGAGCTGAGGTGGCCATCTGTACCTACCCTTCAGGTAGGAACTCAAGAGGATGATCCAAGAGAAGCTTGACACCTTCCTGTTGGTTTTTCTTTTCCTTGTACTTTACTGTTGGGCTTGTATTTCTGGCCCCTTTACTTTCCGGCACATCTTTTGTTATATATTGTATACTTAGTGTTTTCTTCTGCTTTTACTCTGTTTGTGTGTGTGTTTATTTTTTAAAAAGGAAATTCCTTCCACGTTATAGGGATTTACACCTTTGGTGCTAGTCTCCAGCCCCAGGCCTAAGGAAGGCAGGCTTGGTGTAGTTACGACACGGGCTCCGGGGGATGGGTTGTGAGAAATTGTTATCAGTGGATTCGGTTTCACCATAGAACAGAGGACTCTGATATTTTCGTTTCTGTGAAGCAATAGTGTTAAGAGTACTGAGTGTGTTTTTCAGTTCATGGAGTCTAGTGTTGGTGTGGCGGCCGACGTATCCGTACAACAGGACCCAGACTTATGATATCCAACTCAATGCACGAAAACACCGATTGTGTGTGTATTTCCAAATGTTTTCATTATTTCATCCCAAACTAGGTCATCTCACCAGGTATAGTCTTTTGACCATGTCACATCTGTTTCATTCAGGTTTCCTCCCCACAGACGACCAGTTAGATCCCACAGAGTTGTACGTACATATATCCCACCGAGCGACGAGGCCCCATTATAGTGCCCCCTCCATGTTGAGGCATTAGTAGAGGCACCAGAAGTACTATTTTATGTTGGGCCGCCGATGCCACCATCCCTAGAAGTAGGTGATGCATGCCACTTGAGCACGCTGCATGAGTTCCAACACCATAGGCCACCCAGGTTCCGGGGAGAGACGGACCCACAGGCTGCTGAGGATTGGCTGGAGGCTGTGGTGAGAGTCTTCAGGCTAGTAAGTACACCAGCGGACATCATGGTGATCCTTGCTGCCAGCCTCCTTTAGGCAGCAGGACGCAGATGGTAGAGCCTCATTCTCTAGATACACGACGAGATGTCACTTCTATGGGCAGACTTCGAGAGCCTATTCTGGGTGGAGTTTGTACCAGTCACCCTTTGAGCGGTGAAGATATAGGAGCTACTTCAACTGAAGTAGGGGAGCATGAGTGTACCTCAGTACTCAGAGAGGTTCACAGACCTCTTGCGCTACTCCATTGATATGGTATGTGACCCATTCTTCAGGGCCCGGACCTTCGAGCAAGGACTCAGGTGAGATATCAGAGCTTCACTTATCTCCCACAACATTCAGACGCAGATGGGAGTGCTGGAGAGAGCCCTTCTAGTAAAGAGTTTCCTTGTTGATCAGTCTCCAGTAGCGGGACCCACCACTAGTCGACTTGTAGTAGAGTCTTCTATATCTAGAAGTAGACAGACAACACAGTGGTCCAAGAGGACCAGACCAACCGGTTTCCGATAGCACAACTCAAGTTTAGTTGTGCGGGGAAACCAGAGTGGAGAAAGAGCCAGTCGTGCCAGGATCGGGCAGTGTTACTCCTACGGCATGCTTTGTCACATTGAATGTGACTGTCCGACCCACCTTATAGACGAATAGCAGATAGATTAAGGACCTTCTAGGCCTAGGCATAGGTTTGATCAAGGAGGACTGCGAGGAGCAGGCGATCGGTGCATTGGATCTAGCCATGCAGCTAGTGGTGGAAAATTCTTCGATGTGTTTCCACTACCACCACCAGAAGGACCACCCCGACTACAGGGAACAAGTGGAAATGTGAGATCACAACTTCAGGCAGCTAAAGCATATGACAATAGAGCTCTGGAAGCAGGTGGAGAGGAGCAGGACTAGTTCCAGGCATGGAGGCCTTTGTTATTTGTGCTTCTAGTTTCTGTGTTGTTGTTGTTTGTGGTTGTTATGTGTATTTGTACTTTGACCTGTAGTAATAATATATTGTGTTGTTGATACAGAGAGGTTATGGTTAAAACTATTGACATGACCCTCACTTTCGAGATTCCTACTGGAGGAGACCCAGTGACCACACACTGATGTCGATAGTGTGACTCAACCCTTGGAGGTGAGAGTGATGGTTGGATCTCTTGGTAGTAGCGTCGAGGCCTTACGACATCGTCCATGGAATGATTGTATCATTCATGTAAGGATTGACTATATTAGGAAATGGGTGTGGTTCATCCAAGGGATTAGACCGGGTTTCTATTTTTGGCAAAGGAGAAATCTTAGCAGCTCTTATAGATCGTAGGCGAAGAAGGGTGATCGTCGACCGACTTACCACGTCGGCCTACTTTCTACTGACAAGAGATAGTGCGAGCTACGACGGGAAAGGTTCATATCATCCAAGAGCGGATGAAGACTGCATAGAGCATATGGAAGTCCTATACTGATAGGATACAGATTCCACTGGAGTTCGAGGGTGGCGACCACCTCTTCTTATGGGTCTCACCTCGATGAGGTCTAAAGAGATTTGGCTGAGGCAGCAAGTTATCTCCACGATTGATTAGACTATTCCAAGTTCTCAGCAAAGTAGGCAAGGTGGATTACCACCTACCCCTTTCACCTCATTTTCGTCGGGTGCATGATGTCTTCCACGTATCTCAGCTCTTGAGATACGAGTACGACCCATCCTACATCGTCGACCATGGGGAGACCTTCACAGAGGATCCAGTGGAGATTGAGGATCAACAGGAGTAGGTCCTACATGGATGTTTGATACCTCTGGTGCACATTCAATGGCATCACAAGAACCTCCAGGGAAGCACATTGGAGCGAGAGGCTCATATGCATGCTCGGTACCCCTTTTGTTTCCCTAGAGTGAGTTGTATCTTAATAGGGATGCAAATCCCTAAGGTGGGAGTATTTTAAAGTACCAGAAATATAAAGGAATTTTTTTTAATTTATTTCTAATTTTACAAGTCCACAGTTTCTGACGGCACCCAATTCCGAGGCCCAGTGTGCCCGAAATCAATTTTAGAAGTTTAGCTTGGGTATGTTAAATAATCGAACAAGAGGGGTTTTATATCTTTTGAACTGGTTCTCTAAATTGAAATATGAGGACCCTGATGAATTCGAAGCATCAGTTTTCGCTTAAGGGGACCTTCACCGTAGTTGCATTCTATGCGGGTTGAATGTTAATAATTAGGGAATTAGTATAAAATAAATAAAATTAGTGTGTACAATTTTATATATATCTGGGGTATTTATATCCTACAAAGGGGAGTTTAGGTTGGGACCCAAAACCAACTAACTACCAAAGTGTGGATGTTTGAGGGGTGGTGCCCACATAAGACCCAACCTTTCATTTTCCCCTAAACCCCTTAAACACCCTTCCTTAAATTGGAAACACCCCTTTAATTTCCATCCTCTCCACCTTCCTCACTCCACTAATTCAAGACAAGCCCTTTAATTTATGAGGACCTTTCCTCTCCCTCTCCCTCTCTTTAACTCTTTCCAACATTCCTTAATTAATGAATGGAACCACTTCATTTAATTAATTAATTGTTTTAATGATTGAATTTTAAATGGATTGTGTTAATAAAATAATGAGGGTAGCTTATTATTTTATTTTGGGAGGGATTTCGTTGTGTGAAGGGAGAGAGAGCTCTTGAGAGAATAGTATTCTTCTTCGATGAAGAACTGTGACTTATTCGATGAAGAACATAGTTCCAGAAAAAACAATGACCCGCCAACCATTCTCTTCTCCGCGACAAGGGAGGATACGCCGCTTCATCCTCAGGGACACTCCGACGTCGACTATGAATCCTCACCCCCTGACACCGTCTTCCGCGACGCCCGAGGTATGAAATCAATTATCGAGGTAGGGGAATATTGTTTATTTCTCATTTAAGTGGTTTATACTCCTAAGCATGAGCGTTTATTTATATGATGTTTGTATATTTTATTCTTGAATAAATTAAACCCATTTTGTAGTTGAATGAAATTGTTCGATATTGCTAATTGATAATGCCTATTGTGGACGGTGCGGTCGCACAAACACGGCTTGGCTACCCTCCGCTAGTTTTTTGTGTGTGTGTGTGATGACAGGTGACGATGAAACAGGGCCACAATGGAAATATGAAGTCGTCGCAGTGAAAAACAGGTCCCGGGAGAGCTGCGGGCAGAGACAGTGGGCGAATCGGACCACCGGAGTGCGTGCGGTGGTCTGCGGAAGAAGATGCAGGCGCGCCCCGCAGGCACGGTGGTGCCAGCGTCCGGTGGCGGCAGCGCACCGCCGGAACAGTCCGTCGCAGCTATGCCACGGTGGAGGATGAAGGCCAGAACGGATTTTCCATTCTAGAGATGGAGGGGCGTGGCATTAATCCATGACAGCTAAGGGAGTTCACGCCTCTGCTCGGCCAGCTTGCCGAGCCAGCCGCCCCTGGCCGGGACGGGGTGGGCCTTGGGGACCGGGCCGCGCCGGCCGGGCTGCGCCGCACCAACCAGACCGGACCGCACAAACCAGGCCTATCTGTGACCCATCGTGTCGGACCTAGACCCGAGTTGGGTCGACCCGTTCCGGGCGGACCTTGGGTGGGTTGGGCCGGGTCGAACCGAGCCCAGACCCCCCTTTTTCAGACGGTTTTCAGTTAAACGGCCATAACATTAGCTACACATTTCCGATCAACACACCATTAGTTGTGTAAGATTCCTTATATTGAGCCAGTCGTTTCGGTATATTAAACTGAAGGTTTCGGAAAAGTATGGGAACGACCGAGTTGGTTCGATCCCAAAACCAACTAGGCCCTCAGAGCGGAAACGCTTATAACTTAAGGACTAGACGTACGATTGACGTGTCATTGACTACATTGGATTCCTCTTGATGAGATGGTTATTTTGGCATACTATACGTGGGATTCGGATGATATTGGGGAATTTTTGGGTTTGATTTAGCTTAAAAACCATCCGGGACCCTAGAACATAAAAACTAATAACTCACAGACTGGGCGTTAGATTGACCCGTCGTCTATTGCGTAGAGACCCCTATGACGATGCAGTACTTTGTGTTACTTCTACGTGAGACTTCTTGACACTTGTAAGTAACGACCAGTAGCTCGTGGAGAGGACCCTCCTAGAGATGAGCGTATTGAGTGCAGAGACCTAGTAGCTGTAGACCTGATGACTGCTGGACCTATTTGAATAGCTATGATTCGATTAGCCCAGTAGAGAGAACTGCCAGTATTTGGCGGCAAACCCATAGCGGATGGAGTGCATGGTAGTTGGCAGAAGACATGTGGTAATCGACAGGAGGAGTACCTCTGTAGGCTATTAGGGGAAGCGCCCAGTATTTGGCGGCAGACCCACAGCGGACGGAGCACCCGGTATTTGGTAGCAGACACGATGTACTCAACAGGAGGAGTACCTCAGTAGTCTAAGGATAGTGAGTAGCGACTCAGAGTAATGATAGGGCCACTGTACTCAATAGAGGAGGAGTTCTCCAGCAGTTGTGGTTTCGATAATGAAAATCCTGGTTTGGGCTGATTCAATGACCTTTGATTTTTCCTCCTTGATGAGATGGGTTAGTTGATAACATAGGTATATGTATGGGCATATACCTAAGTAAAGGTTATCTGTTGATATATTTCTTTTTGATTTATTCTTATTGGATTTCGTGAGACCTTGAGGTACTTGGGGTCCCTACAGAGTATTTTTATACTCACCCCTACACAGGCTACGCCCGCACCACGTTTTGTTGGTTGAAAATGACATCAACACTGATCGTGGTTGAGGCTTGTAGAGATGGATGGTACCTGGAGGTCGACATAACTATGAGATGGAACCCGGAGGTGACAGAAGGACGTGGAGAGATGTGGTGTCCATCTGTACCAACCCTTCAGGTAGGAACTCCAAAGGATTATCTAGGAGCTGCTTGACACCTTCCTGTTGTTTTGTGTTTTCCATGTACATTACTGTTGGGCTTGTATTTATGGCCCCTTTACTTTCCACCACATATTTTTTTATATAGTGTTTACTTAGTATTTGCTTATGCTTGTACTCTATTTTTTGTATGTGTTTACGTTTTAAAAAATGCAATGCCTTCCCAGTTATAGGGATTTACACCGTTCGTGCTAGTCGCCATCCCCTAGACTATGTAAGGCGGGCTTTGGGTAGTTACGACACGGTCCCTGGGGGACGGGTCGTGACAAAGAGGGAAGCCTGGGTAGCTATAATGGTGAACTATACTAGTGGGAAAGTGTTCTATAGGTGAATCCACCTAGTATCACTATAATGACTGAATATTGCAACACTAACTAAAGATATTCTTTTCTAAGGGTCATGGTCTTCTATGCCACATTTTTTTAGGGTCATGGCCTTCTAAGACACGTTTTTTTGAGGATTGTGGTTTCTATGCCACGTTTCACTGAGACACGCTGTTTTAGGGACCTAAGCTAAATAACACCCACGAAGCCTCTCCCATATTTTGTGCTCATTGGATACTTTATGCTTATCCTTGTGACACTTTGATTATTTTAAAAATGTACATGTGTATTTTAATTAATGATTTTTCATTTGAAACTATTTTCATTAATTCTATTTTCTTTAAAATTGTTAAGGCATTTATTTATTTTATTAAGATAATATTTTAAATTTATTTGTCATTTAATAATAATATGTGGCACCTTTTTATTGTGTGACGTCCTACGGGGCCTTTGGCTAATACCCTACACACACCCTTGGGTGTATGTTAACCTTGTTTGTTGTGTATTCTAGGTTGTGAAATCATGCATAGTGATGGTGGTTTTGATGTTTTTGGTCATCATGTGCTAGTTGGTGTTCTTATCATGGGGATTCAGATTCTTGTGGTGCTTGAGGTTGGTATTTGAGTTTTATTTCTCTATCTTTTTTGTTCATTTGCGGTTCACAGTTGAGTTGTAGTCTTGAACCTGTTTATAGTTTAAAGGCATGTTTGGTTGTCTATTTTCAGTTCCAGTTTTTTTATCATGTTAGTTGTTTTCCTTTCACTTTTTTCTGGTAAATCTTTCCCACATGTTATTTTTATAACCAGGCACTTGTTCCAACCCACGGGGATAGGGAAGGCCCTTCAGGCCATGTCGCGGACTGGGTCGAGTGTCGGGTCAGATGGCAGCCCGGCCTGGTTCATGAAAAAATGGTATCAGAGGGGAACGTTTTCTCTCTTTGATCTTCATATATTAGAATAGAGTCACAGTAGACTGGAGTTATGGTTGTCGGGACTCGATGCCCAAGCTACATGTATGGTGTCTACCCTGCACACCTCATGGCAGGACTCGAGTTACAAATGAATGTTGAGGGATATCAAATAAAATTTGTTATGTGTGGTAAATATATTATAGGTGAAGTAAAAATGTAGTAGGGTCAGTGGTCCTAGTGAGATCACATGTTCTTGTAAGCCATGTGGAGCTGGGGACGTTATCCTAAAATATCCTCTATGGTGGGGGCATGATTGTCTTATGGTGGCCAACCATATGTCCCTATCACCCGCTGACACTAGTTCCCTCTTGAATCGTTCCTCGTCTATATTTTTTTTGATTCATGGAAGTCTATTTTATTTAAATGATATGATCTTGAAAAATGTTTTAAAATGAAGTTATTTAAAAATAAAATGATGAGTAATGTTTGAAAAGTGTGGGTTGAATGTTTGGTTTTGAAAAACAGAAAGGACCAGTTTTGATCCTTGTTTTTCTTAGGGGAAACTACATGAATTAGTGTATATGGGAAGAATCATAGTAAATGGTATGAGTGGATGTTTACCTGGATGAAAATGAGGTGGTTACTAGTGTGGAACACAAACATGTATGTGTGAGGCCCATGGAAGACCATTAGTGTTTGTGCAACATACCAGCTTCGTCTGTATTTAAAAAGTTATGTTAAAGGAATATTTGGTGTTCTTATAATCCATGATTGTAGGGTGTGTCCTTGTGTTTCAGAAATGTTGGATGTGAAGTGTTATGAGGTGATAATTCTTTTTCAATGACTTTGTGTCTTGATTTTGAATTGTTATTTGTGAGTTGGTTAGAAAGCGTGTGGTTGATGTTTTTTTTTGAAAAGTGCTTTGGGAAGCCTTTGGTGCAGTTCTCCCTACAGGTTTAGCGTTCGCTTGCGATATTTCTTGGCCATTGGAACAGTTTTACCGGGTCCATGGTTTTCTTTCTTAACTATTGAACACCCCGAAAAAAATTAGAATGAGATTAAAGTGCATCTGCAAGAAATTCACGGTGGGATGTCCCTCTAGTTTCTCAAATAATTATCTTACTGAATTCTATAATTGAACCCACGCCACTTTTTACAACTATGAGGATCCTCTGACAGCGATGCGGCAGATGTGAGAGGATTTTTCGTCCCATTGAATTTTTCGAGTCTTCAGGTGTGAAGATTGACCCCATTGTGTATAAAGGTCCTCCCTAGAAATGGTGAAGGAAATTATAGAGGTGATGTGTTAAGGAATTTCAGGGTTAACGATACTGACTAATGGTTTGAAAGAATCATAGTTCTTTCATCAGCCGTAAGGGTAATGTTTGGTGACATCATTCAGCGTGAGATATCTTGAAGAGAGAAGGTAGTTTTTTAGAACCCTAGGAGATTCCCTATTGTCATTGGAGTGTGTCCTCCTCTTAGTGTGTTCTAATTTGTTTGTTCAAACGAGATTGTTTACTGTGCGTCTTCCCTTATTATGTTTCATGGTTAAGGTGAAAAAGTGATGAAATCAAATCATCTCCGCCCATGTTTTGGTGGATGTTCTGTGAGAGGTTTGTTGGATTCTGTGGTGTGTTGTGTTTTTTGTTGTTGTCTCGGTTGCGGTGTGATGAATGAGGCACTAGGAATAAGGATGCTCTATTCTAGGGACATTAATACCTTACTGCGTAGCAGGAGATACTTCAAACATCAGGGCTCCAGCCATAGGCCTCAGAGTGAAGCTGGCGCATGGTCAGGATCCCAAAGAGTGTGTGCGACCCTGACTATATTTTTGTTACGGGTGCTGAATGTAGAATTAGTTTAAATTTATTTATGTGGTTTTTTCATTCCGATGACCCATTTTGGTGTGTGATATTTTCAATGTCTTTGAGTAGGCATGGTCTTCATATTACCTAAGTCCCCTATGTTGCGTCCCACATGATGTAATCATTTTTAGTTGTCCTTATGGGTCTTGTTGGGTAAATAAGTCGAAAATTTGAATAGTACTCATCCATGGATGTAGATATAATGGTCAGTCATAGGTCATGGATTTGAAGCCCCAATAGTTTTCCCCCCCCCCCCACCTTATGGTGGGATTTTGGGACACCGTCAGAAAAATTTTCAATGTTTAGTACCCTTTGTCAGTTCTAATTGTGGGTAAAACCATGATGGGTCTTGCTAAAATATATCTGGAGTGAAATGGTGTTGTCCCTTCTTCACAATAGTGGGGAGTCTTTTCATACCTCCATGTCTCGGTTTCCTAGTCTCATTTTGGGTGTTGGATGGTTTTTAATGATGAGGAGCACTTAGGGCTTTCCCCATGTTGGTCTTTTGATTGTGTTCCTAAAGATGGCTAGGTGTTATGTTATGAGAGTGTTCATTGGTCATGAATGGTCATCTTTGTTCGTTCCAGTACAATGACGTGGTTTTTTTCTTTGGTGCTTGGGGTGTTTTAGTTTGTGAAGTTGGTTTCCGTGGGTGTAAGAGTTCATATCCTTGATTGATCAAATGGAGGTGTCCCAACTCGTTGGGGGTGGGAGACACATATCAAAATGTTTTTTTACAAATTTTTTTATGGTTGTCATTTATGTCACATTCTCTGAGTGTGGTGTGATTTCCTTTTTTCATTTGATTTTCATAGGGATCATCTTTGAACCTAAATGGTATATTGATTGCTGCATTGAGTCTCAATTTTAGTTGTGGATTTCCGAGGACTTAATGCGATATGGTGGAGAGAATTTTTACACCCGCCTCTTTTCCATTAGTTATTTTACAAATATCTTTGGGAATTGGGTAGTCCGGGTTGAAGCTCGACATAAAATTTTGAGTTCATATTTAAAAATGAACGTTTTTCCTTGATAGAATTCATCGCCCAACTATCAAAGCCACACGACCTCACCTGGGTCACCACGTAACCTCGCCTGGTTCCCCGCATGCCTTCCCTATGTGAAAATAATTAAATAAAAGTAATTAATTACTATGAAATCACATTATATTTGTGGTTAAATAAAAATAAAATAAAAAATAATATGAAATTTGATAAAAAATTCAATGGAGTATTTTAATGATAATAATAATAATATCATTTGAGATTATTATTATTATTATTATTATTAATAGAGTTAACAATATAAATATTTTGTGTTCTTATTAATGTTGAAATAATTAATATTATTGTTAATATTACATTAAGATACTAGCACATTATTATTTTAAACGGCTACAAAATTGTGGTCGGAGGGCAGGCCGAGCCTGATTGAAATTTTACATTCTTCTAGTAAGTGAATATTTTTCGCTTGGAGGTGTCCAACGAATGGGCGAGTAACAATCGAAGTTGCGTGAAATTATCTGAGTCGCCATGCGGATTGTCAGGTGTATGGTTAATTAATTTTTTAATGAGACGAATAATGTATTTAGTGAAAAATAAAATAAGTAGAATCAAATGAATTATGAGATCAAATAATAATAATATTACCACAATTATTATAATTATTATTGGCCTTTTTATTAGTCTTTTAATTATGTAATTAGTAATAATAATAAAATTATTATTACTATTCCAATTATTATTATTAATATTATTTTTACATTAATTATTAGTATTATTATTATTTATATTGTTAGTACCATTTTTAAATTTATCATTTCATTTTATGTAATTTAATTTTTTATTAATATTATGATTATTCTAGGTTAGTTATGTTTTTTTCAAAAGTTTTAATCATTTTTTTCTATTTATTTATTTTGTTTATTTTTTTCATTATTTCTATTTCCTTTTTACCTTCCCTCCCTCACATTCTCCCCCTCCCACTATCCCGTCGCGACCTAGCCCCCTCCTCTTTTCATGTTGTGTCGCCACCTCCCAGTCCTATTTTCCTCCCCCACTCGCGTTGTCTCCCAACTCCCTACCTCATTACTGCACCCTGCTACTCCTCTTCTAGCTCTATCGCACAACATCCCCTTTGACAGCTCATCATCTGACATTCCTCTACCCTGAAATTCATTCCCACCACTCTTCCCCTACTCAACCTTGTCCACGTGTTCCACCCCCACATCTGGCTGGCCTACCACCTTTCTTGCGTGATGCACCAAGGCCGATTCACCCCCTTCCTAGTCGGTGTTGCCACTACTAGCCTCAATACCTACACCTGTCTCTACATCACGATCTACGTCTGCTGCCTCCCCTATTAGGCATGGCCAAGCCTGTTGCTCCACCTCCATGTAGGTGTAAACCTTCTCGGATGGATTTTCAAGTCGTTTCATACCTCCATACCTCTCCAACATTCTCAGACATCCCCCCAATATCCCCGCAGCAGGTGCGTTTTATTTAGTTTCATTGGTTCTTCTTTTGAGAGATTACCCGGTTATGGTTTATGCGGTTTTGGTATAGTTTTGAGGTTATATTTGGTCTAATTCTTGTTTTAGGGTTCCATTGAGTTTTTTTGAGGTGTCTATTAAGTTGAAATTAAGATCCGCATAAGATTTGGGAAAAATCCATAGTGAGGTAGGTGGTTCTACTTCTAATTATTATTTGATGAATTAATTTGAATGATTAATTTTCTTAAATCAAATTATTAAATTAATTTTTTTAGTGTGATGTTGGTTTTCATCGAAATTTGATTTTTATTGGAAAATTGTTTATGAGGTTGTTCATATTATGTGTCTATTTACTGTAGAAAACTCTGTAGTGATTTCTAACTTCTATGATAAGGTTATCAATTACTACAAGTGGAGAGAACTATATTTTTGAAAGGGTTTCGGGTGCGTTTGGTCATAAATGAAGTTTTTCTTTATTTTAGTGTTAATGCCAATTGATAATTTCAAATTGTTTTATAAACTTTTACTTTTGGATTATTAAATTATGTGGTTTGTGAAATTGTGTTTTACATTAGTAGCATGGTTTTCCATCAAACAATTTGTGTGTTACAGGTCACACATTAAAATTGTATTCGAGTACATGTGATATTAGAATGTGTTTGAATGTATAATTATTACATTAGTGTGTGTGAAGCCAAGTGACAATTTTTTAACAATTTATTTCTATTTTTTAAAGGTTTATTATAATATTCCAGTGGTGTGTAACGTTTTTGGATAATGTTTTAGTGTGGGTCTTTATTCAAACGGTATATATGTGTGTAAGTGGTGGTTTTTTTAATAATAAGTGACCTTAAACTGTGCAGATGGTTTAATTGAGTATGTAACCTATGCAGATTATGTTCAGAAATGATTTGTGGTGTGTGTATGGTTTTAAAAGAGGTTTTGGGTGTGAAAATGTTGATTTTCTATGTGTAAGTACCCTGTTTGGATTTTATGATTATGTAAGATGTTTTACATGACCTTGAAACTTGCATGAGCACAAATCTGGATGCCCGGGGTAGCTACAAGGGTGGACTAGACTTGTGGGCTAGTGTTCCAAAGGTGACTCGACCTAGTTTTACTATCAAGACTTATTATTGTAACACTAACTAAACATATGATTTTCTATGGGATGTGGTCTTCTAAACCACATTTTCTAAGGTTCTTGGCCTTCTAAGCCATTTTTTTGGAGGTTAGTGGTATCTAAGCCACATTTCACTAAGACACACTGATCTAGGGACCCAAACTAGCTAACCCCCATGAGGCATCTCCCATATTTGGTGCTCATTAGTTATATTATTCTCATATATGTGACACTTTGGTTATTTTATTAAATTATGTGTGTTTATTAATTTATGTATTTCCATTTGAAATTGATTTCTATAATTCTTTTTTCTTTAAAATTGTTCAAGAATATATTTCTTTTCTTTTATTATTATTGAAAATATACTTTCCATTTAATAATTTTCCATGGAATCATTTTTTTGGTTGACTTCCTACTGGGAATTTGGCTCACACCCTACATAAATCCATGGGTGTATGTAGAACATGTTTCTTAAGTATTACTGGTAGTGAAATTGTGCTTAGTGATGGTGGTTTTGGATGTTGTTGGTCTTCACATGCAGGTGGGTGTTGGTATCTTGGGGTTGCAGATTCTCGTGTCGCTTGAGGTTAGTATTGGAGTTTTATTTCTATATCATTGTTGTTCATTTTGTTTTGTCAATTGAGTAGTAGTATTAGACATATTTATAGTTTAAATGCGTGTTTGGTTTTCTATTTTTAGTTCCAATTTTTTTCCAGATTTTTGTTTTTCTATATCTTTGTTTAGGTAAATAGTTCCCACGTGTTATTTTGATACATGGGAATTGTGCCAGCCCATGGGGATCTAGAACGTCATTCAAGACATTTCATGGACTGGGTCGGGCATCGGGTCGTATGGCGGCTCGGCCTATTTCGGGACAGTTAGAATCAATTTTTCTTTATATGGAATTAATTTTTTCAATATTAAAAACCTATAATATGTTTATTTTTATTTAAAATTAATCTATAAATATACATTGGAATACTATTTTATGAAAAATATCATTATAAAATATAAAATGTGTTTCTATTTAATTAAGGTATAAAATCTATTTAAATACATAATTGGATTATTTAAAATATAAATGTCCAAATTAAAATATAAATAAAATCCAAAACATGATTTAACCCTTTAAATAAATAAAATATATTATAGATTTCAATATCTATTGGTAATTATCATTATTCCTTGAAAAATAAAATTTTAAACAATATCCCAAGATTTTATCAAAGGGTAATTTTGAAATAATGAATTGAAAATCGATATTAATTTTTTCTAAATCCATTTATATAACTCTAATATATTAAAACATTTACTCATTAAAAGATGAAAAAAATACATTTTTGAAGAAAATATATTTTTTGAAGAATAAAATGACATCACTAAAAATTGATTGATTATTTTGTAAGTTCATACCTATAAATTAATATTTATTCATGAATTGATATTTATTTCATAAATATGTTATTCCTATTCATACCCAAAAATAAAATGTGTAGGTAATAATAGTCACATTTTCATAATAATATTAATTTTTTCTTTAATCATGATGTGGTGTATCTTGTATTTTATCGAACATATTAATTCCTTTTTAAATACCATGATGTTATAGGAGTGATAATTGATTTTTGAAATCTACACCCAATATCTATATATATTAAGGATTCTCATCCAGAATTTAAATTAAAAAATTAAATATTTTGATAATTATTCGCAATAGGTATTCAAAATGAATGAGGATCTGATAAAGAAGAAGAAAATATAATTTGATGATAGGGTGAAATCATTTGAAAACTATAATTACAGTCTTAATTAATCATGTATTGAATTAGATGTAAATTTGAGAAATATGGAAAACGGAAAATATAACCATAAAATATATTTTAAAGAGTATGTGATTCCACACAGTTTTTTGATAAGATTCTTTCATCTAAAAACTAATATCAATCGAAAGAAGTTATTGAATTATTATAGATAAATATCCTCTATAAGATTATATAAAATATTAACCTATAACCTATTTAGATTTTGTAATAGTTGAATAGTTTCATCTACTAGTGTATGACTAAAGTCAAAATATTTAGTGATAAAGATAAATAATAATACTAAGAAACCCAGAAATGTGTCAAGGGTGGATGTGTGAATATCGAAGAAGAGAATATTTAAAAATGAGTCAAAAAATAATGGGGTTTCTTCCAAACAAAATATTATGTTGTAGAATATTTATAGAGAACACTAATTTATAAAAGACCGATATTTTTGGGATACCATTGCTGTTTTTGGAGGATTTCTCATAATAATAATGAGTTTTGGTAAAATATTTCAACTTATAGCAATCATATAATGATTACATTAAAGGGGATAACTGTTGGAGATTAGAAAACCCTATTGTGGAGTAGAAAATTAAAAAAAATCGTAAATCAGTCTACACTAAATAGATTTTAAATCATTTAATATAACTATTATTACTACACCAAAAAAAATTATAGTGAATAAATGAGAATTTAATAAAAAAACTCAAGTTTACTATTATAATTATGTGAATATAATATCCTATATAAAAACCTGATAAAATAAGACAATACAGCCTTTAGGAGTGAACAAAATAATAATTATAAGAACACTAATCCCATGAAGTCATTAAAAATAGTTGGGATAGATATTGTACCAATAAAAAATTAATGACTCTATTTGTGACGGAAAGAAAACACTATGGATCATTATAAATAGGATATACAAATTACTATATGTGGAATAAATCTGATTTAATTTTTTTTAATCATTTTAAGAGAGGAATATTGGTATTGTATTAGTTCAAGACATCCATGATAATGTACTTGGAAATATTACAAAGATGATAAACTCAATGTGTTCTGAATATTTTTTTTAAAGATTCAAAATTTCAAAAACTATTATTATAAAATGTATAAAAGTTCTCCTATGTTAAATAGTGGAATTGAACTGAAATGGAAATGAACAAGTGACTCCAAAAAGAAATACTGAAGTAATAAATGTCATATATATAAAATAAGATGGTTTATCATATTGAAAAATAATGGTTAATAATTGGGATATCACAACTAGAATTTGACATAAATATATAGTAGGGAAAAAATAATGAATATAACATATTCCTAAATTAAATATAGTTGTTTCAACCAGTACAAAAGATCAGGAGGAAAATCAATCCATGATACCCAATGATGTAGTGATTTGAAAATAAAGGGTAAAATAAGAATGAAGGGTCCTCAATATTCTAGAGTGGTAAAAATTATATTTCCATGTTTTAGATCACAATTTCATACCTATTTTTCTCATTATAACGATAACAAAAACTCAAATTATTATTATAATTGACTATTTGTGTTACATTATAACAAGAAACACCCCTCTTGTTGATGGGGTAATGCATGAATTATAATCATTTCTCAAAATATTTATTTATGAAATATCTTTTCTTTATGACATAAGTCAAGACTATGTAATTCATTTTCTTTAGAAGGGTAGTAATTATTTTTATTAATTTTAATTTATTTTCATAAGTATGACACATATTCATGATTCTGAAATGAATGTGATGAGTTGGACCAGAATTATATTTCCATTCAATTATTTTGGTATTTTTTTAGTCTCATGAGCCATCATGCATGAGATTAGTGAGTGAACATAATCCATTATTAGAATTTGTTCACTATATGATGCTGCCTTGGAAGTTATCCTTGACTTTTTTAATTCATTTTTTATATTAATACCACATTTCCTAAGTTACCAGGATCTTATGATACCATTTCTTTATGTTATGCTACCATGTAATTACACATGATTCATTTCATTTATGGTATCTTGTTATACCTTTGAATCATAAGTTATAATTCTTTATCACGTATATTCAAATAATATTATTTTTAGATCACCCATGTTATTTGTATTCCCCTGGTAATCCAAAATGTTTTAGGATATCAAAACGATTTAAGAGCTCATTATATAGATTGAAATAAATAAGATATATTTTACTATCAATTTAATGTATTGTGAAGATATCCTTCCAAATAAACTAGGACTCATGATCCTTATGTTATAATTAATGTATGTGTGTGTTTAAAAATCATGTAATAGTGTGTGAAAAATTCATATGTATTAATTGATTCTATCAGAGAAAATTCTAGATATATTTGCAGATTAGAACTCGAATATTTTAGTGAAAATTGAGGGGTTTGTTTAAGGATAATATGAATTATAAAACAATATCCTGGAATTTTTTTTATGTATATTGAAATTGGTTTTCAATAAATTACATTTCTGTCATCATACAACAATTGTATGTAGATCATGAATAGTTTAAAGTAAGTGTAATAACTCTAAAATGGAGGAGTAATATTTTACTCAACTATCACATAGAAAAAATATTTACTTATGTGTAATTAATGTGATGGTTTAGACCATAATTTTATATCCCTCTAAGTTATTTTGAAATGTTTTAGTTTCATGATATGTCATTAATGGGATAGGGTAATGAACCAAATCATTGGGGGGAATTTATACCATATGATGTTTTCTTGGGGATCAACCTTGACTTATGTTTATCTCTCGTTTTATTTTTCTTCCATATTTTGTATATTTATATGATCTTATGTTCCCATGTTCTATTTTTTAGGATTCAAACTGATTATAGTAGGCCTCACGATTTTTGGGTTGTAATTAATGGATGTTTTTGTTTAAAAATAATGTAATAATAACGGAAAAAGGCCCAATATTGCTATAGTTGGATTCATAGAAAATTATAGTTATTTTCAGGGATTAGGGGTAGAATAAATTAGTGATAACCATAGGGATGAGTTTAAGGATTAGAAAATGTATATAAAAATATTAAACAATTTTAGTTAAGTATAGAGTGAGTGTTTTCCATGAAATTTCATCACATTATACATAATAAAATTGGGTGAGGATCAAGTACAATTGTACGTAGGGTTAATAACTTCGAAAAGGTAACATTGGGCTATAACTCGACCATCTCATGGTGCACAATAATGTGTCTTATTACACACCTCACATGACACTCCTGGGGGATATGTTTTGTAAATTACTATTAAATTTTTGATCCATAATAAATGAATTTAATAGATGAATATCATCGATGAACATGGTTAAAACTAAACCATCTTGGGTTGATAAGTATAAGGGTGATCATTATTTTATGGTCATAAAAACCAATTTTCAGTTTTTATGTTATTGAAGTCTATAATGATTAACTTTATTTTGTGATTCATTTTTTGTAATATAACCCACGTGTTTAGTATGGGTTTTAGTAAAAATGTTATTTGAGCTATAATTACTTTATATTTTTTGGACACAATTTTGAGGATATAGGTACCTTATAGTATTTATCCTAGATCCAATTTTAAGGTAAAAATATTCAAGTTACATTATTATATTTTGTGGGAAAATAAGAATTATTTAATAAAAACATAGGGATTGCAAAATGATTTTACGATTAATGGTTATATGTGAATGTTCATCATATTTTTTGGAATTATTATAGAAACTTTGTTAATATATTTTAATAAAAATATAACTCGCTTGCTGGATAGGTACTCATCATATCAAGATTATTCGCAAGCCTTAATCCTGTGAATGAAGGGAGATAAGGCTGTAGTACATCGAATTGGCTTACATGATGTACTGGTAAGTATGATTTTGTTTTTACATAATTTATTTGGTGGAAAATTTTATGTTTATTTTTGGAACATATTAGTGGACAAATTGTTTTTTAATTTTTAAGATATTGATGTGAATTCAGATCTTATGTAAATGATTAACTATGTTATGATACATATATATATTTATATTTTAACGTAAAAGATTATTTGGGATTAATTTTATCATGGTTTTGGAGATGTATGTTGAAGGTTATGATATAAACATAGAGGTAGTAACATTCTTTCATGTCAAAGTTATTGAGAATATTTTGGATAAAGGGTTATTTTTTTGAGGAATGATCTATGTTAATCCTTTGTCATTATTTTTGAATTTTGGAGATTAATATATTCATATTCATTTTGGGTATTATATTACTTATTTTAAATATTTTGGTTTTAATAAATATAGGTGTAATATATTTTTTCATTTTTATGGATTTTTATGATTTGTTAAATTTAAATTTTACTGCTAAAATAATAAAAACTTATAATGGATATTCATTCACTATAGTAATATGTGAAGTGGAAATTTATCGAAGCACAAGGAATGGATGAATCACTATTTTTAAATAAAAATATACCATTTGATTATTTTTATGTGTTTATTTATATTGATTGTAAACGCATCACTTATATCATGGAAAATTATTTTCAGCGACAATTTAGGGTGTGACGGAAATATGATGACCCTAGTGCACGATAAGGAAATCGGCGGGTCGATAGGGGAAAGGTGAGAGGTTCTCCAATGAGTGAGATGTCATAAGATAGTAGCAGTTTGAATTTTCTCAATGAAGTGCCTCGTTAGATGAGCTATGATGGTGTTTCATAGAGGATGATGTCGTTGGGGCAGTTTGATAGAATGATGAAACATTTAATGATAAAATTAGTTTTAAATACGCATATGTGACCCAAATGAGGTCAAAGATAAAGAAAGAACCATAAACAATGAAAATAGACGTGGATGAATGACAGGATATTGATTTTACATTGTTTTTAGGCCCCATTCTTCAAGGGTATTTCTTGATGTGGACTTTACATGTCGAAGCATTGGGAAAAATTAATAATTAGCCAGTTGGGGATTTTTATTGGGTGTCTGGTAATGGGGCTTCAAATGAATATATACTAAGACCTTGTTCCCCTGGTTCAATAGATCATATTAAAAGGATACCCCTCATCCTTTAAAATATTTTAGCCAATAAAATATAAAGCGATTGGTCTTTCCGGAAAAACACTGAGATTAAATAAACAGTGACATATTCATAAAATTTTATTATTTAAATATGACTTTAAGGCCTAGATGTTAAATTGGTTTGAATAAATATTATTAAATAATTTATGAAATATATATAAATATAATACCCAATATAAATTTATTTACAAATTATTAGTAAATAAAACATCAAAACATTAATAATGATATTTTATTCGTCAAAAAATATGTTTCATTCAAAAAAGTTTTTTATTTATTTTTTATGAAAGTATTATAAATAATTTTGTGATATTTTAGAAATTCTATTTCAAAAAATTAACAAAATTTTTGAAATCATGATATCTATATTAAATTTGGGAGAATTGGTTTGATAATTAAAAAATTATGATTTTTTAGTGAATTCTGAAAAATGAAGATTTTTTAAAAATTCCATTTCATTTAATAAATTATGTTATTATATTGTTCAATTAATATTTTCATTTCATTTAAACGTGAAAAAATTATTATTTATTTACATTATATATGAATAATTACATTTAAATGACCTTTTTAATGTATATTCATGTATATATATAAGGTGTTTTGGAGTACAATTACATTCAAACACACAACACCATACACACAAACCATAGAGGTAGAACATAGCCCCTTAATGGGATAACCCACCTTTCAAGCTTTATTTTTTTATTACATGGCTCATATACCCATTGGGCATAAAGCATATTACATGGCCCAAATGACCAGTGGATCATCAAGCAGGTATCATTCTGCCTGTTTCACCAATCCTCGGTTGTGCTCACGTCACTACCTACATTATTCACTAAGCCTCTGCCATGCTTGCGTCACTACCTACCTATGTTATGCCTGTGTCACCACCTTCTTGTGTCATTGATTGCATAAATGACTACTTATTACTATAATAGTGCCTACTCCCACACAGATTTGTTCCTAATTCTGAAACATAATTATAGGGTTCCTTTACCTCTCATGTAATCCCCAAACAACAATGGATATTTGTATATGTTTATTTCTAGTTTTAAAAACACTTTTTCTGAATATAGTTTTGAAGTGCATAATTTTCTTAAATTTTATTTAATTATAATAACTCTTAATTAAGAATGATTTATATGAATTTATTTATTATAAATTTATATTTTCAATTTTTAATTCATATATTTATGACTTATATTTATTAAATAAATATAAGAACATATTTTCTTTCATAATTTCATTTTTGAAAAATCAATTTTCATCACAATTTTGAATTTTATTTTAAATTAAATTCTGTGACATCTATGAATTGAATTTGATAAAATGGATTCCAAATTTATAATGCACATAATTTTTATTATATAGTAATTTATACATATTTTTTTCATTTTTAATAAATGAAATAGTTAAAATGTTGTTTCCATGGAAAAAAAATAAAATGGTAAAATGTGTATCCTTATAGGTAATGTGTACAAAATTTTTATATCATGTTTATTTTTAGTCGTAGATGTGTTTCTTGGACATATATATCCTCCATTATTTTATGTATTTTTTTAGGCATTTCTATTGAGAGTGACCTCCCATTATGGAATAGTTTTGGGTATTTACAAAAAACCCACTCCATCTCAATTATAAAAGGGACCCCATTCCCTCAAATATTCACATCTATCAAAAAAATTATGTCAACCATAAAATAAAAAAATATATCCCAAAAATCATTATACACATTCTACTGTAATTGGTATTCCAAAAATTCCAACCATTTGGTCCTAAATAATAGTTCCAAATTTGGTTCTTCTAAGTGGAGGTAATAGTCTTCTGCAAGATCATTCTTCTTTAATTATTCCTTTTAAACCTAAAATTATGTCATAATAATTCCAATGTAATGATAATCATATTTCATATATACTGATATGCTATTATATTTATGGTATAATATTCATCCATCTCATTTTTTATCAAATGGAAAACAAAACCATCATATGTGTGCATGGCGGACTAATACCATGCAAACTGATGTAATTCTATTTCCCAAATTGACTCTCAAATATACTTATGATGATGGATTTAATTTTTATATATGATATAAATAAAATATTAATAATTCATTAAATTTTACATATCATAAAACATCATACCTTTCCATCCATTGAAGAATTATAACATAGTTCTTGTGTTAGATGGAATACCCTCTCCTGAAGCGATGTGATTTGTTTTTATTATTTTATTCAATACATGGATTTTATATGTATGTTTATTTAGAAATATTATATTAAATTTATGATATAGTTATAATTTTGTAAATATAAAATAAAACAATAATTTTTTTGATCACAATTATTAAAAAATGGAAACATTACACATGCGTATGTACGATCTACTGTCACCATGATTGTAATGTAGTACACTTTTTATAAACATATTTCATTATTGGGTTTAAAATTTATAATATATATATATATATATTAATCATTATTATTATTTTTGATATTATGTAAAATTTACCTCATTGATCATAGTCAAACACAGAGATGCCATATTGATGTTATGAACTACACATCTTCAAAACACCTGATGTGGGAAAAACTAATTATATAAATAAATATAACAATTAAAAAATGAGTAAAAATGAATTTATTATAATGTATTAATATTTAAAAAAAATCGTTAAAAAATAATTGATAAAATTTTATTTGGTTGGAGATAAAATACATTCATGTCAAATATGTAACTGTAGGAGAGGGTTTCATTTCAAAACATCCTTCTTTGATGATGATGTTGTTTAATGAACCAAATTAATTTTAAATTTTGTATATAATAACCCCTTAAATATAATATCATTAATAATTAATTATTCATGATATTTTATGTTATAATTCGTCTACTTCATACCTAAAATTTGTGATTCAAAAGTTCCCAATGTGGTAACAATTTATGTTTTAATCTCATTTAATTGTAATTACTTTTTATTAAATTTACACTGTAAAATTATTTGATTATTTACTAATAAAAAACATTAATTTTATATTCCACTATATATTCATGAAATTTTCAAGTAATAGTTCTATTTTCACCTATTTTGTATGTAAAATTATTTAGAATGTGTTTTTAATAAATGATTAATTGATTTATTTCATTGGAATAAAACGATTTCCCTTTCATGTCCATGATTTCATATAAAGGTTTTCAATTGAAATATTTTAATATTATAATAATATTTTTTTTTATTTCATTATTACCCATGTTTAATTTTTTTATAGAAAATTCAATATAATATCATTGTCATTTATTTGAATGATTTACTTTTTAATTTTTAAAAAGTTTGAATGGAATGTTTTTTAACTTATACATCAAGTATGAAATTACCCATTGTCCAAACGATTATTTTTCATTGAATATTCCTTTATAGGTTTTCTATTTTTTCTAAATAAAATTATTTCAAAAATATTTTGTGAATTTTTTACATTTAAGAAGTTATTTTCAAAGTGAAAATGTTATTTTGCTATTGATTAATTTTATTCTTTTTAAAATTATTTTATTCATCAATGAAATCAACATTTAATGTTATGGAATAATTAAAAATTAATTTTAATTGTCTTTTAAAAATATACCTAGCTCTCTATACCCTATTTTTATGTGGTAATTCATTCTGTGTGATAATTTATCAAATTACTTCATTAAGAACACTCTTCTTCTTATGATATGAGGTGTTATTATGCAACTCATTTTTTGTCCATGTGTTATTATTATTTTTTTAGTTTATTATTTTTATTATATTGAACACAAATAAATTTGTTTAAATTGAATGATATGTGTGGAATTATAATTACCTAACCTCCAATTCATTGGTAAATGTATTATTCTCATAAAATGTAATCTTGGGATTAGTGAGTGAACCTAATCCATTAGGTATGTCTCTCCACATTGTGATGTTTTCTTGTTGGTTAGCATTATGTTATGATTATTTTATATTTGAGGTTTTTGAGTAATTTTATATGATACCATGATCTAATGATACTTTGTTATTTTTCCATGTGACAACTCATGAGCTTTCTCTTTCATGATATCATGTCATAACATTGACTCAAAAGTTATAAATTATTATCATGTTTATTACCTTACTAGGATTTTTAGCTCATCCCACTCTTTAATGTATTCCCGAGGTTATCCAATGTAATTTTAGGGGCAAAAAAGTATTTATCATCTCATTATATAGAATAAAATAATGAATTTTTATTTAAGACTCAATATGATGTATTATGATCTTAGTCATCCAATGATAATAGGTCTCATGATCTATGGGTTGTAATAATTGGATGTTCGTGTTAAGAAACCTGAGAAAGTACATGTAAAAGTATTGATTCCTTATATTAATTATGGATAGTGAGGTAAAATGTTTAAATATTATTTTTATTTAATATTATTAATTCCACTCCCAGTCATTCCTCACATGGATTTCATTTATTCTTCTACTAGCTATGGGGAAAATGATATCACCTGAAACTCATAGGTGGTATCAAATAAAAATAAAAGAAATGAATACATTGGATGAAGACTCATCATGAAAACCTAAAATGGAATTTCCCCATTACTAAAACATGTTCATAAAACTATGTCCTGGTTTGTGACATTTTCCATAAAAATAAAACGGTTATCAGTTCACCATTATATATTTTATAAACATTTCAAAGTAAAATAATTTTTTTGGTGGAAAATTATTAAGGTTCTTATATTTATAAAACCAACAATTATTTTCTATGTCAAAATGGAAATTTTATTGACCATTATATCACGGTGAAAAAAAACATGTTGACCAAAAATATCCTGATGGATATCGACATTTTTTTCTTATTATACTAAACATAAATATTGATATATTCTATGTCATTATAAAACAATATGTACTATTTTATGATTAATCGTTAGACCATATAACCAATATAATGATTAAATGGTTGGGATTATTAAAAAGTATTTTTTGAGTCCATATAATTGAAATGACTTAGTGTGTTTCATTATAGCATGGTTTGAGAATAGTTACATGTTAGGTACAAAAAAATAATATTTTCTTTTATTATACTTTGAATTCAATTAATTATAGAGTTACAATCATGAATTTATAGGTTAATTGCAATCTTCATGTATTATGTGTTATAATTATAACATAATTGTGATCAATTTTGACTAAAAACTTAAATTTAATGGGAAATTGGGCCAGAATTATTATTTTCATTGAGTTTTATAGACTATATATAAATTTAATAAATTCCCATCTTTTGATCAATGATAAATCTCATGATTATTATTTTTATAATATAATTATAATCCTTTAAATGAATGGTTATTGTAAGTATTATGAATGTGATGCATTCAAATATGTGTAGATATATTTAAATTTTATTTTTGGTTTAGTAACATAAATAATGAGTTATGTAATTAGTTACACATTAATATAGTATAGAAATGTTAATTTCGTAGAGGAAGTGGGGATTATGAAACTAAATTTATAGAAGCATAAATACATAAAATTATTACATGAGATGTAAATGTTTATCGGGATATAATGATTACATATTTTATATATATATATAGGTTAATATTTATAAAACCAATCAAATACTATGTGTGAGATTGATTCCAAAGAAAACACTTGTTATTACATTGGTCATATAATCATGGATATTCATGTTAAAGTTAGGGGCTTTTTATTTTATTATTTAATTCTTGGTGGAGGTGGATAATCATTAGAGTTATGTAACTGGATCCCACTATGAGATTGAAGTGGAACTTTTATATGACTCTATATGAGATAAGGTACCATCGAAATAGAATTACGATCTTTCATATGATTAATATGGTAAGTAGTTGTACACAATAGAATATAATAATTATATTTTATATGATTTGAATGATGGAAAACATAAATAGATATCTATTAAGGATAACGCCAATGTAGGATCATACATACTCATATATGGGTACTGAACCACTGAAACTAATAATGTATGGGGTCATCATTTTAATGAGAGTAATTTCATTCAAAGTACTGACTGAAAAGAAATAAAACATCGTAATCACCAGTATATGTTTCTTTTTTATAAACTATTTTATGAATCAGGATTATCATGTAAAGATCACTAATAAGTATGAGTTATAGAGTAATTTTAGATAAGAATCTAGGAATGAGATGTTCTATTAAATACTTTAGTTCTACAAATATATTTGGGATTATTATATAAATTAATTTATCTAATTATAAACCAGGGGTATTGAATATTGGATTCCCATCACACAATTTTTTCAATTAATATGGAATGGAATATAGAATTGATGTGATTAAAGGTATGGTATATAAATATATTAGAAAAGGGTAAAGGGTTTCTTCAGTGGAGGTCGATAGTTATGATCTTTGTTTTCCTAGTGTATTTGTTTTATAATTATAAAACTATTACAATATTTTAGACATAAATAAAATGTAAATAATTTTTTTTAACAGTAAGATTTTTTTATTCTAATTTATGAACTATTTCGGACGCTTTCGCCAGGGCGCGCGCGCACATCCGTTCCGTTTGCAGAGGAGGACGTGCGGCGCTTTGTTGCCCCACATTCCTTCTTTCCAAAGGAGGGCGGCATTCGCTCCTTATTCAGGGACGTCTGCTCCTTGATCGAAACGGGAGGATGGGATGTCAGTTCTTCCTCCTTTGGATTCCTCCTTAGAATTTGTCACCTAGTCCGGGACTCCCTCATAGATTTAATACGTAGTTCGTGAAACTCTTCCCAGTGCCATGTTTCCATGGACGCCGGTTAATTACACTGCTTCTGTCAGGACATTCCAAAGGGTTTGGTCAGGGCAGCAACCTTTATTCGGGGGAGTAGTCACGTTGAGGCATCAGTAGCGTGTCTGGATGCTGGGGAACCTGGCATGTCTGTCTGTTATCCCTGGTCACAAGGCTTCTCGAGGGCGTGGAAGCCCAAGGAATCCCACATCGAGCGCGGGGAATTATATGTCATAGACACATATCATAGGTTTTCCTCAGCTTCCCGAGTTTGACACAGGGTATGTCGCGAGTTTAATGTCTAGCGGAGACGGATCAACCCAACCAGAGCAGTAGCTAGGATAGATCGGATTGAGGGATTCTACTTGAAGGGATGCTGATACAGGGGCCAGCCCATGGGCGGCTATGAAGAGGAGCGTATCGACATGGTCTCACCGGGATATGATGGTTCGGGCGAGAATCAGGATGGGTTGTAGGTGGATGAATGAAGTAGAGGGAGAATGAAATGGGACCATCGCTGGGGTGACAGTGAAATTGGGCTTGAACATTGAAGAGGCTTCCTATGTATCCCCGTGGCAGGGAATCAAAGTCCGCATAATTCGGGATGATGCTGGTAAACCGACGTGAAGGTGGGCCTTGGCCCGATGAATGTCGTCGGTGAACCAACGTGAAGGTGGACCTTGGTCCGATGGGCATCGTCAGCGTACCGACGTGAGGGTGGACCTTGGTCCAATGAGTGGTGGTCTTGAGCCTCTGGAAGGCTTCCTATGTACCATGCCTTGACATGGATCAAAGACCCCATAGTTCAAAGGGTTTCATCGGTGAACCGTCGTGAAAGTAGACCCGTGGGTCCACTAATGGTGGGCTTGAACCTTGGGAAGGTTTCCTACGTACCGTGCCTTGACATGGATCAATGTCCTCATAGTTCAAAGGATTCATGGAATATAGTTTAACGTCATGCGGGACGGTAGTGAACCCTGATGTGAATAAACGACGTGCAGTGGGTGTCGGTGAACCGACGTAAATGAGGGACCTTGGTCCAATGGGAAATGGGCTTGAAAATGGGGGCCTAGCACACCGACTAGGAGACGGTTTGGGCCAATGATTGTTGGGCTTGAACCTCAGGGAGGCTTCCTACGTACCATGACTTGACACGGATCAAAGTACTCGTAGTTCGGATTAGGGAATACAGTTTAACGTCATGCGGGACGGGGGTGAACCAATGTGAATGAGGTTGGATCAACCAGATGGTGGGTTTGAACCTCGTAGAGGCTTCCTACGTACCATGCCTTGACATGGATCAAAGACCTCGTAGTTCGGGTTAGTCATGACGGCTTGCCGTCGGACTGGAATTGCAGTTTAACGTCGTGCTGGACGTGGGTAGAACACGGCGTGAATTGGATGATGGGTGGGCTTGAACCTCGTGGAGGCTTCCTACGTACCATGCCTTGACATGGATCAAAGACCGCGTAGTTCAAATGGGGCTTTGTCGGCGAACCGACGTGAAAGTGGACCTTGGTCCAATAAGTGGTGGGCTTGAACCTCTGGAAGGCTTCCTACGTACCATGCCTTGGCATGGATCAAAGACCTCGTAGTCCAAATGGGAATGGGTGTGCAGTTTAATGTCATGCAGGAAAAAGGGAGGCATACAGTTTAACGTCATGCTGGACGAGGGCATACAGTTTTACGTCATGCGGGACGGGGCATGCAGTTTAACGTCATGCGGGACGGAGACATACAGTTTAACGTCTTGCTGGACGTGGGTGAAACACGACGTGAATGAACTACCAAGCAATGTGGCTTGAACCTCATGGTGGCTTCCTACGTACCATTCCTTGACATGGTTCAAAGTCCTCGTAGTTTTCTATGGGTGGGGGTCAGGGTCGGTGCTCACTCTAAGCCCACGTGAGTCACGCTCGTTGTGAGAAACAAGAGGTTGCAAGGACCTGACGATCACGTCGTGAAGGATGCGTTTGTGAGAAGCGAAGAGGGGCTTACGCGTTAGGCGGACCATGGTGATGGAACTTACTCCAGGATTGAGGCCCATGGTGCGACAAAGCGCGGGAAATATGGACCTTGGTCCAATGATGGGAGGTGCCTCGTTCCCTATCACGCCCTTCACTGACCTTGGTAGTGGGGAAGTACGGAGATGCAGAGGTGCAGCCATCCCTTGGGGAAATAGGGTCTCCCTTCTCCCTTGAACATATGCCACTCCAATAAAGAGGATATCATCCCTTGTGGATGGGTGATTCCATTCCCGTGGAGATGAGTGGTGTAAAAAAAGTTCGAGCTGGGGGGACCCTTCGTGAGGGGCAAGAGGTCGGGTCACAGTTTAACGTCATGTGTTGAGGACGTGATGCTTGGCAGTTTAACGTCCTGCAGCTCGGACGAGGTGGGTTCACTCCACACCCCTAGGACCTACATAACCGGTACCCTCTGGTCCTTGGGGAAGGGAAGGTACCAGTAAGGCCATGGTAAAGGGGGGTTGTGGAACGAACCATCAAGGGGTCCACGTTAGCGTGGCTATGCGAAGAAGCAATAGCTGTTAGCGTGCCTATGCGAAGAAGCATTAGGCAAAACAACGCTACGGGTGGTATTGTCCATGGGAATTGAAATCACATCGTGCAAACCTAGAGGGTCACACGGGAAGTGGAATTGCTTAGAAAAGGAGTGTGCTTCGCGAAGTGGAGTGCCTTGGCCTTAGCATGGGGCATAGGTCTGAGTGGAAGGTGCTTCTCGAAGTGGAACAGTGTTCGCGGAGCACTGCCTCTCGAAGAATAGGTGACTCGCGAAGCAGGGTCCTGCGAAGTAGTGTGCTTTGCGATGTGTAGTGATCATGCCTTAGCATAGGGATCACTAGCATGGGTTGGGTGTTTCGCGAAGCATAAAAGCTCTGCGGCTGCCCGGGTTCCCTTGGGAATCCCCTTCCTTCGCGAATTCCCTTGGGCTTCGCGAAGGGCATCCCTCTCGGAAGAGGGGCTCAAAACGAGACAAGGCAGAGGCGTCTCGCGAAGTAGAAGTACCTCGCGGAGCTCATGATTCCCGGGGAAAAGAGTGCTTCACGATTCGGGAGAGGAGAAGCGGGAAGGTCAGATTGTCCATCTTTTGGGACTCAGGGGGAGTCCAGTATTTATAGGGAAGGGGCGCCGTGAAGCAGAACTCGCGCGCCGCCTCTGGTGCTTCGCGGTGCCCTCGTGAACGTCAACGTCGTCCGCGGAGAATTACCGCCCCCGGAGCATCGCGGCGGGCTCTTGAACGTTAAATGCGTTCGCGGAGCATTACCGCCTCTGGAGCTTCGCGGTGGCTCGCGTACGTCAAATGCGTTCGCGGAGAATTACCACCTCTGGAGATTCACAGCAGCTCGCGAACATCAAATGCGTTCGTGGAGCCTTACCGCCTCTGGAGCTTCACAAGGCCGCGATGGTCGGGGCGCTTCGCGACTGGGCTTCGCGTGGGCGCTTCGCGTTGGTGCTTCGTGAGGCAGCACGCTAGCTGTCTTTTTCGTTCCTTTCTTTTGGGCCATATTTTGGCGCCAACAAATGCCCCCCCTCAGACTTGGAGCTGCGGAGGGTGAAGGGTCGAAGTCTGAGGGCGCCAAAATTGTCGGTGGTTCGTGATGCGGCTACGCGAAGGGTGCCCGCGGTGCTGACCGGGGGCACAGATCCGGACGCACCGCGATGCTCCGCGCGGGTGAGGCGCGCAGCGATGCTCCGCGCGGGTGAGGCATGCCACGATGCTCCGGAGTCGCCGCCTATAAATAGGGGGTTCGACCTCTTTTGTCTTCATGTGCCTTCCTTGTCTTTTTGTGCTCTCGACTTCGTGAAGCTCAGCGTACTCCGTTACAGCCCTCCGCGAATCGAGCTTCGTGGCGAACCGCGGGTTTCCGACTCCGACTCCGGGTCAGCGCCAAGCAAACCTATGCTTATCGGCCTTGTCCAGACTTTGTGGCTTGGTATCGCGACCGATCTTCGCGATCCGGCTTCGCGATTCAGCTTCGCGGTCGAGCTTCGCGATCCAGCTGAAAAAAATTCTTTTCTGAGGGCCAGAGTTAAAATGGCCCCTCAAGAGGCTATATTGGGGGTTCATGCAGATGCTGCTCGTCGGGATGAGATGGCCAACTGTCCAGGCCTGGGGGAGATGATCCGAAGCCACTCGGACCACACTTCTTTGAGAGATCTGCTATCGGAGAGTCATAAGGATTATCCGCAGTGCAAGAAACTGACATTGTACGGCTTCGGGCTGAGGGATGACGTCTTTATCCCTGAGGTGAGTAGGGACGAACCAACTTGCTGGTTTGGGAGCATACCATGCCAGCACCAATGGTTCAGGGCGTCCGATGGTCACGCACAAGTGAACTCCACACCCGTTACCGCTGACTGTCTCTACAACCATGTGAACGACATTGACGGGAAGCCACTGCTGCTGGAGACTTCCCCTCCCCTCTACTGTACCATGCTGAAGGAGGCTTTGCAGGATTTGAAGAAGGGATGGTCTGATGAGTGGGACCAGCACCAGGGTAGCAACTTTACTGATAACTGGGCCTGGGCCTACTGGGTAGGCGCCTTATGCGAGGAGTTCGGGGCCGAGCTGAGGAGAGTGGGGTTGTATGAGGTGGTGCGGGCCTCCAAATTCCACATTTACCAACCGAAGCAACTGATGCCGGAGCTGCTGAGCAGATGGTTGTCTAGGACAAACACTTTTCACCTGCATCACAGGGAGGTGGGCGTCAGCTTGTGGGATGTCCACCAGATTTCTGGGGTCTCAATCTTGGGGGCCATGTATGACGAGTTCCTCCCCATCATCAGCGCGTGGCAGGATACGGAGCAAATTCCGCGCCTGCGTCGGCGCTGATGGCACTTGTCCCTAGAGAGGACAAGGAGGCAGTGAGGGACGTCCATTTTAGGAGATGGTTCAAATGCTTCCTGAATTTCCCAGAGAATCGAGAGTTCCCTCCGAGGCCTCGAACTTGTCCAAGGGCGGCCCAACGGGGAAAGGGGCACTCGTATTGGTGGGTCTTGGAGGACAGCCAATGGAAGACTTGGGGTTTCAGTGTCAGCACTGAACAACAGATGATAGTCAGGCTGGCGGTGTTCATTGCGGCTCTCATCTGTGGTTGGATCCTGTTGGTGAGAGATACAAGCATGGGGGTATGGCCCAGCTCGTTTATCATGGAGTCGATGTTGGCCATGGGGTAGCAGATCAATCTGGGTATTCCGATGCTCACCAAACTGTACAGAATGATGCGGCATATTAGCGAGGGCACGAAGCCGCCAAGGATATGCGGGCCCTTCCACCTCCTGTATGGGTGGATCGCAGCGCATATCAGGGGGATTTACGAGTATCCAAACCCCATTTTGCCGCCGGGATCGAACTTCCTCCCCTCCATCCTAAACGCGGTCGGGAGCTTCCCGTTCAAACTGGATGTTCTGATGCTGCTGAATCGGGTGTGGATGGCGGATGAGTTCAACTTCCACCCCATCCCATTGCCGACGGGGAGGCTTAATGATTACGGACGGGGAAGGGAAGAACATCGGGATTACCTCCTGGCCATACGAGGTGGAGTTTTGGTGGCACGAATAGATCGTGAGCCGCTCTGTGAACCGTACACCCCACATCGGTTTGCGAGGTAGTTCCGGTGCCTCCAGTGGCTGACCCCGCAGGTCTACTGGGAGGTGCGTCACGAGGAGCACCCGTGTGTGATGAGGCAGCTGTGGCTCATGTTCACACGGGAAGATGGAAAGATGCGGATTGCATTTCCTCCATCCACCGCCGCTTTTGTATTGATGAAGGAGTACACCATCAGTTGGGAGGATGCTTACCCAGGGGAGATGCTGAAGCAACCAACTATCTGGGTCGGTGACGGTGGGCCTCCTCTATCTCGAGGTTGGGGTCGGAGGGCAGATAGGGCCGCTCGCGGTAGCGGGGCTGTCATGGAGGCGAGACCCGCACCGGCCGAGGGTATGGTAGAAGCGGTGGATCCAGTGATTCTGGAAGAGCAGGGTCATCCGGAGGGGCGTCCACCGAGGGGATTTTGTCGGATATCCACTCAGGCTCCAGGGAAGCGGTTGCGTCATATTGACATGGAAGAGGATGCCATCTTCCCGGAAGCTTGGGACATTTGGGATGTCAACCAGAAATTCCGCATCCCACCCGAGATATGGGCCCACCTGAATCACCTCGGGATGGAATTACCGGGCATAGGCCCAGTCCGGGATGGATTCACGGCATCTCCGGCGGAGGCAGAACAATACCTGGACGAGCTGGAGGATTAAGTCCACTCCAGTGGTGTCCCTCACCCAATGATAGACCGGGTGAGGGTACTGTTGAATCAGACGGTCCCCCCACAGTTATCGGATGCCAATCCGAGGGAGTTCTTCCCCTTGCCGGAGGATTCAGAGGACTCCTCTCGGGAGTATGAGGTTGGAGGAGGGAGCCCGTTGGAGGAGGGCGAGGTCGGAGACCGAGGCTCAGAATCCGACGATTTCACGGAGGCTCTCGAGGTAGCATTCTGAACTTCTTTCCTTACGATCTGTTATTGGGTCACTATGGACTTCTCACTAATGTTTGAGCCATGCAGGAGGAACTTGTTCGCAGGCCTCGTTCTCGCCCCTCGGCGAGTGATGATGCGGGACCGTCAGAACTTGCGCCTATGGCTGCATCCAGTTCCGCGTTTGTTGGGACCAGAGTGCCTGAGGTGGCTCCTCCGGAATCTTCAGACCTTCCAACAGTATACGAAGGGCCTCGCCTCGGGGTCCCGTCAGTACCGGCTCAAGAGTAGTGCCAGGAGGTCGATCTCCGTAAGTCTCCTCTACCGGTCTCCTCGTTGTCACATGTAGACCATGCCAACAAACGTTTGTCCCTCTCTGTCGTACAGTTCTTCGACTAGCATGGGCCGCTGCGGCAAGACTGGTTGGGATTTCTGGTGGTGTACCTCCTAGGGGCATGCCAGTGATGGTGGCGATAGTCCCCCCATATCCTCAAGCTGCGACGTACATCATCACTGGCGGGACCACCAGCAGGGTCGTACCCGAAGTCATTGAGGTGGACTCTGAGGAAGAGGGTCAACCGGTCGGTCCCAGTCTTGTCACGCCTGCTTCGGCGCCAGGTGTCGTAATGGATTCAACACCGGATGTTGATCCTGCTGAGGATTTCTTGCGGGCGTACCCCGCGTACGAGCCTGCCAATTGCGCAGACTGGGATGAAACGACCTCTGACGAGGAAGACAGCAGCATAGTCCACCACCGGTCGTGGAAGCTGATCACGCGCTTTATCAATGACACCCCCAGGCGTAATGGCTGGCCGAAATGGATAGGCTCTTCCCGTGGTTGCGCGAACTGTGTGCTGGGGGAGTGGATGCCCAACGTCCTCACGCACTCATCTGAGATTTTATGGATGAGAAGATCTGGAGCATGATTGTGGGCTTAGCGTGGGCTGGCAGCAGAGGAAGTCGACCAGTATCAAGAATCTCAAGGAGGCTGAAGGTGAGGTTCAACAGATGCAGACCCGAGCAGATGAGCTTTCAGCCTCTCTTGATGCACAATCTGAGCTGGTCTCGCGGTTGAAGGCCCTGCTGGAAGAGGCAGAAGAGCATATGAGGCAGACCTTTGGAGAGATGGCTGTCGTTCAAGCTGGCGAAGAGAGGGCCAAAGCTAGGACTGACGAACTGCACCCCGCCACTGCTGAGGATGAGCGGGAGCTATGTCAGCGGCATTGAGCCTTGGATGCCACAAGCCTACGGGTGGCAGAGCTGCAACGCTCTTTTGACGGGGTCAACCCGTCCATGGGGGGAGTCGACCCCCGAGTATTGTAACAAACCCAAAAACCTTTTATTGGTACTTTCGTGCTTCAAAATTTTCTTTTTGTTTTGAATGTCGTAGCGTGCACGATTTCCACTGTTGAATTGCCTTGTTACATCCCTACAATGTTTGCGGGATGTTCAGCGACAATTCCCCAAGCCCACGTGGGTCGAGCATGATGTCCGGGATTCGGATTACCAGTCCAGATTTCTGAGAGACGGGAGAGGCTTGATCGGAGAAGGAACTTTCAGGATTACCTAATTACAATTCCCTCAGCGTGCTCTTATGCACGAACGGGGCAACGCCAGGGGCGCTGAAATTGGTCCAAATAGATGAAAATGGGAAGCGTGAATTACGAAACCCAAGATTCAGAACACTGTGGGGATGGCGTGACAATAAGGGACAACCGTTAACCTTGGAGGAGAATTGGTACCCTTACTGTGTTATCCTGTAATGGGGACAACAAATGAGGGTCGACCGTTGACCATGTTCGAAACACGGGACCATGTCACAAATGTTGTTGATCAACCCTTCGGGATGTTAGCCCAGGACAGTTGGTGGACCATAGGTCAAAAATCCATACTGTTAAGGGGTCCTTCCAGATATGACCCGTCTTTCGGAACGTTGGCCCAGGACGGTAGGTGAGCCGATGCGGCATGAGACCAGGTCGTTAGGGGGTCCCGTGAGACATGAAAGGGGACGAGGGTCCAAATAAGGGGCACACAAAGCGTGGAATATGGAGTGATGGTTTGTCCGAACAGAATCCAACACATAGGTAGTTACACCACCGTGGTGGGAGTACGCCAGATGGGCACATCAGTTTGATCATGGATCATTCCTTCTTTCAGACAAGGCCTCCCTGGCGAGGGGATCTATCACTTCCCAGTGGGATCTTGGGGAATCCTGATCTTGTTCAGGGTAGAACCGCAGTTTGATGTCATGCATTGAGGACACGTAGACTCCTATAGTTTAACGTCATACGATAGGAAGTGGACTAAAATGGAAGGAAGCGTGTGGCGCGGTAGATATGAAACTGACGTGAATGAGGACATGGAGTCCAAATCATACCACATACCCCCGGAGGAAACTCTTCAGGTCAAGGGACCAAGAGTGAGGATTGGGCTGGGCCTGAAGCAGAGTGGTCGAGCGTTCCTACGTACCCCATGAGGATGGGAATCAAGCCATATGTAGATCTGGAAGCGCATTTTAACATCATGCAGGACGAGGAGCAGCCTGAACGTGGTGGTACACATCCTGCCAAAACTACTAAGCCCACGTGAGTCGTGCTCGGTGTGGGAAACAGGTAGTAGTGGTGGGAATTTCCCGATACAGAAAGGGGCAGGTTAGGGCAAAGGGACGCTCAGTGAATACCGGCCTAGTGACACTAACACGATCATTTAGTTCACCTAGATGCGCGAAGAGAAAATCCGAGTATGATGGAATTTCACTTGAACATGGGGAAGTGGAAATGTGTGAATCATGGTGCTCGAGATTCAGATCACAATGATGGCGGTGTGACGACGGTGGGTAACTGCTGACTGTATTCGCAACGCAGTATCCTGTCGCGTTAGCCTAGAATGGGGACAGACAAATGAGGGTCGACCGTTGACCATGTTCGAAACACGGGACCATGTCACAAATGTTGTCAAATATCTGTAGGGACATTGGCCCGAAACGATTGAAGGACACTTAGGTCCAGCATTCATGGAGATCCCTTAAGCATAGTATCCATGTCATCCGGGGGTCCTTTTGGATGTGGAAGAGGATGAGGATCCAAATAGTGAGCTCACGAAGCTTGGTCGTGGGACGAAGGGAATGTCTGTATGAAAGTCCCACACTTCGGGTTCTTTGTCGAAACACATATGAATACGACAACGAAACGTATTAGAGAGAGGGAGCAGATTCCTTTCCCTTGGGGAGATCATAGTTTAGGGTCGTAGAATTTGGATCATGGATGGGAAGAGACATAAGAGGCACATGGTGGAGTAACTCAAACACCTGGTGCGAATGAGGCCACAATCCCATATCACACCGCACGACCTCCTTAGGAGAGGTTTTTTGGTCAAGGGACCGAAAGAGAAAGTTAGGTTGGGCCCGTGGGGAAGTTCTCGGGCGCTCCTACGTATCTCATAGAGATGAGAATCAACCCTTACGTAGTTCTTGATGGACCTTAGACCATAAATGGGTAAAGGGAGCAGGGGGATGCATGGCATCAAAACCCGACGTGAAGGAGCACCTAAGCCCTACTTACCATGCATTCTCTGGGGAAATGCTCGAGTCGAGGGACCGAACACAAAGGTTAGGCTGGGCCCATGGGGAAGTGCCCGGGCGCTTCTAAGTATCTCATAAGGATGAGAATCAAGCCATAGGTAGTTCTGAAAGGTGACACGGTAAGATACCAGTGTCGGGGAAAAGGGGAGTGCGGGCCTGGCCCTTGCTCTAAAAGAAGCGGAATTTGATAAATCTTGTTTGTTCTTTAAGGTGAATGGTTTTTTTGTGAAGCGATAGGCCTAGAATAGTAGGTCTTGATGTCTCCACGAGGATCAAGACGTGATGGGCGTTGAAAAATGGCATGGCACGTGACCAATACCCAACATGATTTCCTATACAATGAGGTCACCACAATGCAGTTCTGTTTCTCGTCGTGCAGCCAGGACGATAATGTCACAGTTTAGGGTCGTATGATAGGACCAAGCCTGCATTTTATCGTCATGCAGTGCAGACGTAGTAGAGAGGATGCTAGGCGGGAAATGTGCGCAGTGTTATAAAACACAATTGACGGAGACATGATCCCACATCAAATTGTACGCCATCCGGAGAGGGAAACCTTAGGCCGAGGGGCCTATATAGAGGTAAGAGGTGAAACCGTGTAACACCCCGAGATTTTATGAAAAATATTATTTTAATTTCATTAATGTCTTGTGTTGTATTCTACACCAAGATTACCTTGCGCTATACGCAACACCGTATTAGCTTGTAGTATACGCAACACTATTCTTGGACCGTGTTACACACAATTTTGATAAGAGTTGTTCTACGCAACATTGAGTATATATATATATATATATTAAATGTATAAATGAAATATGGTTGGATTCTGTTATACGAAACAACAAATGATTCTTTCACAACACGCAACCCTGACTTGGCTTGCATTACACGCAATCACGACCTTCCTCGATAGTGTGTGTTGTACGCAATACCAGGTTTTAATAAACAATGATATATTATTATAATATTGTCATGAACTAGCCGTTATGAATATTATTAACTAAATTTTGAATTTTATAACATTATTATTCATCTTACACATTTTCTAGAACATGGTATAAGAACAAAATAAATTTTTCGGGTAAAATAAGTATTTTTCAAAAAATACAGTTTTGCCGCCTTTTGATGGCGCACCCAAATTAAATGTAGTTTTTGACATTTTTATATGTTAAATTTGACAAAATAAAATTCTTCTTTTGAATCATGATGTAAAAATTTACATTAGATAATGTTTTGATATTTTCCCGATAACTTTCATATTTTAATGAATAGTAAAAACACGCTGTATTTTAATTAAAAACAACTTTTTTCATCATAATATCTTATGTGGTTAAATTATAATATTGAATGGTTTTAAAGTATAAATAGAATATATTTTTACCATTTAATATAATGTATGTCATTAGCATTGATTTTACCTTGAATTCATAGGTTAAATCAATTCAATCTTTTGCAATGTTTTAAACAAAAACCCGTTTTTATTCGATAATGAGATTAATTTTAATTTAATTTCTGCAACTTCTGTGTATTGAATTTTAAAAAATGGATTCCATATTTGGAATCAGTGGGTCCAAATTATGTTAATAGGCTACTTTTTATTTTTGGGAATTATGAATAATAACTACGGTAAATTTTATTTACCATAGTTAAAGGTAAATCGGGTAATTAAGGGTAAATATAATATTATAAAATAATCCTAACACATGCCAAAATTATATTTTATGGATAAAAGTAAACCCATATCAACTAAGGGTCGGATTAGATTCATTTTATGGACTTTTGACCATGAAAATAATTTAATTATTATTAAAACCAATGAAAGTGACAACATGTCACTCTCTTAAATCTTATAAGTATAATAATTTTAACTTAGTGATAAACATCATAAAACTTCGAACATGAATAGTTTCCAGAAATATAAAAAAATTATCTACATCATGAGAATTTATCTAAATTTTTTGGGATTAAATAATTGTCATTAATTGTGACACAATAGTGATGCAGAAATTATTTATCTAGTGAAAAATCATGAATATAGTTTTTATTAAACTAATAGTGACCATAAAAGGCACAAAACCCTGAACAAAACTTATTGGTCATGTATCCGTAAACTATAATCATCCAATGGTCAAATATTTGACTATTTGGAGTCTTATACAAGCAATTATGACACTTATATTATTTTATTTTAAATGATGCCAAAGTTGTCACCTTCATAATTTAATAAATATAACAATTTAAATATTGTGATTTTAAGATGATAAATTCGAATAAAAGTATTATTGTGAAAGGTAATATATTTATCTTCATCATAGGATTTTATTTTAAATTTTTATGCGACAAATAAGTATATTAAATAATTATACAAAAATGATGTAGTAATTATTTTATTAAGAGATAAACCAAATAAATGGTTTTAAAAATAATAAAATAAATATTATATGAACTATTTAATGTGATCCACTAATTTTATTGATACATATGACCTTTTATTAATATATTAATGTTTTTAGTTTGAACATATCTTCTGTATATATTTTTATTTAAATTCGAATAAATGAATAGTGTCAAAATTGACAGTATTGTTATTTTATAAAAATAACATATTATAAAATTGTTTAAAAATCACAAAAATATTTAAAAATTATAAATTTAAATTTATATGGTCTATAATGTTATAAAGTAAACAATTATGGAAAATTCACAACAAATAAGTAATTATTTGTTATAATTTAAAATTTATAATTTTATTACTACAAATAAACATAAATAGATTAAATAAGGATAAATCAAAATGATAAGGTTTAAAATGAGATACAAACATGTCTAAATTTGATTGGATGATGAGATTACAACCCTATCTCATCTAATCTTCGAATATGAGTCATTTTTGGAGGTTTTTAAGTGGGGTTAGATTTATTATAAATTAACATTTTTAAGAATTCCAAAGGTGCCCCTCTCCTCCCTTATAAAAGGGCACCTCCTCCCTCTCTTCCTCACACAACTTTGAGCCTTCAATCTCGGCCAACCCCTGCCAAATTCTCTTCTCCACTTCCCTATAAACATCCTAGAGGTTCTGGACTTCCTCAAAGACCAATTTTAGTGCCCTAAGAGGAGGTCTCAAAAAGGCGCTTCAAAGAAGAGGTAATTTCCGTTACCGATTCTTTCACCTTTATTTTTTTCTTCCACTTCTTCTTCTTAGGTTGTTTCATTATGAAGTAATAAAATCAGTATCAATCATATACTGATATGTTATTATAAGTATTCAACAATCCTAATTCACCATCTATCCATCCTACGGAAAACAAAATCACCGCGCGTGCGTACGTACGGAATACCGTCTCCACGCCATTGTGTAATCTGTTTTTCCACCAACACCTTACATGGATGGGTATTATGGTGTAAAGAATAACTATACATAGTTATTATAACATCATAATGATTCTGATATATTGTATCATCCACTCCAATTCAATTCAATAATTATGGAAATGATATCATCGCTCGTGCGTACGTACGGACTACCGTCTCCACGACGCGATGAGATTCATTCTCCATGTTAACCATTTAAGAATGATTATAAAGTATATATAAGCAATAATAATGAAATATATGACATTATAAAGCTACTGGATTTATGTGTATATATATGTATGTCATCTACTTAATTCCACTCAATTCAATAAGGAAACGAAAACAGCGTTCATGCGTACGTACGGCCTACCGTCTCCATGAACGGTGTATTTCTTTCCATTTATCGATCCATTATATATATGTATATTCTGAATATATATTATATATCAATCAAGTTCTATAATTAAGTAATAATTATCTAAGTAATCATATGAATAATTACAAGTTAAAACACGAATGACAAATGAGACGATTTTATCCAAAACGCTACTTTAACATGAATTTACAAAAGAACGGGTAATATAAAGTCATAAGTGAACAATATATGATATAATTACAATGAATATGATTCTGTAATAAGTCAATGACATTATTTAAATCATTATACAGGAGGTTCAGACACTTACGAAGCAAATCGGACCTAAGGTAAGGGAAATATCACAATCTCATTTTTATCCGAGATTGATTATACTTTGGTATTTACTGGGGTGTATTTTATCATCCACATCCATGTTTCCTCAATATGTAATATTTATATCTTTCTACAATATTTTATATCCAATTTTACCCTTTGGTGAATTTTTAGTAAAAGATATGAAAGAAATCTGTTTTCGTTTTTCGTACGAGGTACTTTTTTGACTTTTTCGACAAAAGTACGAGAAGAATGTTTTTTTAACTTATATGGCATGAATGGATTTTTAAAACATTATTTCCAAGAAGCATCCTTTACAAGTTTTCATGTTTATTTTTAATCAACTTCTTTTAGTTATATTTTTATGACATGTTAAGAAATGAAAAGTGTTTTTGAAGTAGAAAGGATATTTTCCCCAAGAATGGAGTTCAAGTGTTTTATCAAATTTATTTTCCATCTAAGATAATAAAGGGTTCTGTTTCTATACCTGTTATTACATGGATTTGATTATGTTGTGATGGAAATATTTTTATGAATTCTTTTATCTTATATGAATTGTTTTATGATGTCACGATGTTTAAAGATTCCCATTTTTATTACATGGGTTATGTAATGATGTAGGGTTCATGATTTTGTGGCACACATAAGAATGGTATCATTATGAGATGGGTGGGACCTATATCTCCCTCCAATGCATTGGGTAAAGATTTTATATCTCATGAGATAGACATGGCTGGAATGGTAGGTTATACCGGTTCTGTGAAACAGGACTGAAACGAGGGTGACTCGGTTCAGAAAGAAACCTTTTCCACTAAGATAGTTTTGGCAATGAGTCTTGACTAACAAGAAATGATTCTCTATGATTTTGTGTGTATGACACAAAGTTTCATGTTTTAAGTTATGATTACTGTGATTACATTTCACTGTCATGAGTTATCCTAGGTTATGAAATTATGATCACTTTTACAGGTTAAGATTTCCAAAAGTTATGTTCTTTTGTATATGATGTGATTGATATTTATTTTGTTTACCCTTACTGAGCATTTGATCTCACCCTTTTATGTTTTCTTTTCCCCAGGATATAAAGAAAGGTTTTAGGTATAATAAAAAGGAAGATATTTATGGGAGATGTTGAAGATCATTCACCAGGATTAGAGGATTATATTCCGAGTTTCCAAAGACACTAAACTATTACGGTCCTTGTGTGTGTGTTTTTGTTATTTACTAAGTATTCCGCAAATGTAATTTAATGTCAATGTACGTCATGCTTTGGGTCTCTACAGTTGGTATCAGAGGAAATGATTAGTCAACCTTTGGAAACTAGGATGCGAAAAGGTTAGTGAGATCCCTAGAGACATTTCTAAGGTATTTCTAGGGATGTCCCTAAGGATAAGTATACATATAGGATATAGTCCTAGAACTATGGTAACAATATTAGATTAAACCAAAGATATTAGATATTGAAGTTACTCCCCCTTTATTATGATTTTTTCCTCTCACAGTATTCTTTTTGGGTTTTACAAAATGGCTGGAAACAAGATGATTCACGATAATGGAGGATATGATGGACAATGGAATGATATTATTCATGAGAAACCAAATGAAATGAGATTTGGATGTCCAAACATCATTATTATGCCGAATCAGAAATCTCATAATATGATCAATAAAGTAAAATTTGGTAAGTTTCCTGACTCGGCTAATAATAGAAAGATGGAGTTTCATGATGATCATAGAGGAAAGAAAGTTCAATTTACCCTATGTAAATCATGTGGTAAGAGGCATCAAGGAGAATGTTTCAATGGAACTGGAAGATGCTTTGGGTGTGGAAAAGAAGGACACAAAGCCAGTAAGTGTAAAGGAAAAGGTTCAGTTAACACCAGGGATGAAGATAATGGTATTGCTACGACATCAGCAATGGTTAAATGTTTTAAATGTGGAATGTACGGACATTATGCAAACCAATGCCCTAAGGTAAAGTCTCATGAAGAGAATCAGTATGGTCGTATGGGTAGTATTTATGTGGATGATGATGAAGAGACTACAAATGATATGTGAGATGAAAGAATTGTTGAAGCTCGGTCAATGGTTTAAGAATGTAGTGGAATGATTACATGTTTATCATGTGTAATGTTGTATAAGTAATCTCATGCTACTATGGAATAAAGAGACATCTATGGATTGTTACACTGTTGTCTTTCCTTGAGTTTTGAAAGTGTATGATTAATGTTACCAGTATCCATGAAAGGTTATTCAGATATTTTTGGAATGTAGATGACATGCGCATAATGAAGGGATAAGGAGAATATTAAATGTTTGATAGTATTCATGAGCTCATGAATGATATAAGGAGAAGGTTATATCATGGTTTGAGTATATAGAATTTTTGGATTTTGGTATGTGGAAAGAGTTAACTTTTGACAGAATTCATGTTTTCACTAAGGTTCAATGGGTATTCATTCTTCAAGAGAATACATGATTAAGGTAATCACATGTTTGTAATTTGACCAATAAGATATATCTTATGATATATGGGGGATAAATGATGACATTCACGTGATTGTTCTGTGACATTTCAAGTAATCATTTTCTTTATACTATGAGCTTGGACCGAAGTATTTTAGATAAGCCTAAAGATTAGAATGGATAAAACATTTTTAGATATTATTGATGGGATGTTATAGTAATATAGCTTTAGAAAAAGGACAACCTGCAGGACGGGCGACAGCCCATCGCGTCGGACAAGGCTGTGGGAATCGAACCCACAACCGAAGTGTGACTGGCCTTTATCTCCTACCACTGGCCTACAGGAAGTCCCTGTTTAGTAGAAACTAGTTTTATTATATTAAGCAGTATGATATTTGAAGTATAAGTCCATTTTAGGAACCATATATGATTAATCTCACTATATAATGACTTATGTATATTTAATAACTTTTTCTAACCTTTTGTTTAAGACAGATGGAATGACCCGTCATTCTATCACATGATCTGCTAACACTTCACGAATAACAAATTCAACTTCATTTATTTAAGAGATGAAGTAGAAATTGTTCAAGGAACGAACAACAGTGAGATTGTACCAAAATAAAGTAAGTATTTATTCTAATTCAAATTCATCATCTTTAGGGAAATGATCTTGAAAACCAAAAACGTTGTCCTAGTGCTCTTAAATCTGATTAATCAGATAGTACCTTAGATCGTCACAAATTTATGGATTTGTGATTGTTGGCTTTTCCATAGCCATGTTCTCTACCACTCTCCATCAGAACATGATGGTTAGATTTTTCTTCCATATCCATATTTTCACCTATGTGGAAACCCAGTGATTAGTTTATTTGGGTAACCATTACGTTTCATACTTTTGTTTATAAAGATTGTTTTTGGTATTCCTTTTTACGATGTGGGTTTCTATTAAAGAAACTTTCAAGTAGTAAACCATTTATAACCCCGACGAATTTCGAGGGCGAAATTCATTTTAAGGGGGGTAGAATGTAACACCCCGAGATTTTATGAAAAATATTATTTTAATTTCATTAATGTCTTGCGTTGTATTCTACACCAAGATTACCTTGCGCTATACGCATCACCGTATTAGCTTGCAGTATACGCAACACTATTCTTGGACCGTGTTACACACAATTTTGATAAGAGTTATTCTACGCAACATGGAGAATATATATATATATATATATTAAATGTATAAATGAAATATGGTTGGATTCTGTTATACGAAACAACGAAGGATTCTTTCACAACACGCAACCCTGACTTGGCTCGCATTACACGCAATCACGACCTTCCTCTATAGCGTGTGTTGTAAGCAATACCGGGTTTTAATAAACAATGATATATTATTATAATATTGTCATGAACTAGCCGTTATGAATAGTATTAACTAAATTTTGAATTTTATAAAATTATTATTCATCTTACACATTTTATAGAACATGTTATAAGAACAAAATAAATTTTTCGGGTAAAATAAGTATTTTAAAAAAAATGCAGTTTTGCCGCCTTTTGATGGCGCAACCACATTAAATCAAGTTTTTGACATGTTTATATGTTAAATTTGACAAAATAAAATTCTTCTTTTGAATCAGGATGTAAAAATTTACATTAGATAAAGTTTTGATATTTTTCCGATAACTTTCATATTTTAATGAATAGTAAAAACACGCTATATTTTAATTAAAAAAAAATTTCATCATAATATTTTATGTGGTTAAATTATAATATTTAATGATTTTAAAGTATAAATAGAATATATTTTTACCATTTAATATAATGTATGTCATTATCATTGATTTTACCTTGAATTCGTAGGTTAAATCAATTCAATCTTTTGCAATGTTTTAAATAAAAACCCGTTTTTATACGATAACGGGATTAATTTTAATTTAATTTCTGAAACTTCTATGTATTGAATTTTAAAAAATGGATTCCATATTTGGAATCAGTGGGTCCAAATTATGTTAATAAGCTACTTTTTATTTTTGGTAATTATGAATAGTAACTATGGTAAATTTTATTTACCATAGTTAAAGGTAAATCAGGTAATTAAGGGTAAATATAATATTATAAAATTATCCTAACACATCCCAAAATTCTATTTTATTGCTAAAAGTAAACCCATATAAACTAAGGGTCGGATAAGATTCATTTTATGGACTTTTGACCATGAAAATAATTTAATTATTATTAAAACCAAAGAAAGTGACAACATGTCACTCTCTTAAATATTATAAGTATAATAATTTTAACTTAGTGATAAACATCCTAAAACTTCGAAAATGAATAGTCTCCAGAAATCTAACAAAATTATCTACATAATGAGAATTTATCTAGAATTTTTTGGGATTAAATAATTTTCATTAATTGTGACACAATAGTGATGCAGAAATTATTTATCTAGTGAAAAATCAAGAATATAAATTTTATTAAACTAATAGTGATCATAAAAGGAACAAAAACCTGAAAAAAACTTATTTTTCATGTAAATGTAAACTATAATCATCCAATGCTAGAATATTTTACTATTTGGAGTCTTATAAAATCAATTATGACACTTATATTATTTTATTTTAAATGATTCCAAAGTTGTCACCTTCATATTTTAATAATTATAACAATTTAAATATTTTGATTTTAAGATGATAAATTAGAGTAAAAGTATTATTGTGAAAGGTAATATATTTATCTTCATCATAGGAGTTTATTTTATATTTTTATGCAAAAAATAAGTATATTAAATAATTATACAAAAATGATGTGGTAATTATTTTATTAAGAGTTAAACCAAATAAATGGTTTTAAAAATAATAAAATAAATATTATATGAACTATTTAATGTGATCAACTAATTTTATAGATACATATGACCTTTTATTAATATATTAAAGCTTTTAGTTTGAACATATCTTCTGTATATATTTTATTTAAATTCAAATAAATGAATAGTGTCAAAATTGACACTATTGTTATTTTATAAAAATAACATATTATAAAATTTTTTAAAAATCACAAAAATATTTAAAAATTATAAATTATAAATTTATTTGGTCTATAATGTTATAAAGTAAACAATTATGGAAAATTCAAAACAAATAAGTAATTATTTGTTATAATTTAAAATTTAGTATTTTATTACTACAAATAAACTTAAATAGATTAAATAAGGATAAATCAAAATGATAAGGTTTAAAATGAGATCCAAACATGTCTAAATTTGATTGGTTGATGAGATTACAACCCTATATCATCTAATCTTCGAATATGAGTCATTTTTGGAGGTTTTTAAGTGGGGTTAGATTTATTATAAATTAATATTTTTAAGAATTCCAAAGGTGCCCCTCTCCTCCCTTATAAAACGGCACCTCCTCCCTCTCTTCCTCACACAACTTTGAGCATTCAATATCGACCAACCCCTGACAAATTCTCTTCTCCACATCCCTAGCAGCATCCTAGAGGTTCTGGTCTTCCTCAAAGACCAATTTTAGTTCCCTAAGAGGAGGTCTCAAAAAGGCGCTTCAAAGAAGAGTTAATTTCCGTTACCGATTCTTTCACCTTTATTTCTTCTTCCAATTCTTCTTCTTAGGTTGTTTCATTATGAAGTAATAACATCAGTATCCCTCATATACTGATATGTTATTATAAGTATGAAACAATCCTAATTCACCATCTATCCATCCTACGGAAAACGAAATCACCGCGCGTGCGTACGTACGGAATACCGTCTCCACGCCATGGTGTAATCTGTTTTTCCACCAACACCTTACATGGATGGATATTATGGTGTAAAGAATAACTACAAATAGTTATTATAACATCATAATGATTCTGATATATTGTATCATCCACTCCACTCCAATTCAATAATTATGGAAATGATATCTTCGCTTGTGCGTACGTACGGACTACCGTCTCCACGACGCGATGAGATTCATTCTCCATGTTAACCCTTTAAGAATGATTATAAAGTATATATAAGCAATAATAATGAAATATATGACATTATAAAGCTACTGGATTTATGTGTATATATATGTATGTCATCTACTTAATTCCACTCAATTCAATATGGAAATGAAAACAGCGTTCATGCGTACGTACGGCCTACCGTCTCCATGAACGGTGTATTTCTTTCCATTTATCGATCCATTATATATATGTATATTCTGAATATATATTATATATAAATAAAGTTCTATAATTAAGTAATAATGATCTAAGTAATCATATGAATAATTACAAGTTAAAACACGAACGACAAATGAGACGATTCTACCCAAAACACTACTTTAACATTAATTTACAAAATAACAGGTAATATAAAGTCATAAGTGAACCATATATGATATAATAACAATGAATATGATTCTGTAATAAGTTAATGACTTTATTTAATCATTATACAGGAGGTTCGGACACTTACGAAGCAAATCGGAGCTAAGGTATGGGAAATATCACAATCACATTTTTATCCGAGATTGTTTATACATTGGTATTTACTGGGGTGTATTTTATCTTCCACATCCATGTTTCCTCAATATGTAATATTTATATCTTTCTACAATAGTTTATATCCATTTTTACACTTCCGTGAGTTTTTAGTAAAAGATATGAAAGGAATCTTTTGTCGTTTTTCGTACGAGGTACTTTTTTGACTTTTCCGACAAAAGTACGAGAAGAATGTTTTTTTAACTTATATGGCATGAATGGATTTTTAAAACATTATTTACAAGAAGTTTCCTTTACATGTTTTCAAGTTTATGTTTAATCAACTTCTTTTAGTTATAATTTTATGACATGTTAAGAAATGAAAAGTGTATTTGAAGTAGAAAGGATATTTTCCTCAAAAATGGAGTTCAAGTGTTTTATCAAAATTATTTTCCATCTAAGATAATAAAGGGTTCTGTTTCTATCCCTATTATTACATGAATTTTATTATGATGTGATGGAAATATTTTTATGATTTATTTTATCTTATATGAATTGTTTTATGATGTCACGATGTTTAAAGATTCCCATTTTTATTACATGGGTTATGTAATGATGTATGGTTTATGATTTTGTGGAACACATAATAATGGTATCATTATGAGATGGGTGGGACCTATATCTCCCTCCAATGAATTGGGTAAAGATTTTATATCTCATGAGATAGACATGGCTGGAACGGTAGGTTATACCAGTTCAGTGAAACAGGATTGAAACGAGGGTGACTCGGTTCAGAAAGGGACTTTCTCCACTAAGATAGTCTTGGCCATGAGTCTTGACTAACAAGAAATGATTCTCTATGATTATGTGTGTATGCCACAACGTTTCATGTTTTAACTTATTATTATTGTGATTACACTTCACTGTCAAGAGTTATCCCAGGTTATGAAATTATGATCTCTTTTACATGTTAAGATTTCCAAAAGTTATGTGCTTATGTATATGATGTGATTGATATTTCTTTTGTTTACCCTTACTGAGCATTTGATCTCACCCTTTTATGTTTTCTTTTCCCCAGGATATAAAGAATGGTTTTAGGTATAATAAAAAGAAAGATCTTTATGGGAGATGTTGAAGATCTTTCACCAGGATTAGAGGATTATATTCTGAGTTTCCAAAGACACTAAACTATTACGGTCCATTTGTGTGTGTTTTTGTTATATACTAAGTATTCCTCAAATGTAATGTAATGTCAATGTACGTCAAGCTTCGGGTCTCTACAAACCGGGGGAGAGACTGGCTCCCTAAAAGGGATGTACCCAAAGACAGGGCGTCCGGGCGGTCCTATGTATCCCATGGGAATCAATCCACACGTAGTTCTGAATGGATCTTAGTATATGGTCCTAGAGCTCAGACCATGGGAGCCCCGAAGGATTCCATATTGAAGCTTTGTCCCCCTGACATGCAAAGGTGCACTGAGGGATAGCGCCAAAAGTGTCAAGATTCCACCTGGACATGATGGGGTGGAAGATGATGTGAATCATGCAACCAACATTTGAGGACTGAGGGGGCTGGCGTGAAGATAGAGGATTACTGCTGACCATGTTCACAACACAGCATCCTATCGCGTTAGCCTGAAATGGGGACAAACAAATGAGCATCGACCGCTGACCATATTCGCAACGCCGGATTTTATCGATTTGTTGTCCAAAACCCTCGAGGGCGTTGGCCCGTAATGGTAGGAGAGCCCTTGGGCGTTGTATCCAAGCCGTTCATGGGGGTCCCTCCATGTGTGAAAGGTATTGGAAGCCCGAATAGAGGGGAACATGAAGCTTGACAAGTGGAAGGAACTTGATCAAGTTTAATCTGACACTCTTGGTCCAAGACTAGAGTACTCTTAACACTTGGGTTGGTAGCTGGAAAGAGTCAAGGGACTCAACATTGAGGGTGATCGAAAGATGGCAGATTCCCGGGGGAAGGGGGCACGGTTCCCAAAACCTTGTATCATACCTACATATCCCCCTTCTGGAGAGGGATAGACCAAGTGTCTAAGGTGACCGGTAGATCAGGAGATCTCCAAGAGGTGGGGCTGGACCCGAATCTTAGACATTCCGATGGTCATACGTATCCCATGAGGATGGGAATCAAGCCACATGTAGTTCTGAATGGATCTTAGTTTATGGTCTTAGATCTCGGACCATGGGAGCCCCTAAGGACGCCATATTGCAGCTTTGTCCCCCTGACATGCAAAGGTGCACTGAGGGATAGCACCAAAAGTGTCGACATTCCACCTGGACCTGATGGGGTGGAAAATGATGTGAATCATGCAACCAACATTCGAGGACTAAAGGGGCTGACATGACGACAGAGGATTACTGCTGACCATGTTCGCAACACAGCATCATGTCGCGTTAGCCTGAAATGGGGACAAACAAATGAGCATCGACCACTGACCGTATTCGCCACGCGAGATTTTATCGATTTGTTGTCCAAAACCCTCGGGTGTGTTGGCCCGTAACGGTAGGAGAGCCCTTGGGCGTTGTATCTAGGCCGTTCATGGGGGTCCCTCCAGGTGTGAAAGGTAATGGAAGCCCGAATAGAGGGGAACACGAAGCTTTACAAGTGGATGGAACTTGATCAAGTTGAATCTAACACTGTTGGTCCTAGACCAGAGTACTCTTAACACATGGGTTGGTAGCTGCAAGGAGTCAAGGGACTCAACTTTGAGGGTGATCGAGAGATGGAAGATTCCCGGGGGAAGGGGGCACGATGCCCAAAACCTTGTATCATACCTACATATCCCCCTCCTGGAGAGGGATAGACCAAGTGGCCTAGGTGCCGGGACATCAGGAGATCTCCAAGAGGTGGGGCTGGACCCGAATCTTAGACATTCAGGTGGTCCTACGTATCCCATGAGGATGGGAATCAAGCCACACATAGTTCTTAAGGGTGCATTTTAATGTCGTGCGGGACAAGGAATAGGAGGGATAACTCTCATAACGGCGTGCGCGTGGTGCAGCTATTGCAAACCCGACGTGAATGAGGACGTAGTCCTACACTACGCCACGCGGTCCCCTGGTCGGGGTCCCAATGGCAGGACCCGAGAGGCGAATTAGCTGAACTCAAGCTGGACCCAAAGACAAGGGGTCTGGGCATTCCTACGTATCCTATCAAGATAGGAATCAAGTTGAACGTAGTTCCATATGAGAATCTTAGTTTATGGTCTTAGAGCTCGGACCGTGGATGGTGAAAATTCCCCGAGTAAGCATAGATTTCAACCCAATCCCTAAGCCCACATGAGATAAACATGGTGTGGGAAACAAGGGGGGAAGATCCTTATCGCAATACTTGGGGCGTCCATCAAAGGGGAGTCGGCGGAGAGCCCTGAAGCACACATTTGACATAGCTTGTCCCCCCAACGAGCGGACGTGCACGGAGGAAAAGTTCCAAGAGTTCCGAGACGCTACTTGGACATGATGATGTGATGAAGGGTGTGAATCGTGTACCCGACATTTTGGGTTAATGGGTTGGCGTGGCGATATAGGTTAACTGTTAACCATGGTGGAAACACAGCGTCCATATCACATTAGCCTAAGGTGGGAACAACAAACGAGCATCGACCGCTGACCATATTCGCAACGTGGGATTTTATCGATTCGCTGTCTGAAACCCTCGGGGGCGTTGGCCCGTAACGGTAGGACAGCCCTTGGGCGTAGTATCCAGGCCGCTCTTGGGGGTCCCTCCGGGTGTGAAAGATGATGAAAGCCCTGATGCAGGGATACACAAAGCCTGGAAGGCGGGTGCGGACGTGTCCGAGTAAATCTTGGCGTTCCAGGTAATAAACCAGAGTACTCTTAGGCACATTGGTGAACCACCGAAAAGGGATTGAAGAAACAGCTCAGTAGGGGGAGTTACATGGCGTGGTCATTACATGACCGATGTGAATGAGGACATAGTCCCACACCACACCATATAATCCTCTGATGGAGGAAGGATAGGAAAAGGGGCCAATATGGGATGAGGATTCCCGAGAGATGGGGCTGGACCCGAATCTTGGACATTCAGGTGGTCCTATGTATCCCATTAGGATGGGAATCAAGCCACATGTAGTTCTCTAGATGTAGTTTAACTTCATACTGGACGAGAAGGGGAGTAATATACCCATAAACAAGGGAGGTATGTGGTATGGAGATGAAGCCAACGTGAATGAGGATGTAGTCCCACACCGCACTGTACACCCCGAGTAAGAGGTTGGACGAAGGGGAACGAGAAGGAAGGGGGGCCTAAGATTAGGCACCAGTCAGGAAGGCATGATGGGTCTGTAGTTTAACGTCTTAAAAGAGGACGGGGTTCGGGGACCCGAGGAGGCCAAGGGTCCTGAGGCTGGGCCTCGTAAGGGAAGGCGTACGGTATGGCGAAGAAGCCGATGTGAATGAGGACATAGTCTCACAACACACCGTACACCCCTATAAGAGAGGACATGGGTCGTGGCCTAGAAAGGCCAAGGGGCCTGATGGTTAGGAATTAGTGAGGAGGGCCTGACCTACTTGTAGTTTAACGTCTTGCAATGAGGACGAGGGTCGGGGACCCGAGGAGGCTAAGGGGCCTGAGGCTGGGCCTCGTAAAGGGAGGCGTACGACATGGTGAAGAAGCCAACGTGAATGAGGACATAGTATCACAACACACCGTACACCCCTATGAGAGATCGGGGTTGTGGGCCCGATTGCTAGCACCACCCGGGGGGATGTTTGTCACCTCAGGATGGGGCGGAATGAATCACTGCACTCGATGTCTGGGACATCTCTGGGTGGACCCGAAGATCCAGGACACTGTTGACCATGTTCGAAACACAACGTTCCTATGGTAAACCGTTATGGGAGCAACAAATTAGCGTCGACCACAGACCAAATTCGCAACGATGGACTTGTATCTGCTTGTTTCTTGAAAAACCTCGGGGGCATTGGCCCGTATCGGTAGGAGAGCCCTTGGGCGTAGTATCGAGGCCGTTCTTGGGGATCCCTCTGGGTGTGCAAAAATGATGGAATCCCAGTCAAAGAGTTGGTGAAGAATAGCTATATCCATCCATGAAAGAGGCAAACATCTCCAGGGGGATGTGCACCTGGGTCGAGGCTTGCTCGATGTGAGTCAGGGAAAAAGTGTGCACCCTTCCATGTCATGACCCGAGGGGTAGATTTTGGCTTTTCGGCTGGGCCAACGGACGAAATGTCTAGGTGTTACTATGTATCTCATGAGGATGAGAATCAAGCTATACATAGTTCTTGAAGGCCATGCAGTTTAGCGTCATGCGGGACGACGTAGGTGGATATAAGAACGGGAGTGGGCACATGGTGCGACACTTACAATCCTTGTGCGAGTGGGGTTGCACGAGCGAGGCCAAGAAAGCCTACTCCCTGCTACACAAAGATCCTCCAAGGAAACTATTCCCAGGGTGAATAGTGGAAGAGAAAAGCTAGGGGCTGGGATCAAGATGAGGCGTCTGAGCGTTCCTACGTATCCCATGAATATGAGAATCAAGCCACACATAGTTCTAGAAATGCAGTTTAACGTCATGCAGGATGATGAGAAGCATCTCATTAGGGGATATGTACGGTACGACGATTAATCCGACGTGAATGAGGACGTAGTCCTACACCATACCGTACAATCCCGCAAGAGGGTAGATCGGAGAAAACCAGGGGGCCTGGGGCCGGACCGCGGTCAGGGAGACCTGACCAGCTTGCTGTTTAACGTCTCGCGGTGAAGATGGGGGTCGGGGGCCGAGGAGGCCAAGGGGCCTGAGGCTGAGCCTCGGTCAGGAAGGCCGGACTGGCTTGCAGTTTAACGTCTTGCAGGACGAAGATGCAGTTTATGGTCATGCAGGAATTTACAGTTTAGAGTCATGTTGGACCATAATGTGCAGTTTAAGGTCATGCAGGACCATTTCACAGTTTATTGTCTTGTAGGACGAAGATGCAGTTTAAGGTCGTGCAGGACCATTTTGCAGTTTTGGGTCGTGCAGGACCCTGTTGCCCTAGGCAAAGTATCGCTTGAGGAATTTGGCATTGGTGGGAGGGGTTATACGCTCTCCATCTATGGTCACCAAGGAGTACGCTCCATTGGGGTAAACCTTATGGATGATATAAGGCCCTTCCCATTTGGGTTCTAATTTGGGCGGTTTCCTACCGGGAATCATTGTCGCTCGAAGGGCCAGTACCAGGTCACCCTGTAGAAAAGAGTGGAGACGAACCTTCTTGTCGAAGGCCCTCTCTATCTTATCCTGATGCCTTTCCAGATTGTGCAGGGCACGAAGCCGGTTCTCGTCCAGTGCTTCTAATTCAACTAGACGGATCTCGGCTACCTCATCCGATGTCTGGTGGTCATAAACTGCAGTGTGTAACGACGGTAGCTGGATCTCAATGGGTACGAAGGCCTCAGCTCCATACACCAGGGAATATGGGGTCACCTGGGTAGACTTGCGAGTCGTCGTCCGGTAATCCCAGAGAGCGTTGGGGAGCTTGTCCGGCCAACTTTTCTTGTTCTGACCAACTATCTTCTGCAGAATGTTAGAGAGGGTCTTGTTGAACGCCTCGATCTGTCGATTCGCGTGCGTGTGGTAGCAGGAGGTATCGTTCGACCGGATTTCGCACTTGGCGTACAATTTCTTAAATTCAGCTGCTCGGAAGTTGGTGCCGTTATCGGTGAGGACGGCGTGAGGTACCCCAAACCGGTGGATAATGTTGGAGCTCACAAAGCCAACGATGGAACGGGCCTTGAACTCTTTGAGCGGAACTGCTTCTGCCCACTTGGAGAATAAATTTGTAGCAGTCAGGATGAACCTACACTGGGGGGTTTTTTTCGGTGGATACGGTCCCACTACATCAAGTCCCCATACCGAAAATGGCCAAGAGTACTTCGTGGGGTGGAGGGGCTCCAGCGGCCGATGCAAGAAGTTGGCGTGTACTTGGAACGCGTGGAATCTCTTGGAATATCCAATACAATCATGGATCATAGAGGGCCAAAAGTACCCCATCCTCCGGATTTGATGGGACAGCTTCAGCCCAGCTTGATGGGCGCCACAGGAACTGGCGTGAACCTCTTGCATAACTTGAGGTATCTCCCCTCCGTGGATGCAACGGAGGAGGACACCATCGGAACTCCGCTTATAAAGGATTTGTTCAAGACTGGGGCCGCTCTGGAGGGTAAATTGCAGCGCGCGTCATCGGATTCGCTCGCGCTCGGCCTGGTCATCCGGGAGCTGACCATTTTGGAGATACTCGACAAAAGGTACTCTCCAGTCGGGAGTGGCTTCAACCACTGCGTCTGACGATCCTGGGGCCCCTGATGTGGAGGGTCCGGTGGTGAGATGACTTACCTGCAGGCCATCATTGTCCTCTGGGGTGGCGGGGGCAATGACTCTCTGGTGGGCCACATGTATGATAAAATCATCTTAGTCGGGTTCTGCGAGCGATGCGGCTAACCCCGCCAGGGCATCTGCTTGGCCGTTCTGCGACCGTAGACATGGGTAACCTCTGGTCGAGAAGAGAACTGCGCCATTAGGCGGAGGGTGTACTCCAGCAATAGTGCGACCTCCGGCTTCCTGACGACGTAGTCTCCATTAACCTGTTTGATTACTAGATCGGTATCTCCCTTCACATGTAGATGGGGCACATGGATCTCAAGGGCCAACTCGAGGCCGGTGATGAGAGCTTGGTACTCTGCCCCGTTTTTCGTACAGCCTTCTGACAACAGGAACGAGTATGGCAGGATGGCTTGCGCCGGGGTAATGAAGACAATACTCAGGCCCACTCTGTTGAGCCTGGGATCGTTGGGCCTCCTACCGGTGGGGCTCCGGGAGGCGCCGTCGAAATGAATTTGCCAACACGGGACAACATGATCGACTGAGAGGATCATCTCATCAGGGAAATCCAGGTCCAGGGATTGATCCTCGGAGGATGGATGGGCATCTAAAAAGTCTGCCAACGCCTGTCCCTTAATGTCCTTCTGAGGTACAAACTTGATATCAAACTGCTGGAGGATCACTGCCCACCGTGCTAGTCGGTCAGTCAGCATGGGGTGGTTCAGGATGTACTTTAGTGGTTCTACCTGGGAGACCAATTTCACCTCATGGTGTTGCAGGTAATGTCGCAACTTCTGCACGGAAAAGACGAGCGCAAGGAAGCTCTTTTCGATCGGGGAGTATCTGACCTCCGTATCGAGAATCATGTGGCTGAGATAGTAGAGACTATTCTTAGTACCCTCGTTATTCTTCTGGGCGAGCAGTGCACTGAGGGATCTCTCCAGGGTGGTCACATAAAGGACCAGAAGCTTTCCGGAGATGGGTGGCATCAAGACCGGAGGTTGGAGCAGATACTGCTTGATTTCCTCGAAGGCAGTCCAACACTCCTCATCCCATTCGTAGGCGGCGCCCTTCTTCATGAGCCAGGAAAAGGGCTTACACTTGCCGGCCAGATTCGCGATGAATCGGCGTATATAGGGTAAGTGGCCTTGAAGGCCTCGAAGCTCCCGAATGTTGCTCGGGGGAGGCATTTGGCTGATGGCCTTGATCTTCTCTGGTTCGATCTCGATACATCGGTATCTGACAAAAAAACCCAGAAACTTCCCAGAGGTGACCCCGAAGGCACACTTCAGCGGGTTCATCTTCAGGTGACGGGAACGGAGGAAACCGAACACTTTATCAAGGTCTTTGAGATGGTCCTGGTGCTGACATGATTTGACTATGAGGTCATCCACGTAGAATTCCACCAATGTCCCGAGAACCAGCTTGAATATGCGATGCATGGCCCTCTGATAAGTGGCACCTGCATTTTTCAAACCGAATGGCATAACCTGGTAGCAAAAGGTGCCTTGGGGAGCTCTGACGGTAGTGGAATCCTCGTCTTCAGGGGCCATCCGGATCTAGTTATACCCGGAATACCCATCAATGAAAGAGAGGGCTTGGAACCCGGTCGTGGCGTCAATCAACAACTCTGTCACCGGGAGTGGGAAGTCATCCTTTGGGCAGTGGCGATTAAGATCGCGGAAGTCGATGCAGACTCTGATCTGCCCATTCTTCTTCCTGACTGGCACAATGTTGACAAGCCACTTGGGGTACTGGACCTCCATAACGAAGTAGGATTTTATTAGCCTGTCAACTTCGGCCTCAACCATAGCACAATGAGAAGGGTGCGTCTTCCTGGGAGGCTGCTTAAACCCACGATGTTTTTCTGGGAGGCCCAAACGGTGAACGACTACCTGTGGATCTTTCCATGGCATCTTGTTGTAACTCCAAGAAAACACATCACGGTGCTGTTTGAGGAAGTCTATGTACTGCTGCCGCTCCTCGGGGGACATGGCTGCACTAATCAATGTGGGTTTCGAATCTGCCTTGCTACCAAGGTTCACCTGTACCAGTTCATCAACCGTGGTAGAGTTGCCTTCTTCAAAGGCGGGGGGAGCATCCTCCAGGTCTTCCTCCCCACCCGTTGGGGGACTTCCCGCGACGGAAGATACTTATGGGATATCAAAACCCGAGGGGCAGCTGGTGCCGGCCTGGGCAGTAGTGGTCATCACATCGGGAGACTCACTCGCCATTGAGATCATAGAAATGAAGGCGATCGACCCTATCCCATCTGGCCTTCGTCCGAAGGGGCCGTGTTTGATATTATCAAAGAAGTGGTGATGTGTCGTCTTGAGTCGGTTGATTCCAGCCCAGTGGAAGAGACACGTATAGCGCACCACCGTTGTCATAAGCTTGACGTCCTAGTAACGTACAGGGGTAGGAGGTTCTGCGATGACATGAGCCTGGTTGATGTAGGAGTACGAGGTGATTTTCAGTCGTCTCTTGGACATGGGAACATGCCTTCCTTGTGTACCCGAAACAACAAAACATTGCCCCATGTCGGGGGTCGTGGCCTCCAACCGGTGGATCGGGAGGATGTGGCGTCATCCATGCTTGCCCAGGGGTCACTTTTCACCGGGGCAGGTTCATCCTCGCTTACTAGGATTTTATTATCCTTACTTTTGTAATAACCCGCATCCAGATAGTGGACCTCACTAGAAGCGAATGGGGATGCGTCTCCTTGGAGAACGCCTACTCGACCGTTGAGAGAGTACTTGAGGCACTGGTGATACGACGAAGGGACCGCTGCATGCATATGGAGCCATGGCCTACCCTTCAATGCGTTGTAGGCGGTGTCCTAAGAGACAACCATGAACTAGATGTTGGAAATTAAGCCACCGAACTGGGTCTTCAGGCGGATCTTGTCGACTAGGGTTTTCTCTGTCCTGTCGTACCCCTGGATTCTGAGGTCAGAGGGAGTTAAGTCACCTTCAGACAGACCCAGCTTTCGCAACATCCGGGTCGGAATTAGATTGATTCTGGAACCTGTGTCAACGAGGCAGCGGCGGACTTCCACACCGTTGAAGTGGCCAGTGATGTACCGCGGGCGAATGTGCCCCTGTATAGGAGGGTCCTAATCTTCACCGGAGAACGAGATAACTGCCTGACATTCGACGTTTTCAATCTTCTCGGTATGGGAGGCTTCTGTAGCTTCTACCTCCGTCTCAAACTGGAGGGGGCTCCTTAGGGCCTCGGCAAGTGCCTCGCGCATTTCAGAAGACCGGTGGAGGGCCTCAAGGATAGAAAGCCTCTCCAAAATTCCAGCCAAGTGCTTCAGGACATCATACTTTCGTGCCAAACGCGAACCTCTTCTTACAGGAGGTTGTTCGGCATTTGGAGGCATAGCGAGTCCTGCTGGTTGAATCAGTGATCGGCTAGTACTAGGCACATCTTGCTGCCTACTAGTAGAAGCCTGGAGAGTAGTCGCCAAACTAGGATCGGACAGCAGAGGCTGGCCTGTAGCCGGGAAAGACTGACTGTGATACGAACGAGGCAGCTCCCCCCGATCCAGTAGCACGAACGATGGTGGAGGTAGAGCCGAGGTCGTTAGATGGGGTTGCGCGTGCTGAGATCTACGCTGAGCCTGCTGCCTGGTCTCAGTAGCGTGCACGGCTTGGCCAAAAGTGTCTGCTGACGTACCTCGATGACCAGAGCGGTTACGATTCTGCTGACGTTGACATCGGATGGAAACATTGGGGAGGTCTTCCTGGCGTTCCCCCTCGTAGGGGGTCATATAGGGCTTTACCAGCTCCACGGTGTTAACCGAAGCGTACCCCTGGCTGTCGCTCGAGGAGTCATCCACCGCTGGGCGGATTCTGGGAGGAATCCCCATTTCAGGGGGCATAAAGTCGCTGAGAGTGCGGGATGAGGACGACACCGGCGGTGCGTGTTGCTTCTTCTTACATCGCCGCTGCTTGCCCTTTTTGGAAGAGACCGACTGTGAAGACGATACGGAGGAACCGGCTACTTCTTCTGACGGTTCTGGCTGCTTCAGGCGCGCCCGAATGATACCATGGGCACGGACAATGGTTTTTTGAGCCATCCAATCGTCGTATTTCTGGGATCCGCAGCTAGGGACCTGCTACCACTCGCCTTCACTGTCGCTGCTGATCTCTGATCCTGCAAAGACACCTGCCACTTGCGCTGGTGCTGGGCCCAACTGGACTATGTTGTTGTTGACCTGGTCTTGAAGCCAGTCTTTAAACACATAGCATTGCTTGAGGGTGTTCCCCAAGATCTGATGATAAGGGCAGTAGTTGGGGTGATCGGTGAGATTCGCCTCTGTCGGCCTTCTGCACTCAGGCAGATGCACAATCCCTTGCTCTAGAGCATTTCGAAAGTAGCCAGGGACCTAATTTTGGTTGAACAAATAAGTCTGGTACCTTCTTTCTGGATAGGGGGCCCTGGGGTCCTGGCCCTAACGAGGGGCCGGAGGGGCCTGCTGAGGAGGCGGCGCCTGATTGTCTCGCCTAGGTGACGGTGGCGCATTGCGCGGGGGAACCTGTCGGTTCTGAGGCGGTCGCTGCTGGGCAGGAGCCTGTGCTTGTGGTGGAGGACCTCTGCGGGGTTGCGGGGGTGGTGCCGCCGGCAGTAACTCCAACTTCCTCGGGGCTTCTATTTGGGCCACCGCGGCAGGTTCAGCCCTGTCGGTCCTCCTAGCCGGGATCATAGGGGGAAACAAACGTGCCTAACTGGCCTGTTGTGGGGCTTCCTCAAGGCGTTAAGCCTTATCTGATAAATCTCTGAACCCTACAGGGTAGTTCTGGGTAATCAGGGAGGGTACCAGCTCTGTCTTGACGTTCCCCACACACATCGTCAGTAGTTGCTCCTCAGTCAGTGGCATATCGAGGGAATACGTAAGTCCCTTCCACCGGGTGATGAAATCTGCAACCCGCTCATCAGGCCTTTTCTTGCACTTGAAGAGGTCTGCAATGCTGGTCTTCCGCGTGGTGGAGCTGAACTGGTTTAAGAACTGCCGACGAAGATCCTCCCAACCGGTCACCGATCCGATATGGAGCTAGATGTACCAGACGAATGCCGGACCTTCCAATGTCAGTACGAAACATCGGAGCTTGGCAGCTTCTTGCTGAGCCGGGGTCCCCATCATGGGGCCACATTTGGATGAAAAATGAGCCAAGTGCTGCGGCGGGTCCCCTGTCCCGTTAAAAGGTGAGAAAGTGGGGTTCCCAAAACCCGGAGGTGCGGGCATATCATCCAACCACGCGGGATAAGGCTTGCCATCCGCTGGGACCGCCACCTGCCGCGTTTCCAATGCTTCGAGGCGGGCTGTGAGCACCGCGATAAGATCATCCGGGTGGGGGTCCCTGTCTTGACGGGGATCCCTAAACAAAAGTGCATTGCCAGGTTCTTCAACATGGTAGACGGCTTCGGCCGCTCGTGGGTCAATTGGCTAGACGACCCGCGGGGCGACTGGGGGAACCCGGGCTGGATTCTTCAGATTGCCCCGTCGCTCGGGGGGATTTGGCGAGATCTATCGTGCCCTCTTGCCATGAGTTCTAGCTTCTTCCATGTCTGCAGTAGTAGCATGATCAGGGTTTCCCAGAGGCATCTCACTGGGGGGAAATTTTTCCTGTCCCTACTGCCCCAGCCTGGGATTACCAAAGTCGAGTCGCCGCTTTGCGGCGCGCTCAACCAAGAGTTTGTCAACCAGACTCTTCTTCTCAGCAAGCAGCTAGCGTAACGTGGCATTCTCGGGATCTTCGTCCATTTTCTGCACAGAGGCGGACGGGTCGGAGTGCCTGACTATTCCGACGTGCTCCTTACCCTTGCCGGTGTTTCGACCGAGTACTAGTGACTCGGTGGATACGGGGAGGGCTAGCAGGTTCCTCTACTGACGGGTAACTCTCCCTGATGGGTCCAGCATGGCGGTACGCCCTTGGGGGGTAAGTCTCCATCAATGAATTCATGCTCATCTTCCTTGTCCACGACGTCAGCCATGTGGACCGCGACCCCTCTCGAGGGCATGTCCTCAATGTCACATAGTGAATCGGGCTGCGGTCGGATAGGGTCGAAGAGGAGAGTGGAATAGTGTCCCCAACCACTGACTTGCACATGGAGGGTGGCATCCCTGAAAATTCCATTGAGTTCTTTAAAACTATGAACACATTTTCGTTGAAGGGCACTCTGGTGGCCTGGCGACTCAGGGTGCTGGGCCACAAGGAGTGCGGCCGCATCGACCAGGCGGCACTGCTCACCGATTTCTTCGAAGTGCTCTCGACTTCTGGGGTACACCACCTATTTGTAATGAAGGAGGAAGTGTGTCGCCCAGAGGGTTAGACAAAAGCACCCCACTTATTCAGGGGTAAGAGACTCCGGTACATGAAAATTCAGCGCCGCCGTCGGCCAGAACTTTTCTGGGAAGTAATCCGTTGCGAGAATACTCCAGAAGCTCCTGGGCTTGGACTCAGGGTCTGGCCCTGTGTTTCCCCACTCGTCAGCCGGGGGCGGCTGAGGGACCGGTAGAGGTACCGAGGCGGACCTCTGGAATAGTAAGCTCGGCGGTGGAGAATATGGTGAACGAGCTGACTGGCCGCTGAATTCCGGGCCATCCTCCGAAGAGTGAGGTGACCTGGCCACAATGTCACGATACGACAATCTGATAACCACAGCTTCCAGAACATGAGCCACATCTACTGGTGATAGGTCATGTCATCTCTCTACCATCGTTGGCCCCCAAAATAACTCTCTGTGATCTCTAGTAGAGGTAGAGGGCGCTTCTTGTGAGAAAGGCGGTGATTGCGCGGTCGAGACCTGCGGAATTCCCAAGATTTCTTCCTCTTGGATGTACCTGCGGAGGGAGATGGGAATCTGGTGGACCTCAAATTCCGGGAGAATGAGGCTAACGCGTCTCGTTCCATCGCTGCATCGCTGAATCTGGTGGAGCGGGGAGAAGGTTCCATCGCTGAATCGCATTCCGCTTCCAAGTCGGAGAAGCGGGCAGGTTTGATCTCTACCTGGGCCTTCCCAGGGTTCTTCTTGTGGCGGCGACGACCCACTCTCCTTCCCCGGGGTGGCTCTTTGGGACAGGTTTGACCCCTATCAGGTAGCCTCGGGGCGGCGATGGCACCTTGGCGGAGAGGGCCCCCACTCGAGATATCCGAGGTGCGAGGGGCACCGGGGAAAATGTCGAAGGGTACATGGGGAGGACCTCCATGAACAGAACCCATATAGGCGGAGCCTCTGTTGGAACCGGTGGGAGCATGGGGAGGAACTCCATGAATAACAACCATATAGGCGGAGCCTCTGTTGGAACCGGCAGGAGCATGGGGAGGACATCCATGGTCGATGCGAGTGGAGCGAGGCTGACCTTCACTCCTCGAGTTGCTGGGGCGAGGAGGACCTTCTCCGGTTGCAGAGAGGACGTAGGGAGGTCCACCATGTTGGAGAAGGACAGGATGGATGGTTCATTCAGGTTGGCGTTCGGGGGCAGGAGGATGGACTCCATACCCTGTATAGTGGGCGCGGGAATGGTTTCCGCGCTGAGCGTCACTGCCGCGGGGCAGGTCTTCCTTCGGGATGGGGGTAGCACGAGGAATGCCTCCATGATGAAGTTCGGAGTGGGGAAGGCCCACGCTCTGTGGATTAGTGGTACGGGGAGGACCTCCGTACGGGGTGACATTACCGCGGGTTAGTTCGCGGTGATCACCACTTGGGCCTACAACATGGAGAGTCAACCCAGCCTACCCGTGAGGCGGTTGGGGTCTCGATCCTGGTTGGGTGAAGGAGTGCCCCTACTCAGAGATGCAGGGGATTCACGATGTACATCGGCGGTGGCTCGGTCCACTGTAGCTGTCGATGTCAACACGCCTGGCCGAGCGTCCTCAGCCCGGGCCCGGCGCTGACGTCGGGTCAGGAGAGCTGGTGCAGGTGGTGTAGGGACGTAGCCTGACTTCTCTTCCTGCGGGGCCTGATGGCGATGCTGACGCGGCCGGGCGGGAGCTCTCGCCTGGAGCCCTTGGGTCGGGACCCTGAGCGGGCTGAGCCGGACGGTGCCCGCCTCTTCAGCGTAAGGCGAGGAGTCGTCAAGGCGTTCCGGAGACAGGCTCCCGAAATGGTGGAACGTTGTGGTGGGGAGCAGGGGCTCCCTGCGCAGCCTGTTAGGGTGGCGTTGACGGCAGGGCCTGAAGGCCTCCAGGTCCAGGCGGGCCAAATCCCGAGTTGGGATGACCCCTTCTTCCTCGTACCTGCGCACGAGGTTGTTGATCACCCTTCGCTGGATGACCTCTGATGGGGAAAGGGGACGTGGGCGCCCCATATTCCGCGATGTGGCGGCCGTCATGGCGGTAGCGGCGCTACGTGGGGTGGCCGTGGCGGTGTTCCCCCTGCCCCTGCGTGGGCGAGGAGCAGACGGTGATCACGTCTCTGTAACAGCAACCTGGTTCCTGAGAAACGAAGAGATCAAATCATCAGTACTGAGAGGAAAAGGATTGACAGCCAGTGCCCCAACATCCTTCCATTATCCACGTCTGTAAGAAGGATCCACACCAACACACTTCAGAACGGAGTGCCCCACGTTCTACGGCCCCGACTTCCGGTGAGTTTCATGATAAGCCCGCTATTTTCTTAGCAGGACCAGACGCCGGATGTCTGGATCCGGTGACACGTCAATCTACTGGTTTCTCAAACGCTACTAATCTCCATATTGAGGAGAAGAATTTCACGTCAGGTTCACCATTTCTGTTTCCGACGCTTTCTTTGGGGTGCGCGCGCACATCCGTTCCATCCGCGGAGGAGGACGCGCGATGCTTTGTTGCCCCGCATTCCCGCTTTCCAAAGGCGGGTGGCATTCATTCCTTATTTAGGGACGTCTGCTCCTTGATCGAAACGGGATGATGGGATGTCGGTTCTTCCTCCTGTAGATTCCTCCTCAGAACTCTTCACCTAGTCCGGGTCTCCCTCATAGATTTAATAAGTAGTTTGTGAAACTCTTCTCAGTGCCATGTTTCCTTGGATTCCGGTTAATTACACTGCTTCTTTCGGGACATTCCAAAGGGTCCGGTCAGGGCAGTAACCTTCAGTCGGGGGAGTAGTCACGTTGAGGCATGAGTAGCGTGTCTGGATGCTGGGGAACCTGGCATGTCTGTCTGTTATGCCTGGTCACAAGGCTTCTCGAGGGTGTGGAAGCCCGAGGCATCCCACATCGAGCGCGGGGAATTATATGTCATAGACACATATCTGAGGTTTTCCTCAGCTTCTCGTGTTTAACACATCGTATCCCGTGAGTTTAATGTCTAGAGGAGACGGATCAACCCAACCAGAGAATTAGCTAGGATAGATCGGATTGAGGGATTCTCCTTGAAGCGATGCCGATACAGGGGCCAGCCCATGGGCGGCTATGAAGAGGAGCGTACCGACATGGTCTCACCGGTATATGACGGTCCGGGTGAGAATCAGGATGGGTTGTAGGTGGATGAATGAAGTAGAGGGGGAATGAAATGGGACCATCGCAGGGATGACAATGAAATTGGGATTGAACCTTGAAGAGGATTCCTACGTATCCCCGTGGCAGGGAATAAAAGTCTGCGTAGTTTGGGATGGGGCCGGTAAACCGACGTGAAGGTGGGCCTTGGCCCGATGAATGTCGCCGGCGAACCAACGTGAAGGTGGAACATGGTCTGATGGGCATCGTCAGCGTACCGACGTGACGGCGGACCGTAGTCCAATGAGTGGTAGGCTTGAGCCTCTAGAAGGCTTCCTACGTACCATGCCTTGACATGGATCAAAGACCCCATAGTTCAAAGGGTTTTATCGGTGAACCGACGTGAAAGTAGACTCATGGGTCCACTAATGGTGGGATTGAACCTTGGGAAGGTTTCCTACGTACCATGCCTTGACATGGATCAATGTCCTCGTAGTTCAAAGGATTGATGGAATACAGTTTATCGTCATGCGGGACGGTAGTGAACCCTGACGTGAATAAACAACGGGAAGTGGGTGTTGGTGAACCGACGTAGATGAGGGACCTCGGTCCAATGGGAAATGGGCTTGAAAATGGGGGCCTGGCACACCGACTAGGTGACGGATTGGGCCAATGATTGTTGGGATTAAACCTCAGGGAGGCTTCCTACGTACCATGCCTTGACACGGATCAAAGTCCTCGTATTTCGGATTGGGGAATACAGTTTAATGTCATGCGGGACGGGGGTGAACTGACCTGAATGAGTTCGGAAAGACCGGATGGTGGGTTTGAACCTCGTAGAGGCTTCCTACGTACCATGCCTTGACATGGATCAAAGTCCTCGTAGTTTGAGTTAGTCACAACGGCTTGCCGTCAGACTGGAATTGCAGTTTAACATCGTAATGGACGTGGGTAGAACACGACGTGAATTAGATGATGGGTGGGCTTGAACCTAGTGGAGGCTTCCTACATACCATTCCTTTACATGGATCAAAGACCTCGTAGTTCAAATGGGACTTTGTCGGTGAACCGACGTGAAAGTGGACCTTGGTCCAATGAGTAGTGGGATTTAACCTCTAGAAGGCTTCCTACATACCATGCCTAGACATGGATCAAAGACCTCGTAGTTCAAATGGGAATGGGTGTGCAGTTTAATGTCATGCAAGACAAAGGGAGGCATACAGTTTAACGTCATGCTGGACGAGGGCATGCAGTTTTACGTCATGCAGGACGGGGCGTGCAGTTTAACGTCATGCGGGACGGAGACATACAGTTTAACATCTTGCTGGATGAGGGAGAAACTCTATGTGAATGAACGACCGAGCAATGTGGATTGAACCTCATGGAGGCTTCCTACGTACCACGCCTTGACATGGATCAAAGTCCACGTAGTTCTCTATGGGTGGGGGTCAGGGTCGTTGCTCACTCTAAGCCCACGTGAGTCATGCTCGTTGTGAGAAACAAGAGGTCGCAAGGACCTGACGATCACGTTGCGAAGGATGCGTCCGTTAGAAGCGAAGATGGGCTTACGTGTTAGGCGGCCCATGGTGCTGGGACTTACTCTATGATGGAGGCCCATGGTGCGACAAAGCGCGGGAAAGATGGACCTTGGTCCAATGATGGGAGGTGCCTCGTTCCCTATCACGCCCTCCACTGACCGTGGTAGTGGGGATGTATGGAGATGCAGAGGTGCAGCCATCCGTTGGGGAACTAGGGTCTCCCTTCTACCATGAACATATGCCACTCCAATAAGGAGGATATCATCCCTTGTGGATGGGTGATTCCATTCCCGTGGAGACGAGTGGTGTAAAAAATGTTCGAGCTAGGGGGACCCTTCGTGAGGGGCACGAGGTCGGGTCACAGTTTAACGTCATGTGTTGAGGACGTGGTGCTTGGCAGTTTAACGTCCTGCAGCTCGGACGAGGTGGGTTCACTCCACACCCTTAGGACTTACATAACCGGTACCCTCTGGTCCTTAGGGAAGGAAAGGTACCAGTAAGGCCAAGGTTACGGGGGGTTGTGGAACGAACCATCAAGGGGTCCACGTTAGCGTGGCTATGCGAAGAAGCAATAGCCGTTAGTGTGCTTATGCGAAGAATCATTAGGCGAAGCAACACTACGGGTGGTATTGTCCATAGGACTTTGAAATCACATCGTGCAAACCTGGAGGGTCGCACAAGAAGAGGAATTGCTAAGCAAAGGAGTGTGCTTCGCAAAGTGGATTGCCTTGGCCTTATCATGGGGCATAGGTGTGAGTGGAAGGTGCTTCGCGAAGTGGAACAGTGTTCGCGGAGCACTGCCTCACAATGAAGAGGTGACTCACGAAGCAGGGTCCTGCGAAGCAGTGTGCTTCGCGATGTGTAGCGATCCTACCTTAGCATAGGGATCACTAGCATGGGTTGGGTGTTTTGCGAAGCATAAATGCTCTGCGGCTACCCGGGTTCCCTTGGGAATCCCCTTCCTTCGCGAATTCCCTTGGGCTTCGCGAAGGGCATCCCTCTCGGAAGAGGGGCTCAAAATGAGACAAGGCAGAGGCGTCTCGCGATATAGAAGTACCTCGCGGTGCTCATGATTCTTGGGGGAAAGAGTGCTTCGCGATTCGGGAGAGGAGAAGTCGAAAGGTCGGATTGTCTGTCTTTTAGGTCTCAGGGGGAGTCCAGTATTTATAGGGAAGGGGCGCCGTGAAGCAAAATTCGCGCGCCGCCTCCGGTGCTTCGCGGCGCCCTCGCGAATGTCAACGTCGTCGGCGGAGAATTACCGCCTCCGGAGCTTCGCGGCGGGCTCGCGAACGTCAAATGCGTTCGCGGAGAATTACCGCCTCCGGAGCTTCGCGGTAGCTCACGAACGTCAAATGCGTTCGCGGAGCATTACCGCCTCTGGAGCTTCGCGGCGTCTCACGAACATCAAATGCGTTCGCGGAGCCTTACCGCCTCTGGGGCTACGCGAGGCCGCGATGGTCGGGGCGCTTCATGACGGGGCTTCGCGTGGGTGCATCGCGTTGGTGCTTCACGAGGCAGCGCGCCAGCCGTCTTTTTCGTTCCTTTCTTTCGGGCCATATATTTTCCCCAACATGAACAATAGTCATTCTATATATATGAATGAAATGATTTCTGGAGTTGGGAATATGGTGATGGTATTTAAATTCTTGTCATCCATAACCCTATCTATAATATTAAAGACAATAATGAAATGGATGATTAAAACACCACATATCATTATCATTCTTCCCTTATATATATAAATGAGATAAAAATCCAAATACTATATATATATGGATTTATAAACTCATTTTATTATGAATCATCTTATTATTGTGAAGGTTTTTTATTTGAAAAAATTAACAAAACACAAATTTTCTAAAATTTGCGAGGAATAGTAGAATGTTAGGGTATATACATAGTCACTTATGGGTACCAATGAGTACATAATAAACATATGGGTGAATGAAATTTATAATATTTATTAATTTTATTAGTCAGTATGATTATTTGTTTCTATTAGGACATTTGATAAAAACACTTGAAATTACTAGTTTTCAATAAAATTAATGTATATAATTTCTTAGTTAAAAGTATTAATATTATCTGAGGAAATTAGGGTGGTGAATAATTGATCCATGAATTTTATAATAATATTATAATTTGCAAAAAAAATCACAAAAAAAATCTATCCGAACAACATAGTTGAATGATGTACTAGAGAGAAGGAGTCATTCTCTATTATACTTATTTAGGTAGATAATGATTTAGTGTGAATTTATTTTATCATTTTGGAGATATGATCTATCTTTTTATACATCACCACATTCTATTTAAATCATTCGTAAATACAATATAATATATATAGATTTGGATGTATTTGAATTCTTATGAGTATTTGGTTTTGTAAAGCATAAATAAAACTTCTGGATTCTAGAAAACAAATCTATAATTATAATTTTTTTATTTATTTGTCATTCGAATGAAACATTGGGCTATTATTCTATAATGAAACAAAACACAAATTATTTTTGGCCTGATATGATGTTTTCCATCTGAAGTATCACATGCATTGTGGTGTTAATGGAAGAAAATTGGACTAAGATATGTTCAATAATAGAAAACATGAATTTCTTTTGAGATAAAAAGACATCTGGTTGTACAAATAGTAGTGTAAGAAGATGAAACATAGTTTATATGGGATACATGATTGGATAGTACAATTTTTTATTATCCTGAAAGATGTGTATTTTTTATAGAATATTATGTTCTGGTAACAGTCATAGATCATGAACACAATAACATCCATGAATCCATTAAATGTTATGATTCCTAAAAATGGTTAGAGGCTATGAGATCTTATATGAACTATATGTACACGAACCATGTTAGGAACATAGTGGAAGCACATGAACGTGTGACTTCCATAGGGTTCAAGTGGGTTTTTTCAAAGTAAACATACATGAATGGTATCATTTTTAATTATAATGATTATCTAGATTTAAAATTTTATAAAATAATTCATTTTAAAATCTATAATTACAACATTTCACCAATTATGATGGTGAACATCATTTAGATAATAATTTTCAAATAAGATATTTATGATTATAAAACATATCCACTCTTTGTTAAATAAACATTCAATAATAACAATTTAGTTGGTGAAATATATGTAATACATCCTAATGGTTCTGATGTGACAAATGATAATAATGGGGTTTGAATGTTTTAACAATCCATTTATAGATTAAAAAATATTCTCATATTTAGAATATATGGTTTTATGATGTAATTATACATTTTATTTTCATTAAGAATATTGATAATTCTTTTGTAAATTATTATTTTTGTGGGATTGTTGAGGTTTTTCAGATATTATACAATTTGGAAATTCTAATTGTAACACCCCAAGCATCCACGGTACGTTTCCCTTTGAATATTGTAATAGCTTGAATTGTATGCGACTTCGAGATTCTAACACACCGTGAAAAATCAAACTAGCCGTTATGAATAGTAATACACACTTTTTGAAATATTATAAATTTTATCTTTCAAAATGGACTTCATTTTTGGATTCAGAATATCGAATTTAGCTTAGGTTGAATTTTTGGTATTTTTCTGAAAACATTCAATTTTTTTATGAATAGTGAAAAACACGGAGCTATAGTTTAAAACCGAATTTTTATTTAATTTACTATTTATTTTATTTAAATTTTTTTTCGGTAAAAATAGATACATAGTACCTATATAAGTTCAATATAATTCATTGGGATCAGTTTATAATAATTGTATATATAGAAAAAATTTATTGAACTTTCTAACCATATTTTACCCACCTCCTAAGAGAATTCAAAAATTTGAATAAAACATAATTTTATCGCTTTTGTGAATTTAATTTCAAAAATAAAAGAGACACGGTTGATATCAATAAGTAAAATTTGGATCAATAAGATAAAAATATTTTTTGGTGAGTAGTATCTTTTGACTTTTATTTACAATGGTTAAAAGTAAATAGGGTAATTAAAGGTAAAAATGATATTATTATTACCCTAACACATGTCCTAATTCTATTGGATAAGTGTAATTCGACCAAAAAACTTTAGGAATAAATTATGGTCCTTTAGGACCACTTTGATTAGATTCAAACATTTATTATTATTTAATTCAACGAATAGTTAAAAGAGTTAAATTCAAAGCTTAATAACTGAACCATTATTAATATAGTATTATCCATAAGATAAATTTGATTATAAATATTCATTATAAATAAAAAATTATTTCCTACATAATGAAATTTTATTTATATTTTTATACATTAATTAATTTAATTTATTTATGACACAATGATGATGCAGTAATTACATAATCAATGAAATATTAAAATATTTGACATTATAAATATTCCAATAAATGTAATTTGATACTTTTTATGAATTTAACTAATTTTATAAGTTAATATTACATATTAGGGTTGTTAAGATGAATTTGTTTCTAAGTAATAATGTTGTTATGAATTTAGCGAAAAAAATTCCAAATAGTGTCGAAATTGACTTAAAATAGTTTTTAAAACAAATATTATATTATTCTATGATATTATATTCCTAAAAATATAAGGATTGGAAAAAAGTCTTATATAATAATAGTTGTATTATTAATGAACCACTTAGGGTCATCTTGGAAGTATATTGTACGTTTATTTACCATATAATATAAAAATATAAAGAGACAAGGTATATGTCAAACTATTTAACTAAGAGTTAAATCTAAAAGATTAGGTTAATATAGTGACCAAATACTTTCTAAAAGCTATTGGTTGGGTGGTTTTCAACCCATAAACATGTTATAATTTAAATAATCCATTTTGTGGCCATTAGAAAATGAAACTGATTTTATTATAAAATAACATTTCTAGCATTTCCTAAGGTTCCCCTCACCCCTCTTATAAAAGAGAACTCCCCCTTCTCTCTAATTCACATTTTCAAAGCCATTTGGCACGGCCGACCCCTTCCCAAATACCCTCTCAACGGTCCTCCCTTAATTCTAGAGGCCTTAAATTAGTTATAAATCCAACCTAAGGAGCCCTTTTGATCAAATCAAAAGGAAGAACCCGAAGAAGAGGTTAATATTTCATCACCTCTTTCATGTTCCTTTCTTCTTCTACTTCCTCTTTCATTGTTATTTTCATTCTAAAATAATAACTGCAATATATTCTATATACGGTAATGTAATTATAAATATTTCACAACTATATTCATTATTCTATCCATATTTTAAATTACATGTCACCATACGTGAGTAAACACGACTTACCATCTCCACGTCATGGTGTAATTGTTATTCAATACATTATTATTATGATGGTTTTAATAATGATGTGTAATTATTGTAAATAATAAATATAAAATGATATTGATTCTTTATATATGATATAACATCCAATTAAATATTATTATAATATCAAAATAATGATATTGTCACTCATGCGTACGTACGGATTACTGTCTCCACGAACGTGATGAGATTCATTCCCCCTCATATCCATTCAAGAATAATTTTCATTTGATTATTGAAAATAATGTTTAGAGACGTGATATAATTCATTATATGAATAAGATACATCCCATCCATAACCAATATGACTCACATAACAAATAATATAATGAAAAATGAATCTGTTAACAACTGAAATGACGATAATACTATGATATTATTAACAAAGCAATGTTAAAGATCATAAATGATATCATATTGATGTATATGAATCTTGTATAATTTAATAACAATTATTTCACCATTATACTGGAGGTCAACCTACCCTCAGCGAAGGAAAAGTACAAAGTAAGGGGTTTCTTATCTCACTTTTAACTTCGGGAGGTTTCCATTGTTCGCAATTTATTTATTTCATGTGATGTATTATGTATTTCCATTTGATATATATTATCATTATTCTGTTTATATTCATGTATTTCTATGATTCATTTGGTTGTTATTAACTTTTTCTCATATGACTCGATTGATTACAATGATGTAAGGGTTTTTCATCTCACTTTTATTCCCGTGAGATTCATGCTATATTGGACACTATTTCATTTTTTGTGGAGTATGTGGTGACCCTGATTGTATTATTTTTGTAATATAATTTAATTAATGGGTATTTACATCTACATTTTATGATACTTTTTTCATGGGGTGTATGTTTCATAAGTTACCAAATCAATAAGGAAATTTCAAATTTCAATTTCCACTCATTGGGCTTTACGCATACTTCATTGATTATTTTACTCCATTATTATGTGTGGAATCAATATTTACTATTTGTGTAGTAATTTCAACTCCCCTTTCTGTTGATATTCTTTTTACAGACATAATCACTCCATTAATAAATTCTTAATTCATCGACATGAACTTGATAAGAGTAATTTTTACTCAATCTCTATTTATTGAGTTAAACATCCAATTCATTGGTGTTGTTTTTACAAGAATATATGTTAATGTCCTCATATTGGTTTACAATGAATATCCAATCATATTGAGTGTATTTATATTTTTCACACATAATTATGTCATTTAATTTACCTTAACCTAAGGATACAGTCTTTATAAGGGACTTTATCTCAATTTACATCCCATTGAGACTTCTTTATTCTTATGATCCAATTAACTTTTATATGGTTTATATATAGTACATTGACATAGTATATCATGAAATCCTTTATTCTCATGATATTATAAGGTTTTAATTATCTCAATTATTTGTATTCAAGCATCTATCATTTGGTCAGGAACTCTAACAAAAATATCATTTTAAATGTTTTAATGATTTATCAATATAAATATTTATTATTAATGTCCATGTTTTAAAAATGGTTTTAATGATTTATTTATATGGAAATTAATGTTTTAAAATTAAATTACATTTTAAAATTTTCAAATTGGTATGGGAAACTATGATTCCAAAATCAATTTTGAAATGGCATCTTGGAAAATATTGTGACTTTTAAATGTTTTCAATAAAAAAGGTTGATATTTTCCTCAAATAGTTTTGATGATTATTTTCATTTATGTCAATATCCTTCATTATTCTCAATTATGGTTAATCTATTTCAATACAGTCTTCCTTATTGTATTGAATGAATTATGTTTGACTACAGATTTGATACTTCAAAACCATTCATGTTCTGTAGATTAAGTATTGATATTTCGTATGCTAGTTTTAATACGAATGTTTATGTTATGTTTCAAATCATTCCTATGAGGAATGAATTGGACTTAGTAAGTGACTGGTGGAGCACACTATAGATCCTCGATGTATCGGTAGGTCTCATGACACAAACTAGTTTCCTAGAACAAGGCTTTACAAAATCGTATTTGTAGTCTTGGAATAAGGGCTTAACTATGTGATTATGCAGTATGGAATTATACATTCCATCATTATGAATGTAGATATTGGCATTGCATGTGATCATTCGACATGTATAATATCCATGTGAATAATTAAATGGAATTATTTGATTTTATCATTGGAATATTATTCTGAAATACATGTTTAAAATGCTTTTGTTTTAGTCTTATACATTATCTTAAATTTTGATTCTTATTTATAAAAGTTTACACTATATTTTTATCTTCACTGAGCATCTGAGCTCACCCCTTTCTATGTTTTATTTTTCCCAGGATTCGAATAAGTATATTACAACTAACCTATAGGGATATACTGTGGGATCTCACTGTTGTCTATAGAAGCAATGTTGTTGTACTTTCCATTTTATGATGGAATGTAAAACGTATTAATGTATCTAGTATATCCAAGGCTAATAAACTAATCGGTCATTCAAGACTTGATTGTTTGTGATAATACCAATGATAAGTAATAATTCACCATCTCTAGGATTCTGGGTTTGGGGTATTACAGTTGGAATCATAGATCGGTTTAGTACAAACCTTGTAAACTAGATTTAGATAATCTATTTTTAGATAAGATAGCCTTAATATATACATTGAGTATTAGTATAGAAGAACATCATAAAATTTTTGTATTGTCGAGATTTTGTGGGTTTTCCAAGCAATACATCCCTATCTGGATACGTGCAGGTAGAGGTGGCTCTGGAAAAGACGTACATTTGGGTAAAAACCAAAAACACCACTTTGAGCTAGACTCCGACGGGAACCGGTGCACGAAAACGGGACTTTCTGTACTCTAGGTTACGAAATTCCCGAGGGATATGCTTAGGATAATTACATTTTCATTACAAACCTATTCGAAGGATTTTAATATAAGATGAAAATAATTGACCTTGGTTAATCCTAAGGAGTTTCAAATTGAAAATATGGTGTCGTGATATTATCTAAATGATTTTACGACTACTGTTACTCAGGCAATGCTTTCTAGTTTTATTCAATGGCTAGATTCTAGGGAATTCATGTTAGTATTGAGAATGATGTACAAGGTGGGAAATGTGGGGTAAATGAGAAAAAAATGGAATGTTGATTGGCATAAAATATATCATGTTCATACCAAATCAATTTTCCCAAAATATGATCAATAACAAATATGTTATCCAACTGCCTAACTGAACAAATAAGAGAATGTTGATGAATTATAAGATATCCAACAGTGGAGACCATGGAGTAATGAATCCTCAATTTCCATCATGTAGGAAATGTGGAAGGAGAAACCTATCAAAGTGTTTCAATGGAATAATGAAATGCATTAGGTGTGGGAAAGAATGACATAATGTAAAGAATTATTGGGGACAAATGAAGATTACTATGGAAGAAAATAAAAATGGTCCCAAGAATCCATTTACAGTAATTTTCTATAAATCGAGGGGACCTAGACATTACCTGAGTGAATGACCTACTATATAGGATATTTTGTTAGTCAAATAAGAATCTATGTGGAAATAAATGTTTGGTAAAATGTTTAAAAGTATTAGTGCTCCTTGATGATTGGATTACGTTGGAATATTTTTCTCTTGTTTTTGTAACTTTGGAGTTAGTCATGTGAAAATGATATTTGAGGAAGAATTATCTTTTCTCTTGTGGATATAGTTATAAAAACCCCATTGGGTTCTATATGATCATTGTGTTTGAGGAAATTTCTTGTTATTATATTTTGGAATGAATATAAATGTATGAGATTACATTTGTTGTTAAATTATGTTGTGGTTATTTTAAGGAATTTATCTCATTTTGGTAATTTTATAAAATATATTTTTTGAAAAAGGACAACATGCAGACCGTGTTATAACCTGTCGCATCAGACAATGCTATGGGAATTGAACCCACAACCAGAGTTCGATTGGGATTTATCACAAACCACTGGACTATGTGAAGTCCCTGGTGAGTGTGACTAATTATTTTTAGTTAAATGATATTATGGATATATAGTAAGGTGCTTTGGGATATTATGTATTATCAAATGAATACAATTTTTATAGAAAAGTGATTTGGTGATTATGTGATAAATTTTATTTGCGAAGACGTTCGATCTTTTTGGAACACTATAAGATCTTGGAAAATAGAATACTCTCTGATTTAATTTAAAGAGTAATGGGGGATTTGTATATATGTTTTTATTGTGGATTTATAGTGATTTGGGTTATTTATGGAAATGAATAACCTATAATAGAGAATATGTGATTTGTTAAATTAATTTTAAATATGAGACATTAAGAGTAGTCAATGTCATTTGGAGATGCAATTAAATGTGGATGACTACATAACCATATTCTTCTTTGTTTTGGGTTTCAGTATTAGTTTGGACTATATTAATGGATTTTAAGGAGAATTGTTTATTTAATGGTATTTATTTAACATTGGGGTATTATTGTTTTAATTTTAGAAATTAAGATTAGTGATTATTTCTATAAAGTAATATCCTTTTGGGGGATCATCGGATCATGTACAAGCCGTTTTGGTTTTGATTAATCTCTAAAGACAAGGTAAATGTATAGTTTATCCTTTATGGATCATTTTATTCTCTAGATGTTTATTCTAGCTCTTCTAATGTGACCAAGTCATCTTGAATACTCATTGATTGAAGAAAAAAATGAGTTAGTGGTAGAAATATATTTAGTAATGAAACTATACTTAAAAAGTAAGTATATATCTTTATTTTCTTAGTCCATATCATAAATAAATTCCTCATCTTTATGAAATGTAACTTAAAAAAAACATTGTCTGTTTACTTTTCATACTGGGAAACTAATGACTGTTAGTCCCATCAAAAGTCTGTGGTTTTCTTGTTTTCAACTTTCTCATGATCATGTTTTGTATCCCTCTGCATCAGAACATGACACATAGTTTATCTTCTATATCCATGTTTTCCTACATGGAATCCTAGTATGGGTTATCTCAGTTGACCATTTTACTTCTCTTTCTTTATTTTAAAGTGATAGTTTTATTGACTCTTTTTCCGATGTGGAACATTCAATTATGTTCCCAAGCCTAATTTTAAAAATTGAGAGGATGCAATTTCCAATAGGGTGAAGAATGTAACAACCCATGCATCCATGGTATGTTTCCCTTTGAATAATGTAACAGATTTCATTATACGCAACTTCTAGATTTTAACACACCGTGACCAATCAAACTATTTGTTATGAATAGTAATACCCACTTTTTGAATTTTTTTAAATTTTTTTCTGAAAATGGACTTCATTTGTAATGCCCCGACTCCAGTTACCCAGAGTCGAGGCATTATTGTGTAACATTGGCGTGATCACAAAAGATCATGTCTCTAAAGACCGATTAGTTTAGTATCCTTGAAACACTAGATATACTCATAATTTTTACATAACATCATAAAGTAATACAAAGCTACAACAACATCTTGTCTTCATATCCCCTCATATTATCCCTTCAGGTCATTCATAAAATACTTCTTCACATCCAAGAAAAATTAAAACATTGAAAGGGGTGAGATCAGATGCTCAGTAAGGATAAAAATATAGCGAAAGCATTCATAAATAAACATAAACATTTAAGGCAATGTATAACTAAACAAAATCCTTATAAACATGAACATAAACATAATATGGCAAAAGTAAAATCAAATAATTCCATTTACTTATTCACATAGATATTCTACTTGTCGAATAATCACATGCAATATCAATAACCACTTTCATAGTGATGGAATGCATAATACCAGACTATCATAACCATGTATCCAAGGCCTTGTGCCAAGACTACAAATAGTATTTTGTCAAGTTCTCATTCCAATACAGTAGTTTTTCTCATGAGTCCTACTGATGAATCGAGGAGCTATAGCTGGCTCCACCCGTCACTTATTTAGTCCAATACATTCCTCATATCAACAGGTTTAAACATATCATAAACCATAATATAATCGTATCACATAAAACATGCATAAATGAAACATAACATTTCCACATTTCAATCACAAGATATAAAAAAAAATTGATATAATAAAAACATTATCAAAACCATTTTCAATAACAAAATAAATGAAAATTAAAACTTCGTATTTATTTTTCATTTAAAAAAAGTTGTGGCTTGTAGAGGAAGCCGAAACTCAAATATTGGCCACATCGGCGGAGAAGTCATTGTCGCCGCATACGTACGACAAAAAAACATTCCTTTTTATTGTTTAGTAAAACGCTTCGTATTAAAAATAATCGTTTTGAATAAAAATAAAATTCAAAGGGGTTTATACACAGTATAAAAGAAATTTTTGTATAAAATAAAATATGCCTCAATGAATGGAGATTGAGACGAAGTCCCTTACAAAGATCATATTTTAAAATAAAATAGATCTATTATGTGTATTCACTATATGTACACATAAATAATGTACAAATAAAAGACATTACATAATAATATCATGAAATAATTTGAATGTAGGAGATTAACCCAATGAACGGAAATTGGGTTAAGAAGTTCCCTTACTTCGTGTCCGACTTGACTCGACCATTCTTTAACCACCTGAATAATAAACTAGAGTTAATTTATAATTTCTTAAGAACCTTTTTCATGTTTATTATTCTTTTTATATCACTTATTACCGTGTTATGAACATTATGTAATTATTTATGTAAATAACGGTCGTTTTGTTGATCATTGGTACTTGAGTCAAAAATAAACTTCTTATAATTACAAGTTGTTAATGTGGTAAAATATCCATTATATCCAGAATAGTATTCGTGATGTAGATATCATATATATCATATGTATCCGGTATATAAATTCATTCATAATATTACGTAACTTTTGAGGTAAGAAATGAAATGCACCGTTCATGGAGACGGTATGCCGCACGTACGCATGAACGCTACATTCATTTCTATTTCATATTTAATGGAATGAAATCATAATTATATAAAGGTGTATTATAATTCCAGTATAATTTCATATATAATATCATTTACTCCATCCTTTATACATCCCACATATGGCATTAACGATTCAAATCACTTGAGGGGCGGTAGTCCGCAATTTCTAAAATGAAATTATCACGTTAACCCATAATGGAAATCATAATGTTATGCCATAAATGAGAAATATATAAGCATAAGGAAAACGTAAAAATAATATATATATCATATATTAAAATAGTTTCATTGTAATGGCCACCATTAGAGGTGTTAAAATAATATTAAACAATCATCGTTTCGTGAGCCAGTATTTTCCCACCCACAGAAATAGTATGTTCTTTAACAATTAAACGGAGGTGTGTGTAAGTGTAAATAAAATCATAATCATAAAAAAAATCATAGTATATTGTAGATACTGTTTTTTTTACAAATGAAATTAATAAAAATATTTTAAGTGGTTGTAGAAGACAAATAAAACAAAAGAACATAGGAGAAGACATTACCTTAAAATCAGGTAACTCTTTTTGATTTGAGACAAAGCCTTCCTTGGGAAGACTTATGCCTAAAGTGAGGCATCTATGAGTAAGATAGGGAAGTTGAGAGAGTATTTGGGCTGAGGATTTCCTAGTCAAATGGCTTTGGTGGTGTGAATAATTTGGTAGAGGTGGGGTCCTTTTGTAAGAGGAGAGGAGGGGCACTCTTGGAAAGTCATGGAATGTTACATTATTATGAAATGATTTTCAGATTTTAAAGGTCCCACAATGATATATTTCAAGGATAAGGTGATAAGGGTTACAAATATAATCATCCAATAGGTTTTTGACAAGTGTAGGTATTAGATTATACATTATCATTTCATTTTATTTAAATCGTTAATTAATAAGGTAATCGGTGCATCATCATGGTGTCATAAATAAATTTATTTTTTTAATGACTAAAATTTATAAAAAAATTTCCATGATGTAGGAAATATTTTTATATTTCCATGGAATATTTATAGTCTAAATGTTAACTTATATAACCCCTGGTAATATTTTTTTAGTAAAACAACACATGTTTGTGACAATTTTATTTTTACATTAAATTTAAAGTTATTAATGTCATTTTCTTACCCAAGTGGCTCCATGGGGTCCCCAAGATGACCCATGGATATTCTTGGTCAGCCATAACTCAGAAAATAAGGGTAGGACAAGTGTAAAGGTAATTTCATATTTTAATAATATCATTTTTACCTTAAATTTACTAATTACCTTTAATCACGATTAATAAAACTAAAAAGTTACTATTCACCAAAAAAATTTATTTTAATCCCAATGAACCACATTTTTCTTCCTAATGACAACCATGTAAGTAGGATATTTGAAAATCAAATCACAGAAGTGGTAATGTTTCATTTACACGAAAAATTAGTTTTTAAACTACCACTTAGTTATTTCACTATTCATCAAAAATTGATGTTTTCCAGAAAAATACCAAAAATTCACCCGAAGCTATAATTGATATTCTGAATTCAAAAATGGTATCTATTTTACAAAATTACAAACATATAAGTTGCGTTGTTTAATTTTATAATTAATTCCCTTTTTCAAAACAAATAGCGTGTTTTTATGAAATAATATCAATCAAAAGATTGATAATTGTTTATGTGAAATTTCAAAGTGAAGTTAATTATAATGACCACCATTGGATATAATGGTAAAATTATATAATAATTATACTTTAAAACCACTCAATAGTATAATTTATCAATATTAATTTTTTTGATTAAAAAATTTTTTTTAATTAAAATTTAGTAATTTTCACTATTCATCAAAATATAAAATTTATCCGAAAAGCTCCAAAATTTCACCCTAGGTTAAATTCGATATTCCTAATCCAAAAATGAAGTCCATTTTGAAAAATAAAATTTATAAAATATCAAAAGTGGGTATTACTATTCATAACGACTACTTTGATTGGTCGCGGTGTTTTAGAACTTAAGGTTGCGTACAACACACGCTGCTCTATTATTTTAAGAGAAGTGTACCATAGAATCTTGGGGTGTTACATTATCCCCTCCTTAAATAAATTGCGTCCATGAAATTTGAATTTTTTCTTTGCAAATAAAAGGATGAAAATAAAAAAAATACCTTTGTGGAAAACCCACATCGGAAATTGGATTAATAAAAATATAACTTTAAAAGAAAGAAGGAGAAGTACAAAGGTCACCCGAGATAGTCCATACTTGGATTCTATGAAAACATGGATATGGAGGAAAAACAAACCAACATGGTCTGATAGAGAGTTGTAGAAAACAAGATTAGGGTAAAGCTAACTAACAGAAAATCACAAACTTGTGATTTGATAAATGGTCATTGAATCTCCTGTAGGAAAAGTTAACCGAAAAAGATTTTATTTTAAGTTACCTTTCAAGAAGATGAGGAATTTATTTAGGAGGTTTACTAAGAACGTAAGGAAATATGCATACTTTTCATGTAGACTTTCATTCTTTAATACATTTTTACCACAAACACATCTTTCACTCCAAAAGGTAATAGAACTCAAAAATATTCTATTTATCCTAATTGTATAAGTTTCCAAATATTAACACATACCATTTAAATGAGGAAAACTATTTTTTAATAACCAGGGACTTCCTGTAGGATTGGGGTAGGCAATAAAGTCCTGTCACACTATAGTTGTGGGTTTGATTTCTGTAGCTTTGTCTGACGCGATGGGCTATCCCCCAACGTGTAGGTTGACTTTTTTCTAAAACTATAATATTATAATATTCCAAAAATAATCTTCAGAAATGTTTTAACCTTAAACAATAATATCCAAAGTTCAACTTTATCTATTCCAACCATATAGTTGTCCAAAATACATGTGTCCAGACTCCCTTTAAAAGGTCTTTAAATTCCAAAATCAATTGTAACATCAGATTCCCAAAACACATTAAAGTTTCTCTTATTGTCACATCCTAAAAGTATCATTACCTTCATCATATTAAAAACATAATGAAAACAACAAGTACTACAGTACAATCCTTATATATATCACATTATTCTTATAACCATAATATAGTTCTTGAGTCCAAAAACACAAATACAATAATTATTCCACTTCATCTGTAGTAACAGCATAATCATGGCCTTGATCCCTTAGCCTTTTCTGAGGTAAGTTTTCCTGATGCTTAGGACATTCATTTGCATAGTTCCCCATTTCCCTACAATTGTAACATTCAACATTGATAGCCTCTTTCTTTCCCATGAAATCATGATCTTGGTGGCCTTTTCACCACACTTGTAATAGACTCCCATTCCCTTCAATCAAGTACGGGGGTGTTTCTTCCCACATTTAATACAATACTGATATTCAAATTTTCCCTTATTCCCCTTATTTCCATTTCCAGATTGAACATAAGATCTCTTCTTTTCTTTCAATTCTTTAAAGTCATAAGACATGTAGAATTCCTTTTCCGTTTTGATAGTACACGAGACAATATCTTCGTACAACGAGATGGTTTGTGAGACTAATGCTCAATGTAAAAATTGTTTTTACCAATCAATGAAATGATCGATCTTACTTCATGGGTTATGTATATAATCTGGAGCATGCCTCTCTAACCTTGTAATGTTACCCTCACACTTTGCGACATTCTCATCCTCCTTCTTCCTTAGAATCAGAAATTTCTTTTCCATATATGCTCGATGGTCATGTGGAAAGTATATTTCTAAAAAAAATTCCTAAACTCCCTCCATTCCATTCTTGATACTTCTTAATCTTCCTTTGTGTTTTGAATCAGCGACCACCATTGATCGGCATCTCCAGTGAGGTGGTAAACTACCATGACAACCTTCTCCCTTTCGCTACTCCCCAAGGCATGTAATATTTTCTCTAAGGATTTTATCCAATGCTCAGCTACTAATGGATTTGTACTCCCATTAAATGTTGGTGGTTGTTTCCTCATGAAGTAGTCTAACATTGATCCTCCACGTTGCAGATCATGGTGCTCGATACGAGTAAGGTTATTATTCATAACCAGAGTGATTTTTCCCAGTATGGTCATAAGATGATCAGCACCAGTTGTATCACCAGCTCCATTATAGTTATCTTGAGTAGGTGGGCAGTCTTTACATGGAGTGCGTGCATTGATACGGTTTCCATTCCTCCCACTAGCCGCCATTTCTAAATAATGGCATAAACTAGATTAGTTTATGAATCAAAATACATAATTCCATACTAGTAAAACACTTAACATAAATTGAACTATAGTCATAAAAAAAATCTTTGAGGAAGTATATACTCATAAAACCTTCATAATAGTTTGTAATGAAAATGAGAATTATCCTAAGCATATCCCTCGGGAGAGTCATAACCAATAGTGCAGCAAGGCCCATTGTCATGCATCAGTTCCCGTTCGAGTCAAGCTCAAAGTGGTGTTTTTGGGTTTTACCCCTAGCTATATCTGTGCCAGAGTCGCCTCTACCTGCTCATATCCAGACAGGGAAGTATTTCTCAGAAAACTCACAAAATCTCTATAATACCAAAATTCGAGGAAGTTCTTCTATGCGAATCCTCAAAGTCTATCTTTGGGCTATGTGCTCTAATCAGAGATTATCTAAATATATCTTCCATGGCTAGTACTAACTGCCTCTGATACCAACTATAATGCCCTGACCCCAGCTACCCAGAGTCGGTGCGTTATTGCGTAACATTGGCATGATCACAAAATATCAAGTCTTGAAAGATCGATTAGTTTAATAGCCTTGAAACGCTAGATACATTCATAATTTTTACATTACATCATAAATTAATACAAAGATACAAAAACATATTGTCTTCATATCCCCTCATATTATCCCTTCAGTTCATTCATAAAATACTTCTTCACATCCTGGAAAAATTAAAACATTGAAAAGGGTGAGCTCAGATGCTCAGTAAGGATGACAATATAGCAGAAGCTTTAATAAATAAACATAAACATTTAAGGAAATGTATAACTAAACAAAATCCTTTTAAACATGAACTTCAGCATAATATGGAAAAATTAAAATCGAATAATTCCATTTACTTATTCACATTGATATTTTACTGGTTGAATAAACACATGCAATATCAATAACCACTTTCATAATGATGGAATGCATAATGCTAGAATATTATAACCACGTAGCCAAATCCTCGTTCCAAGACTAAAAATAAGATTTTGTCAAGGCCTCGTGCCAAGACACTAGTTTGTCTCATGAGACCTACCGATGCATCGAGGAGCTATAGCGGTCTCCACCCGTCACTTATTAAGTCAAATTCATTCCTCATATGAACAGGTTTAAACATATCATAAACCATAACATAATCGTATCACATAAAACATGTGTAAAGGAAACATAAAATCTCTACATTTCAATCAAAAGATATCAATACAACACATTTATATAATAAAAACATTATCAAAAACATTTTCAATACCAAAATAAATGAAAATTAAAACTTGGTATTTTTTTCTTTTAAAAAAATTTATGGCTTGTAAAAGAAGCCGAAACTCAAATAATGGTCACGGTGGCGGAGAAGTCATTGTCTCCACATACATACGAAAAAAAACATTCCTTTTGGTTTTTTTAGTAAAATTCTTCGTATAGAAAATTTTTCTTTTTAATAAACATAAAATTCAAAGGGGTTTATACACCGTATAAAAGAAATTTGTGTATAAAACAAAATATGCCTCAATGAATGGAGATTGAGACGAAGTCCATTAAAAAGATAATTTTTTAAATAAAATAGATCTATTAGGTGTATTAACTATAATTAAACATAATTAAAGTACAAATAAAATATATGTAATAATAATATCATGACATAATTTTAAAGTAGGAGATTAACCCAAAGAACAGAAATTGGGCTAAGAACTTACCGTACTTCGTGTCCGACATGACTCGACCATTCTTTAACCTCCTGAATAATAAACTAGAGTTAATTTATAATTGATTAAGAACCTTTTTCAAGTTTTTCATTCCTTTTATTTCACTTATTACCATGTTATTAACATTATGTAATTATTTATGTTAATAAAGGTCGTTTTGTCGATCTTTGGTACTTGAGTCAAAAATAATCTTCTTATACTTACAAGTTGATCATATGGTAAAATATCCATTATATTCATAATTTTATTCATGATGTAGATATCATATATATAATATATATCCAGTATATACATTCATTCTTAATATTATGTAACATTTTGAGTTAAAAATTGAAATGCACCGTTCATGGAGACGGTAAGCTGTACGTACGCATGAACGCTACTTTCATTTCTATTTCATATTTAATGGAATAAAATCATAATTATATAAATGTTTATTATAATTACAGTATAATATACTATATAATATCATTTACTCCATCCTTTATACGTCCCACATATGGCATTAACGATTCAAATCACTTGAGGGGGGGGGGGGTTGTCTGCACTTCTTAAAATGAAATTATCGCATTTACCCATAATGGAAATCATAAAGGTATGAAATAAATGAGAAATATAGAAGCATGAGGACAACATAAACATAATATATATATCATATATGAAAACATTGTCCTCATAATGGCCACCATTAGAAGTGTTAAAAGAATATTGAACAATCATCATTTAGTGAGGCAGAATTTCGGCACCCAGAGAAACAGTATGTTCTTTAACCATTAGACGACGGTGTGTGTATGTGTAAATCAAATACTAATCATAAAAAATCCTAGTATATAGGAGATACTGTTTTTTTTACAAAATAATGTAATAAAATGATTTTTAGGGGTTGGAGAAGAAAAATAAAACAAAAGAACATAAGAGAAGACATTACCTTAAAATTGGGTAACTCTTTTTGATTTGAGCCAAATGCTTCCTTGGAAGACTTATGCAAAATGTGAGGATTCTAGGAGTAAGATAGGGAAGTTGAGAGAGTATTTGGGAAGATTTTGGCCGAGCTAAATGGCTTTGATGGTGTGAATAAGGTGGTAGAGGTGGGGGCCTTTTATAAGAGGAGAGGAGGGGAACTCTTGGAATGTCATGAAATGTTACATTATTATGAAATGATTTTAGGATTTTAAAGGTCCCAGAATGATATATTTCTAGGATAAGGTGATGAGGGTTCGAAATTTACTCATCCAAAATATTTTTGACAAGTTTATGTCTTATATTTTACATTATCTTTTCATTTTATTTAAATCGTTAATTAATGAGTTAATCGTTGCATCATCATGGTGTCATAAATAATTTTTTTTTAATGCCTAAAAATTATAAAAAATTTCCATGATGTAGGAAATATTTTTATCTTTCCAATGAATATTTATAGTATAAAGGTTAACTTATATAACCCCATGTAATAATTGTTTTAGTAAAACAACACATGTTTGTGACAATTTTATTTTTACTTTTAAAAAACGTTTTTAATGTCATTTTCATACCCAAGTGGCTCCATGGGGTCCCCAAGTTGAACCATGGATTTTTTGGTCGGCCATGACTCACCCAATAATGGTAGGACAAGTGTAAAGGTAATTTAATATTTTTATAATATCATTTTTACCCTAAATTTCACAAATTACCTTTAATCACGATTAATAAAACTTAAAAGTTATTATTCACCAAAAAAATTATTTTAGTCCCATTGAACCACATTTTTTTCCTAATGACAACCATGTATGTCAGATTTCTGAAAATCGAGTCACAGAAGTGTTAATGTTTTATTTACATGAAAAATTATTTTTTAAACTACCACTTAGTGGTTTCACTATTCATAAAAAATGGAAGTTTTTCAGAAAAATACAAAAAATTCACCCTAAGATATAAATGATATTCTGAATTCAAAACTGGTGCCTATTTTATAAAATTCCAAACATATAAGTTGCATTAATTAATTTTATAATTAATTCCCATTGTCAAAACAAATAGCGTGTTTTTAGGAAACAATATCAATCAAAAGATTGACATTTGTTTTTGTCCAATTTCAAAGTGATGTTAATTCTAATGACCACAATTGGATAAAATTGTAAAATTATATTCTAATTAAACTTTAAAACAACTAAATATTATAATTTATCACTATTAATTATTTTGATTAAAAAAAATTTTAATTTAAATCTAGTAACTTTCACTATTCTTCAAAATATAAAAGTTATCTGAAAAGTTGCAAAATTTCACCCTTGGAAAAATTTGATATTCCGAACCCATAAATGAAGTCAATTTTGAAAGATAAAATTTATAATATTTCAAAAAGTGGGTATTACTATTCATAACGACTACTTTGATTGGTCGTGGTGTGTTAGAACTTGAGGTTGCATACAACACACACAGCTCTATTATTTAAAGAGAAGTGTACAATGGAAGCTTGGGGTGTTACATCATTTTTGGTTGTGGAATATCAAAAATAGTTTAGGGTGAGTTTTTAGTATTTTTCTGAAAACATTCAATTTTTATGAATAGTGAAAAACACTAAGTTATAGTTTAAAACAAAATTTTTATTTAAATAATTATTTATTTTATTTAAATTTATTTTCGGTCAAAATAATACATGATAACTATATAAGTTTGTTGTAATTCATTGGAGTTAGTTTATAATAATCTTATATATGTAAAAATCTTATTGAAATTTTTAACCGTCTTTTACCCACCTCCTAGGTGTATTCCAAAATTTGAATAAAAATTAATTTTACAACTTTTTTGAATTGAATTTCAAAAATAAGATAGAAATGGTTGATATTAGTATGTAATATGTAGTTCAATAAGAGAAAAATAATTTTTTGTGAACAATAACTTTTGACTTTTATTTACAACGGTTATAAGTCAATAGGGTAATTAAGGGAAAAAATGATATTATTATTACCCTAACACATGTCCTAATTCTATTTCATTTGTGTAATTCAACCAAAAATAACCTTCGGAATAAAATATGATCCTTTAGGTATACTTGGATTAGATTAGGACATTTATTGTTATTTAATTTAAAGAAAAGTTAAAAGTGTTAAATTCAATGCATAATAACTAAACCATTTTTAATAATGGGTTATACATAAGAAAAAATCTATTATATATATTAATTATAAATATAAAAAGATTTCCTACATAATGGTATTTTATTTATATTTTTTAGATATTTAGTAATTTAATTTATTTTTGTCACAATGATGATGTAGTAATTACCTAATTAATGAAATATTAACATATTTGATATTATAAATATCCAAATAAATGTAATTTGAAACTTTTTTTGAATTAAACTAATATTATATGTTAATATTACATTTTAGGGTTGTTTATATGAGTTTTTTTAGATGTAATAATACTGTTATAAATTTTTAAAAAACAACATACCAAATAGTGTCAAAATTAACATAAAATAGTTTTTTTAAAAAAATATTGTATTATTTTTTGATTTTCTATTCCTAAAAGTCTACGATTTAGAAAAACACTTATATAATGATAGGTGTATCATTAATGAACCACTTTGGGTTCTCTTGGACATATATAGTATGTTTATTAACCATATAATATAAAAATACAAGAGACATGGTAAATGTCGAACTATTTAACAAAGAGTTAAATCTACAAGATAAGGTTAATATAGTGTTTTATACCTATCTAAAACCTATTTTTTGATTGTTTCTAGAACCATAAATTAATTATCATTTAAATAATCCATTTTTGTGCCATTAGAAACTGAAAATTATTTTATTATAAAATAATATTTCTTGCTTATCCATAGATGCACCTCACCCCTTTTATAAAAGGGTAGTCCACCTTATCTCTAATTCACACCATCAAAGCCATTTGGCACGGCCAAACCCTACCCATATACCCTCTCATGTATCCTCCCTTCGACCTAGATGCATTACTTAAGTCAGAAACTTAACCTATGAAGACCTTTTTATAAACTCAAAAGGAAGAAGCCGACGAAGAGGTAAATATTTCATCACCTCTTTAATGTTCCATTCTTCTTCCACAACCTATTTCATTGTAATTTCCATTCTAAAATAATAACTCCAATATATTATATATAATGTGATGCTATTATAAATACGGTACAACCATATTCATTATTATATCAATCCTTTGAATGGCATGTCACCATACGTGCATACGTACGGCTTACCATCTCCACATCATGGTATAATTGTTATTCAATACATTTTTATTTGGATCGGTATAATAAATGTGTGTAATTGATGTAAATAATAAATATAACAAGATATTGATTCTTTAAATATGATATAACATCCAATTATATATTATTTTAATATCAGAAAAATAATATTGTCACTCGTGTGTACGTAAGGATTATTGTCTCCTTGAACGCGATGAGATTCATTCCCCATCGTATCCATTCAATAATAATTTACATTTGATGATTAAAAATAATTTTTATAGAATTTGTATCATTCTGGATATGAATAAGTTAAATCCCATACATAAAAAATATGAATCACATAATAAAGAATATGAAGGAAAAAGATTTTGTTAACACCCGAAACGATTATAATACTATGATATTATTACCAAAGTAATGAAAAAAGATCATATATGATATAATATTAATGTATATGATTGTTTTATAATTTAATAACAATTATTTAACCATTATAAATGTGGTTAACCAACCCTCTACCAAGGAAAAGTACAATGTAAGGGGTTTCTTATCTCACTTTTAACTCCGTGAGATTTCCTTTGTTCGCCACTTATTTATTGCATGTGGTGTATTGTGTACTGCCATTTGATAAATATTATCTTGATTATGTTTATATTAATGTCATTCTGTTATTAATTGTGTGGTTATTAACTTTTTCATATACGACTCGGTTGATTACAACGAAGTAAGCGGTTTTCATCTCACTTTTATTCCCATGAGATTCATACTATATTGGCCACTATTTCTTTTTGTGTGGAGTATTTACTTCCCATGATTTTATATTTTTGTAATATATAATAATTTATGGGTATTTAAATATTCATTTTGTTATACTTCTTTCATGGGGTGTATGTTTCATATGTTAAAAAATCGGTAAGGTAATTTCAAATTCAAATTTCCACTCATTGGGCTTTACGCATACTTCATCAATTATTTTAATCCATGATTATGTGTGGAATAAATATTTATTATTTATGTAGTAATTTCCACTCCACATTGTGTGGATATAATTTTCACACACTTAATAACTCCATTAATAAATTCTAAAGTCATCGACATAAACTTGATAAGAGTAATTTTATCACAATCTTCATTTATTGAGTTATACAAACCATTCATTGGTGTTGTTTTTACAAGAATATGTGTGAATTTCCTCTGATTGATTTACACTGAATATCCAATAATATTGATTGTATTTATATTTTTCACACATAATTTTTTCATTGATTTATCCTTAACCTAAGGATACTATCTTTATAAGGTACTTTATCTCAATTTACATTCCATTGAGACTTCATTGGTGTTACGCTCTAGTTTACATTTATATGATGTATATATGTTCTATTGACATAGTATATCATGAAATACATTATTCTCATGATATTATAAAGTTTTTATTATCTCAATTATTTTATTTGAGCATCTCTCAGTTGGTTAGGAACTCTAACTAAAATATCAATATAAATTTGTTTAAGATTTATTATTTTAAATCATTCTTATTAATGACCATGTCTTAAAAATGTTTTTAAGGATTTATTTATATCAAAATTAATGTTTTAAAATTGAAATTATTTTTTCATGTTTCAAAGTGGTATGGGACTCTTTGATTCAAAAATCTATTTTTAAACGGATTCTTTACTAATATTGTTACATTTAAAAAATTTCAAGAAAAAAGGGCTATATTTATATCAAATTGTTTTGATGATTATTTTCATTAATGTCAATTTCAATCATTATTCTCTATTATGGTTAATTTTTTACAATACAATCTTCCATATTGTATTGAATGAGTTATGTTTGACTATGGTTGTGCTACTTTTATACCATTCATGATTTTTGGATTAAGTATTGACATATGCTAGTTTTAATAAGAATAATTATGTTATGTTTCAAACTATTCATATGAATAATGCATTGGACTTATTAATTGATGGGTGGAGCTCGCTATATCCCCTCGATATATCAGTAGGTCTCAAGAGAAAAACTAGTTTCTTGGCAAAAGGCCTTGACAAAATCGTATTTTTAGTCTTGTCACAAGGCCCTGATTATGTGATTATGCAGTCTGGCATTATGCATTCCATCATTATGAAAGTGGATATTTACATTCCATGAGATAATTCAACTAGTAGAATATCCATTTGAATAAGTAAACTGAATTATTTTATTTTATCTTTTCCATATTATGCTGAAATAAAAGTTTAAAAGGATTTTTTTAGTCTTATACATTGTCTTAAATATTTATGCATAATTATGAATGATTCCACTATATTGTTATCATTACTAAGCATATTAGGTCACCCCATTTTAGGTTTTTTTCTTCCCAACATGCGAATAAGTATATTATGACTAACCTTCAGGGATATTCTTTGGGGTCTCAGTGTTGTCTAGGGAAACAATGTTGTTGAAGATTCCATTTGATGATGTAATGTAAAACTTATGAATATATCTAGTAATTCCATCACTACAAACCTAGATGGTCTTTTGAGACTTGATGTTTTGTGATCATGCCAATTATATGTAATAATTCACTAAAACTGGGCTTCTAGGGTTCAGGAATTACACTACTTATTAGAAATGTTTCCCTCATATTACATTATTTAAAAATATGGTGGGGAAAATAATTCTTGGTGAAATAATGAATAATTAATCCGACATTATTGGTATGAAGATCTATATAGATAAATCAAATATGTTTCTTGGACTCTGTCAAAACACATATAATGTTAATTTACTAAAGTGGTTTAACATTATCTTCTCTAAAATGGGGTATTTTTCAATGGTAAGTGTGATAAATCCAAAAAATAATTAAGATTATACTAACGTGTTTTCGAGGATGAATATTATTCCTTATTTATTAATCATAAGATCTATCACATACCTCATATTGTCTAATAGACCTGATGTCTCTAACAATTTGAGTGTAACAAGGATATAAGAATTAAATCATTGTAAGAGTCACCCGATTTATTTTAGTATTATTCACAAAATGGTCCTTGGGCCACAATTTCGGGACTATGAGCCTTGTAGTGGAATACATGCTCATTAGTCCTTTAGGAAAAATAAATATAATGTTATAAAAAACGTGGTTGGGTGCGTTACCTATTGAGAGGATCTGACCTTCCTATTAGTTCTGTGTGTGTGCGGTGTGAGTGTGTTTCATGTAACGGTGCCCCAAAGCACCTAATGAAAAAAGTAAGATAATATCCTAAAAAAGTAAAACATTGATTATATCCTTATTTGATGATAATAATGGAGTGATATTGGTTGTGATGATAATATTATGATTAACATAAGTAGAATCATGTATATACATAGAGTAGAATCTTAAGACCATAATTAGAGACATAATTTTCTTACTGACCTAGGAAAATTTATCCTATAGAATATCATATGATCATTAACATACAAATGGTTTTCTTATTAATATCAATACCTATTAATTAGTGTTTATATGATACTTAAAATGTAAACCATAATACAAAGATACATTTCTTATGCCAAAATTGATGCTGAGCTAACCATGTTGTGGTTGAGTATGTCACTTATCATATCACTAATTATGTTTAACTAAGAAGAGATTTTTTCTCTTGTATTACATGTATAAAATATGAGGAAATGATTTAATCAGATTAGAGAAATTAAAAAATATTATTAGTTGATTGACATAGGTTATTCACTACTACTTGTAAGAATATCACGTGATTTTTTAATAAAAATTGCATAGTATATATTAGAAAATCATGAATGTATGATATAACCTATACTGCATTTACATGTTCCATGTGCAATGTTCACTCAATTTCATTGTTAATGATATTATATAAACATAAAAGTGAGATATAATGATATATATTATGGTAAATATGAACATATAGTGATGTTAGTGTGTTTAATTAAGATCATGCTAAAACCCGATTGTAGCTGGAGTAGTAATGAAATTTTCAAGTGATTTTTCATTACATAATATTAAGGATTTAGAATGACATAATTATTTTCAATAAAATATATATAACAACTTGATTTTTTAGTGAAATATAATTTTAAAATATTATTATTTCTTTAATATATTTTATTGAAAGTTTCACCATGTGATGCTTACATTACTCGCAAGACACGCTTAATTTGTGTTGCTTTCAAGATTGAGAATTTATGAATCAACATTTTATTTAATTATTTAAATAATAAAATTTAAACTAAGATGCTAGATTTGTGGTAATTAATATTAATAGTAACACCACTAATTTATATATCTTTTTTCAATAAAATGTTTTTAAATTCTTCCAATATATTTGATAGAAATAAGAAAAGAATAAAACCAATTTTACGTTTAAAAATGATTTTTTTAATTGATGTTTTATCTCCTTTAAATGGGTAACATATTTTAGAAATAAAATCTTAATAGTTTATAAATTATATTTTACAAAATATTCTTAATTTTTCTAATTTTATTGTAAAAATTAGATCTTGGTGAATTTTTGGTATTTTTTTAAAAAGTTTCATCTATTGTTAAATAGTGAAAATACCATATTTTATGGAAAAAATTATTTTATTTTAAAGTATTTAAAAATAAAATTTACTTATTTTTTAGTTTCATTTATTATTTTTATAAGGATTTTATGCATTAATTTATTATAAAAACATTTTTAAAATTTCATGTTTCAAAATAATCATTTTTTCAAGGTGTTTTACTATTTTTATTTTCAATTCAATTCTGGAACTAAAGTGTGTTAATTTTTAAAAAATAGATTCAAAATTTATATTCAAAAGTTTAAAATTTATTTAATATGTCTTTTATATAATTTAAAAAAATTATTAGTTACAATGGTAATGTTTGTTAGCACTGTAATGGGTAAATTGGAAAATTTTGGTTAAAAACAAAATTATAAACACTAAATAATGACTCTAACACGTGAAAAAATTAATTTGATGAAGATAAACGAAACCTTAACTCATGAGGATCTAAATTAAGTTGTTTAATAGATAATTTTACATTTAATGAATTATATAATATTAAAATTATTGAAAGTCTAGATATATAACTTTTGATGTCCTAAATATCTATTATGTGTCTACATGAGGATAAAATTAGGATATGAATATATATAGATTATGAAATTTAGAAAAATTTATTTATTTTTATAACTTTATTTAATTTTTAATTTCAATATATTAAATAATTACCTATAATTATTATGAATCACAGATGCAGTTCATGCAAAAGCAAATGAAAAATCAATAAAATGATTTTAACTAAAAATATACGAACCATTAACAGATTAAAAAACTTGACTAAATCATATATTTTGAATACATATCTACCATAACATTCCAAGGGTTTTATTAATGACTATTTTGTGCCACATGGAAAATATTATGGAATATATAATATTTTATTTTAAATAATGTCAAAGTTGTCATATTCATATTTTTAATAAATACAACATTTTTAATAATTGGGATTCTATAATATATATTAAATTTCATTTATTATTTGGAAATATAAATTACTTATATTCATAATATTAATTTATATAAAAATTTTAGTATATAATTAGATAGCATAAATATATACACAATTATGATACATTAAATATTCCACCAAAGGAAAAATACAATAAATAATAATAAAATAATATAAATCTAATTTGAAGTAATTAATATTATAAAAGAATTTTATTTCATAATATGACATATTATATGGGTATTAAATAAATTTCGTTAATGTTATCTTTCTTTATGTGGTTTATTAAAGTCAATTTAATGAATTGTTTCAAAATTGAAATTAATGATATTTTATGAAGATAATAATTTATTAAATTATTTATAAACCATGAAAATATTTAAAATTATTATTTTATTACTAAAAGTTCTAAAATGTCAATAATATAAAAATTATGGATATTTAACACTATATAAGTAAAATTTATAATTTATTAATATTAAATGATTTGTTAGAGTAGTTAAAAGTTAAATGGGTTAACTAAGGGTTAATCAAAATGACATGTTGTACAATAATACAAAAGGTTTTCCAAAATACACTATTTTTTGTTATTAACATCTTATATAATATTATATTCTAATTTATATCATTTTAGTGGTATTTGGATTGAGATTTAATTTATTATAAATTATTTTTTTTGAAATTCCATATCTTCCCCTCACCATAATTATATACGGGCACCTCCTCCCTCACATATTCAAATAAAATTTACATTTTAAGTTCAACCATAACATAAATATTTTCATATAAACTTCTCTATTCACATTCTAGAGGTTTGGGTCTCACCAAAATTCCAACTCTATGGTCCTTTTTGGAATATATAATGGATCACTTTCGAAGAAGTGGTAATCACTCTAACCAATCATTCTATTTTTAAACACATCTATACCTCCTATAAATAGATGATATATATCCAAAAATAAAAATATGTTAATCCTAAATATTCATAAATTTTAATAGGATTATGAACACACCACTATAAAACCCATTTCCCATCAAACAAGAAATTAAAGTATCGCTCGTGCATATATATGACATACCATCTTCTCATAGAGATAAAACTCATTTTCCATCAACATATTTTTTGAGAAATTATTATTGGTTTAATACATATATATGATATTTATGATATAATTATATTTCTTGTATGAATAATATATCATATACATTTTTTCGATTAATTTTTTAAAAAAAATTAAAACTGTGTTCATGTGTATGTACGTCTTACCATCTCCATGAACTATGTATTTAATTTATATATTTTATAAATTAATTTAAATAAATATATAACTAATATATATTATTTATATAATGTTTATAACTATGTAAATGAGGAAATTATAAGATAACTAAGAGGACCAAAAATTTAACAAATCAAAACTCATGATAAAAACAAAGCAGTTATTACTAGAATCGTATCTTTATCGTGAAATTGTTAATAAACTAATAATAGATAATCATAAAGAAATAATATATGGTAGTTCATAATTGAATATTGTTATTTAATATATTCATAATAAATATATATTTATTATACTATATTTTTTTCACAACTACAAAGAGATTCAAGACATAAGGTAAGGGGATTTATAGTATCACTTTTTTTTCCAGACCTGTGCCATATTCACCACATGATTATTTTTTCAGGTGTATATACTACCAATGAATGTAATATATTATTTTTACACTTAACAATTATATTTATTTGCATATAATTTTTATGATACCTCATTCATGGGGTTTACAGTTCATGAGATACCAAATTAGTAAGGTAATTTTGTCACAATATTCCATCATTGAGACACATGAAATGTTTTTTTGCATGTATTCATTCAAGAGGAGTATATACAAACCATTGAAATTTTTTACCATGAATATCTTTATTATTATGATATTATAAGTTACATTTGAATTTATTATGTTTTTTTTAGAAATCAGTGTTCCTTCAAAGAATGGTTTTCAAAAAATAATATAAATTTTTTACATGACCTTATATGAATTTTCATTGAAGTTTATTTAAAATATATTTAAAATAGTTTTAGAATATAAATTTATATCATATAAGGGATATTTTCAATTAAAAAGTTTTGATAAATTATTTATGATTTAATTTTTTTTTTCAAAGAATAAATGATATTTTACTCCAGAATTATTTCAAATGATCATCCAAAATCATTATCTATATAATAAAATGTTATTTGATGTTTCATATATTTTATTGGGGATATGACCCATTATTACCATTATTATTATTTCTCTCAATGGTTTACTTTTATGATGGATTTTATTTATGAATATTTTTTCTTGTCCATGAGTTTTTTTATGTTGAAATGTTTAGGCAACCAATTTTTTTGGGAACTGATATAATTTATCTTATTGTGGAACATATATATATGGTTTTAATTGTCTGGTTTTTGGAATATATATATCTCTATAATTAATTGGGTAATATTTTATATCTGATGATATATATATTATTGTAATGGGAAGTGAATTTGGTTCTGTAATATAGTATTCGAACATGGGTAAACTCGATTCAGTAAAGGATTGTTTCCACTACGATAGTCACGGAAATGTTCCATGAATATGTGGAAATAATTTTCTATGATTATTTATATTCCACAATTCCATGTCTGATGATATTAACTCATGGAATATTATTCATTATGAACATATAATATTTCTCCCATGAAATGATATCATTATATTTAATATACATGATTAAAGTTAAAACTATTTTGATTATGTTAATATTACATATGATTATGATATGATTCATATCAACCTTGTTTACCCTTATATAGTATTAGATCTCATTGTTTTCACTTTCTTATTTTCCCTATGTTATAAATAAATCTTTTAGGTAGTAATACTAATAGGGAAAATCATTATGTGGTATGTTTAAGACTATTCACTAGACTTGAAGTATGGGTTCTATGTTTTAAAAGGAAGTAAACTAATACATACCTTGTAAATTTGTTTGTGTAATTTAATGAATAAACATCGAAAATATTTCATATCCATTTATGAAAATCATGGGTCATTATAGTTGGAATTAGAGGTAATTTTTAGTAAATATTGTGAAACTTGGATTACAAAACATTAGTGATATACCTAAATATATTTTTAAGGATATGTATACAGATGTCTCTAAGGATAAGTCTATGTATTGTTTAAAATCCATGATTTTTTTCAATAATCCCAAATAACCAAGGATTATAACTAAGATGTCATTTTTTATAATATTATAACTACTTTTTATTGATTATGTGGTTTTACCAATAGGATTTGAGTTTCTTAGAATATTATTTCTTGTTTTATTAAACAAAAGGAGCCTGACTGAATCAGTTTAAGGATGAATGGGGTGGGAAATGAAATAATTATCTTCATATGAAACCAAATGATACGGGGGAATGAATGTAAAATAATTTTTCTACTCATATACAAAATTATCAAGCTATGAATCATGAAAGAGTTCCAAATGAGAAAATGAGTGAACAATATCTTGTTGAGTGCTTCATGAGACTGCATCCATCTTCTTTCAGTGGATGTAATGATCCACTAGTGTATGACAAATGGATTAGTACCACAAAAAATATATTTTTGGTAATACAATGTTCATAACATGAGAAATTCATTTTTGATTTCAAAAATTTTTAAGATGGAGTGGATCAATGGTCTATTATCATCATGAATATGATGCAACATGATGAAATTGACTTCATGTAGTGGGACATGATCAAGAATATATTTTCTCATATTCATTATACAAAAAAGGAAATAGGAATTACTGGATTTAATGAAAAAGGACAATGAAAATATTGGAACCTATAAAGAAAAATTTATAAGACTTCCAAGGTATGATTCAACAATTATAATGGAAACATAATTTAAGGTTTATAGATTTTTAGTGTAAAATAACAGAGTCTTCTATGTGTGTTATCCATATGGTAATTTAGTTATTATGAAACAATCATCTCATGTGTCATCATGGTGGACATATAGGATAAAGTCACGTATTAATCATATGGTTTTGACAATAAAAGTAATGTGTAGTTTAATGAAAAATAATAAAACCATAGAGAATTGATTATTAATTGTCCTTTATTTTTAAAATGTTGAAAAAAGAATGGTGGAGATTGTATTAAGTGGATTGGTAAATTTTTCATGTGTAGAAAGGTAGGTCATTTGGAAACAACTGTTGATGTAATGGTATGAAGTTTTCTATTGATAAGAATATAGATAACAATATACATAATAGACTCCCACAATTCAATGCAAAATGTTTAAGGAGAATGATAATTATGATAATTAATTCCCAAATCCAATGTTTAATAACGATAATAAATGTCAGCATCCTCTTAAATCCAAACCCAAAGGAGAGTCTCAGGTGATTTTTATCAGCGATGAAGAGTATAAAAAAAGTGGTGGAATTATTGAGCAATTATGTAATGAAATTAAATAATAATGTTTTAGAATTACTTTTTTTATTATATAATAATGGAACATATAAGTATTACCAACTCTAGTTTTTTCAAATGTATATAATAGAATATGATGAACGATACCTGTATCAATGAATTTTTGTTGGGGTGGTAAGGTGATTTTTGTAAAACACATGATTAATGGAATTCTAACCCATAAAATGTCCATGATATTGGTATAATGAAATAAATATATGTTTTATTATGATAAAATAAATCGAATGTTACTAATGACCTTGTGAATGATATGAGGAAAATGTTGTCTATGATATCAATGATTTATTTTATAGAATTATTGAATTTTTTTATGAGGAATGATTTTTTGAAAGCATATATGTTTCCACTATGGTTTTAGGGTAATTTAGGTCGTTACCTTGTTTCATGATAACGTATGATAATACTCTTCAAATGTTTGGTGTGTAAAAATTATGATCTGCATCATGTTGTCTGAGAGATTAATGATAAGGTCATTTTCAATGTATAATTAACATATTTCAATATTTTTGGATTTTTTTCTTATAGAAGGGCCATCAAGGTAATCTATTATGAAATTGTTTACATTGAAATATAGATAAAATTTTAGAGCTTATCTCTCCATTTGAGGATTTATTCTTATAGTATAACTTATGTTAACAATTTTTTGTGATGATAAATAAATACATATGGAATGAACTATAATTATAATTATGGATCTAATTATCTGCTAATGCTTCAAGGATGAACAATTCACCATTATTTCATTACATAATAGATGATGTGGAATTTGATTAAGTAACAACAAATGGATGATATTGTGATTATTAAATGTATTGAAATCATGTAATTATTTCATCTCATGAAAATTATTCAACTATAGGGGAAGGACGTTACAAAGAAAAAATTTATCATAGTAAAATATGTCCAAATGTATCAAATGTTCCATTAAATCATCATAGATTCCTGGGTTTATGATTGTAACATTATTCTCCCCATGTTCACTATCAATCTCCATCAGAACACGATAGTTATATATCTATTCCATATCAATTTATTCATATTACAATTATGATCTCCTTTGTGGAAATATAATTATAAGATAATTTTTGTAACTTTTATGTTCCCAATGGTCCCCTTTTAAATGGTGCTTTATTATTAGATTTTACTATATAGTTTTCTGTGATGAGAACTTTCAAGTATTAAGCCATTGATAACCCCATCGAATTTTCAGATAGAAATTCATTTTAAGGGCTGTAAAATGTAAAACCCTTAGATTTTTATAAAATATTTTTTAAAATTAACCGAATATCTTTAATATTATGCATTATATGTTACACCACATTTATCGATCACTACCCACAACACTGGCATAGCTTGTATTGCACACAACACTGAGTTTCTATGAAATATCAATTCATTTTAATTATTTAAACAATACAATTATAACCTTGTCATTAAATTAGTGGGAATGAATAGTATTAATAACACAATGAAATTTATATATATTTATTCAACCAAATTTTTTTCCATTCATCTAACATATTTGATTGAAATAAGATTAGAATGATGCCAATATTACTCATAAAAATGTTTTTTTAAAGGAAGTATTATCATCTTTTAATGAAGTAGATATTTTAAAACTATTTTTTTTAAATTTTTTAAATTATATTTTATAAAATAATTTTTTTATGTTCGTAATTTAAAAATTACTCCGGAGTGAGTTTTTTGTAGTTTTCTTAAAAGTTTCATCTTTTAACAAATAAAGAAAATAAGGTTTTTTTTATTAAAAATGGTATTTTATTTTAAATTATTTGAAAGATAATATATTTTATTGGATTAGTTTTAATTATGTTATTTTAAAATTATTTTATTCATAAATTTAATATAAAAACATTTTTAAAAGGTCATTTTTCCATAAACACATTTTTTCATAGTTTTTCAATGGTTTTATTTTATATTAAATTCCGAAACATATATGTTTTTAATGTTGAAAATTTGATTAAAAATTTATATTAATAAGATAAAAATATACAGAATATGTCCATTTTATTTTGGGCCTATAAGAATTTCAACCATGTTAAATTTTGTTACCACATTAAAGGGTAAATTGGATAATTTATGATAAAATTAAAATTTTAATGACTATAAAATGACTCTAACACATGAAAAAGTTTTATTGAATGAATATACATGGACACTGAACACATAAGGATTTAAATTAAGTTTTTTTCTAGAAACTACTCCATGGAAATGTCTTACATAATATTTAAATCAAAGAAAGACTCAAAATGTCACTTTAGTTGTCCAAAATATCTATTTTGAGTCCACAAAGGGATTAAATTAGGATATAAACTAATGTAATGGAATATATTAAGATTAATTAATTTATTTTTGTTATATTAATTTATTAATAATTTTTATGTGTGAAATAATTATCTATAATTCTTATGAAACACCGATTCAATGTTTGTGCAAATAGATGTAAAATCAACAACATAATTTTAATTAAAATGATAAGAGCTTTAAAAGTAAAAAACGCATGAATAAATATTAATAATTTATTATAAACAATAAATAAACATTAAAGAGTGTAATTAATTACAATATGGATCCACATGTAATGTATTATAACATTTACAATATTTTATTCCATTTAATGCCAATGTTGTCATATTTATGTTTTTAATAAATATAACATTTTTAATATTTGGATTTCCTAAATCTATAAGCCACTATAAATATTAGATGGAAGTATAACTTATTTATATTCATCATAGTAATTTATTTTAAAAAATGTGTTAATAAATAATTAACATAAATAATTACACAACTATTATATATTAATTATTCAACTAATGGAAAAATAAAATAATTAATATAATAAATAACAAAAAATAAATATAATATGAATTATTGGACGTTCTATAGGAAATTAACAGGTTCTTATAAAATATTATTGGTGTATTAAATTATTTTATTTTTTTACCTTTCTGTTTATATTTTTTGAGGTCAATATAATGAATAGTGTCAAAATTCACACTAATTATATTTTAGGAGAATAATATGTTATTACATTATTCCAGAATCATACAAATATTTTAAAAAAATAAATGTGACTATAATAAGCTCTAAATCTTAATATATTGACTATTTCTAGAAAAGTTACACCATATAAGTATGAATTAAAAAGTTTTAATGTTAAAGAAACTGTTAATAGGGTTAAAATTAAAACAGGTTAGCAAAGTGTTTATCAAAATGATAAGGTTTACAATAATAATAAAACATGTATAAAATATATTTTTTTATTAGATTATAAAAATATGTGATTTATATATTTGAATCAGCTTCCTTTTTGGTGTATTTGAATTTAGATCGAATTTATAATAAATTAATATTTTTTAAAATTCCAAAAGTGCCCCTCACCCCAATTGTAACGGGGACCTCCTCCCTAAATTATTCAAATACCATTGAGCATCCAATTTATTCCATATCATTCTCACTTATATTATTAAATTCACAATCCCCATTCTATAGGATATGTTATTCCAAAAATACCTTCTATAGAGTCCTTTATAGAAGATCTAAAAGAGTTGTTTCTGAGAAGAGGCAATCACTCTCACTAATCACTCTCTTATTCTACTCTTATATACATCTTTCAAATATTTTATATATACCATATAATTTTAAATTAATAATCAAAAATATTAAAAAAATTAATATTATGAACACATCACTCTACATCGTCATTCCCATCAATGAGGAAATAAAAGTATATCTCGTGTGTACGTACGACTTACTATCTCCACATAGTGATACAATTCATATTCCATAAAAATATTTTATGAGTGGAAATCATGATGGATTATATATATATATATGGTATTAATGAAATAATTATAAATTTATAATTATAATTCATCAAATAATTTTCTTTCTTTTAATATGACAAGAAAAATGAATACAACAATCAAGCATATATACGACTAACCATCTTAGTGGACAATGTATTTAATTTATATCATTTGTCATTTAATAAAAATACTAATATAATGGATATATATAAAATTTATATCATTTTTATCATTCTTTATATTTTAAATCATCGTATAAGTCAGTGTAAAAATATATAACAATTCAAAACCCATGTGAAAAACAAAGCGATTATTACCCAAAATATAATTTTAAGAAGATATTTTTAATTGATGGGTAATAGCCAGCCATAATTGAATCATATAAGGTATTATATTATTAACTAATGTTATGTAATATATTTATAATAAATTTTTATTTGTTATACAAGAGGTTTTCATAATTACAACGAGAGTCAAGACTTAAGGTAAGGGGATTTCTAGTTTCACGTTTATTTCTATGAGCTTTGTGTCATATTCAACAATCGTTTCATTATAGTGGTTAATATAAAACAAATTAATTTTATATATTATCTTTTACCATAAATTTTATGGGTATTTTAATAAACATTTGATTATATCCCATTTATGGGGTTTACGGATCAAAAGATACCAAATCTGTAGGGTAATTTTGTCTCGATTTTCCTTCATTGAGACAAATGAAATGTTTTGCACTAATATTCATTTACAAGTTATATATAATGAAAATCTAAATTTTTTATCATATTAATATTTCTTTTCATGATATTGTACATTTCATTTAGTTTTATTCAGTATTCTTGTGTATATCGTAGTTTTTTTAAATATATGATTTCAAAAAATATTATAAATGTTTTTAAATGATATTATATGAATTTTGAAGTAATATTATTTCCATGATTTATAAAATGGGTTTGAAATATTATTTCATAATATATATATGTTATTTTCAATGAAAACAATTTTTTAAATTTGTTATAATTTAAAATGAGTTCTCAATACGGAAACAATATTTTCACCAACAATTATTTAAAATGATCATTAAAAATAAATTTCCATCTATGAAAACATTAGTTTATGTTTCATATGTTTTAGTAGAGATATGATCCAATGATATCATTATTATTTATTCTATTAATGGTTTATTTTTATGATATATTGGTATATATTAATTTTTTTTCATGAGTTATGTTATGATGAAATGTTTATAAAACCCATTTTTTTGTTTTAATATTCATTATGTTATTGTGTCATAAATATTATAGTTTTAATTATTTTATGGGTGGTACAAATATATTGATATAATACACTGGGTAAATATTTATATCCCTCAAAATAGTTTGGACTAGAAGGGGAAGTATAAATTATTTAGTAATACAAGACTCTAATGGGAGTAAACTCGATTCTATAATACATGGAAACAACTTGCAGTGAACCATATCTATTAATAAACTTTTTTCACTATGATAGTCTTGTAAATGAGCCTCGAATAATATGGAAATTATTTTATACTCTTATGTGTATTCAATAATTTCATTTATTATGATATTCTCTCACGGAATACTAATATTTATGAAATTATATGATTTATCCCATGACATTATATTATAATCTTTATTATTAAATATATGAGATTTTATATTTTTTGTTTATGTTCTTATGCCTTATTATTATGATATAATTGATATCTCCATTGTTTACCATTACTAATTTCATATTTTTTTCCCTGGGTTATAGTGAAATGTTTTAGGTTGGAATAAGAGTGAGGATGATCTTTATGGGAGATGTTGATGATATTTCACCAGACTATATGTTTTTATTCAAATTTTAAAAATTCTCTAAACTAATATTTTCTTTGAGGATGTGTATTTGTAATGAAATGAATTTTCATATAATGATATTTACTATAGATTTTTGAAATGACAGGGTCAATAAAATATAAGCTCTTATATTGACCTATAATATCCTAGAAGGTTGATTAATTAAGGTATTAAGAGTTTCTCCAAATATTGAGAGATATTATTATAATAATTTCCAATATAGTTCAGATGGGTTTATAAAGAGTTGGAATTTTTATCATAATCTTGACCACAATTTAGTGTAAGTGGAATATTGTTGAATATTTTTCACTAAATTACTAACTAAAATGTGGTGAAATTCACGACATCATGGTTAATGTATTCACAAAGTATATTATACCCTATCAAAGTTATGATAAAGAATGATATATGATATCAATATACCAACACTTCTATAATTATTATGAGGTCTATTTTTCTCAATTGAAAAATTATATGATTGTGTGTAGATAAAAAATTAATTATTACTGATTTTTAAAAATTATATTAATCATTTAGGAGGAATGTTAATTTATATTCATTTTAAGATACTCCATCCATCATATCTATGTCATATTGTAGTATCATTGTAATAAAATCTGTTTTACGGTCTAATGTTTTGTAAACATCATAAATGTTTCACCAAACAGGTGCTGAGTACATGTATTTAAATCATGGACAAGAATAGCTAATTCTAAATCATTCATTGGGTATTTATTATCATGAAACCATAACTACAATGATCCTTATGTAGCAAATTTATCTCTCTACATGAGAACAATCCCTGACCAAGATCTAAAAGAATCATAATACACCACATGGATTTTTATTAATTATATAAATATCATTATCAGTACTAATTTAAGGATAATTTAGAATATTAAAATACATTTAAAATTTATCATTTTATTGGAATAAAACGCTTTTCCCTCATAAAACAATCAATGGATATGCTAGTCATGAAAAGTCATGAAAAAAAACATCTACAATAACTAGTGAGACAAATAAAATGGCATATTTGGAAGGTAATATTTGGAGAATATCAAGAGATCACAACTTCTATCTTTTCTAGATCAATAAATACACCAGCATAGATAACATGGCCAAAGAAACATCCCTATTGTATCCAAAAATTAAACATTTAATCTTTAGAATACAAACACTATTCTCAAAAAATACCCAACTCTATCTCCAAGTGCTGGTCACAGTTCTCCTTTTTCCTAGAATACTCCAGTATTTCATCTAAAAATAACCACATAAAGGTATCTAGATAAATTTGAAATATTACATTCCTAAGTTCCATAATGATAAATTGTGCGTTTATAAGAACAAAATGAATAAAAACTTACTCATTTAGGCTATATATACTTCTGAAAGCTATATTTATAATATCATCCTTATGAACCCATAATTAGTGATATTTCTACTACAATTCAATTGTAGATTTCCATTGTGATCCCGTAAAATGATAAAATAGACCATCATTTGTGGATGATGATATTGATTCTTTATCATAACTTGGTTAAGCTTATGAAAATATTCAGAAATATTAAGTGTTCCATCAGCCTTCTTCACAAAATGAACTGATGTTGTCTACAGAGAGATACTTAGTCGATTGAACCCTTTAATTTCCAACTCTTATAACTGATATTTGAATTCCGTCAATTATTTTAGTTTCATCAGATATGATAGAGGGGATATAGTACCAGTCCCTAGTAAGAGATCAATCATAAATTATACTTCATGTTTGGGTGGAAAACATGAGAAATTATTGGGAATGACATCAAGGAAATGATCAGTTGTTATTAGATAATATTTACTCCCAATATCATATATTGATTCCATGGTCAAAACATCTAACAGGTATGATATAGTTTCAACTGATTATGTGGACAATATTTCTCCACATTCATTCATATTTCTATCTTCGCTAAATAGATGCTTGATTCCATCTACAATTGTAAAAATAACCCTTATGGTATAACAGATGATGTTAACATTGAACACATTCAACCATTATTTACCTATTATTACGTCATATACATTCATATAATGCATAGATAAATCCTAATAAATTCATCACTGTCTATAGTTATTGAAAATTATGTGCAAATAAAGGCTAAAAAATCCCTTTGGAAAAGATAATTTTTCTATTTCTAAACAGAATGCATCAAATCAACATGAAAACCCATATTGTAAACCACATGATAAGAAATAAATTACTAGGATGCACCCATATTAATAAAAAATTTCATAATGGTATAATTCAATGGAACTGTACCTATCAAAAGCGAAGGTCTATAATTTTTAATCAAAATAATTTTCTCATCACCATTCCATTTCATAGGCTCTATAAATTTATCTATGTTATCCTACTGAGATATTAATTTTTGAGGATTCATGGTATTCCTAGAATCACTATTTATTTCATGGTTAAACTAATGAGATTTATTATGTTCCACTCATTCTTTGGAATCATATGATGTTTGACAATCATGAGATATGCCTAGAGTATCTAACCCCAGATAAAAATAATAATAATATTGAAGACGCTCTATCCTGTTGCAATTTTGACATGCTCTAGGTGGTGTTGTACAATACCTACTGATGTGATAAATAAAACCACATTAAGAAAATTTGGGGTTACCTTTTGGTTTAATATGAAGATTCACTAATCTTGTAGTATGATTCTGAGATACACCTCCCCCTAGATAATTGGTGTCCCTCCTCTTATTGTTTCCATCAATGGAGTTCCCACTATTTCTTATAGGAACAAACTTAAATTTCCCCCACCATGTTTCCCAAGATTTAGCTTTCCACTACTATCACTACATTTACCATATCATTATAATCTGTTATACCATGAAAAAAAAATTCATTGAATCTCTATCCTCAAACATGATTCATTTATGAGTGACATCACGGATTAAATTTCAACAAATTCAGGTAAAAATTGACTACATTCATAAATTTATCCACAAACTATTTCACTATGAGATTATATTACTTTAAAATTAACAATTCTATATTCCTTTAAATAAAAAAATTCTGAGGACAAAATTATTTATTAAATAATTATTCAACATCCTCACAAATCATGACTTGTTCTGATTTAGCTTGAATTGCTAAATCCTACCATTAGCAGGTAATATATTCCATAATGTACATTTCAAACTTAACCATCATCTTATCTACTGTTCCATGGAAATCAACAATTAAATTCATCATATTTATCCACAGATTTGATTTTTTTGTCTCTGAATTACCATGAACAATGGGTAGATTTTACATTTAAATCTAAATATAATGATTTTCTTATCTTGGATTATCCTTTATTTCCCATTTATACACAAAGGAATATCATATAAAATAATCTGAACTGACTATTGGTTCACCTATGGTGTATGTGAAACGACATTCTCAGCAGCCCCTTCATGTTGGTTTCTTCGACGCCAACCTGGTTTCATTCTTTATAAACAAAACAAACTACATTTAGTTACACTCTCTATAAACTGAAGGATTAGCAATTTAAACTTCACCACATCACATGTATAGATACAAAGGTGCTAAAAATTATATAATTTTCTCTATCCGATAATTTTGGAAAATTCCACAATGCTTTTTGAAACTAATCCCTTTTTCAAATATTTTATAAATTTGCCACTCTTCCACCAAATCGTAAATCGTTACAAAGAAACCATCTTGCACTCCTAGTGCGAAGTAATTAAATTCAATTCATGATACACACTTATCATTGGATTAACCAATAATCATGTGGGGAAAACAGAGATAATTGTATCAAATCTTACCAAACTCCCTAGTAACAGGAATAACATCATAAGTTGTTTATTTAATCATATTTACGATCTGTATTTCATTTTATGACAGTCCAATTCCTTTCATTGAGCCCACAGATGGATGAAATTGCTATAAAAGGCCATACATTACATATATATTTTACTCAACAATGATGAATATTTTTTTCATAACATAACAAAAACCATACTTCGACGATAAATGATTAGAGTATTTAGAAACTAAGAAACATAAATAATTGGTTCATAAAACATTTACATTGTCCCCTGTTTATTTTTTCATATCTTGAATCATTTTTTCTTTATTAATTAATACCCTTCTTCATGACCTGGGGAGAATAAACACATCAAATTGTGAGCTTAAATGATCAGTATCAGTAAAAAAATAAATAACAATCATATAATAATCATAAGAACATCACTTTTGAAAATCATATCATGCATATAGAAGATCATAATATCTTTTCTAGGGATGAATCATAAAAGTGAAATGAAATCCTAATAGTCCTTACATATTAAATTAAATTTAGTGTAATACACACATAATCATAGAAAATCATTTCATATTATTCACGTCTCATTTCCAATAAAATCATAGCGGACAAAGTCGATTACTAAATCGGGTTCACAGCTCATTCCAACCATGGATTACTGAACCATATTTACATTTTGTTCCATTAATTTCAATCTCAGGAGATATAAATCATTAACCAATGTATTGGAAGGAGATATAGATCCCACCCATTTCATAATAAAACCATTCTTATGTGTACTAGAAAGACATCAAAACAATCACCATGTCATAACCCATTAAAGAAAATGGGTTTCATAAATATCATTCCATAATAACTCAAATAAAACAAATGGATTTCATAAATAAAATTAAATCATAATAATATAAATAACATGAATAATAGTATTTAATAATTGCATCTTAGATGAAAAATAATTTTGATAAAAAAACACTTCAAATAAATTCTTGAGGAAAATATGCTTTCTTCTTCAAAAACGTTTCCTTCCTCAAAATAGAACACAATTTTTGAAGAAATAAATTTCTGTGAAAATAACCTTTTAATATTGTTGGGGATGTATTAAGGAAATAAGGCTTCATGAAATCGTAAATACTTGTTCATGTTATTAAAATAAAAAAAATATTATCCAGGTAATTTTTCCCAAAAACTACCTTGTATCAAAAAAGAAAAAAGATTTCATTGTCAACATTTCTTAAAAATTTACCAATTGGTAAAATTGACTTTATAAAATTATTGAAGGATATGAAAAATATTTTTAAATACATATATTTAAAACACATATGTGGATGACAAATATACCCTAGTAAATACTTACGAATAAACAATCAGAGATAAAAAGGATATTTTCAATGTTATCCATTACCTTTGGTCTGATATACAAAATATGTATCTACAAATTCTGTATAATTATTTCAATAATTTTACATATTTATTCTATAATCTTCATAATTTTTATGATAACATTTATGATCATATTTTCATCCATTTTTAGTAACATTTAATTGATGATTATTATTCAGGTATTAAATACTTTATGTTCTTAGACATGTTTTGTCGAATTTGTTTTTACTCAAATTGTTATGTTATAGTAATATCATTTAAATAATTCAATTAGTATAATATAAATAATTTTTATTCATTCAATTCATTTTTATAATCTTGCATTAATGAAGATTACGAAGATGGAATCACATCGCCACATGGACACATTAAGTCGTACGTACACACGAGCGATGATATCATTACCATATTTGTTGAATTGTATTGAAGGGTTTGGTGTATATTATCATTGAATAAATATAATTTTATATTAATCATATATATATTTATTAATTCCTAATTATAACCATCTATTTAAGGTGGTGTTGAAAATTGGATTACACCACGACATTGAGACTGTAAGACGTACCTACACACGTTGGGTGACTTCATTTTTCATATGATGGTTAGAAGGTGAAATATTTTTTATCAATAATCATAATAACATATTAGTATATATATACTTATTTAGTTATTTATTCATAATTAAACTACTAATTATTTGGGTTTATAAGAAAAAGAAGTATTAATGAAAGGGTAAATGATATGACCTCTTCTTCAACATGCCTCCACTAAATCTCCTCTAAGAGCCCTAATTTTGGACTTTGAAGAATACCATCACCTATATAATGTTTCTATGAATGTTTATGAGAGAAATGGGTAGGGTATGGTCGAGCTTGAAGGCTCAAAATTAAGTGAACAGTTGAGGGAGGAAGTTATCTTTTATAATTTATACGAGGGGAACTTTTGGAAACGTAAAAAATATTAATTTCTAATATAATAAAACAACACATAAACAACTCTAAAATGTAAAACTTTAATATAAGATATGATATAGGGTTGTAAAATAATCAACCAATAAATTATAGACTAGTTTTTATGTAAATTTAAGAAATATCATTCTAATTAAAACATAGTTATTCTATTTAATTTGTAACTGGGGTAACAAAACTTTAAACATTAAAAGGGTGAAATATTTACATATACGAAGTAAATTAGACAATAAATAAATATTTAATAACCATTTAGACCATATCATAATTATTATTTATTTTTTATGATTTTGTAATTATTTTTTAATAATTTATGAACACCTAATTTTGACAAAATATCAATAGTGTCAATTTTGACACTGTTTAATTCATGGACATTTAAAAATATGAAAATAAAAAGTTTAACTAGACATAAATAATTTATTATAACGCTAATGGGACAATTTAATCTATAAAATTCATTATATATAATAAATATCCAAAATTATATTTTTTAAAATATTTTTAATAACATTTATTTGATCTATTCATTAATAAAATAATTACTACCTCGACATTTTGTAATTATTTAAAATACTTATTTGTAGATTAAAAATTAAAAATAAAATAAAATGATTAATATAAATACAATTTATTTTTTGAAAATACTTTTAGTCAAATTTATATTCTGAAAATCCCAACATTAAAATGCTATACTCTTTTAAAACGTGAATGTGACAAAATTATCGTCATTATTAACAGTATAATATAAGTATCATAACATCTTCTATAAGCCTCCAAATATTCAATAATTAGAAACTTTTATTCTTATGGATGATATATACTTGACCAAAATTGTGGGGTTATGTTTTTTTGGATTTTTATGGTTATTAATATTTTAATACAAATTGTTTTATTGAATTATCATCAATTAATTTATTTTTCATCATCCATGTATATTTTCATAAGGTAATTATTTATTTCCTAAAAATGAAAAATAATTTTTCTAGATAAATATATTCATTTTAAAATTAAAATTTTTATATATAATAAAATTATTTTTTTAAATAACCTTATATTAAAAATAATTTTATTATCATAGTTTGAGTGAGACATATTTCACTTGTCATTCAATCAAATAAATAAAATGTCCTAATCTATTCCTAGTGGGTTTCAATGGATACCATTTCAACATAAGTATGTTTTAGGGAAAGTTTTAATCGTCCAATTATTTTAAGACAATTGTTATGGTAATAATATATTATTATTTTTACCCTTTAGTACATGATTTACCCTTTTACCGTGTTAATAAAATTTACTAAATTTACTATTCATATTACCCAAAAATAAAATCAGGGTATTTAAATAATTTGGACCAAGTAATAAAAAATATGTAATGTAATTTTAAAATTTCAAAAAAGAGAAGTAATAGTAATTAATTTAAAATTAATCAGGTTATTGAAATGAGAATACGGGTTTTGAATGTTTAAATATTGCAGAATATTGAAATTTTTTTACATATTAATTTAGTGTAAAATTAATTCTGATTACCTAAATTATTATAAATGGTAAAAATTATATTTTATTTATAGTTTTAAACCATTCAATAATATAATTTAACCGTATAAATTATTTCAATGAAAAAAAAAGATATAATCAATTAAAATATAGAGTATTATTATTCATCAAAACATGAATTTTATCAAAAAAATATATGAAATTCATCCGAAGTAAATTTTTATATCCCACATCAAAATTGTTGGTCAGAGTGGACAGTCAAGAGGGGGGTGAATTGAGTTCCAATTAAAATTTTTGTTTTAAAACTTTGTCTTAAAAACCCCCAAACAAAATACTGAATTAAACTGTAGTGAATTTATATCAAAGTAAAGGTTCTGTTGGGTTCTCAAGGGATTGATTATTTCAAAGTTAATCAAAACAGAAAGGTTGATTAACTTTTGAAACCAACTTACTAATATACAACTAATATAAACACTTGCGAATTTAAATATCAAAGTGACTTTAAAACAGTTTTGGTTTTAAAGTCATTAGCTGCGGAATAAAAGAATAACATTGAAAATAAATAAACACAGCAGATTTAACCAAGAGGTTCAGTCTCAAGCTGAGACTTAGTCCTCTCAAAACATTATATAAATGTGATCCACACCATAGATCGGGGATTCCATTAGTATACAACTGTCCAGGTCCAAGACCTCTACCACTGTTATTCGTGGGAAACAGAAAAACAGCAACCAGTTGTACAGGTCACACACGACCTCTACCACTATCTCAGTGGGAAATCAAAGATGTAAGAGTGTTGATGGAGGATTTAAAAATCCTCCAGTTAGAGTACAAGGGACATTGAGTGTGTAAAATATAGCATATAACACACACTACTCAATATGTAAAAAGATAAATCACAGACCAAATATTTAGAGTTTAGAAATGGCTCTAGTGATTATCATGCAGTTCTGGACTCCTTTGATTGATCAGTATTCACTCAGAGTCCCCTTCTGGTTTTTTTGTCTAGAAAACAGAGTATCGTCTGTTTCCTTGACTTCCAGGTGTAGAGGCAGTCGATGAAGCTCTTGTGTTATGTTCTCGTTCTCATCTCTTCACTGGTATGCAGTAATGAGTTCTTCGTGTAAGTTATATCATCTCATTGCATTCACACTTGGTTGTTGTTCTTCCAGCACACCTCATGGTATCTGTATCTCTCTGTGTATTCATCTATATGTCTCGCACACCCTCGCAGTAGCACATGCTTCCTTTATTTAAATCACGAGCTCCGACAAAATATGATTTACTTTTTGCAGGAATGAGGTACGGTTCCCTGACATCCAACAACACACATTAAATAAATTTCAGTGTATTAAAATATACCTGATATGACCGTTGGTTAGATTAAATAATGATAAAGAAATAAAAGCAGTGTCGGGTTCTGCCTCTCGAATGGTAGCTCTTGATATCGGTAGACTTGTGTTACAGTAGGTGTCTGTATCGGTAGACTTCATCTGTAACGGTAGAATTTGTATTAGTAGCTGCAACTATAGACTTGATCACATCAGTAGCGGTGGACTTGTAATGGTAACTGTGGCTCTTCCTTGTATCGGTAGCGGTACATCTCTATCGGTAGCTGTGGCTCTACCTTGTATCGGTAGCGGTACATCTCTATCAGTAGACTTTGCATAATGGTGGATTTCAGCATATCGGTAGCTGTCAACTATTCTTTAGCGGTAACTATCGACTTCATTGTATCGATAGCTCTATCAGTAGACTTTGATGCAGCGATGGACATTGGGTATCGATTGGGTATCGGTAGATGTATCAGTAGCTCTCTATCGGTAGCTCCATCATATCAGTAGACTTAACTGAATCGGTCGCTGTGAGCTATAACGGTTGCTCTACTCTGTATCAGTATCTAGTTCTTAACGGTAGCTGAAAACTGTTTGAGCATTCACTTGGCAGAAAGAGTTAATTCATAGTAAACATATATCTGATAATTCAAAAGACTTAATTTAAGCATAATGAAAGAAACAACATATATTAAAGTATATATGGAATGTATTAATCATAATCAAGATATAAAGAAATAATGGTTGGGATTATCAAAACACAATAAAGCCACATAATTCCAGAGGGTTCAACAATCTCCCCCATTTTGATAATCGCAACTTTTTCCAAAATAAAGCAATATTAGAGGAAAGAAAAAATATATCAAAGTATGATATCAACAGTATAGTATGAGAGGAAAAATCTGAAAATAGGAATATATCAGGAAATAATGTAGTATCAGAGGAAAAAACAAACAAGATTCGTTAGTTTTAAAAGATTCGCATCTTCCTCCCCCTATCAATTTAACTACAGAATTCTCCTCCAAAGTAGTGATTTTCTCCCCCTTTGTCCCCTTAGGTGAACAACATTCTATCTCTCTCTCTAGGTACAGGTTTCCAATAATTTCTCCCCCTTTGTGATTAACAAAAAGGAGGGTATTAGAGAAAAGATAAGGACTAGGAAAGAAAATATACATAGTAAAATATATAGTGAAGATAGGAATGAAGTTTTTGATTGATAAGTAAAAGATACAGTGGGAAAATACGAAAAGTACAAAAATAAAATGAATACCATCAAAAAAAGGAGCTAGAAGCACTCAATCATCCTCTTGAACAGGTGTCTTTCCCTTGGGATCAGCAGAGGGTTCAACGGTAGAGTCAGCAGGCTTGGGAATTCCTGAAAGAACCACTGGTGGATCAGCAACTCATACAGTACCAGATCTGAAATATGTGCTCCTCTGAGTGATCATAGGTGTCAAGCTCTTGATGGCTTGAACTGGAGTCAGTTGAGGAGTACTCCCAGAGGCAGAAGCAGGAAGTGCAGGAGGTACAATCACTGGTCTGGCATCCACATGTAGTAAGGGCAGCAACAGGTTTCGGAAATCCATTATAATGCTTCCTCCTCTCTCCATTGCAGACACAAAATCATCTCTATTCTCAATAAACTTATCCAAAGTAGGAGTAAGCTCACTGAGCTTACTAACTTGTTCCCTGTAGTCTTGGGTAACTAGAGGCAACTTCATATTTTCAAGAAAAAGCTTGAAATGGTTTGTCATTTGGTGATTGGTATAATCCTTTTCAAAATAAGCATCCGAATTTTTTTTGATTGCCTCTTGAGAAGCAGTAGCTTCCCGCAAGTGATCACGAACAAAACTACTAACTTCCCTAGTGGTAGAAAGAATTTGAGTATCTGATGCACCACTTGGACTGGCCTTATCCAATTCTTCCTGAACAATAGTTCGGATCTGGTCAAGGTTCACACTGGAGCTAGTTGAGGGAAGAGGTTTCATTGAGAAGGCCACTGTCTCCTTGAAAGATTGAGTCAGACTACTAACTACCTTCTGAACAAGTTTATCCTGACTGTTCAGATGTTCTTTGACTGACTTCTTAAAGGCGTCAAAAACATCCACAAAATATTTGACCACTTCTTTGATATACCGAATGTCAGTGTAGACTTGGGTTTGAGAACTGTTCAAAGCAGTCAATGAAGCGATTGATTGTCTAAGAGAAACTACAGCTCCTGTCCAACTCTCAATCTGAGTGTGGAACACCTTATGTTCATCCACTATTTCTTTCATAGGACTGGACACACTACATCCAATCGATAACTCAAGGTATTTCTCCATGCTTTTCATCTCTTCAACCATACTTTTATTCATATCTTCCACTGATTCTCTTATTGCTTCTTTCAATTCAGATTTTAAAGACTCAAGGTCCTTCTTGGTTGCCACATTTTCAGCCACAGTGGGTAAGGTAAATGATTCCTTTTGGGGTTGGTCTTCCTCATCATAATCTCCATAAGAAAGTCCAAGAATCATATATCTGGGATCTGATGTCCAACCTTCAATGTCATATAACACTAATACTGAGCCAAGATTCTCCTCCTCACTTGGAACATTATCCTGAGATATCTCTTCCAACTGTTCTTCCTGAGGTAATTCTGCACTTTCCTCTACAATTGCAACAGATTCAATAGACATTTGTTCTAAGTCATTAATGACTCTCTCATTAACAGGTGATGCTGCTATGTCTTCCTGATCAGCCACTATCCTGACTGTACTGACTATTAGAGGACTCAAACTGAGCTCTTTTTCAACATTTTCCTCATCATCTGCTTCACCATCAGCCTCCTTTTCTCCGGTAACAATGTTATAGGATCCGGTTGTCTCATCCTCCTCATAGGTGTCCTTGAAAACATACTGGAAAGCTTATTATCCTTCTTCTGTAGTCTCTGTAACATCTTCCTTCAAGACAGTTTCTCTTTTTGGTAGTTCTTTTGGAGGGCTAGCTGCTCCATAAGAAATAACATGATGCACAGGACTAGGGGGTAAGTATGGGTCTCCTCCATCCTCTACTGATGTCTCTTTCTCCTCAGCTTCATCATCACTGTAAATTGGTTCTGGCTCATCTGGTCCAAGACCAGGATCTCTCATATCCTTTGGTCTAGACGGATGATCCACAGGAGTGAACTTTTCATAAATTTTTCCGTCATCATTCACCCATGATTTCTTCCAAGGATTCTAGATGACTTTCATGTATTTACAGATAGTTCTTGTAATACAGAAGTTGTCCTTAACCACTACCAGCTCAACCTGAGGTCTAGCTATCTCCTTCACTGTTAGCATCACAGAAATTAGCTTTGAGAAAAAAAGGCATTTGATTTTGACTTCGGTCTAGTCATCTCTTCCACTTGAACCATAATCAATCTACATAGATTTATTCTCACACTGTGCTTCAGAAAATTTAACAGATATATGTCTTGGAATCTCAAAGTGGCAAAGTCTCCTCTTCTCGGACTAACAACATGCTGAATAAATTTAAACAACAGCTTATCTTCTCCTACTATCTCTACAGCAATCACCTTTCTAGGGGTCCCATTCCCTGTGAGTTCCAGCAGAGCAGCTTCATATTGAAACACATCACTGGTCGAAGGTACAGACTTGGAATAATAAGTAAAATCACCCTCATGAGGAACTCTCAGGTTCTCATCCCATTCTCCTGATGTAAAAGATACTTCCTGACAATTTACCACAGAAACCATTCTTCTTTCTTCTTCAGACTTTTCAAAATGAACGAATTCGTAGAATTATTTCACCAGTCCTGGAAAATATGGTCTTTTGTTGTTCGTGAAGCATTCTATCAAACCTTGTTACTGTAAAACCTTAAGAAATAACGATTTTATTTCCATCAGCCATTCTACACACACCTCTTTTTCAACAACAATCTCTCTCCTTGAGAGATGCGGGTTTATTGGATTCCTTCAAGCTACACATCCACTTCCACTTCCACTGGCATTCGATACTTTCTGTCATTTCTCTTGTGGCTCATCACTCCCATCTGTGACTTGGGGTCTCTTGACGCGGGCCATTAAGGATTGGAGGCTAGGGTTCTGAAGGTCGAGAGGTTTAGGTTTAGGAGAATTCGAGCATACAGGTTCGCGGTGAGATTGAGTGAGTCTAGTTCGAGTTTTAATATCATTTAGGATTCATAAATCACATAAATCATAAATAAAATAAACAACGGTTCGATGACTCGGCTTTACAGAATTTTAAAATAGCGCGAGATATACCGGAAAAGTCTATTAACGGTGAGATCTTCTAATGGAGAGGTTTTCTAACGGTGAGGATTCTATAACGGTTATGATTTTATAATGGTGAGGATTCTCTAATGGTGAGGTTTTTCTAACGGTGAGGATTTTTCTAACGGTGAGGATTCTCTAAAGGTGAGGTTTTTCTAACGGTGAGTATTCTCTGACAGTGAGGTTTTTCTAACAGTGAGGATTCTCTAACGGTGAGGTTTTTCTAACTGTGAGCATTCTCTAACGGTGAGGTTTTTGTCTTAACAGTTTAAGGATAAGTTATTATTCCTAATTCGTGTCTAATGAAACTTAATCTTTCTTAACATAAAGGCTTAGTGAAAATATCAGCTAATTGAAGTTCAGTGCCTATAAACTCAAGTGTTATATCACCTCTTTGACAATGATCTCTTAAAAAGAGGTGTCTAACATCAATATGTTTAGTTCTAGAGTGAGACACATGGTTCTTAGAGATATTAATCGCACTAGTGTTGTCACAGTTGATTGAAACATGTTTAAAGTCAAATCCATAATCCTGTAGTGTGTGATTCATCCGCAGAATCTGTGCACAGCAACTACCAGCAGCGATGTATTCTGCTTCAGTAGTAGACAATGAAACTGAGTTCTGTTTCTTACTACACCATGAGACTAGGGATTTTCAAAGTAAGGGACATGTTCCAGATGAGCTCTTCCTATCTAGCTTATAGCCCGCAAAATCATCATCTGAATAACTTATTAAGTCAAATGATTGTCCTTTTGGATAAAACAAACCTAAATTCATAGTACGCTTAAGATATTTAAAAATTCTTTTACCAGCCAGCAAGTGTGATTCTTTAGGATTAGCTTGAAATCTATCACACATACATACACTGAACATAATATCTGGTTGACTAGGAGTAAGATAAAGTAAACTCCCAATCATACCTCTATAATTATTTTGATCAACTGGTTTCCCAGATTCATCAACATCCAATTTACAGGTGGTACTCATAGGTGTATCACTTTCTTTAATACTATCCAAACCAAAACGTTTTAAAAAATCTATATTATATTTACTTTGATTTAAAATAATACCATATTTAGTTTAAAAGATTTGAAAACCAAGAAAATACTTAATCTCTCCCATTATGCTCATTTCAAACTCATTTTGCATAACATCTGAAAAATCAGTTCATAAAGAATTTTTAGAAGATCCAAAAATAATATCATCAACATAGATTTTTACTATTAATACATCTTTTGAAATCCTTTTTATAAAAAGAGTGGGATCAACTATTCATTTTTTAAATCCTTTTAAAATAAGAAAGTTTGAAAGTCTTTCATACTAATCTCTTGGAGCTTGTTTTAAACCATATAAAGCTTTAGAAAGTTTAAAAACATGATTTTGAAAATGAGGATTTGGAGAACCAGGTGGTTGTTCTACAAAAACATCTTCAACAATAAAACCATTTAGAAAAGCACTTTTCACATCCATTTGATATAACTTGAAATTCAGATGTGATGCATAGGCAAGTAAGATCCTAATAGACTCTAATCTAGCTACAGGTGTAAAGGATTCTTCATAGTCAATCCCTTCTTCTTGATTGTAACCTTGTGAAACTATCCTAGCTTTGTTTCTAATGATGTTTCCAGATTCATCAACTTGGTTTCTAAACACCCATTTTGTGCCTATGGTTATAGTGTCCTTAGGTCTTTCTACTAATTTCTAGACTTTGTTTCTTTCAAATTGATTTAGTTCTTCTTGCATAGCTATTACCCAAAATTAATCATTGATAGCATCCTTGATATTTTTAGGTTCTAGCTGTGACAAGAAGGCTTGATGTTCAACCTGATTTCTAAGAGAAGCTATAGTCTATGTCCCTCTATCAAGGTTTCCTACAACAGCATCTAAATGATGGTTCTTTAGAATCCTAGTTGGTCATGAAAAGGTAGGGCTAAAAATTTCAGGTTCATCTACAGGTTGAGGCTCAATAGAAGCAGGGTCTGGAAAATTTCTAGAACTGGATGTTTTAACTACAGGTCCACTATCTTTATCATTAAGGTTCAAACTAGAGATATCATCTTCATGATTTTCAAGAGAGGTCTTAGGTTCATGTGGATCGGTTTCATCAACTTTGATGTGAACAGATTCTTCCACACATTTGGTTATTTTATTGAAAACTCTATAGTCTTTACTGAAAGTTGAGTAAACTAGAAAAATTCCTTCATCACCCTTGGATGCAAACTTTTCAAGATTATCTTTAGTATTAAGAATAAAGACTTCGTAGCCAAAAACATTGAAGTAGTTAACCTTAGGTTTCCTATGGTTCCACAAATCATAAGGGTTCCTCTTAAGAACAGGTCTAATCAAGACTCTATTAATAACATAGAAAGCTGTATTGAGGGCTTCAGCCGAAAAATAAACAGGTAGGTCATACTCATTAAGCATAGTCCTAGAGATTTCTTGCAGGGTTCTATTCCTTATTTCTACTACACCATTCTGTTGAGGTGTCCTAGGGGCAGAGAAATTTTGACTATAGCCATTGTGTGAGCAGTGGGATTCAAACTCATTATTTTCAAACTCACGGCCATGATCACTTCTCGGAGTTTTAATATTAAGTCCACTAAAGTTTTCTACAGACTAGGAGTATTTTATAAAGCAATAACAGGCTTCACTTTTGTGAGCTAGAAAATATACCCATGTATATCTAGAAAAGTCATCTACAAGAACATAGACATAGTGCTTCCCATTTAAACTAGAAACTATAGATGGTCCAAACAAATCCATGTGAACCAACTCGAGATTTTGAGAAGTTGACACTTCTTTCTTTGATTTAAAAGAAAATTTATGTTGCTTTCCCTTTTGACAGGGACTACAAACTTTGTCTACTGGAAATTCAAGTTTGGGTAGGTCTCTAACTAAGTTATTCCTAGAAAGTTTTCTAAGTGAATGCCCATTGCAGTGTCCTAATCATCTATTCCAAAGCCATGACTCTTTATGAAAAGCATTTAAACAAGTAATATTTTCCTTATATAAAGAATTTAAATCAACAGCATAAAAATTTTTATTTCTCAAAGTAGCAAACACTAAAACATTTTTAGAATTGAAAACATTGCAAGAATAATTTTCGAATTTAACATAAAAACCATCATCACATAACTGAGAAATACTTAACAAATTGTATTTAAGTCCATCAACAAATAAAACTTTAGAAATCAATACTGAGTCAGTGTTACCAATCTGGCATAAGCCGATGATTTTTCATTTTGAGTTATCACCAAAAGTGACAAAGCCTCCGTCAACCCTGACTAAGATTTTAAAGCATGAGAAGTCTCCTGACAAATGTCTTGAACATCCATTGTCCAAGTACCAGGTCTTCATACAGGAGCTCTTTATGAAGGTTTCCTACAAAACAGATTTAAACAAGAAATGATATTGGTACCAAGATTTTCTTGGGTCCTGACAGGTTATCCAATAACAATTTAGGTACCCATATTTGTCTATTGGGTCTCATAAAATTTCTAGAATCAAAAGATTTTGAAAGATAAACCTTATTAGATCCATAAATATGAATATATCTAGTTGAAGCATATGAAGTTTCAGAGCTAGCTACATTCTGTCCAGATTTAGGAATGAATCTAGTTTGGGTAATTTTCCTTTGTCCAGTTTGGTATCCTATACCAGTAGTGTATCTAGGTGCTATTTTCATACCTAGAATTTGAGTAAGAGTATCTTTACCATTGGTAAACTTCTCTAAATCCTTCTTGAGTTTCTCATTTGAAAATTTTAGTTCGGTATTATTTTTAAGCAACTAAGCATTCTTTTCTACTTCAATATCAAGGGCAGATTTATGTTTAACAGTTAAAGCATACTGTGTCTTTAAACCTTTGTATTTGTCTTTCATCTCATTACATGTTTCTTCTAACATATCACAATATTCAAACAGTTCATATTTAGACATGTTATCACATTTAGAATCATCTCCAGAATAATATGAATTCGAAGAAGGAGTTTCTGAAGTTACCTTAGAAGTGTTTGTCATAAAACACATGTTCGCCTTGTTTCTGTGTTCAGTTTCAGAAACTTCAGATTCACTAGAACTGTCCTCAGAAGCACACCAAGTAGCCTTCATGGATTTCTTATACTTGTTATCCTTTTATTCATACTTCTTCTTGTATTTCAGATTTGGACATTCTGCTTTTTTGTGTCCCTTCCTTTTGCACTCATAGTAGACAACTTCATCTGATTTATTAGGCTTCTTCCAATCCTTTTTCCAATTTCCTTTGTTGTCATACTTACCTTGGTAGTTTGACTTTTTGAAAAACTTCTTCTTCCTATAAAATTTCTTAAACCTTCTAGAAATGTGAGCCATCTCAGCATCACTATTAGAATCACTCTCACTGTCTTCACAGCTTGAACTTTCATTAACAGTTTGAAGCTTTTCCTTATCCTTATTCTTTGAGGTTTTAGTTTTGAAGGTAATCGATTTTATTCTTGGTTCATAATCTTCTTCTTTGTTTACTTTGAGTTCCTCTTCATACATCATCTGTTTTCTAATTAGTTCTTTGACTGGCAGTTCTCCAATGTCACACGATTCTCTAATGGAGACAGAGGTTCCTCTCCATCTATCAGGTAGACATCTAAAAATTATAATGATTTGTTCCTTTTCTTGAACATCCTTTCCCAAAGAAGTCATTGTGTTGAAAATTTCATTGAACCTGAGATACATATCAGAAATGGTTTCATCAGGCTTCATCTTAAAATTATCATACTTAATAGTATAGGTATTCAATCTCATCTCCTTAACATTAGTTGTTCCTTCCTGAGAAACAACTACGGTATCTCAAATTTCATAAGCAGTTTTACAGGAAAATATTATGTTAAATTCCTCATCTCCTAGAGCACAGTATAAAACATTCATAGCTTTACAATTATTATTTTAGGCAGCCTTAGTAGCTTCATTCCATTTAGTTCTAACAGTAGTAGGAATTTTATATTCTGATTCTATAGAAGTCCAAATATCAAATCCCATGCTCTCTAAATGAATTTTCATCTTGATTTTCCACTGAGCATAGTTAGTGACATTGAAAAATGGTGGTCTATTGGTAGCAACACCTTCAAGTCTATTTTCCATGATAACTAAATTAAAGAAAAGATTTTAAAGAGATAAAAATTTAAAAATAACAGAAATTTTAAGAACTTTAAAATACAACTAAAATCACAGTTGAAAAACAGAGTACAAAATATTTTAAACGGCCCTCTGATACCAAATGTTGGTCGGAGTCGACACTCAAGAGGGCGGTGAATTCAGTTCCAATTAAAATTTCTGTTTTAAAACATTGTCTTAAAAACCCAGAAATAAAATACTGAATTAAACTATAGTGAATTTATATCAAAGTAAAGGTTCTGTTGGGTTCTCAGGGGATTGATTATTTCCCAGTTAATCAAAACAGAAAGGTTGATTAACTTTTGAAACCAAATTACTGATTTACAACTAATATAAACACTTTCGAATTTAATTATCAAAGTGAATTTAAAACAGTTTTGGTTTTAAAGTAATTTGCAGCGGAATAAAAGAATAACTTTGAAAATAAATAAACATAGCAGATTTAACCAAGAGGTTCAGTCTCAAGCTGACACTCAGTCCTCTCATAACTTTATATAAATTTTATCCACACCCTGGATCGGGGATTACAATAGTATACAACTACCCAGGTCCAAGACCTCTACCACTGTTATTCATGGGAAATAGAACAACAGAAACCAGCTGTCCAGGTCACACACGACCTCTACCACTATCTCAGTGGGAAATAATAGATGTAAGAGTGTTGAGTGAGGATTTACAAATCCTCCAGTTAGAGTACATGAGACAGTGTGTGTGTAAAATAAAGCATATAACACACACTGCTCAATATGTAAAAAGATAAATCACAGAGCAAATATTTAGAGTTTTGAAATGGATCTAGTGATTGTCCTGCAGTTCTGGACTCCTTTGATTGATCAGAATTCTCTCAGAGTCCTCTTCTTGTTTTTTTTGTCTAGAAAATAGAGTATCGCATGTTTCCTTGACTTCTATATGTAGAGAGTGTCGATGAAGCTCTTGTGTTATGTTCTCATTCTCAGCTCTTCACTGGTATGCAGTAATGAGTCTTCGTGTATGTTATGTCGTCACTTTGCATTCACACATGGTTGTTGTTCTTCTAGCACACCTCATGGTATCTGTATCTCTCTGTGTATTCGTCTATATTTCTTTCACACCCTCGTAGTAGAACATCCTTCCTTTATTTAAAGCACGAGCTCCGGCAAAAGATGATTTACTTTTTGCAGGTACGAGGTACGGTTCCCTGACATCCAACAACACACATTAAATAAATGTCAGTGTATTAAAATATACCTGATATGACCGTTGGTTATATTAAATAATGATAAAGAAATGAAATCAGTGTCGGGTTCTGTCTCTGGAACTGTAGCTCTTGATATCGGTAGACTTGTGTTACAGTAGGTGTCTGTATTGGTAGACTTCATCTGTAACGATAAACTTTATATCAGTAGCTGCAACTGTAGACTTGATCACATCAGTATCGGTGGACATGTAACAGTAAATGTGGCTCTGCCTTGAATCGGTAGCGGTTCGTCTCTATCGGTAGCTGTGGATCTGCCTTGTATCGGTAGTGGTATGTCTCTATCGGTAGACTTTGCATAACGGTGGACTTCAGCATATCAGTAGCTGTCAACTTTTCTTTAGCGGTAACTGTCGACTTCATTGTATCGATAGCTCTATCAGTAGACTTTGATGTAGCGATGGACTTTGGGTATCGATTGGGTATCGGTAGTTGTACCAGTATCTCTATCGGTAGCTCTCTATCGGTAGCTCCTACATATCAGTAGACTTAACTGTATCGGTCGCTGTGAGTTGTAACGGTTTCTCTACTCTGTATCGGTAGCTAGTTCGTAATGGTAGCTGAAAACTGTTTGAGCATTCACTTGGCAGAAAGAGTTAAGTCATAGTAAACATATATCTGATAATTCAAAAGACTTAATTTATGCATAATGAAAGCAACAACATATATTAAAGTATATTTGGAATGTATTAAGCATAATCAAGATATAAAGAAAGAATGGTTGGGATTATCAAAACACAATAAAGCCACTTAATTCCAGAGGGTTCAACAAAAATAACATGTTTATATTTCTGTATAGAAATTATTAATCTATCAAAATATTAATTTTAAATTATTGGTCCATTCAAAGGTTTAAACATGACCATTTTTTGAAAAAATTAGGATTTTATACAACAAATATGGATTTATTCAAACCATATGACTAAAATATCTATTGGATGAATATAAATAATATTTTATTAAGTATATACCACCTATATATCTCATTAAATTCATTGCCAAAATTAATTCACTCTAAAATCATAATATTTAATTAGTTTAAATGTTTCATAAATAATTGATAGCCAGTGAATTCATAATGCATTTTCCTTAGTTAGTTATAATTATACCCACTATCATAATTCCTAGAATATAATAGTATCTTTATAATAAGGGAGTCATTCATTTCATTTAAACTCACGATTGTTTTCAAATCAAGCTACTGATGAATATAAATTATTTAAAGATAATATTTTATAAAAACATCTGAGAGTTACATTTTACCCCTCTTAAACTAAATTTCTCACACTAGATTCTGTACATGGAAGAAAACAAATTAGGATAAATCTTCCTCATCGTATCCTCAATTTCTTATGTATATTATTCAAATTTGTGGTTCCCCCATAAATCATTAAACTAGGGAGTGGTCATATTTCATAGAACTTTTTTGGTACGTTCCGGAATCTCTATTAGTTGTTCATCATACGAACGATATTCCCCTAATAGTATGACTTCTGAGCTTAGTACATATGGAGGATCATGTATTTACTTTCTTAGGAGAGATATATGGTGCACATTATAAACATGAGAGTGATTTAGTTGAACTTCAAATCACTAAGGTACATTACCAATGTAATAAAAATATTTAAATGAACAAATATACCTAGGGCTCTGCTTTCCCTTTTATCCAAATCTCATTACTCTATTCCAAGGAGATATTCATAGAAACAAATTATTACCCAATTAAAACTCTATGTGTTTTCTTCTGTTTTTAGCATAATGTTTTTATCATCACTATGATTCCCTTATGATAAGCAGTGTTGAAGCATAAATTTTTATCCTGAACATACTAAAGACTTCACCATATCATTGAGGTAATCCTCAGATCCGGATTAGATATAATAGAAAGTGGTACTTCAGGTGATCCTAACACTTCCTTTATATATATCCTGGTAATCTGATCAACAGAGTAATCATATCTAATAGCAATGAATTTTGTCAAATTTATAACGTAGTCAACTACAACCCACATAGAATTATGTCCTTTATCTGTTTTGGGAAGATAAAAAATAATGTATGTAGTGAGGATTTCTCATTTACATTCTCGAATGGGTAATGATTGTATAATCCCCTTTCAGTTATGTTTCTTAGCCATAACATTCTTGAAAAAATAGAATTGAGAGACATAATCGGAAAAATATTTTTTCATTCCATCCCACTAGAAATACTCATTTAGGTCCCTACACATGTTTTTTTATTTTAGGTCGAATAGAGAATGAAGAACTATGAACCTCATCCCATCATTAATTCTAGTATTGGAAGAATACAAACTCGATTCCAGATCCTTATTATTTCATCAAAATTATGGTTTATTTCATGAATATTTCTCTCCATATTTTGTATATATATATCTCCCTTCTTCACCTCTTTAATCTTCACCTGTATATATGGTTGATCATTAATTTGAGAAAAATAGGATTTCCCCCCTTCCTTTAAAATTTGAAAATCCATCCTTTTCAAATCCATAAATATTGGATATTTTTTTATCTTTATCATGGATAGACTATCATGGTCTTGCTAACTGAAAGCATCTTCGACAATGTTTACATTCCCAGGGTGGTAATGTATTGCGTAGTCATAATAATTAATCAAATTCACCCATGTTTTTTACGCATATTCATCTCATTTGTTTTGTGAAAATGTACATTAAACTTTGATGAATTGTATAAATATCCCACATTTCTCCCTAAAGATAATTCCTTAGTATATTTAATAAAAATATTTCCCCAACTAAATCCCAATCAATAGTTGGGTAATTTTTCTCATGGATCTTCCACTCCCCTGAGGCATAAGATATCACCATATCATTTTCCTTGAGAACACATCCTAACCCCTTCTTGGATGTATCACTATAGATCATAAACCTTTCTCCACTACATGGTAGTTTGAGCACTGGTGCTCTAGCTAACCTACATTTTAGCTCTTTTAAATTATCCTCACATTATTCCTTCTAAATGAACATAAATATTTTATAAGTAAACATCGTGATCTTGTTAGATAATCAAAAAAAATATGTCACAAAACCTTGATAATATCCAGCCAAACCAAGAAAAATTTGGATTTCAGTTACAGTTTTTGGTATAGTCCAACTTTAAAAAGCATATATTTTTGATGGATCCAAATATATCAATTATCATGAGATTATGTGACCCAAAAATGAATCTTATTGATGAAAAAATTCACATTTTGTGAATTTCACATAAATCTTATCCTATCTCAGGGTCTTCAGTACAATTCTCAAGTGGTCTTCATGTTCTTATTTTCTCTTCGAATTGACAAGAGTATCATCTATAAAGAATACAACTAATTGATCAATATAGCCTCTAAATATTCAATTCATTATATCCATGAATATAAACAGGGAATTAGTAACACCAAAAGTTATCAATATAAATTCAATGTGTTCATACATTGTACAGAATGTCTCATTTGGTATACCCTCCTTTTTGACCTGTAATTAATGATATCCTGAATGCAGATCAATTTTGTAAAAGTATTGAGCTCCATGTAGTTGGTAAAATATGATATCAATGTTGGGAAGATGATATTTTTTCTTAATGGTGGTGTTGTTATGTTATCTATAATCAATGTAGAGTCTTGTTGATCCTTCATTCATCATAACTAACAGAACGGGTGCTCCCCAAGGTGACACAGTAGGGCATATGAATTTTTTATCACGATTATATTATAGATTCTTCTATAATTAATACAAATCAATTGGGGCCATTCATTAAGGTGTCATTAAAATAGGCATAGCACACAGTATTAGTTCTATGGAATACTAAACTACACGGTTTGGTGGAAGACCTGTCAATTCCTCATGAAAAGACATCATAAAACTCTTGTACAATGAGAGTATTAATTATTATGACATTATCCTTAACCATATGAGATATATAACATTCATTTATAAGAATCATGACACATAATTGGGATAAAAATTCTACTATAAGTTTATATTAATCCTTGAATCGATTTATAACCATAGATTTATTTGGAAGAAGGAATGTGACTTACCTTCCTTTGAAATTAATATGATATCCATATAATGAAATGTAATCTATGCCAAGAGACAAATAAAATTTCACTATATGAAGGATCATAATATTTTTTGGAAGAACATTCCCAAAAAATTCAACGAGAGAATGAATTATAAACTTTTGATGCAACTTTTTTTCCATTATGAGTTGTCACAGGAAACTCAATATATAATTGTTGAGGTAATACAATGATACCCATAGAATATTATTCATAAATTAAATAGTGGGTGGATCCAGAATCAAATAAAACATTATCAACATTAGAGTGGATAGTAAGTGTAACATTCACCACTTCATTATCATAGTCCACTTCACTAATAGTGATTTCATGTGCCATTTCATTCATTGGACTTATGAGTTTTTTGACATTTCTCATAATCCATAACACTTGGATTAGGGCATTGATTAACATAATGACCCAAATTCTTAAACATGTTGCATTGAATTGTAAGAGGTTAATTCAATTTATTCTTTTCTTTTTTTGCATCTTTATACATTGTTTTTCCTTCACTTCATCATTCAACAATTTAATGACGTTTTTTTTCACACTTAAAACATTTACTTTTCATTTTATGGGAATTCCCTCCATGATTCATTCAAAACACTGAATGTAAGGGGACCCTATTATTCTTTTTAGTGTGGTATTTATAATTTACTTTGAATTCAATTTTTATCCTCTTATAAAACCTATATGACTAATGGGTTACTCCAATATCAATATCAACCTTGAGATCACATAAAAAAATTTCCCCGTAGTTATTGATGTCCCTTATGGATAATTCATTTGGGAGACATGGTTTTAAGCCACTAATGGATCGATCAGTTTTACTCTCAGGTTGGATAATAATTCTATAAGTGTACCATTCATGTATTGTAAAATTTTCTTCGTAGTTTCCAACAGATTCATCATCCTTTTTCTTATGTTCAAGGAAATCTTTATCCATTATTTTTCGAATAATTTGAGGAACATACTATTCAAAAAAATATGTTCTTTAACTCCTCACATTCCATCGACTAAATTTCATCTCTTTAACTCCTATTCTTGGTAATATTCCCATATTGAAAATATCCACCTTACAAATGATATACTAATAAGATGAAATTATTATGATCAGAACACTGTAAAATTTAAAATATCTTTTCTTTTTTGATTGAAATGTGAAATCTCCATTACCAGTTAGAAAGTCTGGCATGATTCATAGAATTATAATATTATGTCAGAAAGGATACAATAGTTTTCATTCCATCTACCATAATATTTGGTTTCTTTGGGGGAAAATCATTTCATTACCCATCGAATTAATCATTAATTTAGTTCCTTTGGTTTCCACCCATTGACTATAACCTCGAATCATTGTGTGGGATACACTAATAATAATTGATAAACCACATAATTTAATAATAGTATTTCATTTTATGAAACTTTACGTTTTATCATGGGTTATTCATGGACATTAATAAAATTGTATGATAGGTTATTAACCTATACTTAGACATATCATAAGTTCTCTTAATATGGTTATCTCATCCCAGTTTCTAAAGGATAACTATAACATCACTCTAAAAAAAGTATAATGGCCCATATATTACATATATAATTTACATAAAAATTGGAAATCATTTATTTTATAACACAACCAAAAACACACCAATACCATATAGGTTTAGTGTATTTAGAAACTGTGAAACATAAACAACTAATTCATAAAACATCTACATTGTCTCTCAATTATTTCTTCATAACTAGACTCTGTCTTGAAATATAAAACATAATAACCTTATTCATGACTTCGGAAAAACATATGAAAGTGTTAGAAAAAATGATTAGTTAGGGTAAACAAGGGGAATATCCATCATATCATAATCATACTGACATAACATTTGATAATCATATCTAGGTTATAAAAGATAATAATATCACATCCTAGGATAAATCATAAAAGTCAAATGTAATCCCAATATTCATAATTTAAGACATGAAATTTTGTGGAATACACATATAATAATAGAAAATAATTTCATATCAGTCAAGGATCATTTTCAAGTTCATCATAGCAGACAAAGTCCATTAATGAACCGAGTTTTCTCCTCGTTTCAGCCCTATATTACTGAAAAAGATTTACTTGTCATTATATTCATGTCTATATCATGAGATATAAATATTAACCTAATAATTGGAGGGATTTATATATCCAAAAAATATCATAATGAAACCATTATTATATATGCCCAAAAAATATAAAAATATTCACAATAGCGTAACCCATGAAATTAAATGGGTTTCCTAAACGTTATTCCATCATAATTCATATAAATAAATGGATTTCCAAAATTACATTCCATAAAAAACACAATAAAATCATATTAATAAAAGTTATAACACTATTTAAATAATTTAATTTTAGATGGAAAATAATATTTAGAAAATACTTGAAATTAATTCTTGAAGAAAATAATCATTTTTCCTCAAAACGTTTTCATTCCCCAAAGAACAATACAATTTTAGAAGAAATCATTTTATTTAAAAATAAACATGTAATCTTGAATTAGAATCATCAAGAAAATATGTTGTTATTAAATCATAATGATCCATTCTTGATGTAAATGTTAAAAAAACAAGTTTCTCGTACTTTTGATGGAATGATCAAAAACTACCTCGTATCAAAAACGACAAAAGATTCAATTCATACAATTTAGAAAAAATAACAAATTGGTAAAATTTAATTTAATAAATTATATAATGTTTTAAATAATATTTTTAAATGAATTTTTTGAAACATGAATGTGGGTGAGAAATATACAACTGGAAATACTTACGATCAGAAAATATCTAATAAAAAAGAGGTTGAAAAGTTATATGTACCTTAGATCGGATATGTTATATATGTATTTGATCATACTGTTTAATTATGTATAAAATGTTAATTATTTACTCTAGAATAATAATAATTTTTATGATAACATTTATGATCATATTTTCTTCATTTGTTAGTAACATATCATTATTACCTGTTATTCTGGTATTAACTACTTTATGTTCTTATGCATGTTTCTTCAGATATGTCTGTATTCCTATATTTAGGTTATAGGTATATAATATATATAATGGTATTAGTAAAATATATATCAGATTTATTCATTTAATTCATTTATATAATAATGATTTAACGATTCTTATCTAGAACGAATCACATCACACCGTGGAGAAGGTATGTCTTACGTACAGATGAGCGACGATATCATTCCAATAATTATTGAATGGTATTAAAGAATTTGGTGTATTGTATCTAAAAATATTTAAAATTTAATATTAATAATATATATATATATATATTAATTACATAATTATACACATCCAAGTAAGGTGGTGGTGAAAACTGGACTACACCATGTCGTGGAGACGGTAAGCCTTACGTATGCACAAGTGGTGATTTGATTTTTCATAGGATGGGTATAAGGTGGAATATGTCTATTTCCTAATTATAATATCCTATTATTATAAAAGTACTTCTGATTTTATTACTTCATAATTATTCAACACATGAGGTGGAATTAGAAGAAGATAAAAGTTAGAAGGAATCAGTAAATGATATTACCTCTTCTTCGTCGTGCCTCCTCTAAATCACTTCTTAGAGCACTAGTGTTAGTATTTCAAGAAGACCTGGACATGTATAATGTTTATGGAGAAGTTGATAAAGTAAATGGGTGGGGTATGATCGATCTTGAAGGCTCAAAATTATGTGAATATTTGAGGTAGGAAGTCCACTTTTATAATTGCGGTGAGAGGCACATTTGAATCCTCAAAAATATTAATTTAAAATAAAATATATCAACAAAAAAAACCAAAATGTTCTAATTTTGACGATTATATGAGATGGATTTTTATTCTCATCAACCAATAAATTCTATAAAAGTTTTTATGTAAATTTATTCATCATTATTTTAATTAACACCTAGTTATTCTATTTAATTAATATCTCAGGTAACGAATATTTCAATATTAAAAGGGTAAAATATTTTCTTATTTTATGTTAGTTACACCATAAATGAATAATTTATAACATTTTATAGAATATAATTTTTATTATATATTTTTAAAAATGTTTTATGATTTTTAAATAATTTAATAAAACATTATTTTCGAAAAATATCAATACTGTCAATTTTGACCTAGTTTATCTCTCGGATTTAAAGAAATATAAAAATTAGAAATGATCCTTGATAAAAATATTTTATTATATCCCTTTGAAGTTATTTTAATCTATTAAACTATGTTTACACAATAATTATCCCATATTATATTTATTAAAATATTTATAATAACATTTATTTGATGTCCTCGTTAATAAAATAATAACATACTCAATTTTTTGTAAATATTTAATATAATTATTTGTTGAATAGAAATTCAAAATAAAATAATATGATGAATATAAATATATTATATTCAAAATAATACTTGTACTAGAATTTTTCTTTTGAAAATCCAATCATTTAAAATTCTATACTATTTTAAAATAAGAATGTGACAAATTAATCTTCAATTTACATAAAATAATATATGATCATTAATCAATTATATAGGGAAATAAACGGACAATAATTCGTCCCATGTATTCTTATGGTCGATATATACTCGACCAAAAATGTATGGTCATGTTTTTTGGCTTTTTAAGGTTATTAATGTTTAAATAAAAAAATATTGAGTTCCCATTAATTAATTAATTTTTTCATCATCAAAGTATTAGTCATTAAGGTAATAATTTTATTTCTAAAATAAATAAATAACTTTCATGATAGAGAAAAATATTTTATATTTAAAATTATTATTTATAATTAAATTTATCTTCTGTATAACATTATATTAAAAATTATTTAATTATTAATGATTGAGTGATACATATTTTAGTTTTCATTAAATTATATAAATTAAATGTCCTAATCTCATTGATGTTGGTTTAAATGGATACCATTTTTAATAATGTGTGTTTTATGGAATATTATAATCATCCAATTATGTTAATACAAGTGTAAGTGTAATTTTATATTAATATGTTTACTTTTAATTGCCCAATTTACACTTTTTGTTTGTGAATTTTTTTTCTAAAGATATAATTTATATTGCCAAAAAATAAAATAAAGTTATTTAAATAATTTGTAACTATTGATATCCAATTTAGAATCCATTTCTACAATTTCATAACATATGTGTTTTAGAAACTAATTTAAAAATAATCACGTTGTTGAAATGAGAAAACATGTTTTAGAGGTTATAATTTTGAAAAATATTGAAATGTTTTCACACATGAATTTAATTTCAAATAAATTCAAATGGAATAAATTATATTAAATCATAAAAATATATTATATTTATACTTTGAAACAATTCGATAAAATAATTTAACCTTATAAATTATTTCAATGAAAAAAATTTTTGTTCAATTTAAATTTAGCATATTTTTACTATTCATCCAAAACATGAATGTTATCCAAAAAATATCTAAATGTCATAACCCGTCCCCCGGGGCCCGTGCCGTGACAACCCCAATCCCACCTTCCATAGTCTAGGGGTTGGCGACTAGCACTATAGGCGTATTTCCCAAAAATACGGAAGGCATTGCATTTATAAAGAGTAATCACACACAATAGAGTACGAGTTGGAAGAATAACACTATGTTGAATTGTATACAAAAGAGTGGTAAAAGTAGAGGGTCAAGAATAGAAGCCCAACAGGAATGTACAAGTATAACTGAAGATAAGTAAAAATAATGTTGGATCGTCCTCCTGGAAATCCTACCTGAATGGTAGGTACAGATAGCCTCCACGGTGCTCCATGACCGTCCCTCTCCTCGGTGTACCATCACGCCATGTGGTCCACCTCTAGGTACTGTCCAGTCCTACTACTCTCAGCCTCAATAAGAACTTTCTGACTTTTGCAACAAACACAACGAGGTGCGGGCATCCCCTGTTTAGGGGTGAGTATAACGATACTCAATATGGACCCTGAGACCCTCAAGGACTCACAATATCCAACAAGGATAAATTAAAAACTATGAAATCAACATATAACACCATATAGTTATATTCCCATACATATACCTATGTTATCATGTAATCCATCTCAATCATGAGGTAAAAACAAAAGTTACTGACTTATCTCAACTAGGATTTTATTCTAGGGGTAGTATCAAACTGAACCCTCGACTTCTGTAGAACTTCTCCTCTATCGAGTACAATGGGCATGTCGCATCACACAAAGGCACTTCCCACTAACCTTGGACTGCTGAGGTACTCCTCCTGTCGAGTACCTTGGGTCTTCTACATCACACAGAGGCACTCCCCACTGTGCGTCTACTGCATCACACCGAGGTGCTCTCTCTCATAGCCTGGTGAGGTTCTCATCCTATAGTGTAAAATGGGTTTTCTACGACACCAAGGTTCTCCCCACTGCGGGTCTGCTGTGACACCATCGCACTACCTGCTGGGCTAGTAGAATCACTCCGAGTCAAACGGTCCGCAATCGTCAGGTCTCATCCAACTACTAGGATCCCATAAAAAATCTCGCTCGTCTTTGGATGATCTTATCCACAAGCTACTGGTCGATGCTCCAAATGCCACAAAGTCCCACGAAGAAGTATCTCAACGTTCCACCATGTCATAGGGGTCTCAACGCAACAGACGGCGCATCAATAGGTCTCACAGTCTGTGAGTTATTTGACTTTTAATCCTAGGGTCCCGGTTGGATTCGTGTACGATCCTACCTGACTGTATCTCAACATTACCCCGAACGTCAGTGGGGTATACTCAACAGTACCATCGTGTTCCATGAAAACCAGCACTGCTGACAGTTCGTCAAACGGTCGTCCTGTGCCAGAGAAATGGCCAATGAAAGTAAAGGGTCAGTAGTGGGCCAGGGTCCAGTCCGACCCAGTCAGACCAACCCGACCCGACATCATCTGGGCTGACCCGGTTGAGGTTGACCTGTGCTGACCCAATGGGTTCGGCCTGGCCCATTGGGTGGGCCAGCCTATCGGGATCAGCATGGCCCATATGGCATAGCCCACCATGCCACGAGGGCAGTCCGGCCCGGGCTCGGGGCCAGTTCAGCCTGGTGCTCCGCGAGGGTGCGGCTCGGTGAGGCTCGGCCTGGAGGGCACGGCCTATGCCAATTCGGAAAGGGTACTAAGAGGGGGCCGAGACACTGGCTCGGCCAGGAGGCCGCAAGTCGGCTGGGACGCTTGCTTGTTCGAGTGGCTTCAAGGGATGTGGGACTCTGGCTTGGATAGGAGTTCACGAGGGAGACGGGACGCTGGCTCGACCAGGAGGTCGCGAGGGGGGCGGCTTGGGGTGAAACGCGGGCCGCACATACTCTAGAAGGTGGGCTGGTGGAATTCGGGGAGGTACTCGGGGCACAGCTAGGCGGCCTTGTGTCCGGAAGGTTGTCGTACATGCCAGTTCGGTGCGGCTCGGGCCGTCGTGGGCTGACGGTGTTCGGACGGGAGCACCAGAGCGCCACGTGGGATGTGCGGTTCATGGAGGCCACGGGGAGCGTGACCTTTGTCGTCACCACCTCTGTTGTTATGCTGCCTCAATGCCATACAGAAGTTCATCAAAACAAGATCAACAGAGTGGTCGGGCCATGTTGGTTTGGCCCACACCATCTGTGTTTAGAGTTGCATCAATTAGTTCATCAATGAATAAGAAAGATGAAAAACTATTGATTTACAACCATTCATGTATTCCTTTCCAATCCGAAGAAAAAAAGAAAAGTAAGGTTACACAAAAACAAACCCCCTACATTTTATCATCGTTCATCACATCTGCCACGCACTTCCAAACCTGAGTTGTGTCTACTCATTGACGACGATGCAGAAGTCGGTCATCGAAGACGTCTCATGATGGTTTAAGCTTCAAGTAAGATTTGAAGGAAAGATGGAGTTCTTCAATCTTTGTTCATCGTTGGGAGATAGGTTTTTTCTTTAGGAGCTTTCTCCCAATATTACTCCTCTCAAAGCTTCCTCCAAAATGAATATGCCAACAAAATAATAGAATGAAATATCCAATAAATTAGTTGGCACGATATTCAAATTGGACTAATAAATTAGTCAGGCTCCCATTAATTAATTAAAGGGGTTGGAATAAGGAATTAATTTGGGGAGGTAATCAGGCTCTCCCTCATTAATGAGGGAGAATTGAGAGGTTTTACTCTCCATCAATAGGGTGTTAAGCCCCATGTGGTCCCCACGGTGTAACCTCTCACGGGAGGTTATGTTCGGGTGGGACCCACCACCATAACCTCTCATGGGAGGTTAAGGTGTGGTGTTCCCACCTCCAACATCTATGTGGAGGATTTAACCACCAAACACGCATATGGCAGCTCAAAATAAAATAAACTGATGCTTACTATATTTTATTATATTCCATGAAAACCCAAAAATGATCTTCCATTATCAACTCACTGTGGTCGAAGTGAAAGTCTTCTTAAGTGAATACTGGTGTTTTGAGTTCAACGGTGGCCTCCGATTTCAATTCGGAGCACCGGTTGAAAAGTTATAATAACTCAGCCGTATGTTTACTGAACGTACCTGAACAAAAGTTTCAAAATTGATTGTGGGCACACATGGCCACATAATCTTCTGCCGTCAATTTTCGAGGACTTGTAAAATTACTATGTACTTAAGAAAAAATTTTCCACGAAAAATCTGAGTCTATACATTCTCCCCACACCAGGGCTTTATGTACCTATAAGCTACAACTGGAACTATGAGAACAAGTGGGGGTACTGAGCACGCATCTGAGCCTCCCTCTCCCACATGCTCTCCTGGAGGTTCTCGTGCTGTCAGCAAACACGCACCAGAGCTATCAATTCTCCATGTAGAACCCGCTCTTGTCGATCCTCAATATCCACTGAAACCTCTATAAATTTCACCCCATCGTCAAGGTCCATCCGTCCATGGTCGATGATGTGAGAAGGGACATGCACGTATCTCCTCAGGTGAAATACGTGGAAGATGTCGTGCACCCGGTGCAACTGAGTTGGAAGAGTTAAGCGGTATACCACGTCACCAACGCTGCTGAGGACCTGGAATGGTCCGATGAATCTCATAGATAACTTGCCACATTTTCCAAGCCTCTGTAAACCTCATCGCGGTGATACCCGTAGAAAGACATGGTCTCCATCCTCAAACTACGAAGGTCTCTGTCACCTGTCAGCATACAAATTATGCCTGCTTTGTGCAGTCTTCATCTGCTCTTGGATGATCTGCAACTTCTTTGTGGTAGGTCGTACTATATCTTGTCCCACCAGTGATGACTCCCATATGTATGTCCAATACAAGGGTGATCTGCAAGGTCACCGATATAATGCCTCAAAAGGTGCCATCCCTATGGTGGAGTGATAGCAGTTTTTGTATGAAAACTCCACCAAAGGTAAGTGATCCTCCTAGCTGTGACCGAAGTTGAGCACACAAGCACGTAGCATTTCCTCGAGGGTCGGAATGGTCCGCTCAGTCTAACCATCCATCGGAGGATGGAAGGCGGTGCCCAAACGAAGTTGCACCCCTAAATCCTCCTACAACCCCTTCCATTTCTGGGAAGTAAACCATGCATCATGATCAGAGACTATATATGAGGGTTCTCTATGTAAATGTACAATCTCCTGTTTATAGAAGCATCCCAAGATCTTTACTGAACCCTACTCTATTATTGGTAGGAAGTGGGCCGACATAGTGATTCTATCGACGATCACCCAAATTGAGTCGTGACCCATGGACGTACGTGGATGTCCAGTCACAAAGTCCGTGGATATCACATCCCACTTTCACTATGGGACCTCTAAAAGTTGAACCAAGCCTGCTGGTACCTGGTGCTCCGCCTTCAATGTTGACAAGTGAGGTATCAAGAGACAAACTCTGAAAATGAATTCTTCAAACCTGGCCACCAATGATTTCATCAAAGGTTGATTCATCTTCTCGACTCCTGGATATACCACTAGAGGGGTTGTGTTGAACTCCTTCAAAACTTCCTCCTATAGTGACATGGGTACCATGGTACGTACTCGGAGGAGGATGATGTTCTCCCCACCTTCATAAAATCAATCAGTTGCCTTCCTTATGGATATCTGAGCATGTCATGTCTCATAGTGAGTGTCCCCATGATATGCCTCACTAACACACTAAAGGATTGGGGGAGTGACTGTAAGAGACTGTAGAATGGCTGCTCCATCCCTTTCCAGAAAGGATATCTGTTAGGAAGCCAGCGGCACGGTTGCCTCACCTTGTAGTTGTACACCAGATCTCCTACTGATTGCATATTCTACAACATTCCCCTTTCCAATAGTATAGACTATCTTGAAGTCATAGTCCTGGAGGAACTCAAGCCATCACCACTATCTCAGGTTTAGGTCCTTCTGAGTGACGATATATTTGATACTCTTGTGATCAAAGTACACGGTAAAATGCTCTCCCATCAGATAGTGTCACCACATAATCAAGGAAAATAACCCTGTTGCTAACTCTAGGTCATGGGTATCGTAGTTCTTCTCATGATGTCTCAGCTTCTGAGAACCATAAGGAATCACTGCTTGCTCCTACATCAGGACACACCTGAGTTTGGTCCCCAATGTGTCCTCGTAGACTACGTACCCTACATCTTCCTCTAGAATACTCAATATGGGGGTACTAGTCTGCCTCTACCTTAGCTCTTGAAAGACCTACTAGAATCTCTCCTACCACCTGAAGGGTTTCCACTTCTTCATCAAGGATTATAGTGGTGCTGCATCTCTGGAGAAGTCTAGAACGAATCTCTGGTAATATCCATCCAACCCCAGGAAACTCCATACCTCAGTCACACACTTGGGAGGCTCCCAAGAATGTACCGCCTCAATCTGCACTGGATCCACTGCATCTCCAGCATTCGAGAAGACATTCCCTAGAATGTGATCCTCTCAGATCCAAAACTGGCCCTTCAAGAGATTACCATAAATTTGGTGCTCTTGGATTGTGTCCAGTACTACATGCAAATGGTAGGCATGCTACTCCTCTGTAGTCGAGTAGATTAGAATGTCATCGATGAAGACTATGACAAAGCAATCGAGGTATGGCTCGAAAATAATATTCACGATTCCCATTAATACTACTGGATCGTTTTTTACGCCAAATTGAATAAGCAAGAACATGTAGTGGTCATACCGACATCTGAAGGACGTCTTCTGCACATCCTCGTCTTGAACTCTAAGATGGTGATATCCTGATTTGAGTTCTATCTTCGAAAACCACAGTGCTCCTTTCAGCTGATCAAAGAGGTCATCAATCCTCGAGAGTGGGTACTTCTCCTTCACTGTCACTTGATTTAGGTGACGGTAGTCGACACAATGCCTCCAGTTCCCATCTGACTTCATGGTGAATAGAATCAGGATGCCTAGTGAGAAACACTAGGCCAGATGAATCCTTTCCCCTGCAATTCCTCTAGATATACTTGTCGCTCGTGAAGCTCAGTGGGAGCCATCAGATTTGCTGGTGTAGATATTGTTGTCGTCCCAAGGTATAGGTCAATGTAAAAGTCCACATTTCTTTGAGGAAGTAGACTTGGGAAATAAATAGGGAAATCATCTGTGTACTAGTCCACCAATACAAGATAAGTCAGACTCTCAACATCAACTGCTCCAAGGGTAAGGCAAGCCAATTGATGAGTGATCTACTTCACCCATTGAGTATGTACTTCCTATGCTGCAAATTCACACTTCTCACCGGTGAAGGTGAACCTAGTCTCATCTGTGCGGACACACCGCACTTTGAGCCTAATAGAGTCGATCTGAGCATGGACTGTAGATAACTACTCTATACCCAATATGACGTCGTAAGGCCTCGATGCCGCTAGTATGAGATCCCAGATGAATCTCTATCCTCCTATAGTAAGCTCACACTGTTGGCACTAGTGCGAAATCATAAAGTCTTCTCCCATAAGAGTATCTAGCCATAAATATTGATCCAACGACTCCGTCAGAATCTCTGAGCTCCGAACGAGGGCAGTGGCAATGAAATGGTGACTGGAACCTATGTCTCTAAGAACACCAGATAAGGTGGAGTAGACATATATTTTACCTCAAATCATCTCTTGAGCTCCATAGTCATATGCTTTAGCTGCCTGAAGCTGAGCTCTCGCATGTACACTTTCTCCCTATAGTCGGGGTGGACCTCCGGGTGGTGGTGGCAGTAACAACTCAAAACGTCACACACCGCCAGCTTCTCGACTAGCTCCTCATCCATGTCTTCCTGCGTCTTGTGGACCGCCTCGATCGAATCTCTATTTCTACTTGGGAGGTCCTTCGACTGTCTACTGATCATCTGAATGGAGGGTTGGACAATCACGAACCATGTGACCATGCCTGCCGCATGAGTTGCACTGCTCACTCCTGGCATTTGTGTCTCTGCCCTGGGTGACCCATACAACCGATCTTGAGACATGCGTTCATCCAACCATGGGTCTAGTCTTCTTGAACCTCTACGAAATCTGTCTACTGCCAGCTGTAGAAGACTCCGCTACATGTCGACTAGTGGTGGGTCTCACTACTGGAGACTGACCATCAAAGAAACACTCCACTAATAGGGCTTTCTCCAACACCCCTACCTGTATTAGTAAGCTGTGGGAGATCATCAAAGACCTGATCTCTTGCCTAATCCTCTGCTCGACGGTTTGGGCCCTGAAGAATGGGTAATGCACCATGTCTTTGGAGTAGCGCAAGAGGTTCGTGATCCTCACTGAGTACTATTCCATTATCATTCTACCCTACTAAAAATGCAATAGCTCCTTTATTTATAATACACGTAGGGTGGTTGGGAAACAATCCACCAAATAATTTCTCTCGAAGTCTTCCTAGAGTAGTATCACCTAGTCATGCACTTGGAGCATCAGGCTCTACCATTTCCCTGATTCTACATATAGAAGGCTGGCAGTAAAAATCACCTTGATGTTGGATGGTGACCCTACTAGTCTGAAGACTCTCACCACAGCCTCCATCCAATCCTCAACTGCATGTGGGTCTGTTGCTCCCATGAACCTGGGTGGCCTCTAGCACTGGAACTCATGCAACTCACTCAAACGATGTGCATCATCTACTACTGGGGCTTGTGACATCCGTGGCCCAATGGGAAGTGGTATCACTATTGCCTCCGCTAGAAAAGGGACATGTACTGAGGCATCATTAATTGGTGGGATGTCAGTGTGTACAAATCTCAGGACTCTCACTGGTCGTCCGCGGGTAGGCATCCTAAAATAAACAAATGTGCCACGGTCAAAATATTATACCTGGTGAGCAGACCTGATTGAGCTCACATAAATAAAAACTTTTGAATACCAAGACGCAATCAATGTTTTCGTGTGCTGAGTTGGAAATCAGTAGTCAGTATCCTAGTGTATGGATACGTCAGTCGCCGAACCAACACTGGACTCCCTGAATTGAAAAATTCATATAGTACCCTAAACACTATTGCTTCATAGAAAAGATCAAAGTCATATGTTTTGTGGTCGAACTGACTCCTATGATACCAATTTATCATGACCCATCCCCCGAGGCACGTTCCGTGACTACCCCAAACCCGTCTTCCATTGGCTAGGGGCTGGAAACTAGCCACAAAGGAGTATTTCCCTAAAAATGGAAAGAAATTTCCTTTATAAAGATTATTCACACACAACAGAGTAGGAGCTGGATGAATAACACTATGTAAATATGTATACAAAAGAGTTCTGAAAGTAAAGAGGCCAGAATAAAAGCCCAACAGGAAAGTACATGTACATCTAAAAAAGTAAAATAGCTTCTGGATAGTCCTCAGGGAAATCCTACCTAAAGGGTAGATACAGATATCCTCCACAGTGCTCCACATCTATCTGTCTCCTCCGTGTACTGTCACGCTGTGGGGTCAACCTCTAGGTACCATCCAGTACAGTTACTCTCGGCCTCAGTTAGCGTTGTCCGTCATCTACAACCATCACAATGAGGTGCAGGCATATCCCGTTCAGGGTTGAGTATAACGATACTCAGTAGGGACCCCAAGACCATCATGGTCTCATAGAATCAAACAAGAATAAATTACAAAGTATGAAATCAACAAATAACCCCACATAGGTATATTACCATACATATACCTATGTTATCAAATAATCCATCTCAACCATGAGGTAAATACAAAAGTTACATACTCAACTCAACCTGGATTTTATTCAAGGGGTATTATCAAATTGAACCCTCTGCTGCTAAAGAAATCCTCCTATATAGAGTATAGTGGGTCTATCGTGCCACATAGAGATGCTTCCCACTAACCTAGGACTGCTGAGGTACTCCTCCTATCGATTACCGTAGGTCTTCCATGTCACCGAGAGCTGCTCCCCTCATATCCTGCTGAGGTACTCCTCTTGTTGAGTACCGTGGGTATGTTGTGACACCAATGCGCTCCCCACTGTAGGTCTGATGCGACATAATCGCACTTCCTGCTGGGCTAGTATAATCACTCCGAGTAAAATGTTCAGAAATTCTCAAGTCTCTTCTAGCTACTTGGTTCCCACACAAAATCGTAGTCATATCTATATGATCTACTCTATAATATACTATTCGATGCTCCAACTTCCGCTAAGTCCCATGAAGAAGTATCTCAAAGGTCTGCGACATCATAGGGGTCTCAACGCAATAGACATCGAGTCAATCAGACACCTGGTCTGTGAGATGTTAGCCTTTTAGTCCCGGGGGCCTGGTTGGATTCATGTATGATCCAATCTGACTATATGTCAACATTACCCCAAAATCTAGTGGGTTATACTCAAAGGAATAGTCGCCTCCAAGAAAACCAGCACCACTGATGGTTCGTCAAACGATAGTCGGGTTCCATTTATATTTCCAAAGAAAGTAAAAGGTCGGTAGTGGGACTGGGTTCGGACCAACCCTGTCAGACCAACCTAACCCAACGTAGTCTGGGCCGACCAAGTTCGTGTCGACTCGTGCTGACCCGATAGGTCCGGCCTGGCCTGTTGGGCGGCCCGGAAATTGGGTTTGGCCCACCCCGCTGGGCCCAGCCTAGACGACCGTGAGGCCGGTCCGGCCTGGGCTCAGGGTCTGATCGTCCAGGTGTACCGCGAGGGGGCAACACGACGCGGCTTGGCCCGGAGGGTGCAACCAGGGTTGGTTTGGCTAGGGAATTTTGAGGGGGCCCGAACAAGGGCTCGACCGGGAGGCCATGAGGAATCCGGGACACCGGCTCTACTGGGTGGCTATGAGGGTGTCAGGACGTCGGCTCGGCCTAGAGGCCTTGAGGGGGCCTGGATGCCAGCTTGGTCGGGTGGCTACGAGGGGGCAGGGACGCAGGCTCAGCCGGGTGGCCATGGGGGTGCTGGGACAATGGTTCGAAGAGGAGTCTCTGAGGGGGGGCTGGCTCAGTGAGGCGCGTGAGGCGTGCAGAGGTCTGTAGGTGGGCCATCGACGTTCAGGGAGGTGGGCAAGGCATGACCTGGCGGGACAGCAGCTGGGAGGTGGCCGGAAAGGTCTGTTTGGTGAAGCTCGGGCCGGCGCGGGCCGGCGGTGTTCGGCCAAGATCAATAGAGCCCCGCGGGGTGGTGCAGTTCGTGCATGTCGTGGGTAGCGCGGACATGGTCTTCTCCGCCTTTTTCATTCCATCACCTCAACACCACGCCAATTTTCATCATATACCAGATCGGTGGAGGGGTCGGGCCATATTGGTTTGGTCCGAACCCTCTGCATTTAGGGTTGTATCATTAGGTTCATCAATGAATAAGAAAGACGAACAACTATTAATTTATAACCACGCATCGATTCATTTCCAATATGAAGAAAAAAAAGGATGTTTACACAAAAATAAACCCCCTGCCTTTGATAATCGTTCTTCATTCGTTGACGGTGTCTAGGAAAGTAGACGAAGCAGATCCTAGTTCGTCATGTCCACCACACACTTCAAAACCCGAGCTACGTTGGCTCATTGATGACGATATAAAATTCAGTCGTCAAAGATGTATCATGATAGTTGATGCTTTGAGAAATAAGTTAAAGAAGATTGGCCTTCTTTTTTCTTCATTCTTCATTGGGAGATGGGGTTCTTCATTGGGATAATTCTCTTAATATTCCTCCTCTAGGAACTGCCACCAAAATGAAAATGCGAATGAAATAATATATTGAAATAACCTATTAATATGTTGGGACGATATTCAATTAGAACTAATTAATTAGGTAGGATCCCCTTAATTATTTCTAGGGGTCGACACAATGAATTAATTTGGGGAGGTGAATAGGCTCTTCCTCATTAATGAGGGAGAGTTGAGATGTTTTACTCTCCTCCATCAATAAGGGGATAAGCCCTGTGTGGTCCCCACGTCATAAACTCTCATGGGAGGTTATGCTCATATGGGCCCCACCTTTATAACCTCTCATGGGAGGTTAAGGTGTGGTGGTCCCACCTCCAACTTATATGAGGAGGTTTTAACTAACAAACAGCAACATGGCGGATCAAATAAAAATAATGTGATGCTCACTTTATTTTATTACATTCCACGAAAACCCAAAAACTATGTTCCATTCTCAACTCACATCCGTTGAAGTGAAATTCTTCGTAAGAGAATACCAGCGATGCGAGTTCAACGGTGCCCTCAAATTTCAATTCCGATCACCTGTTCAAAAGTTATAAAACCCTGCTCGTAGTTTTTCTGAATGTACCAGAAAAAATCATCAGAAATTGATTCTGGGAACAATGGTCCTCAAAATCATGTCCCGTCAATTTTTGCGGACTCATAATAATTCCCATGTATTTAAGAAAAAAATTTCCACCTAATTTTTGAGTCTTTAAAGAAAAACTCTAATATATCACTTAAATTTATAATATAACTATAATATTTGTTTATGTCAGTAAATATGTAAAACATTTTTTAGTTGAATTTTTTTCATATAAGTTATTTGATATTTCCATTAATTAAACAATTACAACATCATTAACAGAAAAGAAATTAATTAAATAATTTGTCTTCTAAAAATAAAAAATAATTTATCAGGACGATGATATATTAATTATCTTTCAGGTGACTGTTTGTAGTCGAATTTGTGATTTTATACCCTTATATTCAAAATCATTTATTTATTAAAAATACAAGAATGGTATTTTTAAAATGTCATTAAAAAATATAATAAATGAAATATTCATACCCAAGTGGCATAAAAATATATTCATTTTTGAATAATGTTGATTTGGTTCAATACACACTTATAGAATGAAATTAAGGAATGTTTTATTGTAATTTTATAACATTATAATATTAATTTCATATTTAATTATCATATTTACGCTTAACTGTGGTAAATTAAAATTTACTAAAGATTTTATTCATATTACCCAGAAAAAAACTTCCATCAAATTATACTCTAAATATCATACTTATTAAAATAATGTATTTCTATTTTTCAAAATTCAATTCACATATGTGGTTAAATTAATTTTAACACTAATCTCAAACATGTGGCTTGTGGGCAGGTAAAAGGGAATGTTCAACAGTTCAATTATTTTTTATATTTAATATCAAAATAAATTTTTTTCAATAACCTAAATTTCAAGTATGTATGTATTTTTCGAATATTTTTATTTTAAAAATAAATTTTAAGTATAATTATTATTTAAATGAGAAGTATATTTTTTAACAACAATGTAGAATTTTTCATTATTCCCAGAAAATGAAACTTCTAATAAAAATAACAAAAAAATAGTAAAAGGGAATTTTTATATACTGAATTCAAATAAGAATTTTAATTTTTCATATAATATATATATAACTTCCAGAAAATTTAATTATAATGTTTTATCCATTAAATGGAGATAAAATTTAGTTTTTAAAAAAATAAAATTTTCTAGGCCTAATATTGGATTGTTTATTATATTATGCAACTAAAACGTATTTTTTTAATATAAAATTTTTAAAATATATTTTTTGTTTATTTATTAATTAAATTTGAATATTTTATTTTTAAAATGACATTGATAGCATAAAAATGATATTATTTTATTTATATTCAATTTGTATATTTTTTCATTTATATATAATTTTTAACCAATCAATTCGCAATTTTATAAGTTTGTTATTACTATTCATACCAGCTAATTTAATATATAGGTTATTATATTATATAAATAATAAAATTACTTTTCATATAAATGTATTTCTTCTAGTAAGGGAGGATATTTCGGTATTCCATGTAATGCAAGATTCACATGGTGTAATGTATAAAACATGATATAAAAGAAATTTAATTTATTACAAATAATGGTTTATCAAATGTTGTCGTGTTACAAACCTTCTTCAACATATATGGCTCTACATGAATTAGAGGTGGAACTAGCACCATTTATTATTTTAACCTTCCCATCGATGGTGTATTTCAAAAACAATTGAAATCTAAAATGTACCACCATCTGGAATTGAATCATAGGTATTTCATGAATGAAATTGTATGTTATTTCTTTCAGGATATCCAAGAAATTACTATTATAAGTGATATCCACAAATCGATCCTTGAGATATATATTTTTGAGAGGAAATTTTTCTCTCTTATCGTACACAGGAATGTTTAGGTTCACCAGAGATATGTCTCCCTCTAAATATACCAATGGTTTGAGGTTGTGCATAAGTATGAGGTTGGCCCCAACATCAATTTCAATTAGATCAATTATGATGTCAACATAAAAGATTCTCCCTGCAACTTATCAATAATACCCCAAGACATTATAATATTTTATTTTATGACTAAATTTATTCTTATTTCATTATTTCTTCTTAAATAAAACCATGTTATGCTTACAATTCTCAAAACAATGACTCGTCTTCAATTACACGCAATACCCAACTTTAGTAAACAACAATAAATTAATAAAATATTATAATTTAATATAAAATATTACATAACTATTAAAGTACAAATTATAAATATTATTACCCAAATTTGAATTATTTATATATATTATAAATTTAATATTAATATTATGTATTTTTAAGACATGATATAATATTTTTTTCATTTTTCGAATAAAATAATTATTTTTAAGAAAATGTTATTTTGCGGTATTTCAATGGAGCACCCATTTTAAATGATGTTTGTTAAACTTTTATATATAATATATAATGAAATTAAATTCTTCTTTGGAGGTGGGATATAAAAATATATTTTTTATGAATATTTGATATTTTTCTGATAAGCTTTATGAATGGACTAATAGATAAAACATACAAAATTTTAATTGAAATCATATTTTTTCATCGAAATAATTTATGTTGGAAAATTATATTATTGAATGATTTTAAGGTAAAAATTGAATATATTTTTACCATTTAATATATTTTTGGTCATTTGTAAAAACATTTCAATATTTTAAAATGTTTTAACTTTTAAAAGCGTATTTTTCATTTTAACAAAGAGTCTACTTTTAAATTAATTACTATAACATCTATATTATGAATTTTTAAAAATGGATTCCACATTTTGAATTATTTTGTCCAAAATATGTTAATAGGTTCCTTTTATATTTTGGATATTATGAAATACAACTGTAGTAAAAAAATATTATTACCATAGTTAAAAGTAAATCCGGTAATTTAATGAAAGTATTATATTTCTAATATATAAAATTTAACCAAAACATGACCTAATTTAACTAGAAGATTTTTTATTACCAATAACATCCAATTTTTGAATTTAGGATCACTTGGTGCCACTTTTATGACATTAATGCATTTTAAATTTTATATTCATAGAGAAGCCTTTTTTGCTACACTTTGGTTTTTAAAAAGTGATGTTTTTTTAATATGGGTTAATTCTTGTGATATCTAAGACTATACAGTCTTAATAAAATATAGAATTTTATCTACATCATTATAATTTATTTATAATTTTTAGAGATTAAATAATTTCCATAAATGAAGACACAATAGTGATTAAGAAATTGTTTTATTAATAGAAATATGAAATAAAATATACTAAAAATATTTTAATAAATATTTTGTGACTTAAGTAATTACATGAAATAATTTCATAGATAAAATAGATATTATAGTGAAATGGTGGAATTTTTTATAGGTTTTCAAGTTTGTTTTGGTATTTTTAAAATTAATAATATTGAATTGTATCAAAATTGATATAAATGAAATTTTGAAATAAATACTATTTTATTAAATGATATAAAAGATATAAAAATATAATGTATAGAAAACTGGAATGTATAATTTAAATTATTTCATAAAATATCCAATTAGGGGTTTTTTGGTATTTTATTGTATGTATATTAACGATATAGTGAACAAATAAAGGAAGTCATAGTAAGAGTAAATCTGTTAAACTAAGGTTTAAATCTGAAAGATAAGGATCATTAATTGAGATAAACATGAATAAAATTAATTAGTTTATGGGATTTAGATCAATCCTCATCTTATCCTTGAAATAAATAACTTTAGTTCTATTTGAAAACTAAAATAAATTTATTTTAAATTAATATTTTCTGCTCTTCTAAAAGTGTCCATCCTGTATCTTATAAAAGGGAACTTCTCCTTCTCTTTAATTAACAACTCAAAAGTCATTTGTCCCTTTCAAAACCTACACAATATTTCTCCAAACCTCCGTAAATTCATCCTAGATTCAACAATTTGGGTGGAAATGAAACCTTTTGAGTCTTTTTTTACAAATCAGAAGAAGACTCTCGAAGAGGAGAAAATTGTTCTACCAACTCAATTCAATTTATTTTCTTATTCTACTTCCTCTTCATTTGTTGTTTCCATAATAAATTAATATATCTGGTATCATATACATTATTAGATATTATTATTATTATTATTGGACATTCATATTCATCCTTTCACCCATTCTACAAAAAACAATATCACGATGCGTGCATACGTGCGATTTTGGGTCTCCACATCATAGTGTAAACAGTTTTTCATTTATACATTATTTAGATGGGTTTTACGAATAATATAAGGGATTTAAATAATAAATATGACATCATAATATTTATTTAAAATATATATTTCATCCAGTTTAATACCATTTAACCAGCAAATGAATTATAATTTCACTCATTCGTACGTACGACCTACCATCTCCCTGACGTGATAATATCCATTATTCATGATAACCATTCATGAATGGTTATAAAATATCAATGATGAGAAAAAAATTTATTATAAAATTAATATCATTCTATATCTTATAAAAATACATCCTATTTATAACAAACATGACTTACACCACAAAATAGGAATGAGAATATGAAGCCATTATGACCAGAAAAAATGATAATACTGAAATGTTATTAACAAAACGATATAATAACATCATATATAAAATCATAAATTTAGATATAGTTTTGGTATAGTTTAACAACATAATTTAACCATAATAAAGTAATTTAATTCACCATCAACTAAATTAATGTACAAGGTAAGGGTTAATTTAATAATCTCATTATTATCCGAGGTTGTTTATACAAAAGTATCAAGTGTGATATATTTATCATCTATGTCCATGTTATATAAAATTAAATTCAAAATATTATCCACAACTTTTTAAAGTCATTATAATCCATGTTTGACTATTTAGGAAACTTTTTCAATGTAATCCTTATGTCGTCTTCCAAAAAAGGTTCTTTACGACCTTTTAGACAAATTATAGAATCAATGTTTTTTAACATAGATGGAACGTGAAGATATTTTACACCATTACAACACCTAAACATTTTTAATTTTCCATTAAAATCATATAATATTATTATAAAAATAAATGTTTTCTTTTAAAATTTCCCTGCTTTTTAAATGTTTCCAATTCAAAAAGGGAAATTTCTCAGATAGAGTTTTAATGGTTTTATTAGATTAATTTCGTCTATGTCAACATCATTTGTTTTATTTCATTCTGAATTTTTGGTGATTTATTATGATACAATGTACCATATTGTATTGAAGGGTTCATTATATGTTTTCCTATGGATGTTCTATTTAGATATAATTCTTCATTTATGGGTAAAGTGTACAAAAATTCTATACTAGTTTTGAATATGAACGATTTTGTGGTTATGTTTCACCATTCACATATGATGAATGTATTGGTCTTAATATGTGATGGGAGGGGAACACTATATCCCCTCAATACATTTCATGGTCTAAAGTGATGAAAATAATTTGTTAAAAACCCCTCACATTTTTTTTCAATGAATTTTATCATTATCTCGAGGATAGATTTTGACACATATCATATGGGTTTCTATCCATATACATAAACATATATTAAGATAGATCTTTAAAGTAAATATCTTGAGGATATATCTTGATAGTCTAGATGTCCATCATTATTCATTCCCTCATTGTGATATTAGTTATAGATATTCCATGTGATTATTCAATTAGTTGAATACCCATGGTTATGCTTATTTAAAATAGTATTATTTTATTAGACATATTATGATAAAGATTATGTTAAAATGGACTATACTTCACATATACATATTTACATGTTTTTTATGATTATTCATTAATAATATCTTTTAGTATATTATTACCCTTACTGAGAATCTGAGCTCACTCATGTCATATGTTATATTTTCCCAGGATTCCAAGAAGTGGATTGTGTATGGTATGCAGGGTATGGTAGGATATTAACGGTGTTCTCAAGGGATTATAATATATGTATTTTAAGTTGTCAGTTGTAATTTAAGGTTGATGAATGGAGTTTATTTTCTACGAATGAAATAACGATTGGTCCTTCGGGATCTGATTTCAGGTAATTGTAAAAATTTATTAAAATAATGCACCAGCTCCAGGATTCTGTGGTCATGGTATTACATTTTTTATTGAATTAATTTTTGAAACAACTTTGGTAATTAGATTAATAAGGGATTGATTAGGGGTTATAACCCTAAGATATATTTTTAGAATATGTATAGACTAACATCCTATAATTTAAATGAAATAGAAAATATACATAATTCCAATTAATAAATACTTATCTGGAAAATACAAGTGGATGTAGTTCAAGAACATATGTATATAGGAGAAACAATTTTTTAAGGTGTTCTTGCCCAGATTCAGGGTAACCTGGTATATGATAATGGGCTTTACTACACACATTTTTTTGAAACTCTTTCGGATGTGCTTATGATAATTCACATTTTATTTTCACCCTATTATGAAATATTTAAATGTATAATTTCCCCCAATGAAACCATTTTTATGGTTTATAGATTAGTTATAACTAAAATTTTAATTTATGTTATGTGATTCACTAGTTCTATGATTATATATTTTGTTATGATCTAATATATTGTATGTAATTGGATAGAAATGGAACCTAGTGGATGAAATGGAAATCATATCATCATAGGTAATTCATGTTGGTATTTACCTCCTATGAAGGATAATGATGTTAGAGTAGGATCTGCAACTAGTTCTGAAATCCTTATAACCATATTGGGGAAACTATCTATTGATATGAAAAATAAACTTACCGTAGGGATTGGGCTAATAAATAACATGGAGGAACAATGTTAGACCACTTAATTAGAAAACAACCACTAAAATTTATTGGAACTACAAATAAATTTAATGTTGAAGAATGGATAATTTTCTTGGAATATATATTTCTTTCATTGGGATGTAACAAATTCAAAAAAATGTTGAGGGAAGTAGATCATATATTAGGAGATGTGAATAAAAGGTGTTCAATAATTCAAAACATAATGGAAGATTATTAATTATAAAATATGGAATGGGGAGAGTTTAATGATCTTTTCTTATAATAACATTTCCTTTAATAATAACAAGTTAATATGGGAATTAAATTTCTATGTATGAGGAAAAAAGGAGGATGAGAATTATGCAAAGTATGAGTATAAATTCATAGGTTTAGAAAGGTATGTCATATACTACAGACACAACCCAATATGTGAGATTGATTTATTCTTTGATGAGTTAAAATCATTCCTCCGACGGGTACTAGTCTCAAAATATTTCTCATCATACAACGATATAGTCTCATGTGATTTCAATATATAAAATTAATTATCTAAATCTTATGAATTTAAGGTAAATAAAAATAATGAAAGGATGTTAGAGAAAGATATATATAAATGAAATAAGGGAACAAAGGATTTTCCCACCTCTGATAATTGGAAAAAAATCACCCTGGGAAGTTCTTTACAGGATTGGGTGCTTGTTATAAGGGTGTAGAAAAGGGTCACTAGGAAAAAAAATAAAAAGTGAAGACAGAAAAGGATGATATTAAGTGTTTACACTATATTGATATGGGGAACTATTTAAATAATTTCCTTATTTATCATGTAAATATATCTTAGAAAAATCAAATGGATCATTGTAAAACTTATACAATTACTATATTGGAAACTGAATAATTAATGTATTTGTGTTTTTGGAATTCACGAATTATGTAATTTGAATATTTTATTAGAAATGTATTGGTTATATGAATTATGGAATATATGGGTATTCTACTATAGTACTTATTCTTAATGGGTTTTTAGGCATAAATGTTTTCATTTCGGTTTTTTTGAGGATGAAATATTCAATATTTGTTAATATAAGGTACATTACGTTGTTTGGAGAATCTGATGTTACGATTCATTGGGTAAATTTAGAGACCTTTTTAGACTATAAATATAGACATAATAATTCTAGAAAAATCATATGGTTGAAATGGAGTATGTTGAACATTGGATAATATTATTTGAGGTTAAAGTACGATTTATTGGATACTTTGGGCTGGAATTTTTCATTTCAGAAAAATGATTGAGGATTCTGGAAATACATTCAAGAATTATTATTTATCAATGTCCTTAATGTGTAAAAATTCATTTTGAACATTAATTTATATGTGTATGGGATTAAGTGAAAATAGATCTACAGACAACTAAATGATGATATTACTCTTATGCCATGGAATGAAATCAATTAAATGATTTACAAAAAATTATTCCTAGGGAAAGTATATTGAAACTACAAACTCCTTCATACTAAATTTTCCAGTGATTCAAATGATCCCTTATATCATTTCATATTTAGAGATTTCTTATTGTTAACTTTTTCCCCATCATGTTCTCTAACACTATGCATCAGAACATGATGGTTAGAATTTCATTCATGTCCATGTTTTTATAAAAAGATTCCTAGTATGTGTTATCTCTGGTGAAATTCATACATCCTTATATTTAATTTAAATTTTGAGTCCCATTAATACTTATTTTAATGTGGTATTTAAATAAATATTTTTAGAAATGTCAAACCCTATTTTTCGATCCCGAGTTTAAATTGTGAGGTTGAAATTTATTGAAGGAGGGGAGAATGTTACACACCAAGACATTATAATATGTTATTTTATAAATAAATGTATTTTTTGGTTTCATATTTTTATGAAATTTCATTTTAAATTACGCTACACAGAATAATGTAGTGGATCTATGATTCTGGGGTCAGGGTGTCACATTATTGGTGTTTGATATGTCCTTGGATAAATTCTTCTTACAATTATTTTATAAAATACTTTGGGACCTTTAATTATGATGAAATAGTATCTACTAAATAAACATTGGATGAAACAACTTCTTATTTGAATATTTACGGGATTTTGAGCGCATCTATTAGTTTCATTATGAGATCATTTTAACAAGGGAGTGAATGCAGGACATAGATATTGGCATGGAAAAATTCCAATTATTTCAAAATTTCATACCTTTGCTCTAGAGGATTGAGATTCATGTTGGGTGTCTTATCCATATCATGTGTCTTAGGAGATGAGGAGTTTTAAGAAGATGGGACTTGAGCATGAGCCTAAGTCGAAGGATTATATATTTCAAGAGGAATATTTAATGTCAGCATTCACCTTTTCCTATGATGATTACAAAATCACACCTCTGCCAATAAATCATGTAAGATGAAGATACTTGGATGATAAATTGAGGTATTGATGAATCTTTTTATTTTTTCTGGGTTTTTTGAAGGATTTACCATGGACATGGGTTGTATATATGTCCTCATTAGAGATTTAATCAAAATAACGGGCTTAACCTTGCCCACACCAACCCCTATATCTTTGTATCCAACGTACTAGCCCTCCAAAAACACATTTATGTATAGGGAAAACATATTCATAGGCATATTAATTTTTAGTGAATTAATCTTCTAAGTTAAATAGGTTCATATATCCAAACATGATATATTTTTCTGATTCGGAATAATTTTGGTTGTGGTAGTACTCATTCTTTGAATATTAAATTAAGGAAACATTAAATGGAAGATGTTTTATTTGATCTAAATATGACTCTTTCTCTTCCTTATATTCATATGTATGAAAATTACATCATCATCATGGTGTTCTATTGGATCTCACCTCGCTAGCCGAATGTATTGTTATGGTATTAAAAATTTATGTTCATATAATGGAATTTTTTTGGTAAACATTCATTTTAGTAATCTAGTTATTGATCTTCTATTCACCCTTGTCTATAAAATCATTCCATAAGACCTCTTCATCTAACTAGAAAATGGATACAAAAGTCACCTAGGTTGGGGAATTTTCCAGTATAAACTATCCGGAATTGGGCAATATTTGATGAAAATATTTTCAGATGAATCATTATTATACGGTATGGCCCGACATCAATATAAAAGTCTATATTCATGACTATTAGTGAGGTTAACCTCGTTGGGTTTTATAGGATTTGGTATTCATAGTAGGTTATTTTCTATGGATGCAATGAAATAAAAAGGTAGATAATAATTATGTACTAATTAAACATTTTTCATCAATTCTTGAAATTATGGGATACCATGATCTATTTCCTCTTTTGGTCGAGGGCGATTTGGTTATTTCTTCCACTCAACGGGAGGTGTTAGATAGGTTAAAGCCTTACTAGGTTCATGAATGGGATCTACAATTGGATTGATATTAATATCAGAAGTCCGTAATTTATTAATACACATTCTGAATTATATATATATATATATTATAATTTTAACATTCATATAATGTATTTTCTGGACATGATATATGAAAAAAATCCTTTTTCGGGTAAAATAATCAATTATTGAAAAATGAACTTTTGGCACATTTTGATGGGGCACTGATATTAAATATAATTTTTGGAACTTTTATATACTATTTTTTAATAAAATAGAATTCTTCATTGGAATCATGATATAAAAATTCATTTTTTCTGAATTTTTGATATTTTTCATATAAGTTTTATCATTTGGTGAATTTTAAAATATAATAAGTTTAAATTGAAAATAACTTTTCTAATAAAAATAATTTATGTTGATAAATTATATTATTGAATGATTTTAAAGAAAAAAAAGAATATATTTTTACCAGTTAATATAATTATGGACATTTGGCATTAAATTTACCACGAATTTTGATGTAAAAATATTTCAATCTTTTGTAATGTTTGAACTTTTAAAACCTTATTTTTTTTATTCTTACAACAACGTTAAATTAAAAATAATTGATGCAACTTATTTGTTTTTCATTTTGTAAAATGGATACCATATTTGGAATTAGAGGGTCCATATTTTGTTACTAGGTTCCTTTTATTTTTGGACATTATCAATATTAACATTAGTAATAAATTTTACTACCATACTTATGGGTAAATAAGGTAATTGAAGGTAAGTATTATATTATTAAAATATCATAATTACTATAAAAACTTGTCCAATGTTAATTTCATGAGTTTTTTTATAACCAATGTCATCCTTAGGTCGATTTTTGGATCGCATGGAGCCACATGGATTACTTTAATGCATTCATAGTATTATATTCAAAGAAATGTCATTTTTGATACAATTTTGTATTTAATATATAATGAATGTTTAATTTGGGTTTATATAGGGGATATATTAGATAATAAATAAGTTTTAGAAATTTAATAAATTTATCATCATCATGATAAATTTTTTAAAAATTTTAGAGATTAAGTATTTACCATTAATGATGATACAATTATGAAGTATAAATTATTTAATTTATAAAAATATAAAATAAATAATTTTAATAATATTTAATTAAATATAATTATACCTAATTAATGAAATCCAATAATTTTATAGAAAACATAGACCTATTAGTTACATATTTTATGTATTGGTTCAATGTAATCGTATTTATATTATATTTTTAAAATTAAATATATTTAATAGTATAAAAATTGACATAAATGAGATTTTAAAATAAAAAATTCTTTTCATAAAAATGTAATTGTTATGAAAATATATGGATCTCAAAAATAACATGGATGATTTTAATGATGTCATAAATGATCCTATTATAGTTTTTTTGAATTTCATAGTAACTATATTAGCCATATTGTGTAAAAGTACAAGAAGACGCGAATATAGTGAAACTATTTAACAAAGGGTAAAATCCAAAAGATAACATTAATTTTATAAGCTAAACCAGACAAAAATTAATTATTTCGGGGGATTTAAACCCATAATCATCTTACTCTAGAAAAAAATAACATTTGTTCTATTTGAAACTGAATATAAATTTATAACCAATTAATATTTTATGATCTTCCTAAACTGTCCCTCGCCTCTCTTATGAAAGTGAACATATCATTATATTTAATTCACACCTAAAAACCCCTTTATATATACCCAAAAATACCCATTTCCTTACCCTATTTCTCTAATTTTTTCCTAATGGAAACTATTTTGGTACATAGCCAGTCTAAGGAGTCCTTTTGTACAATTCAAAAGGAGACACTCGAAGAATAGGTAATTGATATACCAATTAAATTCAATTTATTTTATACTCCTACATCCCCTTACTGTGTTGTTTACATATTAAATTAATATCTCCAATTTCACATACATTCTTAGATATTATTATTATTTTGGGACAACCATGTTCCTCTTTTTACCCATCCAACAAAAAACAATATAACCATGTGTGCATTCATACGCCTTATCATTTCCGCATCGTGGTGTAATTTTTTTTATCATTTATAGTTAATTTTGTTGGGTTTAAAGATGAATATAAGGGATTTAAATAATATTTATGACATCATAATGTCCCTGTATAATTTATATTCAACAAAATTTCTACCATTTAGCCATCAAGAGAATGATATAGTTGCTCTTTCGTACGGACGGACTACAATCTCCATGACACTGAGAGATTTAGTCTTCACATTAATCCTTAAAGAATGATTATAAAATCTATATAATTAGTAAAAATAATTATTATGAAATGAATATAATTTTGTAAATGAAAAAAATACATCCTATAAATATTAAAATTTACTTACACAACCAAACATGAGTGATAAAATGATGCAGATAACACCCGAAGCAATATTAGTACTAAATTATAATAAAAAATTAAAAGGATCATATTTAATATCATAAACAAGAATATGGATATGTTTTGTTTAAAAAAACTCATTAACCATTATACATGTGAATAACACACCATCGACTAAAGCAATGTAAAATGTAAGGGCCAATTTCACAATCTCGTTATTATATGAGGTCATTTATACATATGTATCTATTAGGATATCTTTATCATGAATGTACTTATAACATAAAAGGAATTTAAAAATATTATCAAAAACTATTTAATGTAATTATAATCCATTTTTGAATTTTTATAAAACATTTTGAAAGGAATCGTTATATTTTGTTCCTAACAAGGTACTTTATGGCATTTTCAATTAATTAAAGAATGAAGGTTATTTTAAATTATACAGCATGAGGGGATATTTTCTACCGTTATGACACCTCATCATTTCATTTAATCCCATACAATAATACAATATATTTTTCAAAAGATTTATTTTTATTTGCAATGTTTATTTGTATTATTTTCAATCTAAAATAAGTGATATTTGTATCAAAGTGTTTTAATGAATTTTTTATATTTTTTTATTCAATGTAAAAATACATTATTATATTTTATGATTAATTGTGGTTGGTTTATTATCATATATTATACCATATTTTATTGAAGGGTTTATTATATTCATGTCTTTTGATATTCAATTTATATTCCATTATTGTTTTATTGATAATGCTTTCATAATTTGTATACAACTTCATATGAGTAATGTATTGGACTTAGTGAGTGATGGGAGGGGCCCAATATATCCCCTTTATGCATCGGTTTGTCTCATGAGATGAGAATTGTTGGTGGAACCATCGCGTTTATTTTCCAATCAGTTTAACATCGTCAAGATGATATATAATGAAAAAAAATAAGAATGGATTCTACCCACATACTTAACTGATAACTGAAGAGGAATGATCTTAAAAGTAGATAACATGAGCATATATCATGATAGTGATGATGTTCATCATTATGCATTCCTTCATTATTATATTAGTTATGGATATTCTATGTGATTATTCGGATAGTAGAATATATATGGTTATTCATATATTATATAAAATTGTTTATTCTTACCATATTATGATCTAGATTATGTTTAAATGGATTTTTCTAAATAAACATATTTCTTTCAGGTATATGAATATATATTCATAATAGATTTGGTTTTATTCTTACCCTTAATGAGCATATGATCTCACCACTTTCTTATGTTAGATTTTCCTAGAATTCCGTAATATGTATTATGACCGACATGAAGGGTTATTCATGGAGATTAATGTTATTCTCAATGGATTACCTATGTTTTATTTTATATTTTTAATTGTAATATATATTTTTTATTAATTTAGTATATTTTGCAAGAATTCATAACAGATTTGTGTTCTAGGAATTCATTCCTTCTAATTACGCTATTCAATTAAAATAATGTAATAGCTTTGTGATTCTGGGGTCAGGGTGTCACATTATTGGGGTTTGATATGTCCCAGGATAAATTTTAATTACTCTTATTTTATTAAAGAGATTGGGACATTTAATTATTATGAAATAGTATCTACTAAATAAACATTGGATGCAATAACTTCTTATTTAAACATTTATGGGATTTTGGGGGCATCTATTACTTCCATTATGAGATCATTTTAATGAGGGAGAGAATGGAGGACATATATATTGGCATGGAAAACTTCCAATTTTTTCAAAATTTGATACCTTTGTCCTAGAGGATTGAGCTTCATGTTGTGGTTTTTCTCTATATCTTATGTCTTAGGAGATGAGGTGTTTTAGAAGTTGGGACTTGAGCATTAGCCTAATTCAAAGGACTATATAATTACAGAGGAATAAGTCATGTCGTCATTCACCTTTTTCCTATGTTGATTTCATAATCACACCTCTTCCAATAGATCATGTAAGATGTATATACTTCGATGATAAATGGAGGTATTGATGAATCTTTTTATTTTTGATGGTTTTTTTTTGAAGGATTTACCATGTACATGGGTTGTATATATGTCCTCATCAGGGATTTCATCAAAGTAATTGGCTTGACCATGCCCACACCAACCCCAATATCATTGGATCTGGTATACTAGGCCTCCAAAAACACATTTATGTATGGGGATTTCATACTCAGAATCATATTCATCATTAGTGAATGAATCTTCGAAGTGAACTAGGTTCATATAACCAATCATGATATATTTTTCTGATTCAGATTAATTTTTGGTGGGGTAGTACTCAGTCTTTGAAAATTGAAGTAAGGAAATTTGAAAACTAAGATGGTTTATTTGATCTAAATATGACTCTTTCTCTTCCTTATCTTCTTATGTCTGAAAATTACATCATCATCATGGCGTTCTATTGAATCTTACCTCTCTAGCCGAATGGATTGTTATGGTATTAAAATTCTATGTTCATATAATGGACTTTTCTTGGTAAACATTAATTTGAGTCATATAGTTATTGATCTTCTATTCACCATTGTCTTCAAAATCATTCCATAAAACCTCTTTATCTAACAAGTAAATGGCTACAAAATTCACCTAGGTTGGGTAATTTTCCAGTATAAACTATCCTGAATCGACCACTATTTAAAGAAAATATTTTATGATGTATCATTCTTATACGGTATGGCCCAACATCAATATAAAAGATTGCAGTCCTCACTATTAGTGAGGTTAACCCCATTGGGTTTTATTGGATTTGGTATTCATAGTAGGTTATTTTCCATGGTTGAAATGAATAAAACGGTAGCTAATAATTATGGATTAATTAAACATTGTTCATTAATTCTTGAAATCATGGGATACCCTGATCTATTTCCTCTTTTGGTCGAGGGTGATTTGGTTGTTTCATCCACTCAATGGGAGGTGTAAGATACGTCAATTCCTTAATAGGTTCTTGAATGGGAACTACAATTGTTTTTATATTAAAATCATAAGTCCCTAACTTATTAATACATTTACATATACTAAGGATGTGGGTAGAAATTTTGTTTTGGTCCACTGAATGAAATATTCTAGGAATTGTTCCATTTCTACAAACACATGGAATCCACCTAAATATTTCCAAGGGATCAATTATTTTCCATTCTCATCCCAAATATTATATATATAGAGATCCATCAATTTATCATGTTTGAGATGGAAGCTGAGTGTAAAGGTTAAACCCTTCCTTTGGGAAATGATGTCAAAAACCATATCATTTTCCCATTGGTTGTAGTTTGTGAGGTCAAAAAGTTTTATTCTCTTTATACTAAAGTTATAATTATTATGGAATATAATGAAAAGGGACATCCCAACCCTCAATGGATCCTTATATAAGGGAAATGTATACAATAAAAATTGACAGTATTAGTGTTTCTATAAACCACCTTATCTTGGACTTGAAATACTATACATTTGGGCCCATCATAAAGCCACATCGAGATACAATGTGCATGATATTATATTCATGGGGTCTCATACCATTAATGGTTATGAATGTAGGATTTATGAATCAAGGTTGGGGAATTAGAAACCAATGGTTAGGTATGTGTGTTCTTTTATGGAAACACTATTGTTTACTTCCAATCAATATATTCTATTCAAGAAGCAAACGATTCAATGGCGTTTATCAATTAATAAGTTACAACTACCGGGTATTCCCTTATTATATAGTGAGTTAGAAAGGCTTGATGAGTTAAACTTATTTTCATATAACACTATTTTTTTATGTGTTCTGGGAATGAATGATCTTCCTTGTATAGGAGAGGATCTCATCATAGGGGAAGGATTTTTTAGCATCTTTAACTGCCTAATTTATATAGAATATATTCATAGATCCATTGCATGATTGAAAATAAAATTCCACTTATAGATATGGATTATATATATCTTGATGTGTGGGAGGAGGGATAATATTAATCTTATGAATATAATAAACACTGTGAATGTTTCCTAAGTGATATTCTTCATTGAGGCTATCTAAGATTTCTTATCTCATTCTCATACTATGTTAGTGGTTCCTCAAAGTATAAAATTTAGGCTCGTAAGGGTGGTGAATTGGAATTTTCAACAGGTTTCAAATTATCCCTTATATTTTTCTTCAATATAGATAGAAATGAGTTATTCTGAGGTTTCAATTTTTGGATCCTCGTAACATTCTGTTAATGTTCAGCTACATTATGGCATCCAGATGTCCCTCCTCTTGTGCTACAATTTCTAAATTGCATCCCTCTGAATTTGTGGCTTTCCACATATCATATTTTATGTTCATGGTTATGATATTCACTATGGTTTATTGGGTAATGGTATTTTTATAGTTACTCTCAACACAATTGGTTGATTCTGCACCACATGCTGATCCCGTAGGGGTTACACCAGGGTCCTTTTTTTAAACACTTCACACATTGGACAATTTATTCTTTTAAACCTTGTGTGGTTTGGTTTCCTCTTCCATAAGTTCCTATAATATATATCCATGAATAGGGTCATTAAAGGAGGTTCAGATCGAGTTTTATGAATGGGCATTAAATAAGGATTGTCTTATGGTGGGAGGAATGGATGGGATCCTGACCATCGATATTTACCACCCATCATGTGGAAGAATTATTTCTATATGAGGTGATGAAAATCTGCTATTGTAATTTTTTATCATCTTTGTTGAGGATCTAATTATTTCAATTGAGGATTTTATGAATCCTAAGATGGTAATTGGGATCTAAATACCACCATACCTATTGAATGGGGTTGATATTAAATCACCGTTGTTTTTTCGAGGAACGTCCCAAGGACTGATAAAGCTAATCATGGTGATTGAGGAAAAAAATTAACCTATCCCAATGGTCTAGGGTTGATTTAATATTTTTTCTAGTATTTCCTAAATCTTCCTTGGGATTGATGCCCCAATGAGTAGGGGTGGTGGTAAAAAATTCACCCATCAATGTGGGATATAGTTGGATTGTAGCCACAACCAATATTTCATTGATCCTATCATGGTTTGATGACATTATGGGTGCAGGTGAGGGTAATGATACCCAATGCCCCATGGAATGTTTCTACTTTTAAACTATTTCTATCGAGGCTACTATTATAATCCATTTGATTTGGAACATTCTTCTTGAAGATTGATCTTGGTGTAGTGGAAACCCATGATGGGTTTCATTTTATTCTAAAAGCAGACATGGTGTTCAGAAGAACATATTCTATTTTTGAATGCCACACTCACTTTATAGAGGGTCCAAGATAAATAATTGATTGCATTCCCACTCCCTCTGTTCATGGAATGTTTATATCATTTAAGCGGTAAAATTTCATTTTATTGAAATACTTGATCACAAACTAAGTGATCCCCTAATATTTTTATGGTTATTACATTACATGATGATATATATATGGAAATTTCTATTCTTGAGACATAGTGAAGTGAAACTTCCCATATTTCGTCCATCCCTAAATACATACATCTAATGGGGATCTGGAAGTTAGTCTATGGAGACCGTCTCTTGGTAAGGGGAAAAACTACACAGGCCCTTTTCATATCCTTAAATCATGGGTTTTCTAGCTAAATATAGCATGACCATATCCATATGAAAAAAGTGTGTATTTATCATCTAGATATCACCATCATATCCTTGATAAGGTATGTGTTTAGATATTATCTTTTAATTTGGTTCCCCATTCTTTAGTGTAGATAAGGTGTGCACCTATTCTCTATCATTCATATGATCTTATAGTCAAAAGTGTTCATGGTCTGAAACATGTTGTATAATTTGTTTCTAGATAAATCTCTTCATTTATCCATGTCATATTCTACTTAATCATATATATATAGTCCTCCACCAAGTTGGACACTAAAATTTATTTCTTGGGGTTACATTCTAACTCTAATATGTGATGTTGATAGTTTTTGGGGAACTATATATAGTCATCAACAGTGTTTTGAGATCCTCCCTATATAATGGATTTTCAATTTTGATAACCTATCTATATAGAAGTATCTAGTAAAGGGGATGATTTCAATTTACAAGATAAATATCACAATGGATAGTATGAAAACAATATATTTTAGATGAATAATTCACACAATAAATATCTTCACTACCATGAGGTGGACTATCAAGGTAATGATTGACTTATACATCAGTTGAAGAGTCAATAGACCCTTAAGGTGTTAATGATATGCCTAAAACAACATCATTGAGACTATAATTGAGAAGATAAGGGGTAATATCCTCAATATGCATCGAAGAATGAATATTTGGACCTTCTTTTGTGGTTGAGTTGGGATATGATCCTGATGCAAGACAGTTACCAAAATTTATTGATATCCATCTGGTGTAGAAGGTATATGATCCGACATCTATGAATCTAATGGAGTATACCGATGAGCATCTATACTACTATTAGGAATTCAAGTATGCCCATAGGTTATTTCTGGAACATACTGGCCAATCATGGATGATGCAGGATTATAATGCTAACAAATATATTCATTCCTCATCGAAATATGACGACAAACCTCCTAAATTGGAGAATGGATATGAGACTCCTACCATATATTATATAATGTGTATTGTTGTATTCTTTAACTTATAGAATTATGAATATGATCCTAGATAATGTGAACTACTAGAATGTTTTTGGTAGCATTATTTGTTGAAATTTTCTTCTAATATGTTGTGACCACCATAATATATATGAAAGATCTCATCTATAACAATAATATAAGCCCAGTTTGGTGCCTTTTTAATATTCCCCTGGCCATTACTGGTTGGAATATGAGCTAGTATAAAATAATTTTCTTCTCTCACATGGTGATCCCTAGATTTAATAGGAAAACAAGCCCCTTCTTGTTTATTTATATTATGTTTTTATACTTTTATAATATGAATATGCTCATGCCCCCATCAAAATTCCACTCTCACTTTGTGAGCCCTTGATTTAATTGGACTATGATCATGGTCTGATTCCTCCCCATTTACATGGATTTAAATATAATCTTACTTTAGGGGAGAGACAATTTTCTTCTCTCCCAATAGTATACAATTATTCATACTCATCACAGTGATGTGTTATTCCAGCTATCCACAGTGTAATTTTTTCATTAACATGTATACGTTCCTGTTCTAGAATATATAGGTAGAGTTCTTCAAATTTTTCCAATAATTCAGTGACTCTTTAAAAATGTGTTTTCATGAATGTAGGCCTACTCATTTTTACACTTTAATATATTATGGTTGGTTTCATTTATTGAAGTGGAGATATGATATCATTCATATCCTCGTTTTGGAATTATAATCATCTGATGGGACTCATTAATTTGTAAAATATTTTGTTTCTCTCCTAATATTTTTTTCATAATACTCGTACAGTCTTCTGCTGATTGATAATTTATACGAGTCTATTCTTTGGCTACCACCAAAATTTGATGAAGGCATTCATTAGTAGAAGTTGGGATATGAGACTATCCCTATTTATATTCATCTTTCAAATCCCTATGAAAGTAAGTGATGTAAACTGAATGTAAGGTGGTTAGAATACATGCCAAACTAAAATGAATGTACAACAAAGGAAGTCTAATATTTTCAGGTGATCTCCCAAGGATCATACCTGATGGGTAGGTACAACTCGCTGTCATATTTCATATTAGTACACCACGTCTATCAATACACCTCCATGAACCTTCTTTCCCTATCACTCAAAGGTTCCAGTCAATGATCTATGTCGTATTCACAAGACACAATATGTCTGAGTGAAGACTATGTAGGGTTGATTATAACAATACTCAGTAGGGACCCTAAGATCCCTGAAGGTCTCTCAGAAATCCACAATAGAAAACACCACAATGGAAATACCACAAAGGAAATAATACAATTTAAATACCACAGAGGTAATTCCACCATGAAAGATCTCAAAAATATAGATCTATGTAAAATGAATATCACAATAGGTATAATGTATGTAAATAAGTATAAACGGTTAGCCTTAAACATAGATCATATTATTCCATTGCGAGGTTATGCAATTGATCCAAAAAGGGTCAATCTATTGTGGGTACTTGAATGTTTTCTCTATGGATGATCCATGATGGGTGATGCTACTGTTGATCCATGAATGATCTCTGTTATGATGATCCATAAAGGGTCGCTATTATCTAGATCCAAAAAAGGGTCTCTATAATGTTGATCAACACAGGGCCACTATAATGTTGATCCACAAAGGGTATCTATTATGATGATTCACACAAGGTCACTATAATTATGATCCACACAAGGTTTATATAATTCTGATCCACATTGTTTCACTATTATGAGGATCTACATTAGGTCTCTATAAAGGAGATCCACATAGGGTCGCTATTCTGATAATCCACATAGGCAGCCACTGAATTCCCTCACTTATCACACTTGATTTGTAGAGAATATTATCCTCAATACATCAATCATATTATAACATCAATTAAATCCCAAATTGAGTAACCCAAAGGATCTTCTCTTCATAAGGGTCTCAATTCAATTGACAACACATCGAACGAATTCTCATTATGTAAGATATTCAAATTTTTTAAAAAAATGGCCCCAATTGGATTTGAGTCTCATACTACCTGTTTGTATACCAAACTCCACCAAAACTCCCATAAAGTATCTTAGATGTACCTCATTATCTCAAGGGTCCCAATGCCACTGACGGCGTGTCAATCTGACTCCCAGTTTGTGAGATACAAGTGTTTTAGTAAATAGGGGATGGTTGTGTCCGGGCCCGGTCCAGCTCTATTAGACCGCCAAGACCAATCCCTACCCAGGGTCCCGGTCCGGGCCCGGTCCGGCTGTATTAGACTGCCAAGACCAATCCCTACCCATAAAGTATCTTAGATGTACCTCATTTTTCTCTGGCACGGCCCACTCGGGCGGGCCGATCTCTTTTTCCCGCTAGGGCCGCGTAGGGGCCTTTGTGTCCTGAATTAAATATCCTGGACTAGTCGGCTAAAACAAAACTACTCAAGTTACTGACATGGCCACTATGGTGGTCTATCCCAACTGGCATGGCTCGACACGGACTGGTTCGGCTAGTCCGTTTTGGGGCGCGCATAGCCTATCAATCTGGAAACACCCTTCAGTCAAATGAATCCCAAAGATGTGGGTTGCTCCTCCACATGGTATCTTGAAGCCATGTGTCTCCATCACACCGCTATGGCCACATGGTCGCAGCCTCATACTGCTGCACTATGGCATGCACTGGGCACATTGCTCCTGCCTGCCACGAGCCCTTCCTAGAAGCCCCACATGTTGCACCACCGTGGACAGCAGGCTATAGCTCTCTATTGTCACATCATGCCGATGGGTGTTCCCCCTACCTCCACCCCCTCCTTCCTCCCACTGCCTCTTCTGCAGGCTGCCATGGGATACAACACCTCTAGTGGTTCCTTCTGTGGGCCACTAGTGTTTCTCCATTGGTCTAATTTTTCGAATCGTCTCTGCCTATGGGACGGTAGGGCCTCCACCTTTTCATTGATGGCCATGAACACATCTTTCAGTATTTTGGAAAATACATCTAATAATTATTCACAATGAATAGGGGGGTTGGTCCTTGTTTGTTTCGGCCTTCCCCTCCGTGTTAGAGGTATAAATCAGGGGAGGCTCAGAATTACAATTCTATCAAAAATAAAATTAATCATTAATTGAAATCCAATGAACAAACCCTCCCATAAGTATGAATGATCTGCATATTAACCTGTTTGTGGTATTATCCACGTTCAACATTTATAAAAATAATGGGGAAATCATAACACCCAAATCAAACCCCAACCTCTTTTGATGTTTGTGGCCATAGTGTTCTGTCCTAGAGGGTTTAAGATGACGACGCCGTTCAACATTTCCTGGATTTGATCATTGAGGGTTGTCAAAGTCGATGATGGTATGTCAGCGTTATTCATTCTTCAATGTAGAGGAATCTCATTATAGGTTCTTCATAGAATCCCCAATATTTAATTCTCAACTCTCTAATGTGTTAGTTTTATAAAAAGAATCAGTTCGTAGTGTTTCTTTTACAATGTGACGTTGACTCATTATGCTATTTTATTTAGGAAACAATGTGGTGGTTATGCATTCACAATGAGCCATCAATGATCCTCATCAATTGCATCTCATCATCACCTCATCACCGCACCACTTCACCTCCATCCACCTATCAACGGTTTGAAATAAAATAATAACTTTTTCTATGGTATTTTTTTATTTTCTGAAAATTACAAAAACAATATTTTCCCTCCGACCATTGGAAGTCAATGTTATGTCCTTATTTAGGTTAATCCCACTATGCTGAGTTCAAAGTTTCTCTCATATTTTTGATTCAAGAACTATTTAAATATTTATAAAAACACACTCACAAATTTATTTAAATGAACATTAAAAATAGTTAAATAATTAACATTGACCATTGACTTTCTCCGATCAAGGTAAGGCTCTATCTAAGAAGAACATGTCCCCACAAGCTCAACATCAATCTCATATTTTAATTTTGAGTTTCCATTTAAGTGTTTAGGGATTGGAAAATAAAATAACTCTAAATTAATTATTTTATTTATGGCAAAAAACAAACTTCCACTGCTGACCCACATCATCCAGTGTTAGGATCTTCCTAAAGATTGAATACCCTCATGAGATCAACGGTGATCTCATATTTTCAATCTGAGTAATATTTCATGAGTAATAAGAATTTGAAAATGGAAATAATTTTATTCAATTATTTTATTTACATTTATGCCATTTTAGGGATTTCACATTGGAGGCTTGTGCCGACTAAACAAAAGTCCTTCCTAGGGTATAAATGCCATCCTAAACACAAAAATGACTTCAGATTTATTATCTAGGCATCTATTTTAGAGTTATTCTTATTTTTTCAAAAAACTTCTCATGTGCACAAACTAAGAATTATCATTTTTCAATGGATTATTTTGGGCACTACGGGCCTCCGAATTGGTCGTCATCTCAGCTCCTGGTCTTGAAATTATTCCACATGTAAAAATATTACATGGAATTTCTAATACATTACATTAATCCCCCGATTTTTAGGCTCCACGTCCTCATAAGACAAAACATGGATAAACAAACAAACGGGGGTACTGTGCACAAATTTGGGCCTCCTACTACCTTGTACAACCATGGAGTCTTCTGTGATACCACCGAACATGCACCAGAGGAATCAGCCATCCATGAAGGACCCACTCATATTGATCCTCTATCTCCACTGGTAACACCACAAAATTCACCGCATCATCAATTTATAACTCACCCAGTCGATGACGTGTGATGGATCATGCATGTACCTCCTAAACTACACCACGTGGAAAACATCGTGCACGTGGTGCATCTATTCGGGAAGGTCTAAGCTAAACAACACCTTGCCAACTCTGCTCAAAATCTGGAAATGTCTGAAGAACCTCAGATATAACATTCCACCCCAAGAGAATATCTTCAATCCCCGTTGGGGTTATACCCGAAGGAAAACATGGTCTCCCTCCTCAAACTCAAAGGGTCTCCATCTATTATCGAAATAAGACTGTTGTCTGCTCTATGCAGTCCTCATCCACTCATTGATGATTTTCACATTCTTAGTGGTATCCCATACAAAATCTAGACCCTTTAGTGATGAATCCTCTAGGTCTTTCCAGCAGATAGGTGATCTTCAAGGTCGCCCAATCATGGCCTCGTACAGTGTCATGCTAATTGTGGAGTGATAGTTGTTTTTTGTTTGCTAACTCCACCAATGGATGTTGGTCCTCCCAAATGTGACCAAAATCATGGATGCAAGCACAATGTATGTCCCCCATGGTATGTTTGGTTTTCTTGGTTAGACCATCTATCTGAGGGTGAGAGGTTGTTCTCAAGCGTGGCTATGTCCTGAAAGCCTCCTATAATACCTTCCATAGCCAGGTTGTAAATCAATAGTCCAAGTCTGAGACGATCATCGAGGTAACCCCATGAAGCTGCACTATCTCATAGTTTTAGAGGTGTTCCATGACCTCTACCATGTTTCCCTTTCCAATTGTATGGGCTACATTGAAGTCATATCCCTATGGGAACCCCATCCATCATCTCTATATAAACTGATGAGAAGCCAACAGGCACCTTTCCATCCCTGAAAAAGGCTACCCCTTTTTAATTGATTAATGTTCCCTTCTAACCTTTACTAGTGGGTACTCATTCTACATGGCCAATGGTTAATGAACTGGAAATGCTAACAAGACATCGAACATTGGGTCTTAATAAGAAATTATTTACATGTCTCCCACCTACACCCCTAATCGTAATTCTCTACAAAAGGCATCTGATATACTAATGCTAATATTGGTGCCACCTCATGTTGTTCAATGATACAGAAGTACACATCACCATGGGGAGGTAATCATGGAAACATCTATTGATAGGATGTTACCGCACTCTTCCAATACATTTGGGAATTGAAAACTCAAAACATCCAATACCACAGGGGTAAGATAGGCTAACACAAGAGTGATCAGCTGCCCCCACCTATGCACAAGTTTATCTTGTGTTTCTTGGGTATCCTTTTTTCCGACCAAGGAAAACTGCATTCCAATGATGTGGATATACTGAATTCTTTTACCTATAAATGTCAATATGTTCCTGAACTGTGGATAAACATTCCATACCCAAACTAACATTCTAAGGCCTCGACATTTCCAACATGAGGTTCCAACTAAAACTCTCACCTCTGATGTCAGATCGCCCAGTCAGCTTAAGTGAGATTAAGGAGTCTACTCTCATAGGAATCTATAGATGTAAGAATCTTTTGTATGGTTTTATCGGAGTCTATATGTCTTGAAAAATATTTTTGATAGGAATGAATTATTATAACCTCTTTCTATTAATATGGCAGCTAGTATTAGTCACAAAATGTACCTCAAATCATTCCTAGAGCCCTTGGGTCATAACCTTTGGCCACATGCAGCTACTCACTTCCTCTGTGTTGTAGCTCACTGAGCCTAGTATGAACAACGTAGCGGTGGTGGTTGTAACATATTGAAATGTATACCACCTACTTCTGCTCTCCCAGCTCCACTACCATGCTTGTTTCCCGGTATAATCATCTGTTCCTATCAATTCATCTGTCTTAATGGCCCATCTAGCATTTCACTATCAGCATGATGGTCTAGAAAATCTCTATCCAGATGATCCCTTACATGTTTTTGAAAATATTGACCTCTTCCTAGGCCAACTGGACTCAACCAATGATCCCTACAATATAAATTCCACCCTTGGGACCACTTATAGGAATTTCTCACATATCCATGTAACTGAGACCAATGTTGGCTACCAACATCCCCCCAGCTAAAATCTAAGGGTTGTATCTACCCTACCAATGCACATTCAATCACATAGGTTCTGTCTAAAACCCTAGAATAAGTAGGAATTAACATATGAATATTTTTATCTGGGATGTCCCTAAACACATCTTGCTTGGAGGATCGAGCCCTGATGCACAAATCATATCATCTTCATCGAGTACCTGGAAAAGTCTGCATGCCTTGATGAATACTCAACTACCGACAGGTCATCTTGAAGAAGCTCATGAGAACACATACCACTAATGAGTTATGGAATTATTCCTTTCTATGTGAAAGGTTCTCAAGATCTATCCATGGAAAATTCACCTCATCTTAAGATTGGTTAATATAAACCTGTCATCGCCCTGATGGGCCATGTATAAGGCAGGCTACCAACAACACAATCTGATCTAATGTTTCCTTGGCTAGATTGAAAACTTGACCACCACATCATTCTATTCCTTAGTTGTCTATGATTCGGGATCACCTCATAACCAGAGGGGTCTCTATCACTAAAACTCACATAAGTCAATTAGCCTATATGTGTCCTCTACAGATAGCACCAGTAGTAACTGATGACCAAGGGGTTCTGGAAAAACAGGGACACCGCCTGAGGTTTCCATCTCAGGAAATAGTCCCTATACCTATACCTCTTCTCCCTTTTTATAATCATCATGGTCACACACTCGTATTTTCGAAGGATTTCTATCTGGAGGCATCTTGAAAAATAAGCAAGGATAACAACAATTATTTAAGTTATACCTAGTGAGTTGACTTAATGAAGTCAAGTGAAAAAAATTTCCAACACACATGCAATTTGTGATTTCATATACTGAGTCAGAAAATAGAATTCAGGGTCCTAGTTTATGGATACGTCAGCCGCCACACCAACACTGCACTTCTTGGCCTAAAAGTCAAACTCAAAACACAAAACATTGTAGCTTACAAAAAATATCAACTCCTAGTTCATTTGGTAGAAGTAACCACCTTTGATTCCTTTTTATCATGACCTGTCCCTCAGGGACCGTATCGTGACTACCCCAAGACCACATTCCATAGGAAAAGGGATAGCAAATGGCACCAAAGAAGAATATCCCAAAAAAGGGAAGGAATTTCTATTCAACTTTTAAACACACACACAACCCATATTATTGAAAACAAAACATAGAGGAACAAAACTAGTATAACCAAAATATTGTACCACTATCGAGAGTAAAAAGATTGAACTGAAAGTAAAGGGGTCATAATAAAAGACCAACCGACAGGAATGTACAACAATGGAAGTGAAGGATCTGGAGGTCATCATCCAAGGATCATACCCAAAGGGTTGGTACAAATCATTGTCATATTTCACGGTAGCACCCCACGTATATCGATAAAACTCTGAGGTCCATCTGGCCTGTCTCCCCAATGTCCATGTCAAAGCTGTCTGTCAACATAATAAGGCAAAATAGGTGAGGGTGAATCTCATGTAGGGGTGAGTATAGCAATAATCAGTACAAACCCCGAGACCACTGAAGGTCTCTCTGAAATCCATAATGAAATTACCATAATGAAAATACCACAAAGGTAATACCCCCACGAAATATCTGAAACACATAGAAAAATGTAAAATACAGCTCACACCAATTATATCAGAAGTATTTATGTAAAGATTATTTTTCATAAAGCTCGATCATCGTAATCCATTGAGATGTTCTGCTGCTGATTCAAAAAGGGTATATCTTACATGGATCATGGATAGTTCACACTATGGTTGATACAAAAGGAGTCATGCAACTATTGATCCATGAAATATCACTATCATTATTATCCACACTGCTTCACTATTAGGATGATCTGCATAGGGTCTCTATACTTCTCTTCCATAGATGTTTTCTATGATGCTAATCCACATAGGGTTTATATCATGATAATCCACAAAGGGTTTCTATCTTTCTTATCCACATAAGGTCACTATCATGCTGATCCATAGAGGGTATTTATGATATTGATCCACACAGGGACGCTATAATGATGATCCATAGAGGGTCTTTATCATGCTGATCCACCCATGGTATCTAAAATGTGGATCCACACAAGGACTCTATCATGATGATCCACACAGGAAGACACATCATTCTCACACTTAGCACGCTTGATTTCTGCAGAATCATCTCCTCAGACCATAGGTCATACCACAAATATCACAAAATCACATATAGATCTGTAACCCAATGGATCATCTCATTGTAAGGGTCTCAACACAAAGGAATGCACGTTGAACGATGTCTTGGTTTATAAGATATGGGAATTTTTGTACAAAGGGCCCTATTGGATTCAAGTCTAATCTAACCCGACCATATGTCATCCTCCACCAAAACTAATGTAGAGTATCATAGAAGGACCACATCATTTCTGGGGTCCTAAATCCATAGTCGGTGAATCAATCAGACACTTGATATGAGAGATACTAGTGTTTTAGTAAATAGGGATCGGTTGCATCCAGGCCCAGTCTGACTAAGTCCGACCGACCTAACCAATTTCGGCATGGGGTCCCACATGACCTTTCTGGTATTCTTGGACCAATGGGACTCAATAGGCCTAGCCCAGGTAAGATGTGGGTCCAATCTACCTTGTCACCCAGTGACCCGTTTTTATCTTACCCGACCCGCTCGAGTAGGCCAGACACTTTTCCTTGACTAGGCCACATAGTTGCCTTTGAATCCCAGATTTAATACCCCAGATAGATCCGCTAAAATACAATTGCTTAGCTAGGACCAAATGGCTGGCTAGGATTGGCCCATACTGACTCGGTCTGTTTGGTACAGCCCAACTGGTTCGGTTGATCTGGCTAGGGGTGCGCATAGGTGGTCAACCTGGACACCCCCTTCGTTTAAACATGGACCTCAGATGGGGGATTCTCCTCTGCACTGTGTCTCGTGGCCCCGGCACTCCAACCCCCCATAGCGACCGATGGGCCGAGACATCATACTGATCCGCTGTGGCACGTTCTAGATGCACCAGTCCAACCTTCCACCGGCCAATGCCAACAGCCCCTTTGCCACACCATTGCAACAAGATGGCTGCAACACTCTACCGTTAAGGAACTCCGATGGGAGGGCCACCTCCCCACAATCGCAGCCTCCACCATGGGCCGGTATACCGGAGGATCATTCTGTGGGCCACCCGAGTTTCTCTGTTGGACCGTTTTTCTAACTGTCTATGCCTACGGGACTATAGGTATGCCACCTTCACTATGATGGCTGTGAACTCAACTTTACGTAATTTTGAAAATATTACCACCATTAACACACTTGGTGGAGAAGGGTCAGGCCTTGTTTGTGTCTAATTTCACCCTCCAGGTTATAGGATTAACGTAGGGGAGGCATAGAATAACAATTTATTCAACAATATAATTATTCTCTAATAGAAAACCCCAGAACGAGATCCCGCCAAAAGAATGCATGATCCACGAATTAGTATTTTCATGGGTTAAGATACATTAATCATTTAGAATAAGTAAAGGGAAATCAAAAAACCAAAATCAAACATGTGCCTCCTTTTTTGTCCATAGTCATAGTGTTCTGTCCTAGAGGGATCAATAGTTTGATGTCATTTGTCGCCAACCGGAATCATTAATCGAGGTATGTCGAAGTCGATGACATTCTTCCAGTATTCTTAGTGATTCATTAGAGAGGAAACTCATAGAAGGTTTGTCAAAGAATCCGAATGGTTTAATTATCAACTCTCTAATACATTAGTTTAATAAAATAAAACATGTCACAATGTTTCAGTTACACTCTAACATTGCATATTTACAATTTTTTTGAAACAATGTGGCAGTTATTCATGTATATTGATCCATTAATGATACTCATTAAATACGTCTCATCGTCACCTCATACCCGCACCATATCACCATAATCCTCCTCCCAACGGTTTGAATGAAAAATAAAATATCCTTTTTCTATGTAATTTAATTATTTTCCAAAAATCCCAAATAGTAACTTTAATGTCCGACCTTTTCCCGTCGAACTCATTTTATTTCTAGGTGAATCCTGGTGTTTCGAGTTCAGTGTTGCGCTCATATTTCTGATCCGAGTAGCAGTTCAAAAGTTAAAACAACCTGGTAAAACATTTATTTATATGAACCATAAAAATTTTCAGAAGTTCACTTCCACCCTCAACTCGTTCCGGTCGAAATCATGCTCCACATAGGGGAACACACCCCCATGAGATTAACGGTACTATTGTATTTTCAATATAAGTTACCGTTTAGGATATATAAGGATTTGAAAAAAAAATTATCAATTAAGTATTTTATTTATGGCCAAAAACTAAATTCCATTGTTTTCCTGTGCCGAACAGTGATAGGATCTACCTAAAGAATTCATAACCTCTCAAGCTCAATGGTGGCCTCAGATTTTCAATCCATGTCACCATTATTATGTTAAAAGTTTTTGAGAAATATAATAATTTTATATATATATTTTATTTACAGTTATTCCATTTTCAGGATGTCACACTGGAGGCCTGGGCCGCCTAAACATATGTCACTCTTAGGTTAAACCTGCCAGTCTAAATGTAACAGTGCCGTCAGATTTTTGACCTGGCACACATTTTAGAGTTATTCCAAATTTTGAGTAAAACCACTAATTTGAAATATTTATGTATTAACATTTTTCAGTGGATCATTCTAGGAACAAAAGGCCATGGAATCACTCATCATCTTAGTGCTTGGTCTTGAAATAATTCCAAAAAAATGCATGTAATTTCTGAGACATTATAAGTGATTGATTCTGAAATTGTGTGTGAGAGAAGGCTGAAAGTGTAGGTTTTATTGGGAAGGTACATCTTAAGTGGATTTGGTACATGTTTAATGTGAAACAGAAGGAAATAATGTTGAAGAAACATAAAAGTATTGAATTCTAGAATGAGATTTTCTCTTATTTTTAATGGTCACACTATTTGGCAATATAATTCTCTAAACCATATGCCAAATATACACCTTAAATACCTATGATGGGACCCCCTCACAATTACTTTCCAAAATCATTGAAATCCATTCATAATGCCTAAAACATTTCTTTAATGTTTTGAAATTCCCCTACATCGCCATACAACATGACTCACATAGTTTCTATAACTATGCACCACCCTCCTGGTGTGGCATAGTTGATCCACAAATTTACTACTAAATTGTGCGCTAACCAAGAAACATTCCCATTTCCCTAATAAATTTAATATATAGGCTTTGAAAATCTCCATAAACTCCTTATCCCATATTTTACTCCTGAAGACTTTTTAGAGAGTAAAATAGAGGTTCAAATAGTAATTTATTTAATATTAACCTCTTGGAAATGTCAATATATTTAACATCCCCTCCTCAAAAAAACACGCCCCTGAGATTCTTTTCTATGGTTGAAAAACAATTATCTAAGAATAACACCGTCCAATGAGACTATACGTCATCCTCTCACTTTCATGTATCATTATTCCCATATCCATGATCCCATAAAACTCATACTAGAGGGAATAACCGATCTCATATGGCCTACATGCACTCAGAAAAATACATTTAGTATACTCCTCAAAAGAAGTAACAAAATCATGATCAATATCCTTTGGATTTAAATATTAAGATGGGTCATAATGATAAAAGTGTAGCTTACATAAATTTAATACATTTCAAGGCCCAATACCTATAAGCCAACTAAAACCACTTATCTACAATCCAAACTCTCTCTTAGATCCTAAAATTCCAAACATAATGAGGTTATATCTTACCCTATATCTGAATCCATGATTTACCCTTCTAATAAAAAATTATATGAAAATCATATCTCTACCTAAAAATACCATGTTTAGTGATGACAATGGACATAATACACATTCATGTAATTAACAATATCCACATTCTATCTGCAATTATTTTCTTGATCTGATATCTACATAATGACATGGGCTCCCACTAGTGATGACTCCCCTACATATAATCATCATATGGGGGAACAACATGGGCTAATATCTATTTCCATTTAAGGATAAATATTTTAATTTCCATAAATGAAACTAATAAAAGAAATTTCACAGAGTGAAATGTATTTTTTCAATGAACCATTATAATAAAGGGTGAAACACCAGAGCATGACATCTAATACCTATATTATAAACTCATATTTATCGTTAGTCTTTGGGTGGTAAGATGTGCTCAGATACACCTATATAGTAAGAGGATTCTGAAACCCCTTCCATAAATATGACATAAAATGATCACCCATATGCGATATGAAGATACATGAAACTCTATTATGGGAAAAGATCTACCTAGATAAGGTATTGAAAAATTTCTCCTAATATGCATATAAGTTGGATGAACTTTTTTATTATGTCAAAAATCATCATAATGCATCATTAAATAAATGTGACCTAGGTAATCCCATCACAATTTCTATAGTGACATAATCCCACATTCAATAAGAAATGTGTAGGGGTTATAATAGTCTTACTAGTTTTTGGTGTTCCATATTCACCTTCTAATTGATGGAATATCTAATAACAAAACTCGTTACCTCAGTTTTCATCCTCATCCAAATATACGTGAAATACATGTAATTAAACCTCTTTATAATATTGGTATTTACAACCAACATATATATATGATACCCTAAAATAAATTCCTCAATGATTATTGTGGGAACCATAGTCTCCAAACCCTATAGGTCTCAAGTCAGTGCATTACATTATTTAATTGGCAAGATTACAAGGAATGAAATCCCAATCGACTGAATAGTTTTTCACTTTGGGATAAACATATTAAAAAATTATTACCACTTTACATTGGGATAATAACATAATAAAAAAAAATTACATCCTGAAAACTCATAAAAAATATTAATATTCACAACATTGGGAAAGGATGTATTGTTAGGGTGAGCATGAATTCTCCGTAAGGGTTTGTGAAGGGGACTCAATAATGAATTGATGAGAATTAATCAACATGGAAAGATAAATAACTAAAAACAAAATCCATTTAAAAAAATATAATGTGAATGAAATGCATCAATATATTTTTCAACAAAATATATCATAGATAAATAATAAATAAAATAATGGAAATTTTTATTTAGTGTATGTCAGGTATTTGGAAAATGAACGACTACAATAAATCCATTTCACATTATGGTTTAATTATGTGGGTTAAAACACATAAATTATACTTAGAAACAAACTTGAAGAGTTTGAAACCAACTTATTTTATCTTAATAAAATACTAATGGATTAACTATATTTCATTAACAAGTTGCTAACATGTTACTTTCAATTCCAAAGCATTCCTCAAATATTGAATAATCTATTTATAATAATATTTGTCAATCAATGTGTCGCAAAACACATTTAAATATTTGAATCATAATCCCCATAAAAATAAATATTTATCAAATGGAAAATTGACTGTCATGAGGATAAATAGATTAATGATATCATATATTAGAAGGGGATGTATATACCCCTAATAAAATAATTATGTAGTTCATAAGGAATTTATCTCAAAGATTTAAAAAGTTAAATGAAAATCCCTTACCTCACACTTTTTACATTTTACATAATCAATTATAATGGTTTATAACATTTTATTTATTAATATCAAAAAAATTATTATTATTTATTATGTAATATATGACATTTTATAATATTTTTACCACCCAATTGTTAACAATATTTCATCATTTTACCTATTTCGGGTGTTAATTTTCAAGTTTATCAAGTATGTTCTGACTTTGTATTTGATGTTTAAATTACATAGATCATGAATAAATCATATAAATTATTTTTAACACGATTTAGATATCATATATATTCATTATATATTTATTTATAACAATCCATATAATTTGTTGATGTGAGATTGAATGCATTGTTCAAGGAGATGGTAGGTCATACGTACATATGAAAGCTACATTCATTTATTTTCAATATTAATGGCTGATAATTCAATGATATATATGTGTATATTATAATTAAATTATTATTTTTATGTCATATATATCACATATCTTTTTTAAAATTATCCTTTTTATGTTTTATGTATATTTTTAATGAATCAGACCTCATTGAGGAGGTAGTAGTCCACACGTCCACAAACAATGTTATCATATTTATGAAAATTTGGAGAATACAGGTATATTTTATATAAAATTAAATAATTATTATTAAAAAATAATTATATTATATATTATAATAAATGGTTTCTCTATCATAATTACAAACGATGATATGTTTTAGAGGGAAAAAACAACATCATTTTGTTAGATAGAAGTTCAGCATACAAGAATGGTAAATTTTTTAATCATTTAGTGGACATGTGTGGTGGTGTATGTACAAAAACTAACATAAAAATCCCATTAGATTTATGATACTGGTTTTATTATATAATCACTAAACAATAATAAATAAATAATATGGAAATAAAATAATACTAATGTGATCATTTAAGAATGTTACCTTTTATTTTAGAAACCCATTTTAGTTAATAGTAAAATGCTTTGATGGTCATAATTATTCCCAAATTTAGGCTTATATGAATAATGGATAATAGTTGGAAGCATAATTTGGTAGGTTTTGGTCGATCAAGAATTCTCATTGTGGTGCGAGGAAGTGAGGGAGGATCTTCCCTTCTATAATGGATGTGAGGGTCACATTTAGAAGCTCTCCAAATACAAAATTAATAAAAATTTATTTTCATTTACAAATATCTAAAATGTTAGTTATTTAAAATATAATATTAGGATAGATCTAAATAATTACATAAAATAATTTTCTAACATGTTTATGTCACATTCAATCCCTTATCTTTTCGATTTAACCCTTAATTAAACCCATTAACTATTACCATGATAACATTGATTTTTTCCACAATAAGGATTAATATAATTAATACAATATGATAAAATAACTATAAATGATTAATTTATCACATATATGAAATTATTAAAATAATTATACCAAATTTTCGATTTTAATGAATTTTATATCATTTAATAAAGTAATTTTTATTTTAAAATATCATTATGGTCAATAATAGAAAAATAGATTTCTTAACAATTTAAAAATAAAAATCCTGAATGTAATATCAACAAACCATTAATAAATCCATAATAGGTATATTTAATTTATAAAATTATTGAATGAAATTAATTATATCGTATTATATTTATATTAATATTTTTTAATAATATTTATTTATTATGTCCATCAATTAAACAATTACTGTATCATCATTGTGCAAAACATTAATTTAATTAATTATTCTCTAAAAATAAAAAATATATTATCATGATGAATATAATTTCTTTTTATTTATAATAAATATTTATAGTAAAATATATATTCTTAATAAACATAAATATAATTTTAATACTTATTAAAAATATGTGTGTGATATATTGAATATCTCTCATAATGAAATAATAAGAAATTCTAAATGTCATCCAAGTTGATCCAAGAAGTCATAAATTCGGTTCAAGTATGATTATATTTTAAATTAACACATATAGTAAAATTATTACAAGTGTTATGGACATTTTTCAATACAAAAAAATTTATTTTTGCCCATAATTACTTGCTTTGCCAATAAATGTGGTAGTAAAACAAATACTAAAATTACTAAAAATATTACCTAAAAATAGAAGGAATAATTTTACATTATTTTTTTCCAACTAATTTCAAATATTTAATCTAATTTTAAAAAACATATGTTACATAAATTAGATTAATATTAGTCCCATTGATAGAATGAGAAAATGTGTCATTGAAGTGAAAATGGTAAAAACATTGAAATGTTTTTAAATCCAAATTTAATGTGAAATTTATTAAAACGAAATAAAAAATATTAAATGATAAAATATTTATCTAATTGTAATTTAAAACCCAACAAAAATTTTATTAAACATAATAAATAATTTAGAGGAAGAATATGTTTTCATTTTAAAAGCAATATTTTAACACAATTCATTAAAAAAATTAAAATTATCTACAAAATATAAATTATTAAACAAAAGTAAATATATTTTATTATTTTAAATATGATTTTAATTTCTTTCATCAAATTATATAATATTGTCAAAATGGGATTTAAAATAGGTTCCCTATGACAAGGAAGTAATCCTACCTTTAGAAAAATATTTTTATATACAAAAAAATTGCCTTGTTCTTATAATATTCCTATAATATATATATTGCGTGAAAGTAAAAAAAATATAATATGGATTACATTAATTATATCTAATAATTGTAATAAATTTAATTGATTATGATAAAATTAATTTTTGAGCCCAAAAAATAGTTCGTTATATAAATAGTTTTGAAATGGTGAGTTGGATACTATATGTAATTTAATAAGTTTTTATCCTATTAATTCAACAATATATTTTCATAAGTTATATGATATTGTTCATAATTTCCATATTAATTCCTAATTTATAAATTATCACATTATATAATATTATTTAAAGAGTATAATATTGATATGTTCAACATGGTCTTGCATATAAGGCATGATAACTGATTGTTGTGTGTATCGTAAGCATATAATGGGGATTCATATAATGAAATATAAAAAAAATAAATATGTTGAAAAGTGAAAATATTATTATTTTATTCGGAGTTAATTTCATGCCACCCTAAATAAATTTTGTCCTCTAATTTTAATCTTGATATTAGTATTATAGGGTTTTATATATAAAAATAATCAATTTTTTTAAAAATACACATCATAAATAGGCTTAATACAACATAATAAAAATAATAGGGAAAGGAAAATGCGATATTCACCACAAAACCGGGAATTCAAATTGTAGAAGATTAGAAATAACAGTAATATGGATCACATATCAATCTATCTTGTCCTTATGGAGAATAATAGATAACATGGTAATTAGAAAGTATACTATTATAAGATAGTAAATATGTGATGGGTTAATGATCCCACAGATTTTTGAGATAAATAATTCACTGAAAATATATTATTAGAAAATAGATTTCCTAGAGTTAAGGAATTAGCTTACATCTTAATCAAATAACATAATGAAAAATACTTACATTCCATTTTTAGATTAAGGATTTAATCAATTTCCTCCAGAAACTCATCTTTTTCTACAAATGATGAGTATTTTAAATGATTTTTTGTTTGATTGATGAATTCAAATCAATATTTATGGATGAAAAAATCCAAGGAATTATATCTATTTAGTCTTATAGCATTTATACAACAACCAAGTTAAAAATCGTCAAAATAAAATAATATAATTGCCCAAAAATAATATAACATTATTAGATGAAAAAAACATAAATCACAAAAATTATGCAGTCATAACCAAATTTGTACATAGATAATTTATTAAATAACTATCATTTCCCAAAAATATTATATAATAATACTAAAGCCTAAAATATTGGATCAATTAGATCATATAGTATTCCAAATAACATTAATCACTCTTAATGCCTTATACCTCAAATTTAACGCCCTAAATATCACAATCTCCATGTTATGTTATACATTTAGAAAAATTACCTAAATCATCATATGTACACACTAAAAAATTTATTATTTCAAAATATATTTCATCATTAAATTCTCAAATAAACTCCCATAGTGTTGTATTTATCATTATCATATATGGTATCGAAAATATTTAAAAGCATCTAAAATTCCATTAATGAGATCTTCTCCATATCATTTCCCAGTCCCAACATAATATATTTGATATAATAGTTGTCCCAAAATTCAATATAACCCTTATCCATTATACAGTTTAAATAAAAACAATTCATGTTGAAAATGACATCTGGTATACAAGTTCTATGTGATTCACCCCTAACACCCTTCCGTTGTGGGTTCAAGCGCCATGGCCTTGCTGAACATGATTGGTTTTCACCCAAAAAGTGGCTTATCCTTTTTATTAAATAAAATTTCAATTGTCAAAAAATGTGATAAGCATCCTAAAAATATAACCTAGATATATTCAACATTAATATACTTTTTTAAGCATAATGGTTCTCTCATATGTTTCATTTTGTATTCCAAATAGCATACAAACCCATAATTAAAGGAAATTAAAATATTAAATAAACCATAATTTTTATCTTTTCCATTAAAAAATATTCTTTAAAATTAAATGAAATTATTACCTAAATAATATTTTCACAAATACTAAACTATTGGGTATAGTTCTTTAATATTTTTTTCACTCAATATAGTTCCCATGGTTACTACTAAACATCCTTTGATACCAACTGTATCACCTTGTCCCCAAAATCCTAGAGTTTTTTCATTATATTATTACATTCTCATGATTACAAAGAATTATATCCCAAAGGACCTATTAGTTTTTAATAATGAAGAATTGAATACATAAATTGTTCCGTTATTACATTGGCAAAACACAAAACATAAAAAAGGAAAATAATCTTCATCCTTGAAACTCATTCAATGTATTCCCCTTTATAACCATAGTAAATGAATTCATAATAAGGGAGTGATCAAATGATCATTAAGGGTATGTTATGATAAATAAATATGGTATTTAAATGAATAAATCAATATCATAAGGTAAATAAATTTTAACACATGTCATGTAATCAATGATATGATAATAAAATGAATCTATTGATATGTGGACAGAAAATATCATGGATAAATAATAACATAAATGAAGGAAATTATTAATTACTGGATGTTATGTATCAAGAACATGATCCACTATCGTCAATTCCTTTCACTGGATGCTTTATGTATATTTGTAGAAACTCGTATATTGTACATAAAAACCAACATAAATAGGTATTCACAAACTACTTCCATATCAAGAAACTACTGATTCATATAAGGGGTTTCATTAGCTAGTCCCAACCAATGTATTACTTTTCCATGGAATTCCTCATAAATTCAATAATCGATTTAATTAGATATCTTTCAATCAAAGTGTCCCACACAACATTGAAATTTTTAAATCATAACCTCCATAAAAGTAAATAATAATCAAATGAAACCTTTAATACCATGAAAATAAAGTTATTAATTATAATATATATAAAAATAGTTCATATATACACCACATAAGATAATTAATTGGTTTATATGACATTTACCTTACAAATGTAAAAAAGTGAGATTAAAATCTCATACCTCGCACATCATTTTTTGTTGTACATGAATTATCCTATTGTATATTTGTTTAAAGAATTTTATTATTTTAAATAAGAACTTTATTAATATTTATAATGTCATATATGATCTTATTTTATTATTTTATCACCCCTTTATTGAAATCATTCATTAGTTTCACTATTTTGTATGTTAATTGTGTACTTATCAAGAATGTTTGGAATTGTTATTTATTGATTGAATTTATTAGAACAATATTTAATCATATAATGAGTATAAAAATGATATTAATATCATATATACTCTTTATATTTTACATTAGAACAATGCATAAAATTTAGAGAACGGAAATGAAATGCATCATTCGTGGAGACAGTAAGCCATATGTACACATGAATGCTACATTAATTTCTTATAAATTATGGATTTGAAAGTAATATATATATATATATATTATAACTAAATTATCATATATAGGTCATATTTGTCAAATATATTTATTAAAATAATCCTTTATATGTTCCATGATTACTATTAAAGAATCACGTCGCTTTGGTGAGGTGGTAGTCTACACTTCCAGAAACAGCATTACCATGTTTATGAAAAATTAATAGAATGAAGGTATGTTTATATAACAATTAAATAAGTTTTGAGAAAACATAAATATTGTAAATTACCTATTAAAATACTATTTTCATCATAAAAACCAACCATGAGATGTCGTATAATAAAAATAGCTAATATCATTTCATGAGACAGTAGTTTCCCGTGAAGGAATTGTAATTTCATTACCAATTTTATGGACATGTGTGTGGGTGTAGGTTGAACCGTTAAAATAATAGAATACATATAAAGTGGAACTCTATTTATTATATAAGAATATAATAAAAATAAATTAATGATGGGGGAATTTAAAACAAATAATGAGAAGTAGTTGGTTTCCTTATATAATTGAGGTTAGGGCACTTTGGGAAACACTCACAATATTAAATTAGTGGAAATTAATTATAAATTAAAATAGATACGAAGTGATTTATTTAAAATCTAAGATTAGTATTTGAAAAATTAATCTCATACAATAATTTTTAGGCACATTTAAGATACATTCATACCCATATCATTTTGCATTAACCCTTAGTCACACCCTTTAACTCTTAATATGATTACTTGGATTTTTCACATTAAGGATTAATAAAATTATGATAAAAAACCAAAATAACTATATATCATTCCTGGAATCAATTTATATCTTTAATCTTATCAGTTGGCCAAATTTTATTTGTTTTTAATTTTAAATAATTTAATTAAATACTATATATGTTAAAATATCATTAATATTAGTTTGAATAGTATTAATTGTTTTCATAATAAATATTTTCAATGAATAAGATAAATTTGAGAAAAATAATTCAATAAATACCTCTTGTGTCTATGTAATCTTTATAATTCATGGAGTACATTAATTATAACATATTATATTTATTTTTATATTTTTTATATCCTTTATTTAATTTATCCATTAATTGTAATATTTGGCATCATCATTTTGAATTAAATTAATAAAATAATTTATTTCATAAAAATAAAAAATACATTTTCATAATGAAGATAACAAACTATTTCAAATTAAAAACAATATTCTGAAAAATATTCTCAATAACAATATTTAAAAAATGAAATAATTATTAAAAACATGAGTATGAAATATTAGAATTTCATTATAATAAAATACTAAAAAAATATTAAAGTCATCCTTGAGGCTCTATTGGGCAATAAAATCTTTCCAAGGATTATTTTTGTTGAAAATAACTCATCCAATTAAAATTCAACATGTGTTAATATATTTTTATAATACTTATAATACTATTCTTACCCAAAATTAAATAATTTACACTTAACCGTGGTAATTTTAAAAAAAAAATACAGTTACAATTCCTATAGCCCAATAATATGAGAATCCTATTTAAATAATTTGGACCCACTGATTCAAAATATATAATCTATTTTTAAATAATGAAATCATATTATTAATAGTAACCAGTTTAATATTTTCCCCATTGATGGAATGATAAATGGGGTTTTAAATTGAAAATGTTCAAATGATTTAGATAATTTTATATATATATTAAATGTTATGTTTATTAATATGACCAAAATAATATAAAATTATAATGTGTTGATCTAATTATACTTCGAAACAAATTAATATTATAATTTAACACTATAAATTATATAGATGAAAATGGTTTTTAAATAAAATGCAATATTGTATCCCTGTTCATTAAAACAAGAAACTTATTATAAAAAACAAAAATTCAACCATATAAACTTATTTTATTATAATTTAGAATAAAGAGATTTTTATTTAAAATTAAACACATAAAATTATCAAAAATAAAATTTAAATTGGTTTCTCTATTAATAGGATGTAAAAATACTTTTAGAAAATTTTTGGTTTGTATGAATAAAATTCGGTTTGGTCATATCTTATGCTAAATAAATATATTTCATGGAAATAAAAAATATTTTAATGAAAATATATAACATTAATACAATTCAATAATTATAATTAATTTAAATTATTTTTATAAAAGGACTTTGTGTGCATAATAATAATAATGTATGAAACCATTTCCTATATTTTTCATTGGTTCATGTATTCAATTACAATTAATATGTAAACAACAAATTCAACCGTATATTTTCTTATATTATTTAATAAAATTAATAAAACCCATCATAATTTAGTGGTTATTTCTTATTATATTATATATTAATTTTTTAATAATATATTTTTGTTTGGTATAACATGGACTTGATTTTAAAGCAAGATAACTCAATGATGTGTGTGTGTATTATATGTATATAATGGTGTTTCATACAACTAAATATTGAAGAAAATAAATTTCTTCAAAAATGAAAAAAATGTAATGTCTTGAGGTCTCACATGAACCTATTCAGGTCTGTGAATATGAAAGATCTCATCCCCATAAACAACCCATAGTGGTAAAGGGTTCCCACCTAAAAAATTCTCCCACATTACCATGATCTTGGGATCATGAAGATACCTCATATTCACATTATCTATTTATGAATAGTTTACTACTAAAAATATAATAACAGTCCTCATTTTATTTTCAACGACCTCTAAAAGTATTTCAAAAAAAAGCATACCAATTTCCATTCACTGCTAGCCTCTTGAACAACATGATTCTGAGTTTTCCAACTATTAGAATCCTCCAGTACATTTCCTTTATCAAAAATAAATACTACCTTAATGTAATAGTATAATATTTATTCAACCCATAAACATTAATTGTTATTTAATTCACATAGTTTACTGATTTATTTGATTATTTACTTATATGTTTATACACGGAACCATTCCCACAATATGTATTCCCCCCAATAATGCAATTCATGAACCAGAACTACTAGATCAAGATCATGTGTTTTATAGTTCCAATCATTTGGTATCAAATATATAGACTCATATGACACTAATAGATCTCATTGTATTACAATGTCTCCCAAACCAATACCTAGTGCGCTATAGTATACGGTTTAGCCTCTCCCTCTCTAAGGTAAAATCAGGACAGATGCTCAAGTTAATTTTCTTTTAAGCTCACAAAACACTCTCTCATATGATACATACCAGATGAACATGCCAAATTTCATTATAAACCATGTAGGTGGTGTTTTGTGGTGTTAGAATTACTGTATAAAACACATTAAATATACGACCATCGTAAATAAACTCTTTATTTCAATGGCCTTAATAGGATGCTCCCATGAAACCATAACTCTCACATTCTTGGGGTCAACTAATACATATTTCTCTGTTATTATTCATCATAGGATCTGAACCTTATTGATCCAAAATTTTATCTTTATTAGTATATAATATTTTTCATTCCCTCTCAATGTATTAAGGATGATCTCATGATGTTTGGAATGGTCCAGTTAAGTGTGAAAATAAAACAAGATGTCATCTGTGAAGACAACAAAAAATGAATCCAAATTCTTGTGCAAAACGAGATTCATCAAACCCAATAAAATATTGGACTCATTAATGAGATCAGACAATATGAAAAGATACTCATATAAGCCATAACTACTATGGAATTATTAATTATGTATATTTGAGGGTTAGACATGTAGTTTCTAGTATTCTAACTACAAATAAATCGGGGAAAAAACCATAACTCATTGAAGTTAGTAAAAGAGGCTTTGTTAATGAACAAAAGGATACCATTTCTTAATCTTAATATAATTAAAATTTCAATAATATACACACAAATTAAGGTTCCCATCTTGCTTATTGGGGAAAAGCATAGGTGAATCCCATGGTGCAGTGCTATATGATATTAAACACATAGCTTCAAGATCATATAATTGTCTCTTGAGCTCCTATAATTAATAGTACGCATCCTATAAGGGGGAATGGATATTGGTTCTTCTCGTTGAACTATATCAATAGTAAACTCTTCCTCTCTCCTAGGAGATAACAAAAAAAATCATTTTATGAATAATTTCCCAGAAATGATCAAATACGTGAGTGAAATATATTCCTCATGTTCCTTAATCACCCATAAAGAGACTATCAATGTTTCATATCACTCTTCATCTAGATCAATTCTCAATTCCATGTCCTATCACTTAGACATCATATTTATCCATATGAATGTAATTATGACCCTTTTAGTGATGTGAATGAAACTCTATTGTATTACCAATAAACATACACATGGTATAAAACCAACAAGTACAAATGAATGAATTTTAAAACTGTAATATTAAAAATAAATAGTTTCTGAATATAAATATATCCTTATTCCTCAGGGGGGAATTATTTTCATTAGTGTACACTTTTTTCCCAATTTCCAAGGGGTTATCAGGTGTCATAACCCCCGCATAAATTATTAATCTTGACTTTGGGCCCTCCATAATTTTAAAAGATATAATGGATTTGGAATATCATGTATCAAATAAAATAGACACTAAATCAAATAATACTAAACCTATACATTGAACAGTATAAATACTAACAATGTACTCCACATTTATCGATTGTGCAACATATATCTAGCATGATCCGTAGACATGTGATATAGCTAGACTTCCCTGAGTATGTCTACAGTGTTAGACCTATATATCTGAAGCATATATCGCAAAACCACATCCACATCATCATCTTATATGGGAAGAATTACTCTATCAAACTTCCATGAATGGAGATACTGATCAGTCACATTAAGGTGGAACTAGTGGGGATCCTCACCCATTATATATAGTCGTGAATATTTAAAACAACCTAAGATGATTTCCCATCATATAATGATCAATATAATCAATAGGGAATCTATCTCACTAGGTTATTTTATTACCCTTCTTTCCGTATTAATGATCATTATCACGGTTATATGAGCAAACAATATGGATAATGTCTCATTCATAGGGCACCCCAAAATGATGCTTTCTTCCACTACATGAGTTACTTCTCTCATGAGGTACTGAACTACTCTAGGACACACGTGTATCATCTCTATGGCTATTCTCATTTATTAAGGCCTCATTAACTATCATAGTTTTTGTATTCAAATGAAACAGATTCACCAAATTCTAGATGTCACGTACATTAAAAAACATTAAACATTTGTATCATGATATCTCATCACAAGTAAGAGTAAGAACATAAAAATGAATCTTTGTCAAATGATCTGAATAATCCCTGACTTATAGACTTCCCTACTCTATGTACATAATCTCTATGAATGATTCATCCCACAACATCTCAAAAAATTAATATTCATAAAAGGAGGTCTGGAAATTCCTCCATAACATAACCAAATATTGGTAATCCTTTGTCAAAAGTACCACCACCTCATTGACAGCAATATAATCATACATGCTTAAAGCTTTACCCTTCCCTTTAGATGTGTATCCAGATTATCAGAGATAGATAACATTTACTCTATCTTTAAATAAGTATCTACTGGACAAAAATCCCATATAAACATATCATGGTGACACTGATGACACACACTTGTCACATTATCCGTAGTAAGGGTAGGTCACGAGTCTTCCGACAAGGTATGCATGAGTTGTAGAAAAAATTCTCAAAATAAGGCATCAGTTCCCTTATTAGTTATAATAGTTGGAGTTTCATGTGGAACTACTATAAGTAAAAATTGCAGCTCAAAGCCCACCACTTACAGAGCATGGTTGTTTCCACCCTCTTAGAAAATTAATCAAGGTATTCATGGTGGTATATCTCTAAAAAATATTAACACACCTAGAAATAGTATTTTATAATGAAATTATCAATGATATTGAATTGGATAGGTACAAGACATTCTTTGTGAAATTCATGCCCCACTTCCTACTCATAATGCCAGGTTTAGGTGATACAAATGATCATATGTGTCACTAAACACACTCCCTACTACCCACTACTAGGTCAAAGGTAATTTCTTATTTTCTTACTAGGGGTTACTAAATATTGAGTTTCAATTACATGTTATTGCAGAAAAACCCCTTATTTTTAAATTATAAACACTAATTTAATAATAACAATTTCATTTTTAGAATAACAACTAAGTTATATATATATATACAAATATATATTTATATACTTTGGTTGATTTAGATGATTTACAAGTTCAGAATTATAAATTCCTAATGTTTTTTAGTTTCAGTCGATATTAAATGTAACAATTACAAATATTTTATAATATTTAATAACATGGAAACCCATTCTCAGTTAATAAATGTATTAAAACTCATTGTATTGAAATTTTCATCCATTAAATTTAAACCACAAACTTTAATGATCATGTGAATTGTATGTTTAAGGATCCAACAAAACATAATAGGAAAATTTATGGTTCCACCATAAAGATATTTACAAAAACAGCATTTATGATGATGTTGAAAGCTTAATTAACCTATTAATTTTTCCTTACTATAATAAATTTCTTGAACAATTTTAACACAACATTCAAGGTTCTAAATAATTATGCAAGATATTCACATTGTATAGTAAATATGGCATGGAATATATATTAGATCAGAATCTTCATATGTTAATAATAAAGCATGATGAAGATCCTCCCTACACTGCTATCTATTAGAAAAAAACTTCTATTGTAAAAATAGTATCCCCAAAAATCTCATGTGCCAAGAAATGGTGAAATCTGGGCAACTAAAATAGGAAAAAACCAGAACACTAAGTCATATCCTAGGTAAAATGGACTCTCCCTATTTGATGGTTTTCTTCTCCTAGGAATATTCTCTTTAAAAAATTATATCAAATTCTTACTCTAGTATATACTAATCCCAATTTTAAATATGAAAAGAAAAAAGAGGGCTCTGTAACCACTTTATAGTACTCATGTTTAGTTCACTCAAATGAAATAGAACTCAACAAGAAACGTGGCCATAAGAGAACCTCTAATATTACTATAGGAAGCTGAATTGAAGTGTGTATCTATTAGGTTATAGTGGAAATAATATACCCATGTGATCAGAGTGATATGTAGTGGTGATAAAAATATAGTGGAAGAAAAAAAATTAAGGTACCAAAATAAGTAAATCATCCTATCATAATAGATAGATAAGAATTTACAGTGGAAACCCCATATTCAATATAATATAATACAATTATGATCAATCCATAATTTTTTTTATAAGGTAAAAGTACACATGAAACATATAAACATGAAAACTCTACATGTAGTGGAAATTGAATAATATAACCAAATATATCTCTCATAGAATCAAAATCATAAGCTCAGTCATATACTCTTGTACTCTATCATAATACAAAAAATCTGGCATTCGAAGCTATACCATTATGTTTTTCCCTACAATTAATCATAAATTCTAACTATATTCCGAATGGATTCCAAAATAGGGTGTGGCATATACTTTGTACTCCACCACTAACATTTTCTAAAATATGTAAAGTTTATTCTTATAAGCTATAACAATATGAATGTACATTATGAATATTTATTTAATTGAGTATGTGATTGAACCCACATTTTATGAAAATATTTCTATATTGAAGGGTTACTATAAAAAATATTAAATAAATAGCAATGGTATACACAGGATGTGTCCAATATTAGACCTATGAGGGCCTGGACCAAAGGCCATTGACCTAGGAATCCATATCATGTATATGGATCTCATCCATAGAAAACATTATATATTATAGACCATCATAGGCAAGTACCCAGGGAAATCAACTGGGAAATACAATTCATATCCATTGATATCATCAATATAAATCATTGTAGAGGCATTGCTGGATCTGAAGGAGAATGTCCAAGGCATTCCAATAAAGTCATATCTAACAAAATAATCCATAGAATCCAATATAATATGTCACTAGTGATGTTATCGGATGTAACAGCCATACCAAAGTATTATTCATGATACATTTAATATATTTTTTCAAAGTTCAATATTAGTTACTATTCCATTATTAATAATTAACTCATCACATTCAGTTCATTTATCAATTCACTCAGTAGTGATTAAAATTGGGGTCATGTCAATGTCATTTAAAACATTCCAAACATTTCCTTTATTAAGACATTAGATCCACCATTTCATTTACAAATTCACAATTAATAACATAAATCAATCATTTCAATTATAAATTATAATTTTATTTGAGTTATATTTGAACAATATCATATTGTTTAAATTCATAAACTGCTTCCACTCTTGGGTGGAAATATCATGTCACCAAATGGGAGATGTAGTCAGAGGATTTTAATGAACCCACCTTAAGGGGTGATTTAGGATGATTTTAGTATCCTAAAACCAATTAAATGGGGATAAGTTACATTAAAAAAATTACAACATTTAACTTTGATTTATTTTTTATTTTATAAAACTCGAATGGAGAGTCCACAAGGGACACTACGATGTCATATTTAATCATTAAGTCCTTAAGAATGAATATAAAGAAAAAACATAGATGGAAATAATCTAATCATCCATTATTGGTCACTAATTTAGGGTTAAATGGGATAAATTAGAAATATAGACAAATAAATAAAATATAGGGAATACAAGCTCGCACACATTGAGCAATCGATATGGTGAGAAAAATAGCGAAGATAAGATAGTGTATTGAATAGATTATTGATATTATTCTAACATGATGATAGGTGGGAAATTTCTATTTTATATGAGGGGGAATTCTAAAATCATACATTTGATATATTAGAGGGACTACACGAAACTATAGGATGTGTTACACATGAAAGGGTTCGAAAAAAGTAGGTAGAAAATTAAGAGGATTCAAGGACCAAATAGACTTTTCACCCATTTTTATGGTAAAATTGTTAGAAGAACCATTTAATAATAATTTATCTAAACTCACAAGGTTAAACCCACCACCCCAAATAGGCTATTCATAATATTTACAAACCATATTCATCCTCTGTGGATCCTCTAGAATTTACTTCTAGTGATCTCGCATGGCCATGTCATCTAAATCACATGTTTTCTCAAATTGTGTACCACCATATTGGGGGCACATGGTAAGGTTGTATTGTAACTATTAATCATGATATGAGCCATGAAACTTATCCCACATGGTTTTTGAGATATAAAAAAATCCCCTTTCCATGGGGTAGGTTAAGGTCCTCAACATAAATCGTAGATGATGACAACATTGGTGAGTCATGACTATCAAGGCCAGGGTCACAGAGCATAGGAACCCGTTTTTATGAATTTTAATATACATTAGTATATGGTTTCGGGGGAATTTTTATTGAAATTGTTATGTTCTTGATCAGACATGTATTATCTACTTCCTTTCATAATATATGTGTTTCTGATTACTATATATATGCATAGGTTTTTTTCAGACATCGAATACCCTTCATGTTTTCCCCTGATTTACATACCCTTAAAGAACCATTTTTATAATGGTGGAACATCATCAATAAATCCTGATGTTTTTTATTATCAATTATAGTTATGGAAAAATGTCTGACATTGTGATTTTTGAGTGCTAGAGTATTTATTTGAATCTTTATATAGTCTGGCTAACCAGCATTCGAGTTTATTTTGATTGTTTTCAAATGTGGTTTTCATTTAAATATATGAATCGAGAATGGTAAGTGATGGATAGAGAATGGAAACTGGGAGAACATAGAGATAGTCTGTAAATAATTCATCTCAGCATGATCATAGTGTAGATTGTGGGTTTGGTGTTTTCAATTGGAATAGTGATACCACCATTATTTTTTCCCCAGTAAGGGATCTATTTTAGAAAATAATTCCTAATGACTTCACAAGAAATAACTCTTACAATGTTGTTTTTATTGAGAAAAATTAATTGGAGATTATTCATACCATTTTAACACCCCATTATCATATTGTGATAACTGAGATGATGGAGGTTGAGGTGGATCTTAGGAACATGTAGAAGAAGTGATTAATCAAGAAAAATACATCACCTTTTTTTTCACCAATATTGTTCACTGACTATGAGAAAATTAATTATTTAATATAGGATGATTAAAATGTTGAAAAATGTTATGGGTAAGAACATTTATCCTTTTACTTGGATCTATGATCATTCTTGTTAATTATACTAAGCTTGGTGATTATCTTTGATTGATCATTGATCGGGATATCTCTAGTTGTGGGTTATAGTGGAGGAAATCATAAATACATGGTTAAATGGTTGTATATTCTATAATAGTACATGTTGATTTCATTGGGATTAAATAATGTTCTCGTATTTTTAATGGACTTTATTAACAAGATAATCCAACCATGTCTATACTCATTCATCATGGAGTTCTTTGAGGAAAAATCAATCTACACATTAATCCTAGATCTTTATGAAAGAAATCAGGGGGTTTCCATATTATTTACTAAGAACATCATATTTATGGCAGGATATTTAAGTTTAACATTTTAATTTTGGGTGGTAATTTCTTTTGGAATGTGGTTTCTGAGGAATGTATATACATGGTACTAAAAAATGTGTAGGTAGTGTTGTTCGGTACAAGTCCCCAAAATGTGTTCGACATCATGATCAATTTAGGTTTAGTGTAATATTACTAGAATTTTTAATTGAAATTATCTTGTTTACCATCAATTATGATTACACATGAAATGTAATATGTGATGTTCCCATAGTTGGGCCAATGTTAATATGAATTCATTGGTCTAATGAAGATGTGACAACATCTCTGTTATTGATTCCTCCTATTATTAGCACCATATATGCTGTGTAATGTTATGTAATAGTCATTTCTTTGGTAGTGGTACTTATGGGGATGTAATAGGTGGAAGCTTATGGGACTCCTCAACTATGACCTCATGGGTAGAATTTACATACCCAATACTTAGGTCATGCTGGGGTGTTTAGTGGTATAATGTGTTGGAAACACTATCAATTTAGATCAAGCTTTTTTGCCTACACTGAGTGCAATATAATATGTTACATCATCACATAGTGGGACCGGAACATTATGGAGAGTCACTGGGTAGAGTATCTATAGATTTTTTATTTTGATTTGGATTTTTCACCTAGTAATGGAAACACCATTGTAAATTCTCATAGACATTATGATAAAGGTAGAAACAAAACTTCAGGAATGACCATAAAAGGAAGAGTGGAAGCTGATGAACATATGGGATGAATTATGGAGAGATTCTTATGATTATCATGGATTTATTATATTTACTAAATTGGTGATAACATGATCTCAATTAAATAGGGGAATTTATGTAAAGGAGATAAATTAAGAGTATATTTTGATACTTCAACAAACAAAAGTGACATGCTACCTGAATGGATAATAGAAGATGATGAGGTCATCCTAGTACATGTTAGTCTTACAGCCCCTACATTCATCATGTGTGAGTTTATTTGAGACTCACATACCCCAAGACTGGTTACACATTTTACATTAACATTGACTTATCATAACTTTAATTGATCGTTGTGGTGGATAGGGATGAAGTGTGGCGTTTCTTTATTTATTTCCCAATTACCTACTGGTTATAGGATAAACATTGTGAAAATATATCTTGCTTGTTTACACCAAGTATATAAAATTTTCCTTTCAACTATTGATGACATCATGATGTAATTTTTTATAAGATTTTCCATGACCTTAAATATTCATGATGATGTATGTGTGATTATTGTTCAATTGTCGATAGTTTCCCATTTCTAAATTTTATGTGAGACTCACAAGGTGGAAATGAGAGGACATATTTATGCCCATGAGATAGTACACTTAAATAGAATTTCATTTTTTTTCAAACTAATAATCAGTTTAGAAATTGAAATTTTGGTAGTGATTATATAAGTCTGTAAGGACTCATCCATGATTGATAATAGTGTACCATCTTTAAAAATATGGATAGAATGGGTGAATGATCTATATATTAGAGGATATATGTACATTATTCATCTTATTCGTTAGTGTAAAATTGGATGATTATTTAGCTTAGGTGGAGTTCTTGAACAATATTTGTTACTATGAATAAATTCAGATTTCATAGTTTAATGCTCTCTAGGGATAGATATTCTGATCACCTTTTTATTGGAATGAATTGAGTGAGGCCATAGTTAAGTGCCTATTTTGGTTAAAGATACTTCTATGAGAATGTAGTATATTTAGAAGAGGTTGACCATAGTTCAGAGAATTGATATATCTTATGTTAACCAGTAGTGGATATTTATATAGTTTTTTATAGGAGATTGTTTTTCTCTGAGATTTAATCCCCATATTGTTTGATAACATCTATGGATTCAATTAGTTTTATCACCAAATTATGTTTTTCCCATTGAGATCACCAATATGATTTAGAAATTAGAGTAACGATATTACCTTTTTTACACTGCCATGTTATTCATGGTGTTTTTACTATTAAACATATTTATAAGCATAACCTGATCACATGATAGTTATCAATTATAAAATGGATAATAGATCTCGAAACCTCTTGTGAGGAATTACTAGTTTGGATTGAGGACCCATGTGATTCAATCATTTGAGGGAACTTGGTTCCCATTTTTAGAATATTCTGGGGACATGAATAGATCAAGGATGAGATTTGTGGGTGAGGCTTAAATTCAAGCTCAATGGCCTTAGTTGTTTTAGTAAGACCCATAGTGTTGCTTCATGAGGATTTTAATTCATTATCATATATGGTTGCAAAATCTGGAAAAACATTCTTTCGTATTAAAAAATATATGTTTCTATTATTCATCTTCCTTCTATTGTGATTAACCATTCTTTGATGAGGTATTGTTGGATTTTTGTCACATTAGAGTTTTTTAAATGATTTTGGACTTTTAATTTTGAAAATTTTATTGTGAAATGTCTTGGAAAAGATGTATATCCAAGCTGTGGTAATTTTAATAACTACCTAGATTTGGGGGAAACACCATAGTCCATTATATTTTGGATGCATTCTCATGAATTCCATAACATGAATCCTTCCATGTAGAAATCTGTTTCAGTGTTGGTATTTCATTAAAATGTCTAATTAATTTTCATAAACCATCATATATCATCTATTTCAAGGAGTAAATGTTTTAAATAACTAGTATTGGGTTTAAATAACTTGTTAACTCAATTGGTTCCCATATTAATTATGTTATCCCTTAAATTCCAGGAATTTCACTCTTTAAATAGTTATAACACCAAACTAGTTAATATGTTTATTAATCATGATTCTATTTAAATCATGGTAATTACATTAATTTTGTTTAAATTTCCCCCTCCTCAGTAAATCTAAATCTATAGTTTATACTCCTTCATTTTCCATTACAAATTAGATAATTTCCACATGTTCTTTAGGATTGGATATTTTTTTCTAGATGGGTTAATTTTATTTTTTCTTTATAACTATTTCATAGATTGGTGATGATAGGGAAGGGATTTTAATACATGATGTTTTATAGTGAATAAATTCTATCATTGGTCAATAAATTACTTTGTTCATGATTGATTACATACTCTAAGACTTGTAAGATTCTTGAATTTTACTTGCATTCACAAAAAGTACTAGCATAATTAAACGTAGTTTCATTCTCTTACTGACATACTATCATTTTTTATCCATAAAAAACGATTCCTTCTACCATAAATGGATCTCAGATTATATTACTTTCATTTTTTTATTAGTGAACTGTTGATTATTTCCTTGTCTTTTTCTGATTTTCCACTATACTCAACAACCCTTATCATGTTAGTTTGGATAGAATTTGACACGTCCATACTATGTGCGCCGATTATAGTAGGTGTGTGACCATTATTCAGGATACGACACCCTTGATGAGTCATGACATCAATAGTGATTACCATGAGGTAAGAATTTTCATACCATGCAGAGTCAATGTATATGATCATTGGAATGATATGAAATTCTGTGTTGATGTGTTTTAGACTATATTTATTTTTATCACATGAATGCATGTTATATATATTTTTTAACACTCATGATATGATATGAATTATTTAAAATGATTCAAGTATTTTATAATGAAATTTAGATATATTTCATTAAGATTTTGTTCTGTGCATTTCACCAATGTCACATGTTGAACCGTCATGGATCGGTGTCCCTAAAGGTAGAGAATGTTCATATTCTACAAGAGACATTATGATAGGACTAAGATAAATGACATGAAATAATGGCCTTGTTTAGCCTGACTTATGGATATGATAATCTATGTGACTTGAATCATTAGGAAATACTATGTATTAATGATATAATTGAACTTACCTTTAGATATGATGATTTATAGTACATAAACCCTAAGGGGAGAATGGGATTTATGATTTATGTGACCCGAGAAGAGGGATAGTAGAACTAAATAAAGGCTTATGGGTATTTGACCAAGATTCCTAGATAATTTATGTATATTTAAAAGATTCATGGATAGATCATTCATTTTTACTTTTCCTTAACCACTCTGATATTCTTTCGGCATTGGTTAAAAGCATCTATAGGTGGTTTTTATGGAGTCTTGGTTAGTTCATGGATGATTGGTATGGTTGTTTACCTATGTGAGTATTAAATAATTATCATAACATACAATATTATTCCTAAAAAAACCATGTTGATGATTTATTTTTTGTTTCATTACATGATTAATTAATCACACTCTATGTGGGAGTCTTGATTCACATATAGAATTAATGTATATAGACCCCATAAAGGGTAATAGACCCATAGAAAATGGTTGATCCAAGGAGCATGGAGAAAAGATTAGTACTAGAACACAATCGAGTAAATTATAGAGTTTATTTTATTTATTTTATTCACTATATAATGTTTTATTTGGATTAACACCGATAAATACCTTTTTAAACACTTATGTGAGTGGTATTTAATACACATAGATTGTACATGAGTACTCTGATTATATATTTTAATTATTGTTTTTTATATTTATTGTGTATGATGAGGACATCATAGTGAGGGTATAGTCTCCCCATTGGAAATGTTTAAACCATCACTGCAATTATATATCCCCTTTCCTATAGGGATGAATTCATTATATCATGTGACTCTCCGGTAGCAACCTGATGGTTTAGTTATAGTCCATTCAGGTGGTATTAACATATGTTATTTGTCTTTAATGAATGAGGTAGTCTATACATTTGACGGTAATGAAACTATATATCAATGAATGGACGGAGTGATGGTATATGAATATTTATCACATAATAACAATAAAAAATGTATAAATATTATAAATGTAAAATAATTTAAATTCTATGTCCACATAACTATGGTGGTTATGTGAAAATAGATACATCATTCATGGTGTTGGTAATTCGTAAAAACCCATGATTAACGATTTTTTCCAAAAATAATGGATAACATTAAGGTAAATGGAATATGTGGCCATTTAAAAATTTTACTAGTGAACTTGAAAAATAATTATTTATAAAAATAATTCACGATACCATCCATAAGGTATGGGGACTAAAAACCAATTTCAGTGTTTCATGGAGGATGTCAGTTTCATGTATGTTTGATCCCAACCTTATTTGGAGTTCTCTCATGTGAAATTTTTGGAACAATTTTTACATATGTAACAGTGATGGTAGTTATTAATTGGGGTGATTTTGGTAGGATTCTAAGAAAATTTTGGAGAAAATGGATTGTGGAAGGTTGTCACATGATTTGTACAAATCGTGCGGCTATCTAGGAGAAGTCATACTTTTGTTGGTATTTTCATACAGTAGCTTCGGCACGGCTAAAGAATTGTTTGGGTGTTCATGTGAGGAAATTGGGAAAGATCTTCTTTGAAATAATGTCTAATGCATGGTTAGTGTATAGTTTTTCTTACTGTGTGACTAAACCATGCACGAGCCAACAGTAAGATCATGAAATTGTGGATCTCACTTGTTTTCAAATTTTAATGATCTAGTTCACCATCAATGAGGCCCTACCTCGGGATTTTGTATTCCAAAGGGTATGGGATGGTTCTCATTTTAACTCTGAGGGATTCCAAGGCCATATGAATTTCTATAATCATGTTTTAGAGCCTAAATCAATGATCCGCTATCCATTAGGGATTTCGGAATAGAACTCATATATATATATATATATCATTGTGTTGCTTGGATTTTCTGGATATCCATTGAATGAACATAAATCAAAAAATCGATGTAGGTGGATTATAATCTCACTCCAATAGTTGTGGATGTGATACATATATGGAAAATTATAGAGTTTCTACATTCCTTTATCTATTTATTTTCGTAAATTAGGTTATTAGGTTGGCCAATTGATTTATCAAAGAATTATTGAATTAAAATATTAAATGATGAATTAATCATGAGACTAAGGAGATACCCTATTAGATAATTAATTTTTTAAATTTATTATGATATTTTGGGATTGAAGTCTAGTTAATTAATCAAATGATTAATTCTGAGATATCGAATTTGTTTTGTTGTCATAATTAACTGTGATTTAATTATCTGCATGGATATTTTGATCTATATAATTAATTTCATGAATAATTATGATGAGATGATATTTTTAATGACATAATTAATCCGTCAAACATTATTTATAGGGATATGAATTGTTACATTCACTAATTAGTTGATTTAATTAATCTATGATGACTGAAATGTTTAGTTAGTTGTTGAGTTAACTAATGGACTCACTTCCCTAGCTAGTTCTTGATTTAGTAGTTGGAATGACGTGTAAAATTAATTATGAATTAATTATGTGTGAATGAATGGAAACATGGTAATTCAAAATAGAGAAGTATAAATGGTAACTTGGTCATCATAATTTTGAGTGACATAATGAGAACAAGGTCATTCTAATGAGAGGTATATTGGGTAACAGGGTAATTATAATTATTAGAAAGAGGATGGTAAGACGATCATTCTATGAAGGAGTAAGTACGGTAACATGGTCATATTACATAAATTTTTGATATTTGTATCTTTGGAAATGTTCCATATAAATGTTAAATTGAAGAATATAACTTATGGAACTCAATGTTATGGCCTCACATGAGAATATTCGAACTCCTTCGAGAGTCAAATCAGGTACTAAGAAAACATATTACCTTTGAATAATTGGAGATTCGGAAATAAGTAGTTACTGATATATGATATTACATATGGAACATTTAAAATATCGGCACAGTATAAAGAGACTATTTTGTAATGGGTCCCCTTGGGAACCCTAGAGTTTATGTAGATAGATAAGAAAAAATGATAATATAATAACTTGTTATATTTTCATTTTACTTGTTTATTACTGAACTACATACACTATCTTTTGACGAGACTACTTTTAATCAACATTGGTGGTGGCCTACAGAGCTATACTCACACTATATTCGAGTTTCCAAATCTACACATGAATAGAATATAGTGTTGCAGAATAGGATAAGGGAAAATGCCCTGGGATAGATTACTGATTCTGGATGAAGCCCGGATGAATGGATGAGACATGGTTGGGAACCCTCTTGGTTATTCATAGTGTATTTATATTTAGTTTCATTATAGACACATGAAACTTCTATTAACATTGAATTGTTTCACCTTAAGATGAGTATTTTATTTCCTATTTGGTTATCTCATGATATGAGTATTATTATGCTTATATATGATTATGTGTTTGATTATTTATATATGCTGGTTTTTTACTCTTGTAAATGATGGAATAGTATCCCCATGACTGATTTAATAGATCCTTACTTATAATTGGTAGCCTCTAGCATATGGGGAGGTGCGCTTGAGGTTATGTGGAAAACTGGCTCAGGGAACCATTGCGTGGCACCAGTGCTAATATGTTAAAAAGTGTTATCAAAGGACATTTTTTCATTCTTCTTCTTTTTTCATACTATATTACGAATGGTAAACCTGATAATACGAAGAATCAAGGATTGGTAATGTGAATGAACCTTGGAGTTGAAAACCCATGTACATGATAAAACCCAAGTACTCATGGTGGGATTGTAGTTATTGATAGTTTATCTTCTAGTTAAACATTATTTCACCATGGGTGACACACATGTGGTGGTATGTGATTCTTGATTATACCAATTTTTTAGTATTGATTCATGGACCACAATGGAATGAGAGATGATTCTTCATTCATTATTCTAGTCACTTAGGGTTATTGTAACAAGAAACATTTTTGACATGTATGGGAAAATGGGTTATAGATAAGTTGTTGAACATGGAATTTGTTCCCTATTTGTGAGATTAAAATAAAAATTGGTGCATATAATGAATTGAAAATAGATTAAAAATGATACGAAATGAGAATAATTAGGTGTGTGAATGAGAAACATGATTATGCTATTTTTTGACACTTGTTACCCTAAACCTAAGAGTGTGATGGTTAGGGGTAGTGATAGAACCTTAGTTTCACCAAGTCTATATATTTGGGGAAAAACATTTTGTGACCTATTGTTATTGTTTCCTATTGTTTAAATGTTATAGGGTTGTGTTATGAGTCCTAATATGATTATATGTAATTGTAGATAATATGCCTCCACTACACTTCTTTATGTGATGACTAAGGGGCGTTACTAGGAACAATTTTCTAGTTAGGGAACATATCGAACCAATCATTCTAGAGAATGATGATGGTATTAATTTTCAAGAGAACATTTCTCGATTCATGAAATTCACAGAAAGATACACTGGGATAGTTATTAAGATTATGTCTATGTTGATGAGGGTGTTTCAATTACAACCCCCTCTAAATTTTACTGGAGAGGGTGGACCTGATAGAGTGGAATTATGGGGTGAGTCCATAGAGAAAATACATGAACATTTGGAGGATGTAGCTGGGAGGTGGGTCAATTTAGCCACTAATAAGCTATGGGGATGAACAAAAAATTGTAGGGATATTGACACACAAACTAGACAGATTAATTTTTTGTTATTGAAGGACTTCATGGAGAGGTTCATGGAACAAATTTATCCAGAGACACTAAGATAAGATAAATATGAAGATTTCATGCATTTGACAAAGAGGAGCATGTTAGAAATAGAATATTCTTGAAAATACACATATTTACAATTATTTGCTCCAAATTTTTAAGGAGATGAGGATGATATGATGAAAAATTTCCAGGGTGGACTTAAATGTGATATTAAGTCCAAATTGAATATCAGATGGTAGAAAATGTTTATCGAAGTGGATGATCATGCTCTCATAGATAAAGGGAACATTAGGGAGGCTTCAAGTATTTGACATTTAGTAGTTATTAAAATATCACGAGGTTTTAATTCCATGAGAAGGAATTAACATTATGCATAATGTAAAACATGTCTCCATGAGGGAGTCTGAAACATAAATCCTTTATGTTATTTCTCTTATTAGCTAATCAACCTCTAACATTCTCTAAATCCACCATTAATATTTATTTCATATATTTTATAACCCTAAACATATGAATAATCCTATTTCATACCTCATTTTTATATTTTGACTATGAATTTAATAGTTCATTATACCTTATATATAACATCGATGGTTAACACTTATCAATGAATTGAACATGATTTGTAATGTTAATATTGATCAATGATCATAAATAAATTTTTAATCACACCCAGTTTATGTATGTTACTGAAATATATATCGCGTGAATATTTTTAATATTCCACATTAATCCCATGATATTTATAATTTTGTCTCATGATGATGTACTTGGAGACAAACTTGTTTCGACAAGTTATAATGACCATAGATGATACATTGTAAACATGCATAGATATTAATATTGTAACTCAATATAACTTAATACAATAATTTATACCACATTATTTCATTTCAATTATATTATATTACATTATTTAATCATTATCTATATAAACATTACAATATCTCTCATGTAGGTTGTAAGAACCCGTGTTTTTACGAACTATCATTTTGAGCAGAAATTTAAATTTTTAGCATTCAGATGCTTTTTAGGGGTGAATGGTAATATTCCCCATGCATATGATCTGAGATAATTTTCATGACTACTCTGTTGTTCTCGGAATTGGTTGTTTACCCTCGGATGGATGTTTGGTGGATATCTGAGCTGTTTGAATTTTAGCGGAAAATTTAATATTAAATTTTATTCAACTAAATATTAAATTATTCATGCAGCTCATTCAGAGAAATATTTTAAACGGAGACTCATATTGAGATCCATTCTTCACAGTTGTGTCTATCATTTGGAGTTTATCCTAGATAAGTCATAAACTCATGTCGAGAATAGGTGTTGGCCCGAGCCACATTCTCTTTTCTTTCATTTTATCTATTCTTTATATTCTTCTTCATTCCTCATCCTCCATGCACACACCACCGGTGTTTTAATCATGGATTGATTCCTATAGGGTAAAATGGATATTGTTAAATACATATAGATGGAGGGAAAGGTAGATAATTTTACAAAGATGTCGACTTGCTAAGTCGCCATGCGACATCCGTGTTTGGTGAAATCAACCGACGCTTTGGCAATATCAGCCCAAAGGTATGGCCATTTAGGTTTTATCCATTAATACCCTAAAAAAATGTTATTTTATTTTCTTAAAAATTTATATTTCTTTTTTGTGGCCTCTTGAGGCTCGATCTATTTTTTTAGGTGCAGAAACTGGTTTTTTGTGAGTATTGAGGTTTTTTCCGCCGGAATCCCAGATTACACTGTGTGTGTTATAGGGGAACATTCAATGTGTTCTTCCTATTTGGGGAATAAGATTTTTCCTTAATGTAAATGCTATTTACTATGAGTACAATCCATGTGGTGGATGTCCATGTAACAATAGAACAGGGAATGCTGGTTTTTGAACAATACACATCGTGTACTGGGAGTACACGCAGTGTACTGGCACATGGGCATGTTTTCCGGGGAAAAAGCACATGAGATTGTGTTTTATGAATAGTAAGAAACATGTATAGTAACATAAATGTCCTGTAAATTTACATTGATAGACCCCATGTACTCTAGAGTACATTTCATGTACTTTGTCCAACCTGTTTTTGTCCGGGTGTTTTTTAAGCTCTGTAAGTTGCAATCCGAGGGTTTGTTTGGTGTGTTGTCTATGTCCACACGAACCTTTCTTTGAGTTGAAACTTTATAAAAATGTTGGAGAGATTTTTTTTTGGTAACGATGATCGGTAGTACGAAACGTCCAAAAATCAATAATAATATTCTATTTATTATTATTTGACGATTATGGAATCAGACGTATCTTCTTCGTCCAAAGTCGGTTTGACACACTGTCAGCGGTATTGAAACCCTGAATTAAAAGAATACGTTTAGATACTTATTTCATGACCTAAAATGAAATAATGTTTGTTCCCCACTCGTCGTTGTTATGGTGAATAATACCTTTTTCACTCGTTGACCATTTTGGTCATGCGAGTAGTCAATTATGAACATTTTTCTGCATAGATCGCAATGGTGGAATCCTATAGATTTTTAGAGGTCATATAAATGATTTTTTGGGGGTTTATATCTAAATTTTATGTTCTTCATCTAGATATTGAGTTCAGTTATCACCTCGGAGTGAGACTTGTAAAATATAATAGGTTGGGTATTCAGACCAACTTAGTTGAGACTTTTTATTTGAGAAAAGCTATGAGCTATGTATTGTAGCCTATTATTTTGAGGACATTTCCCTTGTGAGACTTTACCTTATAGACTATGATTCCTTGATACTAGATACTACTATGAACCCCAGGATGGATGACTTTTCTTATGTTATAACATAGGGAGTCCATTGTAGGATTCCCTTCATGTTTTCCTTTTTTCAATGGATCCTATGTAGGAATACTTTGATCATGTTTACCTTGAGGATCCCAAGTAGAATTCCACTTTTTGATTTATTTGAGGGGCCAAGAAGGTGCATGTTATATGACTGACCATGCGTTTTATTTCAGTCTTGGGTAGAGATGGTGTTTGGGTGTCCCCAAGAACCTGTGCTGAACTTTTAAGCCCATGGGAATGTGGATGTAGTGTTGGGTTAGGTGTTTAGTCCACCCTCACTCATTTTTCTATATCTGAAATACATTTTCTGATATAGTTATGTTCATCAGAGGTGCTTCCTGGTGGGAGGATTTTAATCCTGACACGATGTGTCTTTCTATATTTTGTAGGGAAGCCTAGACATGCTCTCCTGGGATCTGGCTTCTAAGCCATGTTATTTTTTATATTTACATGTCCAGAGGTATTACCTGGGACATGTATGTTAATCCATATGTGTTCCCTTTTTTCCATGACTGTTACATTGATTCCCATAGTAGAAACGCCTTGGACAGACTCGTTAGGGTTTTTATATATACTCCCAGAGTGATACATGGATTCCCATTGTAGTAATGCCTTGGATGGGCCAAGTGGACATTTTAATGTAATTAAATCTTGATTGAGTCAGGGTTCCAATTGGTGGATTCCATGAACTAGATCGTTGGTTGGATATGATTATACCATGAGTGATACATTTGTTCCTGTTTAGGGATTCCATGGATTGGCTTAGTGGGAAATATACTTATGTACCCTGAGTGATACAGGGATCCAGTTGAGGGATGCCTTGTAATGGTTCAGGGGGCTGAAGAATCTTATACCTTGAGTGATATTTGGATTCCCAGGTAGGAATACCTTGGATGGTCTCATAGGATTGATGTTATATGATCCAAACGATTATGTTCATCCATATCAGTTATGGGACACCATGGTTGTAGAATGCAGTCTCACCAGATATCTGGATGTATTTTCTGGAATCGTTCTTCATAGGATTGTCCATATTTATATAGTATCCTTATTTATTTATTATTTTTGTTTGCGAGTGAACCCATGATTAGGATGGGCATCACCCTATGGTGACGTTTCTTGATCAGAGAAATAATTCTGTAATTGGCCAATATAGAATACATGTCGATGGGATTAAATACCTAGAGATGTAATTAGCGATACATGTATTGAGTGGCACGACGTCCAAATCAATTCCCTTGCACATGATGTCTAAGAGTTCGATCTTATTGTCCCAAGGATCGGCTGTGGATGTGGTTTCTTATTATTTGATTCACATACTCATGAATATTTATATTTATGTATAAGTGTATAGGTATGTTACTATACATCTATAAATATATAGAGAGAGAAATCCATGGTGGCACTTACCAATTTGATAGGATTTATAGACCCTGGGTTTAACTATGGTTTTACATTTTATTTACTTCATTTTTGTTTTGTTCAAGAAAGGAGGAGCAGATCGCTATTGAATACACTTTTAATATCATTGTTATATGTTGCTTGTTGGGGTTCCCTACTGAGATTATCTCTCAACCCTGTACGTGCACCTTGGTGTACGTATAGTCTTTATGTATTATTTTCAGGTTGGGAATGAGGTTCATGATGAACAGGTCTGATGTTGAGTGTTTTATGATCGAGCAGAGCAACTCAAGTAGTTTTACTGATCGGGCTAGTATAGATTGATAGTGTCTGGAGATCAGGTATGTGGGTTGACTTAGATTTAGTATCTCAGCCGTGTACTTTTACTTTCATCTTAATTTGTACTTTTATCTGTGTGGTTGGCCTATTCGGTGGCCACTGTTGTATTGTATTGCATAGCTATCCAGGATTTTATAGAATTTTACTGTTACATATTGTCTTATATTAGTCATTTATTGTTTATACACTCTGTTTACTTTTCCTAGTGTCTGATACATAGTTATTTACATTTTTTTATTACATTGGTATGAGGGCATATTTTTTTCACTATCACACCCTAAGACCTGGATTCTAGTCGATAGCCTTTGGAATATGGGGAGGCACACTTGAGGCCTTGTGGTGTACCAGCACAGATCACCTGTTTAGGGGATTACAGGTTTGGACGTTACAATGTGGTATCAGGGTATTTTTATTTTCATGGTCATTACAATTTAGGATATGGTAGACTGAATTATGATGAATATTTTGGAACCAGTGATGGATATTCGAATTGTGTGTCGAGAATTGGTATTCTGGTAGGATGTTTGGGTTAAAAGGGTTTGGGATTTTTGTTTTTATTTTCTATGTTACAGTTTTTTTGGATTTTCAACATGAGAAAGACACATGTTTTTCGGTGTTTTGGTTTACTATGGATCTCTAGCCCTAGGTCATTAGTAAGATTCAACAGGTGGTTTTTTAAATCTTTTTTAGAAAAGGAAAGATTCATCTACTGTATCAAACTAGTCATGTATGATTTAAAGAATATAGGCCATTTAGTGTGTGTTTTTGTTGATGACTGAGACATTTGGGTCTTCTTACACATACTTTTTACACTTTTGGAAGGTTATATAGATCACGGTTGAGGAGTTGTTTGTTGAATCTGATGACTCAATCCCCATACACCTCTTGTGTAGTGACCCTAGTAGGTCAATATGGAAGTGATGCCTTTCAGTTCGTCCCCTTGTTGGGTGTTGTATCTCGGTTAAGTGGTTATCTATTTGGATCGCTTAGTACGATACTAGTAGATATCGAGGCCTTTCTTGTGAACTGGACTATTTTGTGGTGTTTCCGCATATAGATTCCCAATTACTGTCAGTTCATCTTGTCTCTTCTGTATTGGTGGTGACCACTAAGGAGTAGTTCCTTCATAGTATACTCAGATAGGATCAGTTCCCACTTCGTCGATGTTTTTTATCTCTAACTCGCATTTGTTGTTGTGATCATTATGATCATTTGAGATGTCTGGGATATTTTCGGATAGGTGGTTATACAATTTGACTCAGCTATGAGGATTTTTCTGTAAGGACTTCTGGGAGCCTTAGGGAACCTTGGTTTTGACTTAAACAATTGTAGGTTGACTTTTGTTTTGTTTTAGTGCAATATATAGGAGATAGGATGGCTTGAGTTTTTCTGATGCCTTTTTAGAGGGGATCTTGAAATCCCTTTAGTGAAATATTAGTGTACTCCTGTAAGATATTATCATGCTCTATATTGACTCATCTTCTGTATGTTGAGAGGACTGTTTCCATACACCTTGCTCATTTTTATTTCATATTGTTCTTATCTATTGAGGAGGGAACCTATTTTTGTTTCGTTGTATGAATGGTGTAAGAAAATTCATATTGTGGGGAGTGCACCATTGGCTATTTGAGGGATGTTTTCCTCGTTTTAGTAAAAAAATGTGTGTTTTTTGTGAGCTTTTGAGCTTAGATTTTTCTTTTATGATGATGATTACGGTATTCCTATAGTGTTGAGTACAAGATCAGTCATAGTTAAAAACGTTCAGTGTAGAAGAGTGTTTTTAATGCTTTGATGTTTTACTTTGGACACACAAAATAGCTTGGTTGTGTAGACTATTGGGTTGGGATCTTGGATACAGTTCATTTCACTGGGCTTCTTGGAGATGAGAAGGATTATGGTGGGGATATTGTAAGAACCCGTGTTTTTTCAGACTGTCATTTTGTGCAGAAATATGAAATTTTTTATTCATATGATCATGAGGTAAAAATTAATCCGTTTCCCCTAGAAGATGATCTCAGATAATTTTTTGACAACCTAGTTGGTCTTGGAATAGAGTTTTTACCCTTGGACAAGAGTTTGGTGGAAATATATGCTGTTCAAATTTTAGGGGAATATTTAATATTTAATATTATTATGTTAAATATTAAATTATTCACATAGATTCGTTAAGAGGTAAATTTTAAAAGGATCCTATGATTGAGATTCTGTCTATGTGGTTGAGTCCATAATAGGTAGTTTAGCCTAGGCAAGACATAAACTCGAGTCCGGCGCCAGGGCCAGCTCGAGCCACTTTTTCTTTTCATTCCTTTTCTTTTTCCATCTTTTCATCTTCCTTCCTCCTCCTCTATGTGAAAACCTACTATTTTCTTCTACATGAACATTTATTATGTGATAAAATGAATATTATGAAATTGATTTATATGGAGGTAAGGAGAGGTATATTTTTGAAGATCTTGATGCGCTGATTCGTCATGCGGTATCCGTGGATGGTGAAATCAAATGAAACATTGGCGGTTTCCACCCGAAGGTAGGACCAATTAAATTTTCAACATAGATAACCTTTAAATATTTTATTATGTTCTTAAATCCTAATATTTCGTTATTGTGGCCTCTTGAGGCTTGATCTGTTGTTTTGGGGGTGAAAATGGGTGTTTTAGGCGTTTTGAGGGTTTTACCATCGGAAACCCAGATTACACAACATGTGTTCTTTGGGAACATGATGGTGTTAATCCCAATTAGGGAAGGAGATGTTTTCTAAATGTACATATTTTGTACCATGGATACACACCGTTTGGTGATTGGCTGTGGGAACAAATAACACAAAATGGTGGTTTTTGAAGAGTACGCACCATGTACATGGAGTACAAGTAGTGTATTGGCATGTGGGTGTGGTCTGGGTGAAAAAGCACATGGGATGGTGTTTTTTTAATACTACACACCATGTACAATAACTTAAATTTAGTGTACTATTTCTTGGGATGAACCCATGTACTCTAGAGTGCATGCCTTGTACTTTGTCCACCATTTTTTCGTCTGGTGGTTCTTTAAACCTCTGTAAGTTGGATTCTAGGGGTCTGTTTTTCCTGTTATCTATGGCTACACAACCCTTGATTTGAGGCAGACCTATTGAATAATCAGGTGTGGGCCCCACTCAATATCATTATACTAAATAGTACATTTTTCACTGGTTGACCATTTTGGGTGTTTGAGTAGTCTATTCTGAGAATTTTCCAACATAGATTGAAATGGATGAATCCTTATTAAATTTAGAACTTTTGTAAATTATGTTTTCATGATTATACCTAATTTGAGAGGTTCATCCTATGGTTATCTAGTTCAGCTGTCACAAGGGAGTGAGACTTGGCATATATGATTGCTTGGTTGTTTGGACTAACTTAGTTGAGACTTTTGATCTTTGATGAGGTTTGAGTTATCTCTTAAGACCTATTCTTTTGTTAACATTTCCCTTGTGATATGTGCCCTTCTGGAATACAAGGCCATGAGACTGGATGCTTCTAGGGATCCCCCGAGGGATGACTTTTCTTATGTGATGACTTTTGGAGTCCCTTGTAGGATCTCTCTCATGTTTTAAATTTTCCTGATGATCCTGTGCATGATTCATTTCCTCATGTTTACCTGGAGGATCTTGAGTATGGTGCCTCTTTTTGTATGACTTAAGGGACCTAATAGGTTCCTATTTTTTGACCGACCTTGACTTGTACGTCGGGCTTGGTTATAGATGATGTTCGGGTGTCACCAAGAACCTGTGCTAAATTTGTAAGACCATGGGGTTGTGGATGTTGTGTTGAGTTGGGCATTCAGGCCACCCTCACATGTTTGTTTATATATGACTTTTTTTTAATATGTAGTTATGTTCACTAGTGTTGCATCCTGGTTTGTGGCTATTGATCTTGATGCAAGGAATCATTCTAATCTTTTTGGGATGCCCATAGGTGATCTCCATGGATCTAGCTTTTACGCCATGTCATTTCAGATATTTAATTGTACTAATGGTATTACATGGTCTTTGGATGTTAATCCTTATGTGTTGACTTTAATTAGCTAATTTATACTCGGATTTCTGTTATAGGAATTCCTTGGACTTACTCATTGTGCTTTTTATTTATGTACCATAAGTGATACATGGATTCCCATTGTAGAAATGCCTTGGATGGGCTCTGTGGACTGTTTAATGTAATTAAAACCTGAGTGAGTCACGAATACAGTTGAGGGATGTCATGAATGGGCTTATTAGTTGGATATGGATATACCCTGAGTGATACATGGATCAAGTAAAGGGATACATTAGATGGGCTCAGTGGGCAATAGACTTATGTACCCGGTGTGGTACATTGGTGAAGTTGATGGATTATATGTACGAGCTCAGTGGGTTGATGAATCCTACACCTTGAGAGATATCTATATTCCCCTGTAGGAATTCATTTGATGATATCATGAGCTGGATGTTATATGATCAGAATGATTACATTCTTCCAAATCAATTATGGGACACCATGGATATAGCATGGTGTCTCACCAGATCTCCAGATGTATTTCTTGGTGTATTTCTTCATAGGATTGACCATCAGTGTATGGTTTCCTTCTAATGTGATTGGAGGTGAGTATCAGTGAACCCAGGTGTAGGAAGATCATCCCCTATGGTGATGTGTCATGATCATAGATATAATTCAGGTATCGGATCAAGCAGGTACATGTTGATGGGATTACAGAACCAGAGATCGAATTAACTATAAATAGATTGAGTGGCATAACGTCCAGCTCAATTCCCATGCATAAGAAGTCAAAGCTAATCGGGCTTATGGTCCCAAGGATTGACAACTGATATTGTTTCTTGTTATTTGATTCACATACTCATGAATATTCAAATTTATATATATGTGTATAGGTATGGGATTATACATGTATATATATATATATATGGGAATCCATGGTGACACATACCCATTTGACATGAATTTCAGACCTTGGGTTTGACTGTGGTTTCACATTACATTATTTTTTTATTCCATCTAGGCTGATAACATTATCGTTGAAAACAATTTTAGCAAAACAGTTATAGGATGCTAGTTTGGTTTCCACAATGAGATTATTTCTCACCCATGCACATGCACCTCAGTGTACATGTATACCTTATGTCTACTTTTCAGGTTGAGAATGAGTTTCATGGTGGATAGGGCTGAGTCCTGTTGTTTCATGATCGACCAGAGCTACTTGAGTGGTTTTACTGATCGGGATGGGGAAGTTCAACATTGTTTGTAGATCAGGTACATGGGTTGGCTCAGAGTTAGAATTATTGTCATTCACTTTTAATTTAAACTTATTTTTTACTATATCATTATGATTGTCCCAATGGGTGAACAGTGTTGTATTGTATTACCTAACCATATGGTATTTTATATAATTTTACTATTACAACTTGTTCTATTTTAGTTTTTATTTCTTCCACGCTCTATTTACTTTCTATTGTGTATGATACTTATTTATTTCCACAGTTTTCTTACTATAGTATGAGGGAATAGTCTCGCCTCTAACACACCCTAAACCCTCACTACCACATGGTAGCCTCTGTAATATGGGAAGGCATGCTTGAGGCCTTCAAGCAAACCAACTCAATGCACCGGTTCTGTGGCTTTTGGGTTGGGACATTACATAGGTGGTAAACCTACAAAAATAAAATCATGTCATAAACTAGATTGGCGAACCCATTTTTGAATTAATGGACATAGTGGTGGTATATAAACATTTATCATAAGAGAAGAAGTATAATTATATATATTTTATATTCATTTAATAATTACACATTTATTTTCATCAACATTATCATGATATGATAAATGATACATGTCATTCATGAATTTGGTAGTTCTCACAAGCCCATGAATAACATTTTCCTTCCATTATAAATAGTTTAGGTAATTGATTTTTTGATAATTTTTGGATTATATATGTGAAATATAAATCATAATAATTCATAAAAATCGCCTTGAAACAATCTATAATATGTGGTGATGTGAAATGAATCATAAGGTGTTGTATAGGGTGATGTTCACGTAAAGGCGTGATATTGGGGTTTTTTTCTTTTTGTATTATGTTAAATGGATGAATAATAGTTTCAAAATTTAAATATTGTAATTTATTTGAATATATATGATACATAAAATTTTATATTAAACAATTTATCTATCATTTTTAAGAGGAAAATTAAAAAGAAAGATTGTGATGAGATTAATACTCATGTTGGGATCATTTACTTTCCTTAGTATTGTCCATTGAAATTAATGGATTAGGATAACTATGGTTTTACAAAGGATATCATTTGAGGGAAAGTAATTTTGAAAAAAAATTGAAAAAATTCAAAATGTAATTTGAATTAGAATTTCTCTTAATGAGGGGTGTATGATTTCTCTTTTATAAGTGACGAAATGGGATCTTCTCAGGAAAAACAATGTTTAGGAAGGGGAAAGCATGTAATGTCATCAACGTAACATGATGTATGTTATGTACGGTAGGTATTAAATGTTGGGAAGTCTTAAAAACATAAAAAATTAGTTCTAGAAGGTTTATAGTTCATTTAAATAGAAGAAAAATCATGCAATATTATATTACTCTAATAAACAGTAATAAATATTAATTAAATATTAGTCACGTAATTAAATTATTAATTAGAACACAATTTGAACCTTATCATAATGATTAATCATGATGATTCCAAATTTTTCTTCCATTTAATATAATTAAATTTAAATATATGAGAAATTTACTAATAGATTATTACATTAAATATATCAGACGACATATTTTATGAAAAAACACCTCTGATGTTAAAAATTATTAAACATGAGTTTGTAATCATTACATAATAAATATATAAAATATAAAAAAAAATTGTTAAAGGGGTTTCTTTAATATTTAAATACTTCTCTTGTTAAAACGATAATGTACGTGATAATATTTTACAAAACTTGAATTTTTTCACTATTCAACGTCAAATTTAGTATTTCAGAGAAATCGTAGAAATTTATAATAAGATTGTTTTTTATTATAAATTATTAGATGATGATAATTTTATGTAACTATATTTATAAAAATTATATATATAAAATTTAATATATAATATAAAATGTATTAATAAAAAACATTTATTTAAAAATAAGCATTTAAATCATCTTGTCCAACTACTATTATTTAATGAAAAAAATAAATTTAAATAATTTTAGTATTTTAAATAAGTTATAGATATGTTATATTTTATCATAGTGTTATTATAAAAATGTATATTTAATTAAATAAAACTTTATGTCATTAATTTTAGTTCCTATGAATACTGATATCACATTCACAATTATTTAACCTAAAATATATATACTGAAATCTTGGTATGTTAAAGTTCAGAAATGGAGTACTTATATCATTAATACTATAATGTAAGAAATATACATTACAAAAATATAATATTTCTTATTTATATATTCTACCTATATGTGAGAAAATATATTGAAATTGAAAATAGGATTTATCAATAAACAACATAAAGAGAGATATTATAGAGTATATTTCTCAGTGATTGGTATTTTAGAACATTAATGTTGATGGAAAGATGTATAAGGAGATGTTTTAAACATTTCATATATATTAATATAAATGAGAAAACATCACTATGTAATTAATCATGGTGCTCCGCGGGATATCATAATGGAAATTTTTATCTGAGTTATTCTTGATCACCTTACAAAAAAAATTCATTTTTAAACTTGATTTCTCTCTTGTTTAGCTGACCAAGATACACATTAATAATAGGGTAAGTTATCATGTAGTACCACTCTCAATAGAATCATATCGAGATCTAATTTTTACCATAATTTTTATGTGATGTCTTTGGTATAATTTGTATATAGAGTTCAACTTTATCACTGTATAACATTATCAAATAGATGATTAGTATGTGATGACCATTGAAATCCAATATAATATTCACATATCATTAGATAATGATTTATAAAGTGTTTGAGATCAACCCTATTAATTGATTAAATAATTTTCGTTCAATAATATCATTCACTCTACATTTTAGATGGATCCTTAAGAATCCCTAATGAATTGATGTCCAAATCTCTGACCAGATGTGATAATGTTAGGGAACAATATCTATTGGGACCAGAGATACATGAAAAAATATTATATAAGTATATATATATTTATAAACACATCCATATAGATCATATTTCTTTGATTTTTTTTAAAATCCTTTGTGACATTTATTATTCAGTGTTTGTGAAACAGTATTCCATCAAATATCCCCTTGGAATAATTTTATATTATTTTTTAATAAAGTAATTTTAATCCAATGATATATTTATTCCTATGAGATTATTGTTCATATTAGGAAGTGGTTTAACATTTTTTTTCTTTCTCCAAAACCTCTCGCATGTTCGTGATGTGTCACATTGTTCATTTTAGAATGTTCATGTTCAATCCTTCAACTTTACCAAACTCATTGGTCATACCATTGGTACATGTTCATTCATGTAAAGAAAAAAATGATATAAATAATGGAACATAGATATAATGTATTAAAAAACATGAATAATCACATTGATAATGTTTTTTTGGAGGAATCATAAATTTTATAAGAAACAGGAGAGCCCAAGGATGTGATGACTAAGAGGTATCGTTAGTTTTTTGTATTAGAGTGACATAATTTTAAGAGATAAATTCCTATAAGGGAGTAGAATGTTACATGCGGATATTTTATAATATTTATCCCCTTAATAAATTAATTTTTTTGACATATTTTCATTAAAGAAACAATGAGAGTATTATCATAATTATCATAAATTATTAAAATTGGAACATTATATTGTATTAAAATAAAATATAATTGATAAATATAAATTCTATTTTAATTAGGAAATATTTTTTATCTAAAATATGTGTTCTAAATAAAATATTATTTTTTTGGTAAAACATGTTTGACATAAAAAATTATTTAATTAAATATATTAAAAAGTTTTTTTACACAACTATAATATAAATTTTTTTAATGAAAAAAATTATAATTAAATATAAAATCAATCAAAGGTAAAAAAAAATTATTTATGTTAATTTTTTTATGGACACATTTTTTTAAAAATTAATTAGATTAATGAATATTAATGAATAATGATAATTCAATAGTAAAATAATATACTCAAACTAATTTCATAAAAATAATCAAATGGTTTTTAATATTCAATGAATTGTAATAAATACATTTTCATGAAAAAAAATATTAATTTTAATAAAAATAGTTCTCCTTGTATTTTTCATAATAATTTAAAAAACTAATTTTTTACACATATAGAAATCAAAATTTATAAATTTATTTCCATATTTTTTACCATAATTTCTAAAGACATTAATTTTTACACATTTGTTTTTTGAAAAATAATAGAAACAATGTTATAAATTTTTTACCTCATTAAAAGTTAAATCTTGTTAGTGGGTGGGTTATCCAAAATGATATGTTTTAAAGTATATCATAAAAAATATAAATTTGAAAATTTGAAAATATTATGACCATATCAATTCTAATATTATATCTTCAACCACATGTATCCACAATTACATGAAAATTAATTTTATAATTTAATTTTGTAATTATTTAAAAAAGATTCCCCTGCCAGTCTTCTAAAATAGAACCTTCTATCTTCACTTATTCATGGACATTAATCAATCTAAAATGGAAATTCCCTAAAAAATATTTTCCTAACATCCTCACTATTTATTAATGATTATTTTTAACCGAAAACACTATCCATTGATGACAGAATTTGTAATCCAAAAGAGTTTTTCAAATGAATAGTTACTTTTATTTACTGAAATATTGCGAGTTCAATTAATTATTTAACTCCCCTATATAATTTATAACATTTTTAAAATTATGCAATTAGTATCATTATTATGCTAAAAAAATTCATATTTTGAAATCCATTTTCTGTTTTTTTTCTTTATTATGAGAATTGATAACATCATTCAGATAGACGTGTTCAGTACGAAATCCATGAAGAGATGAATTTTATTTCATGAGTACCTTATATAAATGGAAATGTGGTTGAATTTTATGAAATTTTTTTATATTTATTAATTTATTATTATTATGTTATGATATATTTTTTTACCTTTCTTATTTCTATTTTTTGGAAAATGAAATCATTACTCATTCATATAGATGAAATACCATTTTCAAAATGAGATGTAACTGATTTTTTCATCCCTATATTATATTCCAGGATATAAAATGGTATATACTAAATAAATAAAATAATTATAACATTTTTAAAATACTAATTACAATGAAACCATGGCTATGAAACAATGTACATGGTGAAAGGAATTAAATATTAAAATCGCCTCCTTTGTAGAAAACTAATTTTTTTCATGTGAATATTGATTCTAATTGAATTCGTATTTAAAAATGGTAATATAAACTTATAAGTGAATGTTATATTTTAATATAATAATGAATATTGTCCCGATAAATATTTATTAAAAGTTTTATTTTGTTTTAATGCATTGTAATAGTTCATTCAATGAAAATATGTAGGTGAGGTATGTTTTTATATTGCAAAAGCATTTTATATCAAGATTATTTATGAATTAATATACTATGAGCGAATTATATTCTCTTTAAATATAAACCCCAATATTTTTTCTTATATGATTTTTATTCATGTTTTCCATTTTCTACTCTATTTGGTACTTAAAAAATCTAGAATATTTTTAAAAAAAAATCATGCTTTATTTCCAATTTGGTCAAAAGAACATTTATATCCATGTCTATGTTCATTAAAATGTTCTCAATATGGTTAATTTTTGTCAGCCCACAAATATTTAAAGTTATTTTAAACCATATTAAAATTTATTTTCATATGATTAAAAATACTTATTTACAATATTTTTTTACTAGGGTATTTAGTAATTTTTACTATAAGTGTTAAATGAATATTTGTTTTAACATTTACCACATGAATATAATTTCCAATTTTGAATTCCATACTTTAATATGAAGCTTAAATCAAATGTTTGTACCATTATTTTTAGAAAAAATACTTTTCTAAATATTCTGGTAATATTTTTTTAAATGTTATCTAAAGAAAATAATATGATTTTCATTTTTTCAACGAAATATTAATATTTTAATTTAATGATATTTTATCACAATTTTCAAAATTCATTAATGTTTTTAATGCTTCAATTATGATATGATCTTCTTATACCGTAACCTTTATTTATATTGATTTCCAACAATGATGATGTAATATAAATTATTCCATGAATCCCATATTAGTCCAATGGGTTAATTAAACTTTGATAAAATTAAAAATGATTTGAAAACTTAATGGAATAAATATGAATAATAGTAGTTATGTGATGTGTCTTCTATGAATCATATATCCCTTAAATTACTTTTTTAAATATTGATATCTAACTAGGAAATATGAAGTGGATGTGTAGTAAACTAACTTATGAGATGTAAATAGTTTGGGGATTTGACCCAATCAATTAAAGCACATTATCTACTATGTGAGGATAGTCTTGGTAGTGGGCCTTGAAAATCAATATTATTTTTTATGATTTATATTTTTTCACAATTTAAATTACATGTAATTATACTAATTATATTATAGAATTCCTCATTATGGATTAATAATGATTTCTAACTATTATGAATCATTAGCGTTAAAAGTATGAATATGTAATCTATGACTCATGTATTAAAATTTATAACTTATTTTGTATGACCATTGTATGTTATGATCATGATCTCGTGACTCTATAATATTATGTGCTTTCATATGATGATATATTTATACTTCCCATTTTTACCCCTACTATCAATATAATCATAACCATTAATATGATTCCATTTTCCCCATAATAGTTAAATTGTTTATAGAGGATATGTATATAATGGGGAAAATGAGAGAACAATATTTTGGGTGAGGTAAGATATCTCTCATAAAAAAGGTCAATTGTGTATCTTCAACCCAAATATATTAAAATTTTATTTTTATGGGGAAAATTATTATGTTTTTAAATTAGTGATGTGACATTTTGGAACAGAATTTTATGTTCTCCCCACTGCATCCCCTAAATTAAAAATAATTATTAATATACCATGGCCATAGGAATCTTAATATCCAATCACCACATTCTACCATAAATGGTTCATCACTTCCTAGGACATAGTGTATTTTATAATTTAAAATTAATGATAGGGGAGATAATGAAATATAATATAGGAAAAAACATAGGTTATAATTATAATGAGTTTTAAATTATAATAAAACCACTTATCCACATTCCAACTATGATAATAAGAAAATGTAAAAATATATAAAGGATTTAATGTGATGGTAAATGTTTAAACATGAAATACCATTAATAGATTAGAATACATTTTATTAATCCATAACCAAGAAATTTAAGAGATCATAGTTTTATAAAAATAAAGGAAATAAAATATATATTATTAAAAAATAAAAATTATGTTGATAAACAAAATAAATAATAATATACTATATCAATCTATTTAAAAACAATTTTGAAGGACATAATTTCACTTTTATAAATATAATAAAATGTGTGTAATAATCTCTTACTCTATTTTATCTCCATCTACATGGAATAGTTTTTTATTAGTTATAATAAGACAAGTTCATCATCAATGTTAATCTAACTATAATTTTTTCATTTTTCAAAAACCATTATTCTCAATTTTATAGAGTTCCCAAGGTCCAAATATCCCATATATCATGATTGTTTTATATATTAAGTGTTTTTTATTATTGTATTATTTGGTAATAATTTAATGCATGATTTTCCCTTTTTTTATCTATGACACTTGGGATTGATCTTTATTGAGATATCTGATTTACGGTTGATTAGGTGGATGGAAATATTATTCTTTAAAAAATATAAAACATTTACCATTATAATATTACTAAAAATAACTTTCACATGCTTCTAAAAGACATTACACATCATTTTTAAGGACATTATTCTCACATGGGTTTAAGATACTATTCATTAGGTACATATTATGAATACTGTTAAATAATAATAAGGGATCATAGAAAATAATATTCATGAAATTTATTTTTTACATTTTTTCCTAAATATGTTATTTATAACTTTATTCTAAAATTTTGAATGGAATATTTGTAGTAAGGTTTACTATGTAGATGGAATTTCTCACCATACTAACCATTATTTTCATTGAATATTGAAAAAAATGTTTCAGTGGATATTTTTAATAATTTTTTATCTTAATATTCCAAGATTGTTTATTTAAAATTTTATCAATATAAAATATTAAGATTCACATATTTTCAATGTGCGGTTCATATACTTTTTTAATGTTACTTTTTATCGATGTTAATAACCATTGATATTTCATTTTCTTCATTGGGGATATAATATTGTGATATAATATACATTGATTCCATTAAAATCCTATTATGTTGATGTCATATTAATAATTTCATGAAATATATTTCTTTATTATTTCTTAGTTATAATTTGATGAAATATTGAATGGTTTTTCAGTCTTAGGCCACATATATGTATGGTTCCCATTTTTTAATTGGTGTTTCTGAGATTATATATCCCTAAAATAACTTTTGTGACCACTAATATCTCATGAGATAATATAAAATGGATGGTGGGTGAACCCATCTAGTGTTGTAATGAAGTTGGGGTGTAAATCCAATCCCTTAAATGACTTTTTACACTATATGATAATTCTGTTTTTAGTTACCCTTCACCAATGATATGATTTTCTATGGTTATGATTTTAAAAAGATTCATATTAATATTTTTATTATTTTCATATACTCTAAAAGATAATTATTAATTAATGATGATTCCTAGCACTTATGATTGTTGTCTTTTGAAATGAGAAATCATTTATCAATGAACAATGATTAATGATCTATGAATGATTAGATATTAAATTTAAAATTTAAGATCATGATATCCAAACAGTATTATCCTCTTATGATTTCATATTATCCATGATTTATATCTATTATACATACACTTTGTGAGAATTTGAGATCACCCTTTATTATGTTTCTTTATTTCCTAGATTGTGAAAAACGTTTTCATGAAGGATATGTCCAAAAGGGTAAAACAGGAGGAGAAATTTTCCATAGATGTTAATGATCATTAAATAAATAAGTTTATTATGTGGATGTAATCCAAACAAACAAACTATTTATGGTATTTGTGGAATAATTTTGTTATATGTTATGTTTTCACATTAAAATATGCCATTATAATATATATTTTCTCAATCCACATATCATTGTCTCCAAAATTGTGAATAATAATGAATACATAACATTCATAGGAATTTCACCAAAAAATAATCAAATTCTACCATATAAAATTCATTAATCAGTAGGCCATACCCTATTCTATTATGACACAAGTAGATATAGATAAAGTTATATTACAAAAGAACGAACACAACTGTTCATATTTTGGATATAACAACCAAATGTTTTGTAAATAGAAGTTAATTCCTTATAAATATGTCATGAAATCACAACATATTGTACTACTAAGTGATATGTGACTATTAAACCGATGTTTGTCACTAATGTGTTTGGAATTTCTAAAATCTGACATACACGGTTACAATCAGTTAGTTATTTGGAGTCCAATAGGAAAAACCTTTTTTGGTGAATAGTATCCTACCCTTATGAATATTAAAATACCCTTATAAATAGTGATATAAACTAATTAATAGTAAAATTACCTATTATAGTATAAAAATTATAATCATGTGAAATTATGATGTACCAGTATTTTATAATATGTATATAAATATTTTAAAACTGTGTTTTGAATAATAAATTATGATTTTAACTATATATAAAAATAATCCAATTTAGAAAATTATATTTTAAAAATGGATTTTATTTTTATATTCTACATGTCTAAAAATTGTTATGGTGAATTTTTGGGATTTTTCTGAAATACTTAAATTTTTGATGAATTTTAAAATACTACAATTTACGATAAATGTTAAATAATGGATTTATTGAGTCATTGATGATAATATGATGATGTAAGCCTCATATGTTCGAAATCAAATTAATTTATTAATATTATTGGTCATGGAATTTTCACTATTTCTGGTCTTGAGATAAATGTAAAAATTAATGATTAAAAAATTTTGAAAACCCTCTTCTCCACCACTATAAAAACCCACCTCACTCCCACTTTTATTAACTACTATCTAGCCTTGTAACTTTCCAATATTCTACCCAAATATCTCTCCAAGATATTCCCCAATGTCCAAAATCCCTTATCCTCATCAAAATACCAAAAACGCTCCCTTTAAGTGGTTCTCAAAGAAGATAAACTCAATAGTTAAATTACTCTTTCAAATTATTTCATTTCGTTTATTTTCTATTTTTTATTATTTCATTCCTCACCTCCCATCATCCAAATACTATGATAACTACAGTAACATACATATACTGGAATATTTATATGTTAATGGGGTATTTATGTTTTATCTCCCCTTTCCCCATATTTTATTTCAGAGAAATGAAAACGTCATTTGAGATGTGTAAATTTTTTACATTCAATGACAACGGTATATCAATTTATATTATCATTATTAATTATAGTCATGAAACAATTTGGGTTATGGTTGAACCAGATTATTAAATATATTATATATCCTTGTTTTGGTTCTGTAATTCATTTGTACAAATGGTAATATATTAGAAATAGAAACATGTTTTTTAATCAATCCCACCGATTATCCCAAAATGGTTGTCACTAAAGTTTTATATAAGGGTTCAAATTCAGTCAATGTAACCAAATAATTTTTTTAAGTATGTAATCTCTTGGATGTTCACTAATAAAATACAGTTTCAATTATATGCAACCACTTTCATCAAACATGTTTAACCAAACATCAATATATGTAAACTAATCATGAAAACCATGAAAACAAACGATCCCAAACTATGAAATTGAACAACACAACCCATTAAAATTGTCATGGATGAACTCAAAAAGGGTATATTCAACACATTAATAATATATGAGGTTATGGAAATATCAATTAATTAAACTAATTTTATTATTCAGGTCTTTAATAAAAAGTGGAGAACACCACCAGACTTAAGGTAAGGGATCCTATCCATTTCTCTCTTAATCGATATTTTCTTCTATGCAATTCCTTTTTATGTGTAATCCCAAATGATGGGGTTTGTTTTCATACCACCTCCAAACATACCTCATTGTTTATAAGTGCTTATAAACCCCTTTTATCTCTCATCATGCTCTCTTAGGTACACTCAACACCATGCCAATAAACCATAATGAATTCTACATGAACCCTTCCTTGTTCTTTCAGGTGTCCTTATCATTCATTATATCAAAATAGAATTATTTTTTATATATTTATTTAAATATTCAAATTTATGTTTAGTTTTACAAAATTCAATTATGATGACCGTTTCATCATCTCTTTTTGGGATATAAATGTTTTTAAAATATTCCCTCAGAACATTTCGATAAGCAAACCTTTTTTAGGGGAACTTCCAAAAAAATTACCCAATGTCAAGGGAAATATATCCTCTGGTTTAAGACACCATTTTCATTATAAAATCTGTATTTTTATTATGAAAACCTTCTCGTTTAGATTCATTTTTTATATAAATGATTTTGCACTTTTCAATTTTAGAAGCTCAATAGTATTTTCCTTAAAACATTACAAAAATGATTAAATGGTAATGTTTATAAAATACGTTTCTTAAATTTTGTCACTTATATTCTACCCAACGTACCATGATATATGCCTATTTAACTTTATGAACATCCATTTATGTTTTAATCCTATTAATTCATAGACATATTCTTGATACGCACAGTGGATATGCTTTATATCATGATTGTAGTACACAATTCTTTCCATGGGTTTTATTTTGTTTTAGTATGGTTGATTATGTGTGATCATTTATGTGGAATGAATATTTATGAAAATTATTATATGGTTGCTCCCGGATAGTACTCTAATTCATTGGGTAATGTTATGTCCCTGGAGATGTGATGTGAAACAGTATTGGTGGTTAGCCTTGACCTGTACTAAAAGGAGAAACAGGATTGGCTGTTAGCCTTGACCTGTACTAAAATAGGAAATGGGATTGGCGGTAAGCCTTGAACCATACATATGATATGGTTCATGATTCTACCACATTTATATGATTCCATGTTTATATGACCCCATTCGTATATCATATTATTTCATATGTTACGTGCTTTGGATATCATAATTTCAGGCCTCCTATCTCATGTGCTTCAGATGTATCTTTATGTTCATTCCCTTACTAGGCATCTTACCTCATCCTTTTGTTCATGTGTTCCAAAGGTTACCCTAAGTAGATTTAAGGGATCAAACGAAGTTAAGATCTCTTTATGGAGATTAAATAAAGAAGTGTTTTTAGTACCATGTTTTATGTTTTTTGTACCTAGTCTTTTAATACACTAGACATAACGATCCATGTATTGATCTCTAATGTAAAATTATGCTTTCAAACATGTAATGTTTTATATAAATGTATAGGGTCACAATAGATGGTATCAAAGGATGGTCAAGTTATATTTGGAGATTAGGAATAGAGAACCTTGGTGAGAACCTTACGTGTGAGACTAAGTATAAGAAAACATTCTTAATTTTAGGGGAGTATTGGGTATGCGGTTTATTAATAAAATACATCCATGTCTCAATACGAGTAGGTAGAGGTTGCTTAAGCATAAATGTATATCTGGGTAAAACCCAAAAACAATGTTTTGAGCTAGACTCAAACGGGAACTAGAGAATGAAAACAAGATCTCCTGCACTCTTGCTTATGACACTCCTAGGGGATATTCCTGGTTAGATTCATGAGAATAGTACAAACCATTATTTGGGGGAAAAATCGCAAAATAATATATGATAAAATATATAGAGAGGATATCCTAGATTTAAACCTTAGGAATCACAATATTGGATATAATTCTTCTTTACCTTTTTATAATTTTATGTTCAAAGATTAATTTTATAAACAATGGTTAAGTATTCAAGCCCTCTAATTATACGTTATTTTTCATAGTTAATTTCTGGAAATAGAAGTACTTTCTCCAAAAATAAATGTGATTGGAAATGTGAAGATTTTCATAATGATATGTCTGATATGACATAAGCGGGTGCTCAAAATATCACTATAGTACTTTTTTATCTGTCTCTGGTTATGAATAATAACTTGAATCATGCGGAACACCCTACTCCCACAAGGAATGATAATGTTTTTTTGTAGAATCCTTCATGCAGCAAAGGCCTCCCTTGTTCAGCGGATCATGTGATCCCCTCCTAATAGAGTTCTGGATTAACAACATTTAAACGATATTCTTCATCCTCCAGTTCTTAGAAGAAGTGAAAGTTGTACTAACAGTCGATCATTTTTATGGGGAAGCTGATCAGTGGTTTACACTAATCAAGAATACAATATCCCAAGAAGAAATTGATTCTATGGATTGAGAGGAATTAAAGAATATGATTTTCAATAAATATTTTCATTGAACCCTCCATATCAAGAGGGAATGAGAGTTCCTCAGACTCAATCACATGGAAGATTAGACCATCACGGTATATGAAAAAAACAACACAAGGCTTTCAAGGTATGCCTAGAGTTTTTTCATGAACACAGAAATCATGGTGGATCACTTCTTTAGCAGACTACAGGTGAGTCTACAAAACAAATTTGGTGATTTAAGATGCCGATAGTTATTAAGAGATTTTCTGTTCTGCCCTCAAGGATGAAATGGATATTGGATACTCTCTATAGTTTCATGGACCCAGTGAAAAGAAGTGGAAAATAGAGAAAATAAATAATTCTCAAAGAAAGGATTTGGAAATTATGAAAATGGAAGAAGATGATAAAAATGGGAAATCATCAGAGTTCCAGGTCATTGAGGAATATGTTGTAAGATTTTGTTAACTATTATATGTATCATCTGATACAATGATAATAAAGGAGCTTTTAAATTATGAAAATTTCTTGATCTTCTCTATCCACCCTGTGAACACAAAGATGTATCGAGATCTCTGAGAAAACTTTTGGTTGGTTAGTATGAAAAGGTAGATTGCTGAATATACAAAAATATTCCTTGTTTGAAAACAAGCAAAGTCTGAAAGGAAAAAGAATAGGGGGTTGATTCAACCACAACCCATACCAATGAGGAAGTGGGAGAACATTACCATGGACTTTATCACTAGACTTCCAAGGACATCCAGAGGAAATAGTGCTATATGGGTCAATGCGGATCTTCTTACGAAGACATATCACTTTATCATTATTCGAGAGGACTTCAAATAGGTTCAACCAGAATGGATTAACATAAATAAAGTAGAAATTATTCATGGAGAACCACTATCTTTTGTATGTGATTGCAATCCATGATTCACTTCCATGTTCTGTAAAAGCCTCTAACAAGCTCTAAGCACAGAACTAATCTTCAATACGGCCTATCATTCTCAAACTGATGGTCAATCTGATTGAACAATATAAACACTGGACGAAATTTTTAGAGTGTGATCTATGGAATTCATAGGAGGATGGGACCAACAAATTCCACTGGTTGAAGTCTCCTATAATAACAGATTCCACTCGGGCATCTGAATGGAACCATATGAAGCCTTTTTCGGGAATAGGTGCATAACACCGACGTGTTGGGATGATGTCAATGAGTGTATGCTGATCGGACTTGAAATTTTCAATGAAATAGTGGAGAAGGTTAAAACAATTCACCAGCATATAAAGGAATCCCAAAGTTAGAAAAAAATTTATGCAGACAATCTTTGACGAGACATTGATTTAAATGTTATAGACATGGTATTTCTGCCCATATCTCTGTGGAATAAGGTTATGAGGTTTGGGAAGAAAGAAATGTTATGTACTAGGTATATTGGCCCCATTAAGATCCTTGATCGAGTCTGTGTTGTGGCCTATCAACTAGAACATCCACCTACAATGTAAAAATTACATGATTTCTTTCATGCATCCCTCTTAATGAAATACATACTAGACCCTTCACATGTACACTCATCAAGGGTTGTACAATTGGAGAATGATCATTCTAACGAGGAGAAACTATTGAAGATCATTGATTGTAGAGATAATGTTCTACATAACAAGACTACAAACTAGGTCAAAGTACTACGGTGTAACAACATGTACGAATTGGAAACATGGTAACTAGAAGAGAAAATGAAAGAAAAGTACCCACACCTGTTTTGGGCATAGAATGTAAAAAAATATTTCGAGGGCAGAATTTCTTATGGGGGGAAGAATGTAACGACACAATGTTTTATAAATAAAAATTAATTTCTTATTAATATGTCATGAAATCAAAACATAATGAACTAAAAAGTTCTATGTGACCATTAAACATAATTTTTTCACTTATGTGTTTGGAATTTCTAAACTCTGACATACACGGTTGGAATCAGTTTGTTATTTGGAGTGAAATAAGGAAAAAGTAGTTTTTCATGAATAGTAACCTATACGTATGAATAGTAACATACCCTTTTAAATAGTGATATAACCTAACGAATGGTAACCTTAACTATGATGGTATAATAATAATATTCAACTGAAAGTATGATGTACATATATTTTAGAATATGTAAATGAATGTTTTAAAACTGGTTTTTTAATAATAAATTATGATTTTAATTAAATATTAAAATAATCTAATATAGAAAATTATTTTCAAAAATTGGATTACATTTTTCAATTCAACACATAAACAAATTGTTACGTTGAATTTTTGGGATTTTTCTAAAATACATGAATTTTTTATGAATAGTAAAATAAGACAATTTACGATAAATGATAAATATTGGATTTATTGAGTCATTGATGATGATATACTTATTTAAGAATAATTGGTTAGAAATAACCTGAACTTTTATTATTATTCTTGGTCATGGAATCATAACTATTTCTGGTATTGATGTAAATTAATAAACTAATGATTAAAAAACATGAAAACCCTCTTCTCCTCCACTATAAAATCCCACCTCACTCCCTCTTCTCTTCACTACTCTAAATCCTTATGCCTTTCAAAGATTCTTCCCACATAACATCCCAAGATCTTCCCCGTCATCTAACATCCCTTTGACTCTTCAAAATACCAAAACCTCTCACTTTAAGAGGTTCTCAAAGGATATAAACTCAACAGGTAAATTCCTCTTTCAAATTATTTAATTTATTTTATGTTATTTTATTTCATTGTTTCATTCCTCTCCTCCCTTCACAAAAATATTATGATAACTACAGTAACATACATGTATAGTAATGTTTTTATGATAATGGGATATTTCATTATCTTCTCTTTTTTCACCATATTTTATTTGAAAAAAATTAAAACACCATTCGAGATGTGTTAATTTTTCACATTCAAGGACAACGATTTAACAAGTACAATTATCATCATTAATTATGGTCATGAAACCATTTTTGTTATGGTTGAACCTGGTTATTATATATGTAATATATCTATGTTTTAGTTCTATAATAATTTTGTACAAATGTTAGTATGCTATAAATCCAAACATGTTCTTTGTAATCTAACGCACCGATTAACCCAAAATGGTTCTCACTAAAGTTATATATAATTGTAAAAATTCACTCAAAGTAAAAAAAATTATTTTTTTAACTAGGTAATATCTTATATGTTCACTAAAAAATAAAATTTCAATTCTGTACAACCACTTTCATCAAATATGTTTAACCAAACATGAATATAAGTAAACCTATCATAAAAAACAAGAACAAAACTGTCCCAAACAGTGAAATTAAACAACATAACCCATTAAAAAGGACATTGATGAACATAATAAGGTAATAATAAATACATTAAAAATATATGAGGTTCTGTAATTATTAATTAATAAAACTAATTTGTTTATTCATGACATTAATAACAAGTGGAGAACACCACCAGACTTTAGGTAAGGGATCCACTCCATTTTCTTCTAAATAATGATTTTTCTCAAAGGTATTCCTTTATATGTGTAATCCCAAATGATGGGGTATGTTTTCATAAATCCTCCATAACTAACTAATTATGTATATGTGATGAGAAACCCATTTTCTCTCTCATCAATCCCTCTTAAGTACACTCGACACTATGCCAATAAACTGCAACGAATTCTTCTTGAACCCTTCTTTGTCCTTTCGTGTTGTCGTATCTTTCTTTATATCAAAATAGAGTTATTTTTATCTAATTTTTTACATATTATAAATTCTATGTATTTTTAACAAATTCATTTACGAAGACACTTTCATCACTCTCTTTTGGGGATATACATGTTTTTAAATTATTCCCTCCCTAGAACTTTCTAATAAGAAAACATGTATTAAAGGAACATCCCAAATTTTTACCCAATTTGACGTGAACTATATCATCTATTTTAAGAAAAAAATTGTCTTTATAAAATAATTATTTTTATTATGAAAATTTTCTTGGTTCAGTTCAAGTTTTATAAAAAATAGTTTCCTCTTTTCTATATTAAAATAACTATAGTATTTTCTTTTCAACTGAACAAAAATGTTTTAATGCTAATGTTTCTCAAATACATTTATTATATGTTTTCACTTCTATTTGACCTAACATACCTTATTATATGCATATTTTACCTTATTAATTTCAATTTATGTTGTAATCCCTTTTTTAATTAACACTTTCATGATATTCTCATTGGTTTTTCTTTATGTCATGATTGTAGTACCTAATTCATTCCATGTATATTCTTATGTTTACGTATTGTTGATTATGTATGATTATTTATGTGGAAAGAATATTCATGAAAATTTTTATATGGGTGAGGCCAGATATAACTCCAATGTATTGGGTAAATTTAAGACTCATTCCATTCAATGAAAAATGGGATTAGTGGTTATCCCTGGCCCCTACTAAAATGGGAAACGAGATATGTGGTTAGCCTTGACCTGTACTAAAATTTTAACTGGGATTTGCGATTATCCTTGACCTATAATAATGATATTTTTTATGATTCTACTACATTTATATGATTCCATGTTTATATGATCCCATTCTTAAATGATATGATTTCATATGTTCCATTCTTTAGAAATCATTATGTCATGCCTCCTAACTCATGTGCTTAAGATGTATCCTTATCTTCATTACCTTACTGGGCTTCTTAGCTCATCCTATTGTTCATTTATTCCCTAGGGTACCCTATAATGATTTAAAGGCTCATGGAAAGGTATGATCTAAATATTCAGATTAAATTATAATGTTTTTAGCACCATGGGTTATATTTTATGTACCTAGTATTCCAAGACACTACACATAACGATCTATGGCTTTTACTCTGACATATAATTATTCTTAAAAACATGTAATGTTGTATGTAAAAGTCTAGGGTCACTATAATGGAAGATTTAATTATCATCATTAGACTTATACACACTCACTATGATAACTAGAATAAAAAAAATATAATTATAGACAATGGATTCAATAAAACATATGATATCATAAATAGATTAACCATTGGGTTACTACTCTATAATCATGAAATTGATAGATCCAATGGAATAAAAACAAAAAATGAAAACAAATATTTTATTTAATTAACAATAAAATTATGAATAACATTAATTTATATTTGATTGTTTAAACATTTTATATCTTTAATTATGGAGACTCAGTGGAATAAACCATTACATGGGAAAATGTTCTCACGATTCTCTCCCCCTTTTATAATATAATCACTATATGATGTTTTATTTGAAGTGATAATCTGACATGTTCAAATTTTGGGGAATTTTCACTATTAATTCTTCCTTTACCATAATTCATTTTATTCAATCATTTTCAACTCCCCTGGTCAAAAAATCATTTTAGATTGATTGATTTTTATTTGAGACTTCTATATGATTAATTATAATCCAATGTGGTTGGATTATGAGTATGGTTTTATTTTTTATAAATATATAAAAATTAATAAAAAATTAATGTATGATGTTTTCCCCTATGATTGGTGAATAATAATTAAAATATAATGATAGATAAATATTGAGAAAAACTCAATATGGATACAGGTGATTCATAGAGAATTGTTAAGGATTCATATAATCAAATTTGATGTGATTCATAGGCTATTATAGTTTTAATTTTTTTAAATTTTAGATTAATGTCATGATCTAAATACTATTTCAAAAGTGACATATTTTTTTTCCAAAATGATGAAGAAGACATTATGGACATGAAATACTTTATTTATAGAGAAATTTAAATATAACTATGAAAATAAATATTTTCAAGAGGAATTTTATGATAATAAAAAATATCATTTTTCATGATAATGAATTGAAAATACCATAAAAATTAGATAATGGCCAAGAAATTTTATTTATAAAATAAAATATTTATATTTTATAAATATTATTTAAGATTAAAATAATGATTAAACGGTTTTGTGTTCCTTAGAAGGTTTTTTGATAACTATATCCTTATATTTTGATTTATAGGTTCATATATCTGTTACTATTTTTTATAATTTTAAAAAAATAATGTGCCTACCCACATACTATCCTAATATTTTATTGACCAATTCTTTGAGGGACAAAAGGTTAACTAGGCCCAATATATAATCTTGTGCCAACCCATTGTGGTAAGAGAATGGGGGCCATGTATAAGGCCCAATGTTAACCCATAGAGTGTTCATTAAAATAATGGAGTTGCCACCATGTGGGCGATAAGGTGGTAGAGAGTGAGATGAAACAAGGTGGTGCCAAAAGGGTTCAAGATAGGGACCAATACATGCTTCTAGAAAGACAAGGTAATTATGGGACTTCTAATTAGTGACCAAATGAAATAAAATTGTGTTTTGGGATGGCCAGTGAATGAGGTTCTGTTCCACTACGAAAAAATTCATTCAAATCACCCACCTTTTGATTTGATTGATTTGATAGATATTATTGAGAACAACATCTTATTAATCCATGGCCCCTTAAGTATCATCATCTCATATAGGTCATATTCCATTTATTATCATTAGATTTCATGTCAATATCCATTGGACCAAAAAGAAATCCATGACCTCATTATTGAAGGCTAATTCCATATTTTTCTATAGAGGTGAGATCTATCTAGCCATGCATTTGATATTCAAACTCTAAGAGAAGTGAATAGAAGTATCCCAATATGGATGATTAACATGATTTTTAAGAAACAAATTTTTATAATAAATGATTATTTTCATCCAAAATAAATGAAAATTCATGTAGTTTCACTTGTATGAAAGTAGGTCAAGTTAAAAATGGATGGCAGTAGAAGGAATGGGAGTAAAACATTGTATATGTTAATTTTAAGAGAGAAAAATTATCTATGGTGAAAATATTAATGATATGTTTTTTAATAAGTATCCAAGAATACTAAAAAATGAATTTTCCATGCAAAAAATACTGACATGATCCTTTGTGTATTTAAATGAGCTACGACATTTGAGTATCAGCAAAAAGTTAATCTTGAAACCCTTATGTGTTTTGATATGTATTAATGGAGAGGACGATATTGTTGAAAATATTTTATGTGAATAGATAATCATGGATTGGTTATTCTGGAATTTACTTACTACATGAATAAATTATGAAACCCAAACATTTCGGAAATTAAAATGATGGGATACTGTATTTTTTATACTGTATGTTGAATAAAGAGAACATAAGAATTTTTGTATTTTCATTTTTTGTGATGCATTCATACATTGACTGAGGGTGTGTTTTTTATTTTTATTGATTCCATGTAAGAATAAAATTAGTGTAAAACTGAACCAAACATGAATTTCATGATTCATGCATAGTGGGTCAGCTATTTGTATATTAATATCAACATGAAGAAGAATAATAATAAAACCCAAAACACCTCAGGTATTTTATACTCACTAAATGAAGATGTAAATACATACCATTCAGGTATTTATATATTAATAAGAGTAATTATGTTATTCCATAATCATTTAAATGAGGATTTAAATGAGGGAATTTAAATAATGATATTAACTGAAATCCCAATGAACAAATTTTTTTATTATAAATATGATCAATCAGGCGATGAGCAATTTAATATTCTAATTCATTATCATTTTGAGATCGTGATAATTTATTTATATTTAATATAAAAGGATTCAATGTTAGATAATTATTCAGGAAATTTAGTAAATGAAATCGAAAATTAGAATGCATGTCTCCAGACCATCTGTGGTGATGTTCTTGTCGACGTACAGAAGCATTTGTGATCCAACAAGCATGTGTTAGATGATTAACGATCATCATATAGTGTATCAACCTTAAATATAATTGAATAACATGTGATAATGGTATAAACAACACCATTGAATACTGGTGGTACCAATATAAAGAGTACACCTAGGAATAATTAATAAGTTCTTGTATGCCAATTGTGTTTATATTCATAGAATTTTTAATCACTAAAATTTAATATTTAAAAGAAAATACTTCAAAAAAACCACCTGTTAACCATGTTAATGAGTATGTCTTATTATTAAACCTTGTAAGAACACATGTGTATTGATGTCTCTTTTAATCTATATTGGATGTGTTTGTTCTCTTTAAGAGAACACAATAAGATCCATTCCAAATAACCATGTAATAGGTTTTATCCTGAAAGGGTCTAATTGAAAAGAAATAAAATGTTTTCAAATAATGAGTTCACTAATTCACCCCCACTCAATATCCCTTATTGATTAATCTGATATATTTCAGTTGAATTGGACATGAAGGTATAAATATGACTGGATCGATGATTTTATTCCCATTTTTTGACATCAATTATAAGATGTGCATATCTGATGTTGATTCTAATGTACATTTGGTGGAAAAAATTGTATCCACTCCTATTAAATAAAATATAAATATCTCTGTGATGAATCTAAAAAACCAAAAGAACATGGCATGAATGTTATTAAGGATAATCTCTTATACCGATGAAAATTATGTGTGAATTATTTTCAAATTAGTTGCAAAATGAAATGTTGATTAAACTATCTCAATATGCGGAGAGGAATATGAGTCTATGGAATGTTTGGAAGACATATACTATCATGATAAATGTTATATGAATAATTTTCCAATAAAATTAACTTTTTATTTATCTTTTTTTAAGGATCCCTGGGTTGAAAAGGAATGTCTTAATGAAGAAATGAACAAATAGGAGGATACACTCTAAAAAAGATTCAAAATGAACAATGGTTTTATAAACCATTAGGAAGAAAAGGAAAAATATGTTACACTATTCTATGAAATAACATTACTAATTAATGAAATATTTAGATGGAATGCTTATGAGAGAAGTTTATATAATCATTTTTTGGTGAATTGGTTCATACTATTGAAACATTGTTAAATCATTCCATGAATGTTAGAGATGATAAAAATTAATAATTAACAAGTAATTTTACGGAGCATAAATTGTTTTTCAAAAAAATACTATGTTGCATGATGTGTATATTATGAATATCCATTCACATGAAGAATCCTTTCATGTCACAATCAATTTCCTAGAAGAACAATTGAATGTTAATGTTCAAATAATCAAAGTCCATGACAACTCTATGTTTGATTGTACCACAGAACATAAAAATAAGCCTAAAATAATTAAATATTAACGGTATGGTTGATAGACATTAATTGAAATTGGGAAGCCTTACCTCAACATAATTTTTTTTGATTTGAGATGTTTTAAATAGGAAAATGATGAAACACACCATGATGCTAAGATTAATAACTCTTCCAACAAATCATATGAAGTGGGTCAAAAATTAATAATTGATGATATTATTCAATATTTTGATAACATGTTAATCTCTTCATATACATATATTAGTTACTAGAACATCATAAAATCATATCTTAATCTCCTATCTAAAATCTCATTGAATAAGGTAACCCATAACTTAATTAATTAATTTATACTAATAAAATATCATCTTCAAGTGAATGATTAAATCAAATATCTGAGAAAAAAATTTCTTCATAAATATCTATTGCATCTAAAAAACAAATAGTTGTGGATTAAATAAATATTATGAAAAATAACTCCAAACATGATGCTCCAAGTAAGGAAAAACAAACCAAGAAACATAAACTTCCAAAATCTAAATATCCATGTCCTATAAGAAAAAAAAGATTTTTCTTGTTTTTTGTTTGTGCTACTAGAATTGTAGACATCATGATATTGAATGTTGAAATCAAATAAATTTTATTTAATACTATATAAGGCCTACTATTATGTGGAGTATATGTGAATAAATAATGAAACCCGAAAAAATAGACTTATCATCCAATGAAAAAAATGAATCTATATACAAGAATAAAATTTGAATGACATGAATAATTATCTGAGTATTTCAACATGAAGGGTAACATAGATATATATTTATTGTATGAACTATATAGGTTTAACTCCAATTCTATTAAATTATAACAACTAATAAAAAAATTAAGAAGATTACATTGTGAAATAAGTTGAAGAATGTTCTCAAGAAATATATGAATCAAGCTACCCCAAATAATGATAATAAATTGGATACAAAGAATATAATGATTACCCAAAATATATTCTTCTTCTACATAATATATGAAAAACTGTGTACCATTGAAAATATTACATAGATATAAATATAAGAAAACTAAAATCAATAAGGGAATCAATAAATGAATGTAACAAGAATATAGGATTCATTGAATATGTTACTGAAGAATACATTCATAAGTTGTCCATGAAAGGAAACATAAATTAACTAATGAATCAAAGTATAAGTTCCCGAATAGATTATGTTAAAAAGGCTTCATTAATAATATTTCATGATCAGTTGATAATTTATATATAAATTAAAAAAATATGAAGTTGAAGCACCAAATAGTGAAAAGGAAAAGAGAAAACATGATTTTACACATGAATAAGAATTCTAATCACATGAGATTGTGTTAACCAATTACAAATACGATGTCTCACAAGTATTGTGTGTATGGTGGAATCTGACTGGACATAATGCAGTAAGTTTCATGAATCATATACATACTCTGGATGACATGTTGAATATATAAAACAAATCATCAAGAGAACCTATTTCACTACTAGGATAATTGAAAAAAAAATCTATACAAGATGAAGGTGAATTAAATTAAATATAATATCCTATTAATGAAATCTATTAAGCTAAAATATAATGGAGACAATAGCATGAATAATTCATTTCACTTTAATGTTACAAGAAAAGGAATCTCTTGGATGATAAAATCATATCTTCATAGTTACACTTATTAATATGCTCATAAAGATTCCACATTATTCAATTACTTCTTCTAATGTATTTCATTTCATATATTGTAGGTAATTGATGATTAATGTCATTCTCAAGTTAATAATTTCATGAAAAAAGTAGAAGAAGAAAATTTGGAATGATTTTAAATATCAAATAAAAATATGAATTGTTCTAAAATGGGGGATTATCATTATCTTGAAGATAATATAATAAAACTATACACAAAGTAGTATTTTTGGAGATAATCCCTTGATGTATAGATAATATAATGTTGATTTTATCATGAATTATTTGGTGAATATCGACATGATTAAGTAATATCTACATATTCTAAATATTGAGCCAATATAATTAGAATTTACTGTCTTGAATTAATTATCTCAAAAATGTGTATCAAGGGGGAGTGTTGGTTGATGAGTAAGCCCATTGAAAGGTGGTATAAAATATTATTTGACATAAACATTTTGATGTGTTTTCTAATGTTTTTAGGACTATATATTACATGATAAAACTATTTTATACAACCCCTCCCCCAATTTTCGAATGGATCAACATCAAATAATCATACCATATCCCTAGTTTGTAGTGGAAAAAATTAGAAACCCTGATGGTATATCTATATTTTTCTATTCTAGTTTGGACCATCTTGACATTGAGTATACATACTAATGGTTCAATTAAATGTGAATCATGTCATACCTTCATTTATTCTGAATATGATATATTATCTTCAAATAATTTTAATGGAAGAATAATACCCCTACATTAATCCTTTTTAGTGTCTACAAATAATGGGGAGAAGGGTAAATTCACATTATGGAAATGGTAATAAAAAAATCCCAAAAAATGATACAACAAATATAATGTGGTTTATTGATGATTATTGTTTTTTTAGAATATAATATGGAATAAAAATAAATGTATGATGAAATCCTCTATGGTTATTGATTAATTATGGAGAGTGAAATAAGGGAAGAGTTTAATAAATACTCAAGAAGAATAGTGATAATTATTGGATATTTATTATGGATTCATCTAATAAATACAGATGTAGTGTATGGAAAATTATCCATATAAGTTTTTTGAGTGATTAAGTGAACTTATTTTCCATATACTTAAGTCAAAGCTGACATATTTTTTATTGAAGTTTTGGAAAATACTTAAAGGATAGGAAATACAATATTTCTTTATAAATTAAAATAATTTTATAATGAAACATATTTTCTTGGGTGAATTTAATATCATGAAAAATATAATATTTTGTGATGATTAATTGATGATTTCATGAAAAAATGATGAATTTCATGACATATTATTATGATTCCATTAATAAATGATGAATTAAATGAAATATTATATGAGGAAAATAATATTTCTTTTTTACATATTGATTCTTGAATAAGAAATTAATTAATAAAAGTATTAATGGTCCTTATAATTTTTTGTTAATACTAACATGTTTTTATTTTTATTTATAGGTTTATGTATGGATAAATATTTCTCATATATTTTTTTAAAAAATATGCGTCCATCCCCCCAGATAGCTTATGGAAGGATCAACCAAGGGTTTGTGAGAATTAAAAGTTAACCACATCCAAGGATGCAGTCCGACCATGCCCATTGGTGGGAAACTTTCTAAGGATAAAATTTATCCCACGTGGAGTACATAGGAATAATGGAGGCCCCATAATGTCAGATGGAATGGAGAATGATACAGATTCGTCCTGAGGAAATTCCAACAGGGTTCAAGAGTGAAATCCAGTACATTCTTCTATCAAGTCGAATAAATTATTTGAGTATTAATGTTCTATTTAGTAACTAAATATTTATATTTTGATTGGATAGTTCCTGGGTTATTACTAATCTACTAATAATATACATACCTTTATCTCATTATCTTATTATGTTGTTATGATCCTTCTAAATAAGCATGATGTCGTCTTCATCCACATCCACATGAGGGTCCTCATATCTCATAATTAATCTGTAATTATTGATCCTTAAATATCATGTTCACATCCATCAAACCAAACATTAGATGATTAATGCATTCAATAAGTCCTATTTATGGTCATTTAATCAATGTGAGTAAAATGTAGACATTGCATTCAACATTAATGATCTCATAGAAATGAATTGAAGGATACTAGTTAAATATATCAAAATATGTTTTTCGGAAGAAAGAGAAGTTAAAAAATTATAAGGGGGAATTAAAAATTAATTTACAGCCATTTAGTTACAATTGCAAGCAAGTAGAAGAAATTAATAATGGGTGGAAACTGCATTAAAGGGAGGAACATGTGTGTCTGAGTGTTTATCCAAAACCTTATCCTTTCATGGGAAAATGATAATGATATGCTATGTATTTAGTATCCACCGATACATAAACATGAAATTTTCTTCATATATAATATTGGATATGTACTTTTGGTATTTAAATGAGCAACAACATTTGACTATCTACAAATATTTATGCCCAAAGAATTGAATTTTTGTTTTAATTTAAGAATGCATAAAAGAGTCATGGTTGAATAATATATCACATTACCAAACATAATGGTCAATATATTTAGGGATTTATATACCATGTGATGAAGAAAACGAATAAAATCTTTTAGGTACATTCAATTTTGAGATGTTTTATTTGTGAAACTCTTTTATAAATATAGATAAATCAAGATTTCATGTATTTTTATTTTTTGGGATGCATTCGGGGATAAAGGTAGGGATGTTTTGGAACTTCACATGTTCAACAAGACAAGAAATGAAGATTATATTTTTACCCCTTAAAATTTTTGAAGATTATTGCATATAGGGTGATTTGGGGGTGTATTATAACAGACATGAATAATAATAATAATAATAATACACAAAACCCCTTGTGTATTTTGTTTTCATATCATGAATAAGTATATATATACCAGTCATGTATTTATGATTGAAAGAGAATATATATGTTACTACAAACACAAATATATGAGGGTATTTTAATGTTGAAATTATTTTACATTGCTACGCACAACATTGTATAGTATAAATATATGAATACATGTGATGATAATTTAGTATAATGCTGCAATATCATTTGGAGATCCCAATACAGTATTTGTTATTAAGTGAAAATGATTCAAATCTTGGTAATTCCTTAACAATGTAATCACATAAACCCTAGAATTTTATGAGAAGTCTGAAGACCATCATTCATTGTGTTCTATAGGAAGTAAAAAAACACATGTGATCTAATAAGATTGTTAAGAAATATTATTGAATCATCCTACGATGGGTCAACCATAAAAATCATTGATGAAATGGTGGTTCCATTATAAACTACACCTATAGAAACTGGTTCTTCCATTATATATAATTACATTCTTTAAGGAATAGTTGATCAATACCTATATAAAAATTGGGTACTAATTCTAGGAACTTGTAATCACTATAATTTAATAGTGATAAGAAACTATTTGAAAACCCTATAGGTATACCATGAAAAGAATTTTTTGTTTGAACTGATTCTTTTCGAAAACCTAGTGTTATACTATCTATTTTATTATCTTCATTTCATCTGTAGGAGAACATTTGAATAACTCAACCAGACTCATTCCTCATAACATGGGAATATGTTCATGAGTAAGAGGAGATAATTGAAAAGTAATAAAAACTCAGTAATAGTGTGGAATACTAAATACCCCCCTCTCAGTGTCCCTGCATGATATATCTTGGATATATAATTAATAGTTTATTGAGTAAGAAAATGAAATCACAAGTTTCTCCCTGACACATTAGTAGTACACTTAGGCATTATCCTCATCGGTAGTTTAGATCTACAGCTGATATGGTGGATGAAAATTTCCATATCATATAAAATTAAAATATTTATCATGATTATATTATTGGAAAATATATTTTGAATATAGCTTGATAAAATTACCTACCCTATTATAGAATGAGTAAATTACCGATTTTTCTTATGTTACTACTTCATAGGTTCGAATTAAGGTACATATTATTTTAAATTTTATAATTTCATAAAATTTTATTGATGTATATTCATATTTGAGTATTATAACTCTATATTTTATTTCTAATATACCAAATTTTAATGGATTATTACTCTTATTTACATAGACTATATATGTAAATCCCAAAAAAATTGGAAATATTTTTCATCAAAAAATTTGGCAGAGTTATTATTACAGTACCTTTGATATATTAAGTTCAATAATAAATAATTGGAATAATCCATTCATTATTTATATGTATGTTTAAGAAAAAATTTTATTCATATATAGTAATATTTCCAATGGAAACTACATTAAAACCACCAAAATTAATATAGTATTTTTTCAAAATATATTCAAAATTAATATGTAAATTTATAATTTCAATTTAACAAAGTATATTATACTTTTAATTCATAGATATGTCATGTAAATATATTTACATTAATTATATAACTTAACTATCCATAAAAAAATATTGGTCTACTCCATTGAAAACATGGATACAAAAAAAACTGATTCATAATTGATTTAAATCATTTTCCACTTTATTCTACCTAACTATTACCCTTTAATAAAAATCATAAATGACACCATTCTTCCTAACATGGGGAATTGAAATATAATAATGGGTGATCTTAGATGATTAGTAAGGGTAAAAATAGAATATATAAATTATAAAATAATCAAAACCGTAGCATATGTGTAAGAAAAAAAGATATTAATATTTGAATAATATACCATGCATATATAGATCATAATTTTAATTCACATTAAAAAATGTTTCCGATCATAAGTCATGAATAATAATGGAATCAAATAACATGATCTACGATATTAGATTACTGGAAAAGGATAAGTTACTTTAATACACATAAACATAGAAAATCAATTATATAGAAGTCAAGTATAACTTTTGAGACTAACATAGTGGATTTATATCACTCAAAAAACCATCTTATTACATAAGTTTCACTCCCAAGACTATCATAGTGGAAATATTTCCTTATATAACAATGTTTACACTATACTCAAATTTTATTTATCACATCAGATATTAATCGTTTCCCAATGCATTTGATGGATATATAATTCTGGTCCAACCCATCACATAATGAAAATCATAATTATGTCTGATAAAAAATCATAAATACTACATCAGATCATAAAACGTGAAAGGAATTGGTTTTCATAAATATTTTTTCTTTTTATAACCCATGGAAATGAAATGGGAATAAAAAATCATCATTTAATCATAGCATTGTCGAGGGAAAAAGAATTACTTTACAAAATAGATTTTCATTATAATAATAATACTTCCATATAAACAATAAATATGGCATGTTAATATCATATCCTTACTAAATATTACCAATAAAAATGGATTTCATCAAAGTAGGATATTTCCATAAAAATATCACATGGAAACTTTCAAGTGGAAAATAACATGTTAACATTAGAAGGGCTTATAAAAAATTAATAAAGATCGCAAATAATAAAGAATATTATTAAAAAAGAACCATGTAAACATATAATTTAATTATCAAATAATTTAGTTTTTATTATGGTATAAAATTATTTTCATCTTATAAAATATTAAAGAAAAAAATTATTTCATAATCTTGTGAAAAATTTCAAAAAATTACATCGTTTAGAAAAGTATATGAATATTAAATTTAATAAATTATTTAAAAATTGAATATTTGGTAAAATGAATTGAGAAATTATATTATAAAATTAAAAAAAATTATTTATTTAAATTTTAGAAAACATGGACATGTAATAAAAAAGATTTTCTAATGAATAGTAAGACATATTCTTTTTCCATGAAAATATTATTTCAATCTCATTAGTACATATAGTGATTATAAATATGGGAAAATTTTATTATAATGAAAGAATAGTGGAGAATAGAATATATGTTATTTATCATATAATGATCATATAATATACAATATCAAAATTAATAATTAAATAACCCTGCTTAAAATATGAATGAAATATAAAACCTTGAATGCTTTAGTAAATTTTGAATCGTAATCCCCAATGATAATTTCATTTAAAATGAAAAGTTAAATATCATAAAAATTATAAGTTATTTATGTAATATATAAAATAGCTTTTATATATTCCTCATAAATAAGATAAGTGTGTAACATAAAATTTGTCCCAATGAAGTCAATTTGAGACAATAAACATGTACCTAAATATCACTTTCTTTGAAATTTATCTAACTACATGTATAATAATTTAAAATTTACTATAATTAAATTACATAATCTTGTACATATGTATAACTCTTTAAATGATCACTTTATAACATTTCAACTCCCATTTTTAAATATTCCCTTAATAAAATTTTCATTTTTTGTCGTCGACTATTTCCTTTTTTTTAAAGAATCATGGTCTTGTAATTCAAATAACATTATATTAGTCATTTTTTAATTATGTCAACAATTTAAATCTTGATAAATATATCATATATATTCATTATATATATATTTATATATATATTCATCCATAAAATAGAGAGATAAAATAATAAATTACATCATTCATAGAGACGGTAGGATATGCATAGGCATAAACACTGTTTTCACTTTTCTACATAAAAAATAAAAGAAACCTAAAAAATAATTAACATTAAAATAATAATTATTATATAATATAATAATATATATTTCTAAAATATATCCCTACTTCAATCTATTTAATATTAAATGAAAAAATGAATCACACGGAATTATGAAGGTGGAAGTCCACACAAATGAATGAGCAATGTAATCAATTTCTATTGAATTGAGATGTAATAATTTTGATATAAAATTATAATTAAAAATGAATAATTATCTCATAAATATCATATATAAATATTAAACCCATTACAATATCCATCCATAAAACATGGTGACCAAACCATAACTTTACAGATATGTGTGGACGGTGGGCCATATGTACACACGAGTGATACATTAACTTCCAATTTAAGGGGAAATATAGTGGGCAATGGTGCATTCATAATCATAATAAATTTTTTATATATTTTTTTATTTAATTAATATTTTATTATCAATACCAAAAAATTATTGGAGGTAAAGGAAGAATAAACATGAATGTGATCAATTAAGGTTGTTTCCTCTTCTATGAACAAACGCATTTACACATCCTCATAAGGATCCAACGGTTTGTATTTTAGGGATACTAAAAAAATATAATGTGTCTTAAGTATATTTATTTGATAATATAGAAGTTTTGAGACAATATATATTAAAAATAGTGGGTAATGAAGGTAAATCAGGGGTTCCCCTTTATATTGGGGGAGGGGAACATTATGTATTTCCAAAAAGATTAAAATTACATTTTTTAGTCAACATTTTAAAAATTAATATATATTAGAAAATATGATAGAATTTGGATTTTTTTTCATCAACCAAATTAAATTTTTATTGGTTTTAGGGGCGTTTTAAACATTATTGTTTGGATTAACACCTTTATTCACATATTTTTACCTTAACTGTAGTAAATATTTTATCACCCTTTAGGTGTGATAATTTTACAATAAAAGGTAAAATTGTATAATAAATGGGAAGGTAATGAAAATTTTGACCATATAATATCCCCCATATCCTTTTTCATGATTTTTTATTTTTAATTAATTTAATACAATAATTTTCCCAAATAATGTTATTATGGCTATTTTTGACATTATTCATTTAATTTGAAAATAATGACAACATGAAAAATATGGAATAAAAAAAACCTGTTGAAAATAAAGCTAATATTTTATATCCATCAATAAAATTTTTCTAACACATTTACATTATAAAATTATTTAAATTTTATTTTTTTTGAATATTTTCTTTTATTTTTCTATTAACTGATGAAATATTGTGTGGGCATTCCATAATAATTTATGGAATTTATATAAATACTAAATTTTTTAAATAAATTTCTATTTTGAAAATAAATTAATTTTTATTAAATACACCATTAATATTCAGTCTCAACGTTATTTTTTCCATATGTGAACACATAAGTTATATTTTAATGTAATGGAGTGGGGATTTGTATTTTTATTTTCAGGAAATATTATATATGTAATTTTTGTAGACATGTCTCCCTTAAACAATTTTATTTAGATATGATGGTGATAAATGTCAATGTACATTCATCCCATAACAAATAAAATGAAAAAACAAGAGATTAACACTTAGTTCTCCTCATGGATAACCCAACTTACCCTTTACCAAGGTGATAAATTTTACCAAAGTTACCACTTATAATGACTAAAACTAAAAGAGACATATTTACCATTTTTGAAATCATAGTTTCAAATATAGAATACATTTTTCAAAATTAAATTTCTATAAGTGGCATAAATTAAATCTAAAATTTATGGGCAAAATGTTTCGAGACATGTTTTTAATAAAAATTCATGTTTATGAATAAAACTGGAAATATGTTCTTCTCATATTCCAATATATTATGAGTTGAATTTTTAGAAAATTATAGAATTGATAATACTTAAATTTAATTACATTCATTCACCAATCAAAATCAATTTAATATATTATTATAAAATAAATTTCCTATACGAAAACAGTTTATAGGAAACCATCTCAATTTCATACAATTACATTTATTTTTATTTGAAATCAATTTATATACAATTAATTATACTCATAAATAAATAAACCATTAAAATTTTGAAATAAATTTATTACAACACATACCTTCCATTCCAATGGTTATGTGGTAACTATCTCATTAAATAACAATATTTCACTATATTATCATAATATGTTTAGAATTGGAGTCGTTTGACTTGCAAAATATTGAGGAAATTAAATTTATTTCAAAATTGAAAATATTCTTAAATCTATGGGTGTAACATTACTCCCCCCTTAAAATAAATTATTCCATTAAAATTAATGTACTCTAGTACAAAAAATTTGTGATATCACTTTTTTAGTACTTCATTGGGTTCCCATGTACGATCTTTGAATTTATAATTCCTCTAAAGAATATTAACTACGAGGTTAGTCTTGATACCAATGTACATCATCTAGAGAATCCATGACATATACTAGAATTTCATCATATTAATGAGCATTACCGAGTAATAAATCCTATGATTTTATTTCATGTGAAGTATTAGGTATGTATGTCCTCAATAAAGATACATGGAACAAAACATTAACTTATGAAGGAATTGATGTATATTACAAGTGATTATATACCATCACTACTCAATATAGAATATTTAATGGGAAAATATATCTAGGGATCATATTTCACTTCCTTTTTAATCTCATAACTTTATTATATTGATAAATGTTTAGGAATACCATATCGCCAACATCAAATTAAAGGTCACATTCGCAATGTTCACTATAAGATTTCTATCAACTCTGAGCTTCCTCGAAATACTTCCGAATGGATCTAAAATTATATTCTATATCCTTAGTATGAAAAGTTATCATTATATTTATTTCTCCAAAATAGTCAATGAATATTGGTTTTCTACAATTATTTTTATAGAGGAATTTATTATGTGACATATGAATGATCAATTGAATGATATTATTGTAAGAACAGTTGACTATAGGATGATGTTGATCCCAACTGATTTTGAATCCCATAAAAAACATCTCACCACATATTATAGGGTTTTAATGGTTCTCTAAGAATGAATATCTATTTAATAATGAAAAGTAATAATGATATATACTTTTTCATGAAGAGGTTACAGAATACTACTCCATAATAAAGAGGAAATCATTAGATTCTGATCAGATAAATTATAATATGGTATGTTATGTAATAAAACAACTATACTAATGTATATGCTAAAATCAATATAAAATGTTAAATATTCTGTTATATAAATTAAGTGCTCTAACTTTATATGGAGATTGACGACAACCAAAATAATATTATTTCCATTAGACATATTGGGGAGTCTGATAAAAAATTACATGGTAATTATTTCCTTTTTCTATTCAAGATAATATGATTATTATTCATCCACTTATAATTATTTCTTCTAGCCATAACATATTGGAATACCAAACATGTAGATATATAGTCTGCAACATACCTCTTCACACTTTCCCTCCTTAATTGTTCAATCGCATCTCAATACATCATTATCCACAAGATTAATAGAGAATGGTTTAATTTGATCTCTATCCAGAAAACACATTACCACGTAGGGTATTGAGGGAAAAAATACAAGGTTTCTAAAAATTTTCATTACAACACAATTTTGGTTGATATCAGGATCATTCATGACCTTCTTCAATTGTTCCACATCTTCTATTTCCCCTCCTTAAACCTCACAAGGATATATGGTTGAGAACTCATTTATGAATTATTGGATTTGTCCCCTTTAATCAATATTTCAGGATACATCCATTTAAAGTCTAGAAAATGTTGAAATATTGTGATCCTATTAATTGAAAATTGGGTTAGTTCTTTTCAAATAAAATCATATTCCTCTATGTTTTTATTCCTATGTAGTTAATGTATTAATAAATCATAATCCTTAATCAACTCCAACCATCATATATCAAACATATTCTGCTATGTATATAAAAATATATAATTTAAACTTTTATGATTAATATATATATTTATATATCACTTTATCAATTAGTGTAATTCCACCATATCTTAATTTATATAACTACGATAGTTAAATCAAATTCATGAGTTGGGAAATTTTTTCAGGAACCATTAATTGGGTTGGGGGATAAGCTAGCACCATATCACTCTACATGAGAACGCATAGTAGTCCCTTTTTATGATGAATCAATATAGATTACAAATACTGCTCAACTTTAGGATAATTAAAGAACTGGTGTGCTAACTAACCAAATTTTTAGCTCCTCGAAATCTTCCTCACATACATACTTCCAAAAACACATGATCCCTTTCTAGTGGACATGGATAGAAAATTTGATATTAATTATAAATTACCCAGAAATATTTAATAGGATCCATCCAAATGAATTAAAATTTGGATCTCTTTCACTATGGATTTTCTAAGCCAATGTTCAATAAAACAATTCATTGATGGATCCATATATATACCATTGAATAATATTTATTTTGAAAATAGGTTGACTTAGGCCTCAATAATTTAGAAAAGAAAATAACACACACTAATACATGAATGGTGTTTTGAAAGAATATAATATTCACTCAATCTAGAATAAATATACGTCATGGATATTAATTTATACTATTAAGAGGTTTGCAACTAAAACTCATAGATGTGTTTAAATGAGTGTAATATCTCTTTAGAACATCTTTATTAAGATGAATACAAAAACATTCATTATAATTTATAATTCCATTTCTAGTAGAAATACAATATGAAATCATAGTTGATGGAGAATGATCCACTCAGCCTTCCCATTTTACACAAATATTATTTACTTTTCATTTCATGTTCAACTCATTAATTTTAGTGTCTACATGAGTGTGTTCATAATCTTTATATTAAATTTCTGTAGAAATACTCACCTACCTAGGTTCCCCATGTAATTAGGATTCCCTTTGATATTCTCTTTAAGGAGATTGTTCCAAATCAATCCTACCTTTTGAAATTATTTATATAAATATCCATCAATATGTTACCTTTTCTAGTTTCACTTTTACATTCTAATAATTAAAATCTCTCAAAAAATAATGTTGAATCACTATCATTCTAGATAAAAAAGTCAAATATTTTAACATTTTCCTCAAATAAAATGGATTTATTAATATATAGTCATCACCCCTACCCCATGATGGTCCTAAAATGATAAATTTCATAATAATAGAATCAGTTCCATATAATAGATATTACCTTATTCAAAACCATAATTAACCTTGGAACCTTCTATTGAACATGATATATGGAAAACCTATAAATTTCCTAGAGGAATCTTAATTAAATTAATGTTATTATTTCTAGACTCAATCTGGGAGTGTGAAGGCACCCCTACTTGATCACCCAAACATAAAACTCTATCCTTATTACTATTTACTTATGATCCCATCGTCCTGTGATATACCTTATCATGACCTATTAAGTAGAATCTATTTATTGGACTCCATTACAACATTTTTATATTAGTTTCAAAATGAAATATGATTAAAAGTAGTATTCTGGAATCTTATCATAGATAATTATATTATTTAACACATCATCATATGTATCCTGATTTTTTTTGTTATAACTGAATTTCTATCTTCCTCAACGACAACCAATGGAACGTGCCAAATATATATTATTTTATATCTCTTTCCATTTGAATGGGGGGAAATTTAAGAATCAATATCATATTGTATTTTAGGGTGCCACAATATTTTATTTAACCAATATATTCTCACCGAGACATGAGATTATGTTTTTTTTTCTGAAGGTTTGAAACTAAAATACATTCCTGAATATAAATAAAACCTAGTTTAAGAGAAATTAATTTTTTCCCTAAGGTATTTCATTTAGTACATAGGTTTTAATAATGATGATAAAATATCCATGACCAACTATTATGAAACTCCAAATTGGGAACATCCAAATCAAGGATTAATGGGGAAGATCATCATTAAGTCTCCATGGATACAATCATTCGGAATGTAAACATGTCCAATGATTAAGTTCTAGCAACAACCTAATCATTAAATTATCATTTTTGTCCCCTCATATACCCAAACAAACCTCCCCATTTTTAAGAATACTTCTACAATCCACTTCTTGAGGGGTTGTGAAAAATAATTAGTTAATATATCATCATATATCTGTTTCAATTTTAGGCCTATAATTCCTAGGCTCTCCATCCATCCATAATGTGTTAATATCATGTCTATCCCCCCTTACACTCTGGAGGAAACCTCTATGAATGAGGTTCCCAACCAAAGAAGAATCATCTTTCATGAGACTATAGGTCCTAAAAACGAATAATTTACAGTCTAAATTATCACTTTGATATTTTTTTATATAAATTATCAGTAAATATGGAATTTAATAGAATCATAAAGTGTTCATTATGATCTTTAATTATCATTTAATATATAATTATATCCCTTATAAATACTAATAAATTATAATTAATTGAATCTATAAATACTATATCATTAGATCCCTAAATATATATAGTGTATTAGTAAGAAAAAACAGAATCAAAATATATTCATAGAGGACATACATTATATAGAATGATATCTTTCATATGTACACATTAATGACCATCAATTGATGATATAAAGAATAAAGATCAGTCTTGGAAGTGTATTTATATCCATGAAGTTGATCAATCAATTTTACAATATTGGAAAAAGGGATACTTAATCATGATTTTGATCAACTTTGGATCTTGATAATCAATGCATAATTTTATTAATTCATCATTCTTCATAATAATGATCATTGGATCACACCATGGATAAAAAAATGGGTGCATTAATCCGTTTTTATTTTTCTACTGTAGTTGACTCATTAATTACTATAGTTCAAATGGGTATATTATATAGGGAGTATTTAAAATATCTTTATAACTAAGAATGAGTTCTAATGAAGAAAAAACATAAAAATGATTATATTACTATGAAACTCATGTTAAAATACATGACCATAATCTGACACTTTAGGCATATCATCAATTAAAATTTTACCTAAAACCAGATGTGATAAACACCCCTTATTAATCAGAATAAGGACCCATACATAAGAATTAATTTCAATCAGAAGTTAATATTTATAATCACATTAATTTTCATTCATTGTTTAGGAATAAATAATAAATATGGATTACCTTACATAGAATTGATGGGGAATTTTTTAAATAAATAAATTATAAACTTAAATAACATACAATTTAACCATAGGGAGAGTAACAAGATTTTTTGTAATAAAATTCCCATAAAGATTAGCTAGATAAGAAATAAAATACATGAGTTGTGATCGTTATACCCTTAATGGTTTTCCCTATTAATTACACATATAATCATTAGATAGTATTATGATATACATAATTAATTATTTATTTAGAAAATAGTACATAGATAGAGGATAAAAAAAATATTATAGTTTTTATAGAGTTGACAATAAGTGTAACATTAACTGAATAGTTATTGTACTCATCATTAAAAATAGTGATCTATTGAGATTTAATTTTTTCTGTGGGATTAAATGTTTTTTAATATTATCCAATCATCATTTAACATGGGATTTGTGAACTAGTCATCCTAATTCTCATAATTCATGTATTTAAAACACTATACTATGGGTGGAGTATTTTGTGGACCTTTTCATCTATAATTTTCTACCTTTGTCCCATCACTATATTAATCTAATTTTTTGAAAATTTCATCTGTAATTAAACCATCCAAATGTTTCTATAAGAAAATTCAAACTATATTTCCTTCTATAATTCATCAAAAATGAAAATCTCAACTTCTACACACTATGTTTTTTAGAATTTCCGTTTAATTCAACCATTCTTTAATTATCAAAACCATGTGATTGATGGGTAACTCCAATAGTAATGTTTCCCTTAATATCTCATCACATTATTTAATTACATATACTTAAGTCCATTATATCTAATTAAAATTGAATACATTTATTAATTCAATCAAAGAATCAATAAACCATAATTTTATGTTGGATAATAATAAACGATGTTTTCCTTTAATGAATTATAAAATTTTATTCATAGGTACTTACTAATTCATTTTCCATATGATTTATATATTGTAATTATTAACCAACTTTTTATAAATAATTTGAGGAAGTTAATTTTTCAAATAAAAAAGAACTTAAACTCATCCTAATACATAGATTCAATTACATATTATTTTCTATTATTATTAATAAGATTACACTATTTCTTTGTTTCACTATACTCATGATATATAACTAAAATAAAAATATAATTTTATAAATATTGGAGAATTGAAAATAAATTTCTTTGGGTACAGATCCATTTCTGAATAAGTAATTAATTAGTTAACACACTAGATTAATTTATATTTTCCTTGTGAATGACTCACTATAATGTTGTTTGTTTTCTACTCATTTTGATATATATCATGATTCATATAATGTGATTTTTTTCATAAAATCAACAATATTTGTTATTATAGAACCCATAAAGTCATTTTAATTAGGATGAAAATCAATTCATTTTCCATCAAATTTTAAAATAACATGATTCCTTTAGGTTGCAATAATTGAATAAAACCAAAATCATAATGTGATGAATAATATTAATAGTTAGAGAAAAAATAGTCATGAAAAATTATTTAGAGCATTTCTAATTCCTGAAATATTATTTATAATCTATGATACATTATTATTAAATTATTTTATACATAATGATAATCTATTAATATAGACATTATTTCTTATAACAGAAATTTGAATTAACCTAATCATATCAACCAATAGTTTCAAACCAAGTGTTAATTAAGGGAACACTCATCATTCACTGGAATCAGGGTTAATATATAATCAATCAACTCTCTTAGAGTCAATAACCCAGGATAAGACTATTTTAATTCCATGTCCACTTATATTATATAAACGGGGTTGTTTTTCTATGAATATGAGTCCCTTTTATATTCCATAATGTAGGATATTCATCCAATACATAGGATTATCCATAGTAATATCACCAATTCTTTCTTATCCTATATTCCAAGGGATTTATAAAAATATCATTGACACTAACTATATAGTTTCATACTTTTCATATATATATATATATATTACATCTTTACATAAAATAGTTCATTACATTGGATAATGATCCATGTTTGAATCAAAAATTTCTAGTGAATTTTTTAAATGTGGATACATAAATATTTAGTTCATATATAAAGAGCATCATCTCCCAATATTTTATTCATAACTAGAACCCTTTTATACATATCTGACATATCACCATTCATTATATCCTGTGATTAGAAAACATAATAAAGGGTGTGTTATGATTCTTTATAAGGGAAAACAAGGGATATATCCTTGATCACATAATCAATACATGAGCATAATGGTTTGTGAAAATGATCATAAAAATTTAAAAATATACCCTATAAATCATAGATTATTATCTTTAGTCACTATATTAACCATAGTAGTCCATATTTCATTAATTATAAGGTTATCAAAGAACCCGACTTATGAGAGTGTAATATTTTAATAACACAAACTTCTGAAGAATACACATATGTATATAAAATCATTTTATTAGTAGTAAAGGATTACTATTGAAACTATCATATTGGATTGGGTTCACTCACAAAACTATATTAGTAGTCAATGTTCTCTACTAAAACAATCATTGAAAATAGATTGCCAAAATTAATAGGGATCACTCAATATTCTATTCCAATTTATCTCATGATATGACTTCATTACCCAATTCATTAGAGGGAAATACAATTCTGGGCCCAACCTTCATATAATAAAAATTATATTAATCTACAAAAAAACACATAAATCAATCATAATATAATAAAAAATGAAAATAAATATGTTTTATAAAAATTTCATCAAGCCTTAACCTATAGAAAGGAGGAAAATTTTATAAACAATTCATCAATTCAACATAACATAAAATGTAGAAAATGAAAATGTATAATAAATATCATTTCAACATTTTCAGAATCCATCTATTGAATGAACAAGGTTTTTATATTTGGTTTATGTCGGCCTTCAATACATGATAACCACAAATTTTGTCATCATAGAAGAGATATTCCATTAATAGATCAGTTGTAATATTTCATTAGAAAAATAACCTTTTCAACTTAAAATTACATCTATAGAATTCAAAAATTTCCTGAAACAGTACTTTTGGAAAATAAATTTGAAAAAATTAAATGATTATTAGAGGTATTAAACCTTAATGATGGGTTTAATTTCCATTTAGGTCTTATAAGTAAAAAAGAAAACATTCATTTCATACATTTGTAAAAAAATTAAAAATTACAACATTCAGAAAATGACATGAAGATTCTATTTATATAATTTCTTGAAAATCCAATCATTCATGAATATAACATAAAAACTTTTGAAAATTCAATAAATATTCTTAAATAAAATTTCAGAAAACATAGATATGGAAGATAAAGTATTTTCTTCCAAATAGTAAAATGTATTCATTTTTCCTTAAAATGATTATCTCGTTCTATTGAGTACATAATTTATTGAAAATAAATTGAATATATGTATTATATAGAAATAACCACAGGATAAGTAAATTAAATTTATTATACATATAAATATCATATAATTTATGAAATATATATTCAAGAATTAAATATATAGATTAAAATAGGATTAAACCATAACTCACTTACAATTGGGATAACATTTAAATCAAAAGTACCCTGAAAAAAGAACAGTAATTGAAACATAAAATATCATAAAAAATTATATTTGTCATATAATATTCAAAATTATATGTATATATACCTCATAAATGAAGATACAAGTATAACGCAACATAAGTCCCAAAGAAGACGATTTGAGACAATAAATACTTACCTCAAGATCCACTTTCACTGAAAGTTATCCTACCACCATTATAATAAATTTAAATATTAAAATTATAAAATAATATTATTTATATATTTATAATTTCATATATTATCCCTTTCCAACATTTTAACACCTATTTGTTAATAATCCAATATTAAAATCACAGTTCCCATGTATTAACTATTTTATTTTTTTAATAAGAATTTTGGTTCATTGGTTCTATTACCTACACATTTATTAGCATTTTATAATTTTCATAATGTTCTATTTTCTTAAAATATCATATATATTCATTATATTTAAATTTAGATACATTTATAAATTCTATGGATAATGAAATTATTTCTATTGTTCTTAGAGAAAATTGGTCATACGTGCACATGGACATTGTTTTCACATTTACATTGATGAAACAAAATAATAATAAATACTAATTCACCTTTATATTTTCATTATTATACCATTTAAATCATATACATTCATAAAATTCATCCTTATTACTATACATGTAAAAGGAAAATGAAGAAGTGAATCACATAGCTTTGTGGGGTTGGTAGCCCACACATACACATCATCGCAATTATCATTTTCGAATGGATTGGATTGTAAGAATATAAATATAATATAATAATTATTTATTATTAATTATTTATTATATATAAAAAATAAAAATATAACAAATTATAATACAAATAAAACAAATATGGTGATTACAAATAAATTATGTCACCAATTAGATAAAAAGCTATATATACTCATGAGAAACACATTAACTTCCCATTCGATGGGAAAGATGGTGGGTAATGGTGGTTTCATAATCATAATAACATTTCAGTATTTATATGATTTTCATAATTATTTTATAACAAGTGCCACATATTTTATGTAGGTAAATGAATATGTAAAAAAAGTTAAATGTTTAATACATTACATTTTCTTTGAAATAACTCCTCTATATCACCACTTATATATCACATGAAATAAATAATGTATAGAAAAAAACCTCTATAATCTCCATAAGGATTTTTTAAATAAATAGTATACTTTTTTGTTGATATAAAAATCATAATGTGGGATTATGAGTTTAATAGATGGGTATCCTTGTTTATTTTTGGGTAGGGGTGCACTTTGAATTTTTTTAAAAATTAAAATATAAAAGTATGATTTTTTGGAAAAATACTAATAAATGTAAATATATTTTAAAATGGGGAATTATGTGGTTTAAATACCCTAAAAAATTATATTTTGTAGGATTTAGTGGTGTTTTAAACCATATCTTTTAGTTTAATCTGTTAGTTTACCTATTTAATCCATAACAGTTCGAATGAATTTGTCACTATTAATTGGTTATCATTTACTTTTATGGTGTACATTTTTACATTATTTTACAATGTATAAACTTTTAAACTACAACAATACCACATTTTATTTTTCCAATATTTTTATCATTATAAATTAATTTAATAAAATAGTATTATCATAAAATAAATTTAATTTCATTTTGTGAAATATTAATTTAGTTTGGCACTAAATAATCCGTGAAAAAGAATTAATTATTTTATAATTATTTATAACATCAGTAATATGATAAATTAATAAAAGAATGGTGAAACACTATTACTGACACAAATTATATTAAATATATTATTCTAAAAAAAATATTTTAATTTATTTATTTATTCATTAAATATTTTTTCAATGATTCATAAGAATTTAGGGAAATTATATTGTTACTAAAAACATTAATTAGGTTACCATCATGAAAATAATTTCATTATTGTCAAAATATTCATAAATGAAAAATAAAAAATTTCTTTTTTTACCTATTTTAACACAAAATTTATTTTTAAATATTTGTGAGTGATATTTTGTATTTTACTTTTTGTTAAATATTATATATGTCATTTTTAAATAAAAGTGTCCATTAAAAAATTAAAATTTCTACAATAATGTGAAATGATTTAAATTTAATTAATCTAATAATATCTAACAAGAATATAAGGTGACGTTAACATTTATCTTTTACCTCGTTTAACCTGATTTACCCCTTACATTGTTGATGAATTTGAACATGGATCCAATTCGTAATAATAAAAAATAGAAGTGAAATATTTACCAAATTTGTACGTATTTATAAAAAATATAGAAAACACTATTCAAAATTCAATTTAAATATGTGTTAAAAATCTCTTTTCAAATAATTTCCTAAAAAGTGAAAAAGAAACATTTTTTTAAAAAGATTACATATTCTTGCTTAAAAATGGATTCATATTCATTCCATGTTCCTTTAAAATATAAAAGGTATGTTTAAACATTTTTATTGAATAAATAATTTATAAATTTCATTTCTACCGTTCATTAATAATAATTGATTTTTTTATTAAGTTAAAAACACATTTAACATAATAAAAATTTATTTTAAAAAACAAATCTTTTATTTAAAAATGATTATTTATTTTCATTTCTAATCAATTGATAAAAAATAATTCATTTTTTAAATTTATAATGCATTTATTTTTTCATAATGAATGATTTCTACTCATAACTACCATTTCCATGTTAGGGTAATAATTATAATATTAAATAATAATATTTCAAATGTATATCCTGAATCTTTTAAACATCATGCTTCATGTATAGATAGATATTGAAATAACTATTTTTTTTAAATAAATATATTATATAATCACATTTTTTTATATTTCATACGTTTAACATTTGATTCCATTTAGTTTTTAAAACTAATTAAATGTTGGTAACTCCCAAAAAATTGAAGATTTTGTAGCTTTGTACGATGAAAAATAATAAACAATATATGTGAAAATATATATCTCATCACAAACATAAATTTATCTTTTTTAACTATTAAAAGAAATATATTTCTAAAACAATATATACTCATAGGATTTATACTAGTATTATTTCCTCTAATGAATAATCTCAAGATCTATAAATTTTGATCATATATATATTACATAAATTGAATTACAATATTATACACATCAGTAAATTCCATTCTCTTAAGAAACTTATTTTTCTTAATAATTTCATAAAGCATTAATAAAACAAAAAAAATATTTTTATACCTCAGTTTAATCTTAAAAATTTGAATTCAAAAGTACACATTATTTCTAAAAGGCCCTAGCCTTAAACCTTACTTAATATTGAGTTAAGTGAATAATTCACATTGAGGATCTTTTCAGGTTTAGAGTTTTAGAGAATTAGATCATGAAACATGCATTACATTCCACTTTTAAACAAAGTGGTTAAATAAAAGACAGTACTCATTTTTCCCATCAACAAAAACATATTTAAAATATAACATGGATTCTTTCTTGACACATCCTTGACACTATCATCACATCATGTACCTTTCCCTTGACCTGTGAAAAACATTTCCCAAACGTGGGATGAGCATAAAAAGCTGAGTAAGGGTTAAAAAAAATATGGAAAAGAAACATGAGTTCATATATACATAAGAATGAAATCATACTTTACCCATAAAACATAGGCACTTTAACATACCTCATCAAATCATGAATAAATCATAGAAATCATAAGACATAAAAGGTAACTTGAGGCATTCATAAAATTCTTACGTAGGGAGTAACCCTCTTGGTTACGTTTGGAATACCCACCACAGTATATTCCCTAAATCTCTTCGGAGAAACCTTAACGTTTCACTCCTCCGTGTTACCCAATGCATTGGAGAGCTATATCGGGCTCATCCGCCCTTATTTTATCATGTAACCACCCATCTTCATAACAATGCCCAAGAACCCCAACATAATCGTATCACATAAAACATGCATAAAGGAAACATAACATTTCCACCTTTCAATCACAAGATATCAATACAACATATTGATATAAAAACATTATGAAAACCATTTTCAATACCAAAATAAAAGAAAAGTAAAACATGGTATTTATTTTTCTTTTAAAAAAAGGTATGGCTTGTAGAGGAAGCTGAAACTCAAATAATGGTCACGGCGGCGGAGAAGTCGTTGTCGCCGCATACGTACGACAAAAACATTCCATTTTGTCGTTTAGTAAATGATTAGTATAAAAAATATTCCTTTTGAATAAACGTAAAAGTCAAGGGGGTTTATACACCGTATAAAACAAGGTTGTGTATAAAACAGAATATTCCACAATGAAAAGAGATTGAGACAAAGTCCCATACAAAGACGATATCCTTGGATTAAGGATAAATAAATTACATAATTATGTGTGAAAAATGAATACACAAAATATAAGTGGATATTGTGTGTAAAACAATCAGAGGTTATTCACACATATTCATAGAACGACACATTCAAGGAGTACAAGTTTATCCCAATGAATCAAAATTTGGTTAAGAAGTTCCCATGAAACAATTCGAGAGCCTAACGACGTCACTTCAAAATTCAGAAAAAGAGTTGATGAGAGATAAAAAGGGTACCTCATCACATGGACATAAAATTTACATTAATAAGGATATAGAAGAACATATCCCAATATAACAATATGTAAATTAAAAGACCCAACAAAAGATGTCTTTTAAAAAGATTAGGGTGAAAGGTTCCCTTACCGACTTGGGTATCTTTCGAAACATACACCCCATGAATGAAGTACAATAAATCATTGATGTAAATAATCATAAATGAAATTATATTACACAATGAGTAAAATAATGGGCAGTACATACACCACTCAAAGGAAATTGTGGAAAATGTAGCATAAATCTCACGGGAATAAAAGTGAGATGAAAAATCCCTTACGAAAACTCGGCAGCCTAATGGCGCCACTTAAAACATCCAAAATGGATTGATGAGAGAAAATAGGGTCTCTCATTATACGAACATAAAAATTATAGTAGGATTAATATAAAATAACATCCCAATCATAAGAAATATAAGCTTAAAATATGTGTCATAACGGAGAGTACTTAAAAAGAAAGAGAGAGGTTGGATCCCTTACAAGCCCATTGTGAGGGACTACAATGATGTGTTCCATGAATAATTTTCCAATCTTCTTATGGAGTAATAGGTTCAGTTATCAATTGAAATTATACTTAGATATCTTCCCATATGAAAGACTTATTATAGGATGGGAACCATTAATTTGGAATAACTAAAGTATAGGTTACAGGAAAATCATTATAAGGGTTTTATATACTGAAGTGCTTCTATACGACATACACCAATCCTCTATATATAGAATAACGACAGCTCAATGTTCATATAAATTGATTATCATGAGATTAAATGTATTATGATAAAGAACAAGTATCCCTTGGAAAAGAGAAATGTATTTTCCAGTAAATAATGTTGGGAAATTTATTCCTATTAGGTGGACCTTCGATCAAAATATCAGTAATTTAAGGTCAAGAAAGAAGGTATTTTCAAAAAATAATTTTGTACTAGGTAATGACACTATATGTTCATACATAATATTTTTAGACTCACTAATTCTCTAGAAATATTTATTTATTTAATGAGTATATTATTTTATGAAAAACCATTATAAAATTTTGGTAGTATTAATGGACTATATTCAAATATACTCTCATTCTATGTAGAAGAATGAGGATTAGTTGAATATTTTGATAATGTCTTTGTGAAAAGAGAATTTTTTTTAAATTTATCATAAATAAAATTTAATATATAGAAATTATCATTATTATTTCATTCTATCACTATTAATGTGGTTTCTGTAGAACCCTCTTAGATAATGGAAACTGAGGTGTTTCCCAGGACAACATTTTTAACAGAGATCAGTAGTTTCTATGGACTAGTCGGTTATTAATGATTATTTTTGAGAAACATTTTATGATTGTAAAATTGTCTAACCAAGAAAACATGGAAGGAAGGAATTGTTTCCAATAAAATTGAATGTGAAAACTTCTTCAAATAGATGAAAAATAGGATTATCACTGAACCAGTACTTACATAATACAAAAGTAGGGAACTCTTCATGTTATATAGTGATGCATCAATGAAGTTATTAGGCTATGTACTGATAAAAAATAATAGAGTGTTATACTAAAACTTAAGGAAACTGAATTTTCATGAGCATTACTATCCCACACATCACTTTGGATTGATGGACATGATCTTTGTATTAAAATATAGAATAATTATCTTTATGCTGTAAAGTTTGATATATCAACAGATCAAAAATGTCTGCAATATATATTCACAGAAAAGGAGCTTAATATGTTATTGTAGAGATTGTTAGTGGTATTCAATGATTATGAATTCATAACGAACTAACATACTTATAAAGTTAATATTGTTTTATATTATCTATATAGAAATAAATATTTTACATTATCAATTGAAATTAATTCTAGGGATTAAATCATCATAGACATGAAAAGGATGAATATGAGATGAATAATGTAAGGAAAACCATATTTTCTTTCAAAAATGATTAATTTATCATAGAATTTGGAATAATAATTGATTCTCAATGATATGACCAGGAATATTAAAAGCAGCTAGCAGCTATTTTAAATGGTAAATACCTGGAGTTAAAAATTTATAATGAAGGATTTTGAATTTTTTTCAAAACAATGTATACCATAAAATTCATCAACAAATAAAAAGTTTTTGAATGATTAACATGTATCGAGCTGCTTCATCACCCCATGGTGAAAAATTGTATATTTGAGATATCTTAAGGTACCATAGGTGGGACACTATAAATAAGGATATTAATAAATTTACATCAAAGATTCTAGTAGATCATATAGTGTAGGTAGAAAGGAAAATGTATAAGGAGACAATGTTACCATTACGCATATATATATGGAAATGGGAAAAACTATTCATTTTCTTTATCACTGTTATATTGAAGACAACTAGATGAAATAATTCTATATTGGTTTTTGTAAATCATTTTACAATGGTTACATATATTATTTCAATTTTATAGGATGTATCACTCAATCCATGTGCATGGATATAGACAAGATAAGTGATGAGGCAACATGGAGAACCACTATTAATTTGTTTTTATCGAGATACAAGATTTAAATCCATGTATTGGAAGAGAATTAAAAATTCTCTACACGTTGATATCAACATCATAATGTCTTTTTACCCTAGAATTATGGCTACTCTAAATGAACTATTCACACACTAAATGACATGTCGAGAGAATTATTGATGGACTTCAAAGGGGGGTGGAAAAAACATCTTCATCAAGAATATTTCAAAAAAAATGTATTATTATAAATAGTATCCAAATGGATCCATAAGATTCACATTAGGGGCAGAGATTCAGAACACATGCATTTTCGGATGAACATATTGAATTCAAGATATTGGGATCTAAAATAGTAGAGGAAATGGTAAAAAAAATGATCGGGACACTCAATAAAAAATCATTTCTTCCTAAAGTCAATAGATGATACCATCTATCAATCATCAATTTGAGAAGGATTTTGAGATAGCAGATAATTTTTTCCTCTACATATCATCATGGATGGTACTTATGTGGTTTTATAATATGTAAAAGCTATATATTATGTATATCAAAACCTTTGAGATTTTTTATCACATAAGATCTAGGAAATATTGAATAATACATACACCAACAATGTATCATGTACAAAATATATTAAAAATATCCTTCATGGGGAATTACATAGGTGGTTCTCTACTTGTATTGAATTCATAATTGATTTTGATGGATAATGATCCCTATTATGAGGATCATTCAGTGAAGAACATAGAACATAGAGATAATTTCATATGGAATAAGACAAATCACAGATTCAACAAACTATATTGAAATCATGTGTACCAGAAGGGTACATGGGAACCAGAGAAATCCGTGAAAAAAATTAACCCATATCTTTTAAAACTTATAATTTAAATCTAAATTTCAAGGTATAAATTTCATAAGGGTTTAAGAATTTAATGAAAACTAATTTTCTAAATATAATTTTGATTCTTATAATTATTCCATGTAGTATAAATCACATACATCACATAAAGAGACCAAAAAAACAATATTCTCAAAAATTAATAATGATATATTACATTGAAAATAAACTTATATGAATAAAAAATATAAAAATGGAATAATAATAGAAAATTTTTTATTTAATATATGAGAATATTGATATGCTTGATCCACCAAAATGACAACACTCTGAAGAAATTGTGATAAAATAAAACATAATGTTAACAAATCTATATTCATTTTGAGGATATAAATGTATATAACCTTCAAGGAAAATTAAAGAGATTGATAAATTAATTTTATAATGGGTATTTATAAAAATTATATAACCTCTATAACCATAAGAAATCAGATCATTGTTATAATAATATGACCATTACAATAGAAACCTTGTCATAGGAATAATAATCTGATATTTAAAAATAGTAATATGAGAGTTAGAAAAGTATCCTCGCCTATGTAAGTGTAAAATAATATTTAAGTATAATATAAAATGAAAAGATGAAATATGTATTTCATGGTACAAGAGAATAAATCTCTTAAAATTGTAAATTCAGTGTTGGTATTTTTGTAAAACAAAAATGTTTTAATTTCAATCTTATAATGAATATATTAATTAAAAACATTTTTTCCTTAAATTGGATATGTAATGTAATATTATATTGTTTAATAATTGTAAAATAATTTTATGTGAACATATATAATTTCCCAAAGGGTTATTAAATCAATTATAACTTCACAATCGATATTATTTGAATAAATAAGGATTTTATTTAAAAATTAAATTTCTTATAAATATAAAATTATTTTAATGGAATGGATTTTATTTATTTAATATACATGTTTATAAATTTGAAAGGTGAATTGATTGGTATTTTTAAAAAATGTTTGAATATTTGGAGAATACTAAAATATGATAATTTATGGTATTTAATATTATTGACCAGATAAATTAGTTTTGAGACATGGATTATATAAGAACACATTAGTTGTTATTCATAAGATTTAGTTACATTAAATAGTCCTAAGAATAAATACATTTAATATTATTAAATCATATTAGTAAATTATTGAATAATGTATTCAAACCAGCTCTACTAAACTTTTACAAACCACACGTCACCACTGATTCACCTCACACCATCTAAGACTTGAAACATTACAAATATCCTAAAAACACTCTCCCACCTACTCACACCACATAACAATTCTACTAGTCTCACCAAAAGACCAATTCAATTCTTATTAACTTGTCCGTTAATGAAGAGATATTCAAGAGGTAACATACTCAAATGGCATCTTTTTAATTCATTTTTTTCTCCATTGTTTTCCTCACCATGTTTATCAATCATGAATAATAACTACAGAATAATCTTTATTCTATAATTTTATATTTATAATGAAATATATTCCATTTTACCTTTTCAAAAATCTACTTATTTAATTGAAAATGAAACCATGCTCAACATAATTACAATTAACAGGCTTCATGGATGATGATTTTTCATTTCCCACTAATTCTTTCATGGATGGTTTAAATGAAATTATATCTTTTCGAAACAAATTCATTATGTTAATAAGATCTTTTTTCACATTCCATAAAAATTTTATGTCCATGTAATTAAATAAAACTCATGAGTTTTATATGTATGATAAATAAACTAAACATTTGTCATTAACATTTTAATAAATGAATCATACACATGTTTGAAAACAAAATGGTATATGTGAATATTTAAATTTTAGGAAGTGAATCAATACCATTTCATTTTACATCTCAATTTGTAGTCCAGTTTGAAAAGAAAATCCGTAAATATATTCAAATGTGCTGACCAATAATCCATTAAACAAACACTTCCAAAATAATGAAATTGAACATTATAAAAAATCTAAATGGGAATAAATTAAATTAATAAATTTATATTAAATAAAATATATGTGTAATAGGTTTTTATGTAATTATTTAATCAATGCTTGTTATCTTCAACATTAAATTGATGTTCATAATGCATTCGTACCTAAGGTAAATGATCTCTATGAACCTCTATATTTTCAAAATATTATGCACTCTAAATATCTCCCTTAAACTAAATTAATCTCTTAAATGTTCTTATATAAATATTTTATATTCTATAAATATATATATCCCAAATATATATAAAATGGTTTTTTAACATTTCATTGATGGTTATATACTATTTATAAATATTACCTTCTCAATTCCATTAAAAATATGATTGTATTGAATATCTCTGTCTTCATTTCCTATTTTAATGTAAAACTCAAATAATTATTCTAAAATTTTAAAAAAAAATTGATTAAATTTTATAAATATAATTATTTTATATCAATTCTTGTATTTTTGGAATCAATATGTTATTACACTCTTTATAGACACATTACCCTTTTCTTTTAAAGTTCGCTTAAGTGACATATTTTCAAAGGTACTTAAACAATATTTCCAAATCTTCACTTAGTTTGGACACAATTTATCATTATATATGCTTATTATTCCATTATAAAGGTGAAATAATTTTTTAATTCTCACTTTCATGGAAACCATTGTGATAAACCCATTGGTTATTCCCTATGACATGATAATGACACCCACTTCTTTTTATGGGTGTGTCTTATGTTTACGCCTTATATTTGACTTATTTATTAGAAGAACATATTAAATTAAATATTATAATTGGTTGACGAGATATTTATCAAATTAATTTTATTATTTTTGTTTCTCATGAGACATTATGTATTTTTTAGGGTGTATACCTAATCCAGTATCGGTCTATTTTCACTATATTATATCTTATTGGAATTTAGAATTGAATCGTGTTTATTTCATGTTATATGTTGTACAATTATTTGTATAGGTCTGTGATCTTATGATTCCATTTTCTATATGTTATTAATCTATATGTTTTCTCTTGATCAATCCCTTTATTGTAACGATGTTATATTTACAAACCCAGAATTAATTTGTTTATTTTTGTGTTTATTAAATTAATGGAAATTTTAGCTCACTCATTATATATATGTGTTAACGATGTTATCCTAGGATTTTTTGATATCTCAAAGAATCTTAATTGATCATTATGGAGAAAAATAGAAAAAATTTGTTGTATTCTAGATTAATATTGCATAATTATGTACCTATTCTTCCAAAGACACATAGCTTGTGTATCCAAGATATTAATTTAACATATATTTATGTTAATAGTCATGTAATAATTTGTGTGAATTTCATGGTTAACAATAAACTCCATGAATTATATTAGGCATATATGGTTAACATTACGTTATTATTCAATCAAAATACATGTTTTTTGCTACTCAGGTGGGGATAAATCATTTAATGTTACAGGAATAACTTATATTGTGTTCTCCAATATTAAAAAATGGTGAAATCATTTCTAATTTAATAATATTTTGTTTTATTATTATTATTCATAAATTTTCTTTATTATTAATGGTTTTGGTCAAATGAAATAAAAATAAAAAATTATACTTTTTATTATTTTTTAATAGTCATCAAAATATAAATTTAACATAACCATGGTTGTAAAACCATTGTAAATTTGAAGTAGGAATATGGGGAAAATAAAACCAACCATATACATTTGAACTTAAAAACATGAACATAATGTTTAAACATCAAAATCTGGAGCAATGACATAAAACATGGAAGTACATAAGGGATAGATCATAAAATAACGTTAATAATGATAAAATGGCATGGTAATAAAACATGTAATTGTGTATAACCATTAAGCACATGATATGATTTCCATATTAGCCAAGGAGTTGCTGTCAAGACCATATTAGTGGACAAAGTCCCTTTCTGAATCGAGTTCACTCCTTGTTCAAGTCCTGTATCACGGAACCGGATTAACTTACCATTCCAACCATGTCTATCTCCTTAGATATAAATCTTTACCCAATTAATTGGATGGATATATAGGTCCCACCCATCTCATAATTAAATAATTCTTACGTTTTCCACAACATAAACATAAATCCTTCATCATAACCCAATGAATAAAATGGGTTTCATAAACATCATCCCATCATAAAATAATCCATATAAAACAAATGGATATCATTTCATCATAATAAAAGTGAAACCAATTAAATAATAGAGACATTATACTTGAAACATACATATATGAAATAATCCCATCTTATACGAAAAATGGTTATGATAAAACACTTGAAATGAATTCTTGAGGAAAATATCCTTTCTTCTTCAAAATCATTTTCTTTTAAAAAAATGAAATAAAATTTTAAAATAATAGGATTTTGTCGAAAATAGTCATTAAATCTTGTAGAGTAAGCTTCATGAAAATAAGGTGTTATGAAACCGGAAAAATCCGTTCATGGTGTATAAGTTAAAAAAACATTCTCCTCGTACTTTTTCCAGAAAAGTCAAAAAGTTCATTGTATGGTAAACAAAAGAAATATTCCATCCATATGATGTGGTAAAAGTCAAAAAAGGATAAAAGTTAAATTAAACATATATGGAAGAAATTTAAACATTTTATGAACACTTTTTGAGGACATATGGACATGGATGACAAACATAACCCCAGTAAATACTTACGAATAAACAATCTCGGATAGAAATGAGATTGGAATAATTGTCCCTTACCTTAGGTCTGATATGCTTCATACATATCCGAACTTCCTATATAATGATTTAAATAATGTCATTTACTAACTAAATAATCATACTTTTTGTTATGATGTCATATATGGTACACTTATGACTTTATATTACCCGTTCTTTTGTAAATTCCATGTTAAAGCAGCGTTTTGGGTAAAATCATTTTATTTATTGTACGTGTTTAGACTTGTTGTTCATGAAATTATTATTACATATATCATGATTTAATTACTTCCGGTATGGAAATCATGGTTTATATATCATATATATTTATTTTATATATATATAATAGATAGATGAATGAAATGAAATACACCGTTCATGGAGACGGTTGGCCGTATGTATGCATGAATGATGTTTTCCATTCCTTATTGACTTCAATATAAGTAAGTAGATGACATATATATATATATATATAAAGTAGCTTTATAATGTCATATATTTCATTATTATTCATTAAATATACTTTATAATCATTCTTGAATGGTTAACATGGACAATGAATCTCATCGCGTCGTGGAGACGGTAATCCATACGTACGCACGAGAAATGATATTGTCCCCATATTTATTGAATTGAATTGGAGTGGATGATATAATATCTCAGAATCAGTATTATGTTATAATAAATATATATATTTATTATTTACACCATTATACCCATCCAAGTAAGGTGGTGATGGAAAAACCGATTACACCATGGTGTGGAGACGATATTCCATACGTACGCACGTGCGGTGATTTTGTTTTCCGTAGGATGGATAGAAGGTGAAATGGGGTTGTTTCATATTTATAATAAAATATCAGTATATTAGGGATGCTGATTTTATTACTTTATAATGAAACTACTAAAGAAGAATAAGTTTAATAAAAAAAGAAAACATGAATGAATCGGTAGAAGAGATTACATCTTCTTCGACGCACCACTTTTAAGCTTCCTCATAAGGCACTAGAGTTGGTCTTTTGAGGAGACCAGAACCTATATAATGTTTCTAGGGAATTTTAGAAGGGAAATTGGCAGGGGTTGGCCGAGATTGAAAACTCAAAATTCGTTAAAGGGAAGAGGGAGGTGGTGGCCTTTTATAAGGGAGGAGAGGGGAGTTTAGTAAAAACATAAAATATTATTTTATAATAAAATCATATTCAGTTTATAATGGCTAAAAAGAGACTTATTTCGAAGATAATTTTTGGAGGGGTCTAAATACTCCCAACAGATTGGTTTTAGACAAGTTTAGGTTACTGTATTAACCTTATCATTTAGATTTAACTCCAAGTTAAATAATTTAACCTTTACTGTGTCTTCTTTTTTTCTTTACACTATATGGTTAATAAACATACTATAATAATCCAAACGAATCCCAAGTGGTTCATTATTAATATATATAACCTTATCTAAGTAATTTGGCCAAACCTTAGATTTTTAAGAAAAAAATATCAATTAATAATATAATATTTGTTTTAAAAAATATTTTTTGTCAATTTTGACACTATTGGGTAATTGATTTTTTTGAAATTAATAACTACATGATTAGTTCAAACAAAGTTAAATTAATAAATACTAACATGTCATATTAACCTATAAAATTATTGGAATTCATAAAAAGTCTCAAAATAAATTTATTTGGGTATTTATAAAGTCAGTTATGTTAATATTTCATTAATAAGTTAATTATTGCATCATCATTGTGTCATTAATAAATTAAATAAAATAATGTATACAAATTATAAATAAAATACCATTATATAGGAAATACTTGAAGCTTTATAATTAATATTTATAGTCTAATTTATCTTATGTATAACCCTATATTAAAAAAAATTTATTTATTAAACATCAATTTTAACTATTTTAACTCTTCTTTAAATAAAATAATAATAAGTGTCCTAATCAAATCCAAGGGGAAATTAAGGTAATTATTTTATTCCTAACGTTTTTTTGGTCTAATTACACTTATCAAATAGAATTAGGACATGTGTTAAGATAATAATAATATCATTTTTACCCTTAATTGCCATATTTACTTTTAACTGTGGTAAATAAAAGTAAAAAGTTAATATTCACCAAAAATTATTTTTATCTTATTGAACAACATTTTACACCTTTATATTAACCGTGTCCTACAGATTTTCTAAATTACACTCATAGAAGCATTAAAATTAAGTTTTATTTAAATTTTCAAATTCTCCTAGGAGGTGGGTAAAAGTCGGTGAAAAGTTCAAAAAAAATTTATATATCTAAAATTATTATAAAATGACTCAAATGAATTGAATTGAACTTATATTGGTATTATTTATCAATTTTTACCTAAAATAAATTTAAATAAAATAAATAATTATTTAAATAAAAAGTAGGTTTTTAAATAGTAACCCAGTGTTTTCACTGTTCATCAAAAATTTAAAGTCTTCAGAAAAATACCAAAAATTCTCCCTAGGATAATTTCGATATTCCGAATCCAAAAATGAAGTCCATTTTGAATGATAAAATTTATAAAATTTATAAAAGTGGGTATTACTATGCATAACGGCTGGTTTATATAATATTTTATTTACGTATCGTTGTTTAGTGATACTCGGTATTGCGTACAACACATGTTATCGAAGAAGGTATTGATTGCTTGTAATGCAACCCAAGTCAGGGCTACATGTAGTGAAATATCTTTTTGGTGTTGCATATAACATAATCAAAACTTATTTCATTTATACATTGAACAAAATCTATACTTAATGTTGCGTAGAATAATTTCCACAAAATGAACTTCAAATTTTGTATAACCTGAGCCAAGAATAGTGTTGCGTATACTACAAGCTAATACGGTGTTGCGTATAGTACAAGCTAATCTTGGTGTAGTGTATAATTTAAGACATCAAAGAAATTTAAAATAATATATCTCATAAAATTTCAGGGTGTTACATATTCCTTAGAGATCTATGGTGTGATGGTGGAGCATGGTGACATAGTCTCATGATGAGGAAACTCTATCCTAGATAGAATTTGAGAATATCTTCAGAGAATAGTTCTCTCCAGTCATGTTATGATTGGTATGCATAAGAGTTTCTACATCTACAAAAGGGTGATATGATTGTGGTAGAGTATTCATCGCGGTTTAATGATTATTCACACCAATCCCTAGACATGGTACTTGAATTGTTCATTAGCGATCAAATCTTTGATAAGGGATTATGTTGAGTCATCATGGAATAAATACAATCTCATAGAATATCAACTTATCTTATGGCACATCAGTGATCCGTTATAGTGAACAGTTTTCTCATAGAGTAGGCACCAGTTGAGGGAGAAAACAGTCGGAACCAGGTAGTTGAGACCTCATAAGAATGCAACCAACAACATTCACAGGTATCAAATTGGATTAGAAACTTCAGGGAATGATCTCAGGACTCAGGGTCTGGGGTGATGGGCTCCCAGGGAGGTTCGAGTGAGACTTGGGTAGATTGTGTTACTCAATCAATGGTTAGGACATCTGGTATGAGATTTCCTGACTCGTCATAGTGTTAATCAGGATGCAGTCAAGGGACCACTGGGGAATGGGAAGATGTAGGAGAAGGGTTGTCTATATGGTGGAATAAATTAAATAGGGGAAGGTAGGTAAGTAGGAGGTGGTCGAAGGATGACCAATTACCACTACCACCCATATGTGGTCCACCTCAGGCTCAGGGAGCTGGTGGTTATGGACATGGCCAACTACAGGAAATAGAGGCTTATGGACTTGGGGATCTAGGGATGATATGAGGAAACATATATATATATTCCACCTTGTCTACAATTTTTATAGAAAAATGTAAGTGTAATTTATTTCATTCCATGATCCTTGTTTGAGAATCAGATATTCTAGCTGAACTGTTGACTCGACCGTTACACATTGAGAATCCTATGGGAGGATAATTGATGGTCATAAACTAGTACTAACATTGTCTCATGATTATTAGAGTTTATATATTCAGTTGGGATCTCTTAGTAGCGGCATTGAGGCCTTAGAACGACATTCTAGGTATGGAATGGTTAACAATAAGTCATTCTCTGAATTAATATTTTAGGTATAGAGTGTAGTGTGTTTGTAGTGATGGAACTAGGGTTCCTTTATTAGTGAAAAGGAAAAACCAGATGTGTGGAGTGGAATCAAAAATGCGATGATGCAGTCGATTAATCATTAGATGGATAGCCTCACCCACAGTGCAGTGGATGATATGAGTCATCAATTTCCTACATTGGTGGTGGAGTCTAAGGACTTCATTTCTAATGTTGTTCCTAGTTTACCTCCCCATAGGGAGATGAAATTTTGTATTGATCTACACCTAAGGACCACCTCGATATCTTCACCTAAATATCAAATGGCCCCTGTAGAATATTATGAACTAATGGTGGAATTGGAGGAATTAAAGAGGAATGTATTTATGAGACGCAGTGTTTCACCCTAGGCAGTACCAGTTTTGTTTTCCAATAAGGAAGATAGGATAATGAGGTTATTTATAGATTAATAATGCTTAAAACAGGAGACAGTGAAGCACAATTATCCAATACCGAGTATCAAGAACCACTTTGATTACAAAAAAGGGGACAATGTAACTTAAAAGTTGACCAAAGATCAGGTTTTCACTAGTTGCAAGTACAAGATGAGGATATATTGAAGATGGACATAAGATGTTGTTACGGACACTATAAGTACTTGATGATGCAGTTTGGTGTGACAAATTCCCCAGAATTGTTCATGGGACTCATAAACATGATATTTTATCCTTACATAGAACAATTTGTGGTGGTCTTCATTGAAGACATCATAATGTACTCAGCGTCTGAGGAGGAGAATATAAGACACATGGGGATGCTCTTGGACACACTCAGAGAGAACCAGCTTTATATGAAACTCTTGAAGTGTCTATTCTGGATTCAAGAGATCCATTTTCTATGACACGTCATCATAAAGGCTAGAGTCTCTGTGGATCTAGTGAAGGTTTAGGGAGTTCATTCCTGGGTGGCACCCAAGAGTGTTATCGAGGTACAATGTTTCCTTAGGTTGGAAGGATACTATTAGAGGTGTGTACCCAACTTCTCCAAAATGGCAGAACCCATGAGACCTTTTACATGAAATGGTAACCCTTTCTTATTGATATAGAATGTCCAATAGTTCTTTACACAACTGAGGTAGAGGTTAAGAAGTGCCCTCATCCAGAATTTACTGGAAGAAGATGTTGAATATGTGGACTTCTGTGATACATCAGGTACCGGTCTTGTTTGTGTCCTAATGAAAAGGTAAGAGATTATTTTTGATGGTTCGTTCTAGTTGAGACCACATGAGAAGAACTGCGTGACTCATAATATTGAGCTAGCAGTAATTATCATCGCATTGAATATGTGGTGACATTCCCTGTTGGGCGAGTGGTTTATTATTTACTCTATTCACAAGAGTCTCAAGTATACCATCTCTTAGAAGGATCTGAACATGAGATATAGATGACGGATAGAGTTCCTCTAGGACAATGACTTAGAAATTATCTATACTTTTAGTATGGTGAATGTCAGAAGAATGTTCTTGGTAGGAGATCTATTTTGCAGTTGATGAGTGACGAGTTAGAGAAGTTGGACTCATTGTTGATATCCTTTTTGAATGGAGATGGGGCATATTACCATCACTTGATTGATTTAAGCCCTCCACTCTTATAGTGAGTTAGGGAGGTATAGATTGGGGATTCCTACTAAAAGACATTATGTGCTCAATTGTCCCCAGAACATGCTCTATATTGAGAATTGAATGGTGGGGAGAACGTCGTCCGTTTCATAGGGCTCATAGTATTGACAATGTCTTTGATGGAGGTTGTTCTAAGGGATTTCCACACAACCCCTTTGGAGGTACATATAGGTGTGGATAAGATGTACTAGGACCTATGACATCATTTTTAGTGGCCATGGATGAATAAGGGAGTTATAGATTTTATTTCTTGATACCTCACTTGTTAGAAAGTGAAGTCTTGGCACTAGGTTCGATTGGGTTTAGCTCAACCCCATAAGATGCGGGAATGGATGTGGGATGGTATATTGACGGACTTCGTGATGATTTTACCATGTATGTCCATGGGACACAATTCCATATGGGTGATCATTAACTGACTCACCAAGTCATCCTAGTTCTTGTCTAGATGAATGTGGAGTTTAGTGTAGATATTGACATTCTTCAAAATGCAGTAGATAGTTTGAATCCATGGTGTTCCATTGATTATAATTTCATATTGTAATGCTCTCTTTAAATCCTCATTGTGGAAGCGATTTTAGGAGGCCTCTGGGGACCAGTTACACTTGATCCCAACATTTCAACCACATATGGATGACTAGACTGAGTAGACCATTAAGGCTCTGGAGGACATGATATATGTATCAGTGTTATATATTTATTGTAGTTTGTAGGATCTCTTACCACTGGTAGAGTTTTCATACAAAAATATCTATCATTATCCCAAAATTATGGAAGAATTTGAGGCATTGTACGGGTGACCCTGAAGGTCGCCACTTTGTTGGACTGACCCTGGAGAGTTTTCACCCATGGGCCTGCAGATGGTGAGAGATAGTACAAGGAAGGTAAAAATCGTCCAAGAGTGTATGAAGACATCATAGAGCCTTTAGAGGTCATGTGCTGACAGGAAATGGAGGCCTTTGGAGTTCGTGGAAGGAGACCACGTATCCCTTCGGGTTTCAACTCTATGGGGATTATGGATATTTGGACATGATGTCAAAATATCGCTAAGGTTCATTAGCCCATTACAGATATTTTACTTACAATTTATGAGGTGGAGTACCTCTTATCTATACCACTACAATTTTATAAGGTACATGGAATCTTCCATTTCTGCAGCTGAGGAGGTATGTGCATGACCCATCAGAAGTCATCGATTGAGGGGATATGGACATCAAGAATGGGGTGACTTTTTTGAGTACCTTGTGTATATTCAGGATAATTATGAGATGATACATAGTGGGTAGTATATTCTATTATTTTGTGATCAGTGGTAGCATTGAATATATAGGAGATCACATTGTAGTAGGAGGCTCAAATTCATGTTCAGTAACCTCATCTGTTTGTGTAGTCCTTGGTTTGGATTTTGGGGATATAAGTCCCCATGGTGGGGAGAATGTAACGTATCTTATATTCCCATGTTTGGTTTTTGAAAATTATATGGAATTATTTTGAGACCAAACACAAAGACATCGTAGAATTCTGAGGCCCTATTCTCCCAGAACAATTGTTTGGAAAATATTAATCTTTTAAGAGCATGCAGGTGAATTTTTCATGAAAAATTTGGAATAACACTAAAACATGTGCTCGGATCCATAATCCGAGTGAAAAAATATGTTTAGATTAGTGAATTTACCCTAGATGTGACATCAAATTTGTCTTCTTGTGACTTCTATTGAAAAATTCACTGATGGAATAACCGTAAATAAAATTATTTTATAAAAATTATTTTTTTATTTAGTGTAGCTACATCCCCTTTCAATAAGACTTTGTTTAAAAATTATTGGTAGCCTCATAACCCTAAAATTTCTCTAGAGACATGTAGAAAGAACCTCTGGAGAAACCGATGGTGAATGACGATTGATCTTTCCAATGCCTCCCCTCAGATTTGATTAATCAAGGATCGACGATGACAAAATGACCATTATTCATCCGCGACCAATCCAAATCGAGGTATGGAGGTTTTTTTGTGGTTTCCACTTTCCATATTTTCAGGAAGAATATGGGTCAATCCACGAATAAATTGATCTATGATTCGATCATTGTGGGATGTTTTATAATTGTGAGGATTATTTTTGGAGTTTTCCAAATTTGGTAGTTCATTCATTATTCTAACCGAATTGTATTGAGGCCGGCAAAAAAAATTCGATGTCAATTCCTTAGGGTTTTATTTATTCTTTTACGTTCCCCTATCATTCACATTCTTGGTCGTTGGATCCCCATGGTCATTCTTAGACTTTTTGGGTGGCTCCAAACATGATTGTGCACTTGATTTGGAGGGAAACTGACAATAGAGGTCGGGTCATTGTAGATCAGCACCCAGGGACCTCATATATATGACCATTTAGAATTTTAGGTATCAGAGGTCGACTAGTCGCCGGTGAGAGGGAACAATGACAAGTGTCAAGTGTGGCGGTCTGGAGAGGGGAGATAAAGGCAATTCAAGGCGGTGAAAATCAATGGTGGCATCATCGTCGCCGTGGAGCGTGGCGGGCGAGTGCGTGGTAGCCAGTATTTCTAGTAGGAGTGGACCGTGGTGGTGGACACATATTATTTGGCTAGAGACCACATGGATCAAAAGATACAAACATGGCCAGGTGGGCTGCGTGTTGTGGCCTCTACATGAGCCTGCCAGGCCAGGCAGAGTAAGCCATGCCGAGAGGGTTTACCTAGGTCAGACCTGGGGCAACTTGGCCTTTGTTGGGCCACATTTAACCAAGGTGGTCAACCATTAGCCACAATAACTCTAGATTCTACATGAACATAGTATCTAGAGGTGGTCAACCGCAATATCCATTCTGTGTTTGGTCCTGTAGGCTGACCACAATGGTCAGTCCATAGGCCTAGTGAACCCCCTTTTGAAATTTTGAAATACCAAAACATTCAAATTGTAATTCCATTTGATCAGTTGTTTAAGGAGTTAAGACCCTAGAGAAAAGTTTTTAATTTTGTGACTAGTGGTGAGTTTTTATTTTGGAATATTTTTTGTTGAGATAATTTCCCTTGGACATTTTTTCAAGGTTTTGGTATGGTATTACATCCACATTTCTGGACTATAATACCCTCTAGAGGCTATGTCTCAGATTGATTCTAATATCCCTTCCCAAGTCTGTAGTGTGATTCACTATCACCCCCAATAGTGTTGTGGAATCAGTGTAACCTTTGAGAGCTAGTTTTTGGTCCTCCATTTGGTTGGCCGCACCGTTGGGTTTGTGGTATCCCCTAGTGAGTCATGGCACGATCTATGGAATCCCCCTGTTTTTTATGGGCATGATCCCCTACATAGTGGGTTGATCCGGATTGTGTAAGTGGTATCCCCTAGTCAATTATGGGTGTGACCATTGTTTCCCATTATCATTTATGGGTGTAAACCCCCACTCTGTGTTTCATAGTCTTCCTTAACCAATGTCTTCTCATTTGGGTGGGGACCAAATGAGAAATACCACATTGGGAGTGTCTCCGAGGATGTCATGGATCCATGAGTGATTTATCCTATAGTAAGTGTGCTTTGAGAAGAATCATGTTGTTGTTAATTAGTTGCATATTAAATCTTGAAAATGGGGCTTTGATTGTGCATATCAATATATTCTTGCAATAGGTGTTGTAAAAATATACCAATGTGAAATATTTTTTTTTCATTCATTAGATTCTTCTTTATTCTTCATATGATACTTTTTCATATTATTCAATATTGTTTTATAAATTTCCAATTTCTCTATCTTATCCCACATTTTTTCTTTGATTATACTTTTTTTATCATATTCGACTTCTCTCTTCTACTTCCTCTTTGTTCATATGATTCCATCTTATTAAACTAATTTGAAATTGTTCATATGATTCAACACTATTAAGTTGGTTATAATTTGATTATATTATTATAATTGAATTGACCATTTTAACATTGCTTACCAATTTTAATCTGATGAATTTTATTCAAAATAATTTTCTAATGATTTCACCAATTAAACTAGGTTCACCCAATGATCATTATAACAAAAAGTGCTCCTGGTCATCATCTCAAAACCTCACATTCACAAATTTGTATGTATACATCTGATAAGAATTGTATAAATGGTTTCTATTATAGAATTTATTGAATTTTTATTTCTTTATAAACTATCCTCAATACTCCAAACATCAAAAATATTCAACACAATCATTATATCATAACATATACCCTAATGTGGGAAATTTAAATTAGAGATTTCCGTTATTAATCATTCTAATAAAATAATTCGTACCTCACGAAAAATCTCTCCTCATCCAATTTCTTATCCTTTTTTGTCTGCTTAATTTGATAAAATGTAATAGTGAGAACATTTTTCATAAAAAAAATTATTACCCTTTCTACAAATTTATCGTATCATTTGATCATTCATAACGTATAAAGCTAGAAACATCAAAAATATAAATCCAACATCAGATTTTCTTAATTTAAATCATTTCTCAATGAAATTATATGATATAAATTAAAAACATTGAACTCTTTTCATATTCCATAAAATCATCATTTTCTCATCCATTCAATCTTCTAATGGAAAATATATGGGGAAACTTCATAAACATGGTATATTTGATGAAAAAAATTCATCACCATAATCAAATCATAAGATTGATACATGAAAAAAACTAAAAATTCATTATAACTAATCCTCAATGTCATAAAAAGAGATTCCATAAGATAATAATACATGATAACTGTCATTACATTGTAATTCATGCTATGTAAACATTTTTTACCATTATTGGGAGCATCAGATGAATCACTATTAGATTCTTCATTCTATATTATTTGCTATATTGAAATAATGGAAATATTTCTACTTCATTAATAACCACAAACAAACAACATATTTTGAAAAAAATTACAACTAAATCATGATATATGTAGAATAATCACACCCTTTGAATTTATTGGTTGTAACATCAAAATTCATTACAAATTAATAATTCAATATGTGAACATTTCTCTTATTTCGTCCATCAAAATTTTTATCTCTCCAGTTTTTTCTAAAAAATCACTTAAAATTATTAACCCCTTATTGATAAGAAAAAAATTATATAGTAAAAGTGTATAATATCATAATTATCCATCATTTTACTATATTTCCATTAGATCCCTTATCGGTGTAGAAAATAAGTGGATTTCATCAATACAATAATGTTTTCATTTACCAAATAATCTTGATATCTCAATTAAATGAGTGCTCATAAACATTTCTTAAAGGGTTTTATAAATTAATTATTGAATAAATTTACTTATAGAAGTATTTAAATTTTTTAAGATATTACAAACTGAAACTCATTGAACTCACTTCAACAAAAAATTTAAAAATATTAATGTTCAACAATTAGTATATGTCAAATTGGGACAATTTTATTTTTCCACATTTCAAATGTATTTGGTAAATTCAATTTCTACCCCTTTCTATTATGCTCATTTTTTGGTATCAAAGGATGAGAGTATATTTAAAATTAACCTTTTCAAATGACTTGATGATTAATAACATTACATAAATAGAAATATTTTTACGATTTTTAAATTATAGGAGAAACTTCAAATATTTCAAAATTTCTCCCCCTCTAGAAGAATTGAATTATTATATTAATAATGATGAATCACTTTAAATGATACGAATTATATAAATTGTGTTAAAAAATATAAAAATTGATATTTTGTTATGCTGGATTCAAGACTTCAAAAATTACACATATTCTCTAAGGAAGATCCTAAAATGAGTTCTTTTGTGAAATATCTTATGAAAAATTCTAGGATGGAAACATTTATAGCATGTATATCCAAATAATGTTAGACATTACCCCATTATAGGTTCTACCCATGTGTACAAATATCACACTCAATTACCATTTTCGAAAAGAAAATAAAAAATCAACGGTTTAGGGAATAACGTGGATATTTCCTTACTTTGTAATTGAAGCAGCAAGGATAAGATGACTTTCTCAATGACATTACTCTAATTCCACCATTATTTACACATGAACATATGAATTTAAATTCTGATTGAAGTGCTGTTGATCATATAATTTAAATAATTTCTTTATATGTGAAACTTCTTTCTTCAGAATATTATAATGAATTTGTACCACCTGGTGAAACATAATTAATTTTTAAGAACATTTAATATGATTAAATTATTGTACAGTAATTTTTTAGAGTGTGTCCATCTTCTTTATACCTCACACATAAAACTTATTAATATTTCTTCATTATTTTAAGATATTCTAGATGGAAAACTAATAAAAAATCTAGAATTTTTCATAAATTACGGTTTTTATATATGGATTGTTATGAGTTTAATCGTTAATATTTGATCTAAAAAATACAAAACTTTTCATCAATATCATGTATTTTGAATCCAATTTATTCTCACATTTCATATATAAAAAATTATAGGGATAATTTTGTTTTATAATATTCTTTTTCTTACATTCCATGGTTTAATTTCCTTTCATTTATTAATTATCTGGTTATCCATTATTACCATATTTTGATATGAGTCGAGGTGATTATGTACTGACTTTTAGACAACCAATTTTTGTAATTTCGTAGGTATTTTTAGACTTTCTAAAATAAAATAATATTTTACATATTTACCATACACTTTGAGAGCTTCTTCTTGAATTATGGATTTATCCACATTGTTATTTTATTGCATTGTGTCTTTTCATTTATATAGTTGTATCATAAATCTAATTCATAATTTCCAAATCTATTTCACCTCATATATAAACCCACAAGCATTGTGATTCTTATATTTTCTATATATATTATTTGGCTATTCTTTCCAAAAATAATTGAATCATATTAGGGAAGTATTTTCAACATTCATTTTCTTATGATTGTACTCATGGTGGAAGTCTTCTTATCACCTTTAATAATCCATAATTATTTATAATTATTTTTTCAACAAAAAATTTTAATAACACAATATTTATAAACATTATTATAAGAATGGATGGATAATACCTCTTTCATCACAACTTCATGATATGGATTATAAAAATATTTCATGAACTTCTTATTTCATGTTGAAGGTCCTTCAACCTTAAAATACTCCAATGACCATTGTGTAGAAACGAAAACCTTTATATTCTGTTTTTGATATCTTAATATGTGACTTATCCAAATTGGACAACAAAACATCCAATTCATGACATCTTATATTGATTTTTTTTATGATATTGAATCAAAATCACATTCTCTTCAAAATAAATAATTTTCAATTTCATCTTCATATAGAATAACTTTTTAATTTAATAATGATTCCATTTCCATAATGTTCTTGTGTTATACTCCCAATTTCAAATCATTATCATAAATATAATTTATCAAATTTTATTCAGAAGCTTTGATCTTCTCATCAAAAATCTTATTCACTATATCTTTCATTTCATATTCCTTGATACATTTTGAAGAAATTATTTCATGTTACATCATTCTCACATCAAATTCACTAACATATATAATTTGATTTATATATGTTATAAATTTTCCTTTCAGATCCCTCTATATACTATCTACTTCCTCTTCCATTTGGGTGATCTCTTCCTACATACTTTAAAATAATTCCCAAACTTGGGATACTATTTTATTTGGAAAATGGTAAATAATATCTCTTAATATAAATATTTTATATCTTGAGAAGTAATATAATGATGATCATCACCACATATATTCATATATTTTTCTTGAGAAGAATTTGTTCATTATTTTTTTCTTACCCCGTGATCACTTATCTTTCTCAATTCACATGATATAGAAAAGTAATACTACTTCTTGATGGAAAAGTGAGTAAAATACTCATAAAGTTATAAGCCTGATATTAATTCATTATTTTCAAGGAATAGATAATATGCCAAATCTTCTTTTTTAGACAATAAATTTAATTCACATTGATTTATTTTGTCCTTCATTCTTTTGTTCAGCTTAGTCTTGGTATAAATATAATTTTAAACATAGATAAATGATTCTCCAACAACAAATCACATCATTTTTTAAAAACAAAACTAACTAAAATACTAAAAAAATAATAGTTGTAAGATATATAATCCAGCAATGTATATCCTCCCTTTGATACAAATTGATAGGACCACTTTTGAATATACTCCTCACTAAGAGGGGTGAATCAATGTTTAAAACATATCAACTGTTTATAAATTTTTATCCCTTCACCTCTCTGAGCTGTTAGGATATCAATTTTATAGTTCTATTTACCTTATCTTGTGAAAGTATAAAAAATAAAGTTTATATTTAATATTATATTCCTAAATAGTTTGTTACTCGATAAGAGTAGTTATTCTTTTCTTTGTTTAGTGAAGGGAATAAAATATATTCTCTATTATAATGATCATACCATTATACAATGGTTTGGAAAAAACAATCCTTGGTAAAGTTTGAGTACCTAAAATAATGATGGGGTGGAAAATAGTCATCTTCCCTGGAATAGTAGAAATATTTTGAACTATTAAACACATCGAGAGTTCAGTATAATTCCTATAAATATAGTCTTCACCTTTTTTCAATGGAATTGTAACACTGTGAAAGTCTTCTACCTTTTGAGACATAGATAAAATTTCACAGTTATTCTTTTTCTTCTTCACATATTATCTTATTTAAAAACACATCTTATTTACTTTGTTACTTAAAACATATCAAGAAAGAAACATCCTTAAAATTACATCATCTGATATTCTCTATCAATTTGTGTGTTTCGGATGATATCTATCTTGTGACTATTTGATAAATATTCATCTTCTTCATAGTTATAAAATAAATTGGATCTTTTTTAATTTTCCTGTCATCAAGAAAATGATCCATCCAATTAAACCACATGATCTAACTATCTATTTCAGTAAATTTGGTTTCAGTTCATTGGAACCATTTTCTCTTAATCCTTTCACAAATTTTCAACCAAAATAGCTCGTTCAAAATGATTGTCTATAATTTTCATCATAAATTTTCAGCTGATCCCACCTGATGTAAAATTTTTTTCGGTGACATCTATTTGATACCTATGATCACAAATTCCCTATAAGTTTCCAACTTTTTAATCGTCAACCAAGATTTTCCCTTTTTAGGAAATTCATTCTTAAACATTTTCTTTCAAAATATTATACCTTATCTCTATTTGAACCCAATACTTAAACACCTTACCTTTTTCATGTGTGAAGAGTACATATGAATTTTGGGTTGTTCTAAAACCCATTTATGTACGTGATATTTTGGGGGTAAATCTATGAACTGAAATATATTTTTTCTCTTGATGATTTTTTTTGATACTCCCTCTAAAAACATTTCATAAAAACATTATCAACACTTCTTGAGTATTATTGAACTTGTTTAAATTTTTCAGCTACTAAATCATTCTACAATATTTATCTAAATTTAATGAGAATAGAAAAATATTTATTGATTTTATGAACATTGATGAATCATCTTAGAGTCATATATTTTGATAAATTTATAAAAACATTAAAGAAAACATTTGAACTGGGAAATAATTACACCATTTATTGTTCATCTAATTGAGCTTTATTCATCGATACCACTTTTTTCATCCAATAACACTACTTTTTTCTGATATAAATTCTTTCACCTATTACCACATTTTTTGAATAATTCCACTTTGTTTTTCCAATTACGCATTATTCATATAATTCTAATTTTCCATTTGATTTAAATTTGGAAATTGGATTTCAAATTTTTCTTTTAATTCCACATTATTTTTCGGATTCCACATTGTTTTTATGTTTCCACTTTATTCAATTGATTCAACTTTTTTCATCTTATCAAACATTATTCGTATAATTTGACATTAAACAGAATATTATGTATAATTATTTTTATACAAAAACATCATCTTATGACTTAACCCATTAACCAATGTTTCATTAAATATCATTATAAAAAAAATTGTTTCATTATCTTATAAAAACGTTCTCTTCCCAAAATCATAATGGTTTTTCAATAAACGTTATAATAAATTTGGATCATACGGACTTATATGGATTTTTATTTCATTAGAAAAATTCCATAGTTCTCCAAACATTATAAATAATCAACCCAAACTACATGGAATCAAATTTACCCTTGTGGGACTTATGGAAACTCGATATTTTTTTTACGCAGTATTCTTGGAAACTCTTTCAAAACTCTAAAAAAACTCTAATAAACTAATATTATATTGTATTTTTTTTCTCCAGCGAATTCCATATAGCATCTTAGTGAGAAAATTGTGCATGAAAATTAATTTTTCACAATTTTGAAAAAAATCAGGGATCATGAGATCCTTTATAACTCGTGATATTTAAAATATTCAAAACAGGAAAGAAAATCATATTTTTTGAACCAAAATCATTGTCTGATGAATTTTTATGAAAAAAAATTGAAAGATATATAATCATTTTCCTAATCTAAGAAATCATCATATGTTCAGACATCCATGTAACATAAGAAAAACCCTTATGGAAATATTATTTACTTTTTAATATTGGTAAAAACGATCATCTCCATAATCATAGAACATATTTGAGACATGAAGAACATCTCACCATTCATCATACAAAAAACTCAAAGTCTTCAGATGAACGTTCTTAATAAAATAATACACTAGTAACATTGTTGCATTTTCATCAAATCAATATCAACTTTTCTATCAAGCATGGAAACAATATAAAAATATCTTGTATCTTCTATTTTATATCTTCTTCAACATATTAAAATCGGTGAAGTATTTCTATTTTATTAAATTCATTAAATATCAATATAAATTGACAAAAAATACAATTCAAACACAATGTTGGATCAACATTAACAATAATTTATATAATAGTACATCAGAGAAGCATAAGCCTTTAGTTCTTATTCATGAAATTTGAGAAACTGGAATAGCTAATTAAAATTAAAATAGATGTTTTAAAATTCATGTAAGGGAAAAAAATTATATAAATAATATAATCATATATGAGAGTAAAATTGATTATAGATGGGCTTTAAAATAAACTATAGATCTCACATAATAAATTTTTTATCACTATGATTGTGTCAAATTTTAGACATTATTCAAAGTAAATGTGGATTTTTTAAGTATGAAGGGCCTTGAAATTAAATTTTTAGCTATATATATTATCTAAATGTAATATCTACAACAAGAAAATTTCTATGGGAAAATAAAATTCCTTGTGTTACATCCCCAAAAAATCAATAATTATAGAAATAAATTATTCATGTGGAATTTGGAATAATAATTAATGGATGATTTTTATTATAGTACTAAATCCCATTCCCAATGTAAGAATATATTATCATGAACAAATATCTAGATCATTTCACTTACCATGTTAAAATATAACATGATCCACCTTCTACATTGTAGATAAGTCTAGAATATTTGGAATATGAAGAATGAAATTAAAAAATGAAGGGTTTTAGGGAACAAGTTTTCTTGGATTCTATAATTCCAATCTAAAACTCATGAATAAGTTATTTTTACATAAATTAATTTTTATCATTATTTTTTATTTGTTTCTCCCATATAAACCTTTCAACTCTATGATAATGGAGTGTTTACCCCCATATATATTGTTTGATTGGAGAAAATCATTAATTAACTTGAGTTTTTCTTTCAATATATACATTTTTTATTTTCATTATTTCTCCTTAACAAGTAGGTTATGGTAATATAGAGGTTCATATCAAAATTTCAATTTATATATGTTGCAATAAGTTATTATTCCCATGAAATTAATTTTTTTTCACCACTTCAACACTTTATCCATCAAATGATTGATTTAGAGATATAAATGGGGATTGGCATGTGATTGTGGCCCTGAGGAGTATGGGAAATATTTATTCAGGGAAAAATGATGCCTTTTGACTTGACTAATGTGATTCATGAGGCTGGGAAAAACTAATTCATTGAATCACTCAGCTGGTTAAGGTGTTATTTCAATCTCCCACATAAGAGGAAACATTCTTGATTTATTGTGATTTCAAGTATTCTATGGATGAAAAAGAATAAATAATTGTTGACTTTGTGAATTATACTGAATGCATTCACTATGGTAGAATGAGATTTGGAAAAAATATAAAATTATAAAGAAGTAAATGTTGGTACTATACTCTAGAAAACACCTTTAATCTTCTCACATTCATTTCAATTTCTATTATTCTAATTTAATTGTTTCCATTCTTTTCACACACAATACCCCCTATTATATTTGATTCATTTATTAAAATTAAAACATCCTCAAAAAAACATATGTTAGAAAATAACATAGATATTTTAAAAAACATATCCCTAAGATACAAACATTGTTTTAATAATACTACATTATATGAGTAATATAAATATTATTCTAATAGGATAATTATTATAATATGTTATAATTTGTGTTTATTTCTAGTGAGACATGAATTTATTTCATTATTATTCACACTTTTTGTAAGTTCTTTAATTTGTTTCATCGACATAGAAAATTAAAAAATTATAACCGGTGTTGAGGTCACACTATAAATTAAGTGAAATATTTTCCTTTTATACAAGACAAGTTAGGGTAGTCCACAATTCTAGTTTCATTGGGTTACATAGAGAACACCCTGAGGACATCAATAATGAAATTTAATGTGATTACCATTAAACTTATCCAAGGAACCTATGGAGTCTTTTGGGTAATTTAAATATATTAAAAAAGTGTAATTTGACCAATCTAATACACTGGTATTCCCTCCAAATTCTATGGAAGAGATATTTGAGGTTGAGAATTCATATTAAGACTATGTACTCACCAACCATTCCAGCTACCTCCAAGAGACCTTCCCTGATGTGTAGGAAATCCAAGATGAACCATACAAGGGATATTTTTTATTAAATTCATTTTATAAATATTTAACTATTAACAAATTAATATCCAACATCCCTTATACTATTAATATAGATATACCATAACTATTACATTCTATAGATTTTATATAGGAAAAAGAAACAATTTATATTATTAAAATCAACAAAAATTGTAGAATAAGGTGTTCTTTCCACTGAAACAAATGTGGAATTACTCTATTCATAAGCACAGACTATTTTGTTAAATATGATCATGAAAATAAACTACATCCCATCATGAAATTCCGGCCCCCAATATCCACTACCACTTTTCATGGGGAATAAGATGTGGGGTACCCCAATAAAATATACCCACCCCAAAACCAAGATTTATACCATGTCAAGGTGATTTGAGACAAATCATTGATGAAGGGGATCTCAATAGATGGTCAATCTGTAAGAAAAATAGGAGAAAAAGGTAGTGTTGGATCAGATCACATGAGCCAAATCATATTGTCCAATAATTTTATAATTAATTTATCAAATTCATAATTTTTTCTATATATTGAAAGAACCTAATTAATTACATTATATCATTAATTTTTTATAAAAATTATTTCTTTAAAATTCAAAAAAAATTATAATATTATTAAGGAACATTTTTGAAAATCCCTCTATTATTGACACAATTAAATAACCTACCCTAACATATGGCCCTTTTATATGCCCCTAGAATCCAAAAATATAAGTTTTTACACCATATTATTATCCGATTATCCTTACATACCTTATTCATGAATATTTTTCATCTTTCTATTGAAAAAAATTGTGTGAGATGAAATTCATGTGGGATTATTTGGAGGGTATCTTCATTATTAAAATGATGTTGCTTTGTTTTGTCTTTTTTTGTAAGTCTATTTATGAAATTCATTAAAATCAGTGGAACCTCTATTTAACCAATAAAAATATTTAAATAATATGTATTTATTTATATGAATAATAATATGTAGAATATTACATGGTTATCCAACTTTTATCATTATCGTAACCTCTATCAAGAAAATAATTCTTTGGATATCCAGATTATATATAAGTGGACTAAATGAAAAACATTAATTGAGTAACCAACGAGAAATTTTTTCATTATTATTTTAAGATTCAAACATCCTCTTTATACCTTCATATTTTACATCTAATCCACCCACATTAAACCATACAATAACCCTATCGCATCCTTATGATTTTTTGAGGATATTGGTTCCCTAAATAAGAGAAAAAAATCGTAGAAATTTTATGTTTACACATTTAGGAGTTTAATATGATTATAATTTTTTAAATATATTTTTATTGATGATGGAAACATATCAAGTACAAATTTTTTAATTGTGTATGGGTATAAATTAAAGGATGAAATAAGTTTTATGAGAATGAATGAAAATAAAGGAAGAGAGGACATATAAAAATACAGATAATTGAAATGATTATTCATGAAGAAAAATATATCATACATATTTGTTGAAATTAAATTAAGAACAATAATATCTTTCACTTTAATTGTTTTCCATGTATTTTTCTAAGTGCGAATAGAAAATAAGTTTGGGTGAGTAAAAGAATAGATATATTTTTTATTTTTTTATTACTATTATTTATTTATTTCCCCACTAATTTAACATTACAAATCCGTTTAATATATAATTTATATATTATACATTTTGAATCATATTGTAAAAAAACAAAATTTGTGATTTTTTTTATTTAATAATGTAATAACATGGTTCTTTATTTTGAGGTATGAGTTCTTTCTTTTCTCTTTTCCTTAAGTGTTTTTGAAAAAAATATGGAAAATGGAGAAAAAGCGAAAATTTTGGAAAATACACGCTATGTACTTTTCCACACGCCATGTACTTTTGGACGTGTGGTATGAGTACACGAGGCATGTTTCTATGTCGCCAATGAAGGGTGTAGAAACCGACTACACACCGTGTAGTGGTCCCTTACACACCGGGTAGTCAGTCTGTAGGCGAATAGTAAGGCGGTGGCCAATTGTGTGACAACACATGTCATGTGCTCGTGAAGACACGCAATGTAGTCATGTAGGTAGGTGAACAGTGTCGCGCTGGTGGGAAGCTGCAAGAGGAACAGTTTAAACAAATGGTAAGTACATGTTGTGTACTTTGTTTTTTCGCTTAAAATTTGCAGTAGCCTCCCATGTTCACATGGAAGGCTTATAACGGGAAGATGGAGCTTGGGAGAGGAGGTTGAAGCATTGAAGATCCGCCGAGCGCACCTCTGGAATCCGTTTCCACCTCAGACGATCTCATTAGAACCACGTGGGTAAGCCCTCCCTTCTCCTTAAGCATTTCATGATAATTATTCCCCTAATGGGAGTTATTTAAGTTTAAATGGAGTTTCTTCTACGTCAGATCTACGTCATTCTTGGCCGTTTCTAGAATCGACGTTCACGTATAATGATCATTGGCATTAAAGCTTGGTGGATTGGTGTTTATTTCCAACTGTTCTGCGTTTTGTGTGTTTTTGAGCTACGAAACCATTTGTGGGGTGTCGTGTGGCTGAGGTCATAGCTATATTAAATACCTAGAATTATATAGGTGATCAAATAAAGTTGTAAAACTGTTGTTTGGGATCAGTTCTTGAATCCATAACCACCCTAGGGGGTGCGTTCCTCTATTTAGCCGTTTTTTCCAGGATACACGGGGGTATGCCTTGTTTATTTTATTCCTTTAATGTAATTATTGTAGCATTTCCCTGATAGGAATTGCTTGTTTGCTGCTTGTTTACATGTTGGACTTGGCCCGGTTACCTGTTTAGCATGAGGGCAGTGTTTTGATTAGCCTATGGGAATTGTACTACTTAGCCTGTGGGCAACTTCTTCTGTGCCTATGGGCAGCTGATTATGTACCTGTGGGAGACACTTCTTACACCTGTGGGAAATATCCATATGCCTCTGGGTAGATTCTTGTGTTTGGATTTCTCATTACCTGAGGGTAGGCATTTACGTGTCTCAGGACATTGGCTTTTTTACTTAGAATATTCATTGTGGTTGTTTTCTAAATAAAATGATTAAATGGATATTAAAATGGCAATATAACTTCTTAAGTTAGTTACTTTCAGTACAGCTAACTTTTTTTCATTTTATTACTGCACACTGTTGTTGCATGATTTCACACAGTTGTGCACGTGCCTTTGGTGGGTGCCTACTGGGATTTATTTCTCACACCCTGTTTGGGTCATGCTTTTTGGACCAAACAGAATACGTTTCTGCAGGTGTGGATAAGGGAAAGGGTCCTTATACAGGTACATGATTGCTGCTGAGGTGTAGGGTAGCATGGAACTAGGCTTAGGCTCGCGATGCTGCTATCTGTTCTGTTTTTCTATTTTGTACCTGTACTTTAGTTGTATTGTATTGACCGTGTTTCAAGTTTTGGCAGTTTTATTGAATAGTGACACGATACATCTTCATATATGTATATATGACCGCTGGTTTCCCTTTTTGTTATTAGTTATTCATTTCAGTTACATATACTGTTGATTCTTCCGCTGGTGTTGTATGTTTTATCCTGTATTCCGTTGCGCTACACTTTGACAAATTAGGGCATAGTTTCCCCCCTATCTGACCTAGGCCCTCACTGCTAGTCGGAAGCCTCTGGCATTTGGGGAAATGCGCTTGAATTCATGTGGAAAATCGGGTTCGGGCCACCGTTGAGTGGCACCCAGAACTGGGACGTTACAAAGTGGTATCAGAGGGGTTCATTTCTTTGACTTACTATTTGGATCCTTAGTCAGAGATAGGACGGGAACGGTAGTTGGTAATAAGATTTTCCTGGGCATAGATTACTCGTGTACAGGGAAAAGACAATTTACCTTGTATTGCAATTTTACTGATTTTGAAATTTACAGTTGATATGATTTCACCATTGGGTGATGCACATGTGATTGTGCTGTTTATATTTTATCAATGGGTTCTATTTAGTTGCAACCTAATGAGATGAGAGTATTCCATCTCATGCATCATTTAGGCACATTCTAGAAATCACATGCCATGCATAGTTTCATGCCATGTAGGTGGATTAAAAATTTCATGTTGTTGTGATAGTTATTGTGCTAAAAAAAAGCATGCTTTTGTGATAGGTGCTTTGATAGATACCTGCTATTTGATAGGGTATTATTGTGTGAGCCTGTTTATTAAATGGACGCCAAACATTGGTTTTTGGGGAGTATGGGCCCCCATTTACCAGAATTGTGTGGATAATTGGCTGTTTGTTTTGTTATAACACAGATAAGATTTCAAACTATGATTTGTGGAGAGTATGGGCCCTCACGGATCGAAATTTGGCACTTAGGTGTTTCTTTTTAGTATTTTCTGGGCTCCGGAGAAGTTTCTGAGGCATTCTGTCCGGAATAACCAGAATATATGCTGTGTAATACTCTAGACACGTCGTGTATGTTCTTCTGTTCAGGAATAAAAATAAACTTTGAGTACGCACCGTGTACCCTGAGTACACGTCGTGTAGTCTCTTCCCGTGTCCTAAACCATGTGGGTGGCGACACAGGGAAGGGAAATGCTTGGGGAGAACCCATCGTGTAGTTCTATACACACCGTGTAGAGTGGACCCGGTGTCCACCGTGTAACCAACAACACGGGCAGATGAAACCTTGAGATGAACACACCGTTTTAATGAATAACACGACGTGTAGTGTGACTTGGGGACCCGGTCTTGTAACTAATAACAGAGGTCGGGGAAATCCTTTGGTATACACGTTGTGTGTGTATGGAACATCTTGTGTAGATTGAGCCGGGTATCCGGCCGTGTAACTAACAACACAGGTTGGTGGAGATCGTCTAAGAACACGCCGTGTACCTGTAAAACACGTTGTGTAGTCTTGTCCGAGGATAGACCGTGTGGAGTTTGCTCAGTTTCTGGGAAACAGAGTGATGTAAATGCCATGTGTGGGTGTAACATGTCGTGTAGTGTCAAGAAGAGTATACAGCCATGTCACAAGCAACATGGGGAGTTGGAAATAACACCATACATGCCCTATAGATGATATACACGCCATGTAGTTTTGTTTAATGGGAGTCGTGTGGATTAGTCGTGTAGAAGGACCCGAGAAGGGAAGGGAAGTCAAGTACACACTGTGTGGTTAGTATACATGCCGCATAGTCTTGATTAGCAATTTTGAATGCCTTCTTCCTCATGTTCCCTTTGGGGTTTCTTAATTTTTTTTCATTTTTAATCTTGTTCTAAGGTGTTCGTTTGACCTTGTAGAGTCATGCCGCATTTACTGTAACACCCTGAGATTTTATGAAAAATATTCTTTTTAATTTCATTAATGTCTTGTGTTGTACGCTACACCAAAAGGATCTTGCACAACATGCATCCATGACTTGCCTTTCATTACACGCAATCACGACCTTCCTTGATAGCGTGTGTAGTACGCAATACCGAGTTTCACTAAACAACGATATGCTAGTAAAATATTATTAAAACTAGCCGTTATGAATAGTAATAACCACTTTTTGAAATTTTGAAAATTTTATTTTTCAAAATGGACTTCATTTTTGGATTCGGTATATCGAAATTAGCTTAGGTTGAAATTTTGGTAATTTTCGAATAACTTTCATATTTTGATGAATAGTGGAAATTACTAAATTTTAATTAAAAACAACTTTTTCAATCGAAATAATTAATAGTGATAAATTATTAATTTTAGTGGTTTTAATGTATATTTAGAATATATTTTTACAATTTAATACAATTATGTTCATTTGATGTAATTTCACATTTAAACCACTTATAAACAAGTTTCAATCTTTTGATAGTTATTATCTCTTAAAAACACGCTATTTGTTTTGACGATGGGAATTAATTTTTAAATTAGTTAATGCAACTGATATGTTTTGAATTTGGTAAAATAGACATCATTTTTGAGTTCATAATATCAAATATAGCTTACGCTTAATTTTTGGTATTTTTCTAAAATCATTCAATTTTTGATGAATAGTGAAACCACTAAGTGGTAGTTAAAAAAAACTGAATTTTTCATAAAAATTAATTTTACCGCTTCTGTGAGTGGAATTTCGAAAATCCGAGAGACATGGTTATTATCAAGGACTAAAATGTGGTTCAATGAGATGAAAATAATTTTTGGTGAATAGTAACTTTTGACTTTTTTTACCACGGTTAAAAGTAAATAGGGTAATTAAGGGTAAAAATGATATTATTATTACCCTAACACATGTCCTAATTCTATTGGATAAGTGTAATTCGACCAAAAACAAACTTAGGAATAAAATATTACCATTTAGGCCCACTTGGATTAGATTAGGACATTTATTATTAATTTATTTAAAGAAGGGTTAAAAGAGTTAAAATCAAAGTTTATTTACTAAAACATTTTTAATATGGGGTTATACATAATCTAAATTCGACTATAAATATTCCTTATAAAGCTAAAACGAATTCCTAAATAATGGTATTTTATTTGTAATTTTTAGACATTAAATAATTTTATTTATTTATGACACAACGATGATGAAGTAATTATCTTATTAATGAAATATTGACATAATTGATGTTATAAATACGCAAATAAATATAATTTGAGACTTTTTATGAATTCCAATAATTTTTTAGGTTAATATGACATGTTATTATTGATATAATTAACTTTTTTCTAACTTATTATTCTGTCATGAATTTCACAAAAATCAATTACTAAATAGTGTCAAAATTGACATAAAATAGTTTTTAAAACAAATATTATATTATTAATTGTTATTTTATTCCTAAAAATCTAAGGATCGGCCAAATGACTTAGATAAGGTTATATATATTAATAATAAACAATTTGGGGTTTTTTTGGCTTCTTATAGTAAGTTTATTAACCTTATATTTTAAGAACACAAGAAGACACGGTAAAAGTAAAATAATTTAACTTAATGTTAAATCTAAATGATAAGGATAAAATAGGAACCTAAACTTGTCTAAATTCTATTGGATGAGAGTATTTCGACCCATACCCACCTTAGCTTAGAAATATATCAATTTGGAGCTATTTAAAACCGAACTTGACTTTATAATAAAATAATATTTTTAGTTATTCCAAAGGTGCCCCTCTCCTCCCTTATAAAAGGGCACCTCCTCCCCCTCTTCCTCACACCACATTGAGCCTTCAAGCTCGGCCAACCCCTTCCACTTTCTCCTCTCCACTTCCTTAGAGACATCCTAGAGGTTCTGGTCTTCTTCAAAGAACCATTTTAGTGCCCTAAAAGGAGGTCTCAAAGAAGCACTTCAAAGAAGAGGTAAAGCCCATTACCGATTCTTTCATCATTATTTCTTGTCTCATTATGAAGTAATATCATCAGTATCACTCATATACTGATATGTTATTATAAGTATGAAACAATCCTAATTCACCATCTATCCATCATACGGAAAACGAAATCACCGCGCGTGCGTACGTACGGAATACCGTCTCCACGTCGTGGTGTAATCTGTTTTTCCACCAACACCTTACATGGATGGGTATTATGGTGTAAAGAATAACTATACAAAGTTATTATAACATCATAATTATTCTGATATATTGTATCATCCACTCCAATTAAATTCAATAATTATGGAAATGATATCATCGCTCGTGCGTACGTACGGACTACCGGCTCCACGACGCGATGAGATTCATTCTCCATGTTAACCATTTAAGAATGATTATAAAGTATATATAAGCAATAATAATGAAATATATGACATTATAAAGCTACTGGATTTATGTGTATATATATGTATTTCATCTACTTAATTCCACTCAATTCAATAAGGAAATGAAAACAGCGTTCATGCGTACGTACGGCCTACCGTCTCCATGAACGGTGTATTTCTTTCCATTTATCGATCCATTATATATATGTATATTCTGAATATATATTATTTATAAATCATGTTTTATATTCTATATTTAAGTAATAATGATCTAAGTAATCATATGAATAATTACAAGTTAAAACATGAACGAAAAACGAGACGATTTTACCCAAAACGCTAATTTAACATGAATTTACAAAAGAACGGGTAATATAAAGTCATAAGTGAACCATATATGATATAATAACAATGAATATGATTCTATAATAAGTCAATGACATTATTTAAATCATTATACAGGAGGTTCGGACACTTACGAAGAAAATCGGACCTAAGGTAAGGGGAAATATCACAATCTCATTTTTATCTGAGATTGTTTATACATTGGTATTTACTGGGGTGTATTTTATCATCCACATCCATGTTTCTTCAATATGTAATATTATTTCCATCCACCTACAATTTTTTATATCCAATTTTACCCTTCGGTGAGTTTTTAGTAAAAGATATGAAAGGGATCTTTTGTCGTTTTCCGTACGAGGTACTTTTTTTGACTTTTCTGACAAAAGTACGAAGAATGCTTTTTTTAACTTATACGGCATAAATGTATTTTTAAAACATTATTTCCAAGAAGATTCCTTTACAAGTTTTCAAGTTTATTTTTAATCAAATTCTTTTAGTTTAGAATTGTATGACATGTTAAGAAAGGAAAAGTGTTTTTGAAGTAGAAAGGATATTTTCCTCTAGAATGAAGTTCAAGTGTTTTATCAAAATTATTTTCCATATAAGATAATAAAGGGTTCTGTTTTTATCCCTATTATAACATTGATTTGATTATGTTGTGATGGAATTAATTTTTATGAATTCCTTTATCGTATATGAATTGTTTTATGATGTCTTGATGTTTAAGATCCCCATTTTTATTACATGGGTTATGAAATGATGTATGGTTTATGATTTTGTGGTACACATAAGAATGGTATCATTATGAGATGGGTGGGACCTATATCTCCCTCCAATGCATTGGGTAAAGATTTTATATCTAATGAGATAGACATGGCTGGAACGGTAGGTTATACCGGTTCAATGAAACAGGACTGAAATTAGGGTGACTCGGTTCAGAAAGGGACGTTGTCCACTAAGATAGTCTTGGCAATGAGTCTTGACTAACAAGAAATGATTCTCTATGATTATATGTGTATTCCACAAAGTTTCATGTTTTATCTTATGATTATTGTGATTACATTTCACTGCCCTGATTTATCCCATGTTATGAAATTATGATCTCTTTTGCAGGTTAAGATTTCCAAAAGTTATGTGATTGATATTTTTTTGTTTACCCTTACTGAGTATTTGAGCTCACCCTTTTATGTTTACTTTTCCCTAGGATATAAAGAAAGGTTTTAGGTATAAAAAAAGAAGATATTTATGGGAGATGTTGAAGATCTTTCACCAGGATTAGAATATTATATTCCGAGTTTCCAAAGACACTAAACTATTGCGATCCTTGTGTGTGTGTTTTTGTTATGTACTAAGTATTCCGCAAATGTAATGTAATTTCAATGTACGTCAAGATTCGGGTCTCTACAGTTGGTATCAGAGGAAAGGTTTAGTCAACCTTTGGAAACTAGGACACGAAAACGTTAGTGAGATCCCTAGAGATATTTCTAAGGTATGTCTAGGGATGTCCCTAAGGATAAGTATACACATAGTATATATTCCTAGAACTAGGGTAACGATCTTGGAATTTAACCTAAGATGTTAGATATTGATGTTACTCCCCCTTTATTATGATTTTTTCATCTCACACTATTCTTTTTGGGTTTTAGAAAATGGCTGGAAACAAGATGATTCACGATAATGGAGGATATGATGGACAATGGAATGATATTATTCATAAGAAATAAAATGAAATGGGATTTGGAAGTCCAAACATCATTATTATGCCGAATCAGCAATCTCATAATATGATCAATAAAGTAAAATTTGGTAAGTTTCCTGACTCGGCTAATAATAGAAAGATGGAGTTTCATGATGATCATAGAGGAAAGAAAGTTCAATTTCCCCTATGTAAATCATGTGGGAAAAGGCATCAAGGAGAATGTTTCAAAGGAACTGGAAGATTCTATGGGTGTGGAAAATAAGGACACAAATCCAGTAAGTTCAGTGGAAAAGTTTCAGTTAACACCATGGATGAGGTTAATGGTATTTCTACGACATCAACAATGGTTAAATGTTTTAAATGTGGAGTGTACAAGCATTATGAAAACCAATGCCCTAAGGGAATGTCTCATGAAGAGAATCGGTATGGTTGTATGGGTAGTATTTTTGTTGATGATGATGAAGAGACTACACATGATATGTGAGATGAAAGAATTGTTGAAGCTCGGTCAATGGTTTAAGAAGGTAGTGGAATGATTACATGTTTATCAAGTGTAATGTTGTACTATAGAATAAAAATACAACTAAGGATTGTTACACTATTGTCTTTCCTTAAGTTTTGAAAGTTTATGATGAATGGTATGAGTAACAATGAAAGGTTATTCAGATATTTTTGGAAAGTGGATGATATGTGCATAATGAAGTGATAAAGAGAAAATGAAATGTTTGACAGTATTCATGAGCTCATGATTGATATAAGGACTAAGTGATATCATGGTTTGAGTATATAGAATTTTGAGGATTTTGGTATGTGGAAAGTGTTAACGTTTAACTGGATTCATGTTTTCAATAAGGTTCAATGGGTATTCAAGAGAATACATGATTAAGGCTTTTGAATGTTTATAATGTGACCAACAAGACATATCTTATGGTATATGGGGACCAACGATGGTATTAAATCTCTGGTAATCATTTTCACTATGTTAAGAGAGTGGACTGCAGTATTATGGATAAGCATAAAGATTGGAATGGATTATGTTGGACAGAAGTTAGTATTGTTTAAGGATAGAAGTTTATTTCGATATTATTGATGGGATGTTATAGTAATATAGTTTTAGAAAAAGGACAACCTGCAGGACGGGCGATAGCCCATCGCGTCGGACAAGGCTGTGGGAATCAAAACTACAACCAAAGTGCGACTGGCCTTTATCGCCTACCACTGGCCTACAGGAAGACCCTGGTTAGTAGAAACTAGTTTAATTTTATTAAGCGGTATGATATATGAAGTATAAGTTCATTTTTAGAACCATATACGATTAACCATAAGATGGAATTATAACTTTTGCTAACCTTTTGTTTGGAAGAGATGGAATGACCCATCATTCTATCACATGATCTGCTAACACTTCATGAATAACAAATTCAACTTCATTTATTTAAGAGATGATGTGGAAATTGTTCAAGGCACGAACAACAGTGAGATTGTACCAAAATAAAGTAAGTATTTATTCTAATTCAAATTTTTCAACTTTAGGGAAATGATATTGAAAACCAAAAATGTTTTCTTAGTGCTCTTATATCTGATTAATCAGATGGTACCTTAGATCGTCACAAATTTATGGATTTGTGATTGTTGGCTTTTCCATAGCCATGTTCTCTACCACTCTCCATCAGAACATGATGGTTAGATTTCTCTTCCATATCCATAATTTCACCTATGTGGAAACCCAGTGATTAGTTTATTTGGGTGACCGTTACGTTTCATAAAGACTTTTTTTGGTATTCCTTTTTACGATGTGGGTTTCGATTAAAGAAACTTTTGAATAGTAAACCATTTATAACCCCGACAAATTTTGAGGGCGAAATTCATTTTAAGGGGGGTAGAATGTAACACCCCGAGATTTTATGAAAAATATTCTTTTTAATTTCATTAATGTCTTGTTTTTTACGCTACACCAAAAGGAGCTTGCACAACACGCATCCATGACTTGCCTTTCATTACACGCAATCGCGACCTTCCTTGATAGCGTGTGTAGTACGCAATACCGAGTTTCACTAAACAATGATATGCTATTAAAATATTATTAAAACTAGCCGTTATGAATAGTAATAACCACTTTTTGAAATTTTGTAAATTTTATTTTTCAAAATGGACTTCATTTTTGGATTCGGAATATTGAAATTAGCTTAGGGTGAAATTTTGGTAATTTTCGGATAACTTTCATATTTTGATGAATAGTGGAAATTACAAAATTTTAATTAAAAACAACTTTTTCAATTGAAATAATTAATAGTGATAAATTATTAGTTTTAGTGATTTTAAAGTATATTTTGAATATATTTTTACAATTTAATACAATGATGGTCATTGGATTTAATTTCACATTTAAACCACTTATAAACAAGTTTCAATCTTTTGATAGTTATTATCTCTTAAAAACACGCTATTTGTTTTGACGATGGGAATTAATTTTTAAATTAGATAATGAAACTGATATGTTTTGAATTTGGTAAAATAGACATCATTTTTGAGTTCATAATATCAAATATATCTTAGGCCTAATTTTTGGTATTTTTCTGAAAACTTTCAATTTTTGATGAATAGTGAAACTACTAAGTGGCAGTTAAAAAAACTGAATTTTTCATAACACTTAATTTTACCGCTTCTGTGAGTGGAATTTCAAAAATCCGAGAGACACGGTTAATATCAAGGACTAAAATGTGGTTCAATGAGATGAAAATATTTTTTTGGTGAATAGTAACTTTTGACTTTTTTTTACCACGGTTAAAAGTAAATAGGGTAATTAAGGGAAAAATGATATTATTATTACCCTAACACATGTCTTAATTCTATTGGATAAGTTTAATTCGACCAAAAACAAACTTAGGAATAAAATATGACCATTTAGTCCCACTTGGATTAGATTAGGACATTTATTATTAATTTATTTAAAGAAGGGTTAAAAGAGTTAAAATCAATGTTTATTTACTAAAACATTTTTAATATGGGGTTATACATATAATAAATTCGACAATAAATATTCATTAGAAAGCTAAAAAGATTTCCTACATAATGGTATTTTATTTGTAATTTTTAGACATTAAATAATGTAATTTATTTACGACACAACGATGATGCAGTAATTATCTTATTAATGAAATATTGACATAATGGATGTTATAAATACCCAAATAAATATAATTTTAGACTTTTTATGAATTCCAATACTTTTATAGGTTAATATGACATGTTATTATTGATATAATTAACTTTTTTCGAACTTATCATTCTGTCATGATTTTCACAAAAATCAATTACTAAATAGTGTCAAAATCGACATAAAATAGTTTTTAAAACAAATATTATATTATTAATTGTTATTTTATTCCGAAAAATCTATGGTTCGGCCAAATGACTTATATAAGGTTATATATATTAATAATAAACAATTTGGTGTTCTTTTGTTTCTTATAGAATGTTTATTAACCTTATAGTGTAAGAACACCAGAAGACACGGTAAAAGTAAAATTATTTAACTTAATGTTAAATCTTAATGATAAGGTTAAAATAGGAACCTAAACTTGTCTAAATTCTATTTGATGAGAGTATTTCGACCCATCCCCACCTTATCTTAGAAATATATCAATTTGGAGATAATTAAAACCGAACTTGACTTTATAATAAAATAATAATTTTAGTTATTCCAAAGGTGCCCCTCTCCTCCCTTATAAAAGGGCACCTCCTCCCCCTCTTCCTCACACCACATTGAGCCTTCTTGCTCGGCCAACCCCTGCCACTTTCTCCTCTCCACTTCCCTAGAGACATCCTAGAGGTTCTGGTCTTCTTCAAAGACCCATTTTAGTGACCTAAAAGGAGGTCTCAAAGAAGCACTTCAAAGAAGAGGTAAAGCCCATTACCGATTCTTTCATCTTTATTTCTTCTTCCACTTCTTCTTCTTAGGTTGTTTCATTATGAAGTAATAACATCAGTATCACTCATATACTGATATGTTATTATTATTATTAAACAATCCTAATTCACCATCTATCCATCCTACTCAAAATAAAATCACCGCGCGTGCGTACATACGGAATACCATCTCCACGCCGTGGTGTAATCTGTTTTTCCACCAACACCTTACATGGATGGGTATTATGGTGTAAAGAATAACTATACATAGTTATTATAACATCATAATGATTCGGATATATTGTATCATCCACTCCAATTCAATTCAATAATTATGGAAATGATATCATTGCTCGTGCGTACGTACGGACTACCGTCTCCACGACGCGATGAGATTCATTCTCCATGTTAACCATTTAAGAATGATTATAAAGTATATATAAGCAATAATAAAGAAATATATGAAATTATAAAGCTACTGGATTTATGTGTATATATATTTATGTCATCTACTTAATTCCACTCAATTCAATAAGGAAACGAAAATAGCGTTCATGCGTACGTACGACCTACCGTCTCCATGAACGGTGTATTTATATCCATCTATCGATCCATTATATATATGTATATTCTGAATATATATTATATATAAATCATGTTTTATATTCTATAATTAAGTAATAATGATCTAATTAATCATATAAATAATTACAAGTTAAAACACGAACGACAAATGAGACGATTTTACCCAAAACGCTACTTTAACATGAATTTACAAAATAACGGGTAATATAAAGTCATAAGTGAACCATATATGATATAATAACAATGAATATGATTCTGTAATAAGTCAATGACATTATTTAAATCATTATACAGGAGGTTCGGACACTTACAAAGCAAATCGGACCTAAGGTAAGGGGAAATATCACAATCTCATTTTTATCTGAGATTGTTTATACTTTGGTATTTACTGGGGTGTATTTTATCATCCACATCCATGTTTCTTCAATATGTAATATTATTTCCATCCACCTACAATTATTTAAATCCAATTTTATCCTTCGGTGAGTTTTTAGTAAAAGATATGAAAGGAATCTTTTGTCGTTTTCTGTACGAGGTACTTTTTTTGACTTTTCCGACAAAAGTACGAAGAATGTTTTTTTTAACTTATACGGAATGAATGGATTTTTAAAACATTATTTCCAAGAAGCTTCCTTTACAAGTTTTCCAGTTTATTTTTAATCAAATTTTTTTAGTTTATAATTGTATGATATGTTAAGAAAGGAAAAGTGTTTTTGAAGTAGAAAGGATTTTTTCCTCAAGAATGAAGTTCAAGTGTTTTATAAAAATTATTTTCCATATAAGATAATAAAGGGTTCTGTTTTTATCCCTATTATTACATTGATTTGGTTATGTTGTGATGGAATTAATTATTATGAATTCCTTTATCGTATATGAATTGTTTTATGATGTCATGATGTTTAAGATTCCCATTTTTATTACATGGGTTATGCAATGATGTATGGTTTATTATTTTGTGGCACACATAAGAATGGTATCATTATGAGATGGGTGGGACCTATATCTCCCTACAATGCATTGGGTAATGATTTTATATCTCATGAGATAGACATGGCTGGAATGGTAGGTTATACTGGTTCAGTGAAACAGGACTGAAACGAGGGTGACTCAGTTCAGAAAGGGACTTTGTCCACTAAGATAGTCTTGGAAATGAGTCTTGACTAACAAGAAATGATTCTCTATGATTATGTGTGTATGCCACAAAGTTTCATGTTTTAAGTTATTATTATTGTGATTACATTTCACTGCCATGATTTGTCCCATGTTATGAAATTATGATCTCTTTTGCAGGTTAAGATTTCCAAAAGTTATGTGCTTGTGTATACGATGTGATTGATATTTTTTTTGTTTACCCTTACTGAGAATTTGAGCTCACCCTTTTATGTTTACTTTTCCCCAGGATATAAAGAAAGGTTTTAGGTATAAAAAAATAAGATCTTTATGGGAGATGTTGAAGATCTTTCACCAGGATTAGAAGATTATATTCCGAGTTTCCAAAGACACTAAACTATTACGATCCTTGTGTGTGTGTTTTTGTTATGTACTATGTATTCCGCAAATGTAATGTAATGTCAATATACATCAAGCTTCGGGTCTCTACATTGATGGACACATGTTGTTCTCCAGGAGAGAGGCAACGAGTATACCCCATTGATAGTGGGCCATGGGCTACAAGTGGATCCTCCAGCAGAGCCAGATGTGGTGCCAGCTGCTATACCGGACACAGACGCGGAGGCGCGGTTCCGTGAAGGCTTTATGCAACTCATGCAGACCTTTTTGGGAGTACCGAAGGCTGACACATCTATGGATGAGCTGAATCTTATCTTCTAGTAGCAGCATCCGCCTACATTTTCTAGGGATGGTGGACCATAGGCTGCAGAGACTTGGCTAGGATCGATGTAGACTATTTTCGAGTATCTTGAGACACCTCCAGGGCGGAGGTTCAAGCTCACGACATACATGCTTTGTGATTTCTCCAAGAGGTTTTGGGATGTTACCACCCAGTCAGAGCATCACAGAGACATGGTGAGGGAAGATTTTCATGAAGTCTTCTATGACTTCTTCTTTCCAGGGACGCTAAGGGAAGATAGAGCTCAAGAGTTCATGAATATGCAACAGGGCGCTATGTTGGTGAAGGACTATTCTGCTCGTTTTACCGAGCGTCAGTGCTTTGTACCCATGTGGGTGGGTGATGAGACGTTGAGAGCCAGACGTATTGAGGATGGTCTTTGGTATGAAATCTGAGCATTGGTGAATGTTTTCAGGTTTACTTTAGTACACGCTATTGTGAATCAGGCGCATATTACAGAGAGGAACTTGGGGGAATCTAGTGGTGTGGGCCAGGGTGGTTCAGCACCAGTTACTAGTACTATTTATGATGGTAAGAGGAAGAGATAGATGGACTTCTCTCAGGGTGACAGTAATAGTCAGAAGAATCCTTCAGGTTGCCAGGTCATGTGCTACCAGTGTGGTGGAGAGGGGAACAAGAGGCCACATTGTCCAAGAGACCGAGTGGAGTGCCAAGCTTGCCGCAGGATGGGTCATCAGCCGCGCTTGTGCAGGGTGTTTCCATCGATGGATAGTGAGAGTGGTTCTCTGCCGACTCCGTGTGCAGGAGCAGGACCATTGAATTCTTACCAGTCAGGGAATTGGAATACGTCAGGGCGATCAGACAGAGATGGTGGTCGTGGACGTGGTAGTCAGACACCAGGATCTCAGAGGCAGCAAGGCGGGACAACAGAGGGTAGTCAGGCTGTGTCGCAGGGCTGCGGCACTGGGCAGACATATGCAGTGCAACATACCCAGCAGGAGAAGGATCCCGGACCTTCTACAGTCAAGGGTACTCTTCTAGTAGATTTGGTTTTATCTTCAGTACTTTTCGATATGGGTGATACACGTAGTTTTATATTTTTACCCATTGTGGAGAGCCTTGGGCTCTGTGTTTCTAATTCTTATGATATCATGTTTCTAGAAACTCCATTGGGAAATAGGATGGATTGTGTGCATTAGTGAAAGGATTTATCCCTTGAGGTTGGTGGTTATCACTTCCTTTGGGACCTCTGTGTCTTAGAGATGACATCTTATGACGTCATTATCGGGATGAACATGTTGGTTCCCTTTTGAGCCTTTGTAGATTGCTATCGTCGCAAGGTGAGTTTCACATCACCAGAGGGCAGAATGTTTCTATACGAAGGAGAATGGGATATTCAGGCAAGTCGAGCTGAACCAGAGTATCATGGGTGAGGTGGAGTTACAGCCCAGATTGTGAGCTTATATCTAGACGACTAGAGGACTTGTCAGACGGATTTCCCTCCAGTAGTTGATCATTTTAGGAACTTCTTCCCAAATGACTTTTTAGGTGTTCCTCCAGAGAGTGAGGTGGATTTCTCTATTGATCTTGTGTCAGGAGCAGCACCAGTGTCCATTCCTCTTTAGAGTATGGGTATGCCTGAGTTGCTGGAGCTTAAGAGATAGTTAGAGGAGTTATAGGAAAAGGGTTTCACCTGACCCAGTACTTCTCCATGGGGTTCGCCGGTCCTTTTTGCGAAGAAGGAAAACGGTACCCTTAGACTCGGTGTGGATTATCGGATGCTGAACCAGTTGACGGTTAAGAACCGATATCCCTTTTCAAGGATTGATGATATTTTTTATCAACTTCGTGGAGCACGAGTGTTCTCGAAGATTGACTTGAGATCAGGATATCATCAGCTATGCGTTAGACCATCTGATATACCTCTCACAGATTTCAGGAGGAGGTATGGTTTATACGAGTATATGGTTATGATGTTTGGACTCACGAAAGCGCCAGTAGTTTTCATGGCTCTCATTAATCGTGTGTTCAATCCTTATCTGGACTCTTTTCTGGTAGTATTCATGGACTATATCATGGTGTACTCTCACACTCGACACGACCATGCAACCCATCTTGAGATCGTATTGAGTACACTGAGATAGAATCGACTATATTCTAAGATCTCAAAGTGCCACTTTTGGATGGACCAAATTCACTTCCTAGGTCATATCATCTGAGAGGAAAGTGTTTCAGTAGACCCAGAGAAGGTGAGAGCAGTAGTTTCCTGGGAGCAGCCTAAGAACGTGTTTGAGATAAGGAGTTTCTTAGGGATGGCTGGTTACTATAGATGCTTTATACTGGACTTCTCCTTCTTAGCAGCGTCGTTGATGGGTTTGACTAAGAAGGGTGTGATGTTCGTTTAGACAGAAGCTTGCGAGACAGCCTTTTAGGACCTGAGAGGAAGGATGACATCAGCACCGATCCTGATACTCCCATAGCAGGGGAAGAGGTATACAGTTTACTGTGATGCATTAGGTATTGGGTTGGGAGTAGTGTTGATGTAGGGTGATTGAGTTTTTGTGTACGGGTCTCGTCAATTGAGGCCACATGATAAGAATTACTCAACGCAAGATCTCAAGTTGGCTACAGGTGTTCATGCGTTGTGCTGTTGGAGACACTATGTGTTGGGAGAACGTTTTTTGGTTTTCACCAACCACAAAACTCTCAAGTATATCTTTACTCAGCGTGACTTGAATCTGAGACAGTGAAGGTGGGTTTAATACCTTCATTCCTTCGACATCGAGCATACCTATACACCTGGTAAAGGTAATGCAGTAGCTGATGCACTGAGCAGGAAGACTCAGATACAGGCTGTGTAGGAGGCCAATGATGAGTGGCAGCTCATGGATTTGTTCTCCGAGATGGATTTGGAGGTCCATGATAGTCAGGGGTAGACTTATATTTCATCTCTAGATGTGACTTCTACCCTCTTGGATAGAGTGAGAATGAGACAGCTATCTGATCCAGAAGGCCTAGTTATACAGGAGTCAGTGGAAAGTGAGGAACCTCCTCCCGGTTGGACGATAGGTGATTATGAGGTTTTTTGTTTCCATGGATGAGTGTGGGTTCCATGGGATATATGCAAGGAGCTGATGTGAGAGTTTTATGCTTCTACTTTGGCTGTTCATCCTAAGGATACCAAGATTTACCGAGACTTGAGATGTCAGTACTGGTCGTTGGGTGTGAAGAGAGGTGTAGCTGGTTTTGTTACGAGGTGTTCCACCTGTCAGCAGGTGAAGGCGGAGCATCAGAGGCCAGCCGGACTGTTATAGCAGTTACCCATCCTAGAGTGGAAATAGGATGATGTCATGATGTACTTCGTGATAGGGTTTCCGAGGTCACCTCAAGGAAATGATAACGTGAAGGTTGTTGTGGACAGACTCACAAAGGTAGCTCAATTTTTGCCAATCAAGGAGACATTCAGTGTAGACAATCTCGGAAGGTTTTATATCCGAGAGATCATACGTCTTCATGGGGTCTCTCGTTCTATTGTTTCAGATAGGGATGCCCATTTTACGTCTCGTTTCTGGCAGATATTTCATAGGGCACTGGGTACATAGGTGCTTCTGAGCATAGCTTAGCACCCTCACACTGATGGCCAATCAGAGCGTACTATACAGGTGCTTGAGGACATATTGCGAGCATGCGTCCTAGACATTGGGGGCTCTTGAGAGAAGCACATACCCCTAGTTGAGTTTTCCTATAATAACAGTTTTCAGGAAACTATTGAGATGGCACCATATGAGGCTTTATATGGTAGGCCCTGACGATCACCCTTGTGTTTGTTAGAGGCAGGTGATGCAGCTTTATAGGGACCACATCTCATGCAGGAGAGTTCTGAGTAGGTCCAGTTGATTCAGAAATGGATGGCTACCGTGCAGTCTCGTAAAAAGTCTTATGCTGATCTCCGTAGATGAACTTTGGAGTTCATGGTCCGGGATCATGTTTTCTTACGTTTTTCACCGAGGCTGGGACACATGAGGATTAGGAGATAGGGTAAACTTTCACTGATGTTTGTGGGGCCATTTGAGATTCTGGAGAGATTTGGGCTGGTTTCCTATCGGTTGTAGTTAACTCATAGGTACTGATCCATTCACGACGTCTTTCATGTATCTTAGTTGTGTCGCTATCATTCAGACTCGTCTCACATCTTTCTACCCGAGGAGGTTGAGCTTGAGTCAGATGTGTCCTTTCTAGAGCATCTTATTCGTATCGCTGAAAGGAGCACGAAGGTTCTCCGAGTCGGTCTGTTCCTCTCGTACGGGTTCTATGGCAACATGGCCGAGTACAGGACAAAACCTGGGAGTGGGAGACCAACGTACATGCTCATTGTCCATAGAAGCTTCCAGAAGAACAGTTTACAAGAATGGGAAGTACACACCGTGTACTCGGAAGTACACACCGTGAACTTTTTTTTTGCCTAAAATGGGCAGTAGACTCCCATGTTCACAGGGGAGGCTTAGAACAGGAAGAGGGAGTTCAGGAGAGGAGGCCGAAGCTTTGAAGATCCACCGATCACAGATCTAGAATCTGTTTCCACCTCGGACGATCTCGTTGGAACCACGCGGGTAATCCCTCCCTTCTCCTTAAGTGGTTCTTGCCAATTCTTCCCCAAACGGGAGTTATATAAGATTAAACAGAGTTTATTCTATGTCATATCTACATCGTTCTTGGACATTTTTGGAATCGAAGTTTAGGTATAACGATCCTTGGCGTTAAAGGTAGGTGGCTTGGTGTTTATTTCCAACTGTTGTGTGTTTTTTGTGTTTTTGAGCAATGAACCCATATATGGGCTATCATGTGTCTGGGGCTGTTGCTATATTAAATTCCTTGAATTTTATAGGTGATCAAATAAAGTTGTGAAACTGTTGTTTGGGATCAGTGCTTGGATCCAGGACCACACCTAGGGGTGCATTCCTCTGTTTAGCCGTTTGGCCAGGATACCCGAGGGTATGCCTTATTTATTTTATGCCTTTAATGTAATGATTATAGAATTTTTTGGAGAGTAATTTCTTGTTTACTGCTTCTTTACATGTTGGGCTTGGCCTAGTAACCTATTTACCCTGAGGGCAGTATTGTGATTAGCATGTGGGCATTGTACTACTTAGCCTGTGGGAAACATATTTCGTGCCTGTGGGCAGCTAATTCTATGCCTGTGGGCGACACTTCTTACACCTGTGGGAAATATCCATATACCTGTGGGAAGATTCTTGTGTTTGGATTTCTCTTTACATGATGGTAGGATTTTACATGTATGAGGACATTGGCTGTTTACTTAGAATATTCATTGTGGTGGTATTTTAAATAAAATGATTAAATGGATATTAAAATGGCAATATAACTGGTTAAGTTAGTTACTTTTAGTACTTCTTGATTTATTTCATTTTATTACAGCACACTGTTGTTGCATGATTTCACACAGTTGGGCACGGGCCTTTGGTGGGTGCCTACTGGGATTTATTTCTCACACTCTGTTTGGATCATGATTTTTGGCACAAACAGATTACGTTTCTACAGGTGTGGATAATGGAAAGTGTCCTTATACAGGTACTTGATTGCTTCTGAGGTGTAGGGGAGCATGGGACCGGGCTTAGGCTTGCAATGCTGCTGGCTGTTCTGTTTTTCTTTTCCGTACCTGTAGTTCAGTTGTATTGTATTTATCATGTAACATGTTCTGGCTGTTTTATAGAATACTGACATGTTGCATCTTCATATATATATGATAGCTGGTTTCCCTTTTTGTTATCAGTTATCCATTTCAGTTACATATATTGTTTCTGCTTCCGCTGGTGTTGTATGTTTTATCTTGTATTCCGCTGCACTACACTTTGACAAATGAGGGCATAGTTTCCCCACTATCAGACCCGGGCCCTCGCTGCTAGTTGGTAGCCTCTGGCATTTGGCGAAATGTGCTTGAGTTCATGTGGTGAATCGGGTTTGGGGCACCATTGAGTGGCACCCATAACCAGGACGTTACGAATTACTATTTTTATTATATTCACAAGGTTTTGTATTTAAATGGTGTTTTCTTCCTTTATAGGATCTTATGTAAGAGAAAAATTGAGATTCTATATTCTCCATTTGATTAATCTTGTTTAAAGAAATATTCATAAGAATAAATAAATTCACAATCTAGATACATAAAGTTATTAAAAGAATTCCAAATGCTACATGAGTAGGTTGAATTGTTATAATTGTAATCATGAGGAAAAAGTGGATATTTCACTTTTTTGTGGAATTAAAGAACTAGTTTTGGAAATATAAAATTAAATGGAATCATTTGAAGCCCTTGAGAAGGAAAACCCTCTATAAGAAAAATAACATCCAATGTAAGAGGAAGAAATATTTTCTACATGTCTCACTAGAAACTATGGAGACTGTATTAGATATTTTTTCTATATAAATGAACATCAGATTTTAGACAATATTTTAATAAATGTTTATCTTATTATAGATAATGATTCGAAAAAGAGAAGTTATATCCATGTATATCTTCATAATTTTACATTTAACACAATTATATCCTGAGGGGAAATGAGTATTTTATTTATTCCTTTCTTTTCAAAATTGAAAAATAAAAAAATAATATTGACACATATAAGATATATCTATTATAGAGGAAGGATATGTTTCCTACAATGGAATAAAATTCTGATTGAAATATTATAGGATAATGAAAGGATAATATTATTGTTTCACTGCAGATGTGTAATTATCACATGAGCAACCTTAGGCCATGTGAAGCAATCATACAGCTCAGGGGAGATGAATAATTTTATAAAAAGAAGATGATAGCTTACAGAATAATAATTCAATGATTATGGAATTTGAAACTATAACTCTAGACATTGATAAATTTACATCATATAATTTATTTCGTTGTATTTTAATGTGTTTATCACCCAATAAACTAATCAAATCCATTATATTAGAGTTCTAATAAAAATTTTGGTTGTTCGAGGGGGGTTAACTAGTATTGTGTCATACGATGTTCATTAAACATATGAATGTTTTTTTATTATTTATCTAAAATTAATGGACTATGGTATCAGTGTGTAGTTGGGGAAAATTTCCCTTTAATTTTGTTTTAATATTTTTGTCCCTTCGTAGTAAGCTACGATTCCTTCCCCCACTTGTTTATATAATATATTATTAAAGTGGCTGAATTTTTTAGAATAATATATAATTATGACCATGTAGAGTGGTGGAAATGTCCATAATTTTCTTAATTATTCATACTATACTATATTGAGGTGATTTCATGATTATAGGAATAATGAAGTGATTTGGTCACTCACACAATAGAGAAGTGATTTCTATCACTGTACAAAGGTTGAAAATATATATGTTTATAAAAGCATTATATATTATATATTTTATATATGAAATGAGAGGTGAGAGGAAGATTAATATTGAATATAATAACTTGAAAGAGTGATATTATATCAATATTTTAAAATGGTAAATGTGTAAATGTTGGAACTATACCCTAGAAAAAACAATTTCTCATCTATCATTCATCTATTTTTTACCATGAATTCATTTTCTAAGCATTCATTTCAATAAAAACCATTAAAATAATATTTTATTCTTATATTAAAAATTATGAAATGCCATATATATAATAACTGATCATATAATAGTAACTTCATAATAAATGTGCATGAGTGAGGGCTATAATTTTCAATGTACTATATATTAAGAGTAATATAAATGAAATTTTGATAGGTTAGTGACAAAATTATTTCATTTAAGAGCATCTATCATTGAGCATTGGACCCTATGCATCTCAATTATTTCAATTTATTTGAAATAATTAAACACAATTGACCAAATAAAACAACTAATTCCATTGACTACCAATTCAAAAAAAAAATTAATTGATTATCTAAAATTTCATTTGAAAAATAAAAAATTAACCAAACAAATAATAAATTTATTTGGAACTTCATTTGGTAATAAAATTAACAAAATATTCTCAAACCAATTAATTTTATTAAATATGTTCATTCATTTCATTTATCTTGATACATTTCTATATCTCGAGAAACTAAAAAACTATATCAATACCAAAATCACTATATAGTCACATAAAACAAAATACAACAAATGGTCTCCCATTAAATCATATCTATATGATTATCAAACGGCCACATGATATTCAAATATAGGGAATTGGCATTAAAACAAAAAACCCATTTCTTTTTGTTTTAACACTTCCTCATTATGTTACCAGTTGTTTAAAGACAATTCCTTTTACTATAAAAATATATAATGTAACAAAAAAATAATAGAACATATATATATAATGTTATAAATTTTTATATCTATCCTGTAGTTTTATTTAATTTATATAATTAGTTTAATTTGAAAAACATACTCAATTAACACATGAAATGTCAATTACATACTAAAAAAATAAATATGAAATTTTTTAATCCCTAACATCAACATAATCTTATATCATTAAGACATTTATGGATTAATTTTTATGATCAAACATTCACACTCTCATGAGGTTCCTCGAATTCGCATAGATTTGATTTACAAAACATCAATAATCCGTATAATGAATAAATCTACAATTTCTTATGATCCATTAGAAAATTAAATTATAATATAGAATAAAATATCAACTAAATAGTATCATAGATCACATGAATTATCCCTGATATGAAGAGGGGCATAAGAATCTATCACAGTTTTTGAACAAATTAAGGAATATCCTCTCTACCACTAAGAGTTTTTTTAAAAAAATAAAATACTAAATAAGAGAATATATACCATGTGATTTATATTTTATATATTAGAAGATTATTGTGTATCCTAAAAACACCTCATGGTTTATGTTAATCAATATAAATCCAAATACAGTAGACATATAAAACTCATACCTTTAAAATACCCCAAGATGTTTACTTTAGATGAAAATTCCTTTAATGAAAACCATAACATGGCCAATGAAACCTTTATTTGTTTCCCCAACTTCATGTAATCCTCAATGTAAAACCCCATAGTACTAATATATCAACCATTTCATGTTTATCCTTTATAAAGTACTATGATGTCCTTTATGGTCCAATTTTGTTAAAAAAACTCAACTCAAAGATATCTCTACCCACATTTTAATAATTATATTCTACACATACCACATCATGTTTAAAAAACATGTATATTCTTAGTTCCTAATTATGATAAAAAAATAGATTCATTTCCCCCACAACATCCACTACAACTAATCACAATGAGAGAAAAAACCTTAAACTTTATGAAACCCAAATATTAATAATATTAAACCATTAAATGATTTTCATAATACCAAAAAATAGCATTTCTTCCTTAATCATCCTCCAAACTCACTCCTACTACATTCAATGCCTAAAAATTACAATGTAGATCCATAAAAACATACAATACATATAAGGTAATTAAGATTAATTTATTAATATTGGTTTGAATTTACACCACATTTTATAGTTGAAAGGATCATACAATTCTAAAAAAGCATAATTCATCTCTTTTATGTCATTCACATGATATTTATTACAGATTACACATTTGGTTCAATTATTTAAATTTAATAATTATCTATTCCAATGAAAATAATTATCTTCTAATGTACGTTAACCATGAGTATTTTAAAAGGTAAAATACTCTATTTCTAATACATAAACTCTCTCAGATTTATTAATATGTAACATTTGAACTTATTTTTAAATTAATTTGATACAATTATTTATATAAATATTAGATTACTATCAATCATCTCATAGATCACTTATAATAATAAGATTTTTATTAATTCCCTTGATATTAAAATATTTTGAATTTTAAAGCTTGCTAATGATTATTACATCACAAAGATTAATTACAATTCCTTCCAAATTTTATACAAATTAAAATTTTCCACCTTACAATTCCTTATTGTTTCATGAGTTGTAATTTTATCTAATTGTATGTTAGGATCCATTATTTTTCATGAACCATGTGCTCAAACCACTATTAATATGTATAAAATAATTTTAATGAAAGTATGTCTCATTTACTATGGATGTAAATGAAAATATTTAAATGATATTTGTAAATTCCTTTATATATGAATCACTTAAAAGTCATGAATCTTTGGTATAACTGTATATCTCTTCCAGTTTCATCACCTACTAATAAATATTTTTCTTCCTCGGATATTTCACCATTAGACATTAAAAAAAATATTTATATATATATATAACAAATATTTACAATTAATTATTTCTTGTTCTCTATATTTCCAAAAATTTTATAATTAAACTTTTTGTCAAATCATGAACTTCATAAAAATATGTGTTGGAATATCAGACCCATAGAGCCGTATTAAAAAAAATCTATATTCAATAAATGATCAGTATCATTTATAGGATCTAAATTATTTATTTAATTGAATACATTTAAATTATTTTTTATATTTATCTTTCTCATTTAATCATTTTAATCATATCTCATATTTCATTAGTATGACAATATAATTATTGATCATGATATGTATGATATAATTAAGGTTTTTAATATTATATTAATTTAATTCAAAAATCATTTTTGTTATATTAATTATTTTTTCCTTATATTTTCATGGGTGTCATACATTTCATTGATATTTCTTATATCATTAGATGTTTTTATAAGTTTCAAATACTATAGTTAAATTAAATAACCTAGAAGAAAGTTTAGGTTTTCTAAAATTTCTCTTAGAATCACCATTTTTTGTTAAAACTATTCGATAAATAATTTAGTAGGTTTGAACTCCTTACAAATGTCATTTCTAGAATATAAAGAAGATACATGATTATATATTTTCTTAGAGAAAACATAATTCAATGTTTTCTAAATTTAAAATTCATAAAAATATCATCAACATAGTCAACATGAAATATTTCTAGTGAATTTTATAGACTCCGTGATCGAATTTGAATATTTGAAAAATATTGAAAATGGTATTATTTATATATACCTCTATATAATCATGCCAATAATCATCATTTATTTGCTTTAATGAATAGATCTTTGTTCTGGTCCTATATAACATTAATTGTAATAGGAAATTGAGATAACATGATATCCTAACTCATCCATTAGTTTTCATTAGAAAAAACTCAATATAATTGATGTTATATATATTATTTAAAAATATAAACCTCAATATGGGGTGAATTATGGAAATAAATAATACCAATTGTAAACACTATATGAATAATTCAACAAAATATAACAATCATTAATAAAAAATTGAAAGTTAAAATGTATATATATTCAAAACCATATGATTTAAAATTAAAATAATTTTAATTTTAGAAATTTTATAACAGATGAAAAATCGTATAATAGTATCTCTATAATAATATATAAAAATAAAAGATAAATACTGAAAGTTTACTATGGATGTTAAAACACAATAAAATAATACTAGAAAATAATGAAGGGGACTATGATATGAAGCCTCAAATACATTATAATATCACAAAATATACTAATATAAATGATCTCATCAGCAAAACATATATTATTTTTACCTAATGATGTAGTAATATCTTATGCATAAATATTATAGTATAACACTAATAATAACTAGTGATTAAATAAAAAATAAATAGTTAGTCGAGTTTGTATAATGATATACTCTATTATTAAAAATATAATAGGATATAAAAATTATTTTTCATAAGATAAAAATGATTTTTATACTTTTTTTTAATTATATAAATTAAGATAATGTGTCACAAATGAATAGGAACAAGTTAAATAAAATCAATTGATAAAACAATTGTTCTTTAATAAATCATAAAACAACATGGATTATAAATTTCTTTCTTCTTGGAGAATCATTGATATCTTTTGATTATATTATGAATTTGTTAAGAGATATACTCTAAATATTTTATATGTGCTTCAAAATCATAATGATGAAGAATTGGGGTTGTTTTTTATTACATTCAACCTTTGAAAATATTTTGACTTTTTGAAGGCTTTATTTATTGATGAAAATTTAAAAATAAGTTATTGGGTTTTCATTTTTCTTTATCAGTAAATGTGGTCACTAACATATTAAAATAGTCAAATATTATTTCAAATTCATATTTAATCATTAAATTTGAATCTAATTTTCCAACACATGTCAATTCATGAGTTTTTGTTCCAAAATAATTTTTTCATTCTTTACTAATAGTTTTTAGAGGGTTTGTATATGAAGTTTAAAATGTTTGATAAATGATATGATTTCAGAATATTATTGAATAAAATGGAAATATATTTACTTTACATTAATATTGGGGTAAACCCCATTAAATATTAAATATGAATTATGATTTATTAGGCGATCTTTGAACACTAATTCTTCAAATGGAATGCTTATTAAGAAATTTTACACTGTTCATTTACCCAATATGGTTATTGTGGAATAAGTGAACATATAAGGGTAATAAATTTGAAAACTTGTCTAGAAATATCTTTATATATAATACAATAAAATAAAAAAATTATAATTATCAAAAAATATACAAAATATTTCATTCGTGAAATGAAATAAAAAAAAGATTGATAAGTTCATGTAAATCAATAATATTATGTGTCTTTTGATTTTAATTATATTTAGTCCATATAAATTCTTTAAAAGAACATATTGAATATTTATTTATAAAAAATAATTTTGGTACTATCACCGTGTCACAATATTAATTTAATAAATATATGTATTCTAATAACCATGAATTTATGTTAAAAATTCATGTCATAATTGAAAGAAATAAATACAAAGAAATAAAACATGTTTTAAAAATTAATTTTTCATTACTATGAGGCATGATACCCATATACAAACTCATATAAAAATGTTTTGATAATAAAATCACATAAAACATCTAAAATAGTAAATAATGAACACCCAAATACAATATCACTTTTCTAGACAACCCTAGTGGAATAAAAAAACTTCTCATACATAAAAATTAGATATTTTTATATGAACATTCATAATATTAAATAACAATACATTCCATAATTGTTTAAGTCTATTGAATATGGAAACATGGATTCATAATCAATTGTTTCAAAAGTGTTATATATTGTTTGACATTTATTTCCTCATATAAATCACCCTTCTAATGCATATCACATGTAAAACCTCTCATCATAACTTCAGAAAAATAATCATAATAAAAGGTGTGCACGGATTCTCATTAAGGTAAAATAAGGGAGATATCAATATAACCTGATCATAAAGTTATGATAACATTAAAGTAACAATTGAGACGTGTACCTTTAATATCAATTATCATCAACATGATATATCACATAATACATGTTTGTTCATAAGATTTGAATAAAAAATGAATTGAATAAAATGATCCCTATGATCATAGAATTTTTCTGATAAATAGTTTTTTATCATTCACATAATCTTATAATATCGTCATCATGTAAAAAGAGAAATAGGACCAATCATTTCATTAAGGACCGAAAATCAATCCATCGCATAATCTTATGGACATGAAAACAAGTCCATACATAATAATATGGAAATGAATTCCATTTATAGTCATAACACTTTGAACATGTGATCAGGTTGATGCATAATATTTTTAACTTTAAAATAGGTTCATGCATAACATTTTGAATATTTGATCAGGTTCATACATAAAACAGTGAAAATATAATCATGTTCACATATAATATATTTACTCCTGAGTAATACATATTTACCCAATGCATTGGAGGGATATATTGGTCCCACAACTCATATAATTCATAATATTTTGTATGAAAATTTAATAAAATATTTATCATATTGTAACCTATTAAAAGGAAATTGGTTTAATGAACATTTCATCATAGTGTAACTCGTTGAAAAAAATGGGTTTCAAAAAATAACATTCATAAAAATTATAAATCCTATAGAAAAATAATAAATATGGTATCATTGAATAATATTCCCTTTAAATCATTAGTATCATCAATTTATTTCATCTTATATAGAAAACAATTTTGAAAGAAATTCATTTGGAACATTTCATTAGGAAACCAAATCTTTGAAAATAGCCTTTTAAAAATTATAAATTCATAGAATATTACGGAAATTATTTTCATTGAAAATAACATAGAAATATTATAACGAAATATTCAAGGAAAATATAAATTATGATATAAGGAAATATTAATCATTATAATGATGTTAAAATAATGATTTCTTTCACACTTTCAGTTAAATTCAGACATGCCTTGTTTTTGAAAATGAGCTGATTATTCATTTACAAAAATTTCTTAAAAAGAAAAAAATGGAATAATTAATTTAATAAATCCTTTATATAATTTTATAACACATTTGAAAACTTTTTTATAAAATATGGATATATAATAAAATGGTTTCTGACCGAATAGAAAAATAAATTTGGTTTTCATTAAAAACCATAGTTTGGAATAGTGAGTATATAAAGAGATAAAAATTAAACAAAAACATGAAATCCAAATAAATAAACATAATAAAATAAAATTATTGAGTTTCATGAGATATATATCAAAATAATTAATCATTGGAAACATAATGAAAAGAAATTTCGATAGACAATGAGATTGTATCATAAAACACTTACCACTTTGGTAACTTTGAATCATAAGCCCCATGAAATAATAACATAAAAATAAACATAAAACATCATGTAAAAAGATAAATTCATTATTTTTCATGTTAATGGTCTTGTATATACATGTCATAAAAGAAGATAGGTGCAATTCATAACATATGTATCTAGGATGAAAAATTGAGCAAAAAAATACCTTATAGATTTGGTAACCGTTGAACTATAAACACCATAAATAATATATTATCAAATGGAAATTTAAATCCCCAAAATTATCAGGATATAAATAATAAAATAATTTCATGGGAAGTAAAAAACATAATATAAACACCTGGTGAATATCACAAGTGTCCCATAAAAAATAAATGGGAGAGGAAACATTAGGTTTTAACATACTTCATACACATTTGAACCTCCAAGATAATAAATATAAATTTCTTATAAATATGTTAAATTACCATAATAGTATTTATCATACCATATGTGATTTAAATATGACTTTTATAACACGTTTAATAAAAATTCCTTATTAAAATTATGTTTAGGGTAATTAATATTCTATTTTTGTGTTTGTGTGTTTTCATTTGTTGTTTTCATTAAATTAAATTTTTAATGGTTCTATAATCTCAATAATTTTATAAAATATTTAAAAATAATATATATTCATTATATATGTATTTATAGTGATATAATGTTCATGGAGACAGTGGGTTTTACAAACGTATGAATAATGTAACCATCTTCTTGAAAGATGAAAGGGAACGATGATAATTAATATATTACCTTTATAGAATCATTTTAATTTCATATATATCAAATATATTCATTAAATTTACCCTTATTATAATTAATACAAAGTTTTAGTGAAAAATGAATTGCATCACTTCGCGAAGAGGTGGTCCATTGTATACACAAAGGATGTTATCATATCCCCCATGTAATAGGATGTATGAAGTTTTAGGTGATATCATAATTCAATAAATTATAATTATTTTAAAATTATCATATATATTCATTAAATATATCATTATTAGCATCCAAATAAAACATAAATGAAAAACACATCACAATGGCTCGTGATGACGTATCCATTCATATGCATGAGTGACATTATTATTTTCCAAAGGGTTTGTAGGAGATAAGTTATTTGTGGTATTATAATTTAAAAAGTATAATAAAAATAGAAATATAATATATATAAAAATTAAATCCATAATTAAATAATGTTTTGAATGGTGGTTATGGACAACGAATTAAAATGATTTTTGAGGATGTAGTCTTCCGTACAAACAATCGACAGTTTTGTTACCCATTTGATGGAGTGGGATATTTATAGAGGTTATAAAATTAACATAATAACATATAATTATATATTAGATAAATTTATTATTATATTATAATATATTAAATAAAATTAATAAGTTTAATAATAAAAAATAAAAACACAATTTTAAGAATTTTACCTCTTCTTTGGAGAGCCTCTTCATGTAGAGACCCGAAGCTTGGCGTACATTGACATTACATTACATTTGAGGAATACTTAGTACATAACAAAAACACACACACAAGGATCGTAATAGTTTAGTGTCTTTGTAAATTCGGAATATAATCTTCTAATCCTGGTGAAAGATCTTCAACATCTCCCATAAAGATCTTCCTCTCTTTTTTTATACCTAAAACTTTTCTTTATATCCTGGGGAAAATTAAACATAAAAGGGTGAGCTCAAATGCTCAGTAAGGGTAAACAAAAGATATATCAATCACATCGTATACACAAGCACATAACTTTTGGAAATCTTAACCTGTAAAAGAGATCATAATTTCATAACATGGGATAAATCATGGCAGTGAAATGTAATCACAATAATCATAACATAAAACATGAAACTTTGTGGCATACACACATAATCATAGAGAATTATTTCTTGTTAGTCAAGACTCATTTCCAAGACTATCTTAGTGGACAAAGTCCCTTTCTGAACAGAGTCACCCTCATTTCAGTCATGTTTCACTGAACCGGTATAACCTACCGTTCCAGCCATGTCTATCTCATGAGATATAAAATCTTTACCCAATGCATTGGTGGGAGATATAGGTCCCACCCATCTCATAATGATACCATTCTTATGTGTGCCACAAAATCATAAACCATACATCATAGCATAACCCATGTAATAAAAATGGGAATCTTAAACATCATGAAATCATAAAACAATTCATATAGGATAAATGAATTCATCACAACATAATCAAATCCATGTAATAATAGGGATCTAAATAGAACCCTTTATTATCTTAGATGGAAAATAATTTTGATAAAGCACTTGAACTCCATTCTTGAGGAAAATATCCTTTCAACTTCAAAAACACTTTTCCTTTCTTAACATGTCATATAATTCTAAACTAAAAGAAGTTGATTAAAAATAAACATGAAAACTTGTAAAGGAAGATTCTTGGAAATAAAGTTTTAAAAATCCATTCATGTCGTATAAGTTAAAAAAAACATTCTTCTCGTACTTTTGTCGGAAAAGTCAAAAAGTACCTCGTACGAAAAACGGCAAAAGATTCCATTCATATCCTTAACTAAAAACTCACCGAAGGGTAAAATTGGATATAAACTATTGTAGAAGGACATAAATATTACATATTGAGGAAACATGGATGTGGATGATAAATATTCCCCAGTAAATTAGGAAGTATAAACAATCTCGGATAAAAATTGAGATTGTGAGATTTTCCCTTACCTTAGGTCTGATTTGCTTCGTAAGTGTCCGAACCTCCTGTATAATGATTTAAATAATGTCATTTACTTATTACAGAATCATATGATATCATATATGGTTCACTTATGACTTTATATTACCCGTTCTTTTGTAAATTCCATGTTAAAGAGCGTTTTGGGTAAAATTGTTTCATTTGTCGTCCGTGTTTTGACTTGTAATTATTCATATGATTACATAGATCATGATTAATTAATTCCAGAATATAAAAAATGATTTATATATATATATTCAGAATATACATATATATAATAAATCAGTAAATGGAAAGAAATACACCGTTCATGGAGACGGTAGGCCGTACGTACGCATGAACGCTGTTTTCGTTTCCTTATTGAGTTGAGCGGAATTAAGTAGATGACATACAAATATATACACATAAATCCAGTGGCTTTATAATGTCATATATTTCATTATTATTGCTTATATATACTTTATAATCATTCCTAAATGGTTAACATGGAGAATGAATCTCATCGCGTCGTAGAGACGGTAGTCCATACGTACGCACGAGCGATGATATCATTTCCATAATTATTAAATTGAATTGGAGTGGATGATACAATATATCAGAATCATAATTATGTTATAATAACTATGTATAGTTATTTTTTACACCATAATACCCATCCATGTAAGGTGTTGGTGGAAAAGCAGATTACACCACGGCGTGGAGACGGTATTCCGTATGTACGCACGCGCGGTGATTTCATTTTTCTGTAGGATGGATAGAAGGTTAATTAGAGTTGTTTCATATTTATAATAACATATCAGTATATGAGTGATACTGATGTTATTACTTCATAATGAAACAACCTTAGAAGAAGAAGTGGAAGAAGAAATAAAGGTGAAAGAATTGGTAACAGAAATTATATCTTCTTTGAAGCTCCACTTTGAGACCTCCTCTTAGGGTACCAAAATTGGTCTTTGAGGAAGACCAGAACCTCTAGAATGTTTCTAGGGAAGTGTAGAGGAGAATTTTACAGGGGTTGGCCGAGCATGAAGGCTCAATGTTGTGTGAGGAATAGAGGGAGGAGGTGACCTTTTATAAGGGAGGAGAGGGGCACCTTTGGAATAACTAAAAATATTATTCTATTATAAAGTAAAGTTCGGTTTTAAATAGCTCCAAATTGATTTATTTCGATGATAAGGTGGGGACGGGTATAAATCCTCTCATACAATAGAATTTATACAAGTTTAGGTTCCTATTTTAACCTTATCATTTAGATTTAACATTAAGTTAAATAATTTTACTTTTACTGTGTCTTCTTGTGTTCTTATACTATAAGGTTAATAAACTTACTATAAGAAGCCAAACGAACCCCAAATTGTTTATTATTAATATATATAACCTTATCTAAGTCATTTGGTCGAACCTTAGATTTTTAGGAATAAAATAACAATTAATAATATAATATCTTTTTTAAAAACTATTTTATGTCAATTTTAACACTATTTAGTAATTGATTTTTGTGAAAATCATAACAGAATGATAAGTTCGGAAAAAGTTAATTAAATAAATACTAACATGTCATATTAACCTAGAAAATTAGTGTAATTCATAAAAAGTCTCAAAATTACATTTATTTTGGTATTTATAACTTCAATTATGTCAATATTTCATTAATAAGATAATTACTGCATCATCTTTGTGTCATAAATAAGTTAAATTATTTGATGTCTAAAAATTACAAATAAATTACCATTATGTATGAAATCTTATTATATTTCTAATTAATATTTACAATCGAATTTATCTTATGTATAACCCTATATTAGAAATGATTTAGTAATTAAACTTTTATTTTAACTCTTTTAACCCTTCTTTAAATAAATTAATAATAAATGTCCTAATCTAATCCAAGTGGGCCTAAATGGTTATATTTTAATCCTAAGTTTGTTTTTGGTCGAATTACACTTGTCCAATAGAATTAGGACATGTGTTAGGGTAATAATAATATCATTTCTACCCTTAATTACCCTATTTACTATTAACTGTGGTAAATAAAAGTAAAAAGTTACTATTCACCAAAAATTATTTTCATCTCATTGAACCAAATTTTACTTACTGACATCAACCGTGTCTCTCGGATTTTTGAAATTCCACTCACAGAAGCGGTAAAATTAAGTTTTATGAAAAATTCAGTTTTTTAACTACCAGTTAGTGGTTTCACTATTCATCAAAAATTGAAAGTTTTCAGAAAAATACCATAAATTAGGCCTAAGCTATATTTGATATTATGAACTCAAAAATGATTTCTATTTTACCAAATTCAAAACATATCAGTTTCATTAATTAATTTAAAAATTAATTCCCATCGTCAAAACAAATAGAGTGTTCTTAAGAGATAATAACTATCAAAATATTGGCATTTGTTTATGTCTGGTTTAAATGTGAAATTACATCCAATGACCAACATTGTATTAAATTGTAAAAAATATACTCTAAATATACTTTAAAACCACTCCAATTAATAATTTATCACTATTAATTATTTCGATTGAAAAAGTTGTTTTTAATTAAAATTTAGTAATTTCCACTATTCATCAAAATATGAAAGTTATCCGAAAATCACCAAAATTTCACCCTATGCTAATTTCGATATTACGAATCCAAAAATGAATTCTATTTTGAAAAATAAAATTACAAAATTTCAAAAGGTGGTTATTACTATTCATAACTGCTAGTTTTAATAATATTTTAATAGCATATTGTTGTTTAGTGAAACTCGTTATTGCGTACTACACACGCTATCAAGGAAGGTCGCGATTGCGTGTAATACAAGGAAAATCAAGGATGCGTGTTGTGCAAGCTCCTTTTGGTGTAGCGTACAACACAAGACATTAGTGAAATTAAAAAGAATATTTTTCATAAAATCTCGGGGTGTTACACTTCAGGTTTAATCTTAAATCCTTATTCAGAGGGATTCATACAAAATAATGCCTCTAGTATGTGATAAGAGAATTAGGTAATATATTTGGGTAGTTACTGTTCAATCTAAAATTTTTCTAATGTGTGTAGAGGGGAGGAGAGTGGGTAGCCTTTTATAAGAGAGGGAGAGGACACACATAGAATTTTTGAAAATAATAAAGTGTACCAATGTTTCTCACATGAAACAAGGATATAAAATGATTAATTCTCATACCATAAAGGTTATAAAGTATAAATATAGCCATTTAATTTTTTTTGAAAAATTTTCTAGGTAATGATAAATATTATCTATTTAGATTTACACAAAGGTAAACTTGTTTATCCTTAACTACAATAATTAATTTTTTTCTATTTTTAATCTACATTTTGAAAAACAATAACATGAAACAATTATGAAATAATTCTTATTATGGTTCCAAATATGGAATATATTTTTAAAAAATCCATTCAAATAAGTGGAAAGAGTTGTTTTAAAATTAAACTCATATACGGGATGAGAAATCGGTTTTCCGAAGAGAAAATGTTCAGAAGTTTAAAATAATTTTATATAAATATTCAAAATAAAATAGATTAAAATGACTTAGATATGGTTAATAAATATATAATTGGACTAATATTACATTTAAAATCATATTCAATTAAATTTTATCTTTTCAGTTCATTGAATGCATGGATAGTTTTTAATAAAGACCAGAATTTCTCACTATTCACTGAAAATTTTACCTCGTCAGAAAATTCCCCAATATTTTCTCAATGATAAAATTGAAATTACAATTTAAAATTTCAATTTCATTTTATAAAGTACATTTTATATAATTTTCATAAATTAATTTTAAAATAAGTTCACAAAAGTTGACAAAAGTAATTTTTAGAATAATTTTTTTTATTTGTAATGTTTCATTTACTCTTTTCTCATTCCCAAAAAACAGAAAAGATGAATGTAAAAAAATTATTAAATAATATATATATATATATACCTTTAATATAATTCTCTAAAACTGGTTTATTTAATTTATAGAGATAAAAATTGTTTGTTCTCATTAAAATATTTTTCCATAAAAATATTCACTTTACTTTCAAAAGGTTTCTTTCAATTTCATTTCTAAATAAACGGGTTGCCAAAAGATTAATTTAAAATAAAGTATAAACTATATATGTTTATAATTTATTTATTCCAGTTAGTAATCGACATTATAATGGCTATACTATAACTATCAAACTAAATATTTATAATTTAATAGTATATCGTGTTTCTTTAGAACTCGTTTTTTTGTATAACACACTCTATTGATGAAATTAAATTTATTCAAAAAAAATATTTGATAAAATCATGAGGTGTCACATTTTACACAATTAAAATTAATTTCTATCTATAAATTAATCAATATGATAACAAAATGTGGATACGTTTACCTCATTACATCCTTAGGATCCCACGTAGCTTCCTCATGTTGGTGGTTATACTAGAAAACTCTTTCCATGTGCGTTGTTTTATTTCATATAACATTCTCTATATGATATAAAATCTCAACAAGTTATTACTCATAATAAATATCATGCGCATGGGGTAGTATCTCTAAGTGTAGTACATGTTATGGGTTTGGCATGTGCTTCCTCCTTAGAGATTCATAGAACACATCGCGAACATGAGAGAGTTTCAGTGGAAGCACAAATAGATTGTCTACAATCTAAATATAATCAATAATTTAGAAGGGAATATATTTCAATTATATCATAAGAAAACCTTCGTCATATGGGTGGTCATTGATCAATCTCTACTTCATATCTTTCTCTAATAAATTAATATTAATTTTTTATTCCTAAAGCACTAACCAATTACAATATCTAAATAGATTAATAATTAATTCATTATATCACTATTTATCATCTTGAAACATTCATAGCCTAGAATATCTAATAATCATAAATATTAGTTTTTTTAAATAATAAATTAACCTCTAAAATCTTATACAAATTTTATGTCAAACCATTCCATAAATGGTTAACCTTATGACCCTATAAAAATTAAAAATTTATAAAAAGGTCAAAAAATTTACCAAAATAAACTAATCATTAATCCACCAAATACCATTATTTATAAATTAATTTTAACATTCCAAATATGTTAATTACTTATTCATATATTCTTTGGAATCATTTTAATAACTAAAATCTTCATAAAACCTCAATGAAAACATACATGATTCCTCATTCCTTGAGGAAAACCACAAATTATTGAATATATTCCCTAAATACAATAATGTTGTAAACTCCATCAGTGATAACATATTTTACTATATATGAAAAATAATTTTTCAATTCTAAGGTAATAAATACTATCCAAATTAATATATCAATATCAATCATCACCTTATCCTAATATCATTATCTCATCATCATGAACATATTAAGGGTCATCTTTCTCATAATAATGTGTTTTATATAAAATATCACATTTCTATCGAATAAATTTTCTAGGTCATCAATACCATTGATCATATTCCTTCAAATCCTTACTAAAAAACTTTTACAGAAAGTTTCTTTTATATTTCATAATTCTTGAATTCCCGTACATAAAAACTCCAAAAATTATAATTCATTATTAAAACATTTACTAGGCTTCTCCATCTTATTCTTTAATACCTCCTTCTTTACAAATTTCATTGGAAGTATCTTCATATTCAAAATATAATCCTTTACATGTAACACCTTGATGAACCTATTCTTGAGATTTAACCCTTGGAAATCAATTTGATTCATTCATATTCATTCAACAGTTATAACATCCAACCATTTATTCTACCTTAAAGAAGCGAATATTCTCAACCATTGTGTAAATTGTAATTTCATTTTTCCTTTACAATTTCATTATTTATACACTTCTTCTCCACATGTGAAACATATTTTCATTCATTTAATACATTCTTGTGAGTTCTTCTTCCAATATTTTCCACCTACCAAAAATTGAATCGTCTTTTCTCTATGGCCTTCACCACCTGAACTCCCAAAATACCATATACCTATCTTATTTGATGATCCTAGAAATTGGTTAATGTGAATATTTTTACTCAAATATTCTGATAAATTATTTGGAAAATTCATAATATCCTTCACTATAGTAATCATCCCATTTTTTCTAATCAAAACATTGTCTATCACATTCAACATTAACCCAGTTTATTCTAGTTCACTCTATTCACTAAAACCAAGAAGCATAGTGTGAGAAAAAATATTCATATTGTAAAACTATATAATCATGAGAAATAAGTTTTTGAGTTTCTAAATAATGAAACCATATTTTTAATCTAGGATTCCTTGGGTTTAGCCTACTTCATCCATGGACATTATTCAAATCCATCATGGTGTACTGTAAAGATATTGTGAATTTATATAGAATATCCTCTCGGGGTGTAAAATAAGGTTCACGGTAGGGAATGTATTCATGTACCAGGTAATGCATGATTCATGCCTAATGTTCCTTTTTCAGAGTTATTACACCAAGCATCATATGTTTCAGAACCATTCCCACTTATAGTATCCATATAAGAATGTAATTGTTTGGAAACAACTCAATATATCATTCACCAATATTTTGTGATGTCATCCAAAACATGGAATTATGCTTATACATATATTTGTACATTTCCCTCGTGATATCACTAAATTTTTCGCATCCTGTTTTCCAAAGTATATATAAATCTTAAATTGATACAAAATATAAGAACCAAAATTATCATAACTACATTTTAAATATTAGAATATGGATATTCATTATATAAAGTAATAATCCATTCAATAATTGTTTACTTCTAGTTTCATTAGAAACTTTGACACACAATCAACTAGTTCATAAGATATCTACATCACCTCCCACTTAATTCCTCACTACTGGTAGCAATCTTTGTCATATCACACGTAACAACTATTCTCATAACCAGGCTAAAAGAAACATAATAAAGGGAGATCTCATATGAATTTTAATTTTAAACAAGGGATATATAAATATTACATTAGAAAAATGGTATTTGATCAATTTAATAATAAATGAAAACCATACACTACATATCATAGATCGTAAACATGAGACATGACATAAATATTGGAAGTTTTTAGGAAATGATTCGTAATATAATGAAATAAAAAGATCTTTGTGATCATAAAATTAGCATAAGACTCTGATTATTTGTATAGAAATAATCTTGTAATGTTGTGAACATGTTCAGATTGAAACTTGTTTACTCATTTTGTTAAGGACATGAAATTATTCCCTCAGATAAACTTATTGACATGCAATAGGGTCAACACAAAACCTTATAGAAATAAAATATTGGTCCATGTATAACACAATGAAAATTTAATTAGGTTCATGCCTAAAATTTTGAAAATTTAATCAAGTTCATTCATAACATTCTGAAAGTGTGATGAGGTTCATTCATAACATTTTGGCCATGAAATTAGGTTCATGGATAATATATTGACTCATGAGTTATTCATCCATTCCCAATTAATTCTACTGATATATATGTAAAACTCAGCACATAATAAATAAAAATATGCTCCAAAATATCATAAAGTATCCATAATATCATATCATTTGAAAATGGATGTTGTTTCATGAACATTTCATCACAGTATAGCTCGTTGAAAAAAAATTGATTCATAAATGTCCTATTATAATTATCATAATCCATATGGTGGAATAATAAAGATGATATAACAGGATAATATCCCCATTAAATATTATATAACATCAAATTATTTTATCTTAAATGGAATATTATTTTGAAAGAAAATAATTTGGAACATTTCCTTAAGAATGTTATCATTTATCGAAAATATAATTTTTAAAATAATAATTTCTTAAAATATTATTGAAATAATTTTCATTAGAATAAACATGTTAAAATATAAAATAATATTCAAAGAAAATAATGTTTATTAAAATGGGAAATTCTATTCATGTTTTATACATTAAAAAAAATATCTCATTCATATTTTCAGTAAAATCCAAACAAGAGACTTTTTTACAACAAAATGAAAATTCATCTTGCATTTTTTTTAAAAACGGACAAGGGTAAAGATATATTTAATAAATCATTTTTATAATGTTAAATTTTTTTTAAAACATTTTCCAAAAACTATTATATGTAAGAGAAATGGTTTTTGACTAAAGAGATGAATAAGGTCGATATACATTAAAAACATTATTTTGGAATATTGAGTACATAAATAGAGGAAATGATGTTAAAAGATGTATTATTAAGAAATAATCGTAGGATAAAAAAATTATTTTCTCTATTTTAAGATATATTATAATATTCAACCATTTTAATCATAAAACTATGAAATTGTGTTAAATAATGAGATAGTATCATAAAACCCTTACCATTTTGGAAACCATTAATCGTGAGCCCATCACAAGAGTAAAATTAAAATTAAATTATAATATCCTAGAAATAAATAAATTCATGATATGACATCTAAAATGTAGTGTATATTCACCTCATAAAATAATATATGTTTGTAACAAGACATATGTCTCAAAGAATACAAATTGAGAGAAAAATCCCATACCACATTGTTAACCTTTGAACTATAAACACAATGAAAGATATATCATAAAAATTATATATAAATCCATGAAATATTATGTATATGTATGAAAATTAAATTCAGGGATAGTATATACACCACATAAAATAAACATTTGGTGAATATGGCATGTGTCTCGTCGAAAATAAATGTGAGACTAAAATCCCTTTCCTTTAGTTTTGGAATACATCATACACATTTGAAACTAAATTATAGTAAATATAAGTATATTATAAATCTATTAAATATTAATTATATCATTTTTAATACTATATATGATTTACTAATGACCTTTTATTACCCATTTATTAACAGTTTTCTTTTAAAATCGTGTTTCTGGTAATAATTGCTTTGTTTTTTGTGTATTTTGATTTATTATTTTTGATTATATTTTATTTAACATGATTACATAATATCTGGAATGTTAGCCTTGATATGAATATCATATATATTCTATATATATTTATTTATAGTAATCCATAATGGTTACACATAAAAAATAAAATGCACTGTTTTTGGTAAAGGTAGGCCGTATGTATGCATGAACGATTCTTCCATTTTCATGATGGATGAAAAAAAAGAAAGTTAAATAATACAATGATTTTTTAGAATGATTTTTATAAAATATATTTCACATATATTTATTATATTTATACATTATTACATTCCATTCATAGCGGTACTGAAAAACAAATCATATGGATTCATGAGGCGATAGTCTTCCATACACACGAACGACATTATCATTCCCCATTAAAGGGATAGTAACGAGTTATATATGATATAATAATTAAATAAGAATAATTATTTTACAAATATCATATATATTAATTTAATATTCCTATATTACCTTCATTGTAAAACAAAAATGAAAAAAATTACACTTGTTCGTGAAGTGGTAGTCTGCCATACACACGAGGGACATTATTGTTTTCCAACGAATATGATTCTAACAATACAGAAGTGGTATTAAAGTTAAATATGTATAATAATATCATAAATATCAAATATAAATAATAAATCCCTCATTATATTCATCCATGAGAGTTGGTGATTGAAAATGAATAGCATTAGTTTGTGAGGTTGTAGTTAATCGTACACTTGATCAATGGTTTCGTTTCCCATTTGATGGAGGGGGATATGGATATAGTTTATTTAATTAATATAATAACATATAATTATATTTCATACATTTATTTTATTATATTTTCATATTTTAATAATATTTTAAATAGTAAAGAGAATAAATAAAATAGAAAACAAATTTTTAAATATTTTACATCTTATTCAGAGAGCCTCTTTAGGTTTATACCTAATGAATTATTAAGATTTATTCCTAAAAAAATTAAGAATTTATGAAATTTTAATTGAATTAAGGAATATATTTTTTTATTTCATGGTGTTAATAAATTTTTTGGAATTGTTAATATTGGAAGAGATGGGGTGGCCTTTTGGTAGTGGGGGAGAGGACATACTATGAATATTTAAAAAGAATAAGTTGTACTCAAATTGTTCACTTTTGAAAATCACAAAAAATTAATAATTATCAAACCATATAGGTAATATAGATTAATTATGGACATAAAATTGTTGTTTTATAAGTTTCTAGTTTAATTTTTATCTTATCATTTTAGTTTAACCCCATGGTAAACGTGTTTTAACCTATACCGCAATAAATAATTTTTAATTCTTTTACTCATAATTCAGAAAAAAATTAATTAATTTCATATTATTATGTAATATTATTTATTAATATTCCAAATAATGAATCCATTTTTCTAAATTATGTTCACATAATTGGAAGAATTTATTTTAAAATGAATTCCAGAGACACTATGAGAAAGTTGTATTTCGTAAAGAAAATATCCAAAAGCTTAAAAAGTTTTAATATCAAATTTTAATATAAAATTGATTCCAATGACCAAAATACTGTTAATGAATATATAATTGAACTAATTATACTTTTATACCAATATTAAAATCAAATTTATCTTTGTAAAAGATTTGAATGAAAAGATAATTTTTTAATAAAGCCAAGTATTTTCACTATTCACTTAAGCAATTACCTTTTCCAAGAATTATAAAATATTTTTTTGAATATAATTTTGACATGATTTATTCACAAATTATTTTAATTTTTACAAATAATGTTTCTCCAATTTTGAAAAATTAAATTTAAATAATTGAAAAAATGATACAAAACAACTTTTTAGATATAAAAATAATGTTTTTAAGTGTGAAACTGGATTAATTGTTATATCATTACCAAAAAACACATAAGATGAATTTTCAACATTTAAATTATATTTTATAAAATAAAATACAATAAAATCCTTCACTTAAATATATTTATATAATTTATTGAGAGAAAACATATTTGTGTGAATAAATATTTTTTTCATAAAAATTCTTTATTTTCAAATGTATTGTTTTTTGTTCATTTATTATTAATTTAATATAAAAATGTAAGAAAATATTCTCTTAATATAGTTTTTCATATCCATACTATTCATTCCAATAACAAGGTGGTAATAATCATATTAAATAATATTTCTTATTTATTTTTCATGTTTCATTAAAACTATATATTGCATATAATGAAAGCTATCAAAGAAATTAAATTTATTTGAAAAAGAAAATTTCATGAAATATTAGGGAATTACAACCAAATTAAATTATTATCACTTTAAAAATATTTATCATATATGTTTATTTTTTACCTCTCAACATTAAACAATCATTTCTACATGCTTACAATTATCCTAACATCTTATATTCTATCATTGATATTAATTCATAATATCTCATCATGAGTTAAAATATACCACCTAAGTGAAAAATAAAAAGGCATAATTTATCTCCCTTAATCACCAAAGGATCATCATCAACACAATAGTCATATAATTAATCTCAAGGGTATGGTCTTCTATTTAGATTAAATAAACAAAAACATAAATAATTATATATCTAATCTATAAAAAATAAAAAATTATTTGTTAATTAGTTTGAAAAACAACACCCAAAGCAACCCTTCGTATTTAAATAAAATATAAAATATATAATTTTATATTAAAATACATCTTCAGAAGATAACTAAATGATTGAAAGACGTACAAACCAATAAATAAAAACCAAGGGAAACCAAAATAAATAAATATATTAAATATGGATCAATTTTGTCCTATTGTATTATATAGACCTCAAAGGAATTATCATTCCCATGTATACTCAAATATAACTAAACCTATATGCCCTAAATATTTTCACATGTTACAAAGTTTATATATAGGATTTCATTATGAATGACTTAGTAAAATTGAATAATAAGATCTCAAACCCCCATCAAGGATTAATTAGACATTTATTTTCATATTTTATGACGAAAAATGAATGAATTTCATTAACTACCTTAACCCCAGTATCAAAATTCCATTGGTAACATTATTAAATTTTCACAATGTACAAACAATCACATCTTAGTGGACTGAGAATTTAACTACTCTTATTAAAATGGATACAGACTTGAATCTCACATTAAATTTGAAAATATATAATACATAACATATTTAAAGTAAATATTAAAAATCCTTGATCTCATTCATTGATTCCTTCTTCATATACATTGTAAGTGGAACAAAATATTGGAGATCTCAGATGGTTGGTACGATTTATGTATACTGATGGCTATTTTTAGTCAATAAGTAATAAACAATATGGCGTGGAACATAATTGAAAACAAAAGTCCTTTAATCAATAATATGGGAACAATGTATAATATGGAGGGAATAAATGATGATAAAATAACTAAATATAAAAAATCACATGATCTTGAACCTTATCCATTGATATCATAGATATGTAAATAATCACATAAATGTTAATAACTATCCTCATAATGATGGAATTCATAATTTATAACATTATATACATATAGTCAAGGACACATGCCATGATATATCAGATAAGTGTGTATAGACTTGGCCAAATAACTAATGTAATTTATCTTATGAGACCTTCCAATGAATCAATGGGCTATAATGGTCCACTCTCTTTACATAGTATGTCCAATTATTTTTACATATTTAAGGGAATATTGAAAATTAAATACATAATCAACATAAACATTCATGTTGAGAAACATGAATTTTAAATTTTAGTATTTCCCCCAAAAATTGATCAAAAACCATCCAATAAAACATTAAGTATGATATTATTGAATCATATCCCGATTATAGAATAAAATGTATGTTATTATTGATTAATATAAATACCATATAAATATCATTAAAAATATTCTACATGAAAATGTAGATTTCATTTTAAATTCCACTTTCAAAAACTAAAATTCTAATGAAAACTAGGGAAATAATTTTCTATCAAAATAAATATATATACATATAATGTATTTTAAAAATAATTGAGTGGTCATGGTGGTGGGAAATTTATTTCCTACCATATAATCTATAAATCATTCCATTCACACTTTTCTAAGAAAAGTAAAAAAGGGAACTTGTTCATAAAATAATAGGTAGATTCATTTTAAACCATTTTATAAAATTAAAAAATGGGTTGAAATTTATTCAATAGATCATTTTATAATAGAAAAAACTTAATTTTTTTATGAAAATATTGATATAGAAAATAAATATTCTAGACCTAATATAAAATAATTTCTACTATCATTATAAAATTATTTCAGTCTCTTTTGTACATAAAATAGGAAAATTAAAGGAAAATTTATAATTCTCAAAAATAAACATATTATAAGAGAACATATTAGGTGTAATATATAAATTTCATATAATTCCCTTAGTAGAGACTTAAAAAATTTTAATCTTTAATAATGATGATATTCTGAAATAAACCCTTACCGCTTTGGTTTCTTTTGAATCATAATCCCCATTTATGAAATAACTTAAAACCAATCATTAAATAATATGAATATAAATTTAAAAGATATATATTATGTCTTAAAGGATTTATATACATAACATGAATGAAATTAGGCGTGTGAAAATAATATATGCCTTAGTGAATAGAAATTGAGATGAAATACCTTACCTTAGGTTCTAATTATTTCGTATATATTAAAAACCATGTGTAATAAAAAATAGATTTATTATAAATATATTATAAAATATACACTTAAATATCATACCATATATGATTTATATATATCATTTTTTCTACCATTTCTAATAATTCCTTATTAAAATCATTGTTCTCAGTGATAATTACTTCATCTTCCTTATATATTTCAGTTTGATTGTTTTTGTCTTTGTAATTTTATCATGGATCCAAAATCTCTAAAATTATATTAACTATATATCTATACTATATATTGATATTTATAGTCTTCTACAAAAATATTGATAATGGAAAATGAATTACAATATTCACTGGGATGGTAGTCTATACCTGTGTATGAATGATATTTTCACATTTTGAGGAATTATATGAAATAGAGTACAAAAAATTTAATTCACATAAAAATAATCATTTATATATTATATATATTCATCAAATCTGTCCTTATTTACATCCTTATAAATCTGAAGTGAAAAATGAATCATAATGATCAAATGAGGTTGTAGCTCGCACATACGCACAACTGGCATTATCCTATTTCAACAGATTTCAGGGTAAGAATATTTATAGGATATTATAATTCCATAATAATTTTTATTTAATAAATCTCATACATATTAATTATTTAAATCATTATTAGAATCCAATTTAAAATGTGATTAAAAAATAATTACACTTCTATATGGAGATGGTATGTCATACGTATGCACGAGCGGTGTTTTACCCTTTTGTATAATGGAAAAGAGATATAATATGGTTGTACTAAAATAATAATATTAATATTTTTATATTAATGATTATTTAGAAATTTTATTGGGTTCGTAAAAACACATTATGTGGAAGTTTAGGTGGAAATAAACATGAAGGACTAGGTAAATATGATCACCTATTCTCCAGAAGAATTATTTTATATCTCTTCTTAAGAAACCTAGGGTAGGGCTTTTGGAATGAAAAAAATCTATATAACTTGGTTAAGGGTTTTTATAAGGGAATTATTCTATGTTTCATCAGGATATATGGATTATAGTGGTGTGATTAATAGAGAGAAGGGGTGTCCTTTTATATGTGAGGGGATGGGCACTCTTGCAGTTTATCAAAGTATTAATTTAATATATATTCTATTTCACATTCAAATGGGTGAAATTTATATAATTAAAATTTATTATGAGTATGGGTCCAAATAAAATATCAAACTAAAATTTTAAATGTTTTACTTATTTTTCACCTTTATCTTTTTGTTTACCCCCATAAAAACCTTTTTGACAATTACAACAATATTAAATTTTTTTCATACATTAGGTGTCATTAATTTTATCATATGAGTAAAACCCAACACATAAATATACCATGGATTATTTTTTATACTATATTCCATTAATTTTCCTTAATATAATATTTTTATGAAATTTAAATCATATAATAAAATAATATGTTTTTATAAAATATCAGTAATTTTATTTTTGAAGGTATTCATTTAATATGTCCATTAATAGATCAAGACATTGGGGAATTAATATATAATACTTTCACACTTACTTAAAATTTATAATATATCTACAAAAAAATTTGAAACCTTTATTTTTTTCAAATTATATTATTTTTAGTATTTTAAAATAATTTATTTAATTTTTATATTTATTAAATTCATTATGTCTCAGTGATGCATAAACATTAAAGATAATAATTTCATCAATGAAAATGATATATAAATTAAAATTATCGAAATCTAATTTATATTTAATTTTAATATTTATAAAAAAACATACTTATTTTTCATCATCATGTTCAAAATTTAATGATAATTAAAAAAATTGAATATCATATCCTAATATTTTTAAATATAATAATTTAAGCATAAAAATCATAGAAATATGGAAAAACCCACATATATTAGAATATTTTATTATTATTTATGATATTTGATCATTTGATTAAATTAAATAATCTTTTAGGGTCATTTTATAGTCCATGTGATATGATTTTAACCTTAATTACCAGATTTACTCATACTGTGGTGAAAAATATTTACTAGGTATACTATTCATAATAACAAAAAATAAAGTGGGTATTTTAAACAAAATTTATCATCATGACTTTAAAATTAGAAGAATTTTTTTAAGATTCATTTTCTATAAGTCTGAGTAATTGAATTAAAAATTATCATGAAAAACATGATTAAAAATGGTATCTAGAAAAAATAAATTTCACGAAAAAAACATGGTTAATTAATATCCAATTATTATAAAAATATTTAATGAATGAGAAAATAGTTTATTAATTAGATTATATATTAATTTCAATAAAATAATCCACCAATATTTATTGATTTAATTAATTAATATAATAACATATTGCACGTATAAATCAGTTTTTTATAACAATGATTATTTTTTTCTTTCAAATGTTTTTTATTTTTTTAATGAATATATAAAAAAATAATTTAAGTTATACATCTGTAAACCATAATTTTTTCATAATTTATTTATTACTATTCATACCCACTAATATAAATTCTTTTTTATTATGGTCATAATTCAATAACATAATTTTTATATTATTTATTCTTGATGTTCCATGTAAAATATGATATTAAATATAATTTTATTATATTAAAATAGTAGTGTTTTAGATTCTCCCCACCTTCAATAAATTTAATCATCTAATTTTTTATATTAAATTTACTAACATGGGTTTGATATTTTAAAATACCATTATTTAAATCTCACATCATAAAAGGGTTAATAAAATTACATCATGATAAAAGAGAAATATAAGTAAACATGTCACCCAAAAACTAGGTTTCCATACTGGAGAAACTTATTGACAAGTAAAAATTTTGTACATTGATAAAAAGTGTAATTCGAAAATAAATATAGAGGGTCATAGAGATTAATAATCATAATAAATAGAAAGAACATGAAAAAGTTAATGAACACAAAACCATATAACGATGATGTGTGAAAAAGAATATTGAATAATCATAAATTGAGGAAATAAGATAATATTTTTCTTTAAACATCTATTTCTTCTATTGGAGAAATTTATATGCCATCTACACTAATAACATATGGAAATATACATACTTAACAAGTTTAATTTCACCCTTTTATTAATTTTCACCAAAATATCATCCTTTCTCCAAGTGATGGGTATTCACGAAGAAAATTGTATGCCTTATGAATTAAAATCAACATATAAGAGATCATATAAACCAGAAAAGGATAACAATATTTTCCTACTATCTTTAAAATTTAGCCAAAACTGAAAATATTACCATAAGATAAAATAATATCCCAAATTTATTATCCTTCAAATGAAGATATAATATATTTTCATAAAAGTTTTCACAATATCAACAATGGTTCATCGTAGATTATTCGAAGAATAAATTCCCTACATCTGAAATTATCTTATTAACCTCCATAATGAATAATATTTTAAACTGAAAGTAGATTTCATAAATTATATTTAATTGAATTTATCCACATATTAATCCTAAGGGTTAAAAATACCATAACCCAATGACACATCCACAATATATCATTAATCTCCATGATAATCAAAAATTGTAGTAAACATCCCTAGAATATCATGAATCTAAATTAATAACTTAAAAGGTAATATCGAGATGAAAAATAACTATCTCTAATAATATATCCTTGTCCACGAATAAATTTTTTACATTAAATATTATCAATATCCCATTATTCAATAGTCTATAACAAATCTTAAAATAAACTAAAGTGTTATTTAAACATCAATAGATTATTCTTTATAAAATGCAATAAAATTTTCAAATCACCTTGAAATATGATCACCTAAAACCTAAAGGGGTATTTATGTCACTAAACATATTGAAAATTTAAACTTAAAAACCCATGATTATATCTATAGCTCTTAATATAATCTTAAATGATGATATATATGATTGAAAATGTAATGGATCGGAACTCTCCAGTACATTACATTGTGAAAATGCAGTGTTAGAGGTATTTTGGGAGGTTAAGTTGACTTGGGGTGCATTTGGGTGGACTTTTAATGGAAACTAAAGGGCTATAGCTTTCGTACGGGAGGCACACGGTTTTTCTAAACCGTGCGGCCAAACCGTGCGAGGTTGGTGTTGGAGGCAGTGGCTAACGCACGGTTAGCACACAGTTTTTCTAACCATGTAGCCTAACCGTGTGAGGAGTGTTTGATGATGTAGTAGTGAAAGAACGGTTAGCGCACGATTTCTCTAATCATGCGGGCATATAATTTAGATCCTAAAATTGTGGATATCAACCATTTTTCCTCTATCTTGATCATTTAATCCCTTAAGTGTCTATAACTCGGGATAACCCTCCCTTGAAGGTAGTAGAACCTCTCCCAATCATTTTGGAGGTGAATCGAAGGCTTCTCTTGGAAAATCGAAGCCGGTTTCTTGAGGTATGTGATCGTTCTTGTTTGGTTTCGTAGATCTACTTAGATCTACTCCTCCTCTTCTCTCAGTTTCTTAGATCTACGCCTGTTATGGGTTGGTCTAAATGTTTGGATGTCAAATACAATGAGATTTGGTTTTGATCTTTCTATGCGTAGAGATCTAAGGTGGGGTTTTGGTGAATCGACCCAGGTTTCTTGAGCGTTCTTCGACCGTTGTGGTTTTCATCAAAAACCATTGAGGTAGTGGATTCGTTACTTCTCTTTATTTTATGTGCAACTATAATGTTATCATGTTTTGTCCCAATTAATGATAAAGGAATTGACATAAAATTTATTTTGAACCGGATAAAGAAATTATATCGATCATATGTTATTGCCTCTTTTATTGCTAAATAGTGTGATATTTGTGCTTTCTTTTCTTAGTTGTTGTTCTCGATGGAAATCAATAAAGAACGTAAACCAAGATTAATTGATAATTGTTTGGCCAAAGATAAAGAGGCATGAAACGAATCTTGTTCTTGTGGTAATCTGATGATAACTAAATTGGCATAGTAAGCATGTTTAATCATTTGTGATAGCTTACTGGTTAGGTTCCCGATTTTGGATCCAACGGATTATAAATCTGTTAATTCAAGATGGTTTAAAGATTTGATTGTTTGATAATTCCTTTAAGGGTTCTGAGTTACCCTCTTCAATGTTAAAAGTCCAACATCCCAATTGATGTGATGTTTTCATTCCTGCTTCTTGTGTTGTGATGTGATCCTAGATGGTTGTGGTGATATGTGGGGGTATGGAGGCCTTTTGGTTGTGGCAGTGGATGATGCCTAGAGTGGAGAGATGAATCGGTTCATGCTTGTGGGTGTCTGGGAGGACACCAGGGATGATGGAATGGGTAGGATGCGATTGGTGGATGCTTGCTGTTTCTAGGGTTTTTTACCTACATTACATTTTCACCACTGCACAAGGCAGCTGGTCTTGCATACCCTTCTACTGAAATAGGTAAAGACGCGTGGGGTATGCCACGTGCTTTTTGGGTTTAGCTTCCCCACAGAGGATGGGTTTATGATCTTTCTTTAGGAGGAAATGACTCGACGAGTAGTGCATTTAATCACCATGTTTATCCACTTTTTTAGTAGCATAGATTTCTTCTCTAGATTTCCTGGGAAAATGGGAATGTGTTTCTATAATAAATGTTTGATTAAATGGTGTTAACCCATGGGGTGGGGGTTCGCTAAAACATAATGATGATGCAATAATTTTAAAGGGGCAATGGACTTTGGGTGTGATGCTAATGAAACATAATGTGGAATTTTTCATCGATTTCTAATGTTTAATTAATTAATTAATGTAATGTGAAATTGATAAAAATGGAATGAAGTAGCCTGATAAGGTTCCTTATAAGGTTGTGTGCTTTTAGGATACCTAGTCTTAGAAGTGGTAGCCCGGAATCCGAGAGACATTAGCTATAGTGTGTCTAAGACTAGGTTATGCCTACACTGTGGTTGTGAGTCATAGAATATTTTTTTAACTTTTTGTGTTTCTAAATGCTATCCCACTCTATCAGTAAGGGAAACTGACACCCTGGGGATTCTGAGCCCTGGAGGGTGTTTTCCACAACATTCCGGTGGGAGGATGAATGGCTAACTACTCCCTTTGGCCCCACTCTCTTCTCTTGGTAGATACTTGTGCAATTAGGCACAATGGTTATTTTTTACCATATATGTGTGTAGAGGGTTGTAATGGCTTGTGGTTATTCACACACATATATTATGGATATACTTTCCTATGGACTACTATTGGTGTAACGTGTATAAGCTGTGATGGCTTGAAGATCCTTACTAGGTGTATGGGCTGTAATGGCTTGAGGTATAATACCTGAAGTATGATACACGTTATGTGAGCTGTGGTGGATCCCAGAAACTACCTGGTTACATTTGGTTGTGATGATGGTGTGGTTCTTCTCCCTGGTGTCTACAGGAAAGACATTTTGGTGCACAAGGTGCGGATTGTGGTGCTTTTCCTAGGTGTCTGTGGGAAAGCCTTTTTGGAGGGAGATGCTCAGGACGTGCGATGTTGGGGAAAAGTGGAAAACTAGTGGGGAAGTATTAGTGGGGTACAATTGATAATATTTATTATATGATATATTATTGTATTCGTTACTTGGTGAGAGTATCCATGGTGAGGTTGGTAACATAGTATACCTGTTTAAGTGATGAGTTTGTTTCTCTTGTTGTTCCCTCTGCTTTAGCATGCTTTCTTTACCTTTGCACAAGAGGCTTCAAGGATGATCTTACTGAGTGTACTATTATACTCACCCTACGTATATATACAAATTGTTTTCAGGTCACTTGGAGAAGGTTTGATATTATTATGGTTACTACTATCTTGTGGTTGGAGGAGTTGTTCGGGCTTGTGGTTGCTGCTATTTTTACTTTCTTTTGGGTACTTTCTGCTTTTCTCCTTTTAGTTGCAGTACTATTGCATGACATTCAATTTATGCACTTGGGATTATATTATATTTCCAGTTCTGAGTTGGAGTTTAATTGTTTCTATCATATCTCTCTCTTCTGCATATGTTCTCTTAGAGGGTAATGCCTCTCATTAGTTTGTTATTATACCCTCGGTGCTAGTCGCTATCCCGGGGCCTACTGGAGGTGGGAATCGGGGGACATTATCTCCCTTCTCACATTCCCGGCCCAGGAGGGGTACACTTTGTGGGGGGCAGGTCATGACAGAGTGATTTCAGTGGTCTAGTTGAGGGATAGGATAGAGCGTGGAGTTAGGAATAGGTGAGGTTGCATGGGTTGGTAGGGAAATAGTGTCATTCATGTTTATTATGTGAGGTAAACACTAGATATCAGCTGAGTCATAGGCGTTTAGGTCCCCCAATGATCTAATGTACGGACCTTTTAGTTTACAATATCTACTTAACAAGGTGATACTAGTTGCAGGGTAGAGACCTAGGAAATGATCTTGTATCATTCTTCTTTGTGCATGTGTTTGAATGGGTATACCATGGGATAGGTTAACCTAAAATTAATAAAAGAAAACAATTAATTAATTAATGTTGACTCTTCCATATTCCAGGTTTAGGACCTCTAATGGTTTCTTATTTTACAGGTATGGCTCCAGGTCGACATTATCATCAGGTTTGTGTAGAAAATGTTCAAATGGATGTTCCAACAGATCTTTGTAGTGTAGAGGTTGATTATGATGACACTTGGAGGAAGACACTTCGATAGTTTCAGCGCCAGAGTTTGAAGAAGTACGAGGGCTCCGTTTCAGATGCAGTCACGGAGGACTGGTTGGAGGAGGTCGAGATATGTTTCAGTTAGATCTGTGCTCTGAAGGAGCACTGGGTTTCCTTAGCTGTGAAAATGTTGTGTGGATTAGTGAGGTTGTGGAGGTTCTTATAACTTAGGGATCATGAGGAATCAGTGATCTCATGGGAGGAGTTTCGATACAAGTTTAGAGTTGAGTTCCTTTCTTCGACTGTGATGGTGTACAGTCTCCATGAGCATCTTACCCTTCATGAGGGGAGCTCTATTTTTTGAGAGTTTGTAATCCATTTCAAAAACCTTTTACGATATACTTCTGACCTGTTACCAGATGAGGAGGTCAGGGAAAGTCATTTCGAGGAGGCTTTGCATCCATAGATCTATCTCCAAGTCACCCCATTTATGCTGAAGACATATCTTGAGGTGTTGGCGAGGGAAGAGGTTCTCAAAAGGAATTTGTCTGGGAAAGGATCATCATCAGAGGGGGATTGTCATGATCCCTCGCGAACCAAGGTTGTGGTCCAAGGTTCTTGGTTTATAGGGCAGAAGAGTTTTCGTTTAGCCGGGGGTAGGTCCCAGCCCTTCAAATCTCGTTTCTCCAGAGGCAGCAACTCTCAGGCCTATTCCAAGGGATCAAGTGCTTGTTTTTCTTGTGGTGGTCGTGTCAATAAGCAGTGGGAGTGCCCGACCATTCAGTGTGGTCATCATGCATCGGGCTCTACACTCCAGGTTCCTCTATTGAGGCACTTCCAGCCGAGGCAGCAGCAGCGAGTTGCACCATCTTTAGATCAGCAGAGGGAAGATGGGGTAGGCAGAGGACAACCCCATGATGCTACCCATCCTCATAGAGCATAGTGTGGCTGTGGTGGTGGTCATCATCAGAGTCAGAAAGGCTGTGGAAGAGGTCGTGGTCAGCTTCATGCTCTAGTGTTATCAGCACCAGATGAGCCAGATGTCATTTGAGGTACCCTTTGATTGATTTCTACCACGGTGTATTCCTTGTATGATTTTGGAGCGACACACACCTTCATATCAACTACCCTTGTCCATGCTTTTGGATTTGAGGTAGAGAGGCTTCTAGTGCCCTTGGCATTGACTACGCTAATTGGAGGTCGAGATGACTTGTTTGAAATATGTAGAGGTTGTGATCTGGTGTTGGGGAAACACCGCTCTTGGGGATATTTTTTATGTTTATGAATACAACCATATGATTTCATCCTCGGCATGGATTGGTTGTATTCGGTGCAGGCTATCGGGATTTTTCAGGAAGAAGGTCATTTTCTTTAGTGCGGATGAAGAACAAGTGTTGTTTGTTGGTGAGTGAGATCCTCAGATGGTTCATAGTTTCATCCCATCCTTATCATCTATGATGGATATGATAATGCAGAGTTCATCATAGGTTATGCAGTTTGTGATTCTTAGGGTCGTAGAGGAGTACCCAGATGTCTTTCCAGAATAGGTTGTTGCATTACCCCCTTGACGAGATATCGTGTTTGGGATCGAGCTACAGTCAGGAGTATATCCTATTTCAATGTCTCCATATAGGATGGACCCTTCTGCATTGCGAGAGCTTTGTATACAGCTTTATGATCTGTTACATTGCAGTTTTGTTCAGCCAAGTGTGCCACCATGGGGTGCACCAGTTTTGTTCTTAAAGAAGGTCGACGGCAGTTTGTGGTTGTGTGTCGATTATCGTTGCTTAAACAAAGTGACAATAAATAATTTATATCCTCTTCCATGTATTGATGTCTTATCCAATCAACTAAAGGGTGGAAGTTGGTTCTCGAAGATCGACTTGTGGTCAGGATATCATCAGATGTGTGTGAAGGATGAGGATATTCCAAAGACTGCTTTCCGTTGTAATCATGGGCATTATGAGTTTGTTGTAATGCCGTTTTTCAGGATGAATGTTCTAGATATGTTCATGGGATTGACGAATGATCTGTTCTGTGAGTTCTTGGACATGTTCAGGGTAGTTTCCATCGACGACATCCGTGTGTACTCCAAATCTGAAGAGGAGCATGCACAGCATCTACAAGATGTTTTGGGTGTTCTTCTTCGACATCAGCTATTTGGGAAGTTGTCGGAAGTGTGAGTATTGGACTCGAGAAGTCCGTTTCATGTGGAATTTTGTGTCCCAATAGGGAGTTGTTGTGGATCCATCGATGATAGAAGTAATTGTCTCTTGGTCATCCCCCAATATAGTTTTAGAGGTGTGAAGTTTCCTTGGTCTCGCAGGCTGCTACATGAGGTTTGTATCCAATTTCTCACGAGTTGAAACTCTTCTGACAGCATTGACCAGGAAAGATCCATAATTCATTTGGACTAATCAGTGTCAGGAAGCATTCGAGTATCTTAAGGAAAAGTTAGTAAGTGCTCCAGTCCTTTGTCATCTAGCTGAGGGAGTTCAGTTTGATGTTTTCTGCGATGCTTCACATATGGGGTTAGGTTGTGTTCTCATGCAGAAGAGGTCAGTTGTTTCTTATGGGTCTCGGCAGTTACATCCCATGAATGCAACTATTCCTCCCTTGATCTTGAGTTTGCAGTCGTGGTGTTTTCTCCGATGTTTTGGAGACATTACCTCATCGGTGAGTGATTTGTGGTTTTCACCGATCATAAGAGTTTGAGGTATGTTTTATCCTAGCGTGACTTGAACCTACGACAACATCAGTGGGTGGAGTTTTTTTAGGAATATGACATAAAAATATCGTATACACCTGGAAAAGGGAATGTTGTAGATGATGTGTTGAGCCGAAATTCACATAGTGATGCTATGCGTGAATCTAGTGATTCCTAGAGAGTGATGTAAGAACTCTCAGCATTACATCTTACTATGGGACAAGTTGCGGTAGAGGATATCTTTTTCAGATGTTGGTACAATCATCCCTAATGTAGAAGGTAGAAGAGTCCCAATTGGTGGATCTAGAGTGGAAGTCTGGAGAGACTGAGTTGTTTGTTGTGAGGCCCCTGATGGTTGGTCTGAGGATAAATAACATAGAGTGTTGTACCACGGGAGGATTTCTGTTCCTTTTATGATGCACTTTATGGTCCTCATAGAGTTCCATAGTTTACCTTTATCAGTACATCCTGGTGTGAAAAATATGTATCGATCCTTGAGGATTCAGTTTTGGTGGCATGGGCTGAAGCATGCGGTTGCAGAGTTTGTGTCTTGATGTTTAGTCTGCCAGAAGGTGAAGGCCGAACACCGTGTTCCAGGTGGTCTTCTTCAGCCATTAGAGATTCCTTAGTGGAAGTGGGAGGACATCTCAATGGGCTTCGTTACTGGTTTACCTCGAGCTCTAGGATGACATGATGTTATTTGGGTGGTAGTGGATCATTTAACAAAATCATCCCACTTTATAGAAAACAATGAGTCACGCTCTGTGGATGTTTTGTCGAGGAAGTATCTATAGGAGGTGGTGAGACTTCATGGAGTCCCGAGGATGATCATTTCTCATCGAGATCCTCGTTTTACCTCTAGGGTGTGGAGAGGTCTCCAACATGCTTTTGACTCTCGACTATACCTTAGCACTGCTTTTCTTCCTCAAACTGATGGTCAGACAGAGCAAACCATCAAAACTCTTGAATACATGTTACGCCCTTCTATTATGAATTTTGGAGGCACATGGATAAGGCACTTACCCTTGGTGGAGTTCTCTTACAATAATATTTTTCACTCCACTATCGTCATGGTTCCCTTTGAAGCCTTGTATTTCCTGCCCTACTGTTCTCTATTGTGCTGGAATGGGGTTGGAGAGTTAGTAATTCTTGGACCGGAACTAGTGTAGAATACAATAGAGATGGTTGAGGTGATTCGTGAGAGGATGAAGATAGCACAGGATCATCAGAAAGCATATATCGATCAAAGATGGAGACCCTTAGATTTTAATGTTAGGGATCATGTGTTTCTGAAGGTGACTCCTCGTTGTGGGCAGCGAAGGTTTGGACGTGGAAGTAATCTTTCTCCCCGATTTGTTGGGCCTTTTATGGAGTTAGCTCATGTTAGAGTTTTGGTGTATCAAGTAGAACTTCCCCCTCAGATGATTCGGATACAGGATGTTTTCCATGTATCATAGCTCTGTCATTATCTTCATGATGACTCTCACATCATCGATTGGTGAGAGATCTATGTTGATGATGATGTAACCTTTGTGGAGTGACCTGTGGGGATCCAAGAATACAAGGAGAAGGTGTTGCGCGGGCGTTCTATTCTTTTATTTTGTGTCTTATGGCGACACGGTGTCTTGGAGAAGAGTACCTGGGAACGCGACTCACATATATTTGCTCAGTACCTAGTGTTGTTTGATGTTTAACTCTTTTCATGTAACGTTGTAGCAGATGTAGTTATGAAACATCCATGATTATGATATGGATCCCTTTGTTTCTTTTGTGGCTTGCTATTTTTTGAGAGGTATCCCGAGTGGTGTTTGTTTAGACCCTATTTCATTTTCACTTTAGGTGGGTTTGGGATTCTCTAGGATGAGAATGTTTTGAGAGGTATCTGATGTAATGACCTGTACCTCTCTAGTCCATTACATTGTGAACATGAGGTGTTAGAGCTATTCTGGGAGGTTAAGCTGACTTGGGGTGCATTTGAGTGGAATTGTAAGGGAAACTAAAGGGTTATACCTTTCACATGAGAGGCACATGGTTTTTCTAAACCGTGCGGCCAAACCGTGCGAGGTTGGTGTTGGAGGTAGTGTATAACACACGGTTAGTGCATGGTTTGTCTAACCGTGTGGCCTAATCGTGTGAGGACTGTTTGAAAAGGAAGTAGTGACCGCACGGTTAGCACACGGTTTGTCAAACCGTGCGAGAAAACCGTGCGGGCACTTAAATTAGATCCTAAAATTGTGGATCTCAACCATTTTGCCTCTAACATGCTCTTTTAAGCCCTTAAGTGGCAATAACTCGGGATTACCATCCCTTGAAGGTAGGAGAACATCTCCCAAGCATTTTGGATGTGGTCTGAATGATTCTCTTAGCGAATTGAAGCCGGTTTCTTGAGTTATGTGATCATTCATGTTTGGTTTCATAGATCTACTCCTACTCTTCTCTTAGTTTATTAGATCTACATCAGTTATGGGTTGGTCCTAGTGTGTGGATGTCAAATATGATGAGAATTAATTTTGATCTTTCTAGGAGGAGAGATCTAAGGCGAGGTTTTGGAGAATCAACCTGGGTTTCATGAGCGTTCTTCGACCGTCATGGTTTTCATCAAAAACCTTTCAGGTAGGGGATTTGTTGCTTCCATTTCTTTTACGTGAAACTATAATGATAGAATGTTTTATCCCACTTGATGATAATGGAATTGACATAATAAATATTTTCAACTGGATAATGAAATTGTATTGATCCTATGTTATTGCCTCTTGTTTTTCTAGATAGTGTGATATCTGTGCTTGCTTTTCTTAGCTATTGTTCTTGATGGAAATCAGTAAAGAACATAAACTGGGATTAATTAATAATTGGTTGGACAATGATAAAGAGGCATGAAACAAATATGGTTCTTTTGTTAATCTGATGTTAATCAAATCGGCATAGTAAGAATGTTTAATCATTTGTGATAGCTTACATGTTAGGTTCCAGACTTTGGATCCAACGGACTATAAATCTGCTAATTAAATATGGTTTAAATATTTGATTGTTAGATAATTCCATGAAGGGTTATGAGTTACCATCTTGATTGTTAAAGGGCCAAGATCCCAATTGGTGTGATGTTTTCTTTCCTGTTGCCTGTGTTGTGATGTGATTCGGGATGGTTATTGTGATATGTGGGGGCATGGAGGCCTTTTGGTTGTGGAAGAAGATGACGCCTAGAGTGGAAAGATGCATCGGTTTATGATTGTCAGTGTCGGGGAGGACACCAGGGATGATGGAATGTTTTGGATGTGATTGTTTGATGCTTGTTGTTTCTGTGGTTGTTTACCTGATTTACATTTCCACCACTGCTCATGGTAGTTGGTCTTGCTTACCCTTTTTCCAAAAGAGGCAAAGATGTGTGGGTTATTCCATGTGCTTTCCGTGTTTAGCATCTCTAAGGAGTATGGGTCTATGCTCTTGCATTAGGTGGAAAATACTCGACGGGTAGTACATCTACTCACCATGTTGAGCCCCTTGTGTTAGTAGCATATAGTTCTTTACGAGAATGCCTTGTAATATGGGAATGTGTTTCTATAATAATTGTTTGATTAAATGGTGTTAACCTGTGGGTTTGGTGTTCGCTAAAACATAATGATGAGGCTATAATTTTAAAGGGACAATAGACTTTGGGTGTGATGTTAATGAAACGTAATGAGTAATTTTTCATGGTTAATTAATGTTTAATGAATTAATTAATGTAAAGTGAAACTGATAAAAAGGGAATGATGTAATATAATAAAGTTCCTTAAAAAGTTGTGTTCTTATAGGATACCTAGTCTTAGAAGTGGAAGCCCAAAATCCAAGAGATGTAAGCTATAGTGTGTCTAATACTAGGTTATGCTCATAGTGTAGTTGTGAGTCATAGTATATTTTTGTACATTTTGTGTTTCTATATGCTACTTCACCCTGTCAGTAAGGGAAACTGACACCCTGGGGATTCTGAGCCCTGGGGGTGTTTTCCCCAACATTCCGGTGGGAGGATGAATGGATAACTACCCCCTTTGGCCCCGCTCTATTCTCTTGGTAGATACTTGTTCTCTTAGGTACCGCGGTTAGTTTTACCCATATATGTGTGTAGAGTGCTGTAATGGCTTATGGTTAATCACACACATATATTCTAGATATACTATCCTATGGACTACTATAGGTTTAACGTGTATAGGTTGTGATGGCTTGAGGATCCTTACTCAGTGTATGGGGTGTAATGGCTTAAGGTATAATACCCGTCATATGATACATGTTATGCGAGCTGTGGTGGATCCCAAAAACTACCTGGTTACATTTCGTTGTGAGGATTTTGTGGTGCTTCGCCCAGGTGTTTGTAGGCAAGACTTTGTGGTGCAGGAGGTGCAGATTGTGGTGCTTCACCCAGGTGTCTGCGGGAAAGCCTTTTTGGAGAGAGATGCTTAGGACGTGTGACGTTGGGGCAAAGCAGCAAACCAGTGCGGAATTAGTAGTGGGGTACACTTGATATTCTTTATTATATGTTGTATTATTGTATGAGTTACTTGGTGAGAGAAGCCATGGCGAGGTTGGGAACTTAGTATACCTGGTTAGTGACGAGTTAGTTTCACTTGTTGTTCACTATGCTTTGGCATTGTTTCTTTACCTCTGCAAGAGAGGCTTTAGGGAGGATCCTACTGAGTATACTTTTATACACACCCTAGGTATATATTCAAACTTTTTTTTTGGTTAGTTAGAGCATGTTGGAGATTAGGCTGGTTACTACTAGATTTTGGTTGGATGAGCTGTTCGGGCTTGGGGTTTCTGCGTTTTTTACTTTATTTTGGGTACTTGTGGTTTTTATAGTGCTATTTCATGACATTCCATTTGTTCACTTGGGATTCTTTTATATTTTCAGTTCTAAGTTAGATTTGATTGGTGTCTATCTTGTCTCTCTATTTCGCATGTGTTCTCTTAGAGGTTAATGCCTCCCATTGATGTGTTAATATACCCTCAGTGCTAGTAGCCATCCCGGGGCCTACTAGAGGCGGGACTTGGGGGTCATTATCTCCCTTCTCACATTTCCGGCCCAGGAGTGGTGCACTTTTTGGGGAGGGGGTCGTGACAGAAAATATAACATTTTCCTTACATGTTTTTTGATTCCAAAAACAAATACATCATAGGTAAAAGTACATCGATTTTTTTTTTTGAATCCAAATATATAAATACTTCAACAATTTTAATTCATTATTTGATATAATATATATCCTTACATGTTCTATGATTTAACCCTTAAAAAAGGGTACATACTTAGATAATTCATAGGTTCCCCACATTAAGGACAACGATCTATAAATGAATCACTATGATGAAATCAATATCTCCATAAAAATATTAATTTTTCTTATCAATTAGATGATATTTTCCCTTATATTATACACATAATACATTTTATAAATTCTATTATACATTATCTTTGGTTTTTCCATCTATATTTATAACAATAAGTAACTAATCATCCATTCCTACATGGTTTATACCTCCCCAGATCAAATCAAACAATATCCTTATTTTCGTTGGTGAGTCTAATAGTTTGTTAGTGTGTTATTTTTTAATCATATATCATGAAAAATTGTTATAAATAATCCCAATATCTTTCACTCTAGTCATCCTTAAATTTTGTTCCCCATAATCACTACATTTCCAATGAAATTCATTATTAACATGATTCATCGTAGTTCAATCAATTGACTAAAACTCAAAATAAAAGAATGAGAAACAATAATAATAGTGGGAAACCACATAATCTCTATCTTACCAAAATTTTAGGATATTATATTATACATTAACTTATCCTTGTGTTTTTTCAAAGGGTTATGTTCCCTAATCTATATTCTCCAAAATCTAGTTCTCGTGGTTTCTATTAAACATTCTTCAATTCCAACTGTAAGGGCCCCAATCCCTTTATCCAAGAACTAGTGGTTAATATATTAAATTGTCATTATATATAATAAATTCAATACAAATAGACTAAAAATTTCTTTATTATTAGTAAACTATATACATACATAATTATCATATTAAATTTTAGAACATAAAATAAATAATATAGTGAATGTAAATATTTTCAATCAGTGAAATCATTGAGAGATTCCATCTTTATATCCTATAGAAAGGAAAAAAAGGGTGATCTATAATTCTCTCTAATAGTTACTTACATTATAGTCCATGATTAGTGAACAAGGCTTAATCAATATAGAAATGTAAATAATTGGAAATGCATTCCATTTAATCAATAACATTATCACAATGAATAATATTGAAGGATTAAATGAGGATCAAATAATTCCATATAACTAATCTTATGTTCTTGTAACTTATCCATGAATATGGAAACTATTAAAATAATCACATGAACATTAATAACTAATCTCATAAATATGGAACACATATTGTTGGACATCATAAACTTATAATCAAGGCCTCGTGAAAATATATCTTTTGAAAGTGTGTAATATTTCATCCAAATACAAAATAGGATTTTCGTAGAAGATCTACCATTACCTCAAGAGGCTATAACAATACGCTCCCATCACTCAGAATGTTATATTCATTCATCATATAAAAGGGGAGAATAAAAATTCAATACATAATCAATATAAACTTTCTTAATGAGAAACTAGCACAACAAATTTCAATATTTCCCCCAATAAATTTAATCATAAACAATACAAAGAAATATAAATAATTATAGGATTAAGTGGAGAATAAAATTGTTGTTATTTTTAACGAATATAAAAACTAAAAAATATCATTCAAAATTTCTGGAGAAAAACACCCTTTTAAATTGGAAATAAAATTAAAAAACTAAAAATTTCTAGAATATTGCGGAAAATAATTTCTTTTAATATAGATTTGTAAATTTTTAATGTAAAATTCAATTAATTGGGTGGTTATTGTGGTAACAAATTCCATTCATTTCATATTAGTTATAATAAATTCCATTCACATATTTTAGGAAAAGTATAAAAAGTACCTCATAAAAGAAAAAATAGGAAGATTCCATTTAAACCAATTTCTAAAAGTCAAAAATGGGTAAAAATGATTTTAATTAATAATTCTTGAGTAGTGGAAACATTTTTATTTAAAAAATTTATGTTAAATATGGACATGGAATGAAAAATATTCTCCCCTGAATATAAAAAAATCATAAAAATTTTATTTTAATATCATGATTATATTAAAGAGGAAAATTAAAGCAAAATATATAATTTTCAAAAATAACTCGAGGATAAGAAAATATAATGGTCTTCATATTGAAAAAATCATATAATTCCCCTATCATAGACTTAAATATTTACAATCTCAAATAATGGTTAGATTATGATATAAACCCTTACTACTTTGGTAACTATTGAATCAAAATCCCCATGATGGAAAAAACTTCAAACAAATATTTTAATACTAATAATATAAATATAATCATGATATTTTTTATAAATAATGATCTATATGCACCACATTAATTAAATTTGGTGCAAAGAAATATAATATGTCTCATTTAATGGGATGTTAGATGAAATCCCATACCAGAATTTTCACATCCTATACACATGTTTGAACCTCATGTATAATAAATATAGATTTATTATAGAAAAATAATAATATCTATCATGCCTTATAATATTTAATTATAACCTTTTATCACATGTTTATTATAATTCTTCAATGAAATCATTGTTTTGGGTTATAACTACTTCATCTTCAAACTATATTTTGGATCAATAGTTTTGGTCCTTATACATTGATCATGGTTCCATACTCTTAATAATGTTATTAATGATATATATATAAAATAAGTATAACCAATATTTTAATATTTAGAGTGGTATCTAAAATTTATATATAGGAAAATTAATTTCACCATTCAAGGAGATGGTAGGCCGTACGTACGCATGAATGTAGTTTTAAAATTTTGACAAAATGTATCAAAGAATGTTAAATTATATTTCAATTTTAAGGAATAAATTTTATATCATATATATCTTATATATTCATAAAATTTATCCTTATTTTCATCCATGTAAATCAGGAGGTAAAAAAATGAACCACATCTCTTTGCTGAGGTGGTTGTCCACACGTACACATGACAGATTTTGTCATTATACAATAGATTAGAACGTAAGAATTTATATAATATACTATAATACTAGAATAATATTTACCTCATAAATATAATATATATTTTTTATTTACATATTTATAACCATGAAAGTGAAATGCTGAAAAAAACGGATTACAATTCTATGTGGAGACGGTAAGTAGTACATATGCACAATAGATATTTTTGTTTTTCTTTGGAAGTAAAATATATAGAATATGGATGTAACATGATAATAATAATAATAATAATAATAATTCATCCTATTTTTTATAATATATTTTTTATCTAATTTTTCTTATCACACTTTAAGAGGATGTAGAAGAAGAAATGAACTTGAAGGACTTGGTAATGACAATTACCTCTTCTTCGATATAATTCCCTTAGATATCTTCTTAAGGGGTGTAGGGTAGGCCTTCTGGAATGGTTAGAAACTCTAAAATATGTATAAGTGTGTTTATAATAGAATTTTTTAGGGATTTTTATGATGTATGTCTCAATGTGAAGTGAATAATTGAGCAAAAGTGTGTCTTTTTAAAAGTGAGTGGATGAGCATTCCTATAATTTATTAAGGTATTAATTACTATAAATTATAATTCATTACCAAATGGATATAAATTTCTATAATTATAATATAATATGAGGATGAGTCTAAATACTATATTAATATAATTATTTTCAAACTATTACTTATTTTTTTCACCCTTGAATATTAGTTTTAACCCCCATTTACCCATTATAAAATTATTGTTGTATTAATGTTTTCCATCAATTAAGCATTTTCAATGCTTCCATATTAGGACAAAAACTCATAAATGTACTATGTATTATGTTTCAAACCATAACCAATGAAGTTATCCAAATATAATTTTTTTATAAATTGTAAATTATTAAATAAAATATTTTGGATTATAAAATATCATTAATGTCGTTTTCACTCTATTCATATATTATGACTATAAATGCATTATGAAATTATAGTATTAAAATATAATCCTTCCAAACATTCATATTATTTTATATAGATCTATAAAAAATATAAAATGATAGTAAATTTAAATTATTGTAGTTTTGGTATTTTTAATATCAATTATATAAATTTTTTAATAAATAAATAAATATTGAATCATTGTTGTGAAATAATTTAATATAATTAACTAGTCACAAAAAGTAAGAAATAAATTAAAATGATAAAAATCATTTATATTTCAGATTATTATTTAGAACTGATATTATCCACTCTTTATCATTCTGAGAAAAAGTTAATGATTATAAAAAAGAGAATGATATTTTTCACTTTTCGTTGAATTAAAAAAAAATAAAGTTCAAACTCACAAAAAATGGGAAAAAAGATAATATTCTAGAATATTTTATAATTATATATGATATGGGTTCACAAAATTAATTTATGGAAAGTGTTAGGGTCAGTTTTTAGTCTAAATCGTATTATTTTTAACCGTAATTAACTAATTTACCATTACCTTAGAGACAATTACTTACCATTCCTATTATTCATAATGACCAATAATAATAGGGGTATAATTTCCAAATAGAACCCTATGATTCTAAATGTTTAATTAATATTTAAGGATTCAATTTTTTTACGTTCTGGTAATTATTTTACAAAATAATCATGTAGAACCCTATGAAAATTATTATTTTAAAAAAAATATTTTAGGCATAAAAAATGGATTAAATTTATCCCATGCTAATAAAAATATTAAATTAATTTGAAAATATTTTATTGAATATTAAATATAAATAAATATTTTTAAAATCATTAACCAATACTATTTAATTTACATTATTAAGATAAAAACACATTTCACAACTAAAAAATGTTTTCAAAAAAACATTTGACTTTTACTTTCAAGTGATTTTTATTTTTATTTCTAATAAATTGATAACAAATGAATTTATTTAATACATATCTAAAACATATAATTTTTAAATTTTAGTTATTCTTATTCATAAAAACTAATTTAATGGTTATGTTATATTGGGGTTGGTTATATAATATATTTCACAAGTTGTTTATGATTAGTGTTGTCGATCATATACAATATCAAAACTAATGACTTGTTTTAAAATAAAATAGTGTTACAATTTTTAAATTTACCACTAATACCTAATTGGATATTTAAATAAAACTATCCACCTTGGTTCCCAAAAGTCACATATATGAAAATTTTACATACTAATTATTGGCCTTTCATGTACTTATCAAAACACCATAGAATGTTAGCATAATTTAGATGATTTATACATTAAATGGTAAAATATAACACCATAAATTTTTTTGGTAACATGTTTTTATAATTCAACCAAGTAGAAATTTGTACATACCATGATAGGATAGCCTCCTATCATTGGAGTAAAATATACTCTTCCCATATTTATTAACTCTTCCATAAAGTGGGATATGTTCTCATCTCAAATATTTCACCTCCTAACATTATATGGGAATGTGTTTCACATATCTAGGTAACCACCTCCCTTGGAGACAAATATACTCACATATTTTCAAATTATCCACTACCCACATGAGGTAAATTTAATTTGTACATATTATGGTAATCTTATCCCTTTGGACATAAATGATTATCCCATATAAATGATGACACCTACTCTTTTAGAGAAATATCCCTCCAATTTAATCACCTACCATAAGTAACTCATTCAGATTTACTTCCACTATAACTGTTTCCATGGGCATAATATATTCAAAAATTAATTCCAATGCAATACACATAATATCAAAAAATCAACCATATAACATTAACATAATTATATAATTATAAACATTGAAAAATTTCCAATCCTAAAATCTAAAATAACTATTTATGATAAAATTATAACAAACATAGAATGCATACCATCATATTTTCACATCACATTTATTATAAATATCAATCCATTTAATTAATTCCAAATTATCATTTATCAAATCCATTATAAAATAAACCATTATATTTTTTACGCACCCCATTATTATTATCCTAAGAAAAATAAATCATTTGATTCAAAATCAAGGATAGTTTTAATTTATTGTTACATAAAAAATTTCACAACCATATATAACATTAATTAATATTTTTTCAGAAAATATTCCCAATTATATCATACATATTTCAATGTAATAAATTATGTGAAACATAATAATACATTTTAATTCATTTCTGGGGTTAACTTTCAATAAAATCATTTTTCTACTCATCCATCAAAATATATAGAGTTTTGGGGATATAATAAAATAGTATTACTTCCTGAATAATTTTTATCATGGTTAAAGGTGAAAAATCATAAATTTCTATTTCATTATATCTATTGTGAATGCCTTGTAAGGTCAAATTTGATTGGTCCCCCTCCCCCATTTTCTCACATATAGACAAAAAACCAAAAATAATAATTAAACAACATTGAAGTAAAATATATAATAAAATACATAATAAATTATATAATAAACCATATTTCTTATTTCAAATTATCTTTAATAATCCCCATGTGTAATGATAATTTCCATACACACAACCTCAAGATAAAATGAAAAATTTATTATTTCATTAAGATTCAATATTATAATATAAAATGAGATAAATATTATTACATTACAAGAAATCTATATAAAACTTAACAATATTGATTATATAATGAATAAAAATTAAAATAAATAAAAATACAATGTTCTTGATGTATTTATCTGTATGGTCTCCCGTAAATATTATATAGTTCAGTATAAATTTGAAAAAAAATGAAAAATATTAGATATATTATAGAAATTTTTGGGAAGGAAATATGATTAATGATTTTAGAGAAGTTTTTATGGCAATATATTGGAAGATAAAAGGGTAATTAGACCATAATATAATCGTTGGGAACATATAATTGTTATAATATAGTCATTTATATGATTAGTATAAATATAATTAATCATACTGAAAAATTAATATAGCAGGAAAAAGATATAATATAAATTACTTGTAATATTTCATAGGATACTCATTTTTCTAGCCATGGGATAGTTTTGGAATCTCTATTATTTTTCTATGACTAATCCAATGTTTAAATTCAATGAAACTTTCCTAAAATAAATAATTTATGAGAGAAGATCATGTTTTTGTAAATTACTATGATATCCATGCTTCCAAAATCATCATTCATAGAAACTATCATTTCTTATATCATCTTTATGAAATATACTGAGGTTATAATGTGTTTATAAAGTTGAAATAGGGATGTTTTCATTACAAAATTATATATATTATTATTTATATTTTTTAATATTATACTTTATCTTAAATCTATCATATTTAAAAAATGATTTCAATGAAATTTTTTATTTATATATTTATGTAGAATAAATAAATGTCATCGAATAATTAATAATTAGTAAGAAATAAAAATAAATTTATTTAAGGTTTTTAAGGGTATTTTTATGAAAATATTGGTTTTATATGTTATGTGATTTTATTTTAAATTTATTTTAGTTATATTTTAGAAATTTAATTATATAAAATATATTTAATATTTAAAATACAAATTTAAAATATATGTAATAAAATTGATTTTGTTATTTAGAAAAATGAATAATTATTTAAGTAGAAATTCAGTTACTACAGTAATGGATAAAATTAGGTAAAGGTTAAATTATTGATTAAAGTGATACAATGTCAATAAAAATATAACCAAAATATATCAATAAGTAAATTCATGACCCTTATTTATTATTTTTAATTTTTTAAATAAATTTTATTTTAAAATATCATACCATATATATTCAAGAATTAGTATTTCAAAATTTTACACACAAAATCATCTTAAAAGTAACTCTCCAATACCCATTGCAACACACAAAACTCATTCAGTTTCCTCTAAAATATATATCTATATTAAAACTTTATTAATACAGATAAATTTTGGTAATCTAATGGTCTAATTATAAATATCAAATTCCTTCCAATTAAAAAAAATGGTATCAAAATATGCATGGTTTTGATATTGTAATTAATAATGATGTTTAATGTTTTTCAATTTATCATCTCATACTAATACTTCATAAATATTTTTTAATACTCAAATTTCATGTAAATAATATCATTGTTATACCATTACAATGTAATTTTAATTAGATAATATCATTCCAATCCATTAAATTATATTTTGATCATGCTTGGGTCAGTTTAACTGCCTATATGAACAATGATATAATATTTTAATAATGAGTGATTATGAATACTTAAATTATGGTAATATGAAATATTAATTATGAAAATATGTTATTTTTTCAATTATGTAATGGTTATATTTATTTATATTTATTTATAAAAGTAATTCTTTGTTACTAATTCAACAATTATAATACTGATAAAAAATTAATTATTCCTTATGGACTATTACTGTAACATTGAATTGAATAGTCATGGTACTCAAGAACCCTATGAAACATTTATATACCATTTAAATATCATTAATATAGGTGATTAATACCTGATAAAATGTTCTAAGACTAAGGAATATATAGAGAATAATGTGTGTACAATTGGAATAATTAACACCTAATGATTAATATATACTATGAATGGTTAAAAAATGGGTAATAAGAAAAATATAAATGAATAGTTTAAGTAGAAAATATTTAAATTTGGTTATGATTTATAAGAATAATAAACATATCGATATTATATTGGTAATTAGATAACACTTACACATTTTTATATTTAATATAAAATATTTTTGAGACTGACTAACTATCTAATAATTGAGTATTTTTATTACATGTGGATTTAGAAAATGAAGCATGTTCAAGTGGGAAAAGGTGGTGAAGCCAAAGTGTTTACACATTTTAAAGGTCAATACATTTTTTGGTAATAATTAAACACTCAAATAAGTAAGAAATACCTCCTCTGGGTTTTCTTTAAATGTAAGAAGATCTTCCACAATATTCCCTTTATTCGTTGTGTATAATGTCTCCACATCATTGGGAAGTAATATTCTTCATAATCTGATGATATAATAAATTATATAGTTACTAGGGGAGATAACCAACAAATATTTGACCAACATTTATATATATATATATAATTTAACTATAAAATTATTGATGTATTTTAGTTTGAAAATATTTATTGTAGTAAACATTTCATGAACATCCACTTGAATATAAATTCCCTCCCCACATAAGGAGGATATTTCCATGATCATATTACGCCAATATTGATATATAATACCTCCATCATCCATGTTAATATGTACCAGTGATCTATCCAAATTCAGCTTAATACCAAAGCTTAGTTCTTGCTTGCACACCTAAAACCCATTTCCCATCTGTTAATCTATTTCTAGGATGTGGAAGAACTAGGGATTAGGTTCCATAAGGATTATTATCTCACTATCTCCTTAAAATTTAATCTATGAGAAATATTTAGATTAAAAAACCTGGCTTTTAGGAAAGCCTCATTAGGTTTTAGGAATTAATGGTAAGAAACATTTTGCGTATACCCCGTAACACCCGGTTGTTTTTATGGAATATTTTCTCTAAAAAAATCTTCAACAGATCCTATTTCACACAATGATGAGTTTTAATGAATTGTATGAAAACTATAGTATAAAATGACCATTTAATCATATCATTTAGTTTTGCAATAATATATATAATTAACTAATGGAAATTTATTCTGAATTCATTATCTAATTATTATTTATCCAAAATATAAACCAATTTTATATTTGTATTTTTGTATTAATAAATTTATTGAATTACTAACAGTAAAAGAAATTAAGAAAATTTATTTTTTATATTCCTAATATACTATTCTCGATATTCATCAAAAATATATTCTTATCATTGGGTTTGAATAAAAACTATTTTATGTATAAAAATGTATATTTTTTATATGTGTAATTTTAATGCCTTTTAATGGAGAACCCATTTTAAATTATTATTTTTACACATTATGAATTTTTATATTATAATGAAAAAATATTATTTGGAATTGGGATATGAAAATTTACTTCCGATGAATTTCTAATATTTTTCTAATAACATTCATGTTTTGATTAATAGTAAAAATAAAGTAAAATTTAATTGAAACCAAAATTTTAATCAAAATAATTTATATGGTGAAATTATAATATTTAATTGTATTGAATTATATATAGATTATATATTTACCATTAAATATGATTTTTTTAATTTGGATTATTTTTACATTGAATTCAAATTTAAAATATTTCAGTATTTTACAATGTTTTAACTTTTAAAACGTGTTCTCTCTTTCCAATAATGAGATTAATTTTAAATTGATCATTGAAAATTTTGTGGTTTTAATTTTTAAAAATTGATTACATATTTGGAATCAGTAATTCCAAGTTATTTAAAAATTTATCTTTTACTTTTGGCCATTATGAATTATAACTTAGTTAATTATTATTAATACGGTAAAATGGTAAATCAGATAATTAAGGCAAAAAATAATATTTTAAAATTACCCTAATACTTTTAATAATATCATTAGATGATTTTATTTTTACCTAAATCATCCTTGGGTCAAACTGGTGTCCTTTGAAATCCACTTGGATGATATTAGGAAATAAAATTTATTTTATTTAAAGAAAAGATAAATATGTCTCACTCAAATTTTAATAACTAAATTATTTTTTATAAAGGAATATGTAGAATATAAATTACTTTATAAATACTAATTTTAAATATAAAATTATTTTTTATCATTGTAATTTATTTGTAATTTTTAGGAAATAAATAATTTCGTTAAAGACAAATACATTAATGAGACAGAAATTATTTTATTAATGAGAAAAGAATAAAATAATAATAATTAAAATAATTATAACAATTAGAAGATCCAAAAACTTGACCAAATATATATTTTCGACAATATATAGACCATAACCATCAAATGGTCGATTTATTGACCATTTGGATCCTTAAATAATATATTATCACACTTTTAGTATTTCATTTAATGTAATCACAAACATGTCACATTCTTGTTTTAATAAGTATAATGATATTAATATTGGATTTTCTAGAATATATATTTGAATAAAAGTATTATTATTAATTTTAGTATATTTATATTCAATATATTATTTTATTTTTAATTTTTATTCAAAAAATAATTGTATTAAATAATTACCCAAAACTGATGTTGTAATTATTCTATTAATGGAGATAAAAAATAAATTATATTAATAATATTAAAATAAATATAATTTGGGATAATAATTTTGTAAAATAAATTTAATATATAACTTTTCCCTCTTAGGAATATAATAAACCAATTGGTTTGAAGTTAACTTATTACCATAATATTTATGATAATTAATGCATTGAATTCCCTCAAACTTGATCATATTGATTGTTTATCAGAATAATTATTTATTAAATTATTTGAAAAAACATTTTTAAAAAAATTAATAATTATTATATGGTATAAAATATTATATATTAATTATTTATGGTAGAATTGACATCAAATAAGTAAATATTTCCCCCTTTTTATATTGAAATATTTGTCAATATAGTTAACAATTAAATAAAATAACTAAGTGATAATAAAAATGATAAGGTTTATATTGAAATAAGATTGTATCTAAATTTTATTTATTAATGAGGTTAAAACCTTATATAATCTCATATTTTAAATTGGGAAACTTTAATGTTTTTTGGATGGGGATTTATTTTTATTATAAATTATTATTTTTGTAGATCCTAAAACTGCCCCTCACCTCAATTATAAAAGGGCACCTCATCCCCCACCCCTTCACTTCACGTTGAGACTTCAATATTATCCATATACTTCCCATTTACTTTCTCGACTTACCTAGTTACATTATAGATTTTTTGGTGTTCTTAATAGACCAACTCTAGTACATTAAAAGGATATTTAGAGGGTGCACGTCAAAGAAGAGGTAATCTTTTCTGTTGACTCTTTCAACCTTCTTTATTCTTATACATCTTTTTATTTAGTTGTTTCATTATAATTATTACACTCAGGTATCTAATATATACTAATATTTTGTTGTTATTATTATGAATCAACAATATTCCATCTATAATCAATCCTTAGAAGAATGAAATCACCACCTGTGCGTAGGTACGTCTTACAATCACCACACAATGGTGTAATTTTTATTTCACCACCTACATACATAGAGGGTTAAAATAAAGGAAATAATAACTATATATGATTAATATAAAATTATATTGATTCTTTAATATTACACACAATCCAATTCAATTTCATTCAACAATTATTTGAATTATTTTGTCGCTTGTGCTTACGTATGGCCAACCATCTCCACAATGTGATGTGATTCATTGAACATGATATTCATTAAAGAATGATTATGTAAATGAATAAAATGAATAAATATAATATATATTATATTAATATCATTCTATAAATGATATAACTATAACCTATGAATAGAAACAATAATTCACTTGACAAATTATGCGTTAGAAAATAATGAAGTTAACACATGATGGATGAGTGATAATGTTACTAACTAATAGATGATAATATGATCATATATGATATCAAAAAAATTACAATGATTATGAAATAATTCAACTAAATTATTTGAATCATTATACAGGAGGTTCCAATACATATAAAGGAAATCAGACATAAGGTAAGGGATAATTTCGTAATCTCATTATTATACAAGATTTTTTATATGTAAGTATTTATTTGGTTATATTTATCAACCAAGTAAATGTTTACTATTTATTAATTCCAAATATTATTTATAATCTTCTATAAATATTTATAATCAAATTTATCAATTGGTTAATTTTTATTAAATGGTATGACATTAATATTATATCGTTTTTGATATGAGGTAATTTTGGACTTTTCTTGAATAGGTACAAGGGGAATGATTTTGTTATCTTATAATACATGAACAGATTTTTACCTATTCATAACACCATATTTATAATAATATTCCACTACACGGTTTTATTTATATTTTGAAATAAATTATTTTCTTTTAAATTTGTTCTAAATTTTGAGAAAATGAAACATTTTTATTTGAAGAAATGATATTTTCTTAAACAATTAATTTCAAATGTTATATAAAAATTATTCAACCTATAATAAGGGATTATTTAATAGGTTTTGATTTCAATTATAATATACTTTTATTTCCTATGATTTGATTATGTTTTTTGAGGGAATGATATTTATGAAATCTATTTATTTTACATATGTTATCTTATAGTGGAATGATATTTAAATATACCCATTTTATTCCTTGGTTTATGATTGTAAATATTTATATCTCAGGTGATATTCTTGGATAGATTGGGAAATGATCATGGTTCAGTCATACAGGTCTGGAACGAGGAGTGAACTCGTTTCAGTAATGTAATTTCACCAATATGATAGTATAGAAATGATCCTTGATTAAAATGAAATGATTTTATATGCTTATGTGTCTGACAAAAAATTTAATGTCTTCTGTTATGACTTTTGGGACTAAATTTATAGATTCATATTAACTTCTTTGATTTATCCTATAGCATGATATCACTATCATTTTTATGTAGGATAATATTTTAAAAAGTTATATTATTTTGTGTTATGATTATGATATAATTGATATCTCTTTTCTATCCCTACTGATCATCTGAACTCAATCATTCTTAAGTTTCATTTCATTAGATCATAAATAAGGTTATTAAGTAAGATATGTCATAAAGGGGTGTAGTTATGATAAAATATGTTGGAGACAATGAATATGTCTTATAAAATAGTTAGTTCTCTTTCTCAGTTTCTAAGGAAACTAAACCTATATGGTCCTTCCACAGTTTGTTATGTTTTTTAATGAATATTATTTAATTTTGATGTAATATAAAGTTATATAAATTACGGGTCATTATAGCTTGTATTAGAGGAATGGTATGGATAACATTTGAAAATTATAATGAGAAAACATTTGTAATATCCCAAAAAAATATGTCGAAGTATAGAAAAATATCATAGTGCATTAGAAATGATAATGAATAACCTATGATAAAACATATGGGTCATAAATTGAAATTTTATTATTTATTATGTGGTTTTCCCATTATGATTAGTGTTTCCTATACTATGCTTCTTGGTTTTAGTCAATGGCTGGAACCCAGAGGAACCGAGTTAATGATGAATATGATGGAAAATGCAATGATTTTCCTCTATATAAACCCAATGTTATGGGAGATAGAATGAAAACAAATGTAGCTATTCTCACACTACATTCTCAAGATATGAATCATGCAGGACATCCAAATGAGAAAACAAGGGAACGACATTTTGTTGACTCCTTCGTGAGGCAGCATCAAACATTCTTCAGTGGTTCTTCCAGTCTGTACTAAACAACGGATCAGTACCACATAAAAGATATTTTTAGTTCTCTAACGGTAAAAACAAGATAAATTAATATTATTTGTATATCATTTGGAAGTTTTAACTTATCAAAGGTGTAATTTTATTAAGAATATGAGGAAAAGGCTTGAAATTGAATCCAAGGAATTGGATGAGTTCATGAAATTATTTTTCAATAAATACTTTCCTTATATTCTTTGAATAAATATATATATGATGTTACTTGAGCTTATAAAAAATGATGATAAATATGTTGGAACCTACAATGAAAATTTTACAAGACTTGCAATGTATTCATCTATTATTATTATCCAACATAAGTGTAAAATTGATTGATTATTTAGTGGCTCAAAATCATGTCACTAAGGGAAACAACATATGGGACTTCAATAGCTATGAGGAAATCATTCTATGCGATCTCAAGGCTGGGATGGAGAATGAAGTAACCCATCAGTCCTATGGGTTTGATAAGAAGAAAAAAATGGAATTCAAGGGAAAATATAAAGAAGAAAATAAATTATGTCTTTTCCCCTTATTTTCAAAATGTCGAAAGAAACATGGAGGGAATTTTCATAAAGGGATGAGTACATGTTTTATGTGTGGGAGAGAAGGTCATCGGGCAGTTGAATTCTGAAGTGATGGGAAAAATTTTGTCAAAAGATTTTAATAAATAGAGGACTGCAGATAATTCACTTCCTACACTTCAATGTTATATGTTCATGGAAATAGGTAGTTATTCAAATCAATTCCCTATTCCAATGTTTATTAATAATTACATAAGTAATAAAACTCCTAAGGTCAAAGACAAATCCAAGTCACATGTGATCACTATCAGCTATGTGGAGTATGATAATGAAGTGTGTAAAGGTACACTTACCATCCACTCTAAAGTAGAAAATGTATCATTCAATTTAGGATCCACCCACTCTTATATTTCTAATGAATTATCTAAGGGTATCTCCATATTACCTCAACAGTTAGATGTTTAGTTAGCTATGAAAACTCTTAATAGAAAAACTATTGCATCGAATGTTTAGAATTATTCTCTAGTTGAAGTTTATGGAAATGTTCTTCCAGTAAATCTTGTGATCCTTTTGATAGTGTAACTTAAAGTGATTCTTTTAAGGTATTGGATTTATATATATACAGCTCATATCAATTTCCAAGGAAGGGAGGTTACATTTCATATTCTAGATCAATCTTTGACCACCTATCGACGCACGGATGAATATAACCTTCTTGTAGAAATTCATCTATCTTATGGTTCTTTATCCCTATAAATGAAGTTTATCTATCTCAAATTGGTTGTGTATAAATTCACAATTTAGAATACACCCATTTTACAGGGTTTTGATGATGTATTTCCGAAATAATTACCTGGACTTCCACCAAATCATGAAGTTGAGTTTCGAAAATAACTCATATAAGGGGATATACCTATTTCAAATACACCATATAGAATGGCCCAAATTTAGTTATAGTAATTGATGATGAAACTATAATAGAATCTTGAAAAGGGATTCATACACCCTAGTGTGTCGCCTTAGGGTGAACCTATTCTTTTTTTAGGAAGAAATACAGATTTATGAGACTCTTCATTTATTATTGAGAACATAAAAAGAACACTATCAAGAAAAAATATCCTCTTCCTCACATAAAATACTTCTTAGACCAACTATTTAGAGCTCAATACATTTCCAAGATTGATCTTCATTCAAGATATCATAAATTAAAGGTCAATATGTAGTTTATACCAATTACAAAGTTATTTACAATGTAATGACTTGGATTTTATGGATTTTATTTTGATAAATTATTGGGGAAAATAATAAGTCCAAGTATGGAGATGTCGTGTGATTCTGAGACTGTGGGTTCATGGAATGTTTATTTGAAAAATGATAATTTTTTAATACCATTCCTTCATGACTTTATAAAAAAGTAAAATACCTCATAAACAATTTCTTGAATCTGAAATAAGAGGGGACCATTGATTTTAGAGTAGTGCCTTTAATTTAGGTGTGACATAACATTGATCGGTGTGGGTCATCTATAGAAATTTTCACATGGGGCGTAACTATAAATAAAATAATTAAATAAAAATAATTTTATTTTTAAATCCTAATAACATTTCAATGGTAACTCAAATTCAAAATCTGATATCACTGTTGAGTTTATAAGGGTTTTTTTAAAGGTTGGGGCCAAAGCCTCAATTTATTATTTAAAGAAAAGACCTCTTTAGACTGGGTAGAGGGAGACCCATAACATAGCCCAATGGCCAAAGGCCCAGTGGCCATAATACAAGGGTTGAAAGCCCATTTAATGGCCCAAAGGAACCCTCGGTGAACAATACTTCTACAGTACCCGCACAGCTACAGTACCTGTAACAGTCCCACCACTGCTACAGTTTCGCTGCTACTACAGTTCCTCCACCTCTACAGTAAAGGTTCAGTACTCAAAAATTCGCCCCTGCCCAGATTTGAACCTGGGTCTTTTGGATTCCATGTAGGGGCCTGTACCACTAGGGTACAAGCTCGTTGGAGAGTCCTAACATCGACAAGTATGGGTTGGCTGTAAAAGTTTGTTTTTGGATGTGAACGTCATTAGAATATTTATTTAAAATATTACCTTTAGACATTACGTGTTGATACATTAGAGGTTTCTTTTTTTAATAATCTATCTTAGAGGAATTTAATGTTTTCTCTATATCCAAAAATTCTCTTGGGGATTAGAGAAGGAAGCTCTCTCCTAACAAAGAATGTTGGAAGATCGAGGATCGACATCAACACCAGCCTCTCTTCTTTATCATAAACTGATCCAACCCATGAGGTAGGGTGTCAATCTCTTTGTATTTTATTTTCCCATTCATAGAAACAAATGACAAAATCAGACCATATCATGAACATGTTGATCTACGGTTCATTGGTTCTTGTGGGGTGGATAAATATTGTGGGATTAAATGGAAAAGTTCTGGGTGATTATTCTGTTGTCAGATTCTTCATGATCCCACTGACAATAAAATATCTATAACAAATAAACAAGGCCAACATTCATTTATTGGGTTTTTATCTGCTTAATATCTCTCCCTAAATCTATCTCATTATTCAATCGTTCTTTTCCCCTTGAAACCCCACATGAATGATCAGTAGTTCCTCCCACAATATATGGAGAAACGATACAAGACCGAAGGTTGTGCTCCATGCCATCATTTTGGAGGTGCGATGAGTGTTCAGCAGCCTAACAATAGCTTATGGTAGAGGACGCGATGAATAGAGTGTCATCTATAGGTCGGCCTATAGACATGACATCATGTGGCTCGGTAGGAGGTCAGCCTCTTATGGGGAACATAACTTTTTTCCAGTGGGACCACACTGAAGGAGGAACATACGGTAGCATAATCAGTGTGTGGCGGATAGGTGTTGTGGTAGGATGTCGTGGTAGTAGCTACAATGGGAGGCAGCTCGGAGGTTGTGTCGGCAGGATCCCTTGGTGGTGGTGACGGTTTGGTTGGTGAACGTGACGCTATAATTGGGGGGATGGCATGTGGATGGTGTCTGCGTGGAACCCACGATAGCAAAATACATGGGGAAGGGGTCCGGTGCATGGTGATGTTTATGTTGAATGTGGTGGTCACATTGACCGGGAGTGCACGGTCGAGCCATCTGTTGATGGAGTTGCACCACATGTTGTGGGCTTGGATGGAGAACCATCCTACTCAAAAGGCCCCATGGATTGAACCACATAGACCAACGGGCCATAGTCTAGTTTCCCATCGAGCCAGCTCAGTTTGGGTATAGTTGTTCGTATCGAGTCGGGTCGGAGCCAGACTAGACCTGACCCTTTTTACTAAATTGGGATTATCATTCAAATGGTGGGTCTGTTTGACGAGCCTTTTGTGGCATTGGGATACTTACGATGAGGATGTCCTTTTGAGATTCTCTAAGTTATTTTCTATGGAATATCTCATATGACCTAATGTCTTGAGTAGTAGGTTCTCTTGGAAAAAGAGTTCTACCAGCGGAATCCTCCGGATGGCTAGAACTACATGATCATGGTGACTATTTGTCTTGGGGGCTACATGACCCATCAGAACTCCATGTTCCATAGACACTCTAAGCGCCATCAATTCTCTGTGTTCCATTGACGCTCAGTGTTCCATCGACACTCCGTGAGGCATCGATCCTTCGTGCGTCATTGATATCCCAGATGCCATCATCGCTCCAGTCATCATTGATGATCTGTACAACACTAAAACCCCATTATCCATTGATTCTTTATACACCATTGATGCTCCATGCACCATTGATTATCTGTGTAACATTGACACTCCAAATGGACTTGACGCTCCATGTTCTGTCAACACTTCTCGTTTCATAGAGACTGGGTGATCTATGGACATCAACTATAAATCATTCTCTTCATGATTTATAATTATAACTATTTCATATGACCATATTGACTATACTTGGTGTGTTTCTTTTGTGGTTTACTTCATGTATTTCTTTATGGTTTATCTTAGTAGTTTCAGGGTCCCTACTGAATATTTTTTAACTCAAACTACATGGAATATTCCAACAAATATCGTGTCTTATGTAGATGACTGATAGTTTGATAGAGAAATTGGTGGAACAGAGATAGGTGGTTCCTAGATAGAGGATTGACAAAAGAGTTGTGCTTCATAAAATTCAAAAGGTTGTTTTTGTTCCTTTATTTTAGGTAGTATTTTCTGCAGATGAATTTCTAGAGAATGAACTTTTTCTCTTGGTTGGAATTGTATTTTGGCCCAATTTACATTCTTGTTTAGTATTGCTACTTTGTATGGGATTTTTAGTGGAACACATTCATTTTTACTTAGTGTTTGTAGTTCAACGCATTGGTCTTGGAGATTTTTTCATGTGTACAAGTACTTAGTAAAATTTCTCCCATTTGTGGGAAATGCTTACTTGGTGCTAGTTGCTAGCCCTTGGCCTATAGAATATGTGCATGGGGTAGTCCTGACATGGGCCCCGGGGGATAGTTCATGACAAAGTTGTATCAGAGAATTTCAGATAAACCTAATAAACAAAGAGTCTGTGAGGTTGGGTTAGGTAAATTGTATCCATTGTTTAGAATTTAGATTTTAGGCTATGGAATCCAGTGTTGGTGCATTGGCTGATGTATCCATACACCAGGGCTCTAAATTCTTCATTCCTACTAAGTACATGAAAACACTGGTTGTAGGGAAAAATGGTACATGCATTATATAGGATTGACTATGTTCTCATATCCTTCTTGAGTCAGTGTCAGATCCCCAGGTATACTCTTTTGAAATTGGTAAGTATTGATCTATTTTAGGATTCTTTTACGTAGACAGCCAGCCCTGATTCTGATGTGTGATAAAGAGGATGACCCACCAAGTTATGAGGCATCAGTACAAGGACCAGTACCAAAGATAGCACCCTCGAGTCATGTACCAATGATACCACCACCCAAAGGTGAGCAGTTACTAATAGAATTACATGTAGAGGATGCACAGAGGATGAGTGTGTTTCATGAGTTCCCGAGAAAGTGACATCTAATGTTTAAGGGTGATCCAGACTCCCTTGCAGTTGAGGATTGGATGGAGGCAGTTACGTGTGTCTTCTGCCTAGTGATGACTCCTCTCGGCCAGATGGAAGTTCTTGCTGGGGGTCTTCAACATGGATTAGTATGGAGATGGTGGATATTAGTGATCTATATGCATGAGGATATGACCCTCACTTAGATCAATGTCGAGCATATTTTTAGGGCTGAGTTCTTTCCAGTGACGTTACACTCTATGAATTCACAAGAGATGCTACATATTCAGTAGGGAATCCAGGAAGTAGTGGAGTACTCTAATAGGTTTATGGATATTTCCCAATACTCTCGGGATATGGCACCATAACCATTATTCCATACCAAACCTTCGAGCATGGACTACTCTGAGAGATTAGAGAATCCATGATATCCCTTATCATCCCTACATACATTATGGTACTAGAGAGATCTCTTCTAGTAGATATCTTCTTGATGAGAAGACACTAACAGTGATAGATACCACTGGTAATCAAGTAGTTGAATCATTGACTATAGTATCTGATAGCTGATGCAAGGTTTCATGTAGATCATAATGTTCAGAGGACCACCCTAGTATAGGGGTCCATCAGTTATAGGATTCTAGGGTAGGGAAAGTGTTCCAAAGGACATGATGTGCTAGTCATGTGTCATTCATAGACACATGGCTCATGATTTCTTGAATCTCTATAAAGATGATCAGAATATAGTCATGGGACCACCAAGTTAGAGGTAAAGGAGGGAACATGGTGATCCATGGGGCGATGAATGTGGTAGTGGAGCTTGATAGGAAGTAGGAGGTGGTCAAAGGTTCGAGGTACTACCACAACCACCCCCAGAAGGTCCACCACGGACTTAGGGAGCTGGTGGATAGGGACAAAGAATACATTAGGTGATGGGGGCATATAACCTCATTGCTCCATATAGGATTAGAGGTATGATATGTATCTTTTCCACCCTCTATGCAGTTTTGATAGACATGGGTTTTAGTCAATATTTTCATACTCGGACCCTTGTTCAAGATATGGAGATTCCAGTGGAACTATTGACCATATCCCTACATGTGAAGACTCCTATGGGAGGAGATTAGATGATCACACATTGGTTCTAAAAGAGTCCCCTTACTCTTGGGGGAGAGAGTTTCGATTGGTATTTCTTGGGGGCAGTGTCAAGGCCTTACGACATAATCCTTAGTGTGGACTGGTTATCGACAGTTCATGCCTAGATTAACTGTTTTAGGTTCATAGTGTTGTTTGTCCATGGAGATGGGACCCGGTTTTACTTTTTTAGGGAAAAGGAATACCATGCAGCGTAGGATGGACTCACACATATGTGGGGGGCATCAATCACACACCAGTTTGCTAGCATGGTCCTCTGTGTACTCGATGAGATGAGTCATTGGTTTCCTGCTATGGTGGTTGAGTATGAGGACGTCTTTCCAAAATATGATCTAGGATTACCTCATCACAAGGAGGTGGATTTCGTTATTGATATATACCCTCAGATGGAACCAAGATCTACACATGCAGATCAGATATATCCCATATAGCTTCCTGAGTTAAGGGTACAACTAGAGGACTTGCAGCGGAAGGTCATTGTGAGACCTAGTGTTTATCCCTATGTGGCCAGAGTTTTGTTTTCCATGATGTTATACATGAGCTAGAGATTATTTCTATAATTTTTATGCCTGAAGTGAGTGGCTATAAGGAACAAGTATCCACTACAAAGGATTGATAGCCACTTTGATCAACTTAAGGGAGTGATGTAGTTCTCTAATATAGACCATATATCTGGATATCACCACCTTCTATTATGGGATAAAGACATCCCAAAAATAGCCTTTTGATGTTAGTTTGCCCTCAATGAGTACTTATTTTTTATGTTAGGCATGATGAACACATCAAAAGTGTTCATGTGACTCATGAATAAAATCTTCCATCCTTACACAGACTATTTTTTCCTGGTCTTCATTGATGACATCCTACTGTACTCAGTAGATGATGAGGATCATGTGATACACTTGAGGATGGTCCTGGACACACATTAAGAGAACATACTTTATGGGAAGCTCTCAAAGTGTCATTTCTATATTTAAGAGGTCCATTATCACGGACATGTCATTTCAGAAAATGGATTTTCAGTAGATCGGGTGATGATTAAAGCATCTCTTTCTTTGTATACCCCAAAGAGTGTTACCAAGGTGCGGAGTTTAAAATTTTTGTATGGGTACTATTGAAGGTTTATACTCGAAATTTCCATGGTTGTATCACCCTTGAGGGTTTGACATGTAATGTGTAGCATTTCATGTGGGTAGAAAAGTGTCAGTATTTCTTTCAAGAGTTAAGGAAGAGGTTGACGAGTCCTCCCTTCTTGAGATGACTAGAGGGGGTGTTGAGTACATGGTGTTCTTTGATTCATCAGTGATAGCGCATGGTTGTGTCCTGATATAGGAGAAAGTAGTGATTACCTAATGTTTATGCTCATTAAGTTGAAAAGAGAAGAAGTATGCAACCCATGATCTTGAGCTAGTAGAAGTAGTCTTCACATTAAAGATGAGGAAACACTACCTGATGTGTGAGTAGTTTAATGTCTACTCTGACCATAGTTTCCTCTATTATGTCTTCTCTCAGAAGGATCTGAGCTTGATATAAAGATGATGGCTAGTGTTACACTATTACCATGACATTGTGATTGTCTATAATCTTTGGAAGGGGAACATAGTTGCAGATGATATGAGTAGGAGATCCGGCTGGCTTTTGCTAAGTGAGGGGTCATAGCATTTGTATACATTAAATAAAAAATTTTTGAAAATAGATTGAGAATCTTACCTCTCGGGGATGTTTTTCACCCCTCTACTCATACAGTGATTCAAGGAGTCACATCTCAGACATACCAACTATGATACATTGCAAGCATAGATGTCCATAGGGCATTACCCTAATGGATATTCTAAAGGTGGGGATCACGTAGTTTTCTTCAAATATTCATAGTAGAATCATTGATGTTATGGGTGGAGTTTATGAGGGAGTTTCAAACATCCCCTTTTATGGTACATCTAGGAGTGGAAACTATTTATCAGGACCTCTAACATCAATTCTGGTGGTCAGGTATGAAGAATTTGGGGGGAAAGAGTTTGTTTTTCAATGCCTCACTTGTCAAAAAGTGAAGGTAGAGCACCCGGTTCCAGTGGGATTGACCCAACCACTTGATGAGCTAGAGTGCAAGTGGGATGGAATATTTATGGAATTTGAAATAGATTTACCATGAACTTCTAGGGGACACAATACCATCTGGGTGATCATTGACTGACTCAATAAGCTGTCCCACTTCCTACAGATCCATGATCATAATTTAGTAGAGAGATTGGGACGCCTCTACATGTAGGAGATAGTTTGGTCTCATGGAGTAACATCAATGATAGTCTCAGATCATGATTCTCTCACTACAACTTAGTTTTAGAAAGGATTTTAGGGGGAATTTGGGACTCAACAATTCTATAGAATTGTGTTTCATCCCTATACGAATGGAAAGACTGAGAGGATCATCTAGGTTCTTCATGACATACTATGTTCTTACATCCAAGACATTGGTCATAGATTGGAGGACAACCTAACTCTGGTGGATTTTTCATATAACAATATCTACCACTCAATAATTGGTATGGAATCATTCAAAGCCTTTTATGGGAAAGCATACAGGACACCACTATGCTAGATAGGCCCCGGAGAGTCAGCACTCATGGTTCCAGAGTTGGTATGGGTTACCAATGAGAAGGTATTGATAATCTAAGAGCTAATTATGACTACACAGAGCCGGTAGTTGTAGTATGTTGTTACTAGGTGGAGGCCTCTAGAGTTCAATGAGAGATACCATGTGTTTCTTTAGGTCTCACCTCAAAGGGGACTATTGAGATTTGGCTCGGTCGACAAATTATATCTGAGATACATTTTCCCTTTTAATACTATGAGTAGATTTGGTGAGGTGGAAGACCGCCTAGCTCTCCCCCCATTGTTTTAATGAGTGCATTATGTCTTCCATGTGTCACAGATGAGGTGGTATGTGCATGATTCATTGCACGCCACCAACTGGGGAGAGCTAGACAATGACGATCAGATTAATTTTGTAGGGAACCCAATATAGATCGAGGATAGACAGGATATAATCTTTCCTGGGTAGTATATTCTCTTAGTGCACGTTCAGGGGAATCACAGGATTCTCCATGACATCACTTGCATGAGGGTGCCTCAAATTCTTGATCAGTACCCAAATATTTTCATTTATTAGCCCATGTTTTTGATTTTGGGGACAAAAATCCTTTAGTTGTGGAGAATATAATGAATCGAATTTTCCTAATTTTATTTTTATAAATTATTTTTAAAAATTCTGAGACCATACACTAAGACAATGTGTGATTATGAGGCTTAGAGTGCCCATAATTTTTTTTTAAAAATTTAACCATTTTAATAGCACGTGCACATTTCAATTATGAAAAATTTAAATAACTTTTAAATGGTTTCCTGGTTCATAATTCTAATGGAACCATTTAGAGTAGAGTAGTGGCTTTACCCAATGCATGACCTAATGTTGTTTGGTGTAGGTCATTTATAGAAAAAGTCGCCAATGGCATAAATGTAAATAAAATAATTGAACAAAAATTATTTTATATTTAAATCCCAATAAATCATAAACCTTAACATGTATTAGAAATATGATACCACTTTTGAGTTTATAATGGGGTGTTTTCCTTAGGTGATTCTTAACATTTACTAGTGTGGGTTAGCTTCAAAATATATTTTTTTGGATGTAAACAACATTATAATTTATTATCAAAAATTTATTTTGACGTTACATAACATAGGGAAATTTTACTATTTTAATAAGCCATGTTATAGGAATTAAAAGTTATATCCATAACCCTAGAATTCCCCTGAGTCAAGGAGAAGGAATCTATCTCCCGACGATGAATGTTGGTGAATCGAGGATCGACAACGACACAGACATCCACTCTTCATCAACGACTAAAAAAACCTCGAGATAGGGTGTCCATCTTTTTTTGATTTAATTTCCCATTCTTAGTATAAAACGATGAAATCAAACCAACCCATGAATAGGTTGATCCACAGTTCTTTCATTCTCGTGGGGTGGATAATTATTATGGGATTAAAGGGAATAGATCTTGGGGATTATTCTCTTGTTTCTTTCTTTGTGATCATGCTAATATAAAGAGATCATGGATGAATGAATAAGTACATGAACTATAATTTTGGTGTATGTTTCTTTAATATCTTCCTCTTAAATCTATAGAATTATTTGTGCTTTCATCACACCTTGAAACCCAACTTGAACGATCAATCATTGTGCCCATGTCCTATGGCGTAATAACCTAAGACCGAAATTTGTGATCCGCGATGGAATTTCGGAGGTGTGAAGAGAGCGAATCAGACTAGCTCACGAATTATGGCAGAGGGTGCGATGAATTTTGCATTAGCGACTAGGTGGATGGCTGTGTGGAAGGCATGCAGTTGGGCCCGAGACTGGGTTCCAGCGGGGTGTACATCTTCTATCTAGTGGGACTAAGACAGAGGAGGATCCCATGGAAGTGCAAGCCACCGGTGGAAGATAGGAGTCAGGGCTAAAGGTTGTGGCATCGGACAGGATTTGTGGCTAGACTTTGCGGTGATGGATACAGAGAAACGCAACTCAGAGGCTACATTAGCTGGATCCTACAGCGGAGTGGAGGCCACGGGTAGCGAACGGGACATAGTGATAGGTGGTGGTACATGGGTAGGGTCTTCATAGAACCCACGGTGGTAGAATCCGGAAGGAAGCTTCCATGAAACAGTGTCAACTTTGTTGAACATGGTGGTTTCATTGAAAGGGAGCGAATGAAAACAGCATTTTCTAATTGAGTGGACCCACATGTGGTGGGACATGCGGGAAAACCTAGCTGCTCTGGTGACCCAAAAGGTTCAACTACACAGCCTAGTGGGCTACAGTCCATAGGCCCATCAGGCCGAGTGGGTCGAGACCAACCAGGTTGGGTTAGGTCAGTCAAACTAGACCCAGTGGGATCAGCCAGACCGGGCCGGGTAGGGTAGACCGGACTGGGTTGGGTCTGGTCAGCCAGACTCGGTTCGATTGTGCCTGGATCGGACACTTTTTAACAAATTGGTTTTATCCTTTAGACCATGTGTCCATTTGATGAGCCTTTAATGGTGTTGTTACCCTTATGGGGATGTGGCCCTTTTTTGCATACTATAAGTGAGTTTTTTTTAAAGTTGTAATAAGAACTAAGGGCTTTAGCAGTAGGTTCTACCGAAAGAAGTTCACTATGAAAGGAATCAGGTGGCTATCAATGACTATGTGATATTGGTGACTATGTGACATGGGGCTTCAAGAACCATAGATGGTCCATGCCCTATCTATTCTCTGTTCTCCATCAACACTCGATGTGCCATCGACGCTCAAGGTGAAATCGACCCTTTGTTCACCACCGGTGTGCCAAACTCTATCGCTGCTTTGGGCACCATCGATGCTATGTGCACCACCAATACTCCGTATGAAACTGATTCTCCATGAACCATTGATGATCTATGCTCCATTTAATCATATTGTTCCATCGATACTCCATGAACCGGTGAATCTTCTAATGTAATAGATACTAGGAGATCTATGTACTGCAACTAGAAATCCTTCTGTTCGTGCTTCAGACTTATACCTGTGTGAGATGGCCGTATTGAGTGTACTTTGTGTGTTTCCTTTATGGTTTAGTTCATGTGTTTCTTATATCATGTACTTCATGTGTTCCATTTGAGTTATAATTAATGTAATTTTTATTGGTGTACCTTTGTGGTTTTGGGTTCCCTAGTGGGTATTGTTTTACTCACCCCTACACGGGTGATGCCCACAAGTGTCATGTACTACACAGACAACTGATGCTTTTATGGAGTCCTTTGTGGACTGAAGATAGGTGGTGTATAGAGTGAGGCCCGACATATGAGGTGTTCTTCAATGACTTAATATTACTATTTTTATGCCAACCCTTATGGTTGGTTTTTTTTTGCGGATGAATTTCATGAGCTTGTACTTTTCCTTTTTCTTGAGCATGTATTATTTCCCCACATACCTTCTAGTTTAGAATTTTTACTATGTGTGGGATTTTCAGTTGTATGCATGAATGATTACATAGTGTTTTTAGTTCATAACATTGGGCTCAGTGATGTGTTTGTGTGTATATGTACATAGGAAAATCCCTCCCATTTTTCGGATATGTCGGCTCAGTGCTAGTCGCCAGCCCCTGGCCTATAGGAGGTGGGAATGGGGTAGTCATAGAATGTTCCTTGGGTGATGGGTTGTGAAATACAAGGTATGGACACTATAAATTTATTTTTATGCCTTTTGGTCTTACTAATTCCCCTACAATCATCATGTATCTAATGAATTGAGACTTTAGAGATTATATTGGTCAATTTTTGGTTGTATTTATATATGATATTATTATATATTCTATGTGAAAGGAATAACTTGAAGATCACTGTATTATTGTATTAAAGACCCTAATAAATAAGAATCATCATTAAACATTTACCAAGTGGGAATCTTGGATTCAGAACATATCAATTTTGGGCCTCATAATTTTCAGAGAGGGGATATATGTAGGTCTAGAAAAAACAGAAGTTTTTGAAAGTTGGATGAGACCGAAAAAGGCTACCAAGATCCGATGTTTTCTTGGATTGGATGGATATTATCAATGTTTTCATAAATAAATTCATTATTATCTAATAAAATCACCAAGTTGACTCAAAAAAGGGTTAAGTTCATGTAGATAATGGAATATAAAGAGAATTTCAATGACCTAAAAAGAAGTTTGGTCAGTGTACTTGTTCATACACTACCTTGTACTATGGAATGGTTTTTGATCTACATTGATACATCCTAGAATGAATGGGGATGTGTTCTCATGAAAAATTATATGGTAATATCTTATGCCTCACGACAATTGAAAATACATTAGAATATTTACCCAACTAATGATTTGGAGTTAGCTGTGGAAATTTTTGCATTAAATATATAGAGGCATTATCATTATGGTGAAAGGTGTGATATTCATACTGATCATAATAGTTTGAAGTATACATTCACAAAATAGTAATTGAATATATATCAATTAATATGGTTGGAGTTGATTAAAAAATATGACTACTCAATACATTACCACCCTGGTAAAGAGAACAAGGTGGAAGACGCTATGAGTCGAAATGACCATGTTATCCTAACCAATATGTGGTTCAGAAAATATGTGATATTTTTTTATTTGAAAAGTATAGATATTTAAATTTTAAATGAAGGTGGGTAATTTTATTTTTCTCAAATGAATTTTCATCCATCTATACAAGTAAATATTAAGGAGGTGTAAAAGGATGTTGTATAGCTATAATAGATGGTGAGAAATGTTCCTGATTTCAACAATCATTGTGATGGAATAATAAGGTTTAGGAAATGAGTTTGTATTCCTCCCATTCCAAAATAAAAGAAAGGTCAATTGGATTAGGCTCATATTTATTCATTGACTATTCATACTTGAAGCACAAATATGTACATGGACCTAAAATAGTATTTCTAGTGGGATGGAATGAAAAGAGATGTTTCCAAATATGTATCTTGATTCATGGTTTTCCTATAAGTTAAGACAGAGAGACAAAAGTATAAGGGGATGTTACAACCATTACCCATACCAGAATGGAAATTGGAAACACCATTATGGAATTTTTTCATCAAACGTCCGAAAACATCTAAAGGCTATAATGCTTTATTGGCTATAGTTGATCTCTTTAAAAAGTTGGATCACATCATTGTTATTATAGAGTATTTTTCTATTGATCATATTTCAAGGATATATGTAAAGTAGAAAGATTCCATGGAGTCCACTTTCCATTATATCTAATCGAGATCATAGGATTACCTCAATGTTATTGAGAAGTCTTTAGCAGGATCTAGATACAGAGTTATGTTTCAACCCTACTTATCATACTTAGACAAACGGTCAGTTTGAGAGTAGAATTCAAACTCTACAAGGCATACTGAGAGCCTGATATATGGATTTCAAAGGTGGTTGGGATCAACACCTACCTTTGGTGGGAATTTATTATAATATTATCTTTCACTCCAGTTTTAATATGGCTCATTATGAATCCCTCTATGGAATGAAGTAACAAACTCCAACATGCTAAGATGATGTTAGTGAAAGAAAGCTACTAGGACCTGATATTGTTTATGAAATGGCAGAAATTTCTGATCTATTCAACAACACATAAGAGCATCTCAGAGTCAATAAAACATTTATGATAACAACAGAAGAAAAGACCTAGATACTGAAGTGGGAGGAAACATTCTTCTAAAAATATCTCCTCGAAAGAGTGTAATAAGTTTTGGAAAGAAGGGTATGTTGGGACCTAGATATATCAGTCTTTTTGAAATTCTAGATCATGTTGGGAATGTAGATTACAGATTGGTTCTTCCATCGAACCTATCTCAAGTTCATAATGTGTTCCATGTATCTCTCCTGATAAATTATATACCTAAACCCTCACATTTACTAAACATAGATGTTTTACCAAAGGAATAAGATCTTTCTTATGAAGGACAACCAGTAGAGCTTCTATATTGTAGTGAGAAAGTTGTACGAAACAAGACCACACACTGGGTTAATGTTATATTGAAGAACAAAAAAATTCAGCTAGTTAGGTGGGAACTTTTGGTTTTGATTAGACAGAGATATACCAATATGTTTGTATCCAAGTGATGAAATTTGAGGGAGAAATTCATTTTAAGGGGGGTATAATATAACACACATATTTTTTTGTTAAATTCATTTTTTAAATAATTTTTCTTCAAATTATTGAATTGAACAAAATCATGAGTTTAAATGAATTATGAGACACCCTTATTAAAAAATGATAGTATGATCCTATCCATTCTTTTATCGGGGATAAATATAACTAAATTATGAAAATTTATGGTGAATTTATTGGCTTCCAATTATTTTTTAAAATTTTTAATCAATTTTATATTTAAAAATCTGTATTAAAAATTGAGTGAATTAATGTTATTAAATGAAATTAATGAAAAATTTATGTCATATAATTAATAAAATATTTTTGGTATTAATTCAATAGATATTTTTTTGATTCATTATTAATATAGCATGTTTTATGTACGAAAACCAATATTTTTGAAAATGGTAATTTCACCACCTTTAAATATAGAATGCCTTTTAAATTAAAATTTTCACACATTAGTAATTTTGATATGAAAAAATAGGCATGTTATTTAGAATAGGGATAAAAAAATTTCTTCGGATTAATTTCTAATATTTTTTGGATAACATTCAAGTTTTGATGAATAGTAAAAATACACTAAATTTTAGCTGAAAAATTCATTTTCCTTAAAAATAATTTATATGGTTAAATTATAAAATTGAATGGTTTTAAAGCATAAATAGAATTGTATTTCGATCATTAAATATAATTTATGTAATTATCATTAATTTTATAGAAAATTCAGATGTAAAAACATTTCAATATTTTTCAATTTTTTAACTTTGAAAACATGTTCTCGCAATCCGGATATGATATTAATTTAAAATTAATTACTATAAATTTTGTGATTCAAATTTTTAAAAATGGATTTAATTTTTGTAATTAGTATGTAAAAATTATGTAAATATATTTATTTTATTTTTCTTTGTTATTAATAGTAACTTAGGTAATTTTTATTAATACATTAAACTGGTAAATCAAGTAATTAAGTGAAAAATAATATTATGAAATTACAATAACACTTGTAATAATATAATTGGATGAGTGTGTTTCTACCTAAATAATCATTTGGTAGAAATGGTGTATTTTCGAAGCCACTTGGATGAGGCTACGACATTTAATTTCTTTTATTTAAAGAAACGTTAAAAAACCTCACTAAAAATTTAATAACTAAATAATTTTTAATATAAAGATATAGAAAATATACCTTAGATTATAAATAATAATTTTAAATATAAATTTGTTTTATCTATCATGGTAATTTATTTTTAATTTTTAGGAAATAAATAATCACCCAAAAGACTTATACTTTAATAATGCTTAAATTATTTAATTAATGATAAATCACTAAATTAATTATTATTAAAATGATAATAACTATTAAAAGAAGAAAAAACATGAAAAAATATTATTTATTATGTATATATATACCATAACCATCCAAGGGTTATGTTATTTACCATTTTAAACATTATAGAAGAGATTACGACACTTATATTATTTTATTTAAAGTGATGAAAAACATTCCACATTAATTTTTCAATAAGTATAACGTTTTTAATGAAAGATTTTCTAGAAGATATATTTGACTAAAAGTATTATAATAAAATCTAAAACATTTATATTCATCATAGTATTTTATTTTTAATATTTATCCAAATATATGCATATTAAATAGTGACACAAAACTGGGGTTCTAATTATTTTGTTAAAGGAGATTTCAAATAAATTATATTTAAAATATTAAAATAATTATAATATTAAATAATTATTATGAAAATTAAATTTAAAAGATGACCCTGAACTCTTATAAATATAATAAAATAATTTTTTTGAAGGTAAATTATTATTTTAATTTTTTTTAAAAATCAATGAATTGAATAATATCAAAATTGACACTATTTATTGTTTATCAAAATAATATTTTTTTATTTTAATTAAAAATAATTACTTTATTAAAAATATATAAAATAATTATGATATGATATTAATTATTATAAATTATTTATTTATGATCTAATTGACATCAAATAATAAAAAAATCACCCTTTTAATAATTAAATATTTGTTATCATAGTTAAAAATTAAATAGAATAACTAAGTGCTAATCAAAATGATATGGTTTAAATTGATAGAAGAACATGTATAAAATTTATTGGTTTGTGAGATTACAATCATATATCATCTTATATTCAAAATTGGAACATTTTTTAGGTTTTTAGATGGTTTTGTGTTATAAATAAATATATTTAGAGATCCCAAAAGTGCCCCTCACCTCAATTATAAAAGGGAACCTCCTCCCTCACCCATTCACTTCACCTGGAGCCTTAAATCTTTCACAAACCTTGACCATTTAATGTTTAAACATCCCTAGTTAAATTATAGAGGTTCTAGTCTTATTCAAATACCAACTCTTGTGCTTTAAGAGGAGATTTAGAGCGAGCACGTTGAAGAAAAGGCAATATTCTCTACCAATTCTTTAAAAATTATTTCTTCTTCAACTTCATTTTAATGATTTATTTCATTATAAAGAAATAAAATTAGTATAATTTATATACTGAGATGTTATTAATATTATTAAGAAATAATATTCCATCTTCTATCAATCCTATGAAAAAAAACTCACCATTCATTTGTACGTATGGCTTAGTGACTCCACGTTGTGGTGTAATTTTTTTTTCACCACCATATTACATGGATGGGTAACATGATAGAAATAATACATATATTTTATTATTATAACATCATATTTATTCTAGAATATTATACACCATCCTCTTAATTTCCATTCAACAATTATGGGAATGATATCATCGTTGGTGTGTACGTATGACCTATTATCTCTACAATCTGATGTGATTCATTCAACATGATCTTCATTAAAGAATGATTATATAAATTTATGTAATCAATAAATATGATATATGTTATACTAATATTATTATCTAAATTATATAACTATAACCTAGGATGAGGAACAATAATATATCTGATAAAACACGTGTATGAAAATAAAGAAGTTAACAACCGATGGATGGGTAATACTGTTACTAACAAACAGATGATAATATGATCATATATGATATCATAAAAATTACTAGGATTATGAAATAATTAAATGGGGTTTTATAAATCCTTATAAAGTATTTCCATATACATAAAATGGAAATTAGACCTAATTTGAGGGATAATTTCACAATATTATTTTTATCTATGATTTTTTATAGGTAAGTATTTTCAAAGGTACATTTATCATCCATGTCCATCCTTAATAATTATGTCTTCCAAGTATTATTTCTATTCTTCTAAAATTATTCTCATTCAATTTAAAACATTAATGAATTTCTATTAAATGGTATGAATGTAATCTATAGTAATTTTCAATAATTAGTACTTTTTGACTTTTTCGGAAGAATTATGAGTAATTTTTTTTTAAATTATATGACATGGATAGATTTTTGCATTTCAATAATTCATTTTTAGCATGAATATTTCTCCACAATATTTAATTTTTATTTTTATAAAATATTTTAGTTTAAAATTCTATGGCTTTTTGAGAAAGTAAACTGTTTTTTATGATGAAAGGATTATTTCCTCAAGAATTAATTTCAAGTGTTATATGAAAATTATTTTCCATCTGAGAAGGAATTACTTAACAGGGTTATGTTTGATGTAAATTATCCTTAATATTACTATTATTTTATTGTGTTTATGATTCAATTATATTTTTAAAATATATTTTTTACATTGATTATGTTATGGTGGAATGTTGTTTAAAGAACCCAATTTTATTCCTCGGGTTATGAGGAATGATTTATATTATTGTGCCACAAGTGAGAATGAATTAATTAAGAGATGTGAGGGACCTATATATCCCTCTATTTAATTTTTTAATGATTTATATCTCATGATATAGATACGGTTGGTAGGGGAAATATTATTGGTTAAATAGTATATGGTTAGAATGAGGAGTGGACTCAGTTTAGTAATTGACTTTTTCTACTATGATGTTCTTTGAAATAAACATTGACTAATATAAAATGATTTTCTATTCTTATGTGTATGAAATGAAATATCATGTCTTATGTTATGACTTTGGGAATTATGATCATTTATTCTTATGAACTATTTTGATGTATCCCATTACATGATATCAAAATCCTTCATATGAAAAATAATATCTTCAAATGGTATGTTATTATGTGTTACATATGTGATATGTTTAATATCACCCTTGTTACCCTTACTAACCATCTGTCTCACCATTTCTTATGTTTCTTTTCACCAGGTCATAAATAGAGTATTAAGTTAAATTTTTCAAAAATTGGTCTAGTTCTGACAAAATAAGTGGGATAAAATGAGGATATCTTATGAACCATTTGTTTATGTTTCCTAGTTTCTAAAGACACTATACCTATATGACCCTATCATGTATTTGTTATATTTTAAATGAATTTTCATCAATTTTGAGGTAATAACAATGTATGTAAAGCATGGGTCCTTATATACCACATCTCTCAAAAACATACTAAGATAATAATTAACCATCCCATATAATTTAAATCCATACATGAATAAATATTTATGAATGAATCAAAGAATATAACCATAAAGTCACACAAGATATAAAATCCAAAGATACCCTTAATTTTTGTTCATATGAATCTCAACCAATCCTCTTATGTAAAAAAATTAAATATCAATTCCATATTTTCATTCTCATATTACTTACATCATTGGGTCAGATAAATAAATTTCCATTAAAAATAAATGTATAATGAGATATCTTGGTTCCAAATACTCTATATGAGAAAGTTAAACATAGTTGGGATATCCTCTCAATATAAATTATAAGAAAATACATAAAACATCCACATAAAATGAAACCTTTTATATATGTTTGAGATAATGAATGAACCTAAAAAAGAGAGGTATGAGTGAAGAAATTTATGGATCATTTAAAATTATTTTTCAAGTGACTTATATCATTATATTAAAAACACTTTTTCCTGGATAATGTAACTAATTCGGTATTTCACTTCTAATTTCCTTTTTCTCTTGCGAATATCCATCATCTATGACTATTTATTATCACTCATGTATCCCCATTTAAATGTTTTTATAATTTTTCTGTATTGTTTAATTGATTTTTAGATTCATCTAATAAAATTTTTGTCTCCTTATATATTTCCTCATAAATATGTTATCTAACTTGTTTTTTTAAATTAGGTTAAAAAATATGTGATATGTGATTTATATTATATGGAATGATTATATAATTTTATATCACTATTTGATGTGTGGGATCAAAATAATTTATCCCTATAATTAATTTATTAATGTTTTATATCTCATGGGACTACTATGTTTTGGGACACAGGTCGTTATCCTAGTTTATTATTTTCTGGAACATTAGCGGTGATCCTAGTTTATAATGAAATAAAAGCCTTATTATTTAAACATTATGTGTTCTTATAAAACATATGATTATATATGTGCCTTGTTAAAATTGAATTCCACATTCATATGTAATGAAACATTCCTAATTTTTATCACCATGGCTCTAGAATATTGATTTGAAATTCTTATTTCATTGTATATGATATGATTTATTGATTAACCATTTATTATTTTACATAGTTATACCTTAATATATGATTATTGCATCATATCTCATGACCAATTATCATATTTTATTTATTATGTTAAAATAATTATTATTTTAATCAAATGATTATGTTTTCTCAAATGTTTATAATCTAATTCATAATTTTGTTTTGAATCATTATAATTTTTACCTCAAATATAATTTCATATAACTCTTTAATTATGTTTCCCATTTCCCCATGTAATGTATAAGAATATAATATGTGATAAATCTAAATGAAATCATGACTAAGGGTATTTTATAGAAGCAATGATTTTTTTGCCGTAAAATAAGATGATTATACAGTTAATCTCTAAAGACTCTAATGCTTTGGGTTCTAGGAGTGTGTTTTATTTATAACATTAAATGCATCATTATGTGAAATGTTATAAAATATATTCATGTAATTATTTTTCCATCATAATCGGTATATGATGATAGTTTAGTAAAATTAACTTATTATGTTAATAAGAATTTGATAATAAAACTTTAAGAATGAAATATTGAACTGAAAGTATCATTACTTAAAATGAAGGTGTTATTTAGTCATAATATTTGGAATATTATTTTCTTATTTTATGGATTTGTATTTTTAATATATAATTAATTATAAATTTCATTAACCTTTTTGGTTTTAATAATTATTTATATCAAAAATCATAAAAAAAGTATCGACAAGTACACTGATTTTTCAAATTAAAATTTTCAAAAAAAAATTCAAATAATTCTCTATAAACTCTTTCACATATTCCATGTTTTTGAAGATTATTTATTCACCAAATAAATGATTTTATATTTTCCACTCATTGAAAGGGAATCCCCAATAGTGTCCTTTTCAAACCCCCACCCCAGTAACCCCCCTCCCCATATAGGGATCACTCCATAAAGAGTCCAAGATTGGAAGGATTCATTGCTAGCTGAGATGGAAGAGCGTCCCATTGGGTAATATGTTGATCAGTCATTGTTTGACAATGAAATTCGTCAGTTGTGTGGGTTTCACCCTTCATCCCACCCAATGTAGCACAGGGTGACCTGACAAAGAGGGTGCATCAGGGGAGGTAGAAATCCCCCAATATTGGATAAAAGGATTAGAATTCCATACCAACAAAGAAACATCGTTTCTTTAACCCTTCACCCTTACCACTATTCCACAGCCAATGCGGAACTCAAAGAATGGATATTGATTTATAAGTGAAATCTCTAAGTGGTGCATTGATTTCTTCAAACATATATAACACTTATCTAATAATTTTTTAAAGAATGATACATCCTAAAAAGATATTTATTCATCCCATAGTAGAGTTTTAATACAATATTGTGCATGGATTATTTCTTTCTATATATATATAATATCAATTTTTTGGATAGATAAATATCAATTCATATTATATCTCATACCACGATCATATATTGATGTATGTATGGATATGAGCTTAAATTAGTAAGTAATATTTTTATTTTCTTCTTGATACCCACTAATTAAGGATATTTAGATAAAATGGTTGTGTATAAACTAAACACTAAAGATTAGATATTGTTTTCGAATATGTCAATGTATTTCACAATGAGTATCTCTTTTTCGCTAGATTGAGAGGTTATTATTTCAATGGAAATATCACATGTTGTGATAACCTTGTCAACGAGGCCATATAGAATACCCCAAATTTAAATTGATCTAATAAATAAGAGAAAACAATATTATTTTATTAAGGGATTTTTACCCAAAATCGCTTCACCATGGAGTGAACTAGCCCACTTTTTCAATAAGGATAGGTAAATGTGTCATTAACTTTATTATCATGTGTCTAAAAATATCATGATCATTAATAACATTCCATTACCTCATATTTATGTCTATTTGGATCAAAATATATGGGTTTAATAATTCTCAAATATGGATTGTCAATATAGATATCTTAAATTATGTGTACAATCTAAACATATACCCTATGAAATTTTATATATAAGATATGACACAATAAATTCATAGTGATTCTTTTTGGTCTTGCAAATTCACAATATATATTAATGCATTTAATAAATTATGCAATTAAGGAATTCCTTGAAAATAGTATGGTAGTTTTCAAAAATGATATTATCTTATATTCTAATAATAAGGAAGAACATGAACATGTTTTTAGGATTGAACTAAGGACCTTAAGAATATATACATTGTATGTCGAATTTAGTTAGTGTGAATCAAGGATGATAAGGGTTTCCTTATTGAGTCATGTAATCATTGGAAAGGTTAAGTTTGTGGATCCATAAATGATATATCTGATTGAATAATGACCAAGGATAATATATGAATAAGATATATATATTTTTCTTTTTTTAATGGATACTATAAATTCTTTATGGAAAATTTATCATCATTATGAAATTCACTATGTTAACTCATATAAGAGTGAATTTTCTCCTTATAAAAGTATGTGGAACATCTTTTCAGATCGTAAGAAGTTTTTTTATTAGTGCACATGTTTTCACACTTCCCAAAAATGGAGAAAAGTTGTGATATATAGTTATTATAAGACCTTTAATCCATACGATGTTTTATTTTGATCTAATTTTCATAAAACCTTTTTTATTTTTATAATTTATTAGTGTTTGAGGTTTTAAGGGGGGGTCAAGGTCTTATTTTAGTGAAAATAGTTAGGTTTTGAGACATTTTCCATTTTGAAATTACATTTTTGTACCTAGTGGACATGTTTCATGTACCCAATGGATGAGGAATGAGAGGCAGTACCTCTGGGTGGGACACAAAGTGGTGGTGACCCTTATGCTGGTACCCAATTCCCCCTAGTTTCTTGGTGCCTAACTATAAGGAACCTGTTGGGTTCCTGATTTTTTATGTTTTGGAATTAATTAATTATTTTAGAAATAAATTTTTAATGATAATTCTTCTCATTTAATATCTATAATTTTCACCGAATCCTCCCCCATCTCATTATCTCTCGTGCTCTCAAGAGTTGTTCTCTGCTATTTGAGGTCATAATCATGATTAATTTATGGTGTGAGGTACTCAATAGTTTGTTTATGAAAAAACTTCCACCCATTCATCATTTTCACCAATTTTTTCTTGTATTGATGGTCATTACTATTTTGAGGGATTTTTATATATTTCTCATTTTTAACTATTTGAGGTCGATGTAACAAGTGGTTTCCAATGAGAAAGGATAGGCTAAACACATTTATGTGGTTCATTGATTTCTTGGTAGTATTTTCTCATCTTTTATATGTTGTATAAAATTTGATAAATGTGTTTTTATTTTAAATTCCCTTAAATTAAATTAAATTATTATTTTGGTTCTCATATAGTAAAATTGGAAAATAATAAAATATGATTAGACCATATGAGGTTTGTGTTGAAAATAATTGTTCTATATAACCATTATTCAAATAATTTGAATATAAACCTGTGAATTTAGACCAAGTATGGGTGCCTATATTTGAGAAAACCTCTAGAATACAATTATAGTTCCCAAGTGTATGCATTATTGAGGTTTGTCTTGACTACAAGCTAGGTTAATAGTGATATGGCCTAGGAACAAGCATTTGAAATGGGTTGGTTGATTAACAACAAAGTCCATGGAATTCTTGTAAAGTTGAAATGATTTATACTATATTTATATTTCAACTCAACTGGCCTACCACTAGAACTAGCACAAGGAATGCTCACCACTAGCCATAAGGACATTCACGATACCCATAACTTGCTAACCACTTCTTGGGAATAAAATGATCTATGAAGGGAATGATTTCCCCCAAAAATAACAATTATTATATGGTGAATTATTTCCAAAATCTAGGCATATACCATCCATACATTAGAAATCCACGGAATATCATGTAAACATAATTGTACAAACAAACATTCCAATTGATTCAAAATCAACAATAATAAGTTTACCCATTCAAATAAAAAAATGATATATATAAACATTAAAATATATAATCATTAAAATACATAAAGTAATTTATAGGTATAGTATAAGACAAAATTATAAGGTAAAATAATTGTTTTGTGGTATATAAATGTCCAAAAAAATTAATCAAAAAATATCAATTCCATTCAACCTCATGTTTCCCTCCAAATTAAATCCAACCACAAATAGAATAATAAAAAAATCAATATGGAAATATCTATGAACCTAAAACACACACACACACATATATATATATATATGTATATGATCTATTTATCCACATAGGTCACAACCCACCATGTTTTTGAAATTCGTTCATATAAGAATACCTAGAATTATAGTTCGAAATATATGTAAATAAAATAAGTTTTTTCAACATCACATTTTCATGATAAAATAAAATCACATATTCACATCAAAATAAAAACTATTTATTTCCTTAAAACAAAATAAATATTATACATTTTCATTTCCTTGCTTTAATAAAACAAGAATAAATCCTTTCAAAGGAAAATAACATACTCATTATTATAAAAATGAAATTTTTACATAGATTTAAAATACTATAAAGCCCAAAAAAGAACAATAAATATAATGTATAATAAAATAAACCATTATTATTTTCCTAAAATTAATGTAATCGCTTTTAAATTAAAGCATTTCAATCTTCTTTTTCAAAATTCCCAATAATAGAAACCCATTTCAATTTTTTTTTAAATAATCATTTCCAAATCACTTCCTAGAAAACTATTTCAATACCACCAAATAATAAGGTAACATGGAAAAATATAAATCATCACCCCTATCTCAACTAATAAGACAAAAATTCAAGAAAAAGGTTCTAATATGGAATAAGAGAATGAGATACAAGAAATAATAATGGTGTCCCCTATATCAAACAATTAATCGAATATAGAGTTTCAAGGGTTAGACACTAGGTCCTATAGTGAGGTAATATTAGACCTTACCAAACCATGAAAAAAAAATTCAAACCCAAACATAGAAAACCTACTAGCCAATTTTAATTCCACCCTAAAAATACACCCAAAAATTCCAATATAAGCATCATTAGGGGAATGTTGCATCTAGTCATATTTCATAGTGTAATGGGAAACTCTACCATGTGTTCTATAGACTAGTGAAATATAAATCAATATATACCACTTAGATATATCATCTCCCAGGACTAATCAATTTGGAGGTGAGGAAAAAATAATTATAATAGAATCACATTAATTATAAGGATAATTAAATAAATATCCATTGCCTCTAATTACAGTGATTAGAATACCCCCTTCATTCAACATTGAAATTAAACATGTGGAATACATTAACACTCTGATATTTTTAAAATAATAAAAAATATGTTTTATATTATATTCCACACACAAAATAAAACTTAAACAAACCCTGCAATGTTATTATTTAAATATATTCATTATTACCAAGTAGTTAAATTAATTGGTTTGAATAATAATGACTATATTATCAAGTATATTAAAATTTCCCTCATAATATAAATGTTTTTACTAATTCTTAGGGAATAAGAATTCATTTTTTAGGAAAGTTATATTATACTTAAAAAATATATTCCATTAAAAAATAAGTATATTGATTTTTATGAGAAAGTATTATATTTAATTCTTTTACACTTTTAAAAAATTTATTTTATAAAATTAACAACAGTTTTTAAATAAAAATATCAAAAATAGATTGGGATGATTTTTAGGGTTTTTTTAAACATATATTTTCCATTTAATAGTGAAAAATACACATGTTTATTGATAATTATATTTTTCATCCAATAATTTAAAATTTAAAAAAAATTAAAAAATTAAAGTAAAATTAATTATCTTTTATTTTTAATTATCTAATGAAGTTCATTAGAATGGATTTTATGTTTTAATTTGGTAAAAATTATTCTGTTGTTTAAAAAACATTTTCAGAAAAAACTATATTTATATAAGAAATATATTTTTTATAACAATAAATTGAATTAATAACTATTTTTGAATTATTTTAATAAAATTTATATATTATATATTCAATAAAAAAATTAAAATTCATCTAATATTTTTTCTATTCACGGGATATGAATAAATCCATTTTTATGATGAAAAACTATATTTTTCTAAATGGGGTTTTTTTAATGAGATTTTAAATTATTTTTTTTTTAAATTCATTACTTATACTAATAAATATTTAATTTGATGAAATTGATTCAATATTTGGAAATATTAGTTCAATATTAAGTAAATAGGAATGATTTATTTTTACTCAATATGAATAGTAACTATTGTAAAAGTTTCTCCTTAGTAAGGGTAAATTCAGTTAATCATGGTTAAAACTAAGTGATATGGTCATAATTATTCATACTAATTATTATAGGATAAATATAATTAAACTATTATTACATTATGAAGAAAAACATATTTATGGACTATTTTCACAAAAGAATGACCTATATAATAATTAAAGCAATGAAAAATAGAAAATGTCACTCTCTTAGTTTTAAAAGTTTATTATGAGTCCATATATGGAAAAAGGAAAGTTATGAATGAATATAAATGTGTAAATTGATAATAATAAAATTATTTTTTATGTTTAAATTTATTTTCAATTTTTACAAATTATATAATTACAATAAATTCTTATGCTACACCGACGTAATATTTTTTCAATTAATATAAACATAAAATAAATAATTTTAAAAATATTAAAATAATTCTTATGGGAATTAGTTTTAGTGCTCCATAAATTATTAATCTATTTTAAATATTGTTATTGGTTAAAAGTAATATATTCTAATTTCAAAATTATCTTTAGGTATTTTAAGTCAAATTAAATGAATGGTGACATAATTGACATTATTGATGTTTTATAAAAACAAATATATTATACAAATATTTAAAAATAGTATAGATATTTATAATGGAAAATTTGAAAAATATATGGAAAAAAATTCTTACCTCTTCTATTTATCTGAAAAATTTCACCATATATGTTCAATTATAACTCTTTAAAAGTGAAATAGATGTTATTATGATTAATGTTAAAATGGGTTCACAAAAGGGTTAAACCAAAAGATATGGTTTAAAACACCACTTAAAATTGTCCAAATATTATTTTATATTAGGATTTAAACCTAATTATACATTATATTTTAATATATTTTCATTTGGAATAATTTTGCTGGAGAATTAATATTATTATATTTATATCATTTCACAAATCCTAAGACCGCCCCTCTGCTAAATTATAAAAGGGAACTTGTCCTTTATCATGTTCAAGACCCATTGATAATTATAGATTAAACATAAACATAATATTTACCTTATAAAATTAATTAAAACATTATATATTTTATTTTTCATCCCAAAATACCAACTCTAGTGCCCTTTGAAGGAGATCTGACCAAGTTATTTCAAAAAGTAGGTAATCACCATAATAGATGACATTCTTTTAATTCGTCTTTCACCACCTATTAATCGATAATTTTCACCATGAACAAATAACATTAGTATGATTATTATACTGCAAATTTTTTATGTTTATTGAAAAACCATAATTCAGATTATATCCATCAAATTAGAAGTGTATGTGTTGTCTATGTGTACATACGACTTAACGCCTCCACAAATCAAAATAGCTCATTTTCCACCATCATATTTTATGGATTGGTATTTTAATGGGTTTAATGATTATAAATGATAATTATGAAATAATTATACCTATGAAATGATTATATAATATCTATATTCATACCATCAATTACTTTGTAAAACAATAATGCCACACTTGTGTATGTGTGGACTACCACCTCCACAAAGTGATGTTATCCATTTTTCAATTACATTTTACATAGATTGTAATAAGGATGTATTTAATTAATAAATATAATATATATAATATAATAATTATTTTATATATTTTCTTTATTACTAAAACTTATTTTGTTCTAATTTTCAAAAAATGAAAACAACGTTCATGTGTGCACACGAACTACTATCTCAATGAACGATGTGATTCATTTTAATATCTATAATTTTATGAATGACCATAAATAGTAATATTATTAATATATATAATTTTAATATAAGGATTAAAAATATTTATATTATTAAACCATGATAAAAGGACATGGTACAACAATATTGAACCAAAACCTTAATGAAAAATGATTCTGATATCGCTAGGAATATTGATTGTAGTAGAGAATTAAAAATTAAAGTGTATTAAAATATTATAAATATACAGTATATGTCATGATATATTTTATTATGGTTTCTAAATATGTTTATAAAAAACAAATATTTATTTTAATGAATGTCTTATTATGTATGAAGGATTTTGGACATGAGGTAATGGATCTTCATCTCAATTTATTTCTGTGAGACATAGCCATATTCACCACTTTTTTTCTATTCAATATACTAGATATGAAATTATTCTATTGTGCTTATTTTTATTCTAATTATTTATTAAAATATTTGTATAAGTTAAATTATTTCATGGGTATTATGAATCACATTTTACTAAATTGGTAAGGTTTTTATGCTTTGATCAAAAAAAATTATCTGGATTGGTTATGATTTGGTTTCTAATGATAAAATATTATGATATACCTATTAAGATACTCAATAATTATATTATTATATGTTTATTTATTTAAAATAAATTTTTTATTTTCCTTTTTCTTTCTTTTTCTACACAAGATATCGAGAAAATTGTTTTAAAGAAAATTGAAATTATTTATCTCATCAGTCAAAAAAAATTCATGTTTAGAATGCAGGAAAAAAAAGGACACTATAAAATGTCTCCAAATAATAAGTTGAATATTTATATGAGGAAATTGAGGGAATAGATTATTTAATTGATGAAAAAAATGAATAGTCAACTTGATGTAAATTATTTTTATCCAAAGGTAACATTTATAGTTCTGAGTATTATGTGTGGGGAATATGGGAATTATCAGAGCCAATGCCCAAATCCAAGGGTTAAATACCAAAACATGGAGAGGCCAATGATGTTAAAAAATTTAAGTGTTTCTATATTATGATTCATGAATTATGTTTTTAATGTTTTATATAAATTATATTTTCGATATAATTATCAATAAAAATCTAAGGAATTTTCAAAAGTAAAACATGAAAACAAATGTTTAGTTGGGATAAAGAGATAACTAATATTGGTGTGACAGTATTTGTGACATCAGACCCCAACCCTGGCTTATTAATTAAATTATTTTGTTAAATATATTTAAATTTTATTTTATTTTTCTTCCAGATCGAGTATTATAATTTTTATTTTTATATTATTCAGCAAAGGTGTGCGGTGATCGCACGGTATGTAGAAATTGTGTCCAGACCATGTAAAGGCGTATAAATTTTTTAATAGAGCCAAATTCATGGTCAGAGCATAGTTTACCTAACCATGTATCCTTCCCATGATGGGTATCTAAGGCCTCTAGTGGATAACCACTATTGGCACATGATTTGGCCAATATTGCGGCTAAATAGTGTGTGGTTTCTAGTATTTAAAAAATAGAAAAAACATCTTTAAAATAATAATAATAAGGTTAATATTATTTGTATTATTATTATTATTATTTTTAATAATGTTGTTGTTATCCAATACCAATCTCTCCACCTCCACCCCATCTGTGGTCAAAGCACCCTCTCCCCCACACGCGACTCTCGTTGTGAGGGGTTCTCATCCACATGTTGTTCCTTTCCGCTCCCTCTATCATGGGTGAGATCAAATCTATTGATTTTCTCCATTCCCCCTTCCATATTATTCTTATTTTCATTGTTTAGTTTTTCCTCATTTTGTGTTGTTGGTACCTAGGTTGAACTGTAACCCTATTTTAGTCTTTCTTTGGATGTTTCTTGATTCTTAGGGTTCATGAAGTCTAATGAAACATTTTTCAAGAAATATTTTTCAAATTAAAGGGGTTTAGATTTGGTTATAGGTATGTTTTCTTCAATTCTAATTCTCTGATAAATGTTTAATTAGGTTTTTTTCTACTTTTTGGTTCATTATAATTTTTTAGTTTTTCTTGGACCTCCTTGATGTTGTTTCGAGCCACCACTATTAAAGGCTAATTGCAAATGTATACATAGGTAATAACACACACACACACACACATATATATATATACCCTGTACATATTTCTTCAAGGAGAGAAAAATAAGTACATTTTGTCAAAGTGTGAATATATACATGTGAATGTGTATATGCAAGTAATCATGAAGTGGGTTTTGGTGTTAAAAATATATAGCAACATGTTTTGACGTAGGTCCATAATGTCCAAGCTATTTATTTGGAAAAATTAATTTATTTTCTATTTTATTTGGTGATATTATTGTATTATGAAGTATGTATAATATGGAAAATGGTTGTGATGGATAAAACTAGCCTCTTTTTTGTTTCTATGTTTTGATATTATTTATATATCATTTTTATCTAATGAATAATGTTTCAAAAAAAGGTTTTTTGATTGGTGAACCACAAAATTTCTTGATTTAACTTCAAAAAAATATTATTTATGAAATTTGTAAAATATTAAAAAAAAACTTTCTCCCATCGGATAGTGTTTTCCTTGAAATTTTAATGGCATGAAAATTTTCCAAATAGTTATAAAAATGGTTAGTAATTGGTAAAACTTTTTTTCAAAAGATAAGGCTACTTTGGTAGCTTTTAATATTTTCTAGAAAAGTGGTTTCCTCCATGGATACTATCCATTTTGGGGATAATTTTCATGGATGGTGTCAAGAGTTGGTCCTTAGCATGTATGGTATATTTACTTGTGATCATGTTTTCTTACTCACCTCCCATGTTTTATATATCAATGAGATCCCAAGCATTGTAGTGGGAGTCGGGAGAGGAGTTATATTTATTCCTGATTGGAAAGACTAGATCCCCATATAGTAGCCATGTGGGTTTCTACACAAGTGAGGATATTTGAGAGCAATTGGTTTCGTCATTGACTTTGGATTACATCAATAGGCTGAAAAATTAATTATGAACCAGGATTGCCTAGGGTCTCTTCACATGGTTTGTATATATATCCCATGATGTATTATTAACATATATTATAATTTCCGTAATTTTTAAGTTTTTTATAAAACCATTTAAACTCTTATGATTCAACAAGAAATTCTTACATTATCCATTTTCATGTGTTTTTTCATTACTTGACATTTAAATATCTCTTCACTAAATGTTTCTTCTTAAAAAGGGGATTTCAAAAAACATATTTTAAAGAAAGTATTATTTTAAAAAAAATGAAAATTATTCTTCGAAAATAATAAATTTTTAATGGATTTAGAATGGGAATGAAAACATTATTTTCAATATATGTATTACAGACTAACATGACATGGTTTTATTTTTAAAGGTTATGATTGGGGAATTGTTTTCCTTTTGGAATCTTTATTGAGAAGCTTATTTATCAATCCTACTTTATCTCTTTAAGATCATTGTTATTCCAGTTTTGCATCTCGCTTGGATAAAGTATGGTTCTGTGATTGGTGGTTACCCTTTTGTTCTCTTAGAGGTATGTTTAGTCATATACTACATTTAGTTTTCACTACCGGTTAATGTTATATTTATTTTTCTATATTTATTTACATAATTTTAAAAGAATAATTCATTACCAATGGAATTTTTCTAGATTCCTAGTAGTGGTATACATCCTAGGAAGATTTGGAACAACACACGGGACATGTAATGGGACATATCGGGTGACACCATCGGCGTTGACTCAGGTTCGTTCATGATAAAATTAGTATTTTAGGTCATACTTTCTTATTTTAGTATGTTTTACTATTCTGATATAATATTTTTGGAAGTTAAGTTGTTAGTCATTGGTAGATTCTTCACCACCAACTATATGAAAGGATTATCTAATTTCCTATGTAGTTTTGGGTAGTCTTACCTCCAAATTTGAGCTTTTCTCTAGTGTGTTATCGAGGTCCTCGGTTTTTTAAGGTATTCCTAGATTGTTTTTAGGGTTTGGTTGTTATTATAGTAAGGATTAATAGGGATAATGGTTGCTATATGTGGTCTAGAAAACCCTTCACAGACCAATCAACTACCTCATATGACCTCTGATGTTCTTACTCGATTAACACATATCCTTCCAAACTATGTGGCCAAGCCATGTGTAGAAATTGTCCTTCTGAGATTTTTAGAATTTTTTTTAGTATCGGGTCGATTTTTTTCAGTATTGGTTTGAGTTGATTTGGGGTTTATTTATTTATATGTTAAAAATATGTTTTCTATTCAAAAATGATGATCGGTTTATCTATGATGGGAATTTCATAATTAAAACATTGGAACTTTTTAAAATTGAAGTGGTTTTTTTGGTAAATGAGATTCATTTTGGAAATTTATTTGGTATTTTTTAGTGTTTCTGAAAATCAGTATAGATGATTCTTGGGAATTTGGAAATGTTTTTTTTTGATATGATATTGGGATGTTTTAAAAAAAATTTGGAAATGTTTTAATGAGTAGTTTGGAAAGATAATTTTTTATTTGACTCATGGTCTTCTTATGGATGCTCACATGTTTTTGTGTGTGGAATTTGGTGGTTGGTGGTTTCTTAGGATGGGTTCTTAAGCTCGCTTAGAAAATCATATTTGTGGGGCTTCATAAAATACCATCGATAACATCCCAACCCCTTAATTTTATTTTCCATTGTGAAAATGTTATGAGAAAATGGGAATATGATATTTTGATATATGGGTGTATTGTAAGGATTTGAGTACATGCGGACTTGAAATTGAAAGTTTAATTTGAAATGGGATTCTACATTCAAATGATTTTTAAGATGAAATTTATTGTAAAATTTGGAATGAATTTAGTGGTTATAAAAATTGTATTACGGTTATGTTGTGTGGTGTTTGGTTTTTAATTTGGTTTTTTTGTGTTGAAATTTTATCTTAGTTTTGTTTTAATTGATATGTCGTTTGAAATTAAATTGGTTAGGTTTTTTATATTGTTTCCATTATGCAACCTAGAAAGGACCCAAAGGTGTTATTGGTGTATTTTGGTTGATGGTTTTTTCCCAAATCCCAGTGGAGTTGTGGACTCAAGTTATTTTTATATGTTTCCTATTTTTGAAGTTGGTTGAGGATTTTTAGTATATTAACGATAAAAGAGGTAAAGGTCATTCAAATATGTAAACATCATTTCTTTTTCCTAGTGTCTTCATAGAGCGATAAATTTAAAGATCCTCTCATCATGTGGGGTCACCATATATAGATTAAGTAATATGTTATCTTATCTAGGAATGTAATGTTTGGGGATTCTGTGACGGAAGTGTCCCTAGATGTGTTGGTTTGCAGATAAAATATTTTTCACTTGGCAGTCTACTTTCTCGAGGTTCTCATGAAGGGTTACTTATCTGATGAGTGGTGAAAACTGGAGAAACATGTTCTTGTGGTGTCCACTCCATCAGTTGTTGTTTCTCATTCCTCAAATCACACACTCACTTTCTTTTGATTTGTTCATTTTAAAACCTTTCAATAATCCACCAAAGGATTTTCATTGGTGTGGATATTTGATACACATTGAATATTTCTATATATCATGCTTCTAGAAGAGGAAGCATCAATTATTTTTTATCATCTCTTGATTATGGGTTATTATATGAATCAAGGCATTAGGGCTCTATTCATATGTCTTATAGTGATTAATTTCATATAGTAATAGAGATATCAGTTGTGGTAGAATGTAAAACCATATTTTTGTCCCTAATGTTGTATAATAAGTTGTTTGTGTTTTCCATTCCTGTGGAAGTCTGTTTTGGAAACTTTTTTTTATTTGGGGTATTTGGTAGCATTCTTTTTGAATGGTTTTAGTTTTTGAGCTATACCTATTGTGAGATGTCTATATCTTATGGAAATTATGAATCATTGTTTGGTATGGTGTCTAATTTCAATCTCTTTCATTGGCGAACCCTTATGATGGGGGTTCATTCCTTCTAGTTTGTTTTTAAATTGTGGGGTGACCCACTGTGGTTCCCATTTATGTTTTCTCTCAAAATGACCAGGTTTTTTTCATGAAGTTAATATTTCACACTATTGTTTCACATTTTTTTGGATTTGTGAGTTCTTTTTTCATAATAAATGATGTCTGAATAGAATCCAAAAATTGTGGGTATAATTCCATTAATATAGGCTCATGGTGAATTATATCTTCATCTTACTTAATGGGGTAACCCTTTGTCACAATCCTACCCGACTTCGAATAGTTTCTTTTTCAATTTCATTATTAGGGGTAAGGTTGTTCCTTAATAGAGGTTGTATTTAGAAACAAGTAATTCCTTCCATATCCTTATTCAGCTATATTTTTTAGATCATTTGGTCTTTTATGTTCTTTCCTTAGGCATTGGTTTGTTTTTTAGGATGAAATTTTGTCTTCTTTCAGGAATTTAAGGTTTCGGTTTTTGTGAGTGAAGAGATTTTTCTTTTTTTGTTCTTTAGGAGATAGAGGTTATGTTTTGGGAGGAATTTTATTATCAACTTCAATCTAGAACAATTGAGTCTTTTGGGACATTCTAGGAGAAGATAGTGTCATGGTGTTGGATAATTCTCACACCCAACCCTTTCTTATTAATTATATTTGATTTTTAAATAAAATTTTTCCTCATTTTTAGTTTTAATCCAGATCATGTTTTAAAATTTTAATTTTTTTTATTCATCATAGGCACATCGTTACTGCAGAGTTATATAAACAGTTCATAGAACAAGTGAAGGTTTCTACAATTTTTAGCTTAGAGGAATTCAAGTCCATCACAAAGATTACTTAACCATGTTACCATCCCATGTAGGGTGTCTAGGTGCTCCAGTGGAGGAAAACAGTCTACGTACTATTTTTCTAACTGTGTGGCCACACCGTGCGTAGTTTCCAAGATTTAAATTTTTTAAAAAAAAATCAAATACAGTTGAATAAATTTTAATAAAAATAATAATTATGAAAATTTTATTATTATTATTATTATCTAATAACTATCTCCCACATCACTATCATGGTTTAAGACTTCTCCCCTACTCCCTCTCGTGTGACGCCGCTTAGGAGGGGATTCCTAGCCATACGCCATGCCTCTCCTCTCCCTCTATTATGCGTTCAATCAACTCTGGTGAGTTTATTCTCTTTTACGTCGCTATTATTATTCTGTTATTTTTTTAGTTCATCCTATTTTTTTCTATTTAGGCACCTAGGTTGAACACTAATACTATTTGGAGTATTCTTTGGTTGTTTCTTAGTATTTATGGTTCGTGATGTATGATTAAGGATTATTCTAGCTGTGGTTTTCAAAGTTAGTGGGTTTTCCTATAGTTCTTGGTATATTTTATTTTGTTATAATTCATTCTTAAATTTTTAATTCGGGATTTTGTGACTTGTTGGTTCCCTTTATTTTTTAAGTGTGTCTTGGACCTCCTTGGGGTGGTTTAGAGCATCCATTGTTGAAGGCGACAAGCACATGTATACATAAGTAAGCATGTATATATATATATATATATCCTCCTTGTAAATATTACCTAATAGAATGTGGATTATGTACATTCGGTCAAATGGTTTATATATCCATGTGAATATTTATATGTGTGTAATAATGAAGTGGGTTCGGGTTCAAGCGTCAAAAGATGGGTGTTTTTAGATAGTTTATCTATGTTCAGGGATTTAATTTAGAAACTATAATTATTATTATTATTATTAGGTTTTTTTGTTATATTATAATGTATGAATAATTTGAAAATTTATTTTTATGGATCAAACTGGACTTATTTTTGTTTCCTTGTTTTTTATGCTTTGGATATGGGTTTCTATAATGGTGTCTATTTAAAAAAATGTTTTTTGATTGGAGAAGCTCACAGGTGCTTGATTTGACATCTAAAATATTTATTTATGCAATCTATAAAATATGATATATATTTTTCCCTTGTTCTGATGTTTTCCTTAAATGTATAATTAAATATTAAATTTTCAAAGTGTATCAAAAATGGTATTTAAATCATCAAATGTTGTTTTCAAAGGATGAGGCTCAATTGATAAATTTGAATGTTTTCCTGAAAAATTGTTCCTCCATAGATACTGTCCATTCTGTTGGCAATTCATATGATGGTGTTGGGAGATGTCCCTTATCATGTATGATATCATTCCTTATTTTAAAGATTTCTTCCTCAGCTCACATGTATTATATAACCATGGGATCCTAGTCATCACAGTGGGATTTGAGAGATGGTTTATATTTAGTATTGACTTTGGATCACATCGATAGGCCACCCAATGGATTCTAAAATAAGTACCTTGCTATCTCCACATGGTATCTAAGGATATCTCATGATGTATGATTCACATGTATTCTAATTTCCCTCATTTTTTAATGTTTTTTATAAAATAATTTAAACCTCTATGATTCTACTAGAAACTCATACATTAGCACGTTTGATGTGTTTTTTCACTAGTTCCCATTGAAATTTACCTTCGCAATATGTTTATTCTTTTAAAGGGCTTTTCGAAAAAAATATTTTATTTTTTAGAAACAATTTTTATGGAAAAATAAATAAAAATGGTTATTTCAAATTATCAACATGTTAATTGTTTTATAAATGAAACATAAACAATATTTTAAATATACTTATTTCAAACAAACAATATTTTTTTTGTTTTTAAAGTTAAGGTTTTGGGTTTTCTTTTCCTTTTGAAATTTGTACTGAGAATCTCAGTTCTCATGCCTAGTTTATATCCCTCATTTTCAGGTTTTCTAGTTTTGTATTACTCTCTGAGTAACTGTGGTTATGTGATTAGTGGTGACCCATAAGTTCTCTTTAATTTATGTTTATTCATCTATTTAATTACTTTTTCACTACCATTTAAAACTATTTTTCCTTTATTTATATTACTTTTTTGGAAAAATTGTTCCTAATTGGGTTATTATGGATTTCCAAAAGTAGCATCATGCCGGGTGGGATCGGTAAGACATCTCATGCCTTATTATAGGCCGGCTTAGTTTGGGGTCGACTCTGGTTGGTTCATTAAAGGTGACCATTATATTGATTACTTTATGAAAATGTGATTTTTTTCATATTTGATTATTTTTATTTCATTTCTAAATGTATGAAATATATTTAATAGTTTGTAAACATATTTTACATTTAAGGATTGCATTAAGTTTTTGAATTCTTTATTTTTTCAAGTAAGTTTGACTTAAAAGTTATGGAAATCATCATGGGTTATATGTTTATGTTTGATCATATGTTCAAAGGAATCAACACCAATTATAATTTTTTAAGTCAAGGTATTCTTAAGTGATTTGTAAATTTTACATGGTATTAGGAAGTTTAATTTATTGATTACTAAATTACCCTTATTCATTGGTCTATGATTTTATTTTAAGTTATTTATTGTTTGGAAAAAATTGATCTTAGATACCCTGAGAGGAGGGTGAATTATGGTATGGATATTCAATTCAAAATTCATTCTGCCCCACTGAATCTTGACCACTTTATTACAAGGGTCTCTTGTTATTCTTTCTAATGTTAATGTCCTTTCCAATTTTATCTTATGATGATACACTAAAATTAATGTAGTAAAGCTTGAACAATGATAGAGAGGTTTTTACTTGGTTTACACTCACTGGGATACATCCAAGGAACATACAATGATGATGTGTCCTTTTACCAAATTAAATAAGGCTCACTGCGCATAATGAGTACATTGTAAGGGGATAGATATACTATACTCATACTCACTGCCTTACAATATTTAGGGTCTTTTCAATTCATTCCCAAGGGTCACTCCCTATTCACCTTTCTCTGGCTCGTTATCGGTGGAAAGGGTCATCATATTCCTCTTCCTTCGTTCACTACTCTTGGAAAGGAATACACACACATTTTTTAGAATTCTACGTCAAACACATTTTAGGACATATATGTCCCTTTATTTTCATGAATACTACATCTTCAATTATAGGTAGATGCTATGCGGAATTCCCTTTTTCACCCATAGATTAATTACACCTTCTTGGGTATTATTAGATATTAGAAAATACTTTTGAAAACTAATTGGAAGATTTCTAAAACTTCCTTGAGTGTTTCGCGAACCACCTTCTCCTCCCACATAATGTTTACCGGTTATGGTATGTCAAACACCTCCTCCACATACCGCTTCCACTTATATGAACCTACCTTTATCCAAGGACTGCCTCTGCCTTCATTATCATGTTCCACCTATGAAAACCGACTTCACAAATGTCTACTACAGATCATCCAATTTTTTGTGAACTATTCCTTGTTTACAGACCGCATTCACTAACCACCTTCATACTGTGTTATCTTCCTCCACGTACCGCATCCTATGCGGAATACAGTTCACCGTAAAAAACTTGAGCAGAATTTTTTCCATGCGAACCACTTCATATATCACGGAATTCTCCCTTGAGAACCTCCTTCTGACTTCACCAAATTCCCAGATCAAAGATATGTTCTCTAATGATATTCAGTTTATCATCTAAATAATGGGATTTTTTCTCCTTATATATGCCAAGATATCCACAAAATCCAATAATCTGGGATTTAACAATTCTTTGATTCAGTAATGCCTCTACTGCATACCAATCCTCTAGCCATGAACTACACCCATTAAATGAACCAGTTTTTCACTACAGTCTGCATACTGCCTTTTCTTATATGTAGTAGATCTCCTCTGCGAACTAAAATCCATCAGTGTACCGCACCACCTCCCTCTACAAAACATTTTTAGTATCGTGAACCGCTCATGCATATCATTCATGCTGCCTGGTATACAACTGTTTACCCTTATTATACATGGTACACGGTCCATGTCTCGATATCCACACTTCTCTTCCTTTTCCGATTTCGTTCTCCATTATTCACACCGTTTATTCCTTTGAAGAAAACATTACATTTCAAAATACATATTCTTGATTATATGGCCTAGAAATTTGGTGAACACTGAGAAACTATGCCACCTTTTAAACATGTCTTCAAAAAACACCATCCATACTCATTTCTTGTCATATATATTTTTCAACCAACACAATCACACCGAAAACATAATGAGAAAAAACCATGACGGTTTTTTTCCCAAAAATTATTTTCTGCTATATTATGGGATGTATATAATATTGATGGTCGAAAAGTGATTCATTGACAAAGTGAAATTTATATGTGTGTGTTTGTGTGGTCAAGTTACAGATTACCTTTCAGGTGAGTATCTAATGATGATTCATGATATTTTTGTGATGTCAAAAAAAGTAAAATATTATATAGTGATTTTTTAGGGTGATTAATGATATTTGTGAGATTTTTTATTAGGATTAGGTATATATAACTCTTATGTTTAAAATTTTATTACACATGAAATATTTTTGAGGAATAAGGAAATTATATATTTTTTAAACATGTAAGCTAAAGGGTATAAATTATTATTTAAATTAAAACATTATTTGTGGTTGAGGTTATTGAGGTAATTAATTGTTTTGAGATTAGGGTTTTATTTATTCAAATGATTCTTTATTAATTTTGAGAAATATTTTGTTATATAAATATTTTTGGTAAATTATAAAAGAGGGGAGAAATATCTTGATAGATTTTTTCAATCAATTATTGTTTTTTCATCAATCATTAAAAATTATTCTCAAATACTCATCGTTTAGAGAAAAATATTATATTTTTTTTTAAATTGATAAAAAGTTGAAATTAAAATTTATAAGTAATAATATTTTCTTATTTTCTTTGTGAATATGGTAAAAGAATGCATCATTTCTAGAAAAATGATCTTAATATAAAAAAATTTTATTACATTAAATTATGATTAGTTGATGGTCTTTTAACACCTTACTAATTCATGGTTTTTTGGTTGATAACATTTTACTGAACATGTTCTCTACCACACTATGTTGATACTTGTGAGTTATTTTTCTCTTACATGTCCATATTTTCACTTAGAACTTTTATTTTTCTATTTTTAAACCGATTAATGTGTTATTCAGATAGCCTTTTTTCCCTTTCCCTCTTTTCAAATGGATATAACATTAACTGTTTTAATGATGTGGGATTTACAAAAACTAATTTTTAAATGTAAAACCCATTATTACCAATAAAAAGTTCTAATTTTGATGATAAAAATTATTAAATTCTATGGAATTTTAACACCTTGGTATTTTAAAAAGAATAACATTATGTTCGGTATCATATTCGATATTCATCATAGAACTTAAACGAACCATGAAATGTCATTATTTAAATAAGACCATTATCGACATGTCATTAAATTGGATAGTGTAAATAGGGTCAACAAGTTTATGAAATAAATAAAACAATACCACTTAATAAAAAAAATTTATTTTTTCTTATGAAATAATATTTCAATTTTTAGAAATGTTATATTATAATTAAAAAATAGATTCCCTTCATAATGATATCTATTTCTTTTTCAGAGAAAAATATAATATTTCATTTTAGAAAATTTTAAAATAATTTTTTTTAAATTAACTATAATTTCTAAATCAAAATATCATAATAATATTAGGTAAAATTTAGGGAATTTTTCTGAAAATATTGATTTTCCATTGAATAGTGAAAAATACTGATTTTTTTTAAACTGATTTTTTGTGTCAAGGATATACAAAGTTCCACTTTTTTAAATGATTAAAAATTTAAATTAAAGACTACGATATTTTTAATAATATAAATAAGTTTATTTGAATTAGATTTATGGTTTTAGTTGTTATAAAAGAAATTTATATATAAATACACATTTTTCTAAAAATCTGTTTTTATGCATGTAATCTATATGTATCATAATAAAACAAATTAACAACTATTAAAGAATTATTTTAAGGAAATTTATATAATTTATATTAAATAAATTTTTTAAATATTTATCTAATATTTTCATTATGAAATGGATGAAAATAAGTCAGGTTTTTTTACATAAAACTATATTTTTTTAAAAGTAGTTTTTTTCATGATTCATGTGCTTGTTTTTAAAAATAATTTATACCACTTTAGAATTTTTAATTTGATAAAATAGGTTCCAAATTTTTAATTGGTATTTTTAAATTTATTAAATGTTCCATTTTTTATCATTATTTATAGTAAGCGAGGTAAATTTTATCACCTCCATAAAGGGTAAATCTATTTAATCTAAGTTAAATATTATTGATAAAGACATAATATTTCATAATAATTTTCATTTTATGAATATAATTTTACTATTTTAGACTTAAGATCTATATTTATTTTTTTAATGGGATCTTTTCTGGAAAATGACCTATATAATATTTAATGTAATGAAAAATACGAAATGTCACTCTTTTAGAATTAAATATCTATTATGTGTCCATATATGGTCAAAATAAAGTTATAAATGGATAAAAAATTATTTTAAGGAATAAATAAATTATTTTAATGATGGAAATTAATTTCTAAATTTTTGTAGTTATATAATTAGGATACATTCTTATGCCACACTAACATGGTATTTCATCAATGAATAGAAAAATAAAATAACTTTTTAAAAAAATTATAAAAGAAGTAACATTTTGTGAGATATAGTTTTCCATGAATTTTATAGATTATTATAACATATTATTTTTTTGTTAATGAATTATATTCAAATTACATCATTTTATTTATTTCTTTTTAAGTAAAATTAAATGAAGAGTGTCAAAATTGACATTAATGAAATTATATCAATAAAATAATTTATAAAATTACATAAAAATAATAAAAATATTTAACTATGACTATTTGGAATATATATAGTGTAAAATTTCATCCCTTGGAAATTTATGAGCTGATTTAAACCTTATATTTAAAATTATATCCTTTTAAGAGTGAAAAAGGTGTTACCATGGTTGAAGTTAAATTTGGTTAACTAAGGTGTTAAACTAAAACATAAAGTCACAAGCACTTATTAACCATATAAAAATTTTATTTTTTGATGGTATTTAAACAATGTAATACCTTATATTTGAATAAATATCTATTTCTAAGAATTATGCAAGATAAAGAATTTATTATTTTTTTATCTTTCGATAAATCCCAAGAGTACCTCTCCCCGAAATTATAAAACAAAACCACTTTATTCTCTTATTCACATGACATTTAGCCTTCTTTATCAACCATACCTAAACAAAATCTATTAAAAAATTCCATAGAAAAATAATAGTGGTTATTTTTTCACAAATGACTTACTATAGGGCCTATAAGAAGAGATATAAAGGAGTTGTTTCAAAGTGGAGGTAGAATCCATAAGCAATCACTTTTTTTTAATTATTCTTGTACATCCTATAAATATGTTATATTCTTAATAAATTGAAATTTTCAATATCTTAAATATACATAATTTTTTATGATTATGAAACCACCTTAATACACCCTGTTTATATCTAATGGGATGTGAAAGTATATCTTGTGCATAATTAAGACATACTGTCTCCATGTAGCGTTATAACTGATTTTCCAACACCATATTTTATGGATGGGTATTTTTATGGGTTTAATTTTTATATATAATAAATATGATCTAATTGTATAATTTTAGTAATAATATAACATCTACCTTCTTATCTTCCAAACCATTGGAAAATGATGACGTCGCCCATGTGTGTATGTGGAATACCACCTCCATGAAGTGATATGATTCATTTTTCATTTTTTTAATTTGACTGAAATAAAGTATAATTTAATTAATATATATGATATATATGGTATAAAAATAATTTTTTTATAATAATTTATAAATTACCTTTATTTCATTTCATCCATCATAAAATGAAAGCACTGTTCATGAGTACGTACGTCCAACCATCTCCATGAACGGTGTAATTCATTTTACTATCTCAACATTTTAGTAAATATAAAAATGTATATAATGAATATATATTATATATATCCTGATTAAAATTTTGGATTTGATTTAACCATTATCAATGTATATGTACCAAACCTATTGAACCAAAACATACATGAAAAATGAAGCTTGTATCACCCAAAATAGTAATTTTCATAAAGAATTTTCAATAAATGGGTGATAAAATGTTATAATTAAATCATATTTGTTATTATATATATGATTATAGTTAATTTATTTATTTATTATATGTATGAATTTATTATAAAGGGGTTTTAGAAATGTATGCTGGAAGTCTCAACTGAGGTAAAGGATTTTCATCTCACTTTTATTTATGTGTCTCACATTCCACATTCGTAAATTGTTCCTATTATGTAGTGTGTATAACTTAAAAGATAAAATTTATAATAATTATCAAAAAATTTATGGGTATTTAGATATTCATATAAGGTTCATTCTTTGATGGTTCTTACTATTCAGATGTCACCAAATCAATACGGGTTTAATGTTACAATCTAATTATTAATCATAATTATTTATGATAATGTTTCAAATGATTAAATATTATGATATCCCTATATATGAACTCTTAAATTTTATTATATAATAGTTATTCCATAAAAAAATTATTTTATTTTATTCTTTTTGAGTAATCAAGTGACCAAACATATATTTTTTCGGAAAATCAACATTATTTTTCTCATTGGTTAAAAAAACATTCTCCTTCATATAAATATTATCTACAAATGTTTTCAAAAAGATTTTTACTACTTTAAAATGATTTTTTAAATTAATTTTTATCCATTTTTAATATTTTATAAAAAAATTTAAAATGAATCTACGTGTCATTATTCAAATGATGTACTTTTTGACATTTTTCTACAAAAAATGTGGAAAAATGTTTTCTTTTAAATTATATGAAATCAACTGAATTTCCCATCATCAAAACCACTAAGGATTTAAAATTATCCCTTAAAATTATTAAATGTTATTTTCAAATAATATTTCTTCCATAATATTTGGAAACTATTTGACTTTAAATAAGATATATCAATGAAAAAAAATCACTTTCTTAGAGAAATGTTCAAACTAGTCTTTTTAAGAAATTTTATATCTAAGACGAAAAAAATTTATGATAATAAGTTTTTATTTTGAATATTATCCAATCTTAAAATCCTTAATGTTACTCTAGATAACATATTATTATTATGAAAACAATTTTATGAAACCCATTACTTCTCCATGAGTTATGTTCTGAGGAAGTAATGAAATGTTTGTGAAATCGTTTTCAATTTGGTGGGTTATGCTATGATGACATATTTATAAAGCCGAACTATTTTTATGTGTTATAATATGATGAGTTTTTAATGATATTATGTCCCACCTTTTTATTATTTACACTATTTGATTGGTGGACCTGGTATTATATATCCCTCAAATTAATTGGGTAAATACTAATATAATATGAGATAAAAATGACTATAATGGGGTTTAAACCCTATTTAGTGTGGTACTATATCCACTACGATAGTATTTGGATTAATCTTTTAATACCATTATGTTGTCAGGAGCGAACCCACTCCACTATGATAGTAAAGGGAGTGAAACTTTACTAAAATGAATATTTTAGGACTAAACTCAATCCCCTATGATATTCATGGAAATAATATGTTACTACTAATGAAATAAATTTCCAATCTTATGTCTATTCCACAAATCTATGTATTATGTCAATTTTATGCTCTTATAGCTCATATTTTTTTATTACATTATGATTTATATCTTATAAAATTCCATGCATTTCCCCTTAACTTAATATTCTGATCTATGATATGAAGGGTATGATTTTTTATATTTTGTGGTCATGTTCTCATACACTTATGCTCACGTTATGTTGATGTCTCTCATTTTTACCATGTCTAAGAATATGGTCTCACCCTTTACTATTCTTAATTTACCTAGGATATGAAAAATGTTATTAAGTATGATATGTCTAAGAAGGGTGTTGATTATGAAGAACTAAGTAAGATATTATGTATATCATTTATAAACTAGTGGTTTTTTGTATCTATGGTTTCAAAGTCAGATGATATATATGATCATAGACTGGATTTTAATGTTATATATTGAATATTCATTTAAAAAGATGAAATATTTTTGTATGAAATGTATAGGTCATTAAAATACACAACAAAAAACTAGAAAAAATAACAATTGGAAATCAATACGGTCTCACATGAATCAACCATCCATTTAAAAGTGGAAATCATTTCATTAACATAAAACATTAATATGGATGAAATGTATTTTTATACTGTAGAAAAATAAATTTTATAACATTTATCAATAAAAATATTGAAACACAATTTTAAAAATTATTTAATGAACCCATATTATTTTTTCCTTCAAAACGTTCTCCATATATTCCTTTTTCAAATACACTATAACCATTTCCCAAAAAACCCATAAAAATATCATTTCTCACTTAAAAATAAAACAAATGGGAAAGCCCATATTTTCCTTTAATTTCTTTATAAGTTCATAACATGAATTTTTATATCATATTATCATGAAAAATAATCAAATTTCAAAGGAATGGCAGGGAATAATTCAAGGAACCACATTATACCATGCCAAAAAATTATGGGAAAAACATATAAATCCTTAAAAACATCATAAATATTTATAATTAAATAAAAATGTATTAAAAATCATAATAATTCTTTAAACTTCGCCGTTAAGGTATAATCATTGAAATGAATTTCTCAAACAATGTTGAAACTAGACATCATTGATTGTTAAGGCCAAGAAAAGAAGCAATCCATCCTTTCCAAAAAATTATATAACAACGACCCATTATTATCCAACCTAAAACACTAAACATATCATTAAAATTGATTTTTGTTCTTGTTAATGTAATAAAATCAAATCGTAAATGGAATGAATGAAAGGAGAGGAGAAAAGAAGAGAAAACGAGTATAAATATGTAACACCTTGAGATCTTAGAAGAGAGACATCATGTTCAATAGTGTATATCAAACACAACACCAAGATTATAAGTTAATATAAAACCCAAAAACTTTATAATATATTTCATTTTAAATAAATTTATTCTCATAGATATCTTTTGATGCAAGCAATATTGGGTTTAAATAAAATGTGATACTGAAATAAAATATTATTCCTTAAACATGACCATTGAAACATAGTTATTAAATTGGTGGTTATGAATAGGACTAACTAAATTATGAAAATTATATGGTTTATGTATTTATAAAATAAATTCAATGATTTTATATTTGGTATTAATCAAATAATTATCATTTTAATGAAAAAGAAATGTTTTCAGAAAAACATTATATTTTTAAAATGTGGTTTAATCACACTTTTCATACATAATTTAAAAATACTTTTTACCACATTTATAAAATTTATTTGAAAAACTAAATATAATTTTATAAAATGAATTTCAAATTTATCATTCGGTTAATTTTTGAGAATTTTTTTAAAAGATTAATTTTTTTGATGAATATTGAAAAATACAACTTTTTATTGAAAAATGCCATTTTGTATAAATTATTTATAAATTTATTAACTAAATTTATTAATTTTAAATAAAAATTAGTTAAATTATATGTTAATTAATCCAAAAAAGTCATTAAAATTATTTTCTTTTTGATTTTTTTATAAAAACCTTTTATACTTCTAAACATTTTCTTTTTAGAAACCCATTTTTTCAACATGTCTGTGGGTTTATTTTAAATTGAATTCTTCTAATTATTTGAATTGTTATTTTAAAAAATGGATTAATTATTTTAAATAATAATAATTATTTTATATATTAATTTAATCTCAATTTTTCAACATAATTTATAGTGAAGATAGCGAAAATTAATTATCACCTCTTATGTAAAAACTAGTTATCGTGGGATAAACTAAAAATATAAGGGATAAAAATGAATCCAAAAATGTATAATTACAATTTTATAGAAATATATAGACCTTATAACCTCTAATTATTTATAATTACCCATTTTTATCCTAGTTTCTTGAGAAAAATGCGGGTAAACTTTATTCATTTCAAAACATCCATGTGTGTCATCTCCAACACTTCTAAAAGGGAAACCCATGCACTCTCCTCATCATAATTCAAAAACCCATCATATATTATGATTGATGAAAACATAACATATCTAATTCTCTCCCAAAATCCTAGATGACATTTTTTATCATAAATTAATCATAGTAAATATTTTGGTGCAAACATAAAGTTGTTTTTTTAAGATGAGGTAACATTCTTAATCTGTTTTTATTATTTTATTTCTTCTTCAACATCCTTAAAATATTATTAAATAATTATAATATAATAATAATATTGTATCTTATATAAATATATTTTATTATATTGATTTAATAACCTATACATATCTCTTATTCCATCAAATTGTAAATGAAATCGTGGATCTTGTGTATAGTGGACTACTGCCTTACAAACCACTGTATTTAATTCTCCATCACCAACTCTCACAGTTGGATATAATGATTGAATTAAAATATTTTTAAAATATTTAGGATATTGATATACTTATTTAATTATAATATCAAATCATACCTCTTACCTTCCAACCTGTAAGAAAATAAGAACGTCGGTCATGGGTATAAAGGACTACCTCCCCCAAACCAATGAGATGTGATTTTTTTCATTATCATTTAACACGGATAGTGATAAGGATTTACTAAATGTTAATACATGAACTCTCTCTTTTGGGTTGAACATATATAAGGGTTGTGTATTTATTTTTTATTAAAGAAACTAAACGAATACACAACAGTTAATGAATTACAGGAACTTTTCTAGTCTAGGTTTTTTAGAATTAGATAAATTACTTACAACTTAAAAAACTATACGAACTAAAATTTAACAAAAAATTATTCATGAACACTACATTTTAAAAAAAATAAATTTCCTAATGTAATTCCACAAAACATTTGAAAAATAAATTCTAATCATAGGGTGAGAAATTATTTTTCCCATTAAGGGGGTTTAAAATCATTTCTAAATAATTTTACAATATTTATTTTGAATAAATAAATACATATTAAAAGGTTTTCAAAACATTGAAATAGAATAATTTCCATTAAATATTTAAAACCATCAATTTTTTAAAATAATAATATTTTAAAACAATTCCTTGGATTTCTCCATTTGAAAATAATAATTTTGAAGGATTAATTATGACACTAAATAGGATATAATTAAATCAAAAGGATAGATAGTTGTATATATTATGGACCAATTTCCCATTAAGTTCATGGGCTCCCTACACATACATTACATAAATTTTTTTATTTAAGTACCAATTTAAAAAAATAATTTATTTTTCCTTACATTCTCAATCTTAACCCAAAACTATTTCAAAAAAATACATATTTAAATTATTTCCTTTAGAAGGAAATGAATTTAATAATTCATAACTTGATATAATAATTTCATGGAGAATTTAGAAATTCATAATTAGTATAAATCCATGCTTACAAACATATTCACTTAATAAAAATTAAAAAATATAAATGATTAATAATGTAAATTAATACTTAAATTAAATAAATGGAATTTCGATAATAACTTTGATGATGGTCATATCATCTCATGTAAATGAAACTCATGGTCATATAAAAATATTTCACATATGAAATAAAGGCTCTTATCATTTATATTGTTCTAAAAATGAATAGTTCATAGAAAATGATAACATTTATCATTTGTAAATAATTGTAACACATGATATTATAACCTTAACAGATCACAAAAATAACATCTCCTCTCATGGAGATTTTATTGAAAAATGAAAAAAAATTTAAATTTTAACAATAACAAAACAATGATTTGTTATAGTTTTTTAAAAAATAGCTTATGAAAAAATTCTTTAAAACATTTTTTCCTTGCATGAATTTCAATTATCTAATCAAAATCAATGTTTAAATAAAAATAGAAATTTTGGTTTTTAAAATAGACTTGATTAAATTATTAAATGCTTACATTCCTCTATTAAAAAAATTTGAATGTATATTTATACATAAATTAATATATACACGTATATATATTTTTAAAAATATAAATATAACCATTTCAAAAACAGAGAATTTGAAATTTTTGTAATAAAATAAATCCCTTGTAATACTATAAATTAAAATCAATATTTGATATAGAAAAAAATCCTTTATATTATATGTGTAGAAAATGTATAAAAATAGATAGTAAACTAAATATACATATATAAATTCATAAAATAAAAATAAAACCTTACCTTAAATGAGATAGATGGTTTTTGGGTGATGGAAATAAGATAAGGAAGGAGGGTACGACTTAGAGAAAATAATCCATGTGTTTCAAGGTGTGAAAAAGAGGGTTTCAATAAAATTTAATTGACATTTGGGTGATGTTGAGTACACGCTTCTAAAAAAATAATCCATGGGTTTTGGACCCTATTGGAAAATGTTTCAGAACAAATTCATATATAAATATATATATATATTTATATTATAATTCAAGTTACTGTATTTGAAAAATTCGAAAGGGATTTAAAAATTGACATAGGATGGGTTAAACTATAGTTAAAATTACTGTAATTCCTATAGAAATATAAAAATATAAAGTCATACCTACATATTTATTTATTATAATTGAATCATACCATGTAATACATTGATGATTGTCTTTGGTTGAAGGTTTAGTTTAAAAAATTACACCATCCTTGTCGTTTCTGTGGAATTGGTGTTGAGTTGGGTTCGAGGTCGAAAGGGACCCAATGATGCAGGATATGGAATGTCGATAGATTTACCTAAAAGATTAATGTAAAAATAGATAATAAGTATAGTTGATGAGGATGAAATTGTGATATTAGAGTGATGGCTCAGATTCAGTCATGCCTGATCAGATGGTTTTGATTGAATCTCCCGGTCAAAAGCATGTCCCACATCAAATTGATGGAGGTATGACCACTTCCTTTTAATATAGGATGTGGTCCCCTTTACTATAATGACACAAAAACACACCATACATTAGGGTACTTATAGATGATCTCCCACCGAGGCTTAGGTCCCCTTATATAAGGTTTGATAATTTGGGGCCCCTATATTTGGGCATGACCTATGGGTTTCATGAGCTCAGTTTGCAGGGGATGTGCACTTGGTGTAGGACCCTGGGACACCCTGAGAGGGGAGGGGTGAATCAGGGTGTCAACTTTTTCTTCTTAAAGTTGTGGATCTTGTTCCCACATTGTTAAAAACTACTTAAACCTGTATGAAGGATATGATCAGCAATGATACACTCACATGCAAAGAGATGACAGAACGATTTTTACTTGGTTCACCACTAAGGGATACATCCAAGGAGCATATGTCGACAGGTTGTCGGTCATACCTGAATCCACTATGCTTCACTAGCTGTAGATTACAATTGTTCGGGCACATTCACTCTGCCCCAGGCTCACTGCCTTTACAAAGGTTCAGGGATAGCTCACTGCTTCCCTCGGGTCACTCCCGTTGACTCCACCTGGCTCACTGCCATTGGTGAAGTCTCACTCATTTTATAGACGTGAAGGTCTCTTCAATAGATTTTCATTGAAGTCTTTGTCTCCTGTTCAGCATGAGACTTTTCTTGCATCCGAGTCCTGAGTTGATTCTCTTTTGTATTCAACCTTTTACTTTAATGCAATGACTGAATGCACTAGATCCCCTTGTCTTCGTTTTCCTGAATTACAATCACTTGTGTGATTGCTCAATAAATGATTCTTTGTTGAAGTACAAATTTCATCCATCGATGAATACCCCTTTTCCCCTTTCCACAGGGCAAACAACCTTTGAAAGGGCCTTCGCAAAGTACCCTACTTCGCAAGGCTCTGAGTTTTAGAAAGCTCAAACAAGTCTTCGCAGAGCCCCTGCCTTTTCGCGAAGCTCAATCACGAAGCACTCTCACGATGCTCCGGCCTTCACAATGATGGGATATCGCGGAGCTCCTACCTCTTCGCGAAGCTCACTAAGTCAATGCGGGGTGAAAGACTTTCGCGGATCTAGAATAGCCACCGCGATGCTCCTCTTTTGCGAAGCAGACTGCCTTCACGAGTGACCTTTGCGTACCGAGAGCAAAGGATTTTCGTTGAGAGCTCTCTGCTTCTCTTGAGTGGGTCAGCATCTATTTATAGGTGATTCCACCGAACCTCGACCCTTCCGTGCGAAGTCAACACAACGTCATCTCAAATTGCGAACCTCCAAAGATTCCGCCGGAATTTTGTCCAAATCGTGAAGCACCACGGTACTTTTCCGTTCGCGAAGCATGACGTAGTCGTGAAGAATCACCATCAACATACCTTCAAGCCTTCTCCGCAAAGCTCCCTCGCGAAGCCCTTCTCCTCCGCGATGCTTTTCAGCCTCTTCTGTTCGCGAAGCTTGACGTAATCGCGAAGAATCACCATCATAATTCCTTTGTGCCTTCGCCGCGAAGCTCTCTCGCAAAGCCCTTCATCATTGCGAAGCTCTCCAGCCTCTGCCGTTCGCGAAGCTTGACGTAATCATGAAGACTCACCGCCTCCATTCTTCTAGTCTTCGAGAAATCCAGTCCATGCATCCCATCTTCGCGAAACTCATGCCTTTGCCATATTAAATTATGATCTTCCTGGAAATCCACTTTTTGCGATGCTCACCAACCTCCAAATTCTGGACCCCAAAAATTTGGCAAACGTTGGAAAACGGCACCAACTTGTATCTTCTCTTTTAGTCGGCCTCCAGATCATCCATTCCTTTGTCGATGTTCCATGAATAAAACATGGGTCATTATCCACAATCTTCGAACTCGACATGACACCATGGAATCTCCTTTGTCAACAAATTTGTATGACGTCTGTTTGCTTTGTCAACAAGCACGATCACCTCAACAACACTTCTTCTTGGTGATATGTATCCTTCAAAACTCTTCTGCTTTTATCACAAACTCCTCCATTGTGATATGTATTCTTTGAAGGCATATCTTTACCATCATCATCTTCTATGAAAATGTGATGTTCATGGCTATCTCAGAATTCCAATCCTTGCACGACCATCATAGATTTCCAATCATTGGCACATTGTCTTCTTCATCAACCGTCATGATCAAATTCATGAAAACCATTTGAATCAATCCATCAAGAAGTCTCTAGCATGGTTCCCACGCAATCATGAGTAATTTCATGGTCTTCATCCAAAAACACCATCCTACTTTAATCATCCTTGGATGGATTACTCCTCACATTCTTCATTGTTGTAAACAATGTATCACCTTTGACACGTGTTCTTTGAACTTACGATTAGCACAAAAATCGTCTGAATCACTACTCCTCTACTTCATCGGAGAACTTCATGATCTCCTTCATTGTGAGCTTTCATTCCTCCATTTTATTGGAGTACTTATTGATCTCTTTCATTTTGATATTCCATTGAAAACTATTGACAACAAATAAAAACCTATACATAAAGTGGTTCCAACAATCTCCCCCTTTTTATTTTGTTGTCAATACCTTATACATCTTCTGAAATGAATTTGTCATTGTCAAAATGAGAATCTTCTATTCAATCAACTTTTCTTTTCAAACGTTCATTTCACTTTCTCTCCCCCTTATTGACAAGAAATACAAAGAACATGGTAGGGAGGGTATCAATCCACACTTAAGCAATGTTTCATTAATCATTTCACTCTAAGTCTACTTGAGCAATGCTCGATGTAGAAAACAAGAGGATTTGATTAAGTCAACAAGGTTATCCATTATCCACAGATCATGATACCAATATGAGATGATATGTCATGTATCTTGTCTTCAAGGGTTTACCACTTTAATTCCAGGTAGAAGAAAATAAACTATAATGGAGAATAATCAACCTAAAACTCCTGCACTCACATCAACAAATAGATCAATAACATTCAAGTGCAATCGACAGGATAGGTGACCTTGGGGCACTTCCATTCTCTTTATGTCACTGATCAATTCAGTTACTCCCCCTTTGTAAAATAATCTTTGATCTGAGTAACCAAGGGATAGTGATTAAGAAATGACATACCTTCTCCATTGGCGTGTTCTTCAAAAAATTCACAGAGTAACTGCTTTTGAGTCCATCTGGAGTTGATATTGATTGAAATAGTGATTATGGAAGCTTCTTCATTCTTCTCCCCCTCAAGGGAAACACTCCTCATCATCTTCATCAAGAGTGATCCTTCGTCATCATAATCTTTGAATATCAATTGAAGAATCTACAAAGGATGGAAAATTCTTCAGCTTGGCTATCAAGAGTTGACAGCATTCACTACTTCTCAGGTTCTCCCCCTGAGAGCATGCTTCACCTTCAATTCCCTGCATTATTAGCACAAATACAATACACAAATGATTACGAGAATAAGGTGGTTCCTTCTTGCTTCATCAAGAAGACTTGCTTGGTTGAGGTTCTTTTCTCAACCAAGTTCCACTGTTCACTCCAGTCTTCATGCCTGCACATTTGAACATATGTTCTGACATCTGTTGGTGTGGCATGGATCTGTTCACATTCTCTTCTGTTTTGTGTGGAGAATTGTTCTGCTTAGCAGCCATCATGAATGATACATTCTTACTCCTCTTAAGAACTGCTTATTGCTCTGGTATTAAGGTTAGTAAACCTTTTGCAATGTGACCATATTTCTTGCATCTCTCACACAGAACTTCTTTTACACATGTGTTTCTCTTTGATTGCAATCTCTCATGCACTGTGTCTTCATCATGTGAAGGTTTTCATTTTCCTTTGTCACCAGCCTTGGCCTACTCATCTTCAAGTTTCCTTATTCTTTTCAAATCTTCTGGCCAGATGACCAATATGTCATTTGGAAATTTTGCAGCTGGTTTAGTTCTTCCACATGGGTTCATTCGAGATTCATCCCACTTAGTGTTTCTTTTGGATGAATGACCCTTCAATTTCATGGATCTAAAATCCTAGGTCTTCTCAGCTTCCCTACTTGAGATCTTCTTGGGGAAATGTGTGTTCACAACATTCTTCTGATTTCTACCCAAGGTAGATACTTCATTCTTTGACAGCATCAGAGGTCTTCTTTTCTTTTCAACAGTGAAAGCATGTGGATATGGACATGTTCCTGCATTATGACCGCTGTCGTTGCATACATCACAGATGTTATCAAGAATTCCAAATCTGTTTCCAGTAAACAGATGCTTCTGGACCTGCTCATGTTTCTCCATTTTCTCCGACTTCCTTCTATTTGATATAGGCATTCTCGGTGCTTTTCCATTTAAGGGATTATAAAGACACTCCAGTGCACAGTGCCCAAATCTGTTGCAGCACCAACATTGACCCACAAATCTTTTCTTCTTTGTGTCTTCTGTATTAAGTTGTTGGGCCATCTGCTTAATCTTTTGTTCTCTATTTGGGGAACCCACTTCTTCATTTTTCTTCCCATCCACCCTAGCCATGGTGGTAGGTTTCTTCTTATCACCTTTCCTCATCCATACTTGTTTAGAACTTTTCTTCCCACCTGCATTGATTGTAGGAGTGTATTTAGAAATATGAGTGCAAGATGGTTTGGATGGTACCTTCACTTTCTCATTTTATTGTGATAGATCAAAGTGTGAAGTCATGATCTTCTTATCACATGTTGGAGGTCTTTTGAAAATAGAATCCTCCAGTGAGCATTGAGTACCAGCAACAACTGATTCTTGATGTGGATAATCAAGAGTTGTCATAATCTTCTTATCACTTGTTGGAGGCATTTCAGCTTTAGACTCCTCCAATGAACATTGAGTGCAAGCATCACTCATTTCATTCTTTTGTGAAGTCTCAATATGTGTGTTCTCAATCTTGGTCAACTGAGCTTCCAATTTTTGACCCACAATATTGAGGATGATCTTCTGATCTTCAATCGTGATAATCTTCTCTTCACAAGTCTTATTCAACCTTTCAACCTCATCTTCATGCATCTTAACTTTGTTTTGTAACAAAGAGTCATGTTCAATGAATTTAATGGAAGTTTCTTCCAAACAAAAATTCTCGACTTCATTGCTCTTCTTCAGCTCAGCTTCAAGTGCATGGATCCTTTCTTTTAGAGTCTTATTGACTGCCTCGTTTTCTTCAGAGAATTTAACCTATTTGGTGAGCTTCACACTTTCCAGAACTTTTCATTCCAGCACCTTTTCCATATTGTCTGCTTCCCTTTCATGTCGAGTGATCTCAACCTGCATAGAATGAAATAGGCTACAAATAATAGCAGCCATTTCTTCAGGAATATCATGCAGATATGTTTTGAGTTTTTCTTGAAAGTGTGAATTGGGGGTGTCATCCTTTATTCTGGAAGAATTCTGAGTCACCTGCTCGATACTTTCCTTGCCTGATGTTTCTTCATTTTTGGAATGGCATGGAGAACAAGACACTGCATCTTTTTTGGATATGAGGGACTTCTTTAGCTGCTTCTTCTCTTTCTTTTTCATGTTTTTCATAGTCTTTCTAGATGTAGACGTCTGCTCAGAAACATCATCAAGACTGCTCTTCATTGTTGACTTTAGGAATGAAACTCAAATCCTCTTCTCAATAGAATTACTAGAGAATATCCAACATACGTTAACCTCCCTCTGATACCACTTGTAGGACCCCGGGACACCCTGAGAGGGGAGGGGTGAATCAGGGTGTCAACTTTTTCTTCTTAATGTTGTGGATCTTGTTCCCACGTTGGTATGAACTACTTAAACCTGTATGAAGGATATGATCAGCAATGATACATTCACATGCAGAGAGATTACACAACAATTTTTACTTGGTTCACCACTAAGGGCTACGTCCAAGGAGCATACGCCGACAGGTTGTCAGTCGTACCTAAATCCACTATGCTTCACTAGCTGTAGATTACAATTTTTCGAGCACAGTCACTCTGTCCTAGGCTCACTACCTTTACAAAGGTTCAGGGATAACTCACTGCTTCCCTCGGGTCCCTCCCGTTGACTCCACCTAGCTCACTGCCATTGGTGAAGTCTCACTCAGTTTATAGACGTGAAGGTCTCTTCAATAGATTTGCATTGAAGTCTTTGTCTCCTATTCAGCATGAGACTTTTCTTGCATCAGAGTCTTGAGTTGATGCTCTTTTGTATTCAACCTTTTACTTTAATGCAATGACTGAATGCACTAGATCCCCTTCTCTTCATTTTCCTGAATTACAATCACTTGTGTGATTGCTCAATAAATGATTCTCTGTTGAAGTCCAAATTTCATCCACAGATGAATACCCCTTTTCCCCTGTCCACAGGGTGAACAACCTTTGAAAGGGACTTTGCAAAGTACCCTACTTCGCAAGGCTCCTGGTTTTGGAAAGCTCAAACAAGTCTTCGTAGAGCCCCTGCCTTTTCGCGAAGCTCAATCGCGAAGCACTCTCTCGATGCTCCAGCCTTCGCAATGATGGGCTATCGCGGAGCTCCTGCCTCTTCGCGAAGCTCACTGAGCCAACGTGGGGCACAAGACTTTCGTGGAGCTAGAATAGCCATCGCAAAGCTCCTCTTTCGCGAAGCAGACTGCCTTCGCGAGTGACCTTTGCGAACCAAGAGCAAAGGATTTTCGTTGAGAGCTCTTTACTTCTCTTGAGGAGGTCGGAATCTATTTATAGGCGATTCCACCGACCCTCGACCCTTCCGTGTGAAGTCAACGCAACGTCATCTCAAATCGCGAAGCTCCAAATATTCTGCCGGAATTCTGTCCAAATCGCGAAGCACCACGGCACTTTTCCGTTTGCGAAGCTTGATGTAGTTGCGAAGAATCACCGTCAACATACCTTCGCGCCTTCGCCGCGAATCTCCCTCGCGAAGCCCTTCTCTGTCGCGATGCACTTCAGCCTCTGCCGTTCGCGAAGCTTGACGTAATCGCGAAGAATCAAGGTCATAATTCCTTCACGCCTTCGCCGCGAAGATCTCTCGCAAAGCCCTTCATCGCCGCGAAGCTCTCCATCCTCTACCGTTCACAAAGCTTGACGTAATCGTCAAGCTTGACGTAATCGCGAAGACTCACCGCCTCCATTCTTCTGGTCTTCACAAAATCCAGTCCATGCATCCCATCTTCGCGAAACTCATGCCTTTTCCATAGTAAAATATGATCTTCCTGGAAATCCACTTTTCGCGATGCTCACCAACCACCAAATTTTTGACCCCAAAAATTTAGCAAACATTGGAAAACGGCGCCACCTTGTATCTTCTCTTTTAGTCCGCCTCCAGATCATCCATTCCTTTGTCGATGTTCCATGAATAAAACATGGATCATTATCCACAATCTTTGAACTCGACATGCCACCATCGAATCTCCTTTGTCAACAAAGTTGTATGTCGTCTGTTTTCTATGTCAACAAGCATGATAACCTCGACAACACTTCTTCTTGGTGATATGTATCCTTCAACAACTCTTCTACTTTTATCACAAACTCCTCCATTGTGATATGTATTCTTTGAAGTCATATATTTACCATCATCATCTTCTATGACAATGTGATGTTCATGGCTATCTCAGAATTCCAATCCTTGCACGACCATTTTAGATTTCCAATCATTGGCACATTGTCTTCTTCATCAACCTTCATGATCAAATTCATGCAAACCATGTGAATCAATCCGTCATGAATTCTCTAGCATGGTTCTCACGCAATAATGATTAATTTCATGGTCTTCATCCAAAAACACTATCCTGCTTTAATCATCCTTGGATGGATTACTCCTCACATTCTTCATTGTTGTAAACAATGTATCACCTTTGACACATGTTCTTTGAACTTACGATCAGCACAACAATTTCCTGAATCACTACTCCTCTACTTCATCGGAGAACTTCATGATCTCCTTCATTGTGAGCTTTCATTCTTCCATTTTATTGGAGTACTTGTTGATCTCTTTCATTTTGATATTCCATTGACAACTATTGACAACAAATACAAACCTATACACAAAGTGGTTCCAACACATGGGTACTACCACTAAACTCGTATTGGCCTTAGTTCCTACCTAATACAGCACATCCTTCCTAGTTGGTGGTGGTACATCACAAATAAAATTACAAAAATTATATAATAAAAATATTAAACTATCTGATATTTTTTTATCACTTCAATTACATCATTAAAATCATTTTATTTTTACAAAAAAATAATTCTTATTTGAAAATATTTATATAGAATTATATTTTCACTAAATACATTAGTTATAATATAAAAAATTAAAATTAGAACATATAATAAAAACCATTTACATTAAATTTGATTATATATATTATTATTATCTACTACCATTTTAAATAATTTATAAATTTAAGACACCTAACATCGATTAAAACTCAAATAGAAACATTTTTCTCCTAAAAGCCACAAAGGGTCCTAAAAATATTATATTTAAGAACATTATGGAAAATTAAATATTTACCAAATTCCACTTATTTCATCAAAATGGTGCTATATATTCCTCTTGATCTTATCATCATCATTATTCTTTTTTCTATTTCTTTTGTCATTTTGGAATATCCAAGAGAAGATAGATACATATTCGGGATTATTATTTTGATGGGAGGTATTATGGTGGTGTTTCATGGACTTTTAATGATTTTTTTGAATTATTAATGATTTATGGTTTGTAATGATGTAATTTTATCAATGGTTTATTAATAAAATTATTACTTGTTTTTTATTATTTCTGGAATTCATGAAAATCAGCATTTGTTAAAATTAAAAAAAATGAAAATAATAAAAATAAAATAACTACATCATGGATTTGGGGAATTAAATTGAATTAATATATATAATATTTTTTGATAAAATATACCCATGAAATTATTACATCATTTATTCCTTTTTACCTTCCATTTCATGGCTCATATGATAACATTAATCGTGCATACAATAGACTATCACCTCAAAAAGTGATGTGATTCATTTTTCACTAACTCTTTACATGAAAGATAATAAAGATATTTTTAATTAATATATATTATATATATGACATCATGATGACTTTTTAAAGGTGATATATTATTTACCTTCTTTTCATTCCATCTTTTGACAAAAATGGGAAGAGTGTTCATGCATACATATGGTCAACCGTCTCCATGAATGGTGTAATTATTATTTCTATATATATGTTATATATATTACTATAAATACATATATAATGAATATATAGGATATTTAAATAATGTATAGAATTTTTTAGATTACATAACCATGATCAGTGTAAATAAGACCGAAATTAACGAACCAAAACATACGTGGAAAACAAATCAATTATCGTCCGAATTAGTGATTTTAGAAAGAAAACAATTAACCAATGAGCCATAAAAGAATATAATAAAATAATATATCATATTATATATATTACTATTTCTATTTAATAGATTTATTAAATATATATTTTTTATATATTTGGTACATACTTGTACAAAGGAAATTAAACCTAAGGCAAGGGTTCATCGTCTCACTTTTACTTTCATGAGATATATATCATATTCACCACTTATTCCTTTATGTACTGTATAATCAACCATTTTTAATATATTATATCATTAATATATTTCTCTTCATGGTAATTATTATTTTTTTGATGTTATTTCATTCATAGGGCTTACGATACCAAAGTTACCAATGTGGTAAGGGTTTATATGATAATCTCATCATTATTCAAAATTGTTTTTTCATAAGTATTCCAAGGGGAATTATTTTGTATTAATATCATAAAACCAATAAATTTACTTGTAATCTGGTAATTCAATAACTTTATAAGTTATGGTACCATTTTTCAACATTTTGGTAACTATGTATTGGGAAACAAATTAAGAAAAGTTGACATTATTTCTCTTTTCAGATGAAAATGAATTTTCTTCCCAAACATGGTTTTCTAAAAACGTCTTCAAATATTTTCTTAACAATATCCAAATTATTTATTAATTAATTTTTTTACCATTTTTTTATTTTTTTTTAAAAAAATTGAAATTATAATTGATTAATTTTTTCAAACAAGGATTGTTTGGATTTTACAGAAAATATGACAAGAATATTTGTTTTAACAGGTACGGAATGAATGTAATTTACCTCCATCATGACCATAAAATTTTTTAAATATTTTTTAATAAGATCCAAAGGATGTTTTCAAATAAATTTATACTCAAAAATAAAATTAACTTTTAATTTTACAAATATTTTCAATGTGAATAGGTTATTTTTATCCAGAATGTATTTAATACCATTTTTATGGTTATACTATTCATCAATGACATAAACCATTTATTTTACTAATGATACACTAGAGATATGTTTTATTGATATCATTCTTATTATTTATTTCAATGATCTATGACAAATTTAACTTGGGATAAAAAAATTTATTACCACTCGCAAAATTACATTGTATGATTTATGATTATTTTTAATTTATTATGGTAAGTATTAACATTGGATTTATTATTTTCCAATATTTCTATTTATGTTGATTATGTTTCCCCTCCTTCATATGATGACTTAATTTTACTTATTATGTAATGGGTGGGTCTTGTAATTAAATATCTTATTGGTGAATAAAGGGGTATCAGGAAAAAAGTCATTAATCCAAAAAAATGGGTTTTTACATATAGTTTTAAACTATATTGTGAAATGTATTGAAAGGATGTGTTGGTTGTCATGAATTTTTCATTACCTCATTATGATATAATATATTTATGTTCATGTGATTATTCTATTATCTAAAATATGAAATTATAAATTCAATATCATATGATTATTTATATGGATTTATTTGATCATAATTTATTCTAGACATATTATCCTCATGTTATTATTTAAATGTAATGTTTATTGGTTATTTACCATATCATATTGATTATTATTATTTATTCATGATAGATTACACTATAATCTTAACCTTACTGAGTTTCTAAGCTCCCCCTTTCTTATTTTTATCTTCCCTAGGATACCATGAAGTGTTTTAAGATTAATATGCAGAGATATGTTTAGGGGAATAATTTCCTTCTCTAATAGAACAAATTTTTTGTTTTATGTTTTAAATATTAATTTGAACATAAAGTATTTATTGAGTTTACCAATACCACTAAAGTATTATTTTTCCTTTGGTATGACATCACTTTTATCAAGTGATAATTTTATAAGGTAACCACACTCTGGGATACTACTATAGAAGCCTTTATTGTTGGTATCTTAGAAAGTTTAGTAGAAACCCCAAAAACCAGATTTAGTAAAAAATTAGATTATGTAATATAACACTATGTCTGACTTTAAGGATATGTATATATATAGTATAACATTATAAATATTATTAAATGTAGATATTGTGTGGTTTTCTTAAAAATACATCCATGTATAGATACTGCATGTGGATGTGGTTCTGGAATAGTTTCACCTAGCAATATAATCTATAAAAAAGAAATATTGGTAATGAATAGAGTATTACTTGGTATGTCATAAAATTCGATGTTACGCACCTAATTTGACATTATAGGGGGATAATCAATGGTGAATTCACATTTTATTTACAAACAATTTTCAAGGGTTTTAAAATACTTTTATGATTTGAAAATATTCTCAAATAAACAATGTTTATAATTATGATATTATCCATACATAGATTTTTCAATTTATACTAACTATTTCAGTTGTTTTGGGAATATACACTATGTTTCACATTGTTATGATAAAATATTTGTATGATGTTATTTTTAAATAGCACCTAGTAGAAGGAATGGTAATAATATCAGTGTAATGAATCCTTATAGGGATTTTCCTCCTAGGAAAGATAATAAAGTTTGAGGTAGATCTTCTTTTGGAAGTAATAAAATAATAAGAATATTATGATTGGATAATTAGGTTATATCAAACAAACATTCTTATATAGAGTAGCCTATGGATCCCCAATGTGGGATGACAATGTTATACAACGTTATGAAATTGAATTCCCTATCAATTAGTGGGATATATAATACATTTTTAGCAAATATATAGATATTATTTCATGTAAATTCATTTTTATAAGAAGATATTTGTCTATATAGGTAGTAATGAATGGATATAAAATTTATTGACATTTTTCATCTCTCAACAGATAAAGATTAATGATGTTTATTGACTCAATACACCATGGATCAATAATTAAAAAACATGTAATGGAAGGATATTAATGTACTCGTATTTTAAATGTATTTACCCTCTGATAAATGAGAAATTATATAGAGACAATTCTTAAGTCTATGAAAAAGGAAGATAACAATATTTATATGTATGAAGCCAAATTTTCATTGTTATAAAGGAATGAAAAAATCTTTTTATATAATCAAAATAGAAAGATTTATCATTTCATTGATTGGTTACACCCAATTATTTTAAGGGAACTCGTCTCCGACACCATCACATTAGATGAGGAAATACTATGATGTGTTATAAAGATATAGAAATAATTTTACATCCATATGGATTCAAATGAAATTTAGATAATTTTAGTACACAAGACTAAAATATAATTATATGGTATAAAGGAGTGAAGGATTTTACTCCATGATATAATTTTCAAAAGAAACTCTCTTATACTTACCTAAAGTGAATGGGAGTTTTCTACGAGTATAGAGATAAAGGCAACCGAGATCAAGATTGTAAAGAAAATAAAGTATTTTCAATTGTTCAATGATTCAACTCTAACGATAGGTGGAACTATATAAAAAAATATCCAAATAATTAAGGGAAGATATCCAAAAGTAATATAAGGGATCAAGTTTAGGCTAATGTTATTTATATGGTAAAAGTATAATGATTAATGTGTTTGCATTGGGATTCAACGATTATAATTAGGATTTACTAACTCAATAATATTCTGGAAACGTATAATGACTTTACTATAGTGGGTATTATATAATGATTTTAAACACATGTTCATTGGTACCATTCTAATTGATTCATTGTAAAGTTGTTCATTTGGAGAACTCGTTATTTACTAAAGATAACCATTAATATATGACAGATGTTGGGATAATATTTATAAGTAAATGTTTATGGGATAGTATTGGTGACCATTAAATTAGTTATTGTATTGATGGTTAATTTTATAATTGTTATAGTTTATGGAATTGTGAGATTTATGCAATATATTTGGAAATCAAACATTTTATTTTAAGAATAATGCATGTTTTAATTTTGTTTTTAAGGTTATTGAGGTATTCACATATTTTTAATGAGACATTAAGAGGATAATTATATTTTTTGGGTGGTCTAATATTGATTTTGTTTTTTAAATTTAGTTTCATTCCTTCTAAATTCATGGACATTGATTTTAGATGAACATTTTTATATAATAATATTAATATTAACTATTTGTGAAATGTATTAAGTTGTACTTTTCAAGATATTGGATAACAAGTGCTAACCAATTTTGAATTGGAAAATATATTATGACAAGAGGAATAAATTTTCATTATTTTACTAAGAAAATGATCCGTTAAGTGTTAATTTTAGTACATCGACCATAAAATTATTATTAGATATTAATTTCCTAGAGTAAAAGATAAAGTAGGAATTGATTGAAACCTGAAAAAAGAATGAAATTTTAAATATATTTTCTGGTGTTCTTTATTATAGATGTAATATAATTACTCAACTCTTGTAAAGTGATTTTGGTATAAAAATCTTTTCTAAGTGGATTAATTTATGATGGAACCAATGGTATTTTAATTCATCACAAATTTATGATTTTTAGGACTTTAAATATCTATTAATAATTAAATTTATTATGACAAGTGAACTCTAGAACTCCTTATTAATTCTGGGGCATTAATATTCTCTTCTATGTACGTGTCCTTATTTCCCACTATTGTTATCTTACTTGAAAACCTGGTAATGTGTTATTATGGATGAACATCATACTTACCTTTCAATATTATAAACAAGAATGTTTATTAACCCATTTTATGATGTGGGTTTCTAATAAATTTTTTTTAAAATGTCAAACCTATGAATATCGATATCAAGATTAAATCATGAGGAAAAAATTTATTTAAGGGGGTAGAATGTAACACCCAAATATTTTAAAAGGAGGAACATCATGATTGATATCATATATGAAATTAAAAAAATCATGAAAGATAATGTAACATCCCATAACAATATAATATATGTTTTTAAAATGAATTCAATATCTTTTATATCTTGTGATTCATGCAATAATTCATTTAAGCGAAACGTGTTACTCTATTAAAATATTACTCATTTTACATGTCCATTATAACCTAGCCATATTGTTCAATAGTATTAATATGACTAACTAAAATAAGTTAAAAATATTTTTAGAGAATGTATAAAATAAATTCAATGGTTATCTATACATTATAAATAAAATAAAAACCCTCTGAAAAAAATGTTTTCTCAAGAACTATATTTTTCTAGAATGTTGTTTAGTCACACATTGTACATATAATTTAAAATTAATTTTCACCACATTTAGAGAATTTATTTCAATAATATTAAATTAAATTTTTGAAATTAACATTTCAAAATTATCTTGGGGTAAATATTTTTTAATTTTCTAAAAAAATAATATATTTAATGAATAGTGCAAAATACTGATTTTTATTGAAAACATCATTTTCGTTTAAAATAAATACAAATATTAAATTTATTTTAATTTAATTTTAAAGTAAAATTAGTAAAAAATATATATCGATATATCCAAATTATTTAACATTAAGAAAATTATGATTTATGTTTTATATAATATCGTTTAAAATGTTTTGAAAGATTTCTCTTTGTAAAACCATTTTTTCGACGCATCTATAGAGTTAATTTTAAATTTAATTTTGATATATATGTGCCGTGAATTTAGAAAAACTGATTCCATGTTTTTAATAATCATTATTTATATTGTATAATATGTTCAACATAACTTCTCACCATAATGAATAGTGAAAACAGTAAAAAATAATTTTCATGTTTAAGGTAAAAATAGGTTCACTTAGGGGTAAACTAAAATGATAAGGGTTAAAATGACAAAAAACATATTTAATTTAACTTTTATGGACATATTAAGACAATATAATGTATAATTTTCACTTTTTAATCCTTTATTATCCTTTTTTTCAAGATAAAAACGTTGTTACACTTTATTTTTTTTAAATTCCTTGGGTGTCCTCTCCCCCACTTCTAAAAGGTCACCCACTCTCCTCGCATATTCACACTTCCAAATATCATTTATTCTGAAAATACCTACCCTAATACATTCCTTATGCATTTTCCAAAATCCTAGATACATTTTATTTATCATAAATCAATCATATTATCACTTTTTTTGTAAGAATAAATAATTTTTTCTGAATAAGAGGGTATATTCTTAAAGAGGAATTATTTTTTAATTCTTTTTACACCTCCCTATAATCTTATAAAATCATGATAATATAATAAAAATATTTTATTATATACATGGATATTCTATTATGTTAATTAAATAACCTATATTAATATTATTTTTTATTAAAGGTGAAACTAATCCATCGATCATGTATACGGAGGACTTCTGCCTCTTGAACTGATGTAATATGTTTTCCTTTAACACCTCTAACGGTTGGATATAATGATGTATTTAACATATTTTAATTATATTTATGACATTAATATAATTATTTAATTATAATATAACATCTACCTTATCACCATCCAAAACCTTGGAAAACAAAAACATTTCTCTTGTGTATGGTCGACTACCACCTTGTGAACTGATGTGATGTGTTTTTTCCATTTCTATTTTATAAGGATGGTAATAAGGATAGATTAAATTAATTTTACTTTTTATTTTTAAAATAAATATACCTTTCTAATTATTATTTAAAATATACCATCCTAGTTTCCATTCTAAGGTGGATATGATAACATCACTCTTGTGTACGACAGACTAATGCATCGTGAAGTGATGTGACTCATTTTCGTTAATGATTTATATGAAATGTCACCAACTGAATCTAGTCACCATCTAAACTGGAACCAATACAAGACCGCGAAAAGTCCATAAGTTCATTCCTATTCCACAAAGTCTAGAACAAGGGCACGGTTATCATAAACTAAAAATTGGGAATGATTTACACGAGTTTATAAACATAAAATAGAAAACGAATCCAATAAAATGGCTCTGGATTTTTCAAACAAAATCTTCATTTAAAAAATTTCAGAATTTAATTACACAACTTAAGACAATGATAAAATAACATTACCAAGGTACAAAACTATAAATGACATCCTAATAACCTCCACATGGAAATATGCATCGCCCTCAAGCCATATCCACAACACTGTATCATGCTGGACCGCTAAAACCTGAACCATAGGTACAAAAGTTGTACCCAAACCTGTGGAAACGAAATCAAAAGGTATACTTACACCTAAATGTGTATTTATTGTGTGATCCAAATCCCATTAGAAAACTACCACTATGATATTCCATGTGATAAACATTCAAACATGAAAATCATGAATGTTTTCAAAAACATGAAATGCTAGTTACAATTTCTAAAAGTTGAAACTTTAAAAATTAAAACAGATTTCATGTTGGATATTTTAAAAAATAAACACTTTTAAATAAAATTACAATGTTACTAAAATTTCTATAAAAACATAATGTATGTCAATGGTAAGATTAAAACATCTAATGAGAAAAAGCAATACAAAATAACCCCTAGGCACTACATCGTTGTGGGTCACAGGAACCTCGTATCCCGGTGAGATTAACCATCAAAATATTTGTTCTTGTGCGCAAGCCACTAGTAAGGAACATACCAATAACCTTGTGGCCCTAAATCATCATCATCATCCTCATATTTGAGTTAGTGTTGTAATAATCAATCTTGCTACATGAAACCGAGGAAAACCCCACTAGATCACTAGCATACTAGTACACGTCCACCCAGCTAGATACCCGGGTTTCCATCGTATTCTCAAAAAAGTTCAACAAGCCGTGAAATATAATTCTCACTTGAAAATACCACTTACAATGAAAAATCTACCAAACATCCCACATGTATATCACACAATCACATCATCCCCCTTTTCATTGAAATTGATTTTGAAATCCAACTCACACCAAAAATGCCCACAACACATCTTTCACATCTTTCACAGTTCAACACGTCCTTTAATAATTTTATTAAATCATTCATAAGATGATAAACATAACATAACATCCCACTCACATGTTATATAATACCCTTTTCATAAACAAAATCCATTTTTCACATCACACTCACAAAAAATAGCCCATATCATATTCACATCACTTTTACATCTCAGTAATTCTGTTGAACATTTTTATAAAACAATTATAATAGGATACACATCACATGACACCCCCTTTCACATTTAAAATGGGACATTTAAAATTATACAAAATCCAGAATAGTTTTTCAATATGGTTTTGCCTCTTACATAAATCACTAATCCATTCAAATCTTTCATAAAACAATTCTAAGGATTATACCCAATATTTTCACATAAAACCCATTTCAAAACCATATTTCAAGGAAAGAAATCACACTAATACCAATCCCAAATGAATTGGAATCCATAAAAGATTTAATAAACCAATCTCAGGTATTATAAAACAACCTTGAATAATACCACAAAAGATGCACATGAAGACACACACATTTTCATAAAACACTTTCAAGAGGCATGACATGGTTTTACATATAAAACCCATTCAAACCCCTCCTTAAAACCCAATGTCACACCAAGACCCTACCAAAGTGGAATTTTCATCCCAAATAAGATTTAGTAAAGCAATTTCATATTTATAAAATACACCCAAATAATACCCCAAGAGTTACACATGAAAAATACCCAATTTCAAGATAAAGTGAAACTATAAAATTTACCCCTTTACCAATTCAATCCTAAAAAGTTTTCATACCACACACAACATATGATGAATATGAAAAATTGGTAAATACCACAAGATAACTCATCATAAAATGGTTACACATGGAATCGCCTATTTTTTCTGTCGAAACCCTCAAAACGTGGTATGAAACATCAACTCCACCACCGCCACACCACAAGGGGTGAAATCCAACCCAAAACCACAATCTTTGACCAAAAAGACGAAAACTAAAACCCTAGATTCTAACCCTAACTTCTAGACATTTATAACTTCATTATATATGGAGGAAATCATATGTAAAATGGAAGAAACCAAAAAAGAATCACTTACCTTGAACAATCTTGAAGAAATCACAGAAAATACACCAATGGTTGAATCTCCAAGAAACCAAAAAATGATATTTAGGCACTAATAAGGCTTAGTAGGATACTTGGGGACTGAAATGGGGGAGAAAGAGTGAAAATTGAATGTTTTATGAAAGAATCAAATTACCTTCTCAAATCTGGATGATTTGAGAAACCCTGAGAATTTTCTCCCTCATCCGCGATCCAAATGAGAACCCAAGAGAAAAAATATATAATGAGAGTGAGCCTGGGGTTTTTGGATTTGGGTGGGAGGTATAATCACTGAAATTTATTACCAAATGTATGAGATATTGAAACCTTTTTGAAAATATATGTAGGAAACGGGCTTACGGGCTGGCTCAAAACCTTAATAAAAACCCAAATCCATCATTATAATGGATTTTTATTGGGTCCAAATTGATATAGTGGTTTTAATATACCAATGGAGGCCAATTGGAATGTGGAATAGCTATGAAATATTAAAAAATTAAGGAGTTATAAAATAAACAAAATTTATTTTTAAATCTGAAAATGGGCTCATAGTTTGGACCAAATTTTGAAAACACGCTATTTTCACCAAAATGAATGTGAATACTCAAAAATAAAGTAAGAATTGAAATATAATGAAAAATACCTTTAAAATATGTCATGGGTTTGAAAATTATCTCCCCCATAAAACATTCTACCCTTGGAAATCCATAGCAAGGACATAGGCCAAAACCAAACCCAACTGAAAGCCCATACTAGACTCCTTTTCCATGTTTCACCCACCCCCAAAAAGCAAAAACACCTCCAATTGATCAATCAAGGAATGAATACTCTCACAAAGAAAAACATAAACCACTTACTAAAAGGATCAAGTATATTAATATTTTATCCCAAAATAAAACTCCTCAAACACTATCGAAACAAGATTCCAGCAATTTACCCAAACGAACAACAACAACGAACAGGGTTACACCTACGTTTATTTTACCAGACCATTGGGTGTTATCCATTCCCAAAGTTTACCCAAGATAGATGTAGGTAATGAGATGTCTTCGAACAAGACTACCTACATCCAAGCCAATACCAAGGACCAATCTGAGTTACTAGTATAGGGAGACACAAATGGGCTCCCCATCATAAGTGAAAACTCAAATTTTCCAGAGATAGGATAGGGACACAAACAGGGGGAGCCCCGAACGGACTCCCTAGAACAAGGGTAGAACCCCATTTGAAATTTACAATGTAACATACATGAGAATCATAGTGGTTCTCCCCACTATAACAACCAACCATCTTAACTGACCAACATGGGCCTTCATAGGAAGGACAGAAATTAAAAGTGTTGGGATGATCGAACGGTAAATCTGCATAGTTTGAGAAACAGTGTGCTAACTATGTGGATACTTATAATTGCATGGTTTTAGGGGTCATGGATACTACTAACCATGTGAAAACTGTGCACCAAACCTGTATATCCAAATTCCAATCCATACTCCAAAAAATCAATGGAAACCAAAGGGGAAAATAATGACATTGGGCGATAACATTGACATGATGTCCTCCCACCTCTTTCCATCATACGAAACAAAAAATCAATATGTAAACATAAAAGGTTTAAACTATTAGCCATATTTCATAATGAGGATTAGAATTTATATAAGGTTTTAAACGACCCTGGGATTTCCCCAAAAAACACACCAGCTTCAGTCTGGGACCTATGGCTATAGATCAAATGATTGAAGCATCTTCGGCCTCATAGTTCGGCATTGGAAACCAAAAAACAAAAATTTTCATATTAAGTTCCATGAAATATATACCCTAAAACTAGATAGGTTCACCAAGACATAACACATTCCATGACTCACTTTACCCTAACCTCTCATTTCACTGAAACAAGGGCTTATAAGATGCACATACACGTCACACCTTATTTCTTCGAGTGAGAAACAACAGTATGAAAGGACACATATAATAACCTTACTTTAACATAATGGATTTTAATGTGTTCTTACAAGAGACATAATGATAACTTATCAGATACTCTTAGAGGAGTTTACAACCTTGACCTTTACAGTTAACAAGAAAAAAACATCACAAGGCATCATCAAACATGGCCATTATGACTGATTGAAAAAATACATGGAGGGGGACCTTATGACATGTCCCCAAACAACACACAATTTAAGAAAGTGGCCATAATAGCATCTCATGACCATATTTACTACATAGTTGGATTAACATAAACCCCTACATAGAAGAGACTACGAAGGCACCAGAGGACATCTTAGACACCAACCAAATACTCATCCACACTAACAACCCCATATCACTTCCACCTTCAATTAATCAGGTAACATAAGAAACTAAGTTCTCATTCATCCTTCCATGAGATCACTCTCACTACAAGAGGGTTCAAAAAAATAATGAAATGAAATAGTGTAACCTCAATCTCCCATGCTTAAAAAAATGATTCCTTATATTGTTCAACTGGAGGATTTCCCAATGGAAAAACAATCCAGGTTGTACGTTAATAAAGTACTAACAATTAATGGGGGTGTACCTTATCCAACAAAAGAACCCAAGGACCAATCCAGGCATATATATTGGTCAAAACGTGCCACAAACCAGAATCAAAAATGTGAGGGGAACCACCGTAAAGGCTTCCCAAAATTTTCTCAAAATGGACCACTAACCAGCACTTCAACCTAGCTTAACAACCAAACACAAAACCAAAACACAATTCAAATATGAGGGGTTCTTGGACTAAAAAAATATAAAAATATCAACATTTTAAAAAATAATAATACACACCATCCCAAACTAGTCATCAAGACATCAAGTTTTTATTTAAAAATATTTATTTGAAAAGAAACGGTTCAGCGGTTAGTGTATCTGCCAATGGTACCCTATGGACCTCCCATATGCTTGTTTTTGTGCCACACTAGGAACCATCCTCATATCCATCCAAAAAATCATCCAATCATTCCATTAATCATCCATCATCCCATATAACCCTATGAATTTGGTTGCTCATAGAAATACCAAAGGTTTAAACAATAATTATTTCCACTTTTCAAAACCAAAACAATTAATCAATAATTCCTTTTTCTCAAGACCGATAACCACAAAATAAAAATCTCAATAATTCAAATGAATACTCACGTTCAATTAATATACATCATGTTTGAAACATATCATCCCTTTAAAACTTCTTTCAATAGTTTAGAAAACTCTATTTAGAACACTTTTTCAAAACCAACTTTAACATAATTTGTTGTTTTCAAAAGAGATGTAAACACACCATTTTTTATTTCAAAAAAAATAATAAAATTTTGTTCCACCATTTCAAAATTCAAACCATTCACTCTTTATTAGAAAATAATTTCATACAAACTTTAAACTTCTTAAAACCAAGTCTTTTTTTCTTTGAAACCAAACATCCAAGATTTCAAAATTAAAGAATATAATACAATGTGAGAGGAAACTATTTTTAGTGGGTTACATGGAAATATGGTTGGCAGTCATATGCTAATAACTTCACCATTATGGAGAGTTCTCTAGGGAAATATCCCTAGCTCCACATGAGATTCCATGCTCTGTGAGATCACTGATACCATTAACCCAACTCTCTTTTCATTTTCCCTAATCATCATCAAACAAAGAAAACCAATAAACTCAGACAAATACCGACTTCCCATGGGGACTCGAATCCTATAATCAGGTGTGATGGGAAGTCACACTACCCATAACCATAATTTTAGGTCCCAAAAATCCTACTCCAAACTATCTTGATTTTTCCCCATAAAACATGACCCAAAAGAGCGAACCTCCTTTGATACAATTTTCTCATGAACTGAATCTGGTCATCATCTAAAGCAGCTACAAACCCAGGCCATGACAAAGAACCAAGTTCATTCAGGATCCCCACATGTTGGAACAAGTTCCCATGTATAATAAACTACTAATTGGTAATTATTTATCTGAGTTTATAAACATAAAATAGAAAACGATCAAATAAAATGAATCGTAATTTTTCAAACAAAATCATCTTTCATAAAATTTCAGAATTTAATTATACAACATAAAACAATTCTCTAAGACCATTACAATGGTAAAAAAACGAAATGATAGCCCAAAAACCTCCACATGGAAAGAGGAACCTCCCTCAAGCCATCTCCACAACACTGCATCACATTGGACTGCTAAAACCTAAACCATAGGCACAAAAGTTGTACCCAAATATGCAGCAATGAAATCATAAAGTCTACATACACTCAAAGGTGTAAGTATGGTATGATCCAATCCCTAATAGGATACCACCACTAAGAGATTCCATGTGATAAACAATCAAAGAAAAAAATCATGCATGTTTTCAGAAACATCAAATGCTAGTTACATTTTATAAAAGATGCAACTCTAAAAATTAAAATATATTTCAAGTGGGATATTTTAATGAATAAAAACATTAAAATAAAATTCGAAAGACAAATAAATTTCCATCCAAACATACCGTATGCCGATATTAAGAGTAGAGCATCTAGTGAGCACAAGCAATAGGAAATAACCCCTAGGCACTGGCTAGATGTGGGTCCAAGATACCTCGTATATCGGTGAGAGTAACCATCACAATATCAGCACTCATGCACGAGCCACTAGTAGGGAACATTCTCATAACCTAGTGGTCCCCAATAATAATCATCATCATTATAGTTTAGTTATAGTTTTAAGCCTCAATCATGTTATGAAAAATTGTGGCCAAACCCCCAGGGATCACTAGCATATTAGTACACATCCACACACCTTGATACTCGGGTTTCTTTATTATGCTCGAACAAGTTCAACAAGACATGAAATATATTTTTCACATGAAAATACCACTTCCACATCACACACAAACTAAACATTACAAATGTACATCACTGAATCACATCATCCCCATTTTCATTCAAATTTATTTTGAAATCCAACTCAAACCAAAATATCCCACAACACATTTTTCATATCGTTAAGAATTCAACATATCCTTTAAAAATTTTATAAAATCTATCCCAAGATGATAAAAATCACATAACAGCCCACTCACATGTTACATAATACCCTTTTCATAAACAAAATCCAATTTTCACATCACACTCACACACAAAAATCTCATATCATGTTCACATCACTTTCATATTTCAGTAATTCAGTTAAACATTTTTATAAAACATTTCCAAGAGAATACACAACACATGACAGCCCCTTTCACATTTCAAATGGACCATTACACAATAAAAACAATCCAAAATAGTTTTTCAATACGATTTCTCCTCTAACATAAATCATTTAACCATTCAAATATTTCATAAAACAATTCTAAGTATTATACCCAATCTTTGCACACAAAACCCATTTCAAACCCATCTTTCAAGTGCAAAACGACACCAATACCAATCCAAAAGATTTTTGGCTGCCCTAGAAGATTTAATAAACCAATATCATTTATTATAAAATCACCTCAAATAATACCACAAAATATGCACATGAAAACACACACATGTTCATAAAACTCTTTCAAGAGGCATAACATTGTTTTAAACATATAACCCATTCAAAAACCCTCTTTCAAACCCAATGGCACACATAGAACCTACAAAGGTATAATTGGAATCCCAATCAAGATTTAGTAAACCAATTTCATATGTTATAACATCAACCCAAATAACAACCCAAGAGTTACACATGAAAAACACCCAATTTCAAACTAAAATGCAACTATAAAATTAAACACATAACCAAATCCATCCTAAACAGTTTCAAAACCACACACAAAATATGAGGAATATAAAAAATGAGTAGTTATAGAAATATTACCAATTATAAAATGGTTACTAATGGAATGACATACCACTTTGTTTAGAAACCCAAAAAACATGGTGTGAAACATCAACCGCAGCACTTCCACAACACAAGGGGGTGAAAACCAACCCTAAATGATAAGATTTGTCCCAAAAGAATGAAAATAAAATCCTAGAATTGAACCTGAACTTCCGGAAATTTTATAACTTCAATAATGAAGTAGGAATCCCTGAGAAAAATGGAAGAAACCATGGAGAAATAACTTACCTTGAAAAATCTAAAAAAAAATAACCCCAAATCCACCAAAGGATGAATATACAAGCAACAAAAACTAATAAGTGGGATCGAATGAGGCTTATTAGGTTATGTGGGGATAAAATGGGGGAGAAAGAGTAAAAATTGAATGATTTATGAATGAATCAAATTACCTTCTCACATATGGACGATTTGATAAACCCTAAGAATTGTTTCCCTAATCCTCAATTCAAATGAGCTCCCAAGAGGGAAAATAGATAATGAGAGTGAGCCTCATGTGTTTGTATTTGGGTGGGAGGTGGAAACACCAAAAAACAGTACCAAATGAAAGATATATTGGAAAATTAAAAAAAAATACTTTAAAACATGAAATGGGATTACGGGATGGCCTAAAACATTGATAAAATACCCAAATCCATCATTATTATGGATTCCTATGGGGTATAAATTGATATAGTGGTTTTAACATTCTAGGGGATGCCAATTTAGAAGTGGAATGGATGTAAAATATTGAAAATGGGGTGTTATAAAAGAAATAAAATTTATTTTTAAATCTGAAAATGGGCTCATAGTTTAGCCCCACTTTTGAAAACACACCATTTACACCAAATAAATGGGAAACTTCCAAAACAAAGCAAGAATGGAAATTAAATGAAAAATAACTTTAAAATAAGTCATGGATGAGACATGAAAGGTAATAAGAATAAATTTAATTTATTTATTTGATATATATGAAATCATAATTACTATATAAAGGTGATATATTATTAACCATTATTTGATTCCATCAATCGAGAAAAATGGAAAAATGTTCATTTATATGCACGACTTACCATCTCCCTAAATGATGTAATCCATTTTATATCTATAACAATTATAGATTAATCTAAAAATATAATTTAATTAATATTTATTATATTTAAATCCTTGGTAAAAAAAATTAGATGACTTATCTAGTATCAATGTAAAATAACCAAAATTACCATACCAAAGCAGAAATGAAAAACAAAGAAATTATCATTCCAACCTGTGATTTTAACAAAGAAATGATAATAAATGGGTCATAATATATATAATTAAATAATATTTTATATTATATATATTGTTATGGTAATTTCATATATTTATAACAAATATATGTTTTTTATATAGGTGGTACGAAAACAAACAAGAGAACCAAACCTAAGGTAAGGGTTTCTTATCTCAATTTTACTTTCGTGAGAAAAATTCCATATTCAGCATGTTTTCTTTTGTGTTTTGTGTATACTATACTTTTTGATATTTTAAATAATGATTCTATTTATATTCATGGTACATAAATTTTCATTAGATGTTATTTCATTCATGGGGCTTATGATTGAAATATTACCATTGTGGTAAGGGTTTATTCCATAATCTTGTCATTATTCCGGATAATTTTTGTTTAAGTCTCCCTTGAGGGAAGTTTTTTATATTTATATAATAAAACCAATATATTTCATTGTAATATTTTTATTTATCAAATTTTATATAAACATTATCATTTTACCGCTCTTTGGTTCTTAATATGGTGGAGAATTTTTTTTTAAGAAAAGTCAATATTATTTCTCTTTTTAGTCGAAAATTATTTTTTCCAAAAAAATGTTTTTTAAAAAATCATAAATATTTTTAACATTATCCAAATGATTTATTAAATAAATTTTCACATATGTTTTAATTTTCTGAAATATTTTGATAGAAATATTCATTTCATTTTCCAAACAAGAACCATTTTTCATTTAAGGATATTGGAAAAGAATCTTTATTTTAACATGTAAGGGATGAATGGAATTTCACACAATCCTGACCACTCATTATTTTAAAGATTCCTTTATATTTTTAGAGGTTATTTTCAACGAAAATTATTATCAAATATTTTTTAATATTTAATTTTTTATAAAAATTTAAAAAAAAAACTCCTCAATAATGATTTTATTGAAATTTATATGATATTAATATTCATTAATGAGATAAACACTTAATTTTATATATTCTTAAAAGGTAATTTGTTGTATTGATTCTATCCTTATTAATTATTTTTATGTTTTCTGATTAGTTTCATTATTGATGTACAATTTTATTACTATTCACCATATTTCTATGGATTTTTTGTGATTATGTTTATTTGATTAGGGTCAGTATTAAAAATTAGTATGTTAGTTTATCAATATAAATTTTTTATTATTATTTTCCTCTCCATAAATATGAATAATGAATTGGACTTATTAAGTAATGAGTGGGCCCCATAATTAAATATCCCTTCGATGCATCGATAAGTCTCATGAGACAAATGCGTTGGAGATATTAAATGGTTTTACCCATTATTTTAAGTTAACTTGTGAAAGGTATTGATAGTAAGTTTAATATGTACATTATTATGCATTCCTTTATTTTGAGATGAGTAGTTTATTCCCTGATGATTATTCAGTTAGTTATATATACAAGGATTATTTCAATATCCTGTGATTATTTATATGGATTTATTTGATCATCATTTATTTATTTTATGTTATTCTCAATTTATTATTTAAATCGGATGTTTATCAGTTTTTTACATTTATGTATTTGTTGTCCTTGTTTATCCATTATATCTTCCATTATATTATTATCCTTACTAAGAATTTAATATCACCCCTTTCATATATTGTATGTCTTCTCGGATACCAAGAATTATGTTAGAAGTGTTGTTCAATGATTTTCTGTGGGGGATATTTGTATTTTCACAAAATAACATGTTGTATTTTTTATGTCATACAATTTAAGGTGAATTTCAAGTATGTATTCAGATTACCAAAACATCTAAAATATTTGGCCCTTTGGGAAGAAATCACTTGTATCAGGTGCTAATTTAATAAACAAACCACCGGATCTAAGTTATTTGGGTTATGGTATTTACAAATTAAATTGGATATGTCCAAAAATATAGTGTTTAAGATCCAAAGTCAAAGAAATAAGAATATTATAGATCACCCTTGAGCCCCCCAAGAATTTTTGTAATGATTAGAAAGGGGAGAGGTAATTTATGGTTAAAATTTGATGTTGTTAAGAGGTAAAATTCATGAAATTTTAAAATATTGTAAGAATGTGGCCCCAGACTCTCCATCCAACTTCCCCGAAGTTTCCCCTATCTTTGTTTCAATGACTGTTCCTCAGCACGAGGATTCTTCCTCTTCCACGGCCCCCCGCCTGGCCTCCTTCAAAGATGTTCTTTACGGCCTGATGCTTGCGCCTCTCCCTCCCTACTTCCCAGTGATCAACGTGTCTCTGCTGCCTGTTTATCACAATGGTGGCTGCATTTTATTGTATGTACTTGTTGTAGCCTTCGCTGAGGCGGAGGCATGTTTGAAATGTACCATGATCGCCCATTTCGGCTCTACGAAGCCTCCACTGCCGGTCTTCCATCATTTCACCAAAAATTGGGATCTCAGATCCCCAGATCAGATCTCGATGATTCATAACAATTCATTCTACATTGTTCTATCCTCTATGGAAGACTTTTTTCATGTTTGGTGCAAGGTTCCCTACATTTTGAACCAATGGTGTTTCAGCCTCTCCCGGGGGTCATTGAACTCCCATCGGGGAAAGGATATCCCTCAAGATATAGTCTGGATCCTCCTTCCGGGCATTCCTCTTTAGTTTCATAATGAAGGTTTCTTGAGGGTGATTTGTTATTCCCTTGGTGGATTCTTATTATTCGATTCCTGAACTAGATACTATTCAGATGCTTCGGTTTCTCTCTTGTGTGTGGAATTGGACCTCTCCCTCCATCATCTAGAGCGCATCCTTATCTGAGTGCAAGATGGTTTCTATTTGAATCAGGATATTTCATACTTTGTCTTCCCCAGGTTATCTGCCTTTTTCAATCTCTAGGGACACTATATCCAGGTGTGTAAAAAGTGCCTCCAAGGGGCCCCACCCCCCCCCCCCCAAGTGCTCTAGTTTCCCCTTCCAGGTGGCCTCCCTCAGAAGCAATCCAGTTAATCTCTCCTAAACTGAGAACATTAATAGATTATCCCCCCTCCTCTCGGGCTTGGCTTCACAAACCTCTCCCCACCATATTTCTAGATTCGTCCCAGAATTTTTGGTCCCCAAGCCCTTCTTTCCTTATCCTTGGCCCCCTTTCAGACTGTAGGGCCACCTCCCCCTGCTCCTTCCCTTCGAGATCCCATGTCTCTTTTCCTGGCCTCCTCCCTGTTCCTCCCCCGATCCCACCCCCCATGCAGACCATATGGCCTTGCTCCCAACCCTATTTCCCTCAGTGCTCTGTCCTTCAGTCCAATATGATGATATCCTTGGGCAGGCCTCCCCAATTCAGGTCACTCCCCATGACTCAGGCTCAATTCCTCATGTTCCTAGACCCAGTCAATATAAATTCATTCTAAGGGATCCAGAGTGCTCCCCGGTGCCCTCCTCCAAGGTCGTATTCTTCCTCCCCCACCTCTCCTGATGCTTCTACTCCCAAAGCCTAGGTGGTCTCCTTCAAATCGGGTGTTTTCACTCGATCTCACTTCAGGAGACTATAGGATCATTCATCATCTATCCTCAAAAAGGCTTTGAGCTTGGGGCCAGCACTAGAGTTTTATGCTTCCAATGATTCCTATCCTCTTTTGGAATTCCCATGGCTTGGGGGACAGGGTAAAAATAGATTTTCTCTCTTCAGCCATACAAAAATAGAAAGTGGCAGTTGTTGGCATCATAGAGGATAAGAAGAACCCATCCCGAATCAGTAACTTCACCTGGAAAATCAAAATGAAAGGATCCATGCATGTCTCCCCTTCAAACAGGTACATCTGGATCTTCTAGAATAATTCCTTCTCCATTGATCTGGTCCGGGAAAGGGACCAATACATCACCACCAAGGTCTCCAAAAAACATCATTTTATTCACGAACATCGTATATTGGAGATGAGATCATCTCCGAAGGTGAAGTCTGTGGAGTGACCTATCATCCATTGAACTGGGGCACCACCCATGGGTTATAGGGGGAGACTTCAATGTTGTGGAAAATTCGGAAGAGAGGGAAGGAAGGGGCCCCTTTCAGTGGCAAGCAAGCTTCTGATTTTTTTAATTTATGGAAGGAAAATGTCTCGTGGATATTGGATTCCAAGGTGATCCTTTTACATGGTGTAACAATAAAAAAGGCCATCATCATTCATGGAGTCACCTGGAAAGATATATGGACAATTGGAATGCCACCAATCTCTTCTCCAAATCAACCATAAGCCACTTGGTGTAAGGTCCCTCTAATCATTCCCCGCTCTTCTTGTCTTTGAATTGAAGTCAGACCCTTCAGGGGTGGTTTAGATTTTATCCTCAGTGGTTCTCAATTCCTAGTTTCATCTCTCTAGTCTAGTCTTTTTGGAATGACCCCACCCAGAGCCACTCTTGGGTGGCCATTCACAACAAGGTACGGTGCCTGAAGTCTATGCTTCAAGAATTAAGGAAGGATCACTCCTCCCCTAATGAAGATTTGGAGGAGGTGATGTAGGCGGTGGATCGTCATGAAGGTATACTTGAGGAAGCATGGAATGACCCTCCCTTTGGGGAGCATGCTTGCAGTAAAATGAACGTGTAAAGGAGACTTGTATGGTAAGAACACTTGGTGAGAGAGGAATCAAGAATCAAAGGGCTCTAGGAGGGGGACAGGAATACTGCTTTTTTTCCAATTCATTATTTAATGAAAGGTATTGGTAGGTGTAACCTAATATCCTTTTGGATGATGGTACCTACATGAATGATAGAGCAGTGGTGGACGAGCTGGTCCACACATATTTCAAGAACCATATTGCAAGGCCCAACCCAAAAATGACCTCAGATTCCCAGGAAGTGGAACAAACATATTCAAGGAGATATAGACCTGCATTTATAGCCAGTAAAATGAATGTATGAGTTCCATCCTAGAGGAAAAAATAAATCACTGATGCCATGTAGAACCTCGACCCGGAGAGTGCAATGGCCCCTAACGGCTTCCTAGGTTCCTTCTATAGAGTTGTGTGGGATGTCGTGAAGTTTGATACTATCTTATTTATCCAATATTTTTTTAGAGGAGGCATCCTCCCAAGGGTTATTTGCTCCACCTCCATAGTGCTTATTCCAAAAACAAGGAACCCCACATCGGTCATTCAATACCACTCGGTGAGCCTCTGTAACTTCACATACAAAATCCTATAAGGTCTCATAAATGAAAGGATCCATGTTCATCTTCCCTGGTGGATTTCCAAAGAGAAACACGGATTTGTATGGAGTAGATCAATCCTAGGTTCCATCCATAGATCTTTCCCAAGAAATGATTAAGGACATCAAATTCAAAACGAGTGGGGGAAATGTGGCGATCAAGCTGGATATGAATAAATAATTTGATCGGATCAAGTGGGGGTTCATTAATAGGGTGTTACATGGTATCGGTTTCTCCCCTTGGAACATTGATATCTTTTTCAGATGATTCTCCTCTTCATGGATGGCGGTTATGTTTATGGGAAAATCTTATGGGTTCTTCCCAGCAACCCGCGATCTTAGACCGGGATACCCCATCTCTCTAAGTCTCTTCATCACCTCCCTAGACATCTTGAGTCTTCTCATTTAGAGGAGCTATAAAAGTGGAGTGATTCGGATCTACCGATGGTGTAGGGGGTCTCAGGCTACCTCCCACCTTATGTACAAAGAAGACACCCTCCTTTTTATGAATGTGGTTAGTAGGTCTCTTAAAGGACTAAATGAGGTTTTGGATGATTATGGATTCTGAAGTGGAAAACTCGTTAACCTAGACAAGAGCCTTTTCTTCAACTCGAACAAGTATTCTCCCAGCCAGACGTCAGTGGTTCGTATCGCCGTTTCCATGCAACAAGAATGCTTTCCTATAGAGTACCTCGGGGCCCCCATTTCACCAAGAAACCTTCAAAAATAAATTTTGACGTCCTTATCAGCAAGATAGTGGATCACATTCACAACTGGAAGAATAAATACCTCTCTATCAGGGGACATAATGCATTGATCAATAGTGTTCTCCTCGCTTCCCCTATTCATACACTTTCTACTATCAATGTTCCAAAGGGTGGCGTTATCAACATAAACAAGATTATAGACAAATTTATCTAGGAGCCCAATTCTATGGGAAATCTTAACTTGTCCTCCTAGAATAAAATGGCAAGGCCATACAGAAAAGGGTGCATCAACATTTTTATCCCCATGGATACTCTATAGTTCAGGCATGCAAAAATTTCCTGGTAAATCCTAGAAAAACACACTATGTGGGGTCAAATTTTTAATACTGCCTAGTTTGGAAATAAATCATTTCTCCAAATCCATGGTTCCCCATTTCCTGATACCATATTACCCCTTGTCCTCAATCTTCATGTGTATGAGTGCTGGATCATAGTGAGGGTTGACATTTTTTTCTGGCATCATAACTAGGCGGGGGAAGTTTTCGGCTTCTCGAGATTTCATGACCCCTCAATCTCATTCAGGGAAGCAAGAAGTAATACATACTTCATCATAGTAGTGTTGAATGAATGCCATCAGAACTATTTCAACCTTATTGACATGTCCTCTGATAATTATAAATGTTTCTTCACCCATTATTCCTCAGGGCTCCTCACTTCTTGGGACATCTGTTGCTCATGACATTTCCAGGAACCTCCTCGAAGCTGGAATGCTACCTTTTTCTATAAATCCATGCCTTCTATGTTCAATATCCTTCTTAGGAGAATCATAAATAGAGCCCTAATAACCGAGGAGAACATCAAATATTGTGGGATTCCATTGGCATCTCATTTCTCTTGTTGTCAAAGCTGCAAGGAGGAGAGTGTGTACCACATGTTATTCAACAGTGCATGGGCGGGTGCTATTTGGAACTTCTTTGGAGGGTTCAAAGATATCTTCATCCATCACTTAAGAGACATATCATTCATGGAACGGTGGTTCCATGGCTCTAGTGATAGAGGCCCAGAGAAGATGGGTCGAACAATGATTATGTAGGCTGAATGCTGGAGTTTATGGCAGGCCCGTAACATGGCAAGGCATGAAGGGGTGCTGGAAAAGGCCTTTATCATCATTTTCAGGACCAAGACACTTCTACTGGATATGTCTAAGCTCTTCACTAATTTTAAAGATGTACCCTCACTTTGAAAATTGTAGGCCACATCCCATATCCCTCCATAAATTAACAGTAACATCAGGGGAAATGGATTTGATGGTCCCCGCCAACTAGAGGTCTTTAACTCAACACAGACGTGTCATGCAACATGGGGATCCTTCGAGGTGGAGGGATTGTGTGGAATAAAAAAGGGTAGGTGGTACTGAATTTCTTCTCCATGTTTGGCCAATGTACCTCCCTTCAGGCTGAGTCCAAATCTTTTCTCATGGGACTCCATATTTTCCACCTCAAAAGTGTCCTGGTTGAAGAGGTGGAAATTGACTCCAAGATTCTTTATGATGATCTACATGGATTTTCCCAACCTCTATGGTCCATAGAATACATCAACAGAAAGTGTATGTAAGAGCTTAGTAACAATATTCAGGTTAACCACTCTTGGATAGAAGGAAACCAAGTAGCGTATTACCATGCTTATTTGTATGTTACGGGCTCTGATCCAATTCGCCATTATACGGTGAGCTCCTTGAAACTCATGGGTGTAAACTTAATTAAATGTGATTCCCTCAAACCCCACTATTATAGGCCTCCTTAGGTAATTTACAATGTTTGTGTTTTTATGGGTTTCAGTTTTATTTCTTCCTTCCTTAATCAAAATATCAAAATGATGATGATGATGAATAAAGGAAACCCGCACATTTTTTAAAACTATGCACCATTATTGATGGTTACCAACAAGGGAAAAATAGGTTACATAGTCTCAAGATAAGGTTTGATAGTTTCAAAAACCATGATCACACTATGTATAACTACACTATAAAATTTAATACCTCTCACTCATGTTTACCACTTGGTTAATCTTAACCGTGGTCTAAATAATGGACCACAAAAATAGATGTTAAAAATTATAAATTATGGCACCAAACTCCCATAATATCAATACATCCTTAATAAACATACAATAATATAATACAGTGAAATAGGGGTATTGAAATTATCCTCACTATGATACTCTTTCACCAATAAATTCTTCCATTAATTTATAAGGAATTAAATTAAACAGGTAATCTCATAAAATATTAAACAAAAAGTAAGGTATCACTTAATTTGGTCTATAACAAAAACTATGATCAGTTTCCCTAGGGTTATAAGAGCTGAATAAATTTTATTTTGGGTATCCATGTCATTTAAAATTGTTCTTAATAGTGAAAAATGTTAAAAATCCACAACAATTTAAACAAACACTAATGAGATACATCAACAAATACCTACAACAATAAACCACAAAACAGATCCAAAAATCACCTGAAAATATATAAGGGAAAATTTAACCAAATATAAAAATTTAGACAACCTCACTTCAAAAATTAATTACATAGCATTTAACATTGGGTATCTATAGAAGGGTGTAACTTAGGACATCTTCATAAAGCACAATCCTACACTAAACCCAACAATAAAAATCATCAAACAACAACTATTTTGTAATCTAAACTACTACACGATAGGTCTTAATAACCTAAGAACATAGCCAAGGTTCATCCTATATCCATAGATAAATATAAAAACCTTCATATTTATGACTTTTCATAAAAAATCCTTAAGAAAAAATATTCTTCCAACCTTATGAAATCACAATCGCAACACAAGAAAACATAAAATATTAATTTTCTTAATATGAGGAAAAATCCAATGGGAACATCCTTAAACACCCTCTCAAAATATTCTTCAAAATCATCAGAATAATATACCACATTAATTGGACCACCTAATCTAAAATTTATAATCCCTAACAACTAAAATCTATCCATCCAATCCTAAAACATGATAAGACGTACCACTAAACACTATAAAGGAACAATGGAATTTACCACTATATCCATAGAATGGGTGGAATCTAAATAAAGAATCTGTCAATGACATAAGGAATCACTCATAAAGAGAATTTAACAACCATTGTTCAAAATATTTAAGGGATGAATATCTAAAAACCATGAAATGCAAACCTTACCCATTCATTTTTCAGAAATAAAACAAAATAGTCCCACCACCCATGTATGATATGGAACCAAAAACATGATCACTAATCAAAACACTCATAGAAATGTGCCAATATTAATTATAATTTCAAATAGGATATACTTTTTTATGAATTCCATTTCATTGGGATACCATATAAAAACCCTTTAATAATTTATTTAAAACACCAATAAAGGGTCAACCTTCACAAACACACCACCCAAATTCATTTCATTCTAAAACAAATCCAATACATGACATTATCCTTCATGTTCAAATAATTATTTTTTAACAAATTTTTTCACTAAATTATAAAATCCATTTCCACTTTTAGAAGCATTCCCCTAAGGCTTCATTCTGAACATGAAAAAAACATCCATGAAAACCCATTTGATTCTAAAAATGTTGTATAAACCAAATTTTAAAACAAAACTCCATTCAAATATCTCACTTATAACCATTGAAACATTATTAATTTAATTTAAAATCATAAAAAACTTATGATTTTCAAAATTAAGTCAACCATCTAAAATAGAATTTTATAAAACCAACCCCATTTCATAAAAATACATATGGCCTCACTTGAAAATATAACCATTTCTCAAAAAACTAACTAAAACAAATAAATAAAAAACATCAATCATGTAAAATTAAATTAAAATTATCACAAAAACCTATGAATAAAACCATTCCAAAAAAACCAATTATATCAATGAATCATAGGGATAGTAATGGACCTTTTCGCACTGACATCATAATAAAATACAAGAACTAAGATGAATAAATAAATAAAAACTAAAATAAGATGTAGAACCATGCATATCATAATCACATGGATGATATACACATTCCAATAATGCAATAGTTCCTATTTAATTTCATGAATAAACTTTTTTCCCTTGTATGGTTTCGCAAGAAATGTAGGTAAAACTCTCGTCTTAGGTCCTACTTTCTTTTTCCATCCCAAATCCAATGGAGGATCTTAACTGAAAATGAAACCATGAAATAGAGGGTAAAAACACCATTAAAATATCATCCATATGATAATAGTTAAAAAATAGTCAAATCTTGGCTACCCTTGGAAACTTAACGCCCAAGAAAGGAAATACCTTGTGGGACACTCCACACTCCCACCTCCTGAGTATTGAATGTCCTATATAATTTCTACTAATAAGAATAACTAAATTACATGAGTTATTTGATAAGATAGATTAACCTATAACATTTTTTAAATAACCAAGGGTCTGATACCATTCAAAAAAACTATATTAGGTTTCCACCTGAACTTGCACCCAATCATGCTTTCCAATGGATCAAAATGAATTCTTGATCAACAAGGGATAGAAATTAGCGTCTATAAATAAAAGGAAGAAACATGGAAACAATTTTAACCCAAAATCAGAGTTAATATATATATATTAATTTCCAATAACCCACCATGGACCTTTTATAATTTTTATATCCATAAAATATCCTATAAACATAACTAAACAAATAATCATGTCAAATGCATCATAATAAATAATAATGATTCATCCCATTTACCTAAATATAAAAAACATCAAAATAAAACCTACCAAAATATCAAGTTTGTGATACCTCAGTTTTCCCCCCACATCCAACAATCCAACCACTCGAACAATTGAATAAGTATTAGTTAGAAGTTAACTTGGAACATGTAGTCTTTGTAGACTTAATCTATATATCCCAATAGGTTACCACCCACAGACTCTATATAGTTCCATTATATATGCATATATTGAAATCTTGAATGAAATAAAATAATGAAAATTTTGTTTTTCTATATCATAGGTCCATGGATATGAAAATAAAATATTATTATCAAAATAATAAAACATTTCAATTCCTAAGAAACCAAGTAAATGGTATAAATTTTCATATATGGAATAAAATAAAACAAAAATCAATCATTTCAAATTAGAATAACATATTTATTACTATGAAAATAAAATATATTCTTCTATTTAATATATTATGAAAATTATAACAAAAATATTATATCTCATAAAGAATAAAACTAATAATATTATATTTTCCTTAAATGTAAACAATATATTTTTAAAAGAAAATTATTTCCAATCCATATACCAAAATTACCTAGGCCATCATACCGTTTTCCTTTCTTTTAAAACAATTCATTCAAAATATCTTCTTAGAAACCCGTTTAAAACCCACCAATAAAAAACAAATAAAGACGAAACAAAAAGGTGATAAACAATATAAATTAATAGTTAAGTAATTCCCTACTAAAAACTTTTTTGATAACCTAGGGAAAATAAAAATAAGAAATTTTGAGATCAGATCATTAGTAATGGTATTTATTGGAGATATCAATTAATAATCATGTGGAAACATAATATAATAGAAAGGATATAACTTCATGACCATCAATCGAAAATTTCATTCCCAATATTATAGTGCTCATAAAACATGAGTTATAGATTCAAACTTTATCATTTAAAATTACATGAATTATAAGAGTGAGAAAAAATCATAACTTAATCATTATCCATAATTTAATGTCAAAAAATGTTTAGAATCATCATTTTTAGACATATAATTTCATTTGTAAAGGATTACTTCTCAGACCATTGGATTAGGAATCAACTCATGTTTCCCATAATGGATAAATGACATCAACTTGTTTCCCATAATGGGTCAAGAACATAGACTTTATTCCCATAATGTATCATGTACTTTGACTTGTTTCCAAAAATGAATCAAGATCATGGACATTTTCACCATAATATATCAACCATACTGACTTGTTTCCCTATAATATATCGTGAGATAAATTACATTACTGAATAAATTTGATGGAGATATAGGTATCACCTGTCATTGGTTATAACATAACAACCATTCATAGTTATTGAATAACATATTTCCTTGGTTATATTACAACAACCAGGATATAATGAAAATCACAAATATTTTTCCCATGATATTATAAAACATTCATCAAATCATAACCCATGGAAATAAATGGGTTTAATAGAAATAAAATTAATGAATAACATGTAAAACTGAAACCATATTCATAAAAATTGCATCTTTACATTATATATGTAAACCATTAAGTGTAAAAATATGGATGGTATTCTTGGGCTATATCCTTAGTAAATCATAAAAAACATAAAATAATATTATAGTACATTGAAATGGATTTTGAGAGATCACTTGGAATAATTCTTGAGAAAAATAACCATTCTATTTTCAAAAAAAACTCTTTTTGAAAGAAATCTACAAAATTATAATGGTAAGATTTTTCATTTCAAATAACATTTAAATATATAAATGAATATTTAAACCACTATGGTGTCATGAACTTTGGAAAATAATCCCATGTCATATATGTTATAAATATTTATTTTTATATATTTTTAGAAAATTATAAAGGTTCTCATTTGGAAAATAACATAAAGGTTTCTATCAAACCTTTTTGTATTAATTAAGACATGGGTTAAAATGGATTTAAAATATTATAGGATAATTTTTTAAAAAACATAAATAATTTTTATAACACATGGACATGGAATAGAAATATTCCCAAACATAGGCTTTAACATAATCAATCTTGAGTAATGATAAGATTGTGAATTAACCCCTTAACAATTTGGTATTAATTGAATCATAATCCCAATGAAAGAAAGAAATTTTTATGGATATTTAAATACTATAATATTTAGTATTATACCCATAAAATAAAATCATGTGTAATATATACACCACATAAAAGAAACAAGTAGTGTGTCATTCTTGAGTCCCATAAAAATAAAAATGACACAAAAATATCTTACCTTTGGTCCGACTTCTATAGAATGTACTTTAACCTCACATATAATTAATTTAAATTTATTATAAATATAAAATAAAATCATTTCAATGATTATTATATAACATATATTAATTATATATATATATATAAATGCTTAATGATAGAGATAAAAATTAATTACATCGTTCATGGAGACTGTAGGTCATATGTATGCATGAACGTTGTATTCACTTATTTGAAATATGGAAAAAATAAAGGTAAATAATAGTTTACCATTAAATATTCATTATTATATCATTTATATCATATATATTCATAATATACATCCTCATTACCATCCAAGTAAAAATATAAATGAAAAATAATCAAATCACATTGAGGGGGTGGTAGTCCACATGTACGGACGAGCGATGTAACCATTTTCTAATAACTCGGCCGTTATGAAGGTAGATATTATATTATAATTTCATAAGTATAATTATTTTGTAAATAAATTTTATAATAATTAAATCCATCATAATTCTCATCCATAAAATATGGTTAGGAATAATTACTTATATATCTATGTGGAGATGGTAAACCATACATATGCACGAGCGATATATCCACTTTTTTTATAGTTAAGAGGGTGTATAGTTGTGTTTTAGTAATAATAATAATAAAATTTAAGTATTTTTGTAATACATAATTTTTTATTTTATGATAAATATAATATATTATTATGTGGTAATTAATAGTATAAAATTAATGTGATCGGTTAGGACGATTACCTCTTCTTTAAGATTACACCATTACATCTCATCTTAAGATTTCTAGGGGTGGTGTGTCGAGACAAACATAACCACTATAATGTTTCCAAGGAAGTTTAGAATATAATTTTTTATATTATTCATCATATTAAAGGCTCTATAAGGTGTAATGAATTGATGTAGGAGGGGTTCTTTTTATAATTGAGGTGAGAGGCACCTTTGGAATTTCTCATATGATTTAATTATAACAAGACTGTTCTAGAGAAAAATGCTTCAAAATAACCTATAAATTCATATATGGTGAAATTTTAGACCATATTATATCTATTATGTCCTTATTTTATATTTCTATGATTTTTAAATAGTTTAATAAAATATTGTTTTCATAATATATCATTATTTTTAATTTTTACACTATTCATAAAATCAAGGAAACAATAGAAATATGAAGAAAATATATTAATACATCCCTAACATTTCTTGTTAATATATAAAAATTTTATATCACTTAAATTATTTCAAATTATAATATATTTTTTATTTTAAATTTTATTTATTTTATTCTTTAATTAATTGAATAATTATTGCATCACCATTGTGTGTGTTTTTAAGGAAATTATTTCTTCCCTAAAAAGAAAAATAAATTAAAAAAACAAAAAAAATATTTTATATTTAAAAATACTATTTATATTATTACATATCATCCTGATAACCCCATATTAAAATATTATATTTATTAAAAATAAGAGTGTGACATGTTTTAATTTTATTCAAATAAAATACTATGAGGTTAATAATCTCATTCAAATAGATAAAGAGGTCATATGACCTAAAATATAATAATTTTAAAAAAAATTAACTGATAAAATATAATTTATGCAATATTTTTCATTATTTAATATACCTATGAATTTTATTTTTCCCACAAATTACTAGATTTACCCTTAGTGTGTCAATAAAATTACAATATTTACTATTCACAATGAACAAATATAGAACGAAAGTATATAAAAAAAATTACACCCACTAATTCAACATCAAGAATCTGTGTTTTAAGATTCAAGTCAGAGAAATCGTAGAATTCAATTTAAAATTCATCTCGCAAAACAGGAAGTAAAACAGATCTCTAGAAAGTTGTGTTTTAGAGCCGAAAAATGTACTTATACGAAAAGAAGTTATAAGGTAGATCAAATTGTAATTAATTAGACTATATATAACAAGATAATACTTAATTTACATTAAAATAATATTAAAAACATAAAATGTAATTTTAAATTTCAAGAAAATGATAGTTTTTAAAAAATCATTATTTTTAACTATTTACTGAAAAATTAAACTTTTTAGAAAATTAAAAAAATCATATTAAGATAATTTTAAAATTACACATTCAAAAATGAAATTACCTTTTAAAATAAATTTTCTAAAAAATTCAGAAATTAATTGTAATATTCAGTCTCAAGAAAACCCATTTTTCTAGAAAATGTATTTTTGAAGAATAAAATGACATTAATAAAAATATAATGATTATTTTCTATGAATTTATCAATAAATATATACTGAGTAGGAAATGTGTATTTATTTCAAAAATTGTTTAATCATATTCATTCCTAGAAAATTAGTCTCTAGGTTTTTATTTTCACATTTAATAATAAAATTTTAATAGTGTTTCATAGTTCATATAAACTCTATTTTTCATGTAACATAAGCCATCAAAGAAAAAAATTATTAAAGGAGAAAAAATATCTAAAATATTGGGGCGTTACACCCCCCCCCCCAAATAAATTTTTCCCTTGAAATTTGAACTTGTTTTAAGTAATCAAATATTTTATGTTTGAAAATTTCATTATGGAAACACACATCAAAACAAGGGTTAATGAATCTTTCAATTGAAAATAGTGAACGCGAATTATGAAGATCGTATTATATTTAACATGATATTCTTCCTAATATAATAACATTATATGGAAGTGAATATATAGAAATCTATGAAAATTAATGTCTAAATATAATTGATCGGAAGAATGTGAATAATCATTAAAAAGATAACAATTAAAAAATCATAAAACATGGATTTGAAAAAGACCATTAATTAATTGTAATTAATGGTTATAGGAAGAAAAATCTCAAGAAACTTTCTTCATTGTTGAGTAATTTTATTTACCATCTTACCTAGTAACAAAAGAAAATATCCTTACGTGAAAATTATAATTTTATCGACTAATCTATTTCCACCCCAATATCATATTTTTCTCCAAATGATGAATAAGATGAATATTTCATGCCGCAATCACTAATATGAACTTCAAAGAGATCACCTAATACAAAAATGGATAAAAATATAATCATCTTGTCTTTAGCTACAAACTAAAACCAAGATATTTAGAATAAAATATTCAATGTGGAAAAATACATTAATTTCTAAAACATAATTAATGCCCAATTTTTAGATTAATCCAATCCATAAGTATTTAATCATAAAAATACTCTAAAATATATCAAACCAAATTCAAGACCCAAAAATTGATAAATAAAGTCACTATGATTCCAAAATTAACATAAAATTAATCTAACAAAGTATCTCTTAATGTCACATTTGTATTATGTGAAAGCCTTGGTCATATATTCAATCGAAATATTATAATAACCAATTGTACCATAAAACCCTAATGAAAAAACCATGCTTCCAAAAATATTCACTATACATTTTCTAAAATAAAATAAAATACTATTGAATATATTACTCAATTTGAAGATGAAATAATCATTATCATGTTGCTAACCTGTTTCAAGGATTCCAATAGTATCCCATCAGTGTTAATCATCTCTTTATCCCCACTAAACGTTATTATCACCACATTTTGACATATATTAAGGGTTTTATTTACAACTTTAGTGTGTTTTCCAAAAATATAATCTTACCACTAAATCAATTTTCATGGTTATAAGTAATATTAAAAATATAATTTCAATTCAACAAAGAAAAACAAATGAGGAAAAATCCTTTGATGTGTCATAATCTTATAATCCATAACATTATTCATATAATTTTAAAATATTAATACATTAGCATTTCAATAACTCCAATTCCATCTTGATTAATTAATGAACAATTGTTATCATATTCCATAACACTTCTTACCTTTAATATGTCATTCACAGTCTCTTCATCTTCAATGGAAAAACCATTACTGGTATAAAAATTCTGATTCTTTGTTGAGATTTACCACTACATCATCAATTTTCAAAATGCCCATAATTTTAACAATTAAAAAAATACTATATTTATGAATCCTTATTGAAAACATTATTCTAATAGACTATGTTCACAGAACCACTCACTTTTCTCCATAAAATACATTCTCAATGGATTTATTTTCCACACCAAAAACAATATTCTTATTCCTTTGAGGTATTCTCATCCATGATTCATCCCACATTCTTGACATGATAAAAATTGAACTTCATTTGTTATATAGTCATTATAAAACTCTCTTTCTCCTCTTTTTAAGAGTGTTAGGAAACTCAACTATTTTTATAGTCTTTATCATATTATGAAATTGCTTATTAGGAATAATAATAAGGTTTCTCCTTCTAGTTCTCTTTTCAATTTCTTTCTCAATTGGAAAATAATTTCCTTTTCATGGAAATAACCATTTACATTAATTATCATTTTTTCATCCATTATATAAAAAAATGTGTGAGTAACCATAATCATAGTGGGAAGAAACAAAATAATTTATAGGATTTCTAAATCATGAAATATTCTTTTCAATCTAATACACAATAGGATTAACCTTGGTCTTAAATGATTATATTCTATTAAAATCCTTCATAATGGTTCAAAAAAATATATTTCAACCCAAATCATAGTTGCGAGAAGTTTTATGCCAATTGTGAAGAAAGGAACATTGTCATGTACCACGTGATGATCAAGTCTATCTTAATATACACTTTTGGGGTTGTTTCCCCTATATAAAACTATTTCATAGACACATCCAATTGTAGTATCCAAAAAGAATAAAATTTATTAGAAAATCCCATATTATATTCCTTACCAAAACATTATTATGTTATCTTATAAATAGACTTATCCCAATGGTTTTATCTATATTTTTCTAACCATAATTTCCAAAGGATTATTAAACCATGCTCTAATACCAACTGTAATGACCTAAGATTTTTACACATAAATATTAAAAATTAATATCTGAATATTTAGTACACTGTACAAGGAATATTCCCAAGTACCATTTAAGATTATTATATTTAGAGACTATATACCAATATAACTATTTTATAAAATATCATGAATATCTCTCATAAAGATGTTCCTTCTTGGTACTCCTCATAAAAAAAACTACAAAAAACTTTCTGTACAAGCTTGGGAAAAAACATAAGAGAAGGTGAGCTTATATTCTTAGTAAGGGTTAGAATATGAGATATCAATTGATAATATGAAACCATTAGGTAATTGTAAGGTTATAGGATCATGACCATCAATTATAAAGTCATTCCCAATATGGAAAAGATCATAAAACATAATTTCTGACATAAAACATTATCATTTAAAAATACATAAATCATAACAATGAGAAATAATAATAATTCAATCATGAGCCATCAAAACATTTCATAAATGATTGTGGAATCATCATAAGTAAATATATCATTTAATATGTCAAGGTTACTAACTTATACCATTGGATCAGACATCAACATATGTTTCCCAAAACAGATCAAGCATATCACTACTTTTTCCAAACAGATCAAGAACTTCTAATTATTTCCCATAATATGTCAAGAAAATTGACTTTTTTCGATAATTTATCAATAGCTTTTACTTTTCCCCTTAACTATCTCATGATATATAATTCATTAACCAATACTGTAACACCCGAGACTTTTATGAGAAATATTTTGTTTTTATGTTATATAAACCATCAAAGTAATCTTTCACTACACACAACACTAATTGTCTTGCTTTACATGCAATCGCAACCTTCCTCGATAGCTTGCGTCGTACGCAATGCCGAGTTTCACTAAACAACGATATGCTATTAAAATATTATTAAAACTAGCCGTTAGGAATAGTAATAAACCCTTTCTGAAATTTTGTAAATTTCATCTTTCAAAATGGACTTCATTTTTGGATTCGGAATATCGAAATTATCCTAGGGTGAAATTTTGGTATTTTTCTGAAAACTTTCCATTTTTGATGAATAGTGAAAACACTAGGTTACTGTTTAAAAACTGTCTTTTTATTTAAATAATTACTTATTTTATTTATATTTATTTTAGGTCAAAATTGATACATAATACCTATATAAGTTAAATGAAATTCATTAGAGTCATTTTATAATAATTTTAGATATATAAAAATTTTATTGACATTTTCACCGTCTTTTACCCACCTCCTAGGAGAATTTGCAAATTTACATAAAACTTAATTTTACCGCTTTTGTGAGTGGAATTTTTAAAATCCAAGAGTCACAATTAATATAAAGGACTAAAATTTGGTTCAATGAGATAAAAATAATTTTTGGTGAATAGTAACTGTTTCCTTTTTTTTACCACGGTTAAAAGTAAATTGGGTAATTTAGGGTACAAATGTTATTATTATTACCCTAATACATGTCCTAATTCTATTGGATAAGTTTAATTCGACCAAAAACAACCTTAGGAATAAAATATGACCATTTAAGTCCACTTGGATTAAATTAGGACATTTATTATTAATTTATTTAAAGAAGGGTTAAAATAGTTAAAATCAATGTTTAATAACTAAATAATTTTTAATAAAGGGTGATACATAAGATAAATTCGACTATAAATATTAATTATAAGGATAAAAATATTTCCTACATAATGGTATTTTATTTTTAATTTTTAGACATTAAATAATTTAATTTATTTATGACACAATGATGATGCCGTAATTATTCTATTAATGAAATATTGACATAGTTGATGTTATAAATACCAAAATAAATGTAATTTGATAATTTTTATGAATTAAAATAATTTTCTATGTTACTATGAAATTTTATTATTGATTTAATTAACATTTTTAGAACTAATATTTCAGTTATTATTTTCACAAAAATCAATTACCAAATAGTGTCAAAATTGACATAAAATAGTTTTAAAAACAAATATTATATTATTAATTGTTATTTTATTCCAAAAAATCTATGGTTTGAAAAAATGACTTCGATATGGTTATATATATTAATAATAAACAACTTGGGGTTCTTTTGGATTGTTATAGTATGTTTATTACCCTTATAGTGTAAGAAAATAAGAAGACATGGTAAAAGATAAATTATCTAACTTAAAGTTAAATCTAAATGATAAGGTTAAACTGGAAACCTAAGCTTGTATAAATTATATTGGATTATAGGATTTAGACCCATACCCACCTTATCTTCATAATAAATCAATTTGTAGCTATTAAAAACCGAATATGACTTTATAATAAAATAATATTTTTAGTTTTTCCAAAGGTGCCCCTCTCCTCCCTTATAAAAGGGCACCTCCTCCCTCTCTTCCTCACACCATTTTGAATCTTCAAGATCGTCCAAAACCTGACAAATTCTCTTCTAAACTTCCCTAGAAACATCCTAGAGGTCCTGGTCTTCTTTAAAACCCAATTTTAGTTCCCTAAGAGAAGGTCTCAAAGAGGCGCTTCAAAGAAGAGGTAATGTTCATTACTGATTCTTTCAACTTTATTTCATCTTCCAATTCTTCTTATTTAGTTGTTTCATTATGAAGTAATAACATCAGTATCACTCATATACTGGTAGGTTATTATAATTATGAAACAACCCTATTTCACCATTTATCCATCCTATGGAAAACGAAATCACCGCGTGTGCGTACATACGGAATACCGTCTCCACGCCATGGTGTAATCTATTTTCCACCACCACCTTACTTGGATGGGTATAATGGTGTAAATAATAATTATATATGATTACTGTAAAGTGATATTGATTCTGAAATAGTATACATACACTCCAATACAATTCCACGATCATGGGGACGATATCATCGCTCGTGCGTACGTACGGAATACCGTCTCCACGATGTGATGCGACTCGTTCTACATGATCTTCATTGCATAATGATTATATAAATGAATTTAATGAATTAATATGATATATATTACACTAATACCATTCTTTAAATGAGTTATCTATATCCTAAAGTAAAGAATAAGAATTTATTCGACAAAACACGCATAAGAACAAAAATTAATAAACACCCGAATTACAAGTAGCAATGAAATATTACTAATAAGAAGCTAATAATATGGCCATATATGATATCATAACAATGAGTATTATTATATAGTAAGTAAATGACATTATTTAAATCATTATACAGGAGGTTCGGACACTTAAGAATCAAATTGGACATATGGTAAGGGAAAATCTCAGAATCTCATTTTCATCCGAGATTGTTTATACTTCAAAATTTACTGGGAAAAATTTATCACCCACATCCATGTTTCCTCAATATGTAATATTATTTCCATCCACCTAAAATTTTTTAAATATAATTTTACCCTTTGGTGAGTTTTTAGTGAAATATATGAAAGCAATCTTTTGTCGTTTTTCGTACGAGGTACTTTTTGACTTTTCTGACATAACTACGAGAAGAATTTTTTTTAAACTTATACGGCATGAATGGATTTTTAAAACATTATTTACAAGAAGATTCCTTTACATGTTTTCAAGTTTTTTTTTAATCAACTTATTTTAGTTTAAAATTGTATGACATGTTAAGAAAGGAAAAATGTTTTTGAAGTAGAAAGGATATTTTCCTCAAGAATGGAGTTTAAATGTTTTATCAAAATTATTTCACATATAAGATAATATAGGGTTATATTTATATCCCTATTTTTTCATTGATTTGATTATTTTATGATGGAATTATTTTTATAATGTCATGTTATCTTATATGTATTATGTTATGATGGAATGATGTTTAAGATTCCCATTTTTATTACATGGGATATGAAATGATGTATGATTTATGATTTTGTGGCACCCATAATAATGGTATCATTATGAGATGGGTGGGACCTATATCTCCCTCCAATTCATTGGGTAAAGATTTATATCTCATGAGATAGACATGGCTGGAATGGCAGGTTAAACCGGTTCAGTGAAACAGGACTGAAACGAGGAGTGAACTCGGTTCAGAAATGGACTTTGTCCTCTAAGATAGTCTTTGCAATGAGTCTTGACTAATAAGAAATGATTCTCTATGATTATGTGTGTATGCCACAAAGTTTAATGTTTTAGGTTATGATTATTGGGATTACATTTCACTATTATGATTTATCCCATGTTATGAAATTATGATTTCTTTTGCAGGTTAAGATTTCCAAAATGTTATGTTATTATGAATATGATGTGATTGATATTTCTTTTGTTTACCCCTACTGATCATTTGAGATCACCCTTTTGTATTTTTTCTTTCCCCAGGTCAGGAAGAAGGTTATTAAGTAGGATATTCCAAAAGGGACTCTAGATATGATGAAATAAATGGGAGACAACATTAATGGTTTAGGAACCAGTTGTTTCTGTTTCCCAGTTTCTAAAGACACTATACCTATACGGTCCTTTCATGGTTTTTTTATATGTTGTAATAAGTGTCCATAAATTTTGAATTATTAGAAATGTATATAATGTATGGGTCGTTATAGTTGGTATTAGAGGAAAGGTATAGTCAACCTTTGGAAACTAGGATGTGAAATCCTTAGTAAGAAACCTAAGGATATATCTAAGCATAGAACACAATCTTAGAGTTTTATAAATAGCCATGAATAACCTATGATAATACCTTAAGTGTGAAATTTTATTCTTGATTATGTGTTTTTCCTATTATAATTAGTGTTGCTCACACTATTCTTCTTGGGTTTAGTCAATGGCTGGAACCCGAAGGAACCGTGTTAATGCGGAATGTGACGGGCAATTCAATGATTGTCCCCCTGAACAACCAAAAGTTATGGGAGTTGTAATGAAAAATCTTGTAGCCATGCTCACACAACTTTCTCAAGCTATGAATCATGAAGGACTTCCAAACGAGAAAAGTAAGGAGCAACATTCTGTTGAATCCTTCATGAGGCAGCATCCACCTTCATTCAGGGGGTCTTCTGATCCATTAGTGGCTGAACAATGGATCAGTACCACTGAAAAGATATTTTCAGTTCTTCAATGTTCTGAACATGATAAAGTCGTCTTAGCAGTTTATCGTTTGGAAGGTGAAGCTGATCAATGGTGGAATCTTATTAAGAGTATGAGGGAACGGGATGAAATTGAGTCCAGGGAATGGGACAAGTTCAAGAACTTATTTTTCAATAATTACTTCCCTCGTATTCTCTGAACAATGATGGAGAAAGAGTTTCTTGAACTAAATCAAAAGGATGATGAATCTGTTGGTACCTACAAAACAAATTTTACAAGACTTGCAAGGTACGCTTCTAGGATTATTATCCAACCTAAGAGTAAGATCGATCGATTCTTTAGTGGCTTAAAACCAAGTCTTCAAAGGGTGTTATCCATAAGGGACTTCAATAGCTATGAGGAAATTTTTCGATGTGCTCCCAAGGTTGATATGTAGATTGGAGTAACCCATCAGTCATATGGGTTTGATAAGAAGAGGAAAATGGAATTCAAAGGAAAATCTAAAGAGCACACTGAAAAGAAGATTAGTTTTCCCTTATGCTCAAAGTGTGGAAAGAAACATTGAGGAAATTGTCTTAGGGGGACAAGAAAATGTTATAAGTGTGTAAAAGAAGGTCATCGGGTGACTGAATGTCGAAATAATGGGAAGAAGATGTCTAATGATGCAAACAAAGGAAGGGATACACAGAATGAACCTATTACACTTCAATGTTTCAAGTGAAAGTAAATGGGGAATTATTCCAATCAATGCCCTAATTCGAGGTTTGTTGATGATGATCGACATCAAAAAACTCTTAAGGATAATGACAAAGGAAAGTCACATGAAATTTCTATCAGCGATGTGGAGTACGATAACGAAGTGGTGAAAGGTACACATACCATCCATTCTAAAATAGACACATACCATCCATTCTAAAGTAGAAAATGTTTTATTTGATTCTGGATCCACCCACTCTTTTATTTCTGAAGAATTTTCTAAGGGTATCACCGTATTACCTCAACAATTAGATATTGAGTTAGTTGTGACAACCCCTAATGGCACAACAGTCACATCAAAAGTTTATAATTCTTCTCTGATTGAAGTTTGTGGGAATGTGCTTCCTGAAAATCATGTGATACTTCATATATTGGAATTTTATGTGATTCTTGCCATGGATTGGCTTTCTCTATATGGAGCTCATATCAATTGCCAAAGAAGGGAAGTCACATTTCATATTCCAGTTCAATCTATTATCATCTATCGATGCAAGGATGAACATAACCTTCCAGTGGAAATTTATTCCATCTTATGTGTTTTGATTCCACTAAATGAAGGTTATTTATCTCAAATGGTTAGAGAGAAACTCACGATTAAGAATATTCCCATTTTATGGGAGTTTGATGATGTCTTTCCAGAGGAATTACTGGGTCTTCCACCAAATCGTGAAGTTGAGTTTTCAATAGAACTTGTACCTGGTGCTTTACCTATTTCAAAGACACCTTATAGAATGGCCCCAATTGAGTTGCAGGAATTGAAGAAGCAACTCCAAGAGAATCTTGATATGGGATTCATACACCCTAGTGTGTCACCTTGGGGAGCAACTGTTCTGTTTGTTAAGAAGAAAGATGGATCAATGAGACTCTACATTGATTATCGAGAACTTAACAAGATCACTATCAAGAACAAATATCCTCTCCCACGCATTGATGACTTATTTGACCAACTACGTGGAGCTCAATACTTTTCCAAGATTGATCTCCGTTCAGGGTATCATCAATTAAGGTTCAAAAGGGAGGATATACCAAAGACGGCTTTCTGTGCAAGGTATGGACACTATGAATTTATAGTGATGCCATTTGGTCTTACTAATTCCCATTCTATCTTCATGGATCTGATGAATAGATTCTTTAGAGACTATCTTGAATAGTTTTTGGTAGTCTTTATAGACGATAATATTTTCTATTCAAAGAGAAAGGAAGAACATGAAGATCATTTGAGAATTATATTGAAGACCCTGATAAAGGAGAAGCTTTATGCCAAATTTACCAAGTGTGAATTTTGGCTTCAAAAAGTTTCATTTTTGGGTCACATAATCTCAAAAGAGGGGATATCTGTGGATCCAGCAGAAATAGAGGTTATCGAAAGATGGTCGAGACCAACAACAGTAACTGAGATCCGAAGTTTTCTTGGTTTGGATGGATATTATCGACGTTTTGTGAATGATTTTTCACGATTATCTAATCCACTCACCAGGTTGACTAGGAAAGGAGATAAGTTTGTTTGGATAGAAAAATGTGAAGAGAATTTTAAGGATTTGAAAAGAAGGTTATACAGTGCACCTGTACTCACACTTCCTTATAGTGGAAAAGGTTTGTGATCTAAAGTGATACATCCAAGAAGGGGTTGTGGTGTGTTCTTATGCAAAATGATATGGTGATAGCTTATGCCTCACGATAGTTGAAAATCAATGAGCAAAATTAACCAACTCTTGATTTGGAGTTAGCTGCGGTAATCTTTGAATTAATTATTTGGAGGCATTGTCTTTATAGAGAAAGGTGTGATAATTATACTGATCATAAAAGTTTAAAGTATATTTTCACACAAAAGAAGCTGAATATGCGCCAAAGAAGATGGTTGGAGCTGATTAAGGATTACGACTGCTCAATTCATTACCACCCTGGGAAAGCAAACAAGGTGGCACATGCATTAAGTCTACAAGACCATGCTAGTTTATCCATGATGAGGATCACAAAAGATCCAATATTTATGGATTTACAAAGGATGGATCCTGGAATTATAATGGAAGGGGGAAAATTGTATCTTTCTCAAATGAATGTTCAACCATCTATACATATGAAGATTCAAGAGGCGCATAAAGAAGATGTAGAGTTACAAAAGAAGGTGGGAATTATTCTTGAATTCAACCTTGATTGTGATGGGATAATAAAGTTCGGGAATCGGGTTTGTGTTTCTCCCATCCCAGAATTAAAGAAGGAGCTGCTGGATGAGGCTCATAGTTCTTCATTCTCTATTCATCCTGGAAGCACGAAGATGTATAGGGACCTAAAAGAGTACTTCTGGTGGGATGACATGAAAAGAGATTTTGCGGAATATGTCTCTAGATGCTTGCTTTTTCAGCAAGTTAAAGATGAGAGACAGATGTCTAAGGGGATGTTACAACCATTACCCATACCCGAATGGAAATGGGAAAACATCACTATGGACATTGTCACAGGACTTCTTAAAACATCCAAAGGAAATACTACTATCTGGGTCATAGTTGATCGTCTTACAAAGTCTGCACACTTCATCGCTATTAGAGAGGATTTCTCTCTAGATCAGCATTCCAGGATATATGAAAAGGAAGTAGTAAGATTGCATGGAGTACCACTTTCCATTATATCTGATCGGGATCTGAGATTTACCTCGATGTTTTGGTGAATTCTTTAGCATACTCCGGATGTAGAGTTGAGTTTCTGCACTGCTTATCATCCTCACACAGACGGTCAGTCTGAGAGGACAATTCAAACTCTAGAATATATGTTGAGAGCTTTCTCTATGGATTTCAAAGGTGGTTGGGATCAACACCTACCTTTGGTGGAATTTTCTTATAATAATAGATTTCACTCCAGTAATCAGATGACTCCTTATGAATCTCTCTATGGAAAGAAATGCAGGACTCCAACTTGCTGGGATGAAGTTGGGCAAAGAAAGCTATTAGGACCTGATCTTGTTAATGAGATGGCAGAAAAGGTCAGATCTATTCAACAACACATAAGAGCATCTCAGAGTCGACAAAAAAGTTATTCCAACAACCGAAGAAAAGACCTAGAGTTTGATGTGCGTGATAAAGTGTTCTTATGAATATCTCCCTGGAAGAGGGTAATGAGATTTGGAAAGAAGGGAAAGTTGAGCCCTAGATATATCGGTCATTTCAAAATACTGGATTGTGTTGGGAAGGTAGCTTACCGATTTGTGCTTCCACAAAATCTCACCCAAGTTCATGATGTGTTCTATGTATCTCTCCTGAGAAAGTACATACCTGATCCTTCACTTGTACTCAGCTCAGAAGTTGTACCATAGGAGAAAGATCTTTCTTATGGAGAACAGCCAATAGAGATTTTGGATCGTAGACAAAAAGTCCTACGGAACAAGACCACTCGCTTGGTGAAAGTTTTATGGAGGAACCACCAATTAGAAGAAGCTACATGGGAGCTTTAGGAGATGATGAGGGAGAGGTATCCTCATCTATTTGTTACAATGTGACGAATTTCGAGGGCGAAATTCATTTTAAGGGGGTAGAATGTAACACCTGATACTTTTATGATAAATATTTTGTTTTTATGTTATATAAACCATCAAAGTAATCTTTCACTACACACAACACTATCTTGGCTTGCTTTACACGCAATCGCGGCCTTCCCTGATAGCTTGCGTCGTACGCAATACCGAGTTTCACTAAACAACGATATTCTATTAAAATATTATTAAAATTAGATGTTATGAATAGTAATAACCACTTTTTGAAATTTTTTAAATTTAATCTTTCAAAAGGGACTTCATTTTTGAATTCGGAATATTGAAATTATCCTGGGGTGAAATTTTGGTATTTTTCTGAAAACATTCAATTTTTTATGAATAGTGAAAACACTGGGTTACTATTTAAAAACCGACTTTTTATTTAAATAATTATTTATTTTATGTAAATTTATTTCAGGTAAAAATTGATAGATAATACCTATATAAGTTCAATTCAATTCATTGGAGTCATTTTAAAATAATTTTAGATATATAAAAAGTTTATTTAACTTTTCACCGTCTTTTACCCATCTCTTAGGAGAATTTGCAAATTTACATAAAACATAATTTTACCGCTTCTGTGAGTGTAATTTCGAAATTACGAGAGACATGGTTAATATCAAGGACTAAAATGTGGTTAAATTAGAGGAAAATAATTTTTGGTGTATAGTAACTTTTTACTTTTTTTACCACGGTTAAAAGTAAATAGGGTAATTAAGGGTAAAAATGTTGTTATTATTACCCTAAAATATGTCCTAATTATATTTTATAAGTGTAATTAGACCAAAAACAACCTTAGGAATAAAATATGACCATTTAGGCCCACCTGGATTAGATTAGGACATTTATTATTAATTTATTTAAAGAAGGGTTAAAATAGTTAAAATCAATGATTAATAACTAAATCATTTTTAATAAAGGGTTATACATACGATAAATTCTACTATAAATATTAGTTATAAATATAAAATAATTTTATAAATAATGGTATTTTATTTTTAATTTTAATACATTAAATAATTTAATTTATTTATAACACAATGATGATGCAGTAATTATCTTATTAATGAAATATTGGCATAATTAATGTTATAAATACCCAAATAAATGTAATTTGAGACTTTTGATGAATTAAAATACTTTTATCTATTAATATGACATGTTAGTATTGATTTAATTAACTTTATTCTAACTAATCCTTCTGTTATGATTTTCACGAAAATCAATTACCAAATATTGTCAAAATTGACATAAAATAGTTTTTTAAAAAAATATTATATTATTAATTGTTATTTTATTCCGAAAAATATAATCTTCGTCCAAATGATTTATATAAGGTTATATATATTAATAATAAACAACTTGGGGTTCTTTTGGCTTGTTATAGTAAGTTTATTAACCTTATAGTGTAAGAAAACAAGAAGACACGGTAAAAGCTAAATTATCTAACTTAAAGTTAAATCTAAATTATAAGGTTAAAATAGAAGCCTAAAGTTTCCTAAATTATATTGGATGAGATTATTTAGACCCATACCCACCTTATCTTCGAAATAAATCAATTTGGAGCTATTAAAAACTGAATATGACTTTATAATAAAATAATATTTTTAGTTTTTCCTGAGGTGCCCCTCTCCTCCCTTATAAAAGGGCACCTCCTCCCTCTCTTCCTCACACCACTTTGAGCCTTCAAGCTCGGCCACCCCTTCCAAATTCTCTTCTCAACTTCCCTAGAAACATCCAAGAGGTCCTGGTATTCTTTAAAAACCAATTTTAGTGCCCTAATAGAAGGTCTCAAAGAGGCGCTTCAAAGAAGAGGTAATGTCCATTACCGATTCTTTCAACTTTATTTCTTCTTCCACTTCTTCTTATTTAGTTGTTTCATTATGAAGTAATAAAATCAGTATCACTCATGTACTGGTATGTTATTATAATTATTAAACAACCCTATTTCATCATCTATCCATCCTACGGAAAATGAAATCACTGCGTGTGCGTGCGTAGGGAATACCGTCTCCACGCTGTGTTGTAATCTATTTTCCACCACCACCTTACTTGGATGGGTATAATGGATTAAATAATAACTATATATGATTATTTTAAAGTGATATTGATTCTGAAATAGTATACATACACTCCTATACAATTCCACGATCATGGGAACGATATCATCGCTCATGCGTACGTACGGAATACTGTCTCCACGGTGTCTTGCGACTCGTTCTACATGATCATCATTGCATAATGATTATATAAATGAATTGAATGAATTAATATGATATATATTACACTAATAACATTATGGAAATGAGGTATCTATAACCTCAAGTGAAGAATAAGAATTTATTCGACAAAACACGCATAAGAACAAAAAGTAATAAACACCCGAATAACAAGTAGAAATGAAATATTACTAATAAGAAGATAAAATATGGCCATATATGATATCATAACAACGAGTATGATTCTGGAATAAGTCAATAACATTATTTAAATCATTATACAGGAGGTTCGGACACTTACGAAGAAAATCAGACCTAAGGTAAGGGAAAATCTCACAATCTCATTTTCATCCGAGATTATTTATACTTCAGAATTTACTGGGGAATATTTATCATCCACATCCATGTTTCCCAAATATGTAATATTATTTCCATCAACCTACAATTGTTTAAATCCAATTTTACCCTTCGGTGAGTTTTTAGTAAAATTTATGAAAAGAATCTTTTGTCGTTTTTCGTACGAGGTACTTTTTGTCTTTTCTGACATAAGTACGAGAAGAATGTTTTTTTAACTTATATGGAATGACTGTATTTTTAAAACATTATTTCCAAGAATCTTACTTTAAATGTTTTCAGGTTTATTTTTAATCAACTTATTTTATTTTAAAATTGTATGACATGTTATGAAAGGAAAAAAAATTGAAGTAGAAAGGATATTTTACTCAAGAATGGAGTTCAAATGTTTTATCAAAATTATTTTCCATCTAAGATAATATAGGGTTCTGTTTCTATCCCTATTTTTTTACATTGATTTGATTATGTTATGATGGAATTATTTTTATGATGTCCTTTTATATTATATGGATTATGTTATGATGGCATGATGTTTAAGATTCCCATTTTTATTACATGGGTTATGCAATGATGTATGATTTATGATTTTGTGGCACACATAAGAATGGTATCATTATGAGATCGGTGGGACCTATATCTCCATCCAATGCATTGGGTATAGATTTATATCTCATGAGATAGACATGGCTGGAACGGAAAGTTAAACCAGTTCAGTGAAACATGACTGAAATGAGGATTGAACTCGGTTCAGAAATGGACTTTGTCCGCTAAGATAGTCTTGGAAATGAGTCTTGACTAATAAGAAATTATTCTCTATGATTATGTGTTTATTCCACAAAATATCATGTTTTAGGTTATGATTATTGGGATTACATTTCACTACTATGATTTATCCCATGTTATGAAATTATGATTTCTTTTGCAGGTTAAGATTTCCAAAATGTTATGTTCTTATGAATATGATGTGATTGATATTTCTTTAGTTTACCCTTACTGAGCATTTGAGCTCACCCTTTTGTATTTTTTCTTTCCCCCGGTTAAGAAGAAGGTTATTAAGTAGGATATTCCAAAAGGGACTCTAGATATGATGAAATAAATGGGAGACAACATAGATGATTTAGGAACCAGTTGTTTATGTTTTCCAGTTTCTAAAGACACTATACATATACAGTCCTTTCATGGTTTTGTTATATGTTGTAATAAGTGTACTTCAATTTTGATGTATTAGAAATGTATGTAAAGTATGGGTCGTTATAAATACATTGGGAATAAATATATGTCCCACCTATCACTGGTTGTAAAGTGACCATCATTCTTGGTTATTAGATAACAACCATGAAGGTTTATAACATAAACATCATCACATTATTAAAACCACACAAATGTGTTCCACAATATTATAACACATTCATCAAATCACAATATATGAAAATAAGTGGTCTTCATAAACATTCAATCATAACATTACTGATGGAAAAGAAGTGTCCTTCATAAAAAAATATTCTTTTCATCATATACAGAGAACATCTAATGAAAGAATATGGGTGGTATCATTTGACCATATCCCTAGTAAATAATAAGTAACATAAAATAATGTTACCCAATATATAAAATGATTTTGAGATATACCTTGGAATGATTCTTTTGCAAATTAATCTTTCCATTTTAAAATCATTTAATTTTTTTATAAAGTCAAACAATTATCGAGTAAAATATTTTATTTGAGAATATCCTTGTCAAATTATAACAAAATCTTTAAATCATTAATGAGTCATGATAGAAGGAAAAAAATATGTTTCTTATAGGTTAAAAAAATTCTTTATTATTATTTTTGGAAAAGTCACAAAGTACCTAATTGAGAAAATTATTAAAAAAAATTCAAATAGTTTTGTAATAATCCAAATTGGGTAAAAATGATTGTAAAAAACTTTGGATAATAATAAACACATTTTTTAAAAAATAAAAAACAATTATAATTTCCCCTGATCATGCACTCTCTCATATGGCTAAATTAGGTTGGTTATGATACCTCAAAAACACCACCTCATACCTCATAGGATACCAACTAGCAGTAGGGGTGTGATAAGTAGAGTGGGGAGACTATACCCCTAGTTATAGAGTTACAACATAGTGGAATAATCCAATAATATTATATAAAAAATTATAGTGCGAAAATAAGGGAAAAAGTATAATACATCAGAAATAAATCAATAAGATCCAATTGAATAATCCAATAAATAATAAAGTAATAATATAATGACATTATGGATTATAACTAGATATCATTCTTGATGTAATAAAAGTAAAATACTAGCATTCAAAAATAAATATTCAACATCCCCTGGTCTCAAACCCCATTTTGGTCTCATCTCCAATATCCAGTGAATCTAGAAATGTAAATTAATAGAAATTTATTTTCTCCAATCCAACCCTATAACCAAGTAATATCATTAGGTACTATACGGAAGCATGAATAGGTTGTGATTAAAAATCATTAGGTCAACTCCACCATATCCACAAAACTAGTCTCATAGAGAGTGTATGCAATAGTATGATATATAAGTTTATTAATTAATTATGATATTAGTTTAACACCATATAAACCTACTTTAGCACCATGATAGAATATCTCTTAGCTTGTCTCACAATTATGCCAACCATACCCATATAACCATGGTAACATAACTTTACTAGGTGCCATGATGGAGTGTCTCTGAGCATGTCTTACAACCATGATAACCATAACCTTATAAGCAAGGTATAACATAACAATATATATCAAACCATCTATATAATAATTTAATAATTCAATCTAGGATGATCTCTATATAAAATTATTTCTGTTTGTATCTCTAGGCTTACCCTACTATCTAATCTTCTCATCATGTCAACTAGGCCATGCATGTTATATATTCATTTCATCATGGTTCACTAGTCCAGGCCCTCTATATAATCATTATAACTTTTACCCTTGGGACAACATCCTATATATTAATTACAACATTTAATGAAAACACAATCCATGGAAAATGATATCACAATATCTCATCATATGGATCAGTGTTTAATTATAAAAATTACTAGTTAACCTTCCTTTAAATATTACATATATCAATTTTTCATAACCAATAACATGGTAGTTATCTTAATAAAAAATTCAAACTGATGTGAAACTATATCAAGAAAACACCCCCAATCCTTGTCATTCTAAAAAAACTTTATGAAATGAAAAATAATTTATTTTCAAGGGTACTCTAACCTGAAAAATATCCACAAGTTTGGTCAATAACCAATTAGATACAAAGGGACTCCAAGGAATAGTTATGTTCAAACATCAAATTCATTCTGCACATGATATATTGGATCAAATGAATATTTTACATACATCAAAATTACTAATCCTTGGGTTTATGGTTTATAAACCCTAACATTAATCGCAGAACAAACAATGATTCTAATGGAAAACCCCTATGAGGAAGATGGTGTAGATGATAGCATGAATGATCCTCAATCAAAACTGATCAATATCAAAACCAACAACACACTAAGTCAACGTATTAAACTAAATCCTCTAGAGAAACAAGGGAGAGAAGATAAAAATGAACCAAAACTACTTATCATGGATTGATCACATTAGAGCGGTGTCTAAAAGGGTGGTTGGCACTCAAAAATATTTTTAAGGTTTCCCTAGGTTGAGAGGATAATCATGCATGTGGGTTAATGTTAATATAATCCACACAACATAGATTAAAATAGAAGGTTGGGAAATTACAAGTCATGTAATATAGTTACACTTTATCTAATTATTTTTAATTGGATATACCAAAAAAACTCATTAACTCAACTGAACATTAAAATCACCTAAACATTATATGATGTGTAATCCATTTACACGATTTTTATATGTTTTGTAGATAGTTTTTCTTCCCATTTACTTATTAAAACCCTCAAGCCCCCTTGAAGTCTTCTCAACATACCAATATCTCATGGTAAGAATTGTCACATTTATATCGAGACTACATTATTTCAAACCAGCACACATCTATTGATATTAATTCATTTCCCCCCCACATAGGTTCTCCAGTTGGATCCACTGTAGTTTTCAAAAGTCTCCTTGAAACCTAAGAAGCATATTTAAAAAAAACTATCTACCAAGATGAAAACACAAACACCATGGTTTATAAATGAGAAAATATTCAACTGATAAAATTTTAATGAAAAAATTAGAGAGAGGGAAATACACGGAGAAATAAGGGATCTTACAACCTCCCCACCATTTAATAGCTTGTCCTCCACCTTCTTCAAGCATCACTATGGGGTATCATCAAATAAGACTATCCATTATGATTAGATATCAAACTACATCTTCTAGGTCTCCACCTAAACTCTCATATGATGTAACTACACCCAAACTAATGGTATAGTCCTACACCATAGATACATCTCACTACGGTTCATAAACCATATCATATTCTCTTAAATTGATGCATTAACACTAAAAGTGATGTCTACCATATATGTCATGTCAACTACATCGATATGTACCACATATAGGACTAACCAATAAATATCATGAGTCAAATAAAATCATTTCATTACCATATTTAACGGTTCCTAAAATAAATATTTACCCCCAATCTGTAGAAAACATTCCTTTACATATTCTCTTATTACACTACTAATGGTGTTTCCATAGTTAAAACACCATCCAAGCATCCCACATCCAAGCCTAAACTATTTACCAAAAAAAGAAGACAAAAATGAATCTGATGATCTAGTATTAAACCAAACATAATAAATGGTAGATGATACAAGAATCATACCTCTAACAGTAGATGATCATGCATCTACAATAGTAGGAGTAGTCTATATAACATGAATCTAACCATCCCCTCTTACCTGGGCTCCAATATAACTCTGCTAAGCTATACCCTCTTCCGGGCACTATTGTTCCTACGTGGAGGTACCATGTCCCCTGCCTCGACCAGAACGTCTCCGGGAACTCCAGTAATACATCTTCTAAGGTGTAGTTGAGTCCATCCCGGACTTTGGTACCTTTCATATTCCCCTTCCTTTACGTTGTGGCTATATGACCTACAAAATATCTTTAGGTGTCCCAACATGTTGAATGTGTAACACTAAAAAGAAGGATATAGACACTATGGTCGTTTGTGACACATCCCTTCAAACTGATACTATAGTAATGAAACATGGTCCAGAGATTGATAACTACTTCCTTGACAACTAATACTACTATTACCCTAGTGAAAACAATCCTAAAAATTCTTATTTCCACTAGAAGAATAGGAAATATTTTTCTCTATGGAATCATCTTGGCCACTGCTTGGGCCGTCTCACTAATACCCTTATTTAATGAGTGATTGGTTAATCATTTCTACAAAACTACTCATATAAAACATGTTCACCTATGACCTGATCTCATAGATAAGACCATCTTGAAAACATATTTCCCTATAGGTATCATCTGTTATCAAAGATGGAACAGAGCACAAAAAGTTAGTGAAGCATTTAGTGTAGCCTAGTACTGACATTATCTCTTATGTTAGGTTAATGAAATCATGATACTTCTCATCAATAAATGTCTCAATATATAAATTTCCCAAGAACTTTATATCAATTAACTTACAAGATAACTCCCACTTCTACCCTTCTTTCACTATAAAGTTCCAAAAATTCTAGGATGGTCCATGAAGCATATATGAAAAAATATCCATCTTCCACTCTTCATATGCCTGAAGATTCTTAAATATCATATGGCCTAACTCAATCTAGAACTCAGCTTCCTAGAGGCCTCCCTCCCCTATGAACATTGGCTAATGTAGAAAATTAAAATATCTTAACATGTTGCACATTGAAGGAAGATATGGTTCCGCTGTGTTTGGAGAATGCCGATTTCCACTCTCTTGATTCTCAACCCAAAGAAGATGAGTAGGAATTTTATCTACAAGAAAATAACACTCTTTAAAACAATGGTTATATCATGATCAACCTCAAGAGGTGAAAGAGAAAAAAGAACCACTTACTCAGGGTCTCTATGAACATGGAATACAATTTGTTATCATGACGTAGCACATCATTTATTTTATATTATTTTACAGATATCTTGTACCATGGTTAAATATTCAAGTATATATCAGATGAAAAATAAAAATGATGTTATCATATATATTGCATGACAATATATCCTTATGTTACTATTATGATGCAAGCATACTCATCTCGCATTGTACCAGTCCATGAGCATAAATATCAAAAACCAATAACAACATAGAGTAATAACATCACACGACATGTGAATCACCTTTGGTGAAATAATATTATTTCTAACTAGAACACAGTAAAAATAGTATTCCCATCCCCGAGAACTCTGACTTTCCCCCATACATGGGTCATCTACCCTTATGAACACGATCATTACCAAGTCTTGAAGCATCTTTGACCACTTTCTAACATTCTTAAATTGTACATCAATATAAAATAAAAAATTCTACTTTAATACCACTTTTTAACCTACCCTATTCCTAAAATATCACATTTGTACAAAATAGGTTGGTTATGAGACATCAAGATTGCATCCTCATATCGAATATACTTCTTACTAGTAGTAGGGGTGTGGTATGTTTAGTGGGAAGACTGTATCCCCTCGTTACAATGTTATAAAATAGTTGAATAATTCAATAACAATATATAAAATATCAATGTGTGTAAATAATGGAAACAATATAATACAACGGAAACCAATCAGTAAGAGACAAATGAAAGATCCAAAAAATAATAAAATAATAATCTAATGACATTATGGAACCTAATGAGATGTCATTCTAGTTTTAATACATATAAAATACAAGTTGACTCAAATAAAGACTCAACATCCCTTAGTCTCGAACCCCATGTCAGTCCCATTTACAAACACCAATCTATCTAACAAAGACATTCAACATAAAGGTCACATGCCTTTTTTCTAACCTAAATCCATGTAATATACTTAGGTACCATGCTGTGGGCTGAATAGTGTATGAGTAAAACTCGGTAGGTTGAAACCACCATTTCTAAAAACCAATCTAATAGAAAGAGTATTAAATAATACAATAAATACTTGTATTAATTAATTAGGAAATAAAATTCATACCACATAATCCTAATTTGATGGAATACTGGAACATATATGATTATCTCAACCAACCAAGCCAACCATTACATAAAATAATGGTATCATAACCTACCTCAGCACTGTGATAGAATATCTCTAATCATGTCTTACAACCATGCCAATCATAACCTTATAACCATGGAATAACACAAAAAATTGGGTCAAACCTACCATATAATCATTTTATAATTTAATTTGAGTTGATCCATATATATATGAATTTCTTCACGTGTCACTAGGTCAATCCTAAAATATAAGAATTTCAGTATGTCAATTGGTACATTCCCTCTACATCATCGTTTCAGCTTATGTTAGAGGGAAAATCCCAATATATAAGAAATATAGTATTTATCATAAGGTTAACCCTATTGTATAATAATTACAACGTTTAATCACAAAAAAAACATAGCAACAATGATATCACAATATCACTTAAAATTTATCAATGGTTAATTATAAAAATTTATATTAAACATTCTTTTACATATATTATATATTAATCAATCATAACCAATAACAGTCCTGATACCTCAATAAACCATCCCAATCTAGGAGAAAATATATCAAGAAAAAACTCATAATCCATGTCTTTATAAACACACATTAAACCATTAAATAATCATCCATTTTTAAGTGTTTTCTCTGCTAAATGGTGCACATAAGATAGGTCAATAACCAATTGAATCCAAAAGGACTCCATGGAAAGATTCAAACCATTCATTTAATTGATTCAGTGCATGATATATTTGCACAATTATAATAATTCCCATACTTGAAAATTATCAAACCATGGGATTTAGGATTAGACCCCAAACCTTTTGCTTCTAATCAATCAATATTTCCAATGTAAAAGGCCCAAGAGAAAAAAGGTTCAGCTGACTTGAAGAAGGATTCTTGATCAAAACTAATCAATAACAAAAACAAGAATCCACATGGTCAAGATATTACACCACAACATCTATAGAAACATGGGATCAAAGAGAATAATATACCAAAAACACATACCAATGATTGATCACATGTGTGAGACATCTAAAAGAGAGGATGGAGCTCTAAAATTTCATAGAGGGTTTCTATAGGTCGAGAGGAGAAGTCTATATGTGGGTGAATTATAAAATCATCCACACAACATACATTAAAACAATGGGTTGGGGAATTACATGGCTTGTAATATGGTTACGAACCATGTCATTATTTTTAATGGGATATGACTAGAAACCCATCTACTCGGATAAATATTTAAATTACTCAAACATTTCACAACATGTATTCTATTTAAATGAAATTTAAATGTTCGGATGATGATTTTGAATCCCATTTTATTATTAAACAACCATAACCCCCTTTAAATCTTCCCAACAAACAAAGATCCAATGTTAAAACTTGAACCATTTGTACCCAGACACCATTATTTAAAACAAGAACAAATATCTGGTAATTCTTTAATTTTCCCCAATAAAGTCCTTCCACATATATCCTCTTCTGTTTTATCAAGTTTCCTTGTAACCCAAGACTTAGTTTATTCAAATAACTAGTAAACCATTATGAAAAAAATAAACCAAGGTTAAGAGATATGGTAAAATAAACTATGGGAATTTTAATGAAAAACATAGAGATATAGAACTACCTAGAAAAATACTAGATCATACAACATGTAAATGGAAGGAAAATATTCCCTAGAGGATAATTAAATATATACAATCAATAATAATGATGTGATTGTAAAGAAAAACCCTACATCTTTGGTATCATTTGAATCGCAAACCTTGTGAATGAAGAAAACTTATATGGATATATAAATACAAAAAAATAGGATATGAATCATAAAATACATTCATGGGTTGTATATACACTACTCAAAAGAAACAATTGGTTTTTAGGGAATTTTTCTTAGAGAGTTAAAAGTGAGACAAAAATATATAACCTTAGGTCTGACTTCCGTTGAATGTTCTTTAACAGCCTGTATAATAAATTTAAATTTATTTTAAATATATAATATAAAAATTTACATGATTATTATATCATATATATTAATTATAAATATATATATTAATCCATAATGATTGATATAGAAAACGAATTACACTGTTCTTGGAGATGGTAGGTCGTACATATGCATGAAAGTTGTGTGCACTTTTATGATGGGTGGAATAAAAGAATGTTAAATAATAATTAATATTTATAGAATCATTGATAGAACATGTATATCAAATATATTTATCATATCCATCCCCCTTACCATCCAATTAAAATTAGAAATGAAAAAAAATTATATCACTTTTTTGAGGTGGTAGTCCAAACATACACATAAGTAATGTTATCATTTTCCAATGGTTTGAAAGGTAAGAAGGTAGATATGATATTATAATTTAAAAATTATAATTATTTTTTAAATACTATATTTAAATATTAAACCCATCATATTTCCCATCCATAAAATATGGTGATGAAAATTTAATTGTATCTCTACATGGAGACGGTAAGTTGTACACACGCATGAGTGATACCTTCAATTCATGTTTGATTAGAAAGATGATTTATAATGGTTCTTGCTTAATCATAATAAAATTTAAGAATATTTAGGATAATTTAATTATTATATTTGTAATAAAGACCATATATTTTGATGAGGTAAAGATTATTAGAAAAAGAAAGTTATCAGTTTGGTTGATTACCACTTCTTTGAGATGTCTCCCTTAAATATCCCTTTAAGGGATCTAGGGTTTGTATTTTGAGTAGAATAGGACCTCTATAATGTTGATAATAAATTTTAGAAGATAATTTTTTAGGTTAAGATCGACTTTTAAGGATCCATGTTGTTTAAATAAGTTAGTGAGGGGGATCTAATTTATAAATGAGTAGAGATTCACTTTTTGAATTTCTTAAAAAAATAAATTATAAGAAGACAATTATAGATCAAAATGCTTCCAAATGGAATATAAATGAATAGGTTAAGAAATTTTAAAAAATAATTTGTCAAATTTGTCTTTATTTAATATTTTTTATTTTTTGAAAATAATTTAATAAAATATTATTACCATATAATGTCATTATAGTCAATTTTGACATGATTTATAACGTCAATAAAACAATTTAAATTAAAGCCAAATATTTTAATAAATCTAAAAAATTCAATTTTAATATATAAAATTAATTTATCACATAAATTATCTCAAATTATAATACTTTTAATCTTTTTAATATTTTTACTTGATTTTTTTCATTATTTTAACATTTGAAGCGTATGTATTCTGTAAGAATTTATGGTAATTATTTATTTCAAAAAAAAATTAAAAAAATACATTATATAAGGGAAATATGTTATTTTTAAAAACTATACCTATAGTCTAACATTCCTTCTGGACAACCCATATTAAACTTTAATTGTTATTACAAACAAGAGTATGACATGTTTGACTTTTCTTGAAATAAAATACTTTAAAGGTCATAATCTCATCAAAATATCTAGAAAAATATAATATAATATAAAATTGGTTGAGTATGGAAGAAATTAACTCATTAGAAAAAATTAGCTATGTTTTTTGGTTATTTAATAGTCCTTATCATTTAACCTTACACCTGATTTACCGGATTTTACCTTAATGTGACAATAAAATTACTATAATTACTATTCATAATGAAAAAAGATAAAAGAGACCTATTTTCTGAATTTATTCACATTTATTCCAAATATGGAACCTATTTTTAAATAATATACTCATATAAGTGAATTATTTTAATTTAAAATTAATCCAGCAAAATGCAATAAAAATGTGATCTCTTGAAAAATGAATTTTTAAACACAAAGATGTACATATACAAAAAGAATATATAAATATGATCAACATTTAATTAATTAAAATATATATTAATAAAGAGCAATTATGTTACCTTGATATCATTTTCAAATCATAAACGTGCTTTTTGGTATAAATAGAAATATTATTTTAAGAAAAATATTTTCATTGTTCACTGAAAAATTAATATTTTCAAAAAATTAGCAAAAAACAACCTAATATAATTTTTAAATTATCATTTAAAAAATGAATTTAATTTTTTAAAATAAATTTTCCAATTATTTTAGAAAATTATTAAAATATTCACTCAAGAGAAAAAACCATTTTTGGAGAAAACTTATTTTTGAAAAATAAAATGACTTATAAAAAATGAATGATTATTTACTAAGAATTTATCAGTTAATATATATTCATTGGAAATATATATATTTAATTATTTAAATATTCATATTCATACTAACTAAATTAATGGGTAGGTAATAATTGTCACATTATATAATAATATTTTAATAGTGTATTCATGTTCGTTTAAACTCGGTGTTGCGTGTAATGCAAGACATAAAATAAATAAAATTACTTAAAGATAAATATTTTCTAAAATTTTAGGGTGTTACACATATTTTCCATGATATCCATTAAAATTGTTTTCTCAAAATTTTTAGAAAATTTATGGCATGAAAAATAATAAAATTTCAATTCAAATATATGGAAAAATTTAAGAAAACCCTTTATTCCAATCCCAATACTCATGGAAAATAACTTATAGACCCTTCCAAACATTTTACATATTTAAAATTAAATTTATTATGATTATAAATTGTATAATAACATTTTACATTTTTTTAACGGATAATTAAAAGAAATAACTACCTCGAATGACAAGGAAACCAATCATTATTAATGGTCAAAGGGAATCTAAGAAAAACCTCATCCTATCCAATCCTTAATTGACCAAATCCCCTTTATTAGTCAAACCAAAACCCTAAATATCTCATTAATAGTTATTGGGTTATTTATACCATGAAAAATAAAATGGGAAATGAATTGAAATATTTGAAAGGGTTAAAGAGGATAAAAGGATAACAAGTACCATATAAATATATAAAAATGGATTAAATGAGCCAAAATAAATAGGAATGGTGGTTGGAGATCTCCATTGAGACCCCAAGATTTGGATATATTATTGTTAGAGTGGAGTTGTGAGTGTTGTTTAAAAATCCAGATTATAGGAGGGTAAATTAATGAAATTTTATAGCATACGCAGACCTTATGGTTCGGCCACGTGGTTTTATAAACCATAGGCTAATCATGCGACATTCCATAGATGAAAAAAATACACATGCATATATTGACTCTATGTTTTTCCTAACTATTTTCCAATAGTTAATATTAGATTTACGGGAAAAATAGGCCTCATGATTCCTAGAGAATGTTACATGGTTTTGTAAACATTTCTCATATAGTTCCAAATCACAATAGAAAATTGTACACCCATCACACTTGGTTTCTTCAAGGATTCTACTAACCATGACCCAAGCTTTATACCACCCATAAAACCTATATTTTCATAAATTTATAATATTAAACTGATAATTTCACTATTAATCATATATTCAAATAAAACAATTGACTATAGTAACAAAGTTGTTACAATTTAAATTATATATTACTCATATTGTTGGTTACATGGTATGTGGTGATACCCCATCCATAAATAGTTAATCAATGTTTCCAACTCATACAAATGGTCTGGTACAATGATTCATTATTCACCATAAGTCCAACATAATATTTTATTCTCAATAATTTTTTAAATTTTGTGATATTGGTATATCATCCACTTATGATTTCATATTATTGGATCATCATCTACTTAGGTGAGTTGTTTTAGTATTTCACCATCTACTAGGGGACATGTTTTGATGGTATACCGTTCACTTATAATTCAATGTGGGTTGTATATTGACCACTTCATATATCACATTGATGGAATATCATCCACCTAGAAGATCGTAATAGTGGTTCCTGGTCAACCTAAGGCAGTTTTAGTGGTGGTGTATCATCCCCTTGGAAATCGAGTTGGTGGTATATTTTCCACCCAAGAGTTTTTTTATTTTTTTCTATAATGCCCTCACCCCAAAATCCCATAGCTGATTCAATATTTTCATAAATTGTAATGATTATAAAGAACCAAATCCCATAGGATAGATTAGTTTAGTAGTCTTAAAAAATATATTACATACCTGAACATTAAATTATATTTCAAAACATAAAATACAACATAGATAATGCTTTGAGAACTCCATCGTTCTCCTAGATTAACCCTGTATATCAGTCATAATACACATCTTGTAATCGTGGGAAAATATAAATAATAAAGGGGAGAGATCAGATGCTCAATATGGGTAAATAATATAGCTTAAGCTTCCATAAATAAGAATAAACATATAAGTCCTGTATAAAACCAAAACACAGTCCTTCTAAACATAATATTTGAAATAATATGGCCAGATTAAATCAAATAATTAGATTTAAACTTTCCCATGGGTAGTATACTTGTCAAAAAATAACATGTAATAAAAATAAATATTCTCATAATGAGGGAATTCATAGTGTTAGAAATTCGTACTATCAAGATATATACTCAATATAGCTACTGCCAAGATCTATCCTCGTGAAAGTTTATGTTTGTGGGTAGAAACCCAACTGATTTGTGTCAAGAATTATCCTACTGTCAATCGTAAAATTCTTGGAAAACAAATTTGAATGGTTTTTCTCCAAGTAATTTAATCTCATGAGACCTACCGATGCATCGAGCGGCTATAGTGGGACCCACCCATCACTTATTAAGTCCAATAAATTCTTTATATGAAAATGGTGAAACATAAACATTATAAACATTCATATTAAAAACTAGTATATGAAATATCAATACTTTACCCATAAACCAATAATGGTATCAACATAGAATATCCACAATCAAACTAATCTTTAACCATTCAATAAAATATGGTAAATGATATCATAAGATATTAACCCACATTAAGAATAATATTTGACAAAGGATGTTGATAGAGATGAAAATACTCTATTCAAATCATTAAAAATATCTAGAGAAAAATACCCCCTTTTATTTCAAATAATTTTATTCATTGGTCATACACTTATAAAATAAGACATTTAAAATGATAAATTTGAATCAAAGAGTCCCATACCACTTTAAATCTTTTGAAAGTAATTAACATATTAAAATATTATTTCTTATATAAATAAATACAGAAAACCATTTTCAAAATAGGTACATTATTGAGAAGGATTTAGAAGAATAAATCTTTACCACATTTAAATTGATGTTTTAGTTAAATTGTCCATTTAATAAAACCTAAAAATATTCCTTTTGAAAACATATTTATTAAATTAAAAATAAACCTTAAATGTTCTTTATAATACTTTATATAAAAATAAATAAACATATATGATAGTACAAGAATATTGAAATGGAGAGAGGATTAATTCATTAAACATCCAAATCATCCCATACCATATTAAACATTTTAATAATAATACCAATATCTTTAGATTAATATTTAAATAAACAGAATATAAAAGTATTCATGATATTAAATATAATAGGGGTAGTACATAAACCCCACATAAAAACATGTGGTGAACATGACTTATATTTCCTACAAATTAATAATGAGATAGAATTCCATTACATTAGATCTGATACTCTCTTTAATTTTCCAAAAATCATCTATAATAGTTTTAAACAATTTATTAACTTATACCAAAATCATAATAATATTTATGATATCATATATGATTCATTTATGAAATTATATTACCTGTTTATCAACTATTACAATTTAAAGCAATGTTTTGGGTAATAACTACTTTGTTTATCGTACATTTTTTTACATCTTATTCTTGATATTATTACTTCGATCATGATTTAAAAATATAAATAATGTAAAAAATAATTTAAATATCATATATATCAATTATATAAATATATATAACAGATAGATATATGTAATTCAATGCACCATTCATGGAGTTGGTAGGTCATACATATGCATTAATGATGATTCTGTTTTCTTATTGTACTAAATAGAAGAAAGTAAATGACATGTATGTGTGTGTATATTACTAATTTAGACTTATTATGTAATATATTTTATAATTATTTATTATATATATTATTATAATCATTCTTGAATTGTTATAATGGAAGATGAATCTCATCGCGTCATGGAGATAGTATGTCGTACGTATGCACGAGCTATAGTATCATTCCCTTAAAAGTTAAACGGTCTGGAATTTGATGGTATATTAATTATAAATAATCTTTATCATTTCATATTTATTATTTAAATCCTTTATATTCATCGTTATACCCATCAAAATAATTTATAGACGAAATCTATTCTACACCACAGCGTGGAGATAGTAAGTCGTCAGTACGCACGCATGGTGATATTGTTTTTCGTAGGATGGGTAAAACCATGAATATTTCATTCTCATTAAAATAATAAATTTTCCGAATATATTAGATGAAATATTGATTATTTTAGCATGGAAACAACCTAGTAAAAGGAGTTATAAGAAGAAAAGAACTTTGAATAGTTTGGAAAAAAAATTACCTCCTTTTGAGTGTCTCTATTTGATTTTCACAAAAGAAATCCTTTGGTTGTCTTTCATCCCAAATTATGTCCTCCGTGATAAAGTAAGGGAAGTTGGAAGGATAAATGGGTGATTTTTTTTAACCAATGTTCTTTATAGGTGTGATTAAAAGAGGATAGGTTATCTTTTGTATGAGAGGGGAGGGGCACTTTTGGAAACTCCAAAACTACTAATTTATTCAAAATTGATTTTCGATTTAAAATAGATCCAAAGTGAGATATTTAGAGGTTAATATTATTATGGGTCTAAAAACTCTCAAAAAATGAATTTTATCCATGTTTAGGTCACAAAATTAACATTATCTTTTGGTTTTAACCCTTAGTTAAACAATTTGACTCTTACTCTCATAAATTGTCTTTTTACACTATATGGTTAATATAGTTACCATAAAATTATAAAAGAACCACAATTGGATAATTTATGACATATTTAAAGTTACTATATATATTTTTCTAAAATATATATTTCTATGAATTTTTATCATTAATAAAATGTTATTTTTTTTAAAATCTGATTTATGTTACTTTTTACACTATTTATTATTTGACGTTTTATAAAATCATAAGAACTTGGTTCCTTATGAAAACCAAAATTAAATAATCCATAATATTTCAATGTCACCCATAAAATTTATGGATGTCATCCAATATTTCAAATGTTTTTTATTAAAATGTTATTCATATCATTTATTTGATTCTTCCTTTAATAAATCAATGGCTGCATAGTCATTATATCGAAATTTAATTTAATTATTTAATGTTTAAAATTTATAAATAAATTATCATGATTTAGATAAACATATTATATTTATAATTAATATTTATAGTCAAATTTATCTTATGTATAACACTATATTATAAATTATTTATATATTAAAATTTTGAGAATGACATTTTTAACTTATCATTAAATAAAATATAATAAATCTATTATTCTTACCCAAGTGGCTTAAAAAGATCATAATTTCAACCTAAGGAATATTTTGGTCAAGAACCACTTATAAAAGGAAATCATGAAACGTTTTAGGATAACTATTAATTATTAAAATATTATTTTTACCTTTAAATACCAGATTTACCATTTGCTGTGGTAAATAAATAAAAAATGAAGAAAGTTACTATTCACTAAAAAATTAAGTAGATCATATTAGATCAAAAAATTCATACTAATTTCAACCACTTATTTACTTTTTTATAAATTACATTCATAGAATTTTTTAAATTACATTTAATGTTAATCCCGTAAATGTGGATAGAAGGCGAGGAAAAGAGACGTTCAAAATTTCAATAAATTTTTTTATTTAATTCTATAATATAAATGATTCCAATGAACTAAATTGAATTAATATATGTATAATGTTTCTATAGTGACTTTAAAATAAATTTAATCTAAATATAATAATTTAAATAAAGTCTCAGTTTTTAACAACAATGTGGTATTTTTCAATATTAATAAAAAATTGAGTCTTCCCAAAAAAAATACCAAAAATTCTCCCTAAGATAATTTTGATATTCTGAATTCAAAAAAAATTATATTTTAAAATTTTCAATTTATAATAGATTCTAAATATAATTTTATTATTGTTAAAAAAGGACATGAAAGGTTGTTCCTTTAAGAAAATAGAATATCTAAACATATTACTATTTTACATAAACATAAACATTTCATTATAAATATGTTTTATTTATGTGAGAAAATTATAAATAATAAGAATTATTTATTTATTAATATTTATATTACCATATTTAATTGATAATTTATAAATATATCCTTTAAATAAATATAATACTAATTTTTTTCTTCACAAAAACTCAATGTTGTGTGCAATGCCAGCCATGTGGTTGTTTTGTGAAATACAAGATATTGAATTTCATTAAGAAGATAACATACTATGAAATATATGGGTTTTACATTATCCCCTCCTTTAATAAATTTAATACTCATAATTTCCAATTTCACTTCAAAAATAAAAGTTTGATACAAGAAAATACATTTGTGGGAAACCCACGTCGAAAATAGGGTTAATAAAAATATATACATAATAAGAGGGAATGGGAAATGAAAAAAATACCACTAAATAAAGAGTTTTAATAAGATATCATTAGTCACAATTAGGTATATATACATAGTGGTAAAATGTAAATATTTTTAGCGAGTGATTGAGGTCATCAATCACCAACAAGTAAATGATAAAATGAAATTTGAGGACCTCAAAGTCAAAAGATCTATGATTATTTAAAATACTATATGTTCAACAAAAAACTAAGGCATTAAGATAACACATTTTAGATACTTTTTCGTAGGGTTTTGGTATTATTTTACAATCCAAATAAGAACTCTAGAAAATGTACTTCATTTCATCTCATGTATTTATATTATCATTTGGTTGTGCTTTGATATACATTCACTTCATTTCTTCACATAAATATAGACATCCAATATGATTCTTTTTGTTTGAATAAATTTTAACAAATCATATGGTCCATAAGTATTTCATTCAGTTATTATAATTTTTCTAAAACCAAAAAGAAAAGTACATAATATTAAATAAATCACACTGAAACCCCAAACAATAATATCTGATGTTCAGCTTATCCCATTCCAGCCTTAAGACATTTCTAAAATACCTCTATCCAAATTAATATTCAAAAATGTCTCTAAATTTCCAAAATCAATTGTAACATTAGATTTTTGTCAAACAAAAAAATTTATCTCTTATTGACACACACCAAGTATTTTATTAGCATAAAAATCATGTTGAAAACGTCCATGCCTCCAAATATATAAAGAAAAATTACTACAGTACAATCCCTATATATATCATGATTCTTATAACAGAGAAACATTGATGAAATAATTCATGAATCAAAATACACCTGAACTTCAATAATTCTTCTTTGTTCAGAACCATTAACTACACTTTATCATATTATTCCTTAATACCTCCTTGATTTCATTTTCTTTTTGTATTCTCTTCATAATTAATAGAATAACCACTACTTTTATAACCATGTTGATTCTAACCATTGGCCAAAACTCAAAGCACAAATTGAGAAACATTAATCATTGTAATATATTCATGAAGAATCATTAATAGGACATCAAAATGATGTCATATTATTCTCAATCCATTATTCTATAGGATTAACCTAGTTTATTTATTATAAAATATAAAAGGTGATATCTTATACATAGACTTATCCTCAATGTCATTTAAATGATTTTGTTTTCTGATATTTTATTTCTATATCAATTTTTCAATGATGATGCAAAAAATCCTATGATGCCTTTTGTAACGCCCTATCCCCAGAAGCCCGAAGCTAGTGCATTATTTTAATTCATTGGCATGATTATACTAAATCAAATCCTAAAGGATTGATCAGTTTATTATTCTTCGAAAATAGATTAAATACACTAAATTTACATTGAAATTCAAAACATAAAATACAACATACATAATACTTTGAGAATGTCATTATTCTTCTAGATTAACCCAATATATCTATCATAATACATATCTTGGAATCATTGGAAAATAAAACATAATAAAGGCAGATCTCTGATGCTCAGTAAGGGTGAATAATACGGTGGAAGCTTCCATAAGTAAGCATAAACTTTTAATTCCATTACAAAATGAAACACAATACTTTTAAAAATAATAATGGGCATAATATAGTAATAACAAATATAATAATTCAATTTAAACATTCATATGGATATTATACTAGTCGAATAATCACGAGTTATATCAATAATAATCTCATAATATGGGAATACATAATGTTGTACATCTACACTATCAAGATATATCCTCAACATTTCTACTATCAAGATCTATCCTCGTGATAGTTTATGTTTCTGGGTAGAATCTCATCTAATTTTTGTCAAGATCTATCCTATTGAGAATGTTAAATTGCTTTTAAAACAAATGTGAAAAGTTTTCAACCATTTATTTCATCTCATGAGACCTATCGATGCATTGAGGGGCTATAGTGGGTCAAACCTATCACTAATAAGTCCAGTATATTCATTATTTTATTATAGTGAAATGTAAACAAAATAATCATTTGTATTAAAAACTAGTATATGAAATATGACTACTTTATCCAAAAGTTGATAATGGTATCTAAATAGCACATCCACAATAAAACTGATCATAAACCATTTAATAAAATATATTAATTGATATCATAAGTGATCAACAACAAATAACCACAAGACCCAAAAAAGCATGTTTACATGAATGAAAATACTCAATTAAAATCATTAAAAATATCCTGAGATAAATACCCCTTTTCCTTAATATAATTTTATTCATAATCCAGAAATTTATAAAACAATACATTTAAAAATATATTTTTTAATCAAACTGTACCATGCAACTTTTAATCTTTTTGAAGTAATTAACATTTTAAAACATTAAATCCCATATAAATAAACACTTAAAACCATTTTGAAATCATAAACATTAATGAGAAATATTTATAAGAATGAATTTTAAATTATTTAAAATTATGTTTTAGTTAAAGAGTACCTTACTTAAAACCCTAAAAATATTCATTTTGAAAACATTGGATTCAAATTCAAAATAGACATAAAATTTTCTATATAATCCTATATATAAATATATATGATAATATCAAGAATATTGAAATGGGGAAATCATTAATTCCCTAAACATTCAAAGGGTCCCATACCACGTTGAAAATTTAAATAATACCAAAATATTAAATTGATTCTTTAAATAACATTAATATAAATGTATTCTTGATATGAATTATAATAGGGGTATTATATACACCACACAAAAGAAATAGGTGGTGAACATGGATCATATCTCATGATATGAAAAGTGACATGGAATTCTCTTAGCTTAGGTCTAATACTCTCTGTATATGTATAAAACGCATGTATAATGTTTTTAAAAAAATTATTAACTTATACCAGAATCATAATAATATATATGATGTCATAGATGATTAATTTATGGCTTTACATTAATTGTTTGATAACAATTCCACGTTAAATAAACATTTCGGGTAATAACTGCTCTGTTTATTGTACATTATTTTTTGACTTGTTATTCTTAATCTTATTATGTAGATCATGATTTAAATAATTCTATAATTTAAAACATTATTTCTATATCATATATATTCGGTATATAAATATATTTAATAGATATACATATGTAATGGAATATACTGTTCATCGAGACGGTATGTCATAGGTACACGTGAAAATTGTTTGCATTTTCTTATCGTACTGAATGGATGTTACTAAATGAAATATATGTATATGTATATATATATATATCTGTGTGTGTGTGTGTATTTTATTAAATTAGAATTATTTTCTAATATATTTCATACTTATTTATTATAAATATTTTCATAATAATTCTTGAATGGTTAATGTGGAGGATGAATCTTATCGCGTCGTGGAGACGATTGATCGTACGTACGCACGAGCAATGATATAATTAAATTAATTGTTAAATGGTATGTAATTGGATGTTATATTAATTATAAAGAATAATATAATTTTATATTTATTATTTAAATCTGTTATATTCATCATGGCACCCATCGAAATAAAGTATAGATGAGAAACATTTTACACCACGGTGTAGAGACAGTAAGTTGTACGTATGTAGGCAAGGTGATATTATTTTATGTAGGATGTGTAAAAGGGGGAATATATTTTTACCATAATCATAAAAACATATAATAATATACTTGATTTTTGATTTCTTTTTAGTATAGAAATAACTTAGGAAAATGAAGTAAAATTAGAAAAGGACATTTAAAGAGTTGGTAAAACAATTACCTATTCTCTGAGTGTCTCCATTTTGATTTTGAAAAATGGAATCCTTAGGTTGTATTTATTCCCAAATTAATTCATCTAAGATAAATTTAGTGAATTTTGTAGGATAAATGGGTATATTTTGGCCAAGTAAAAGGGCTTTAGAGGCGTGAATAAAAGAGAATTATAGGTTCCCTTTTATAAGAGAGGGGAGGGTACTTTTGGATACTCAAAATCTATTAATTTATTATAGATTTATTTTTCAATTTAAAAATAGATAAAAAATGATTCACTTATAATATAAGACTATTATGCATCAAAATCATCTCAAAAAATGAATTTTATACATGTTTTGGTCCCAAAATTAACATTATCTCTTTGTTTTATCTCTTATTTAAACAATTTATCTTTTACCATGACAACTTGTCTTTTTAGACTATATTGTTAATATAGATACTATAAAATTACATACAAACCCCAATTAGATTATTTATGAAATATTATACATTATTATAGTCATTTTTCTAAAAGAAATATTTTTTTAAATTTTTATCATTTAATAAAATTTTGTTTATTTTAAAATCTCATTTTTGTCAATTTTGACACAATTTATTATTTGGATTTTTTTAAAATAAAAAAAAACTTGAATCCTTCAAAAAAACCACATTAAATAATCCATAATATGTCCATTTCATCAAAAAAATATTTTATGGAATCTTGTATTTCAAATGATATTTAATTTAATATTAGTCATATCATTTATTAGATTCTTCATTTAATAAATCAATTACTCCACCATCATTTTGTCACAATTACATTTAATTATTTAATGTATAAATATTTTAAATAAATTATAATAATGTTGATAAACATTTTATATTTCCAATTAATATTTATATCCAAATTTATCTTATGTATAACTCTATATGAAAAATGATTTAGTTATTAAAAGTTCGAGTATGATATTTTTAACTTATCGTTAAATAAAATCTAATAAATGTCTTATTCTTAACCAATTGAAAACAAAGATAACAATTTTTACCAAATGATGATTTTGGTCGGAAAAAAAATTCCAATGAAATTAGAACAAGTGTTAGGGTAATTTTTAAATATTATAATGTTAATTTTAACTATAATTACCCGATTTACCCTTAATCGTGTTTAATAAATAAACATTTACTAAAGTCGCAATTAACCAAAAAAGTATGTTGATCCTATTAGATATCAAATTTAATACTAATTACAGCCATTCATATAGGTTTTTAAAAATTCCATTCACCAATGCAGTAAAATTAGGGTTAATTCTAATCCCATAAAATTTGACAGATGGTGGGTAGAAGAGACATTCAAAAGGTCATTAAATTTGTTTTATATAATTATATTATAAAAATGATTCCAATGACCTAAATTAAAATATTATATGTACAATTTTTCTATTCTTAAAGTAAACTAAATTTAATTTAAAATAATTATTGAAATGAAAAAGTCATTTTTTAACAACAATGTAGTTTTTTTACTATTCATCAAAAATTCAAACTTTTCAGAAAAATTACCAAAATTCACTCTAATATAATTTTGATATTTTGAATTCCCAAATTATTTTTTGTTTGAAATATTAAATTTCTATGAGTCTATGTAATTAATTATATTATTTTTAACAAAAGGACATACAAAGTAGTTCCTTTAATAAAATAGTATTTCTAAACATATAACTATTTACTAAAACTGATACATTTCCTTATAAATATGTTTTATTTATGTGAAAAAATAAAAAATGACATTTAAACTTTATTTACTAGTATTCATATTACTATGTTTAAGGGATAATATATAAATATATTGTTTAAGTATTTATAGTACTGAAGTTTCTTTTAGAGAGAGACAGTGTTATGTTGAACGAAATCCAAGTTGGTGTTGTGTGAAATACAAGCTATGGAGTTTATTTAAAAATATAATATACTTTGAAATCTTGGGTTATAACATGTATCATTAAATGTTTATGATTTTATCAGTGGTATATCATATTCTAGAGATATGAAACATAAGTTGATCATCCATGTAATCATTGGTATTGGTGGTGGAGCATCAACCTCATAATGGTGATGCCTCATTTACTAGGGGAAGTATCGCTCTACATTGATATTAGATTACTGATGGATCATTCACTTGTATGTATTGTGTCAGTAATTCATAAATCACCATAAATATTTGATGGTGATAACTCTCTATCCTTAATTATTATTATGAGGATTCATATATATTTCATCACCACGGTGTATTCATATTACGGGTATATCATCTATTGTGGGAATTAGATGAGGCAAGTATCGTTACACATGGTTTGGTAAGATCACTCCATGTGGGGATAGGTTTATTTATTTTTCTATATAAATAACATTCCATATCAAGAAAGAACTTTTATTTACAAAAAATGTTTGGGTCATCATTGGTCAAGTATCATTTAGTTGTATTCACATTCTATTCAGCCACCAGGGTACCCGATCCAACTTTATTTTTGATGAACTTGGAAAGGTCAAGGGACCTTCTTCTTCAAATTTCTGAGGTATATTATGTTTTTTAGATTTATAAGATAGGTATGGGTCAAGAATCAAGACTAGTATTATATATCCTATTTACATTGGTTTATTATTTTACAACGTTATATATGATCTACCCAAGAAGAATTATATTATAAAACATTTGAATTTTATGGAATGTACAATTGTTTATTTTGATATGGCATGATATTGTTACTTTCCATTATAACTAATATAGTTATTATTTCTATTATGTATTCTTATTTTGATGATTATTTCATTGATATTGTTTTCTCTATGTCTCGATAGTAATCTATACAAGTTTTTTTGTCTCAAAATCTATTATATATTTACTATCATCACTAATTGGTACTCTTTAGCTTAGAGGGAAGTGTATTTTGGGTGTTTGGTGATCTAATTGGATCATTGTGGAGGTGAAATGAACATGGGTAATTACAATGTGGTATATAAGCCTTTTTTTATTTTATCTTACTTTTTTGGATATGATTAATATTAGATTGGGATTATCAAGTCTTTTAATTAATGTTGTGTCTTGGAGTTATTGACCAACATATGAGAGAAATAGATGTTACTTGGGTAAGTAAAATTATTCTTGGTATTATCTTTTATTTTTTGGTTATTTTGAAAAATATTGAGTACTTTTATATTACTTTATGGTTTATGATTATTTAAACATAGCCTTAGGGGGAAATAGAACATGTTTTTAGGAATCATCATAATAATATATATAAAAAATGATATTTATGTACTTACCTATGACTGATAATCTATATATTACATTGGTTTGGGTGACATTAAGTGTCAATAAAATCATAAATGTGGTTTTTTATATAACATCCTTCTGTCACTCTACCTGATTGTCCCAATGATTACATATTTTTATTTATTTATTATCACTCTTATATGACCTTATATAAGATTATACCTAGACTGAGAGTGGGGAGGCTAGGCTAGAATCAAGCCTAACATTATATGAAACTTTTATTTTAGGGAATGTATTTAGGTTATAGTTGTGTGTGGCTATTTTTATTCATCCGAAATTATTATTTATACACCAGTGATATGTTGTTATATTTTTTTTTCATAGTATTACAGTGACTTAGAACCATGAAACCCCTGGTTTAGTGCTAGTTTGGTGAGTATGAGAATGTCCCACTAGTAGTGGTTCCAAAGTCATTTGTCGTGAATATCCTCCTATTGATCAGAAACATAGATATAGTTTTCTTCAATCTATATATACCATGGGGCATGGGGAACTCAGAGTTATTCCAACCATGTATGATCTGAATTGTGAATTATATTTGTAGCATCCACCAACCTTTTTGGGTGATAGTGGGACCTATAATATCAACTGCTATAAAAAAATTATACTGACTATATTTGATCATCCTGAGAAATCTCTTGATAGGTGACTAGTGTGCAAGCTCCATGGAACAATGAAGAACTGCAGGGAACATCCGATCTTAACATACTTGTATATCAGGACAAACATGATGAACATTCAGTATCATTTCCTTGAGAAATTCTTTCCAATTTTTATTTATGAAGATAGAGCTAGTGAGTTTATGAATATTATATATAAGGGAATTTTTATTCTTTATTATTCCAGTTTATTTTTTTAACCTGCAATGATTTTCTCTTAATGGGTGATGAGATTTCAAGTTTTGGGTGTTGTCAAGATAGATTGAGGAATTTTATATAGTCATAAAGGAATATATTATGATATAAATCTCTATTTAATTTTTGAGTAAAGTCATGAATAACAAGGAGAAAAATAAGATAGTTATATAGTTTGTGAAATATACTTATATGTTGAGCCTAGGAGTGGGTTTTATTATAGTATTAAATGGACTTTTTAGTTTTTTGGCCAGGGAAAAATAGGAAGAGTATCCTAGATATGTGTTTGTATAATTCATTAAGAATTTTATCCATGGTTAGGTGTTACTAATACATCCAAAAAGACCAATTTATACATTATTTTCATGTAAATATGAATGAGTTATTCTTTTTATAATTTTTGGGAACTTATAGAGATAAAATGACATCACACTATTTCTATCTAGGGAGCATGGATCATATAATACATGGGGTTAAAGTGTAGAGTTAGGAGAATAGAATAATTTTGTAAGTTGTCAATCGATTACTCATTATTTCCATTGTGGTGTTCATGGATTCAAGATTTAGGTATAGAAGTTCCAATATAGATATTTTTCATTGGGAGTCAGAAAATGGGAGCTCAGGGTCAGGGCTCAGATCAGCTTTACACTATCTATAAAACATTCACTAAAAAGTATGGGGATCCTTCTAAAATCCATAGTATCCATCCATCTAAAGAATTATTTTTTATTAAGAGATAAAAAGATAATAGGTTCAAATTAGAGAATGATCATGGGAGCCAAAACATAGGGGGTACAAATTATTAAATCCCAAGAACATCAGGCCAAACCATGTCAACATATTCAAGGGGAATGGAAACAAATATAGAAAAAACATAAAATTATCTCTATGAATTCTCTTAGATTCCACTAAATTTTCATTGCACCAGGTAAGGTATAAACTCACAAGTCTATTATTACTCTTTAATCCTCGATTGAGATAAGTAATAGAACATGGAGTAGTTAAATTTCCTTGGAGTGACTTGAGAATAATGTATTATTCCATTTTAACCTCATCAAGAGTGATATTTATGGAAAGAAAAATCATCAAACCTTAAAATAAATCATTCACCTCCATATGCAGTGAGTCTCTACTTTCATAGAATATAATGAAAGAAATGATTATTGAGACCCTAGAGTCACAAACTGCATTTATTCCTCTCATGTTACTGACATATAAATAACCATGAATGTTGGTATTGAATCCATAAATAAGAAAATTTAAGCAAACCCATCAACCCTGGAATAGAGATCCCTTAATAGAGGGGGGAATCATTATATTATACAAAATCGTCCTTGTAGAAGGGGATAAATCATAGTGATTTAGGAGGGAGCCTAGGTCCCCAACAATTCATTTGGATTGGACATGTATGAATAGATAGTATCTAGTTATAACATTCATATTTCTTTTATTCCTAGAGATCCAGATACTCTGGCAACATGAAGACAACAACATCACTTTCTCATTCCTCTCCAACTCATTTAACCCCACCCAATGAAACCAGATGCAAAGAAAATCAGAAGCATTATGTGGTAGCATAAAATAGAAAATAAGAAGGCTTAAATCACTCCATACACATTTATACCACTCCCTATCAGAAAAATGATCTTAGTAGTTTCCACTATGGGGTGGAGGGAATAGAGACACTTTGAATAAATTTCAACTCATTTCCATCTAATTGCATCATCAATCAATGCATCCTGATTTAAAATTTTCCACACTAAAAATTTGAACATAATTGGTATATCTTTTCACTATATGATATCCCCAAATTTTTTTCCTATAATTAGTATTTAGGTAAATCCGATACATCTAGACCTAGAAGGACCCCGATGATTCCCCATTGAAGACAAGATTATCTGGATCTGATGATAGTTTAATTTCATTGAAAATATCACATTGTTTCTACTTGAGGATGGTTTGGACGAACTATAGATACCTACTTTCATTAGACAATTAAATTTACAAGTGGGACATTTTATGTAACCTTGTGAATAACCCTCCCATTTATCATTATAGAGACTAATACTCATATTTCCAATTATCCATCACGATTGATGTTGGATCTCAGGGATGTGTCTCCATAGAAATTTCCACAGAATATAAACCTACTTCTTCAGTGATCCTTGGTCTTTCTCATATATTACTATTATTGTTTCCCCATATAGGTAAACCCCTTCAAGGACCTCCCAAGCCATTTTTCCTTGAAATCTTCACCTAGATTTCAAAACACTATAAAGGAAAATACCTTTAGTGTCTATAGGTCTAGCTATTATTATATAATACTCCCATGGTATGAATATAATAAAATTGACCCTAGGTTTTCTGTTATTTTAAATGGTTATATCATAGTTTTTCATATTTTCTCATTTTGTTAGTGATCTACAGATTACACTAGAGAACATATATGGGGTGAATTCTATCAATATGCATGTTAGGTTGTTATCAAAAGATATTAATAGGTGTCCTGAGTGCCTTAAAATTATTAATGGGTATAATTTCCACTAGGATTTATCTTCATTGTATATGTATAGTTTTTATATGATCCCCATGATTTATTGGTGAATTCAGTTTCAAGTTTACATCGATTGTCATTACTCACATGTTTCTTCCACATATGTAAAAGGTGATTGTTATACAAATATTTACAAATTGTATTTACTTGTAGTCCCTTTAGGACCCATACATAAATATTTAGAGGATCTCATTCCAAAGTTGTATATTTTTTCATTGAGATATTATAAGAGTGTTAAGAATTATTTCATTCTATAATCAATCAGTTCCAAGGTGTATTTCCTGATGATTTATTTGGATTTCAACACAAATATGAGAACAATTTTATGGAAAATATTCTACCTAGTATGGAGGAAATATCAATTACTATTTATCAAATGAATGTAATTTATCTTTGAGAGCTAAAGGCTCATTTAGTGGATTTATATGAAATGGATTTATTTTCACTACAACATAAATCACCTTTAGAGGTGATTTTTAGAGGCGGTTTTTAAAACCGCCATTAAATCGTTTTTAACGGTTTAGTAGTGGTTTATTCAAAACCACCACTAAACCCCCATTTTTTTACAGTTTCGATGCTTCCCCCTACCACCCAAACCCTACCCCCCCCCCCCCCTGACCCCCCTTCTCCCCCTGACCCCCACGACATCACCTTCTCCCATGACCCCAGCGAGCTCCGACCCCCGTGAGTCCGCCTTCTCCCCTCAACCCCGGCGAGCACCAACCCCTGTTATAACGACCCATACTTTACATACATTGTTAATACTTCAAAATTGAATCACCCTTATAACAACATATGACAAAACCACAAAGGACCGTATAGGTATAGTGTCTTTAGAAACTGGGAAACATAAACAACTGGTTCATAAATCTTCTACAGTGTCTCCCATTTATTTCATCATATCTAGGGTCCCTTTTAGCATATTCTACTTAATATCCATCTTCCTGACCTGGGGAAAAGAAAACATAAAAGGTTGAGCTCAAATGCTCAGCAAGGGAAAATAAATGAAATAAAAATCATATCATATCTTTTTGAAAATCATAACCTACAAAAGAGATCATAATAACTTATCATGGAATAAATCATAGAAGTGAAAATGAGATCCCCATAATCATATCATGAAACTTGAAACTCTGTGGCATGCACACATAATCATGGAAAATCATTTCTTGTTAGTCATGACTCATTGCCAAGACTATATTAGTGGACAAAGTCCCTTTCTGAACCGAGTCACCCTCGTTCCAGTCCTGTTTCACTAAACCGGTATAACCTACCGTTCCATCCATGTCTATCTCATGAGATATAAGATCTTTACCCAATCCATTGGAGGGAGATATAGGTCCCACCCATCTTATAGAGAATCCTTTCTTATGTGTGCCACATAAATCATAAATCATACATCATCGCATAACACATGTAACAAAAATGGGATTCTTGAAACATCATGACATCATAAAACAAATCATATAAGGTAAATGACTTCATAAAAATTATTCCTTCACAACATAATCAAATCAATGTAATAATAGGGATAAAAACAGAACCCTTTACTATCTTATATGGAAAATAATTTTGATAAAACACTTGAACTCCATTCTTGAGGAAAATATCCTTTCTTCTTCAAAAACACTTTTCTTTTCTTAACATGTCATAAAATTATAAACTAAAAGAAGTTGATTATAAATAAACTTGAAAACTTGTAAAGGAATATTATTGGAAATAATGTTTTAAAAATCCATTCATGCCGTAAAAGTTAAAAAAAACATTCATCGTACTTTTGTTGGAAAAGTCAAAAAGTACCTCGTACGAAAAAACGACAAAATATTCCTTTCATATTCATTACTAAAAACTCACCAAAGGGTAAAATTGGATTTAAACTATTATAAGTGGATGGAAACAATATTAAATATTGAGGGAACATGGATGTGGATGATAAAATACACCCCAGTAAATACCAAAGTATAAACAATCTCGGATAAAAATGAGATTGTGATATTTCCCCTTACGTTAGGTCTGATTTGCTTTGTACCTGTCTGAAGCTCCTGTATAATGGTTATATAATGTTATTGACTTATTCCAGAATCATACATATTGATATTATATCATATATGGTCATATTCTTAGCTTCTTGTTAGTAATATTTCATTGTTACTTGTTACTCGGGTCTTTATTGCCTTTTGTTCTTATGCGTGTTTTGCCAAATAAATTCTTATTCTACTTTTAAGGTTATAGATACCTTATATCCAGAATGGTATTAGTGTAACATATATAATATTTATTCATTCAATTCATTTATATAATTACTATGTAATGTTGATCATGTAGATCGAGTCGCATCACATCGTGGAGACGGTATTCCGTACGTACGCACGAGTGATGATATCGTTCCTATGATCGTGGAATTGTATTGAAGTATATATATATTATTTCAGTATCAATATTACTTTATAATAATCATAAATAGTTTCTCATTACACCGTTATACCCATCCTTGTATGGTGGTGGTGGAAAATAGATTACACCACGGCGTGGAGACGGTATGTCGTACATACGCACGTGCGGTGATTTCATTTTTCCGTAGGATGGATAGAAGGTGAATTAGGGTTGTTTCATATTTATAATAACATATCAGTATGTAATTAATACTGATGTTATTACTTTATCATGAAACAACTAAAGAAGAAGAAGTTGAAGAATAAAGAAATTGAAAAGATCGGTAATGGATATTACCTCTTCTTTTAAACGCCTCTTTGAATCCTCCACATAGGGAACTAAGATTGGTCTTTGAAGAAGACCAGGACCTCTAGGATTATTCTAGGGAAGTGGAGAAGGGATTTTTTCAGGGTTTGGCCGAGCTTGAGTGCTCAAATTGGTGTTAGGAGGAGGGGGAGGAGGTCCCCTTTTATAAGGGAGGAGAGGGGCACCTTAGGAATATCTCAAAATATTAATTTATATTAAAGTCAAAATCGGTTTATAATGGTTCCAAAGGGTCTTATTTCGAAGCTAAAGTGGGGATGGGTCGCAATCCTATCAACCAATAGTATTTAGACAAGTTTAGGGTATTATTTTAACCTTATCAATTGGATTTAACTCTAAGTTAAATAATTTAACTTTTACCATGTCTTTTTGTTTTCTTTCACTATATGGTTAATAAACTTACTATAACATGCCAAACGAACCCCAAATTGTTTATTATTAATATATATATCCTTATCTAAGTCATTTAGACGAACCTTAGATTTTTAGGAATAAAATAACAATTGATAATATAATATTTGATTTAAAAACTATTTTGTGTCAATTTTGACACTATTTGATATATGATTTTTTTGAAAGTCATAACAGAATTATATGTTCGAACCAAGTTGATTAAATCAACACTACTCTATCATAGTAACCTAGAAAATTAGTTGAATTCATAAATAGTCTCAAATTACATTTATTTTTGTGTTTATAACATCAATTATGTCAATATTTTATTAATAAGATAATTACTGCATCATCATTGTGTCATAAATAAATTAAATTATTTAATGTCTAAAAATTATAAATAAAATACCATTATGTAGGAAATCCTTTTATCTTTCTAATGAATATTTATAGTCGAATTTATCTTATGTATAACACCATATTAAAAATGATTTACTTATTAAACTTTGATTTTAACTATTTTAACCCTTCTTTAAATAAATTAATAATAAATGTCCTAATCTAACCCAAGTGGGCCTAAATGGTCATATTTTATTCCTAAGTTTGTTTTTGGTCGAATTACACTTATCCAATAGAATTAGGACATGTGTTAGGGTAATAGTAATATCATATTTACCCTTAGTTACCCTATTTACTATTAACCGCGGTAAAAAAAAGTAAAAACTTACTATTCACCAAAAATTATTTTTATCTCATTGAACAACATTTTACTTACTGATATCAACCGTGTCTATCGGATTTTCGAAATTCCATTCACAGAAGCGGTAAAATTAAGTTTTATGCAAAATTCAATTTTTAACCTACCACTTAGTGGTTTCACTATTCATCAAAAATTGAATGTTTTCAGAAAAATACCAAAATTTCACCCTAGGCTAATTTCGGTATTCTGAATCCAAAAATGAAGTCCATTTTGAAAGATAAAATTTATAAAATTTCAAAAAGTGGTTATTACTATTCATAACGGCTAGTTTTAATAATATTTTAATAGCATATCGTTGTTTAGTGAAACTCGGTATTGCGTACGACGCAAGCTATCGGGGAAGGTCGCAATTGCGTGTAAAGTAAGCCAAGAAAGTGTGTAGTGAAAGATTCCTTTGAACAAAATATTACTCATAAAAATCTCGGGTGTTACATTCTACCCCCCTTAAAAAGAATTTCTCCCTCGAAATTCGTCACTTTGTAACAAAGAGATGAGGATACTTCTCCCTCATCATATCCTCAAGCTCCCATGTAGCTTCTTCTAATTGGTGGTTCCTCCATAAAACATTCACCAATCGAGTGGTCTTGTTTCGTAGGAATTTTTCGCTACGATCCATAATCTCTATCGGTTGTTCTTCATAAGAAAGATCTTGCTCCAGCGGTACAACTTCTGAGCTGAGTACATGTGAAGGATCAGATATGTACTTTCTCAGGAGAGATACATGGAACACATCGTGAACTTGAGAGAGATTCGGTGGAAGCGCCAATCGGTAAGCTACCTTTCCAACACGATCCAGTATTTCGAAAGGACCGATATATCTAGGGCTCAACTTCCCCTTCTTTCCAAATCTCATAACCCTCTTCCTGGGAGATATTCGTAAGAACACTTTATCACCCACTTCAAACTCTAGGTCTTTTCTTCGGTTGTCGGCATAACTTTTTTGTCGACTCTGATCTTCTCTTATGTGTTGTTGAATAGATCTGACCTTTTTTTCCATTTCATCAATGAGATCAGGTCCTAATAGCTTTCTTTCCCCAACTTCATCCCAGCAAGTTGGAGTCCTGCATTTCTTTCCATAGAGAGCTTCATAAGGAGCCATCTGAATACTGGAGTGAAAGCTATTATTATAAGAAAATTCCACCAAAGTTAGGTGTTGATCCCAACCTCCTTTGAAATCCAGAGAGCAAGCTCTCAACATATCTTCTAGGGTTTGAATTGTTCTCTCAGACTGACCTTCTGTCTGAGGATGATAAGCATTGCTGAAACTCAACTATGTATCCAGAGTATGCTGAAGACTTTGCCAGAACTTCGAGGTAAATCTCGGATCCCGATCAGATATAATAGAAAGTGGTACTCCATGCAATCTTACCACTTCCTTTACATATATCCTGGCAAGATGATCTAGAGAGAAATCATCTCTAATAGCAATGAAGTGTGCAGACTTTGTAAGACGATCAACTATGACCCAAATAGCATTATTGCCTTTGGATGTTTTAGGAAGTCCTGCGAAAAAGTCCATAGTGATGTTTTCCCATTTCCATTCGGGTATGGGTAATGGTTGTAACATCCCCTTAGACTTCTGTATCTCAGCTTTAACTTGTTGACAAACCAAGCATCGAGAGACATATTCAGCAACATCTCTTTTCATGCCATCCCACCAGAAGTGCTCTTTCAGGTCCCTATACATCTTCGTGCTTCTAGGATGAATAGAGAATGATGAACTATGAGCCTCATCCAGCAGCTCCTTCTTTAATTCGAGGATGGGAGGAACACAAACCCGATTCCTGAACTTTATTATCCCATCACAATCAAGGTTAAATTCAGGAACATTTCTCACCTTCTTTTGTAACTCGACATCTTCTTTCTGTGCCTCTTTAATCTTCACATGTATAGATGGTTGAACATTCATTTGAGAAAGATAAGATTTTTCCTCTTCCATTATAATTCCAAGATCCGTCCTTTGTAAATCCATAAATATTGGATCTTTTGTGATCCTCATCATGGATAAACTAGCATGGTCTTGTCGACTTAATGCATCTTCCACCTTGTTTGCTTTCCCAAGGTGGTAATGGATTGAGTAGTCGTAATCCTTAATCAGCTCCAACCATCTTCTTTGACGCTTATTCAACTCCTTTTGTGTGAAAATATACTTTAAACTTTTATGATCAGTATAAATATCACACCTTTCACCATAAAGGTAATTCCTCCAAATCTTTAATGCAAATATTACCGCAGCCAACTCCAAATCGTGTGTTGGGTAATTTTGCTCATGGATTTTCAACTGTCGTGAGGCATAATCTATCACCATATCATTTTGCATAAGAACACACCCCAATCCCTTCTTGGATGCATCACTGTAGATCACAAACCTTTCTCCACTACAAGGCAGTGTGAGCACAGGTGCACTGGATAACCTTCTTTTCAACTCCTTGAAATTATCTTCACATTCCTCTGTCCAAACAAACTTAACTCCTTTCCGAGTCAACTTGGTGAGTGGATTAGATAATCGTGAAAAATCTTTTACAAAACGTCGATAATATCCAGCCAAACCAAGAAAACATCGGATCTCAGTTACTGTTGTTGGTCTTGACCATCTTTCGATAACCTCTGTTTTTGCTGGATCCACAAATATCCCCTCTTTTGAGATTATGTGACCCAAAAATGCAACTTTTTGAAGCCAAAATTCACACTTGGTAAATTTGGAATAAAGCTTCTCCTTTCTCAGGGTCTTCAATATAATTATCAAGTGATCTTCATTCACTTCCTTTCTCTTTGAATAGACAAGAATATCGTCTATAAAGACTACAACAAATTGATCAAGATAGTCTCTAAAGACTCTATTCATTAGATCCATGAAGATAGCAGGGGCATTAGTAAGACCAAATGGCATCACTATAAATTCATAGTGTCCATACCTTGTACGGAAAGCCGTCTTTGGTATATCCTCCCTTTTGACCCTTAATTGATGATACCCTGAAAAAAGATCAATCTTGGAAAAGTATTGAGCTCCGCGTAGTTGGTCAAATAAGTCATCAATGCGTGGGAGAGGATATTTATTCTTGATAGTGATCTTGTTAAGTTCTCGATAATCAATGCAGAGTCTCATTGATCCATCTTTCCTCTTAACAAATAGCATAGGTGCTCCCCAAGGTGACGCACTAGGGCATATTAATCCCTTATCAAGATTCTCTTGGAGTTGCTTCTTCAATTCCTGCAACTCAATTGGGGCCATTCTATAAGGTGTCTTTGAAATAGGCAAAGCACCCGGTACGAGTTCTATTTAAAACTCAACTTCACGATTTGGTGGAAGACCTAGTAATTCCTCCGGAAAGACATCATCAAACTCTTGTACAATGGGCATATTCTTAATCATGAGTTTCTCACCAACCATTTTGATAAATAACCTTCATTTAGTGGAATCAATACCTATAAGATGGAAGAAATTTCCACTGGAAGGTTATGTTCATCCTTGCATTGATAGACGATCGTAGATTGATCTGGAATATGAAATGTGACTTCCCTTCTTTGGAAATTGATATGAGATCCATGTAGAGAAATCCAATCCATGCCAAGAATCACATCAAATTCCACTAATGGAAGGATCACAAGATTTTCAGGAAGCACTTTCCCACAAACTTCAATCGGAGAAGAATTATAAACTTTTGATGCGACTGTTGTGCCATTTGGTGTTGTCACATATAACTCAACATCTAATTTTTGAGGTAATACGGTGATACCCTTAGAAAAATTTTCAGAAATAAAAGAGTGGGTGGATCCAGAATCAAATAAAACATTTGCTACTTTAGAGTGGATGGTAAGTGTACCTTTCACCACTTCGTTATCATACTCCACATCACTGATAGAAATTGCATGTGACTTTCCTTTGTCTTTAGCCTTAAGATTTTGTTGACGTCGACCATCATCATCAACCCTTGGATTTGGGCATTGATTGGAATAATGCCCCATCTCCTTGCACTTGAAACATTGAAGTGTAGTAGGTTCATTTTGTGTATCCCTTCCTTTGTTTGCATAATTAGACATCTTCTTCCCATTATCGCGGCATTCAAATGCCCGATGACCTTCCTTTCCACATTTAAAACATTTACTTGTACCTTTAAGACAACTCCCTCCATGTTTCTTTCCACACTTTGAGCATAAGGGAAAGCTCGTCTTATTTTCAGTGTGCTCTTTAGATTTTCCTTTGAATTCCATCTTCCTCTTCTTATCAAACCCATGTGACTGATGGGTTACTCCAATCTCCATCTCGACTTTGAGAGCACATCGAACGATTTCCTCATAGCTATTGAAGTCCCTTATGGCTAACGCCCTTCAAAGACTTGGTTTTAAGCCACTAAAGAATCGATCAATCTTACTCTCAGGTTGGATAATAATACCAGAAGCGTACCTTGCAAGTCTTGTAAAATTTTCTTCATAGGTACCAACAGATTCATCATCCCTTTGCTTCAGTTTAAGAAACTCTTTCTCCATCTTTGTTCGGATAATACGAGGGAAGTACTTATTGAAAAATAAGTTCTTGAACTCGTCCCATTCCATAGACTCAATTTCATCCCTTTGCCTCGTATTCTTAATAAGATTCCACCATTGATCTGCCTCTCCTTCCAAACGATACACTGCTAGTATGACTTTATCATGTTCAGAACATTGAAGAACTAAAAATATCTTTTCAGTAGTACTAATCCATTGTTCAACAACTAATGGATCAGTAGACCCGCTGAAAGAAGGTGGACGCTGCCTCATGAAGGATTCAACAGAATGTTGCTCCTTCCTTTGCTCGTTTGGAAGTCATGCATGATTCATAGCTTGAGAAAGTTGTGTGAGCATGGCTACAATATTTTTCATTCCAGCTCCCATATCGTTTGGTTGCTCAAGGGGACAATCATTGCATTGCCCATCGCATTCCGCATTAACACGGTTCCTTCGGGTTCCATCCATTGACTAAAACCAAGAAGAATAGTGTGAGAAACACTAATTATAATAGGAAAACCACATAATCAAGGATAAAATTTTCATTCTTAAGGTCTTATCCTAGGTTATTCATGGCCATTTCTAAAACACTATGATTGTGTTCTCTGCTTAGACTTATCCTTAGGGTTCTTACTAAGGCTTTCACATCCTAGATTCCAAAGGTTGACTATACCTTTCCTCTGATACCAACTATAACGACCCATACTTTACATACATTGTTAATACTTCAAAATTGAAGCACCCTTATTACAACATATGACAAAACCACAAAGGACAGTATAGGTATAGTGTCTTTAGAAACTGGGAAACATAAACAACTGGTTCATAAATCTTCTACAGTGTCTCCCATTTATTTCATCATATCTAGGGTCCCTTTTAGCATATTCTATTTAATATCCATCTTCCTGACCTGGGGAAAAGAAAACATAAAAGGGTGAGCTCAAATGCTCAGCAAGGGAAAATAAAGGAAATAAAAATCATATCATATCTTTTTGAAAATCATAACCTGCAAAAGAGATCATAATAACTTAACATGGAATAAATCATAGAAGTGAAAATGAGATCCCCATAATCATATCATGAACTTTAAACTCTGTGGCATGCACACATAATCATGGAAAATCATTCATTGTTAGTCATGACTCATTGCCAAGACTATCTTAGTGGACAAAGTCCCTTTCTGAACCGAGTCACCCTCGTTCCAGTCCTGTTTTACTGAACCGGTATAACCTACCGTTCCAGCCATGTCTATCTCATGAGATATAAGTTCTTTACCCAATGCATTGGAGGGAGATATAGGTCCCACCCATCTTATAAAGAATCCTTTCTTATGTGTTCCACATAAATCATAAATCATACATCATCGCATAACACATGTAACAAAAATGGGATTCTTGAAACATCATGACATCATAAAACAAATCATATAAGGTAAATGACTTCATAAAAATTATTCCCTCACAACATAATCAAATCAATGTAATAATAGGGATAAAAACAGAACCCTTTACTATCTTAGATGGAAAATAATTTTGATAAAACACTTGAACTCCATTCTTGAGGAAAATATCCTTTCTTCTTTAAAAACACTTTTCTTTTCTTAACATGTCATTCAATTATAAACTAAAAGAAGTTGATTATAAATAAACTTGAAAACTTGTAAAGGAAGCTTCTTGGAAATAATGTTTTAAAAATCCATTCATGCCGTAAAAGTTAAAAAAACATTCTTCGTACTTTTGTCGGAAAAGTCAAAAAGTACCTCGTACGAAAAAACGACAAAAGATTCCTTTCATATTCATTACTAAAAACTCACCAAAGGGTAAAATTGGATTTAAACTATTGTAAGTGGATGGAAACAATATTAAATATTTAGGGAACATGGATGTGGATGATAAAATACACCCCAGTAAATACCAAAGTATAAACAATCTCGGATAAAAATGAGATTGTGATATTTCTCCTTACCTTAGGTCCGATTTGCTTTGTACATGTCCGAAGCTCCTGTATAATGGTTAAATAATGTTATTGACTTATTCCAGAATCATACATATTGATATTATATCATATATGGTCATATTCTTAGCTTCTTTTTAGTAATATTTCATTGTTACTTGTTACTCGGGTCTTTATTGCCTTTTGTTCTTATGTGTGTTTTGCCGAATAAATTCTTATTCTTTTTTTAGGGTTATAGATACCTTATATCCAGAATGGTATTAGTGTAACATATATCATATTTATTCATTCAATTCATTTATATAATTACTATGTAATGATGATCATGTAGATCGAGTCGCATCACATCGTGGAGACGGTATTCCTTACGTACGCACGAATGATGATATCGTTCCTCTGATCGTGGAATTGTATTGGAGTATATATATATTATTTCAGTATCAATATTACTTTATAATAATCATAAATAGTTTCTCATTACACCGTTATACCCATCCTTGTAAGGTGGTGGTGGAAAATAGATTACACCACGGCGTGGAGACGGTATTCCGTACGTACGCACGCGCGGTGATTTCATTTTTCCGTAGGATGGATAGAAGGTGAATTAGGGTTGTTTCATATTTATAATAACATATCAGTATGTAAGTAATACTGATGTTATTACTTTATCATGAAACAACTAAAGAAGAAGAAGTTGAAGAAGAAATAAATTGAAATGATCGGTAATGGATATTACCTCTTCTTTTAAACGCCTCTTTGAATCCTCCACTTAGGGAACTAAGATTGGTCTTTGAAGAAGACCAGGACATCTAGGATTATTCTAGGTAAGTGGAGAAGGGATTTTTTCAGGGTTTGGCCGAGCTTGAGTGCTCAAATTGGTGTGAGGAGGAGGGGGAGGAGGTCCCCTTTTATAAGGGAGGAGAGGGGCACCTTAGGAATATCTCAAAATATTATTTTATATTAAAGTCAAAATCGGTTTATAATGGTTCCAAAGGGTCTTATTTCGAAGCTAAAGTGGGGATGGGTCGAAATCCTATCAACCAATAGGATTTAGACAAGTTTAGGGTATTATTTTAACCTTATCAATTAGATTTAACTCTAAGTTAAATAATTTAACTTTTACCATGTCTTTTTGTTTTCTTTCACTATATGGTTAATACACTTACTATAACATGCCAAAAGAACCCCAAATTGTTTATTATTAATATATATATCTTTATCTAAGTCATTTGGCCGAACCTTAGATTTTTAGGAATAAAATAACAATTAATAATATAATATTTGATTTAAAAACTATTTTGTGTCAATTTTGACACTATTTGATATATGATTTTTGTGAAAGTCATAACATATTTATATGTTCGAACCAAGTTGATTAAAGCAACATTAATATATCATAGTAACCTAGAAAATTAGTGGAATTCCTAAAGAGTCTCAAATTACATTTATTTTGGTGTTTATAACATCAATTATATCAATATTTTATTAATAAGATAATTACTGCATCATCATTGTGTCATAAATAAATTAAATTATTTAATGTCTAAAAATTATAAATAAAATACCATTATGTAGGAAATCTTTTTATCTTTCTAATGAATATTTATAGTAGAATTTATCTTATGTATAACCCCATATTAAAAATGATTTACTTATTAAACATTGATTTTAACTATTTTAACCCTTCTTTAAATAAATTAATAATAAATGTCCTAATCTAACCCAAGTGGGCCACAATGGTCATATTTTATTCCTAAGTTTGTTTTTGGTCGAATTACATTTATCCAATAGAATTAGGACATGTGTTAGGGTAATATTAATATCATATTTACCCTTAGTTACCCTATTTACTATTAACCGCGGTAAAAAAAAGTAAAAAGTTACTATTCACCAAAAATTATTTTTATCTCATTGAACCACATTTTACTTACTGATATCAACCGTGTCTGTCGGATTTTCGAAATTCCATTCACAGAAGCGGTAAAATTAAGTTTTATGCAAAATTCAGTTTTTAACCTACCACTTAGTGGTTTCACTATTCATCAAAAATTGAAAGTTTTCAGAAAAATACCAAAATTTCACCCTAGGCTAATTTCGGTATTCCGAATCCAAAAATGAAGTCCATTTTGAAAGATAAAATTTATAAAATTTCAAAAAGTGGTTATTACTATTCATAACGGCTAGTTTTAATAATATTTTAATAGCATATTGTTGCTTAGTGAAACTCGGTATTGCGTACGACGCAAGCTATCGAGGAAGGTCGCGATTGCGTGTAAAGTAAGCCAAGCAAGTGTGTAGTGAAAGATTCCATTGAACAAAATATTACTCATAAAAATATCAGGTGTTACACCTGTGATACCACCTTATCCCCTTAGAAAGACCTGAACCCTATATCGATTCCCCACCCATGTCATCAGTGACCTCACCACCCATAAGCGCACCCTGTCACCCATCAGCATGCCTTTCCGACCGTCGTTGCCAACCGCATGAAGCCTTAGCTCAGCTCCTAGATATAGTATTTGATACCTAGTGAGTTCCCCAGGATTATATGTTTATCATTATTACATTTTAGGGTATCTAAATTTGTGAATTATTTTTATCCCCTTGTAGAAAAGTTTTAGAAACCAATGGGTGTCTGATATTATTTTATGCTCTGTTCGAGATACCATGGTGCAAGATATTGATTGTATTTTCCATTGAGTTCACCTATGGTTTATTTTCAAAATACATTATATAATGGTTTGGTAATTGAGGTATTAAATTAAAATATTATTGGTTTTTGTATCAATGGTATTTTATTAATAGGTTATCAAAAGTGGGGTGAGTATAGGACTTAGATTTTTAACCATAATTTTAAAGGAACTCCTTCTCATGTTTCATAATATATAATGAAAGTGAGTTTTCCAACCCATGTTTTAAATTATAAATGATGGGTGTTTTATAATCATGAAATTAAATATGAAATGGTTTAATTTTTACATGGAGTTAAAAGATCTATATTAATATTTCAGTTCAAACTAGAATATATTAAATGTTTTATAAAATTAATTTCCATAATTCCATAGAGAAATCCCACATGGCATGTTTAGTTCAAACCATACATACACATCTATGTGTATGTAGATCTTATGTTTCTCTTTTAGGTTCATAGTTATTTTATTATTCGTTGATTCTTTGTTTGGACAATTTTTGGATGAGTGATGTATATTTAGTGGATATGGTTCATTAATGAAGATACAGGATCTATTCAAGTTCCATTTATTTATTCCCTTGGTATGTTGTATTTTTAATTTTTCCCAGGTGTAAGTTCTACTTCTATTATATCTAATTCATTTTTATTTTTTTGGAACAATTTTTTTTTAATAATTATCTATTTTATTTTTCATTTATTTCCTTTATGATTTTTTCATTTTCAATGAATTCTAATTCTTGTAATTGTAATTATTATTTATTAATATATTCATCTTGTGTTTATTATTACCATATAAGGGTTATACAATTCTCAGGTTCATGGTCTTGAAACCCCTGAGTTTGTTTATATCCTATAGGTATGGAGAATTCCATTTATCCCTTAAGTAAAATTGGTTTGGGTAACATATCAACTCATATAGGGTAGGTTCATTAAAAATGGTATCTAAAATGGGGTTTCCCACCATTTCTAGAGTGGGCTCCTATAATAGTCAGACAGTGTGAATAACAGTGTCCATTATCTCAGTAGGAATGACATGCCGATGGGAAACTCCATGTAGATTATCTAGAACCCCTTGCCCAAAAAAATGTTAAATATACTACATGATCAGTTACTTACCATTCATAACGTCAACTACACTATCATAAATAATTTATTATAATCATCCATATTCCTTTATAGAATATATCAACCCCCTTCACGAGACACTATTTCCTTTAAGGGAATGTGCATCATCACTTCTATTATATCCCACAAATAAAAATAACTAGGATGCATAATGGGGTGACGATATATTAGGAGCAAGATTCCATTACTTCTAAAGAAACCACACTAAAGGAACCTTTTTCCAACAAATCACATGAGTGAAACAAATATGATACTTGAACCTGATCCATCACTCATAAATAATTCGGAACCATTATCCATGGGAGAGATGATTTTAACTTTTCTATATGTTTAGTGTCAAGTATAAAAATTCCACATGGAATAAACCAAGAGAGAGATTATTTTACCTAATTTCTGTGTTATGTTTCATTTATAATAATTCCACATGTAACACCAACAAAAATTATTCCCAAGAAAATATTACACATCATTATTCCTAGGATAAAGGGTCTACCACAAACATACTACACCCCACATCTTTTGAGTAGCTAACAAATAAATAAATAACCACCCTATAATGTTCCTAACGGACTGTAGGAGGGTTTTAATTTATCAACACATAGATGGAATAGAAATATAAATAGTTACTATATATATAGTAGTAATATATATAGTTTATATGTATTTCATCCACCTATATTTCCAAGGTATGTGAAGATGTATGTAGCCATATACATATAACAATACTGATGAATAAAACATGGCATAACTCAGACATCCCTAACCAGTATAATGAGCCTATGTGCCCATGTAATTGGGTACATGCCCTATATCTCGGTATAGTGAGAGACACCATGAAACAACACATGGGATGTTGAGTGCGCCATCAGGTCAAAATTCTAGTCATGGAATGTTGTGAGTAAATCAGAATAGTTATATAGTAACATTTTTTGTGATACACCATGCTCAACACCTGATGTAAGAAATTATGATATCTCCTTGCTCGACAATCTCATACCATCAAACTACAACCTTTATAAAGGAATATATTAAATATAACATGTAAGGGGAATTACCTCACATCCATCTCATCCATCTACACCATATACATAATAAAGGAAAAATCATTTTTTTAATAATAGATAAGAAATAACCTCTTATTCATGTCTTTATCCATGTTCAATTCCCATTTAAAATATTACAATTCCTATGAAGCATTTTATAAAGCATAAATCAAGAGCATGACATTACAATTACTTGGGGTAATTCCATTTAAAACATATTGATTAATTTTAAGAAAGGAAACCCATCTTTAATTATCCATTTCACATTATCAGTTACATTTAACTCATTCAATTCATTAAAACATGGGAAATCCATATATAATCACAATGGAGTCACTTAGATGGTGACATGTTAATTTAGGAAATTTCCCACTTTAGAAATTCCAACTATAAGTTGTCTAATCAACTAAGAGATGCATTGGGTTCTATAAAATATTAATATATAAAGGCATATTACATTCTAGAACAATTCCAAAGGATATTTGGGAGTACCTACATTTGAAAATGATCATATTGTCTCATTTCACCTAGATCACCCAATGGGTGACCATATAAGTTCCACACAAAATGTGAACATCCAATCAAGGATTAACTAGTACATATGAGTCTTCAATGGTCAATTTTAAATACATAAGTCACTTAAATAGAGATTCTTGACCAAAAATGTTGTGCGACACAGTGGATTAATTCTGAAACACCAAACCCCAAAGGGAAAACAATGTGACTACCAACCAAAATTTCATAGACAACACATCTCCTGATATCAGCTTCAAATTTCATGATTGTTGGGACAAATATGAGAAATGGTTTAGTTCCATGATAGTATGGAAAATTTACATATGCCTATAAAACATAAAGGATCTAATGGGAAACTAAAATGGAATTTATGAGTTGGATTTGCCTTACGTTGAGCTATTCAATGATTCCTTCAGATCCTGAATTGTGTGTCTAATGATAGAGATATAGATGAACCTATGTTAAAAAAATTTGAGTTATACAAGAGGTTAAATAATTCAATATAACTAGAAGATGAAATAGAAAAGAGAAAGTGGTATAAGAATAAGAGAGGGGTAAACTTGTAAATTCACCACTACATTTTATTGAAAACTAAGATTATTCCATGTGATATGATTTTTTGTATTCCTTTACTCATTGAACAATGAATTTGGTGGTGCATATTTAAGAATCTATTTTCATATTGATTGTTGTATGTATTATGTTGGTGTTTTGGTATTCATGGAATGGTATTTTTCAGGGCACTGGTACAGGGATTCCATAAACTGGTTTTTTTTTCTTAATTTGCTCTTTAGCAGTGATTTTGACCGCCGCTAAAAATAACATGTACATTTAGTGGCGGTTTTAACAGCCGCTAAATGTTGATATTTTTCTATTAGCAGTCGTTTTAACCACCACTATGGTCTTGAATTTAGTAGCAGTTCAAACCATTGCTCTATTGGCCCATATTTTGGGCTTTTTTCCTGGTGTTTATATTGTTTGTCTCGGTGGTTTGTCCTGACAGGCCATTACTTTTTTTAACGGCGGTTTTAACCACTTCAAAAAAAAGTAATCCCCTTCCCCGGAAAACTGCCGTTAAAATTTTCCAACAATGATGGTTTCCATAAACTGCCGCTAAACCGCTTTAACCACCGCAAATAGCTTCTCGACATGCAATTTAGTGGCAGTTTTCGGAAACCTCCACAGAAGCATATGGCGGAGGTTTAAGCTGCTGCCATATCCAAAAACAACTGCTGCGAAACTATAATTTTCCTGGAGTGTTTCCATATCGCATCGCCTTTGGATGATCCTATATTTTTTTCTAAGAAGGATGATAGATCACTATGGTCATGTTTGGATTATGGGAGGCTAAAATGGGTGATGGTTAAGAGCTGATATCCACTTCCATGTATTGATGATATGCTTGATCACCTAATAATATAGTTGTTCCTCAAAGATTGACGTGAGATTATATTACACCCTGTTAAGAGTGAGCCATATGATATTTTAAATACTATTATATGGATTAGGTACAACCTATATGAGTACCTTTTGATTACATTTTTTTTGAAAAGATATATATTAGTGTTCATTGACCTGATTAATAATTTCCTCTATTCAAATTAATACTTTTTGTGTTTGTTCTTATAAATAGCATTATATTGTACTCCTAAAAATGGAGGATCATACTAATCATTTGAGGATATTTCTATGTAAACTGGGAGGTATTGGTTATTTTTTAATCTCTCAATATTTAATTTCTAGATTACTGAGGTTCACTTATTAGTGACATGATAATTGATGAAAGTCTATCAATGGACCCATGGAAGCTCTTGTCTATGATATATTGGGATAAAACCATGAATATCTTCAATATATATTGTTTATTTTTTTAGTGGATTACTAAAAAAGGTTTAATGAGGAATTATCCACTTTTTCAGTGCCAATTATAGCACTGTTAAATAAAGGGGTGATGTTCCTATTGTGAGATGTGTGCGAGGGATCATTTCTATAGAAGAAAGGTAGTTTTACATTTCGATTAATCTAAACAATACCTAATTTGAGTAATGATTATACATAATACTATAATTCTTCATGATTATGGCATAGAGCTACTCAGATATAACTAGGGTGAGTTATTAGTTTTAAACCTAGGAAGCTAAGACTATATGAGAAAAACTACACACAAAAAGGTTGATAGTAAGTTGTAGATGTGAATATACTAAGGTTCTAGCATCACTAACTATTGGGTGAGATTTTAATGTTTTATACCAACCATAAAAACCTTGCATATATATTTTATTATCAGGATATAATTTTTTTGTGATTTGGTGGGTCAAGAATACTTCATATTTTTCTTGGGAGTTTTCATACACCCCATGAATAGTGACTATCTTTAATAATTCATTCAATAGGAATACATATGCTATTGTGCCACATGTGTATTTCAATGAGTGGTAGATAATGAACCTCTTCTAAGTGAAATACATTTATGTGTTGGAGTGTCATGGAAAAGTGGCCCTGAAATTCTTGAGTATTTCATACTTATTCCTTGATAGAGTGGAGGATATTTAGTTATATAAATCTGATATCATAGTGATACTGGAAAATAGATTTTGTGGGTAGATTCCACCTAATTGGACGTTATAGGGTAAAGATTTCATTTATGTGAAACATCATGTGGTAGTCCCTATAAGAATTTCAGAGGAGCCAATTCATGATTCACATGCCTTTATATTATACAATCTCCTAGGGATTACTAAGATGTATCATAAATTTTGAAGGAGGTACTAGTATCTTGTGATGAAAAAATACAAATTAGATTTAATTTTGTGATTCTATAAAGAACATAATATTATCTAAAATTAAATTTTCTTTTAAAATATAATGTTTTTAAAATATTTTACCACATGAAACATCAAACCACAATCAACCATGGAAATTTATATTACCATTATGATATAGAAATAGAATTAGAAGGAAAATATATATGTAACTGAATTTTGAACTATATATATATAAATAAAAATTATTTTCATCATTAATACTAAGGTATTGATAAAATTGAAGTTAGATTAGCTAAATAACTAATATGACTGGTTTATGCTTTAAAATAAAAACCTTATAAAATTTCCATTTATTCACTTTATTTTAGAATACTAAATATATTATGGATAAATTATATTGTCGGTATCAATCATATGTTTACCCCAAATTTGATTATTAATTTACAGATAATAGGAATTATAATTTTTAATATCTTTGAATAGTTAGTTTCATATGATAAAGATTATCATCATAAATTTATGTTTTTATTTAGAAGATAAATTATAAAATTTTAGAACGTAAATATGAACAAATTTAATTTTTATTTATACGTAGAATAAATAAATATCTTAATATTAATTTTTGGTATTTTATAGAAATAGTTGATTTTTATGTAAATAATAAAAAAATCCAAAATAATAACATCATAATTATATAAGAATGACCTATAAATTTTTTTAAAAAATTAATTAGTCCAAGATATATTTCTAAAGTAATACTATACATTTCAAAAATACTATATTGAATTTAGAAAACTTGTGATTATCATTTTAAGGACTTAAGTAATATTTTCCCACATAAAAACTTTTTTATTCCCTTTTCATTAAATATTATTTTTGTAAAATATGGTTTTGGATTGATTTTAGAGAAAAATAAATTTTATTTTTTATAATAAATGAATTTATATCATGAAAATAAAATTAATTTATTATTTTAACCTACACATAAATTTTAAGCTAGAAAAGAAGACTTTTCCTAAAATAGGCTTCTATGACTTAAAAGTGATAATGTTAAAATTAACATTTCTTACATATAGAAATTTATCTTATAATATATATTTAATATTTTAAATATATATATATGAAAATATTATGCAATAAAATGAATTTAAATTTTCATAATTACTAGTAAATTAATTAGATAAAATTTTGTTACCATGGTCAAACCAAAAATGTTAAAAGTTAAATTTATAGGTGTAAATAACATTAAACTATTTTAAAACATGTGTAAAAAATAATTTTTAAGGTATTATAGAAATTATACCATCCCCCAATCCATTATTTTTAGTTTATTTGTCTTCATTACAAGTGAAACATGTCTTCTCTTTATATTAAGTTGAAATATTTACAAAATTATCATTCTCAGAACTTATAAAAGGAACCTCTCTCCACCTTGTCAAAACCACTCACACAATTGTTTTTACTCTACATGAACTAAAAATATTCCATCCAATAGAATCCTTTTCATTTTCATTGATCCTTTAGTCACATGATATTGGCTTAAGACCTCCATTTTCATGGATTCTTCCATGGGAAAGCACAATTCCTCAACATGAGTACTCATTTTCTGAACTTCTTTTCACTTTAATATTACATTGAAATATAATTTTTTATTTCCTATAAAATGAAATAAAAATGTTTTTTATAATAATTTTTTTATTCTAATGGAATACATTTTAGCTACTCATTCCCTTTTCCATTAAGAAAAATTAAACTACCATTCATGGGTTGTATGGACCTACGCCTCTATAAAGACATAGAATCTATTATTCACTACCACATCTCTCCATAGATTATAAATGTTAAATTGAATAATAAATGTAACATATATAATACAATTTTTATTATTAATAGAAAAAATATAACCCATCTTCTTTCCTCTCATTCATTGAGAAAATAAAATGTCAATAATGTGTTTTGCGAACTACAGCCTCCATGAAGTAACATATCTAATTTTTCAAATAGTTTATTTATTAACATTTAAAATGTCATAAAATTTTATAAAAAACACTTAAATTATCTAACTAATATCATTATTATTCTATAATAATTATATTACACCAAAATAAATAAATATCATAATCATAATCATCCATTATTTTTGATATGTTCGTGTTTTTTTAGTCTAACCACCTACTTGAAAATTGCTATAAAATAATATCATAGTTAACTATGAGAACTCAATTACTATAATTACATTATATTAATAATAAAATAAAGGTTTTATTTTTTTTATTTATTGGTAACATTGATATTGAAATCATTAATTATTATAACAATGTTTGTTTGTTAAATAACATTGAAACATGCCCATCAAGGATTTTATCTTTATGAATAGAAACCCAAAATTCCATAAAATTAAATAAGAAATTTGTAAAAAATTGTAAAAATTTTCATTATATTGAATTTTTTGATCTATCAGTAGTGAAATTTTTGATAATAATGATGAAAAACACTGTTATTCCAAATCTAGTTCAAACCAAACAAGACTACTCAGACCTGATGTTGAAAATTGATAATAACTAACTAATATATATATTAATTATAATTATAAATGAAGTTTATAAAATATTATATATGTGAACAGTGATCTTAAATATATTACTAATATTTTAATCTTTTCTTTAGTGTAGATTTAAGCAATTCAGTGGATGTACACAATTAGTGTAAGGGTTTATTGTCACAGTTTTGTATCCCTTGAGACACACTTCTTATTATAAACCAATTGTTCATTACAATTGGGTACCTACTGAACCATTAATATTTTTTATCATGACCCAATAAGTATTCATTTTAATTATTTTCTCATTTGAATTCATATCCTTAAAGTATTTATGACTTTAATGTTTCTAAGGTTGTAAGGGTTCCTTGTTTAAATTTTAACCCCTTGACACATATTCCTTATTATACTCTATATTTTCTTTAGAATTTCTATTCTACTAACCATTTAATATTGTTTATCATTATATGATAATCATTCATGGTATTTAATGTTCCATTTGAAGTCATATCCTATAATGAGTTTTTACTCAATGTTTTATAAGGTTGTAAGTAATTTTGTCTCAAATAACCACCCCTTGAGAAAAATTCATTATTATAAACCATGTTTTCTTTTTAATTGTGTATAAACTACCACATTAATATTTTATATAATGATTATATAAATATTCAGGTTTTCTAATTTTCATTTGAAATTCAATCCTATAAGGGTATTTGATTCAAAAGTTTCTAAAGTTGTATGGGTTATTTGCCTCAATTTTTCAATTTCATGAGACATGTTTGATATTATGATCCCTTTTTTATTTTATATGGTGTACATAGTAACCTATTAATTTCATATAAGAAAATATATTCCATTTATTTATATTTTATTGTTCTTTTTATGATCTCTCTCTCTCAAGATATTTTTATTCCTACTTTACTAATACCGTTAGGATTTTGTTGTTAATCTCATTTTCAAATAGAGGCTAATTTTGGAAGATAATACCTCATGAGAACTTATATACTTTTCTATGCAATCCCATATCATTTTGTTCTCATATATTACTTCTTGGTTTTTTATTTGTCTTATCCATATTAAATTGTTCCTTTGGATCATTATTTACCCATTATAAGAAAACAGACCCTACATTTTCTTTTCAATTGATAACCTCACATTATTCATTTTCATATTCATTAGATTATTTTTAGAATATCCTAATAAATTCCTCAAAAAAATTTGAAGATCATTTTATACTACTTTATCTTATTTTAAATTTTTAAATAGAATTTTAAAATATTCTAAAACTTCCTTTTTCATCAATGTTTTAAAATCATCTCTTCTTATTGTTTTCCATATGAACACATATTTCCACCAACTTTTTTATTTTATAAGAAGAATTATATCTATGACTCCCTGGTTTAGAAAATCAAATTTATTTATAATATTTTTAGTTAATATTTATTTTTTAATGATTTCAAAAGATGAAGGATGTCTCTTATTTTCAATGTGATTTTTCAATAGCTCCTAAAAATTTATTTTCATGTAAGTCATTTCCCTTTGAAATAACCTATGATTGAATGATTAAATTATTAAAATTATACCATAAAAGTTATATTTTTATATGGATTGTGTAATTTTAATTTGTAATAAATAAATTATTTATATGTTCCTTTTCCTTTCCAAATCATCCTCTATTATTTTCAGGATTTTCAATACAATCTGTTTCCTCTGTGACCACTCTATATTTGTTTCCATTGATTGAAGGGTGTTCTCCAAGATTCCATAATTCAATTTAATGGTTATATTATTGATGTAACCATATAACCCTTATATGGTGTTGGTTTGAGGGTTTCTTATAGGGTTTTGTATTCCATTTTTTGGATTGGGATAATAATGAAAATTTGTATATATATTATTCCAATACGAATGCTTATTTATTATATAGGGATATTGATTATATATTTTATAGTTTATTAATTAATTTTTATAATGAATACATTATACATATATGGTGATTAGTAGGGCCATAAATATCTCTATTATGAATCAATAAGTAACATTGGACTAACTAGTCTTGGTATTTGGTGTATGCCTTCCTAAAAAATATTTCATAGACATAAGGACATGATGGTAAGATCATGATGTCATTTTTTTAGGGAATGGAATTATTTATTTGGAATTATCCATTTCAACACTAAAGAACCAATTATTTTTATCTATGTGATATTTTTATTTCCATTTTTATACATGGATATATTATCATTTCTATTTCATATTATTATTTTATAAATTTGGTTATATATTCCTTACATATTGGTTATGATCATATTATTCTCCCTTATGTTATTTGATTGTTATCTTTTTTTACCCTAACTAAATTTTTGAGCTCTCACATCTTATGTTTCTATTTCCTGAGTTCATGAATAAATCCATTTCAGATGATATGACTAAAATATTAGATTATCTAGAGATGTTTTGGGGGATTTTGAAGACTTTTATATATTAAGTAGTTTCTTATATTGTGGAAAAAAATCAATTAGTTTTAAAAATTGGGATTTATCAGCTTACGATTTTCCCTAATTCTCTAAACCTATAGACCTAAAAGGTAAAAGGAATATATATAATGCAATATTTTTTCAATCGAATAATTATGGGATATTTATTTTTGGTTTGTTACAGTTGGTATAAAATCTAATATATAAATTATTTATTACTACACTAAATATGAGAGTGTAGGTAAAGAGCGTCACAATCGGGGTTCCACAGTTGGTGTCAAATTTTAATTCAAATGACTTTTAAGGATATGATATAAGTTGAGGAAAACTTAAGGGTTGATAAGTTAATGTTACTCATAATTTCAATGGTTTGGAAAACCCTTTAGATTAATTGAGGTAATTTTGAATATTTTCAGTATTATGATAAGAGAAATTTAAAACAAAAACCCCAAGGGATAAGTTAAATATAAGGATAACAACCTGACCTTTTAGTAAAATAAATAATTTATGATTATCTTACCAATAAAATCCACATCTGGATACTGTAAAATTGATATGGTTGTGGTATGGATAACCCTAGGGATATCAGCCTAAAAATTCTCGTTGAGTATTAACTCAATCATCACTCTGGTACATGTTGAATGGGCCTAAGACTATACATTAATCTAGACAATATTATGGGATATACATTGGTTAATCAGATTCTATTTATAGTCCATTACAATGGATTTTTTATGTTTGGGATTTATGTTAATAAATATGAGACGACCCATCCTAAATAACCATATATTGAAATGAAATTCAATTAGATTGAACTAAAATAAAATGTAATAGTTTGGAATTATATGATATTTTGAGGGCAATTTTTCATTTAATTATCTTATATTTTCCTATTATGGTGTTACTTTTTCATCACTCATGATTAAATCCTTTTAGTTTTATTAATTTTTATATCTTAGAGAATCTAGGTTAGCAATGGATGCCATGGACAATGCAGAGATTGTCCTAATGAGAAACTAAATCAGATAAGAGATGGAGTGATAAACATTTTGACTCATCCAAAAAAGTTATCAAGAATTATGATTAAAAATGTGAACAAATTTGAGTTTCCAAATACACCGAAGAAGATAATTAATGAATTTCATAGAAGTTAGAGTGATAAATATGATTAATGAAAGAAGATTTAATTTCCTATGAGTCAAGAATGTATGAAGAGGAGCCCAAGGGAATGAATCAATGAAAATGGAATATGGTTCTTGTATTGAACAATTGGTTATTTATTAACATGTTCAATAGGAAAAAAATAATCTATCATTTAACATGATGTAGGGAAAATATTTTTTCCCTAGTCATATATAAGATATTATGGTAGACACCTCATTCGAAAATATGTCTTCAGTTATATCTATCTTTTAGTTACCCATGAATAATTTAATTAGTAATTGATAATTAAAATTGTAGGGGTTTAATTTATTCAATGGGGGATAATATAAAACCTTAAGATCAAAAATTATATTTTCCTTTAAAATCCAATGTGTGGATTATCTTTATTATCATGAAACACCAATCCAAAACAAACAGTGGGTCATTATATAAACATAAAAATAAATCCCTATAATTAGTTTTTTAAAATATATATAACTTAATTATGAAATATGTATATAATTAAAAAAAATTCCTTATTAATAATTTAGAATTGATAAAAAAATCAATTAGTGTACCCAAATAACCAATAAGACTGATTTGGGGTTTCAAATGTAGCCCTTATAAAATTTCCTTTTGTGAACATTATTTTAGTATACAAAATATATTATAGATAAAAATATATTATTGATATGAATAATTTTTTTACAAAAAATTTTATTATTAATCAATATAAAATAAGAACAATAATAGTTATCATATTAAAAATTTATATTCCTAGGAAAATAGTTTTCATTATATATATATATATGTGATCTTATTTAATAATTTAATTCTAAAATTTTAGAATTTTAATATGACCAAATTAAATTAAATTTTAATTTTTTAATAAAATATTATTCTTAGTATTAATAATTTGAATTATTTTAAATAGTCTATTTTTAGGTCAATGGTAAAAAATATAATTTTTACCAAAACTATAACTTTATAATCATCAAATTGGGACCCATATGTGTATAAAACCATTTTATTGGTTAAATAATTAATAAATATGTAAAACTATACATTTCAATAATTCTATGTTGAGTTAAAAAATGCAATGATTATTATTTTAGGGACTTATGTGATATTTTTCGAATAAAAACTATTTTTTCCATTTTCATTCAATTTAATATTGTTTCATTAAAATTTAGTTTTGGAAATAATTGAAAACACCCTAATTTTTTCCAAAAAAAATAATCCTATTAATATCATTAGAAAAAAAATAAATTTATATTTTTACCTTACAAATAATTTTTAAACTAAAAAATATTCTTTTTGTAAACAATAGTATTTGAGCATTTCATACGGTAATGTTAAAAATAATTTTTATTACATAGTAATTTTATCTAATAAAATGGATTTAATATTTTTAATCAATATTCCAAATTATTTAATAATTACTATATTTTATCATTAAATTTTAATAACATAGTTAGAAATTATTTACCATGATAAAACCAACAATGTAAATTTTTAAATTCTACAAATAAAGTACTTGAAAAAATATTTAAAATAGGTGATCAATTGAATGGTTGAGTCTTTCTTTGAATTATTTTCCCTCCCCCCTAGAATCCCTTATTTCATTTTTTTTAACTCTTCTTGACATGTGAAAAAATTGATCTCATTATACTAAGTTGAAATATTATCAAAAATTACAATCTCACTATTTTAAAAATTGGCCTCTCACCACCCCCTCATGACAACACCGAAATTTTTGTTTTCACAAAAAATTATAACCTTTTCCATTACTATAATCATATTCATAATGCTCTATCCCTTAATAAAAAAATATTTGACTAAGACCTCAATTTTCAAGGAGTCGTGTAATGGAAATCCCAAGTCATCGACATGAATACTCTTTTTTTAAACTTCTTTTCTTTTCATACCAAATTTACAAAATATAATTTCTCAATTCCTATATAATGAAATAAATATTTTTTTTAAAATAATTTTCACTATACTATATTAATATGTTTTTACCATATATTCCCTTTTCCATTGATAATAATGAAACTATTATTCATGTATTGTGCAGACTATCACCTCTGTGAAGAGAGGACTTCTATTTTTCACCATAACCACTCTTCATAATTATATAGGAGAAATTAAAGAAAAAATTTGGCTGATATAATATAATTTTTTTTATGAATAGATAAATTATAACTCAACCAAATTCCTCCCATTCTTTTAGAAATGAAAACATTAATTTTATGTTTTGCATACTAACACCACAGTGAAGTACCATATATAATTTATCATCATTTTTAATTATTATTTGTTTAATTATATTAAAATATGATTAAAAAAATTAAAATTATATAACTACTATCATTATTATTATTTAATAAGGATTTTATTCCTAAAGAAACCACTTTTATAGAAATAATAATCTATTAATTATGGTATTTTCATACTTGGGTCAATCTAACCACGTACTTTAAAAATCCTATAAATAATATCGTTGATGATGATGAGAAAATAATTACTAATAAGATATAATAAAAATAATAAAATTAAAATTGATTTTTTTCTTGAATGGTGACATTAATATTCAACTCGTTTAGTAAGATAAAAACGTATATTTGTTAAAAATCAGTGAAACATTCTCATTGTTGATATTATATTCAAGTATAGTAATAATAAGGATGTAAAATGAAATTATGAAATTAAAAATAATAATAAAATAAAAATTATATTACCGTTAAATATGTTTGAATCGTGATCTTTCGGTGAATAAACAAGGGCACACCATTATTAGTAAAGTAGTTCAAAACGATCAGGATTACCCACACCCATTTGGGTTATGTATAGTAACTAATTAATATAAATATAGACAATAATTATAAATTAAGTTCATAAAATATTATTAATATGAGTAATTTCAGGAAATATATTAATTATATTTTTTTTATCAGATTTAAGTGCATTATTTGAAGTCAAGAATTAAGGTAAGTGCATATTACCTCAATTTCCAATCCATAATGGAATACCTTTTATTATAGACCATGTATTATTTGGAATGGTGTATCTAATTACCATTTAATATTTTTTGTCATGATACTATTATTATTCATGTAATTTTATTTTTCATTTGAACTCATATACATCAAGGGGCATTGATTGAATATTACTATGGGTGTAAGAATTTTTCATCTCAAATTATCACCCATTGATTCATAATACTTATTATATTAAATGTTTTCAATATAATGGTGTATCTAATAACCATTTAATATTTTTTATCATGATCCTCTCCTAATTAATGGAATTTAATATTTCATTTTAAATCATATCCTTCAAATATTTTTGACTCAAATGTTTCTAAGGTTGTAAGGGTTTCTTATCTCAAATGTTCACCCCTTGAGACATATTATTTAATATGCACCATGTTTTTATTATAATTGTGTATCTAATAGCCCTTTAATATTTTTTCTCATTGTAATTTGATTATTAATGGTATTTAATGTTTAATTTAAATTATACCCTTTAATAGTATTTTATTTTAATGTTTCTAATGTTGTAAGTCTTATTTGACTTCATTTTCAATTCCCTGAGACATGTTTGATATTGCGCCCAATATTTTAATTTTTTGGGTTTTTCACTTATATATTTATTTAGTTAATGAATATATAATCCATTTAATGATATTTAAATTCCCAATTCATTATATACCTCTCATTCGCTTTTGATTCATGCGTTACCAATATTCTGAAAAATTTGTTTCAAGTCTCATTTTCAGATAGAGGCATATTTTAAAATATAATAAATATAGGTAATTTATATAATATTATATCTAAAAGTCCAATAATTTTATTCTACACAGGTTATTCATGGGTTTTTAATTTTATTATCCCAATTTCGTTTTCCCCCTGGGATCATTATTTTCCCATTCTAGGAAAACTAACCAACCCTTTTCTTTTTTATATAAAACCACTATTTTTTCATGTCTATATTCATTGAAAGAATTTTCAATGTCCTTAATATTTGAAAGTAATTAATTAAATTCATTTATAATAATTTTAATTCTTTAAAATTTTTAAATATATTTTTAACAATTTAAATAAACCTAATTTTCATCAAATATGAAAAACATCCTCTTTTAAAAATTTTCATGTAAACAGGACTTTATAACTCCTATGTCTTTTTATATGAAGATATATCTCAAAATTTTAATGTTTTATAAATGATTTTATCTTTAAGAAATTTTTATAAATTATTTATTTTGAAATGAATTCAAAAGTTCAGGGATAACTCTCATTTCCAATGTAATGTTTCTAATACTCGTAAAAAATATTTTTCAACAAAATAATTTCCCTTTGAAATATCTTATGAATGATCAAGGGAATTATTAAACTGATACCCTCCAACTTAATTATCTACATGGATTATGAAATTTTATTTTTTATCTGTTAAATGATCCCTCAATTTATTTTTAATGCCAAAACATCCTCTTTTATAGCCATGATTTTACTTATAGTGAATTTTCTTTATGAAAATAGTATATTTTATTACATTGATTGAACTGTGTTCCGTAAAATTCAAATGTCTATTTATTAAAGATATTATATATATAATTTTATACCCATTATAATATATAATTTATGTTTTATGAATTATTATATAAAAATATATTCAATTTATTATTTGGGAGAATATTGATAATTTTTATACTTGTTATTAGAATATAAATGATTATTTTTTTAGGGATATTGGTTGTGTGTTTTATAGTTTATTAATTAATTCATACGATGAATGATATTTAATTAATTAATAAAAATTTGGGCCCATAATATCCCGTTAATATATCAATCAGTCTCTTGAGGAAAACTATATTTGGTATTTTTTTGTATACTTACCTAGAATAAGATATTTACTAAACTTATATATTTGATTGTAATATCATGATATACTGGGTTGGGGAATGGAATTATATATCCTTCATTATGAATTTAATCTCTAAGGAACTATTTATATTTATACATGTGAACTTTTCATTCCTATTGTAATCCATGGATATAATATGCTTTCAGTTTCATTCAGTTATGGATTTATTTTTATTTATATATTCATTAATTATTTTTTGTTCTAATCTTACACTCACTTATGATCTTTGATTTTTATCTATTATGTTTACCATTACTGATAACTTGATCTCAATTTTCTTATGTTTCTATTTACTAAGGGTATGAAGAAATGTATAAAACATGTTATGTCTAATATAATGGCTTATTTATAGAATTTTTCAGATATTTTTTAGACTTTTTATAGATTAAGTAGTCTATTAATTAGTTTAAAAACGTTCATTTCTTGAGAAATACATATTCATTTTTAGATTATGATTTTCTTTAATTCATTATATCTCTAAACCTAAAAGTTCTTGGGAATGTATGTAACTTGATATTTTTTTAATTCAATGAACTATTGAATAATTATTTGTGGGTTGGTAGAGTTAGTATCCTTCATAATATGTAAATTATGTGTTTTTGGCACTGGTCCTTGTAGTACAGGTCTGGGGAATCATATTTGGGCATGCACATTGACCTATTAGTGGTTCTTGGTCAAGAGCCAATAGCCCACATATATTCTTCAATCATTTTTCATTCTCATGTGGAAGTGGTATAATGTCTCCATGGACATTGTAACTGAATTTTCAGAGTCATATCATAGTCATGATGTAGTATGGTTCAACATCAATTTGATTATCAAGGTTATTTATTTCCTACCAATATATAAGACTTATTCTTTCAATGACATGGGAAGGATATATATATCATGTATAGTGTACTTGTATAGGGTGCTGATGATTATAATTTCTAATATTAATTCCCATTATATATTATGTTTTTAGAGAGTAAAATAGAATGGTCTTGATATACAGGTTCACATATGAAAGTACTTGAATCCTAAAACTAATTATTATTCAAAGCATACCATACAGCTATTGACGTACATGTTATAGGAATGTGTTATATATATTTTCAGTTTATGAGAGAAAAATTTTTTGATAGTGGAGATTTCATGTCAAAATAGTTTTTATTAGTCCACTCAAATAATTCCTTTTGAGGTTTTATAAGTTTGGTTAGGATGAACACCTCTATGTTGGTAAGATTCTAGGGAGTTAGTGGGTATTAGGGAGAGTCCCATGTAGGAGACAATAGGGAATATCTCGATAATTTGGATACAATTTGAGACCTCTCAAAGTATAAAGTGGTTGTGTGGTGACTAAATATTTCATCCTATAGATTTTGAGGTAGGAGATCAGGTATTTCTATGAGTACCCCCTTGTTTAGGACATAGGCATATTTTGAGACAAGAGAAACAAGCACCAAATGTAAGATCCCGACCTATTCTAGAGTTATCTTGATATCTTTTATAGGTACTCATTTATTTAGTGTTTAATAAATTTAATTTGGTATATAAATTGGGATTTTTTTTGGAATTTTGAGAAAAATGAAAGAAAATGGAGTTGTCCATGGTCGGTACATGGTTATGGAAAACCATGTGCCCCAGCCTAGCAGACTAAGAAACGCTAGACAATGGGATGTTTTGCGATTGGAACATGATTTGTTAAATTTTGTAACATTTTAGGATTAATTGTGAATCCCAAAAATAATAGGCTTGTGGTTGGCACATGGTTATGGTAAATCATGTTCCCCTACCCATCAAACCCTGTGAGGGAATTAATTACGGATAAAAATTATTTTAAAAATTCCCTAATCTACCCAAACTCAACCATTTTGACTCCCATTCGACCCCAGGAGGTATTTCATGATTTTGGAGCTCTCTTGACTAATTATATGACTTCTTAACCACACATCAATTAAAATTGAATCCTAAATCGAAGGCCATCTTCTCTCTGGGTTAGGGAATCCTCTCCTGATTCTTCTCCCATACTTCCCTTATTCCTAACACTCTCTTTTAGTGATGAAATCCACAATTATGGACATATATATATATATGGTGAAATCTTGATATATTATTCTCTATCCAGATCCATATTTACATGATCTACATTTTATTAATCTTGATTTAGGGTTTTGAGATTCAGATCTAGATCTATGTCATTGAACAACTCAATTTTTGGGGATTTCCATTGGGAGATTATTGGTTGGAGAATTGAGGTTGGTGGTCTAATATTTAATTTCCATTTTCATTATTTTGATACACGTATTACAATTGAATAAAATCTAGTGTTCTTTAGAAATTTCAATTCTTAAATTGGGTTAAATAATGTGTCCAATTCATTAATTGATGTATTATGGAATTAGATAATTAATTAGAGAATAAATTATGAGATTTACGGGATTTAAAATTAGATAATTAATTTGGATAATAATTTCAAGATTTAAGGATCATGAATTAGATAATTAATTAGGTAATTAATTATGATATATTGAATCAAATGAATTTAAATAATTAATTATAGGATTAATTATATGATATTGATATTATATATTGTGATAATTTTTTTGGGAATTAATTATGAATAATTGGAAATGACAATGATATAATTAATTATGGGATTAATTTTATGAATTGTGTTTGTGAATCTTGATTAATTAGATGTTAAATTATTTAATAGTTGTATGAATTAATTAAATTGTGAATTATTTATGGGTGATTATGTGATAAACTAATTGTCAAATTAGTAATGGAAGTTTTGTGATTAATTAATTAATAAATTAGTTTTGTGTTTTTTAATGGGAACATGGTCATTCATGTGTGAATTACAGAATGGGAACATGGTCATTCTAATTTTTGTTTAGGATTAGCAACATGTTAATTCACATATGAATTAGACGATAGTAACATGGCCATTATAATTTGTGTTTTTTGAATTCAGAACTTGGTCATTCTAATGACTGTTGTATGGATGGTTACATGGGAATTAAATTATGAATTAAATAATGGTAACAAATATACTCCAAGATATGGCCTCACTTGAGAATACTTAGAGCTCCGGCATGAGCTAAGGTAGGTATTGAGATATGATATCAACTTTGAAAACTTTAGTCTCTAGTATGAGATAAACAAGTTATTAAGATATGATATTAACTAGGGACACTTTAGGCTCTAGCATGATCTGATGTTGGCATTGTGGTACGAGTGTCCTCAAGAACCTGGGAGTTAATGTGGTTAATTAATGATTAAATGATAATCTAATAATTATTTACTTATACATTATACTTATTTATTTATATAACTTCATACACTATTATTTGGATGGATATTTTTTAGACACCATTGGTGGTGGCCAACTGAGTTGTACTCACACCCTACAAAGAATCCCTGATAAGTAACTGAATAAACATTATTATTGTGGGATATATATAAGTCCCCATCCTTAAACATTACTTAATCTTGAGTTAATTCAATAATACATGTTGAGAATCTTTTCAGGTTTAGAGTTTTATAGAATTAGATCATAAAACATGCATTACATTCCACATTTAAACAAATTGGTTACATAAAAGATGGTACTGATTTTTCCCATCAACGGAATCATATTTAAATTAAAACATGGATTATTTCTTGACACTTCCTTAACACTATCATCACATCATGTACCTTTCCCTTGACCTGTGAAAAACAATTCAAAAACTTGGGATGAGCATAAAAAGCTCAGTAAGGGATATAAATGTATGAAATGAAAACATTAGTCCATGCATGAAATCATAATTTACTCATAAAACATAATCACATACCTCATCAAATTATGAATAAATAATAGAAATCATAATACATAAAGGTAACTTGAGGCATTCATAACATTATTAGGTTGGGAGTAACCCTTATGGTTACATTTGGAATACCCATCACAGTATATTCCCTAAATCTCTTTGGAGAAACCTTAACGTTTAACTCCTTCACATTATCCAATGAATTGGAGAGCTATATCAGGCTCACCCTCCCTTAGTTTATCACGGAACCACCCGTCTTTATAACAATTCCCAAGAACCATAACATAATCATATCACATAAAACATGCATAATGGAAACATAACATTTCCATTATTCAATCACAAGATATCAATACAACACATTGATATGAAAACATTATGAAAACAATTTTCAATAACAAAATAAAATAAAAGTAAAACATGGTATTTATTTTTCATTCAAAAAAAGTTATGGCTTGTAGAGGAAGCCGAAACTCAAATAATGGTCACGGCGGCGGAGAAGTCGTTGTCGCCGCATACGTACGACAAAAAAACATTCCATTTTGTCGTATAGTAAATGCTTCTTATAAAAAGATTCCTTTTGAATAAATGTAAAATTAAAAGGGTTTTAAACACCGTATTAAAGAAAGTTGTGTATAAAACAAAATATGCCTCAATGAAAGGAGATTGAGACGATGTCCCTTACCTTGTTTCCGAAGTGACTCTATTGCTCTTTAATCTCCTGAATAATAAACTAAAGTTAATTTATACTTTCTTAAGAACATTTTTCAAGTTTATTATTCCTTTTATATAACTTATTTCCATGTTATAAATGTTATGTAATCATTTAATTTAATAAAGTTTGTTTTGTCGATATTTGGTTCAAAATGGACTTCTTACAATTACATGTTGTTTATGTGGTTAAAGGTTCATTATATCCAGAATGATATTCATGATTTGGATATCATATATTTAATATATATCCAGAATATACAAGTATTTATAATATTACATAACATTTAGAGGTAAGAAATGAAATGCACCGTTCAGGGAGACGGTAAGCCGTACGTATGCATGAGAGCTACTTTTATTTCTATTTCGTATTTAATGGAGTGAAATCAAAATGATATAAGGGTATATTATAATTCCATTATAACATCATATATAATAACATTAACTCCATCCTTTATACGTCCCACATATGGCATTAACGAATCAAATCACTTTGAGGGGGCGGTAGTCCGCCCTTCCTAAAATAAAATTTTCGTGTTTACCCACAATGGAAACCATAAAGGTATTCCATAAATGAAAAATACAGAAGCTTAAGTAAAACATAAACATATTATATATCATATGTAAAGCCCCGACCCCAGTTACCCAGAGTCGGTGCATTATTACATAACATTGGCATGATCAAAAGAAATATCACGTCTCGGAAGACCGATTAGTTTAGTAGCCTTGGAAACACTAGATACAATCATAAAGTTTTACATTACATCGTAAAAAACATCTTGTCTTCATATATCCTCATACTATCCCTACAGGTCATTCATAGATTACTTCTTCATAATCTTGGGAAAAATAAAACATTGAAAGGGGTGACCTCAGATGCTCAGTAAGGATAACATTATAGCAGAAGCTTTCATAGATAAGCATAAACACTTAAGGAAATTTATAATTAAAACAAAATCCTTTTAAACTTGATCTTCAACATAGTATGGAAAAAATAAAATGAAATAATTCCATTTACTTATTCACATGGATATTCTACTAATCGAATAATCACATGAAATATCAATAACCACTTTCATAATGATGCAATGCATAATGTCAGACTATCATAACCACATAGCCAAGGCCTCGTGCCAAGACTACAAATAAGATTTTGCCAAGGCCTTGTGCCAAGACACTAGTTTGTCTCATGAGACCTACCGATGCATCGAGGAGCTGTAGTGGGCTCCACCCGTCACTTATTAAGTCCAATGCATTCCTCATATGAACATGTTTAAAAATAACATAAACATTCGTATTAAAACTAGCATACGAAATGTCAATACTTTAACCACAAACCATGAATGGTATAAAAATAGCACATCCACAGTCAAACATTACTCATTAAATACAATATGGAATATTTTATTGTAACTCAATCGATAATAATGAATGATATTGACATAGATTAAAATAACCATCAAAACTATTTGAGAGAAATATACCCCTTTTCTTGAAAACATTTAAAAGTCACACTATTTGTCAAGAAGCCATTTAAAAATAGATTATTGAATAAAAGTGTCCCATACCACTTTGAAACTTTTAAAATGAGTTTTAATTTTAAAACATTAATGTCCATATAAATAAATCCTTAAACCAATTTTCTTAAAACATGGACATTAATGAGAAATATTTAGAAGAATAAGTCTTTAAAACATTTAAAAATGGTATTTTAGTTAGAATTTCTAACCAAAAGAGAGACACTTGAATACAAATAGTTGAGGTAATAAAAACATTTTAATATCATGAGAATAAAATAATTCATGATATACTATGTCAAAGTACATTATATAAACCACATAAAAGTGATTTGGTGTATAACAACAAAGAAGTCTCAATAGAATGTAAATTCAGATGAAATATCTCATAAGGTCGTATCCTTAGGCTAACTATAAATCAACGACATAGTTATCTGTGAAAAATATAAATACACTAAATATGATTGTATATTTAGTTTAAAACAATCAAAGGACATTCACACATAATCTTGTAAAAACAACACCAATGAATTGGATGTTTAACTCAACAAATAGAGAATGAGTTAAAATTACTCTTATCAAATTCATATCGATGACTTGAGAAATTATCAATGGATTGACTATGTGTATCAAAAGTATATCCACAGGGAGGGGAGTGGAAATTATGACATAATCAAATGAATAGTGATTCCACACATAATCTTGGAGTAATATAATCAATGAAATATGCGTAAATCCAAATGAGTGGAAATTGAAATTTCAAATTCCCTTATCGAATAGGTAACTTATGAAACATACACCCATGAAAGAAGGATCATACAATGATTATGTAAATATCCATAAATAAAAATATATTACACAATTAATACAATCATGGGCAGTACACACACCACATTCAATAAATAAGTGGTGAATAATGGAATTCTCACGGAATTAAAAGTGAGATAAGAAACCCCTTACTTTGTACTTTTTCCTTGGTCGATGGTAGGTTAACCACTTGTATAATGGTGAAATAATTTTTATTTAATTATAAAAGAATCATTTACATTAATATGATATCATATATGATCTTTTAACATTGATTTGTTAATAATATCTTAGAATTATCGTCATTTCGGGTGTTAATAGGTTCATTTTACTTTATATTATTTGTTATGTGAGCCATATTTTTTATTAATGGGATGTATATTATTCATATCCATAATTATATCAAGTCCTTAAACATTATTTTTAATCATCAAATGAGAATTATACTTAAATAGATACGATGGAGAATGAATCTCTTCACGTTCGTGGAGACGGTAGTCCGTACGTACGCACGAGCGACAATACCATTATTTTGATATTAAAATAATATATAATTGGATGGTATATAATATATACAGAATAATTATCATGTTATATTTATTATTTACATGAATTAAACTTCATTATTATACCCATCCAAATAATAATTTATTGAATAACTATTACACCATGACGTGGAGACGGTAAGTCGTACGTACGCACGTATGGTGACAAGTTATTCAAAGGGTGGATAGATTAATGAATATGGTTGTACCATATTTATAATAATATTACAGTATATAAGAGATATTGGATTCATTATTTTAGAATATAAATAACAAAGAAATAAGAAGTGGAAGAAGAAAGGAACTTGAAAAAGGGTGGTGAAATCATTACCTCTTCTTCGGGTTCTTTCTTTTGATTTGATCAAAAGGGATCCTTAGGTTGGATTTATGATAAAAATAGGCCTCTAGGTTTTAGTTAGGGAATTTTAGAGAGTATTTGGGCAGGTTTTGGCCGAACCAAAAGGCTTGGAAGGTGTGATGTGATGAGAAGGGGGAGTGCCCTTTTATAAGAGGGGTGAGGGGCACCTTTGGAAAAGCTAGAAATATTATTTTATAATAAATTCATATTCGGTTTCTAATGGCTCAAAAGTGTATAATTTAAATCTTAAGGTGGGGATGGGTCTAAAACCACTAAACCAATATAATTTAGAAAGGTTTTGATCATTATATTAACCTTATCTTTAAGTATTAACTCTTAGTTAATTAGTTTCACTTTTACAATGTCTCTTTGTATTTTTATATTATATGGTTAATAAACTTACTATATACATCCAAGATACCCCCAAGTGGTCCATTAATGATACCAATATCATGATATAAGTTTCTTGGCCGAACATTAGATTTTTTGGAATTTAATATCAATTAATAATATAATATTTGTTTTAAAAACTCTTTTATGTCAATTTTGATACTATTCAATAATTGATTTTTTGTAAAAACCATAACAGAATTATTACATCTAAAAAAGTTAATTACATCAATCCTAACATGTCATATTAACCTATAAAATTAGTTTAATACATAAAAAGTCTCAAATTATATTTATTTTGGTATTTATAATATCAATTATTCTAATTTTTCACTATTATGGTAATTACTGCATCACCATTGTGTCATAAATAAATTAAATTATTTAATTTCTAAAAATTATAAATATAATATAATTATGTAGGAAATAGTTTTATCTTTCTAATTAATATTTATAGTCTAAAATCCAACATATATAACCCTATATAACAATTGTTTTTCTAAAATATATATGCTTGTGTCATTGTTGTATTCATTTTAACTTAATTAAAATAAAGTGTCCCTATCACTTAAAAGTGGATCCATGGGGTCCCAAAATCGACCCAAAGATTCCCATGGTCGGACATGTATCCACCAATAAGTTTAGTAAACGTTTTAGGGTAATTTATTATTATTATAAAATTATTTTTTAACCCTTATTTACCGGATTTACCCTTAACCATGGTAAATAAAATATTTACCGAAGTAATTATTCAAAATGTCTAAAAATAAAAGTTACCTATTTACACAATTTGAACAAACTGATTCAAAATATGGAATCCATTTTTACAAATTCAAAATATAGAAGTGGCAGAAATTAATTTAAAAATTAATTCCCGTTGTTAAAACAAAAAGCGTGTTTTTAAGAGATAATAACTATCAAAAGATTGGCACTTGTTTATGTCTGGTTAAATTGTGAAATTATTTCCAATGAAAAACATTGAATTAAATGATAAAAATATATTCTAAATATACTTTAAAACCACTCAAATTCATAATTTATCAATATTAATTATTTCGATTAAAAAAGTTGTTTTTAATTAAAAATTAGTAATTTTCACTATTCATAAAAATATGAAAGTTATCCGAAAAGTACCAAAATTTCACCCTAGGCTAATTTCGATATTCCGAATCCAAAAATGAAGTACATTTTGAGAGATATAATTTATAAAATTTCATAATGGCTAGTTTGATTGGTAGTCGTGTGTTAGAATCTCAAAGTTGCGTACAATGCACGTCATTGCATTATTCAAAGGGAAACGTATCGTGGAAGCTTGGGGTGTTACATTCTCCCCTCCTTCAATAAATTGTGACCTTTTAATTTTTGAAATCGGGCTTGTGAATATAATGGAATGTCCCACATCGGAAAAAGATTCAATAAAACTATCACTTTAAAAGAAAGGGAGGGAGGTATAAAGGTCACCCAAGATAACCCATACTAGGATTCCATGTAGGAAAACATGGATATGGACGATAAACTAAGTGTTCAGTTCTGATGGAGAGGGATAGAAAACATGATCAGAAGAAAGTTAACAATAATAAAATCACAAACTTCTGTTAGGACAAATGGTCCTTAGTCTCCGAGTAGGAAAAGAAAACGGGAAACATTTCTTTTGTTTTAAGTTACATTACATAAGGACGGGGAATTCATTTATGATATTGACTAAGAACATAAAGAGATATACTTACTTTTTAAGAAGAGTTTCATTATTTAATAACTTTTTACCAATAACTCATTTTTTTTAACAATGAGTATTCAAGAAGACAAGGTCACAATGAAAGATCTAGAATAAAATTCTATAGAAATACATGATCCATGTAGGATAAACTATATATTTAACTTGTCTTTAGAGATTAATCAAAACCAAAATGGTTAGTATAATATCAGATGACCCCCCCCCCAACAGTTATTCCATTAGAGAAAAAAATATAATATTAATTTCTAAAATTAAACCATCAATACCCCAAAGTTACATAAATACCATTCAATAATCAATTGTCCATAAAATACTTCAATATAATCCAAACTAATATTGAAACTCAAAACCTATAAGAATGTAGTCTTCCACATTAAATTGTATCTCCAAATGACATTAATTACTCTTAAAGTCACATACTTAAAAGTAATTAACCTAATCATTTCCATAAACAACCCAAATCACTATAAATCCATAATAAAAACATAGATGAAAATCCACCATTACTCCTCAAATGAAATCCCATGCTATTCTATTTTCCTTGGGCATATAGTGTTCACAACAAAGGGAACATCTTCCAAAATAACATCTATCACTTAATCACCAAATCATTTTTCTATACCAAGGGTATTCATTTAATAAGACATAAGAACCCAAATCAACTTATTATTGATCAATAAAATCATTTAACTAAAAAATAATTAGTCACACTATCCAGGGACTTCACGTAGTCTAGTGGTAGGCGATAAATCCCAATCGCACTTTGGTTGTGGGTTTGATTCCCACAGCTTTGTCCGACGCGACGGGTTGTCACACGGTCTACGTGTTGTCCTTTTTCAAAAACTATATTTTATAATATTACCAAAATGAGATAAATTCCTCCAAATACCATAACATAATTTAACCACAAATGTTATATCATACCTTGAATTTTCATCCCAAATTATAATAACTTATAATTCTCTCAAACCCTAATGATCATATAAAACCAAATGGTTACTTATACCTATATCCAGAATAGAAGAGATAATTCTTCCTCAAATGTCATTCTCACATGGCAAACTGTGGGGTTACAAATACAAGAGAAAATTATTCCAAAGTAAACCCATCAACAAGGAGCGCTAATACTTTTTAAACATTTCTCCAACCATTTATTTCTACACAGCTTCTTCTTTGACCAAGAAAATATCCTATAGAATAGCACATTCACTCGGGTAATGGCCAGGTCCCCTACATTTATGGAAAATGACTGTAAATGGACTCTTGGGACCATTTTTATCTTCTTCCATAGTACTCTTCATTCTTCTTCGGCAATTCTTCACTTTATGTCCTTCCTTCTCGCATGTAAAGAATTTATTTGTACCATTGAGACACTTTCCTGGGTGTCTCCTTCCACATTTCCTGCATGATAGAAATTGAGGATTCCTTTCTCCATGGTCTCCACTGCTGGAGCTCTTATCATTCATCACCTTTCTCTTCTTTTTTGAGTCCGGGAATTGGTTAATATATATATTATTCATCATATTTTTGGAAAATTGATTTGGAATAAAGATGATATCTTTTACCACTACCAACATTCCATTTTTTTTCTCATTTCCACCACCGTTCCCACCTTGTACATCATTCTCAAAGTCACTATGACTTCCTTGGAATCCAGCCATTGACTAAAACCAAAATGCATTGTGTGAGTAACAGTAGTCATAAAATCATTTAGAGATTAACATGTCACCATATTCTCAATTTGAAAAAAATTATGATTAACCAAGGTCATTTACTCTCATCTTATATATTTAATACTTCAAATTGGTTAGTAAAGAAAATGTAAATTATCCTAAGCATATCCCTCGGGAGTATCGTAACCAAGAGTGCAGCAAGGCCCGTTGTCGTGCACCAGTTCCCGTTCGAGTCTAGCTCAAAGTGGTGCTTTCGGATTTTACCCCTAGGTACATCTGTGCCAGAGCCGCCTCTACCTGCTCATATCCAGACAGGGATGTATTTCTTCGAAAACTCAAAAAATCTCTACAATACCAAAATTCTAGGAAGTTATTCTATATTAATCCTCAAAGTTCATCTTAGGTCTGCGTGCTCTAATCAGAGTTTATCTAAATCTAGCTCCCAAGGTTTGTACTAAACTTCCTCTGATACCAACTGTAACGCCCTGACCCCAGTTACCCAGAGTCGGTGCATTATTACATAACATTGGCATGATCTAAAGAAAGATCATGTCTCGAATGACCGATTAGTTTAGTAGCCTTGGAAACACTAGATACAGTCATAAAGTTTTGCATTACATCATAAAAAAACATCTTGTCTTTATATCCCCTCATACTATCCCTGCAGGTCATTCATAAATTACTTCTTCATAATCCTGAGAAAAATAAAACATTGAAAGGGGTGAGCTCAGATTCTCAGTAAGGATGTCATTATAGCAGAAGCTTTCATAGATAAGCAAAAACACTTATAGCAATTTATAATTAAAACAAAAGCCTTTTAAACTTGAACTTCAACATAGTATGGAAAAAATAAAATGAAATAATTCCATTTACTTATTCACATGAATATTCTACTAATCGAATAATCACATGAAATATCAATAACCACTTTCATAATGATGCAATGCAAAATTTCAGACTATCATAACCACATAGCCAAGGCCTAATGCCAAGACTACAAATAAAATTTTGCCAAGGCCTTGTGCCAAGACACTAGTTTGTCTCATGAGACCTACTAATGCATCGAGGAGCTATAGCGGGCTCCACCTGTCACTTATTAAGTCCAATGCATTCCTCATATGAACATGTTTAAACATAACATAAACATTCATATTAAAACTAGCATACGAAATGTCAATACTTTAACCACAAAACATGAATGATATAAAAATAGCACATCCACAGTCAAACATAACTCATTCAATACAATATGAAAGATTGTATTGTACCTAAATCGGTAATAATGAATGATATTGACATAGATTAAAATAACCATCAAAACTATTTGAGAGAAATATCCCCCTTTTCTTGAAAACATTTAAAAGTCACACTAATTGTCAAGAAGATGTTTAAAAATAGATTCTTGAATCAAAGTGTCCCATACCACTTTGAAAATTTTAAAAGGAGTTTTAATTTTAAAACATTAATGTCCACATAAATAAATCCTTAAAACCATTTTTTTAAAAAATGGACATTAATGAGAAATATTTAGAAGAATAAGTCTTTAAAACATTTAAAAATGGTATTTTAGTTAGAGTTTCTAGACAAAAGAGAGACAGTTGAATACAAATAATTGAGGTAATAAAAACATTGTAATATCATGAGAATAAAGGAATTCATGATATACTATGTCAAAGTACATTATATACACCACATAAAAGTGATCTGGAGTATAACAACAAAGAAGTCTCAATGGAATGTAAATTGAGATGAAATCTCTCATAATGCCGTATCCTTAGGTTAGGGATAAATCAACGACATAGTTATGTGTGACAAATATAAATACACTAAATATGATTGGATATTTAGTGTAAAACAATCAAAGGACATTTACACATAATCTTGTAAAAAAACACCAATGAATTGGATGTTTAACTCAATAAATGGAGAATGAGTTAAAATTACTCTTAACAAATTCATATCGATGACTTGAGAAATTATAAATGGGGTGATTATGTGTATCAAAAGTATATCCATAGGAAGGGGAGTGGAAATTATGGCATAATAAAATGAATAGTGATTCCACACATAATCTTGGAGTAATATAATCAATGAAATATGTGTAAAGCCAAATGAGTGGAAATTGAAATTTCAAATTCCCTTATCGATTAGGTAACTTATGAAACATACATCCATGAAACAAGGATCATACCATGATGATGTAAATATCCATAAATTAAAGTATATTACACAATGAATACAATCAGGGGCAGTAAACACACCACATGCAATAAATAAGTGGTGAATAATGGAATTCTCACGGAAATAAAAGTGAGATAAGAAACCCCTTACTTTGTACTTTTTACTTGGAAGATGGTAGGTTAACCTCCTGTATAATGGTTAAATAATTGTTATTGAATTATAAAATAATCATTTACATTAATATGATATCATATATGATCTTTTAACATTGATTTGTTAATAATATCATAGAATTATCGTCATTTCGGATGTTAACGGGTTCATTTTACTTTATATTCTTTGTTATGTGAGCCATATTTTTTATTAATGGGATGTATATTATTCATATCCAGAATTATATCAAGTCCTTAAACATTATTTTTAATCATAAAATGATAATTATACTTGAATAGATACGATGGAGAATGAATCTCATCACGTTCGTGGAGACGGTAGTCCGTACGTACGCACGAGCGACGATATCATTCTTTTGATATTAAAATAATATATAATTGGATGGTATATCATATATAAATAATAATTATCATGTTATATTTATTATTTACATGAATTACACATCATTATTATACCCATCCAAATAATAATTTATTGAATAACAATTACACCACGACGTGGTGACAGTAAGCCGTACGTACGCCCGTATGGTGACATGTTATTCAAAGGGTGGATAGATTATTGAATATGGTACTACCATATTTATAATAATATTACAGTATATAACAGATACCGGATTCATTATTTTATAAAATAAATAACAAAGAAAGAAGAAGTGGAAGTAGAAAGGAACTTGAAAAAGGGTGGTGAAATCATTACCTCTTCTTCGGCTTCTTCCTTTTGATTTGATCAAAAGGGATCCATAGGTTGGATTTCTGATCAAACTAAGGCCTCTAGGTTGTAGTTAGGGAAGTTTGTAGAGTATTTGGGAAGGGGTATGCCGAACCAAAAGGCTTTTAAGGTGTGAAGTGATGAGAAGGGGGAGTGCCCTTTTATAAGAGGGGTGAGGGGAACCTTTGGAGAAGCTAGAAATATTATTTTATAATAAATTCATATTCGGTTTCTAATGGCTCCAAAGTGGATTATTTAATGTTTAAGGTGGGTATGGGTATAAAAACACTCAAACAATAGAATTTAGACAGGTTTGGGTCATTATATTAACCTAATATTTAAGTATTAACTCTTATTTAATTAATTTCACTTTTACAATGTATCTTTGTATTTTTATATTATATGGTTAATAAACTTACTATATACATCCAAGAGAATACAAAGTGGTCCATTAATGATACACATATCATGATATAAGTCTCGTAGTCGAACCTTATATTTTTAGGAATTTAATATCAATTAATAAAATAATATTTTTTTTAAAAACTCTTTTATGTCAGTTTTGATACTATTCAATATTTGATTTTTAAAAAAATCATAACAGAATTATTACTTCGAAAAAAGTTAATTAAATCAATCATAACATGTCATATTAACCTAGAAAGTTATTTTAATTCATAAAAAGTCTCAAATTATATTTATTTGGGTATTTATAATATCAATTATTCTAATTTTTCACTATTTTGGTAATTACTGCATCACCATTGTGTCATAAATAAATTAAATTATTTAATGTCTAAAAATTATAAATAAAATATCATTATGTAGGAAATCGTTTGAGATTTATAATGAATATTTATAGTCTAAAAGCCAACATATATAACCCTATGTAACAATTTTTTTTCTAAAAGATATATGCTTGTGTCATTTTGGTATTCATTTTAACATAATTAAAATAAAGTGTCCCTATCACTTACAAGTGGATCCATGGGGTCCCAAAATCGACCCAAATATTCTCGTGGTCGGAAATGTATCCACCAATAAGTTTAGGACACTTTTTAGGGTAATTTATTATTATTATAATATTATTTTTTAACCCTTATTTACCGGATTTACCCTTAACCATGGTAAATAAAATATTTACCGAAGTAATTATTCAAAATGTCTAAAAATAAAAGTTACATATTTACACAATATGAACATCCTGATTCCAAATATGGAATCCATTTTTCCAATTTCAAAACACAGAAGTGGCCGAAAATAATTTAAAAATTAATTCCCGTTGTTAAAACAAAAAGCGTGTTTTTAAGAGATAATAACTATCAAAAGACTGGCAGTTTTTTATATCTGGTTTAATTGTGAAATTATGTCCAATGAAAAACATTGAATTAAATGATAAAAATATATTCTAAATATACTTTAAAACCACTCAAATTCATAATTTATCAATATTAATTATTTCGATTAAAAAGTAGTTTTTAATTATAATTTAGTAATTTTCACTATTCATCAAAATATGAAAGTTATCTGAAAAGTACCAAAATTTCACCCTAGGATAATTTCGATATTCCGAATCCAAAAATTAACTCCATTTTGAGAGATAGAATTTATAAAATTTCATAACGGCTAGTTTGATTGGTTGTGGTGTGTTAGAATCTCGAAGTTGTGCACAATGAATGCCATTGCATTATTTAAAAGGAAACGTACCACGGAAGCTTGGGGTGTTACATCATATATAAATATAGTGACATCTTAATGGACACCTTTGAAGGTGTTAAAAGAATATTGAACAATCATCGTTTCGTGAGGCAGAAATTCACCATCCACAGAAACAGTATGTTCTTTAAACATTAGATGTAGGTGTGTGTCAGTGTAGATCTACTAATTCTCATAACAAAATCCTAGTATATTGAATATACTGGTGTTGTTACAAAATAAAGGAATAAAAAGAGTTTATGGGGTCGGAGAAGAAAAATAAAACATAAGAACACAAGAGAAGACACTACATTTAAAACGGGTAACTCTTTTTTATTTGAGCTCAAAGACTTCCTTGGAAAGACTTATGCCCAAAGTGAGGCTTCTAATAGTAATAGAGGGATGTGGAGAGACAAAATGGTCAGGTTTTGGATTATCCAAATGCTTGAGAGTTGTGGTTAAGGTGGTAGAGGTGGGGACCTTTTATAAGAGGAGAGGAGGGGAACTCTAGGAAAGTTATAAAATGTTACTTTATTATAAAATGCTTTTCGGATTTTAAAGGTCCCAAAATTATATATTTCTAGGATAAGGTGATATGCGTTCTAAATCCACCCATCCAATAGGTTTTTGACAAGTTTAGGTCTTATATGTTACATTATCTTTTCATTTTATTTAAATTGTTAAATAATGAGGTAATCGTTGCATCATCATGGTGTCATAAATAATTTAATTTATTTAATGTCTAAAAATTATAAAGAAAATATAATGATGTAGGAAATCTTTTTAGATTTCTAATGAATATTTATAGTCAAAAATATGACTTCTATAACCCCAAGTAAAAATTGTTTTAGTAAAACAACCCATGTTTGTGACATTTTCATCTTAACATTAAATAAAAAGTTATTACTGTCATTTTCCTACCAAAGTGGCTCTATGGGGTCCCCAAGTTGACCCATGGATTTTTATGGTCGGCCCTGACACATTGAATAAGGTTATGACATGTGTCAAGGTCATCTCATATTATTATAGCATTATTTTTACCTTAAATTACACTAATTACCTCTAATTGCGATTAAAAACATAAAATTTACTATTCACCAACAAATTATTTTAATCCCATTGAACCACATTTTACTTCTTAATGAAAAACATGTATTTTGGATTTTTCAAATTCAAAACACAGAGGTGGTAAAATATCATTTAAATGAAAAATCAGTTTTTTAAGTACCACTTAGTGGTTTCACTATTCATTAAAAATTGAAGTTTTTTAGAAAAATACCAAAACATCACCCTAAGATATATTTGATAGTCCGAATTCAAAAATGATGTCTATTTTACAAAATTAAAATCATATAAGTTACATGAATTAATTTAATAATTAATTCCCACTGTCAGAACAAATAGCGTGTTTTTATGAAATAATATATATCAAAAGATTGACACTAGTTTAAGTCAAATTTCAAAGTGAAATTAATTCCAATGACCACTATTGGATTAAATGGTAAAAATATATTCTAATTTCACTTTAAAACCAATTAAAAAGATAATCTAATCATATAAAAAATTAGATTAAAAATAGGTTTTGAATTAAAATAAAACATTTTTCATTATTCATTAAAAAATTAACTTTATCGGAAAAATACCAAAAATTTACACAAAGTAAATTTTGATGTCCCGAATCGAAAGAAGAATTTTATTTGGTCCAATAGAATGTATAAGAGTGGCCAAAACTATATTTAAAGAGGGTTCTCCATCAAAAGGCGATAGTTCGACCTTTTAATGAATATTAGAGTATTTATGCCTAAAATTGAATTCTTTTCGTATTTTAAACCTTTATCCTTTATTGGATAAATGTAAAAACATTTAACAAACATATATAATCATATTTTAGTTATTTCTATTCATTTATACCAATACAACGGCTACGTGTTAACTACCATTTAAAATAATATTATTTTATTATTAGTGTGCAACATAAGATTTCAAAGAAACTCTTTATTGAGTATCGGGTACGCTATTGAACATAGAAACCCCTTTAAAATAAAATTAATATTTAATTCGAAAATATTAATAAATATGAAAATGTATTATTATTTATTTACCTGGGATGTTACATCCTTCCCCCCTTTTGGGAATTGCGTCCTTGCACTTTTATTCACTTATCAAAATAAGTGGGGGTATTTACCCCTCATATCATTTTTAGATTCCCACGTGGACTCTTCAAGTCTATGGTTTTTTCACAAAACCTTTACCTGATGAATTACCTTATTCCGCAACACTTTCTCTCTATGGTCAAGAATCTGGGCTGGTTTTTCTTCATAAGAGAGATTCTCTTCCAACTGAACTACCTCTGGGCTAAAAATATGAGATGGATCTGGCATTTACTTTCTCAACATTGGAACATGAAAAAAATTGTGTACCAGAGATAAACTCGGAGGTAAAGCCACTCGGTAAGCAACTGATCCATCTTTTCCCAGAATTTCATATGGTCCAATGAACCTTGGACTCAACTTTCCTTTCTTACCAAATCGCATCACACTTTTCCACGGTGAAACTTTGAGAAAAACATGATCACCTACCTCGAAATATAGATCCTTCCTCCAGTTATCTGCACAACTCTTCTGCCTGCTCTGAGCTGTTCTCATGTGTTTCTGAACCAATTGAACTTTTTCTGCCATATCTTCTACCAATTCTAGTCCCATCAGCTTCCTTTCACCCACTTCATCCCAAAAAGATGGAGTTCGACACCGTTTACCATATAATGCCTCAAATGGAGCCATCTGTATACTGGAATGAAAACTGTTATTATAAGAAAACTCAACCAAAGAAAGATGTTGGTCCCAACTTTCCTGATAATCCATCGAACAAGAATGTAGCATATCCTCTAAAGTCTGAATCGTTCTTTCTGACTACCCATCTGATTGAGGATGAAAAGTTGTACTAAAATTTAATTTAGTACCCAACGAATTCTGAAGGCCTTAAAAAAAGATAAAAGTAAACCTGGGATCGCGATCAGATACAATGGAGAGAGGAACTCCATGTAACCTGACTATCTCTTTAAGATACAAATGGGAAAGTTGATCTAAGGAAAAAGTATCTCATATAGCAAGGAAATGAGCAGATTTAGTCAAGTGATCAACAATAACCCAGATTGCATTATTACCTTGAGGTGTCTTCGGCAATCCCACAAAGAAGTCCATGGATATATTGTCCCATTTCCACTCTGGTACTGGTAAAGGCTGAAGCATGCCTTTCGGTAATTTCTGCTCTTCTTTAACCTGTTGACAAGTCAAACACTTGATAGTAAAATCAGAAATATCTCTTTTAATTCCATCCCACCAGTAATACTCCCACAGATCTCTGTACATCTTAGTACTACCAGGATGAACTGAAAACGGAGAACTATGAGCATCACATAACAACTCTCTCTTCATCTTTGAATCACCAAGCACACATAATCTCTTCCCAACCCTCAAAACACAATCATTATCAGTATTAAATTCATGCAACTTACCCTTCTGAACGAGCTCTACCATTTTCTGCAACCCACTGTCTTTCCTCTGCGCTTGCTTAATTCTGTCTGATAGAGATGACCTCACTGATACCTGAAAAAAAACAGAAGAACTTCCTCCACCAACAACTTCTATGCCAAATTTCATCAAATCAAAAACCAAAGGATCTCATTCCAAACATAGCATGGTTAATGAATCGTTACTTTTTCGACTCAAAGTATCAGCCACTTTATTTGCTTTTCCCGGATGGTAATTAATTGTACAATCATAATCCTTGATTAATTATAGTCATCTCCTCGGTCTCATGTTAAATTATTTCTAAGTTAATATATACTTTAAAATTTTGTGATCATTATATATTTCACACATTACTCCATAAAAATGATGCCTCCAAATTTTTAGAGAAAAACAACAGTAGCTAATTCCAAGTCTTGTGTAGGGTAATTTACCTCATAAGTTTTCAACTGACGTGAAGTATATGCAATTACCTGATCATTCTGCATAAGGACTTAGCCAAGTCCCTTCAACGAAGCATCTCTGTATATAACAAACTCACTATTCCTGGAAGGTAGTGCCAAAACTGGAGAATTCACCAATCTTCTTTTCAGTTCCTAAAAAAAATCATCACATTCTTTTGTCCAGATAAACTTAACACCCTTCCGAGTTATCTTAGTCATTGGACTAGATAACCGTGAAAATTTTCTAAAAAACCTTTGATAGCTGCCTGGAAAACCAAGGAAGCTACGAATCTCAGTTACATTTGTGGATCTTGCCATTCTTCACCAACCATTGTTTTTACAGGATCAACAGTTATGCCATTTTTTTGAAACAATGTGACCATGGAAAGAAATTTGTTGCAACCATAACTCACACTTGCTAAATTTTTCATACAGTTTCTTTTCATTTAAGGTTTTCAAGATAACCCTTAAATGACTTTCATGCTCCTCTTTACTTTTAGAAAACACCAAAATATCATCAATAAAAACAACCAACATTTTTCACCTAAGTCGACGGAGCCATCACTGCAACAAACTATTTAGTTCTGATTCTGACCATCTTAGAATTCTGATTTGAAAGGTCATTTCCCTCTGTATGCATTCCCGGAAAAGCTGTTCTGTTTCCTCTATGAAAAACCATTCTTAATAGAGAAAAATATTAGGAGAAGCAACATGTTAATCATCAAATGCTATATCATTTCAATCATAACATAAATTAATTTATAATTTAACAATTTTCTAACTCCTAAAGTTGTCTAAACCGACCTTTGATACCAACTATAAGGCCAGAACCTTAAACCTTACTTAATCTTGAGTTACTTCAAGAATACACGTTGAGGATCTTTTTAGGTTTATTTTTTTAGAGAATTAGATCATAAAACATGCATTACATTCCACATTTAAACAAAGTGGTTACATAAAAGATAGTACTCATTTTTCCCGTCAATGGAATCATATTTAAAATAAAACATGGATTCTTTCTTGACACTTCCTTGACACTATCATCACATCATGTACCTTTCCCTTTACATGTGAAAAACATTTCAAAAACATGGGATGAGCATAAAAAGCTCAGTAAAGGATATAAAAGTACGAAATGAAAACATTATTCCATGCATGGAATCATACTTTACTCATAAAACATAATCACATAACTCATCAAATCGTGAATAAATCATAGAAATCATAAGACATAAAGGTAACTTGAGGAATTCATAACATTCTAACGTAGGGAGTAACCCTCATGGTTACGTTTGGAATACCTATCATAGTATATTCCCTAAATCTCTTCAGAGAAACCTTAACGTTTAACTCCTTCGCGTTACCCAATGCATTGGAGAGCTATATCGGGATCACCCACCCATAGTTTATCACGAAACCCCCCATCTTCATAACAATTCCCAAGAACCATAACATAATCTTATCACATAAAATATGCATAAAGGAAACATAAAATTTCCACTTTTCAATCACAAGATATCAATACAAGACCTTGATATAAAAACAATATGAAAACCATTTTCAATACAAAAATAAAATAAAAGTAAAACATGGTATTTATTTTTCATTCAAAAAATTTTATGGCTTGTAGAGGAAGCCGAAACTCAAATAATGGTCACGGCGGCGGAGAAGTCGTTGTCGCCGCATATGTACGAAAAAAACATTCCCTTTTTTCGATTAGTAAATGCTTCGTACAAAAATATTACTTTTGAATAAATGTAAAAGTCAAAGGGTCTTATACACCGTATATAAGAAATTTGTGTATAAAACAAAATATGCCTCAATGAAAGGAGATTGAGACGATGTCCCTTACCTCATGTCTGATGTGACTCGATTGCTCTTTAATTTCCTAAATAATAACCTAAAGTTAATTACTAATTGCTTAAGAAGCTTTTTAAAGTTTATTATTCCTTTTATATAACTTATTTCCATTTTATAAACGTTATGTAATCATTTAATTTAATAAAGTTAGTTTTCTCGATATTTGGTACTTAAGTCAAAAATGGACTTCTTACAATTACATGTTGTTTATGTGGTCAAATGTTCATTATATCCAGAATTATATTCATGATTTGGATATCATATATTTCATATATATCCAGCATATAAATTTATTTATAATAGTACATAACATTTAGTGGTAAGAAATGAAATGCACCGTTCATGGACACGGTAAGCCGTACGTACACATGAGCGCTACTTTCATTTCTATTTCTTATTTAATGGAGTGAAATCATAATTATATCAGGTTATATTATAATTACAGTATAAAATCATATATAATAACATTAACTCCATCCCTTATACATCCCACATATGGCATTAACGAATCAAATCACTCTGAGGGGGTGGTAGTCTGCACTTCCTAAAATGAAATTATCGTGTTTACCCACAATGGAAACCATAAAGGTATGTGATATATGAAAAATACAGTAGCTTAAGTAAAACATAAACATATTATATATCATATATAAATATATTGACATCTTAATGGACCCCTTTTAAGGTGTTAAAACAATATTGAACAATCATCATTTCGTGAGGCGGAAATTCACCATCCACAGAAATAGTATGTTCTTTAACCATTAGATGTAGATGTGTGTAATTGTAGCTCTAATAATTATAATAAAAACATCCTAGTATATTGGAGATACTGGTTTTGTTAAGAAATAAAGGAATAAAAATAGTTTACGGGGTTGGATAAGAAAAATAAAACATAAGAACACAAGAGAAGACACTACCTTTAAAACGGGTAACTCTTTTTTATTTGAGATCAAAGGCTTCCTTGGAAATACTTCTGCCCAAAGTGAGGATTCTAGGAGTAATAAAGGGATGTGGAGAGACAAAATGGTCAGGTTTTGTCTGAACCAAAGGCATGAGAGTTCTGGGTAAGGTGGTAGAGGTGGGGGCCTTTTATAAGTGGAGAGGAGGGGCACTTTTGGAAAGTTATAAAAGGTTACTTTATTATAAAATTATTTTCAGATTTTAAAGGTCCCAAAATTATATATTTCTAGGATAAAGTGATAAGAGTTCCAAATCCACCCATAAAATATGTTTTTTACTAGTTTAGGTCTTAGATTTTACATTATCATTTCATTTTATTTAAATCGTTAAATAATGAGTTAATCGCTGCATCATCATGGTGTCATAAATAATTTAATTTATTTAATGTCTAAAAATTATAAATAAACTATCATGATGTAGGAAATAGTGTTACCTTTATAATGAATATTTATAGTCAAAAATATGACTTGTATAACCCCATGTAAAAATTGTTTTAGTAAAACAACACATGTTTGTGACATTTTCATTTTAACATTAAATAAAAAGTTATTAATGTCATTTTCCTACCAAAGTGGCTCCATGGGGTCCCCATGTTGACACATGGATTTTATTGGTCGGCCATGACACATCCAATAATGGTAGGACATGTTTCAAGGTCATTTCATATTATTAAAACATTTTTTTACCTTAAATTACACTAATTACCTCTAATCGCGATTAAAAACTTAAAAGTTACTATTCACCAAAAAAATTATTTTAATCCCATTGAACCAAATTTTACTTCTTAATGAAAACCATGTATGTAGGAATTTTGAAATTAAAATCATAGAGGTGGTAAAGGTTCATTTAAACGAAAAATCGGTTTTTAAAGTACCACATAGTGGTTTCACTATTCATTAAAAATTGGCTTTTTCAGAAAAATACCAAAACTTCACCCAAACTATATTTGATATTACGAATTCAAAAATGATGTCTATTTTAAAAAATTCAAATCATATAAGTTACATTAATTAATTTAATAATTAATTCCCACTGTCAGAACAAATAGCGTGTTTTTATGAAATAATATATATCAAAAGATTGACACTAGTTTAAGTGCAATTTCAAAGTGAAATTAATTCCAACGACCACTATTGGATTAAATGGTAAAAATATATTCTAATTTCACTTTAAAACCAATTTAAAAGATAATCTAATCACATAAATAAATTAGATTAAAAATAGGGTTTGAATTAAAAACAACATTTTTCACTATTCATTAAAAATGAACTTTATCGGAAAAATACCAAAAATCTACACAAAGTAAATTTTGATGTCCCGATTCTAAAGAAGAATTTTATTTGGTCCAATAGAATGTATAAGAGTGACCAAAACTATATTTAAAGAGGGTTCTCCATCAAAAGGTGATAGTTCGACCTTTTAGTGAATATTAGAGTATCTATGCCTAAAATTGAATTCTTTTGGTATTTTAAGCCTTTATCCTTTATTGGATAAATGTAAAAACATTTAAAAAACATATATAATCATATTTTAGTTATTTCTATTCATTCCCGCCAATACAATGGCTACGTGTTAACTACCATTTAAAATAATATTATTTTATTACTAGTGTGCAATGTAAGATTTCAAAGAAACTCTTTGTTGCGTATCGGGTACGCTATCAAACATAGAAACCCATATAAAGTAAAATTAATATTTAATTAGTAAATATTAATAAATATAAAAATTTATTATTATTTATTTACTTGGGATGTTACATCCTTCCCCCCTTTTGGGAATTGCGTCCTCGCAGTTTTATTCACTTATCAAAATAAGTGGGGGTATTTATCCCTCGTAGCATTTTTAGATTCCCACATTGCCTCTTCAACTATATGGTTTTTCCACAAAACCATTACCTAATTAATTACCTTATTCCGCAACACTTGCTCTCTATGATCAAGAATCTGGACTGGTTGTTCTTAATAAGATAGATTCTCTTCCAACTGAACTACCTCTAGGCTCAAATCATGAGATGGATCTGGCATATACTTTCTCAACATCGAAACATGAAAAACATTGTGTACCTGAGATAAAATAGGAGGTAAAGACACTCGGTAAGAAATTGATCCAACATTTCCCATAATTTGATATGGTCCAATGAACCTTGGACTCAGCTTTTCTTTCTTACCAAATCGCATCACACTTTTCCACGGTGAAACTTTGAGAAAAACATGATCACCTACCTCAAAAGATAGATCCTTCCTCTGGTTATCCATATAACTCTTCTGCCTACAATGAGCTGTTCTCATGTGTTTCTGAATCAACTGAACTTTTTATGTCATCTCTTCTACCAATTCTAGTCCCATCATCTTCCTTTCACCCACTTCATCCCAAATAGCTGGAGTTCGACACCGTTTACCATATAATGTCTCAAATAGAGCCATCTGTATACTGGAATGAAAACTGTTATTATAAGAAAACTCAACCAAAGAAAGATGTTGGTCCCAACTTCCCTGATAATCCATCGAACAAGCACGTAGCATATCCTCCAAAGTCTGAATCATTATTTCTGACTGCCCATCTGATTGAGGATGAAAAGCTATACTAAAATTTAATTCAGTACCCAACGACTTCTGAAGGCCTTTCCAAAAGTTAGAAGTAAACCTGGGATCACGATCAGATACAATGGAGAGAGGAACTCCACATAACCTAACTATCTCATTAAGATAAAAATGGTAAAGTTGATCTAGGGAAAAAGTATCTTGTATAGCAAGGAAATGAGCACATTTAGTCAAACAGTCAACAATAACCCAGATTGCATTATTACCTCGAGGTGTCTTCGGCAATCCCACAACGAAATACATGGATATATTCTCCAATTTCCACTCTAGTACTGGTAAAGGATTAAGCATCCCTTTCGGTAAATGCCACTCTGCTTTAACCTGCTGACAATTAAAACACTTCACAGTAAAACCAGCAATATCTCTTTTCATTCCATCCCACCAGTAATACTCCCACAGATCTCTGTACATCTTAGTACTGCCAGGATGAACTGAAAACGGAGAAATATGAGCTTCACATAACAACTCTATGTTCAACTGTGAATCACCTGGCACACATAATATCTTCCCAAACATCGAAACACAACCATTATCAATATTAAATCCAAGAAACATACCCTTCTGAACCAGCTCTACCTTTTTCTGCAACCCACTATCCTTCCTCTACGCTTGCTTAATTCTATCTGACAGAGATGATCTCACCGATTCCTGAAAAAAACAGAATAACTTCCGGCACCCACAAATTCTATGCCAAATTTCATCAAATCAAAAATCCAAAGATCTCATTCCAAACATAGCATGGTTAATGAAGCATTACTTTTTTGACTCAAAGCATCAGCCACTTTATTTTCTTTTCCCGGATGGTAATGAATTATAAAATCATAATCCTTGATTAATTATATCCATCTCCCCGATCTCATGTTCAATTATTTCTGAGTGAATATATACTTTAAACTTTTGTGATCGTTATATATTTCACACTTTACTCCATAAAAATGATGCCTCCAAATTTTTAGAGAAAAAACAACAGCAGTTAATTCCAAGTCATGTGTAGTGTAATTTACCTCATAAGTTTTCAACAAATGTGAAGCATATGAAATTACCTGATCATTATACATAAGGACACAGCCAAGTCCCTTCAACGAAGCATCGCTGTATATAACAAACTCACCATTCCTGTAAGGTAGTTCCAAAACTGGAGCATTCACCAATCTTCTTTTCAGTTCCTGAAAACAATCATCACATTCTTTTGTCTAGATAAACATAACACCCTTCCGAGTTAGCTTAGTCATTGGACTAGATAACCGTGAAAAATTTATAACAATCCTTCGGTAATAGCCTTCCAAACCAAGGAAGCTACGAATCTCAGTTACATTTGTGGGTCTTTCCATTCTTCAACAACCTTTGTTTTTACAGGATCAACAGTTATGCCATTTTTTTTTTGAAACAATGTGACCATGGAAAGAAATTTTTTACAACCGAAACTTACACTTGCTAATTTTTCTATACAGTTCCTTTTCATTTAAGGTTTGAAAGATAACCATTAAATGACATTCATGCTCCTCTTTACTTTTAGAAAACACCAAAATATCATCAATAAAAACGACCAACATTTTTCACCTGATTCAACTGATCCATCACTGCAAAAAACTATTTAGTTTTGATTCTGACCATCTCAGGATACTGATTTGAAAGGTCATTTCCCTCTGTATGCCTTCCCTGAAAAGTTGTTATGTTTCCTCTATGAAAAACCATTCTTAACACAGAAATATATTAGGAGAAGCAACATGGTAATATTCAAATGCTATATCATTTCAATCATACCATAAATTAATTTATAATTTAACAATTTTCTAAGTCTTAAAGTTGTCTAAAACGACCTTTGATACAAACTATAAGTCCACAACCTTAAACATTACATAATCTTGTGTTACATCAATAATACACGTTGAGGATCCTTTCAGGTTTAGAGTTTTAGAGAATTAGATCATAAAACATGCATTACATTCCACATTTAAACAAAGTGGTTACATAAAAGATAGTACTCATTTTTTCCATCAACGGACTCATATTTAAAATAAAACATGTATTCTTTCTTGACACTTCCTTGACACTATCATCACATCATGCACCTTTCCCTTGACCTGTGAAAAACATTTCAAAAACTTGGGATGAGCATAAAAAGCTCAGTAAGGGATATAAAAGTACGAAATGAAAACATTAGTCTATGCATGGAATCATACTTTACTCATAAAACATAATCACATACCTCATAAAATCGTGAATAAATCATAGAAATCATAAGACATAAAGGTATCTTGAGGCATTCATAACATTCTTACGTAGGTAGTAACCCTCATGGTTACATTTGGAATACCCATCACAGTATATTCCTTAAATATCTTCGGAGAAACCATAACGTTTAACTCCTTCGTGTTACCCAATGCATTGGAGAGCTATATCAGGCTCACCTACCCTTATTTTATCACGGAACACCTCGTCTTCATAACAATTCCCAAGAACCATAACATAATCGTATCACATAAAACATGCATAAAGGAAACATAACATTTCCACTTTTCAATCACAAGATATCAATACAACACATTGATATAAAAACATTATGAAAACCATTTTCAATACCAAAATAAAATAAAAGTAAAACATGGTATTTTTTTCATTATAAAAACGTTATGGATTGTAGAGGAAGCCGAAACTAAAATAATGGTCACGGCGGCGGAGAAGTCTTTGTCGCCGCATACGTACGACAAAAAAACATTCCCTTTTGTCATTTAGTAAATGATTCATATAAAAATATTCCTTTCGAATAAATGTAAAAGTCAAAGGGGATTATACACTATATAAAATAAAGTTGTGTATAAAATAAATTATGCCTCAATGAAAGGAGATTGAGACGATGTCCCTTACCTCATGTCCGACGTGACTCGATTGCTCTTTAATCTCCTGAATAATAACCTAAATTTAATTCCTACTTGATTAAGAACCTTTTTCAAGTTTATTATTCCTTTTATATAACTTATTTCTAGGTTATAAATGTTATTTAATCATTTAATTTAATAAAGTTCGTTTTGTCGATATTTGGTACTTAAGTCACAATTGAACTTCTTACAATTACATGTTGTTTATGTGGTCAATGGTTCATTATATCCATAATGATATTCATGATTTGGATATCATATATTTCATATATATCAACCATATACTTGTATTTATAATAGTACATAACATTTAGTGTTAAGAAATGAAATGCACCGTTCCTGGAGACGGTAAGCCATATGTACGCATTAGCGCTACTTTCATTTCTATTTCGTATTTAATGGAGTGAAATAATAATGATATTAGGGTATATTATAATTCCAGTATAACGTCATATATAATAATATTAACTCCATCCTTTATACATCCCACGTATGGCATTAACGAATCAAATCACTTTGAGGGGGCGGTAGTCTGCACTTCCTAAAAGGAAATTATCGTGTTTACCCACAGTGGAAACCATAAAGGTATTCCATAAATGAAAAATACAGAAGATTAAGTGAAACATAAACATATTATATATCATATATAAATATAGTGACATCTTAATTTCCACATTTGAAGGTGTTAAAAGAATATTGAACGATCATCGTTTCATGAGGTAGAAATTCACCATCCACAGAAACATAATGTTCTTTAACCATTAGATGTAGGTGTGTGTAAGTGTAGCTCTAATAATTCTCATAAAAACATCCTAGTATATTTAATATACTGTTTTTTCTACAAAATAAAGTAATAAAAAGAGTTTAGGGGGTTGGAGAAGAAAAATAAAACATAAGAAAACAAGAGAAGACTCTACCTTTAAAACGGGTAACTCTTTTTGATTTCAGCTGAAAGGATTCCTTGGAAAGACTTATGCCCAAAGTGAGCCTTATAGGAGTAATTAAGGGATGTGGAGAGAAAAAATGGGTAGGGTGTGGCCAAGCCAGAGGCTTGAGTGGTCTGGGTAAGGTTGTAGAGGTGGGGGCCTTTTATAAGAGGAGAGAAGGGGCACTCTTGAAAGTTATAAATGGTTACTTTATTATAAAGGTCCAAAAATTATATATTTAGAGTATAAGGTGATAAGAGTTCTAAATCCACCCATAAAATAGGTTTTTGACAAGTTTAGTTCTTATATTTTACAATATCTTTTCATTTTATTTAAATTATCAAATAATGAGATAATTGCTGCATCATCATGGTGTCATAAATAATTTAGTTTATTTAATGTCTAAAAATTATAAATAAAATATCATGATTTATGAAATACTTTTATCTTTCAAATTAATATTTATAGTAAAAAATATAACTTTTATAACCCCATGTAAACATTGTTTTAGTAAAACAACACATGTTTGTGACATTTTCATTTTAACATTAAATAAAAAGTTATTAATGTCATTTTCCTACCAAAGTGGATCCATGGGGGCTCCAAGTTGACCCATGGATTTTCTTGGTCTTCCATGACACATACAAAAAGAGTAAGACATGTTTCAAGGTCATTTCATATTATTAAAACATTTTTTAACCTTAAATTACACTAATTACCTCTAATCACGATTAAAAACTTAAAAGTTACTATTCACCAAAAAATTATTTTAATCCCATTGAACCACATTTTACTTCTTAATGACAACCATGTATGTCGGATTTTTGAAATTCCAAACACAGAGGTGGTAAATTTTCATTTAAACGAAAAATCAGTTTTTTAAGTATGACTTAGTGGTTTCACTATTCATTAAAAATTGATGTTTTTCAGAAAAATACCAAAACTTCACCCTAAGATATATTTGATATTCCTAATTCAAAAATGATGTCTATTTTACAAAATTCAAATCATATAAGTTATATTAATTAATTTAATAATTAATTCCCGCTTTCAGAACAAATAGCGTGTTTTTATGAAATAATATATATCAAAAGATTGACACTAGTTTCAGTCCAATTTCAAAGTGAAATTAATTCCAATGACCACTATTGGATTAAATTTTAAAAATATATTCTAATTTAACTTTAATACCAATTAAAAAGAAAATATAATCATATAAATAAATTAGATTAAAAAGAGGTTTTGAATTAAAATAAAACATTTTTCCCTATTCATTAAAAATGAACTTTATCGGAAAAATACCAAAAATTTACACAAAGTAAATATTGATGTCCCGATTCTAAAGAAGAATTTTATTTGGTCCAATAGAATGTATAAGAGTGACCAAATCTGTCACGACCCATCCTCGGGGCCCGTTCCGTGACTACCCCAAACCCGTCTTCCATAGGCCAGGGTCTGGCGACTAGAACCAAAGGCGTAAATCCCGATAACTGGGAAGGAATTGACTTTATATAAGTAAACAAAACACCATAGAGTACAAGAGGAAGTAAAACACTAAGTACAAAGAGAAGTTTTGAAAGGTAAATGAGCCAGAATACAAACCCAAAATAAAGTACAACTACAACTGAACAAAGTACAACAGAAAAAGAAAACAGCTGGAGGGACGGAAGCGGCTCCTGGGTCGTCCTCCTCGGATCCTACCTAAAGGGTAGGTACAGATGGCGAAGCTCCTGGATCGTCCACCACGGATCCTACCTGAAGGGTAGGTACAGATAGCCTCCACAACGTTCTCGCATGTCAACCTCCTCTGAGTGTCGTCTCGCCTTGAAGTCCACCTCTGGATACTGACTCGTCGTGTAGTCCACCTCCGGGTACCGTCCAGTCCTCGAACACTCGGCCTCCGTCAGCACTGCCCGTTGTCTGCAACCAACACAACGTGGTGCGGGCATAACCCGTGCAAGGTTGAGTATAACGATACTCGGTAGGGACCCCGAGACCCTCAAGGTCTCACTAAAAACCAACAAGGATAACCACAAGGAAGATCTCAACAGAAAACCTCTGCTAAGGTATATGCCCATGCATATACCTAAGTTATCAAATAACCCATCTCAATCATGAGGAAAACACCGAGATCATGAAATCAACGGATAACCACTACCCAGGTATATGCCCATACATATACCTAAGTTATCAAGTGACCCATCTCAATCATGAGGTAAACACAAAGGTCAAAAGTCTCATCTCAAACCAGGATTTTCATTATCGAAACTGTAACTGCTGAAGAGCCCCGTCTCTGGAGTGTACAGTGGTCCTGTCATGACTCTGAGGTACTGCTCACTAACCTAAGACTACTGAGGTACTCCTCCTGTTGAGTACCGCGGTCAGCCACCCAAACACAGTAGTGCTTCCTGCCGGGGTATGTCACCCAAACACAGTAGTGCACATCCCCTAGTAGCCTGCTGAGGTACTCTCCGGACGAGTACCGTGGGGCTGCACTATCACACAGGTAGTGCTCCATCCGCCATGGGTCTGCACCTCACAAAGTAGTGCTCCGTCCACTGGGCTAGTTGACTCACTCCAAGTCAAGTCGGTCAAGAAGTCGTTAGGTCTTAGTCGGCTACACGGTCTCCGTACTCCGCACGCTTGTCTCTGGGAGGGTCCACTCCACGAGCTACAGGTCGATACTCCAAGTATCTCAAAGTCCCAGGAAGAAGAATCTCAAAGGACCACCTCGTCATAGGGGTCTCAACGCAACAGATGGCTCGTCAATCGGATGTCCGGTCTGTGAGTTATTAGCCTTTTCGTCCCAGGGGCCCGGTTGGTTTCATGAGCGAACCAACCTGGCTGTATCTCAACTGTACCCAGAACTCTCATAGGGTATACTCATATGGACCGTTTCTCAACGAGATCACCAACGCCGCTGACGGTTCGTCAAACGGACGTCTGGTCTGAAAGATAACAGCTTTTCCGTTCCAAGGTCCCGGTTGGATTTCGGGTACAATCCAACCCGCCCACTATCCAACAGCAACCAAAACTTGGGCGAAGTATGCCAAAAGTTCCGTCTCAACAAGAGGAAATCAACGAGACAGACGGCGCGTCAATCGGACGCCCAGTCTGCGAGTTATTGGCTTTTTCGTTCCAGGGGCCCGGTTGGTTTCATGAGCGAACCAACCCGACCGCACTCCGACGACATCCAAACCTCGATCGGAGTAAGACAAAAGATCCTTCTCACTTAGAGGAATCCAACAAAGTCGACGGCACGTCAATCAGACGTCTGGAGCTCAAGATATAAGCGTTTCCGCTCCGAGGGCCCGGTTGGTTTCGTTTCCGAGCCAACCCGGCTGAACAAAAGTATTCCAAAACCTTGAGTGCGATATACCAAAACGACCATCTCGTTACAAGGATCTCTACGCAACTAACGGTACGTCGATCGGAGGTCTGTAGCCCAAGATATGGGCAAAAGACCAAAGAGGGTCCGAAAACGGGGGGTCTGGGCACGGACCGACCCGGCCCGACCCCCACTGGGTCGTCCCGAACCAGGTCGACCCGGCTGGGCCCGGCCCGGCCGGCTTGGTCCGGCTCGACCGGCCAGTGCAACCGAGCGGAAGCTGCGGAGCGGGGGTGCGCGGTCCCCCCCCCCCCCCCCCCTCGCCGCTAATTGAAGACGGCGGCTACCGCCGCCGCCGGTCGCCGGTGCCGCCGCGCCGGCATGGCGCGCGGCCACCGCCTTCCACGGACCACCAGATGCGCTCTGGTGGTCCGTTTCTCCTTCCGTCTTCGCCAACGGTCCTCCCGGGACCCGACCTTCACTACGGAGGCCTCAAAATTACCTTGCGTCCGCATTTGTCGTCGCCGATGAATCCGAACGTCAAAAACAAATCGTGCCTTCTTCGTTGTTTTCCCAGCGCGGTGCGTTGGCACCGCACCCCTTCGCCGCGGCCCGACTCCGACCGCGGATTCATTCGGCCCCAAAGGGGCGGCGCAACGGCGCCGCGCTCCTTCATCGTGATTTTCTAAATTCCTGCACGGTCTTGCACGGTGCGATGGTTCTGCGCCATCTCTGTTCCAAACAACAACAGGAACAACAACCAGATAAGGGAGGAGGGTCGGTCGTGTTTGTGCGGTCCGGCCCCCTCCCGTTAATCGATAGCAAGCGGTCCAAATTTTTAAACGGAGAACGGCGACGGTACTAATCATGAACGAAACAAAAATAAACCCCTGCAGTTCTCCCCGTAATCAAGATTTCCCAACCCGTAACATAAATCTTCGCGGAACAACTTAATATTTTGTTGATCCGCGTTCTTAGATTTAGAAGGTAGTAAATGAGGGTTTACAAATAAGTTCCCTACCTTGAAAAAAATTTATGAACGACGGTGTCTCGGAAAACGGCGTCGCAGGGTGAGGTTTTGTCTATGACGACAGAGAACGTCCAAGGAGGATGCAGCATCTCCCTTCCTTTCACGTGGAGAGAAATTTGAAAGGCGGATTGTCGATGGCGAGTTCCCACGTCGGTTCCTCCTCCTTTTCTGAGGAAGAAGAAGATGGATGAAGAATAAGAAGTTCTTTTAAAACTTCCAAGCTCTCTACCCTTACCCTAAACACCACAAAAGCCAACCCATAACAAATAATGGTTCCACATTATTTAATCAACCCAAGCCAAGCGTTTACAAAATGAATTCAAAAGTTGAATTCACTTAATTAATGTGTATGTTGTCTAGAGTTAATGAGGGAGAGGGTGAGGAAATGAAAGGTTACTCAAATGAAGATAGGTTTACAAAATTTAAGAGGGAGTTAGGGAGTTTAAGAGGAATGTGAAGGGGTGGGGTTCGCGTGGGCCCCACCTCACCTTAAATTCTCCCATGGGTGGTTAATATCAAGTGGGTCCCACCACTAACTCCCTTACATAGATTAAAACCACTTAAGAGAGGGTCAAGTGTTGTAACAGAACACTTAATCTACTTAACAAGAAAATAAAAATTGTAGATAAATTATAAATTATACTTCCACAATTTTTATCATCTTCTCTCAAGTAAACGCAACCCCGGAAATGGCATTCCTAAGAAATTACCAGTGCTATGGTTTCATCGGTGTCCTCGGAATTCGATTCCGAGCACCGGTTCAAAAGATAGAAATTCCCGCTCATTCGTTCACTGAACGTACCCGAGCCAAACTTCGGAAAATGATTCCAGGCACACCGGGCCTCGGAATCAGGTGCCATCAGAAACTGTGTTCTTGTAAAATTCAAAAGAAAATTAAGAAAAAAATTTCCATGAAATTTCCGAGTCTTTACAAAAACTATATTTAAAGAGGGTTCTCCATCAAAAGGTGATAGTTCGACCTTTTAGTGAATATTAGAGTATCTATGCCTAAAATTGAATTCTTTTTGTATTTTAAGCCTTTATCCTTTATTATATAAATGTAAAAACATTTAAAAAACATATATAATCATATTTTAGTTATTTCTATTCATTCCCGCCAATACAACGGCTACATGTTAACTACCATTTAAAATAATATTATTTAATTACTAGTGTGCAACGTAAGATTTCAAAGAAACTCTTTGTTGTGTATCGGGTATGCTGTCGAACATAGCAACCCCTTTAAAGTAAAATTAATATTTAATTTGTAAATATTAATAAATATGAAAAAGTATTATTCATTATTTACCTGGTATGTTACAATATATTAAGGGAAAATTCTCTTGGATAGATGGCTAATTTCGGGATTAAGTGTGTATGAGGGAACTAGAAATGGATAGGGGTCCACTTTGGGGGTTTTCAATTTCATTATTTTATGTTTTCATTTTAGACACTTGACATGTACATTAGCGTGGCATATAAACTACTCATTTTTTATTTTTTATTTCTATTTTTTGGTCATCATATGATATAGTATTATTAGGGTTATTATAAAGTTTTTTTCTTCATTCGATTTCCACCACTGTGCTACTTTGATATAGAGGGAATATCTCCCCATTAATGACTTATCAGATCCTCTCTACCAGTCTCCAACCTCTAGCGTATGCGGAGGTATTCATGAGGGCATGTGTCCAACCAGTTCACGGCATCGGTGTGTGGCATCCGAGTAAGGATGCTACACAGCTATATCAAAGGGGTTTTCTTTTTTCATTTGCCTTACTATTTGGGGAATGTTATATAGGAGGATAGGAAGATTAGGGTCTTGGACACAAAATTTGGCCTGGGAGTTTCAAACACATGTACAGGGGAAACCCAAGTACTCAGGGTGGTATTGTTGTTATTACTATTTGTTGTTACAATTGAATATTATTTTACCTTGGGTGATGCACTTGTTGTGTGATTTGAAAATTATTTTAAAATTTTATGAGAATTGACTCCTGGCCAGAAATGGTATGAGATTTAGGTCTGCATGCATCATTCTAAGTACTCTGGATTATTTTATGAAATGTGTTATTTTATCCACGCATGGGAAAACATGTTTTAGGTAAGTTTTTGAAATTAAACTATTCTTCCTTGTGAAATTAAATTTAAAATGGTACCTAATATGAAATTGTATGTGTTAAATGTTTTAATAATTATAATAATTTTCTTCTAAATGAAAAACATGATATGAGATTGAAAATTCCCTTAGATAACCAAGACCTAGGTGTAAGATGGTTAAGGATAGTAATTGCACCTCAGTTTTGACTGCCTGATGAGATTTGGGGAAAGGACTTGTTGTGATTATTCCTCTTACGTATATGTGAAAACAATTATTAATCTTAACACATGTTTTGGGAATTATAGGTATATGCCTCCATGAAAAAACTTTTTGAGAGGTTGACAAGAGGTTATGGATGGTAATGATATGCTTTTATTGGAACCTGAGGTACCAATAGTGATGGGTGAGGAAGAAGGGGATAGGTTTTAATAGAACATATATCACTTTTTGCAATTCATGGGAACATATCGAAGATAGTTTGAGTATATAATATCTAAATAGATGAGACACTTTTAGTTATATCACCCTTTGGCTTTTACTAGAGTGTGTGGACCAGAGGGATCTGAGTTCTGGGTTGATTCCATTGAGATGATACCTAACCATTTCAAGACTCCTATTGAGAGGAGGGTAAAGTTTGATGCATATATGATATGATGATCAGCAAAGCATTGGAACGATTTTCATGTGATGACTAGAAAAACTAATGGTATATTATATAAGGAATTTATGGAGGGTTTTATAGGGCACTTCTATCTAGATTTGTTGAGTCATGAGAGAATAGTGGTGTTCATTTGTTTGACTCCGGGTATCATTTATTTTATGGATTATTATGGATGCTTTATTGACTTGTACCACATTACTCCCACATTGGAAGGAAATGACATAGCTATGTGAGACACTCTTAGGATGGAATAGAGTGTGAGATTAATTCCAAAGTTAACCAATTTGTTTAGAGAAGTTTGTTGAGGTGTTGGATCAGGATGTCATAGCTGAGGTGAACATGATAGAGGATTCATGTTCTAGACATGTAGTTGGTACTGTAAGATCAGGAGGTGTGACTTCTAAGATAAGGAAGCACTCTTATGATAACTTTAGCTTAGGGAGTGGAAAGATGAGTGGTCATACAAGAGGTTTGATTTTAGAGGACCATAGTAAAGTGATATTTAATTTGTGTTTTAGGTTGGGTTTTTATTGTAGAAACTTCCCCAGATCATTAGAAGAGTGTCTCTCTTATGGAAGTATGGGGTATCTACATATGTTCTACAAGACATAAATATAAATGGTCAATGATAGTGTATCTAGACAGATTCAGAGTTTGGGAAGGAAATCTTATACACCTTATCATACTGAAATCTATATTTCTACTGGACGAGGTGGTATACGTAGTGGAAATGGTTCTTCTAGGAAAGAGCACCCATATTAGAAGAGTGGTGAAACTTAGGGGTGTCAAACTGCATCACAGGGAATAGGGGTTGGAAAACTACATGTAGTGTTGCCTACACTTGTGGATTGTGAGGGTGGACCATAAACATTTAAATGTTCTATTATTTTATCTTCATTATTAACTAGTTCCTTATTTTATATTTGTTCCTCTCATTCCTTTATATCTTCAAAACTAATTTATTTTTTTATCCCGTTGGTGGAGTTTGTGAGTGGGGTATGACTATAGATATTCCGTTTTACGTATGTTCTATAGACATCAGTATATGTAAGAGATGTTATCTTGAAGTAGGAGAGTATCACATTCTGTGGGATCTCTATGTCCTTGTAATGTTAGGATTACACCTAATTATGGGTATAGACAGGATAGTCACACACCGAGCCCACATATATTTTTACCAGAGGCTATTTACTTTTACAACTCCTAAGGTTGACCATTATATTCAACGTGCTGGTGGTATATCTAAGAGGGATGAGAAGGTCCAATTAATAAATAGTAGGGAGATATCACATACAAGATTTCTAGTTTATATTTCGATGATATATGTGTAATTCATGATATCTTTTCACCAATGGAGGAATAGTTTCAGGATGTTTTACTAAAGACTTCTCGGGGCTACCACCTGAGAGAGATGTGAAATTTACAATTGAACCCATGTTGGGGGATGATCTAGTATATATTTCACCATATATAATTGCACTTTCAGAGATTCAATAACTCACAACTTATCTGGAGAAGTTGGAGGATAAATGATTTATCAATCTGAGTATGTCTCCTTGGGGATCACTGGTATTGTTTTCAAAGAAGGATGAAGAGTGTTTGCACTTTTGTGTTGATTACCAAAAGTTGAACAAGATAACTATAAATAACTATTATCTAATTTTGTGGATAAAAGATCTATTTGACCAGTTGAGAGGATCTTCTATGTTCTTGAAGATCGAATTGAGATCAGGGTATGATCATTTGAGAGTTTAGACTTCTGATATACCTAGGATGGATTTTTGAAGCAGGTATAGTCTTTATGATTTCTTTTTAATTCCTTTTTTGTTGATGAACGTGTTGTTAGTATTCATGGTGTTTATGAACAAAATATTCCATCCATAAATAGATCAGTTCGTGGTAGTGTTTTTGGATAACATCATGGTGTAATCCAAGACTCATGAAGATCATTCGCAATATCTCGACATCATCCTAAGTACACTCAGAGTGCATTGGTTATACACCAAGATATCTAAGTGTAAATTATATATTGAGTAGGTTCACTTATTGGTACACATCATCTGAGAAGAAGGTGTTTTAGTGGACCTAGATAAGGTTCATGAAATGGTTTATTGGGGGAATCCCAAGAACATATTTGATATCTGTATCTTTCTAGGGTTAGCAAGATATTATCGGAGATTCCTCCATGAATTTTCTCATTAGGAAGAACCACATTTTGGATTTACCAAAAAAGGGTATAATATTTGATTGGTTAGAAGCATGTGAGATGCAATTCCAAGATTTGATGAATAATTTGGCATAGGAACCAATTTTGATCCTACCTGAGCCATGTGAGGGGTATATAGTATATTTTGACGCTTCAGGAATTGGGATTGGAGATTTGTTGATGCAATGGGATTGTGTCATGGTGTATGGGTATCAGAAACTAAGGCCACATGAAGGGAACTACCTTATGCACAACCTTGATCTAGTGGTATTGGTTTATGCTCTGATGTGTTGGAGACACTATCTGTTGGGTGATAAGTTCACTGTGTATATAGATTACAAAATATTAAGGTATATCTTCTCACAATAAAATGTAAATCTCTATCATCTGAGATGGGTCGAGTATAAGTGGTAATTTAATTTTTAGATAGGATGTGTACTTGGAAAAGTAAACAATGTTGTTGATTCATTGAGCATGAAGACTTAGACTTAGGATGTTCAGGTGTCTAGTACTAAGTTTAAGATGATGACCTTGCTGGTTGAGATTCATGTGATATTTTAGGATAACTAGGAACATATGACTCAAATATCAGTTTTACTAGATTCTACACATTTTAGATGAATCCTAGACATGTGGTATGAGGATCCATAGAGCTTGAACCTGAGGTAAATCCATATATGTGGGGAGTCACTTTCTGATTGGTTGATAGATCCTGATGAGATCATCTACATTAGAAATATGGTTATTATTCCATTAAACATATGAAAGGATATGATTCTATAATTTAATTCCTCAAAGTAGGAAGTACTTCTAGGTGTGACCAAAATTTAGCATATACTAAAATGATATTATTGGTGTCTAGGTTTGAAATATGGGGTATAAAGGTTCAGGAAATGATGCTACACCTATCATCATGTGAATGGAGAGCATCAATAACCCACATGTTTTCTACAGTCATTACCCATTCCGGAGTCGAAGTGGGACAACATGATAGTGGAAATTAAAGTGGGTATTCTGAAGACAACAATGAATAATAACTCTCTCGGGGTTATGTAGATCAACTGACTAAATTAATGCATTTCCTGCATATATGAGAGATGCTATCAGTGGACCAACTAGAACATTTTTATGTTCGATAGATAGTCTGTCTTAACGGGGTTCCATGGACTATAGTTTCTAGCAGTGACTGAAATTACACATCATGATTTAGGAAGGTATTGTAGAATGAACTTGGTACATAGGTATTATTGATTACAGCTTCCCACCCAGATACCTATGGGAAATCAGTGATTACTATAAAAGTGCTTGAGAATATGTCATGTTCATGTGTTCTTGACTTCGTTGGGTGTTGGGAAAAGAACATGGCTTCAGTGGAGTTTGACTATAACAGTTATAAATAAACTATACAGAAGTCACCATAAGAGGATCGTTATGGTAGGCCATGAAGATCTTGGATATGATAGATGGAGGTGGGTTAGTTAGAGTTTTTGGGACTAAGTCTCATTCAGGAGACATTGAAGTAGGTTCCGTTGATTTTTAAATGTATTGATACATATTTGAGTAGATATAATTCATGTGCAGATAGATGCAGATGACCCATGGAGTTTACAGTGGGTGATCATGTATTCCTTCAGGTGTCAACTAGGTTGGGTCACTATATTATATGGATGCCGGGAAAGTTGGTTCCTAGGTTTGTTGGACCATTTTTTTAGTGGATAGAATCATGATGGTGGCATACTAATTGGATCTTCCCCATAAATATAGTGATATTAATGATGTTTTCTATGTGTGCCAACTATAGTGGTATCACCCCAACCATTATCATGTAATCTATGCAAATGATTTTGATCATGATATAGATGTGTCCTTTGAGAATCATATGATATGTGTGTTTGATTTTAGTGAGAAAGTGTCGTGGGGAATGACTGTGTTGATAGTATGTGTATTATGGTGACATGGGCTTGTTCAGGAGGAGATATGGGAAAGGGAAGCTGATAAGTGGTCCTAGGGGCTTGATCTTTTTGACTCAAAATATTAGAGATGCTTGGGAGTGAATCTTGAGGATTATCTATTATAAGGTGATGATATTGTAAGATCCCAACCTTTTCTAGAGTTGTCTCTGGCTCTTTTATAGGTACTCTTTTATTTAGTGTTGAGTAAAATTTTTTGGGTTTTAACACGATTTGTGTTTGGGTGTAATTTTGAGAAAAATGAAAGAAAAATGGTTTTTCCATTGTTGGAACACAGTTAAGGAAAACCATGCACCCCAAACTAGAAAACTATGAACTCTAAAAATAACAGGCGCATGGTTGGCACAGGGTTAGGGAAAACCATGCACCCCTGCTAGAAAATCATGGGTTGAAATTAATTATGCCATAAAATTATATTAAAAATACCCTAATCCCTCGAAACTCACTCATTTTGACCCCCATTTAACTCTGGGAGGTCTTTCACAATTTTAGTGCTCCCCAAGTGAATTCTAAGCCTTCTAGACCCTGGTTCTTTACGAATCAAAGCTTAAATTGAAGGTCTTCTCCTCTACTAATTAGTGAATCCTCTCCTGGTTCTTCCCCCATGCTTCCTATGTTCTTTTTGATTTCTTTAATAGATGTGATCCGATGTTATGGATGGATCTATTTCTATATGGTGGGATCTATATCTATGATTATAGATCTATATTTACATGATATTGATTTATTTAATCCTAATTTAGGGTTTCGATATTTGATCTAGATCTACGTTGTTATTCCACTCCATATTTATGTATTTCAATTACTCAATTATCCATTGGTGAATTAAGGTAGCTAGTCTAATATTCAACTCCTATAGTCATTATTTTGATAAGGGAATCAAAATTTTGAAATTTCTATCATTATTTAGGAATTTTATTACCTAAATAATGTTAATTAATGTGGCCAATTGATTTATTTGTGTTTAGTGGAATTGGATAACTAATAAGAGAATTAATTATTTGATTTAGGTTCATTAAATTACATATTTAATTGTGGGATTAATTATGACATTTACGGATCAGGATTTGGATAATTAATTAGGGAATAATTATGTAATATAAATTTTTTGAATTTAAATAATTGATTGTGGGATTAATTATGTGATATAGATATTATAGATTGAGATAATTAATTGTGAACTTAATTATAAAGAATTGATATTGAGATTGAGATAATTAATTGTGGGATTAATTATGGGAATTGAATTTGTGAATCTTGATTAATTAGTTGTAAATTTAATTAATGGGTTTGATGACTTAATTAATTGGGGAATTAATTAACGGTAATTATGTCATAACCTAATTGTTGAATTAGTAATGGAATTTATGTGAATAATTAAATGATCAATTAAATGTTTGTTTTTGACTGGGAACATGTTCGTTTAGGTTTGAATTAGATAATGAGACCATGGTCATTCTAATGTGTGTTTATGAATGTGAACATAGCCTTCATATATGAATTATAGAATGAGAACATGGTCATTCTAATGTGTCTTTATGAATGTGAATATAGTAATTCATGTATGAATTAGAGAATAGGAACATGGTAATTATAATATGAGACATACGCAGAGTAGCATGGGAATTCAAGTATGAATTAAATAATGGTAACAAAGGTACTCTTAGACATAGCCATACTGAAGAATACATTAATCTCTAGCCTGATCCAAAGAATGTATTGAGAAATGACATCACCTTTGAATACTTTAGGGTCTGGCATTATCCAAAGTTGGCATTGGGTTATGATTTTCTTCAAGAACCTGAGAGTTAATGTGGTTAATTAAATAATAAATGATAATGTGATAATTGTTTACTTATGAAATGTAATTATTTCTTAGTACAACTGCATATACTATTATTTGAATAGATATTAATTTAGAAAATATTGGTGGTGGCCTACTGATTTATACTCACACCCTTCTTGGGATGTCTAATCGGTACCCGAATAGACTTTATTATTGATGGAAATGTTAAGGGAAAAGGCCCTATGTTATATGGATAATTATGGGATGGATCTTGGATGAGAGAACCCGGCTTGGTTTGGGACCCTATTCATAGTTTTGGGTGTCTTTATTTTCGTTTTTCATTTTAAACACCTGACACATACATTTGAATCAAATATTTAAGGTTCGGTATTGATAATGTATTTCTAGATTTTGATCATCTTGTGATACATTATTATTTAGGTTATTATATTTTTTGGTTATAGTTTATCTTATTTCTTCTATTGTGCTACTTTGATAAAGCAGGTATAGTCTACCAATGAATTACTTAACAAACCCTCACTTATAGTCAGCAGCTTCTAGTGTATTGGGAGGTGCACTTCAGATCCTGTGATTGACTAGTTTGGGGAACTGGTGTGTGGCACCTGGTCCAAGATGTTACAGCCATGTTATTGGGAAAGATTAAGGTTATCAAGAGAATTTGTATCAGGATTTATTTATTGGAACATAAATAGAGATGCAATTTTATTCATAGTTTCATCCATGTATCCAAACATTCGTGATATTATCTTGACCCTTCTTGTGTGATATTGGCTGATGAGGTTCAACTAGATCTAGACATATCATTTGATGAGTGATTGGTTAGTACTATTGACTAGAGTGAGAATTGTTTATGTGGTAATATTTTCTGTCTAGTATATATGCATTTCCAACACAAACATATCTAGAAAGATACTTCCGAATGGGATTCTGATATGGTATTTCAGTGACTAGAGATTTTCTCTAATGAGTCTTAGTGATTATAGAACGTGGGAATCTAGGACGAGCTACTATATAATGGAGACTTTGTAACCTCAAACAACCATATGTGGACTTATTTCAATAAAATTTTCATCAATCCCTGTGAATTTCATTGTCTTATGAGTTTTGAAGCTATTGGTGGGGTTTTGGGGATCATTTTAGGGAAATAGGTTGGGTTTCAGGATAACCGTTTGTTGATTGTTGATACTATGTAATATGTGGATTGTTATTGGGTGCACAATGGGTAATGAAGGTGAGGTGGTGCCTCCTAGTGATCCACTAAGAGGTAAGTGGCCCCTGGGTAGGTACCTAATTCCCATCAGGTGTCTGGTGGTTGGATAGTGGGTTTCTACATTTTTTACCAATTTTTAAATTAATTAATAATTTCCAATATTATTCTAAAATGATAATTCTTCTCATTTACTCTATGTAGAAATAATAACCTCCACCCTTATTATCGTGGTCTCTCCTCCTCTCAAAAGTGGGTCTTTATTATTTGATCTCAGAATCATGAGTCATTTTTTATAGAAGTTTTTCATATGTGAACATATAAAAACCCAATATTTATATTTTTTCTTCTTCATTATTTCACCATGTATTGTTGATTATACCTTACTCAAAATATTTTCATATATTTCTTTATTCCATCAATTTGAGGCTAAATTGGATTTTTTTCTCAATGGTATTTAATCATATTGCATGTGCATTATGAAATGTTTGAATTATTATGTATTCCCTACAACTAAATTTAATTAGTTTCCATATTATAATAGGGTAGAATTAGACGTTAATAGACCTTGAATTGCTCGTTTGTGGAGTGGGTGGACACCAATGGTCAATGATGACCATTATTCATATGAATTAGAATTTATAATATGAATTTGACATTATAATTGGTACATATGTTTGATAAATGACTCTAGGATACTATTTTAGTGCTCTAGTACATGAAATAGTAAGGTTTGGCATGATTGCGAGTTAGGATAGTGGTGATGTTACCTAGTAATGAGCTATTGAAATGGGAAGATAACTTAATATCACAACCCAATATATGTTGGTTAATTTTTAATTTTTTAGATTGAATTTAAATGATATATAATTCATAGGTTTTGTTGCACGGTATGTGGTGGTACCCTTTCCACTTAGAGTTATTCAATGGTAGAATCTCATCCGCCTAAATAGGGATGGTGATAAATCATTCACTGTAAGGCCAATGTAATAGTGGAATCTCATCCACTTTTTAAATTTCAGGATAGTTTTGTATTATACTCTCAAGAATTCATATTGGGGGAGCATCGTCCATTAATGAGAGTCATCTTGGTGTCGCACCATCCACTTCGAGGTGTATTTCAATAGTATAACATCCACATATAATTTCCCATATGTTGTGTATCAACCACATGATATATGATATCGGTGATACATTGTCCACCAAATGTCATTATTGGTGGGGTTCATCCACCTATGGATGTTTTCTAGATGGTTCATCATCTACTTGGTGACTAGTTTGGTGTTGTATCATCCACCTTATATACTAGTTAAGGTGGTGTATCATCCCCCATGATGAGTTATATGGGTGGTATTTCATCCTTGTAAGATTGGAAATGGTGGTATATAATCCCAATGAGAATAGATATTGTTGATGCCCCATTTTTCGAGTATAGGTTTTTTTTCCATTTGTATTTGATTAGTGATTCCATGTTCACCATAGTGGATTGTGGTCATAATACATCATTTACCTATCATATTAGATGGTGATATCTCATTCTCCTTGATTATTATTACTATGTGTGAAATATAATTCATCCTAGATATATTTCTTTAATATGTGACAACTCACCAATTATGAAATTATCCAGAGAAGGTAGGTTCACAAGTGGTTTCTTGAGAACACTCTATGGTATGACTAGTTTATTTATTTATATGCTTTATTATCACCTCTTATCAAGATTAATCCTATATTTACTATATATTTTGGGGTTTCCATTTGTTTCTACCTATAGATATAGATTCAAACACCACTCGAGATCCCTGGTACGTGAGTATTCATTTTGGTTTGTAACCCAGGTAAGGGAAAGTGAATTACTATTTTGGATATATATGCAAATGGAGATTAAAAAGAGTTGGTAGAAAGGTGTGGCCCAAGATTTGAGACATGTTGTAGATGTCACCATTACTTTTGTTTATTTATTGTCTATATTGTATATGATCTTCCCACGGTGGATCATGTTATTCCTAGTATTACTTTTATGAAAAGAACAGTTATTCATTATGATATTGTAATAAGTTCTTACTTATTATTTTTTAACATATATTTTGATTTATATTATATACTAATGTTGTTGTGATATATGTTTCCTTGATATTTCTTTTACTATATTTTTATTTTTATTTGTAAAAAAATTTATAGTCTCCCAACATATTATATATCAATACTTATTGTTGGTTAGAAACCTATAACTTATAGGGAGTTGAATATGAGGTATTTGGTGGTCTCATTCAGTCTTGGAGGAGGAAAAAAGGAAAAAGATATTATAGTGATGCTTTAAGGAAGATCTTGGGTTATGTTCTCATGCCAAATGAAACGATGATAACTTATTCCTCAGTCAATTAATAATCTAAGAATAAAATTCACTAACAATTGATCTAGAGTTAGTAGTGATAATTTTTTCATTAAAATTTGGGTGGCATTGTCCATACAGATAAATGTGTAATATATATACTGATCATAAGAGCACAAATATTATATTCAAAAATAAGGATCTATACCCATTATTATAGAGATGGTCATATTTGATCATGGATTATGATTTATTAATACATTATCAACTAAGGAAGGAAAACAAGGAGGATGATTCCATAAAAATAATGTGTTATACTATGTTATTAATAATTTGTACTAAAAGAGACAAAATCATTATGAATATGTAAAGAGGAGACATAGAAAACATAAAGGAATGGATAAATTCCTACTTTTTCTAAATTATTGGTAAATAAAGCTTATAAGATAAGATAAATGAGGAAAAAATGGATGATATGAAGCTAAAAATAAATGTAGAAAATATTATAGTTTTAACCTTAAAAAGTTTGATTAAAAATATTTTTATGTTTAATATATGTATGATATATGTTATAATAGAAGAGTGGAATTTTGGATTATATTCTTAAATGAAAATTCTATATTCACCCATAAATTACAAAAACATGTAAAGAGATTAGAGAGAATATATAGATGGATATCATGAAGATCAGGATAGTAGAGGAAACATATCAATGATTATGATTCTTAAAAGTTATGGCCAAAAAATTAATGTTTAAGGTTATGGTGAAACCATTACTCATACACTTTTTGAAATAAGAGAAACTCACTAAAGAATTATCATCTGTATTTATTATATCAATAATGGTTGTGATGAAATTTGGGTTGTGGTTGTTTTAATTACAAAATCTTCACAATTCATTGTTATTTGAGTTTATTTATTACTCAATCAACTTTTAATGATACAAATAAATAAATTGGTAAGTTTAATTTTTGTACCAATTTCAATTTTATATAATTCTAGTCCAAGTGTCACATAAATGCTTGAGAGAAATATTCTACAATAATTTGATCTAAAACTGACCATTAGTGTAGCTTATCCTTTAAAAATGATGTTCAATAAGAAATAGCCATTCAAAATAGGAAATAAATGATGGATCTTAGTCAATGTATTTAAAAGGAGATTATGATCAATAATACCCTCCACCTGAGTTCTTAAATGGAAACAAATTACACTAAATCATTTAAACGGAATTATAAGTGGGGTTTAATGGGAAGAGTTGTTGAAAATTTATATAATATGATGAAGTTTAAGAGATAAAGTTTATTTCACCAGATGTTTCCTAGGAAAGGAATAAAAAATGTTCAAATTGTTCAATGATATATTAAAACTTCCAAAAGTAAAAAAAATAATTATATTTTTTATAAAAAATGAGATCAGATGTTTGATGTTGAGGACAAATTATTTTTTCAAATATTACCATGAAAATATGTTCTGATATACGATAATATGGGATTCTTGATCCCCTAACATATCCATCCCTTCAATATTTTTATCAAGTGGAATTTTTTTTTGATAGATTCTTCTTCTTACTCTCTCATAATTTGAAGATATGTTTTGTGTATCACTTCTTAAAAAGTATGTATCATATTTAATGAAGGTTTCAAAATTAGTGATTGTCCCACTAGAACATGATCTCCCATATGAGTAAAATCTATCATATCTCATATATTATAGAGATTTAGTGCTATAAAATAGGACCACTCACCTTGTAAAATTTTTGTGGTTAAATAATTTGTTTGAAGAAATGGTGTGGGAATCTGATGATGTAATGGGAAGAATATACCCTCATAAATATTCATCTGAGTTATGAATTTTCGAAGACGAATTTCTTTAAATAGTGGAAGAATATATCACCCAATTTATTTAGTTATTATTTTCATTTAATAATTACCATTTATTGAAAAACTCATCTTACGCACACACCGAGATAAATATAGAAATGCATTATTTTATTAAGATTAAGTATCACAATATAAAATTAAATAAACCACATTAAATTATAATAAATTTTTGTAAAACAAAATTATAAATAAAATAAGATGAGTAAAAAAAATTAAATAAAAAATGTTGTATTCATGAATTATCCATATTCATTGTATCTAATAAAGATTATAATGTGGTGTATAGTTTTGGAAAGAATGAAAAAATTATAAATATGGTAGAAATTTTTACGAATGAAATGTGATGAATGATTTTAGATAAGTGTGTAAGTATATGTACGTAAAATTTAAAAAAACAAAAAAACATAACTTTAAATAAATTAAATGGGATTGGATTAATATATCCAATTTTCCCAATTAGATCTATTGTATACCATATTTTCATTTAAACAATTTAGAACAAGATATTATAGAATAATTTTTCTAATTTCTATTCTAAGAATACCTATACTGCTTTAGGTAAGTGAAAACGTTGGTAATATTACCTCATTGATAGGTTTATGACTATATCTTCCTCTAACATGTCCAAACCATCTTAATCAGGTTTTATTAGCCTTATTAATAATTAGAGCCACTCAAATTTTTTCTAGAACAAATTTATTTCAAATCATATTTATCTTAGTATGTTTAAATTTCAATCTTAACATTTAATTTATGTTTAAATTATTTTCTAAACAAAATTTTCCTTCAAATGCCAACACTCACTGCCTTATAAAACAGTTTTTCAAATAATAGTCCTATAAAACTTACCCTTCAATTTCAAGATCATTTTCTATCACAAAGCACCACAAAATCCTTTTTTATGTTATCCATCTAGTTTGAATCCAATTAGATAAATCTGAATTATTATCTCCATCACATTGTATAAATAAAACTAAATATCAAAAATAACCAACTTTTAAAATAACATGGTCTTTCAATCTCACAACCATATCATTACTAGCTAATCCTTTGGTAAAATGGCACTATATATATTATGTATTATCCATAATAAGATATAATCCATTCAATTCTATAGTCTATATCCAAAATTTTAACTATAAATTAATATCCTTTTTAGATTCTACAATGAGAACTATATTATCTGTAAAAAGTGTGCAATTGGGTATCTCATCTAGAATACTCTTTGTAAGTTCATATAATTCCAAAAAAAATTGTCATGTTCTTAAAGATGAACCTTGTTTTAGTCCTATCAAGAGAGAGAAGATTGTATTGTACCCTACTGGAGTTCTAATATCATCTCTGAATATCACATCCATAACATAACTTTATAATCCTTTAGTAAAATGGCACTCCATATTTTCACTACTCATATAGAATTATTTTTATTCTAAGTGTAACACCCAGACCCCATAAACCCAAAGCTGGTGAATTACTTTTTTATATTGGCATGATTACAAGGAATCAGATTCCGAAGGACCAACCAGTTTAGAAGTCTTAAAGAAACTAGATACATACATGGAACCCGTTTTACATTTGGAAAGGAAAAAAAATATGATACATAACAAAAGCTAAAAAACATCATCATTGAAAACTCAATAAATGATCTCCTCTTCATATACTAGGAAGGAAATAAAATGAAAGTGGTGAGATCAAATTATTAGTAAGGGTTAAATATAGTAGAATCATGAATCAATAAACATCGAATCATAATCAATTATAAATAATCAATGTGGCATAGTGAATATTTGAAAAACACAAGCCAACAATAAACTGAGAATGAAAGTGCATCCATAGGTTCTGTCATAGTGAAACCCTCGTGGATAGTAACAAATGAATACTTAATAAATAAAATGATTATTATTTTTAAATCATTTATCTGTCAAATGATACCACTATACTATCGAAATGGTTTATGTCTGTGGGTAGATACCCATCTGATTCTATTTTGGAAACAAACTTGAAGGGTTCGTCTCTAACTGATTTGTATCATAAGACCCATCAATGCATCAATGGGGATATATTGGTACCCACCCATTACTTCAGGTCCAAATAATTATTTATACATAGACTTAATAAAAGTACAATATTCCCTCTCAATATCTGTATAGAGTAGAGGATACTGATTCGTCAATATTTCCATATTTAAAACAATATCACAATTAAACATCCTATGTAAAAGGGTATACGGCTTAAGAAAATAATCATATCCCTGAAACCAGAATATGGAAATATAATATATTTAAAATTTCAAGTGAATAAATAATCCCAAAGGTGCAGTAGTTACACCATAAAAGAATGATTTGGTGCACAATACCAAGTATATCGAAATGAAATGGAAACTGAAACAAAGTCCCATACAACATTGCAATCAATCAAGATAATAATAATCAAGTGAGTCACATAATACCATTAATTAAAATATAATGATGATATTATATTTCAAATGGAAGTAAAAAATACAACACATACAGGAAATAAGTGGTGAAAAATAGAAATCTCATGGAAATAAAAGTGAGATGAGAAACCCCTTACCTTAAGTCTGAATGTGTTCTTGGATTGATCTTAATGACCTGAATGATCTAATTTACCTTCATTAATTAATAATTACAGAACCTAATGTACATTTATGTTATTTATTATAACCTTTTTAGGTTCATTCATGTCCTTATTTATGGGTTTAGGAGGTTCAATTTTATTGTTTTGGAAGCATTTTATTCCTTGGTTTTCTTGATCGGTTTACTTGTATTTATGAATGGGAGTTCATTTGAAATTTGGTTAAACATCCCAAATTGATAACATATATTCTTAGTGACATTTTAGAGATATAAAGGATCTTATAATGATTTTGGTTATATAACATGAGGATGAATCATTAGATAAAAGTTGAGGATAAACCCTTGGATTAACATGGCAGTTTTGTTTATAATGAACTTGTCTTGTATTATTATTTTATATTATGAGTGTTTAAGGATTACAGAACATTAAATAAGATGAAATGAATATATTCTGATTATTTTGAACCATAAAATTTTTTCATGACCATAATTGAATATGGTAATAGAAATTTAAAACTCTTTATCCTTGAATGTGATAAATTAACACATCTCAGACGGTGTTTTCATATTTAGTATAAGATGATGGAGGAAAAGATAGATGATGATAAAATATTCCATTAGAATAATAATATTCCACTCCATGTAAGGTAATAGAATTATCAGAGAATTTGGATGAGGGGATATGAGGAGATAACAACAAAATAACGGAACTTTTAAAAGAAGTTAAAAGAAAAAAATGAAGAGAGGTTCACCTCTAGAGTACTCCTTCTTGAGAATCTCCTTAAGGACTTTGTTTTTGTACATTTGGTGAGACTAGTAGGTCTAGGATTTGGTGGTATGGCTTCATAAGTGTATTTGTCATAACATGTATAAGGATCAAATCTAGAGTGGTGTGGGAGGAAGAGGGGATGAGGGTTGGTTTATATAGTGTAGGGGAGTAGGGTTTTCTTAATATTTTTATCATTAGTTTATTATTATTCACTAAGAAAAGTAATGGTGATTATTCCATGATAATTAATTGTAATAAGTGCATGTGAGTTTGAAAAAAAGTCAGTTTACATAATCGAAGAATCAAGCATGATTCGGAAATTCATTTATTTATCATATTTCATTTATTAAAAAAAATTTACAATTCAAGAAAAAATCCAATATTTCATAAAAATATAAAAAAAATTACAATAACCATTTTTTGACATAAAAAATAAAAACATGAAATAAATTTTTAAAAAATAGTTTTTTAAATATGATAAATTTCATTTTTAATTAAAATAATTATTTAATCAAAAAATACCAACACCTTAAATATTAATCTTCATGTTTAAGCTGGCTAAATTTATTTATACTTTCATGGGTAAGGTTACCATTCATAAGTTTCATATTACTATTAATATGGGTATCTTACTATTCATATGGGTAAGGTATTATTTTAATGGATAAGTTACTATTCACTGAAAATTAAGTTGATTCTATCAGACTCCAAATATCACTCTGATCACCATCGTCTACGTCTATTATTAAAAAATCAAAAAACAGAAGTAGAAAATTTTGGTATAGGGGCTAGGTAATGACTATATACTAAATAACCAAGTATTTTTTCAAATATCCTCAATTCTTTATGCAATATATTCTATCTAATGAATTTAACGTATTTAAGAGAAACATACCAGAAAATTATTGGGGTGTTATATTTTTCGTACCTTTGGAAATTTCATCCTTGAAATTTTTCATGTATAAACCCCATTAAAAAGATGTGGTTAGTTCGTTTTCATAACATCCTCAGGTCCCTACATTGGTTCCTCGAATTTATGGTTTCTCCAAAGAACCTTTACTATTCAAGATCTCTGATTTCTCAATACCATCTCTCCTGTATCAATAATCTTGATAGGCTCTTCACAGTATGAAAATCAGGTTCCAAATCTATTTATTCATATGTGAGTCCATGCATTGGTTCTGGGATATATTTCTTTAACAATGACATTTGGAATACATTATGATCTTTGAGAGACTTGGTGGAATTACTAAATAGTAATCTACATCTCCAATTCTTTCTATAATTTAAAACAGTCCTATGTACCTAGGGCTCAGTTTCCATCTCTTATCAAAACATAAGACACCCTTCCATGGAGATACAATTAGAAAGATTTTATCTACTTATTAAAATTCTAAATCCATTCTCCCACTATCTGCATAACTATTTTTTCTACTTTGGGATTCTTTAAGATGGGCCTGAATTTTCATTACTTTTTTAGTTGTCTCTTCGATAAGTTCTAGGCCGACAAGTTTCCTCCCTCCAGCTTCATCCCAAAAAGTTGGAGTTCGACACCTCTAACCTTATAATGCTTCAAATGGTGCCATTTGAATGCTATAATGGAAACTATTATGCTTGGAAAATTCCCCATAGGCAAGAATTGATACCACATACCTCTAAAGTAAGGATATCAGGATCTCAACATGTCTCCCAGTGTGTGAATAGTTGTTTCAGAATATCTGTTGGTTTCGGGGAGAAAAGAAGTACTCATTTGAAGCTCAGTATCAAAATAATTTTTTATAATTTTCTATAATTCTGATGTAAACCAAGTATCTCTATAGAACACAATCAATAGAGGTGCACAATGAAGTCTTTCAACTTCATTAATATAAAGTCTTCCCCATAACTCAATTGACAAATCCTCTGTTTTAGAATGGAAATGTTCTGATTTTGTGAGACAATAAATAATCACCCATATTACATCACTTTTAATAGGTTTCCTTAGTATCCCTAGGACCAAAACCATCGTAATGTCATTCCACTTCCACATAGGAATAGGTAGAGGGTTTATGTCCCCTCTAGGATGTTTTCTCTCATCATTCACTTTTGAAATATTAAACTCCTTGAAACATAGTCAGCAATTTATCAATTCATGTTATCCTACTAAAAATGTTCCTCCAGATATCTATGCATATTAGTGATACCATGGTGTATAGATAAATTTAGACTATGAGCATCTTATAATATTTTATTTTTTATCTTAGGTACTGATGGAACACATAACATATTCCCAAATTTCATAACTCCATCCATATAAGAACTCGGATCTTCTTTTTATGGTATGTGACCCTTTTTTGATGTTTTTTATGGTTTTAAGAATAAGGGTGATGAATGGGAGAGTCAATAGAACTTTGAATGAAGTTTTGAGGAAAAAGAGAAGCAGTATGGGCGGCGCATGGTTTCTCTAAACCGTGCAGCCAAACCATGCATAGTTGGTCTTGGAGGCAGTAGTTTTCACATGGTTAGCGCATGGTTCGTCTAACCATGCGGCCAAACCATGCGAGAGGGTTGGTCGAGGAAGTGGCTACCACACGGTTTGTCTAACCGTGTGAGAAAACCGTGTGGGCACTTAAATGAGATCCTAAAATTGTGGATATCACCCGTTTTATCCTCTAAGAGGCTCGTTTTTCCTCTTATGTGGCCATAACTCAGGATTTTTCTCCACCTAAATTCAAATAAGGTTCTCCCATCATTCCAGAGGCAATATGAAGGCTTCTCTTGTCAAATCAAAGCCAATTTCTTAAGTTATGTGGTCGTTCTTCTTCGTTCTTTCTCGGTTTCTTGGATCTACTTCGATCTACTCCTACTCTTCTCTCGATTTATTAGATCTACGCCCGTTATGGGTATATCTAAGTGTGTGGATGACAAGTTTAATGATTTTTGGCCTTTTTATTATTAGGAGAAGATATATAAGGTGGGTTCTTGGAGAATCAACATGGGTTTCTTGTGCGTTCTTCATTTGTTGGGGTTTTCGTCAAAACCTTTGAGGTAGGTGGTTTGATGACTTACATTGAACATCTTTGATTTTTTTGTGAAAAAGTGTCAGATACCATGTATCAGGTATCTCGAGTTATGGTTTTGATCATGTATTATTATCTGCCTTAGATTTCTTGTGTTCTTGAGGCTAGTAGATGATTAATGATTGCTTGTTAGCATGTTTGAGGATCACCCCATGGGTGTTTTCCTTGTTTTGGTTGTTTATCACCATTTGGCATATGTTCTCGGTGAGGCAAACCTTGTTGAATCGATTTCCTACCTTGATATAACTAATTGAATGTGTTTCCTACTATTTATATTCTTTTGATGCATTGTATCTATTAACCAATTAGTTTTTTGAACTTACTTAGGGCTGCGGACAGTCGATTACGCACAACTAGACTACTCAGGGCTCTGTGAACCAGGAGTGGTATACTAAAGAGGGAATTGATGGTTAAGGGCTTTGCTAGAGATTCTGTTATATTTGTATCGTTCACAGGACCTACGAGAATTGGAATTTCTGCTTCCTCAGAGTGTCCTTTTTTTACGTACATATCGAGACCACAGGGGGAATTAGACGTAAGAGCTTCCTCAAAGTGTCTATAACTATCGTTGCAAGAATACAGGGGAATTGACGGGGAGTGCTTCCCAGAGTGTTTGTTCCTTTTAATTATTACTTGACTATAGGGGTATGCTATTTTAAGCCACCTAGAGCGTCAGTGTGAATATTGGTTGGTTGGTTGTGATGAGTCTACCAAGCCAAAGAACTAGCTTGGGGTTGTACTGCTTGTTATTTAGGAAGTCTGTTGAGATTCCTGTTATGTTACTTGCTATGCATTTGGAATATAGAGTTGTTTCTAGATTCCTTGGTTGATTATTAAATTATTGAATTAAATTAATAAATAAATGTGAATGGATATTTTTAGGAATGTTTTCTTTAGTGTACTCCTGTTTCTCTGCTGCATTTATTTCCATTACTTTTTTTATATTTCTCACTTATAGTAGGGAACATATCTCGTGGTGGTTGCCTACTGGGATTAGTCTCACACCCTGTTTGGGTCTTTCTTTTCGGCCCAAACAGGTTATATTGTAGCAGGTGTGGATAGGGATGGTGGCCCTTCTTCTTCAGGTACATGATTGCTGGTTGGAGTCAGAGAGCATAGGACCAAGCTTAGGCTTTCAATGCTACTGGAGTTACTGTTTATTTTTCATAATTTTTTCTCAGTTGTATTTCAGCACATTTTTGTGTTTTCTAATTTCCTTAGATACTTTTACCTGCTGCATCATTATCATCATTACTATATATATTCATTACTTCTACTATATGGTTTCAGTTGTTGTATGTTGTTTACTACTTCTTCTATTTACTGTTATTTCCTTTTTTGTGTATACCTTACCAAAAGAGGTCATAGTTTCCCTAATGACTCACTAAGGCCCTTGCTGCTAGTCGACAGCCTCTGGCGTTTGAGGAAATGTGCTTCAGGTTACGTGGAGAACCAGGTACGGGGCACCAGTTGAGTGGATCCGGATTCGGGTCATTACAAAGTTGTATCAGAGGAGGTTCTTTCGTTTTCTATTGACTTACTATTTAGCGACTTTAGACAGTGATTGTAAGGAATAAGTAAATGGTAAATAGCTACTCCCGGGAGTTCTAGAACTCGTGTATAAGGAAAAATCCAGGTTACCTTGATTGTTTCATTTTTTGAATTTTTCAAATGCTACAGTTTAATTGACTTCACCATTGGGTGGTGCACTTGTGTTTGTGTTGTTACTATTTATATTATTGTTGTTCTATTTTTTTGCAAACCGATGAGATGAGGGTATGACATCTCATGCATCATATAGGCACTTGTTAGAAAATCACATGTCATGAATTTTTCCATGCCATCTAAATTGCATGCTGTTGTGATTGGATTTGTGATAGACTATTCATGCTATTGTGATAACTACTATGATAGAATACCAGCTATGTTGATAGGGTATTATTTGTTTAAGAGCTTCTTTTTCATGGACGCAAAACATTGGTCTTAGAGGTGTTATGGTCCCTTGAGGAATGGAATTTGGTGGATCATGAGTTGTTATACTGTTTACTTGTTGTATGCATTTTTATGATGCCAAGCTTTGATTCGCAGGGAGTATGGGCCCCCACAGATAGGAATTTGGCACATAGGTGCTTGTTTTAGTGTTTTTTTAGTGTTTTTGGGAGTTCTTGTATGTTTACTGCCCAAAAACCCAGAAACAGTGGTTTGCAGTCTTATGAATGCACACCATGTGTTCTTCTATTCAGGAAGAACTACTTTTCATGGTTACACGCCGTGTACTTTCAACTACATTCCATGTACTTTCCTTCCATGTGACCTAACCGTGTAGTTGAATACTTGGGTTGAGAAATCTGCAGGGAAAAATGCTAGGTACCATGTTGACACGCCATGTAGTTGTGTTCTGTGTACCAGTCTGTGTGACTAACAACACGGACAGGGGAGAAATATTTAGGACACGCCGTGTAGTGGACAAACATGCCGTGTAGGTTCCTGCTGGGATAGTATGTGTTCCTACCCATGTGGGAGTAACCCGTCGGGAAGAAAAATGGTTAGTACACACCGTGTAGTTTGAGAACATGTCGTGTATCTGTGTGGATTACACATCCAAGTATGGCCAAGGTACACGCCCTAGGTAAAATTTCAGAAAACACGTCATGTAGGAGTACTACACGCTGTGTAGTCATGTTTTTCCCATATTCTAAAGTTTTTCCCTCCTGATCCATTTTACACTCTTATGTTTCAACTTTGTTCGTTGTTAGTGATGGTGTGCTTGTGACCTTGCAGAGTCATGCCGCCAAGACATCCTCCTATTGCACGTTAGGAACCAGGCAGTGATCGTATGACTGATATGGCAGATCCGAGACTATTAGTAGTTCCGCCTATTGTTATGTACATGGAACCTGCAGTGATTCTATACATTGGTGTCAACACTTAGTTTAGAGAGGGTTTCACGAGATTCATGCAGACCTTCCAGGGAGCTCAGCATCCTGCCCCATCTATGGTAGAGATGACACGGGTTTTTCAGTAGCAACATCCTCCCACGTTCACAAGGGATGAAGGACCGAAGGCTGCGGAGTCATGGCTAGAATCCATGCTATCCATCTTCGAGCATCTGGAGACTCCTCCAGAGAGGAGAGTGAATCTCACAACTTATATGTTGTGAGATTCTGCCAACAGATGGTGGGATGTGGTTTCGCAGGCAGGGCGCCAATAGGCTATGGATTGGGGTGAGTTTCATAGTACGTTCTACAACTGCATCTACCTGGTGACGCTGAGGGTTGACAGAGCTAGAGAGTTCATGAACCTACAGCAGGGTACTCTCACAGTTATGGTGTATTCCTATCACTTCACAAAGTTATAGTGTTTCACTCCCGTTCTGGGAAATGACGGGTTGTTTTTAGCGAGGAATTATGAGGAAGGCCTCAGACCAGACATCAGATCACCGGTGAATGTCTTTCAGTTGACTTATATTACTCTAATAGTCAACCAGGCACTTATCATAGAGAGAGGTCTAATGGAGACTGGAGCTGTGGACCAAGGCATTTCAGCATCCAGGGCTGATTTGTTTCAGGTGTATAGTAGAAAGTGCCACTAAGAGTCTACATGAGGTGAGTCGAGGAAGTGAGGTATTCCTTCTTGTATACAAGATCATCCTTCTGGAAACCAAATTGTGTGCTATCAATGTGGAAAGAGGGCGAATAAGAAGCCTCAGTTCCCGAGAGACCCAGTTGAATGTCGATATTGCGGGAAGGTGGGTCATCTGCAGCACTTTTTCAAGGTTCTCCTTCCAGCGGCTAGTGAAGGAGGATCAGTTTTGACTCCGCGTACAGAAGAAGGATTACTAGTTTTGCAGCAGACTAGAGGGATGGAGTTCTTCAGGTCATTCAGGATAGTGTAGAGGTCGTTGACGCAGTGGTCAGGCTCAGGGAGGATCAGCTTAGGGATCTCAGGCTACTACACAGGGTCGCGGTGCTGGTCAGACTTTTGTGGTAGAGCAGATTCATCAGGAGAATTATATGGGACCTTCTACAATTTGAGGTACTATTTTAGTAGCCTCAGTTTTATCCTCTTAAATTTTAGATATTGGATCTTCTCATAGCTTTATTTCTGTGCATACTGTGGAAATACTTAGACTTACTATTTATACTTCTAAGGATATGATGGCACTAGAAACTCCCTTGGGAATTATAATTGCTAGTGTGCGTCAGTGCTTGGACTGCCCCCTTGAGGTTGGTGGGTGTCAATTTTTGTGGAATCTCTATTTTATGGAGATTATAGTCTATGATGTCATTATCGGGATGGACTAGTTAGTTCCCTTTAAGGCCTTTGTTGACTGCTATCGTCGTAGGGTGAGTTTCACATCACCTGAGGGCAGATCTTTTTATCACAAGGGAGAATGGGATTTCCAGGATATCAGAGCTGGACCAGAGCATTATGGGTTGGGTGGTCTTATGTCCCAGATTTCTAGGTAATATTTGGATGACTAGGGGACTTCTCAGATAGATTTTCCTCTAGTGGTTGATCACTTTCCCAATGTAATTCCAGAAGACTTTTTGGGTTTTCCTCTAGAGCCAGAGGTGGACTTCTCTATTGAGCTTGTTCCAAGAGCAGCACCGGTATCCATAACTCCTTATAGGATGGATACACTTGAATTACAGGAGCTCAAGAAGCAGTTGGAGGAGTTGTAGGAAAATGGTTTTATCTGAACTCGTACTTCTCCTTGGGGTTATCCCGTTATGTTTGCAAAGAATGTGGATGGTACTTTATGGCTTTGTGTGGATTATCATAAGCTAAAACAGTTGACGGTCATGAACCGATATCCATTTCCACAGATAGATTATCTCTTTGATCAGCTTCTAGGAGCCAGAGTGTCCTCGAAGATCAACTTGAGATCCGTCTATCATCAGTTGCGTGTAAGACCATCTGATATTCCTCTTAAAGCCCTTCGGAGCAGGTATGGCTTGTATGAGTATTTTTTTATGTCATTCGGTCTCATGAATGTGCCAGCAGTTTTCATGGCACTGATGAGCAGAGTTCTCCATCCTTACTTGGATTCTTTCCTGGTGGTTTTCATTGACATTATCTTGGTGTACTCTCACACTCGACATGACCATGCTACCCATCTTGAGATCATTTTGAGTACACTGATAGAGCATCAGTTATATAGTAATCTCTCAAAGTGCCACTTTTGGATGGATGAGATTCACTTCATGGGTCATATCATCTCAGAGACAAGAGTATCAGTAGACCCATAGAAGGTGAGAGCAGTAGTTACCTGGGAGCATCTGAAGAATGTCTTCAAGGTACGAAGTTTCTTAGGGATGGCTGGTACTACAGGAGGTTTATACAGGTCTTCTCACACTTAGAAGCACTGTTTATGGGCTTGACTAAGAAGGGGGTGAGGTATGTTTGGTCAGAAGTCTGTGATTCCGCCTTTTAGGAGCTGAAGGAGAGATTGACTTCAGCACCGATTCTAGTTTTGCCGGAGTCGGGCAAGATTTATACATTTTTCAGTGACGCATCTGGCATCGGGCTTGGAGAAGTGCTTATGAAGGAGGATCATGTTATTGAATATGGATCTCAGCAATTGAGGCCGCATGAGAGGAACTATCCAACACATGACCTAGAGTTAGCTGTAGTTGTTCATGCTTTGCGTTGTTGGAGACATTATCTTTTGGGGGTGCATTTTGTGTTATATACTGACCACAAGTGCCTCAAGTATATCTTCATGAAGAGTGACATGAATCTGAGACAACGGAGGTGGGTTGAGTACCTAAATTATTTCGATTTTGAGATTGCCTATATACCCGGGAAAGGAAATGCAGTGGCTGATGTACTGAGCAGGAGGACTCATATACAGGCAGTTCAGGAGGCCAGTATTGAGTGGTAGCTTATGGCTCTATCCTCTGAGATGTATCTATAGGTGCATGACAGACAGGGGTAGAATTTCCTATTTTCTGTACCTATTACCTCTATGTTTCTTGACCAAGTTCTAATGAGTCATCTATCAGCTTTTTAAGGCCTAGTCCGATGGGAATGCGTGTTAGGAGAGGACCCTCATTCTGGATGGACAATGGGAGAGGATGAGATCCTTCTTTTTCAGGGATGCATATGGGTGATACCAGACATACGCGAGGAGAAGATGCAAGACTTTCATTTTTTAGCTTGGGAAGTTCATCCAAGTGTTACCAAGATGTATCATGATCTACGTTGCCAGTATTGGTGGCCATGTATGAAGAGAGATGTTGCTGGTTTTTTCGTGAGATATTCCACTTGTCAGCAGGTGAAGGTGGAGCATCAACAACCAGTAGGGATTTTGCAGCAATTACCTAATCCCGAGTGGAAGTGGAATGATGTCGCAATAGACTTCGTGACAGAGTTACCAAGATCACCTTGATGGAATGACGTGGTATGCTTTGTCATTGATAGGCTCACGAAGGTTGATCACTTCTTACCGGTTAAGGAGACCTTCAGTGTTGATGAGCTTGGATGATTATACATCTGTGAGATTGTACACTTGCATGGGGTTATGAGTACTATAAATCCCAATAGGGATGCCTGATTTATGTCACATTTCTGGAAAGGGATACAGATCTCTTTGGGTACACAGGTACTTCTGAGTACAACTTAATGTCCCCAGACAGATGGCCAGTCAGAGCGAATGATTCAGGTTCTTGAGGATATGCTACGTGCTTGCATTCTGGATTTAGGATGTTCTTGGGAGATGAATATAACTCTAGTGGAGTTTCCTATAATAATATTTTTCAATCAACTATTCAAATTGCACCTTATGAGGCTTTGTACGGTAGGTCGCGCTGATCACCCTTGTGTTGGATGGAGGTGGGAGAGGCAGCTATGCTGGGACCTTGTCTTGTTTAGGAGACTGTAGGATAGGTGGAGTTGATTCAAAAAAGGATTGATACTGAACATTCCTGTCAGAAATCTTATGTTGATCAGTAGAGATGACCTCTGGAGTTTGAGTTTGGGGATCAGGTTTTCCGGCGTGTCGCACCGAGGTTCGGACACAAGAGGATTCAGAGACAGGGTAAGCTTTCACCATGGTACGTCGGGCCATTTGAGGTGTTGGAGGGAGTTTTTCCAGTTTCCTATTGATTTTAGTTGCCTCAGAGGTACTGGGATATGCACTACATCTTACAAATTTCTCAGCTCCAACGTTACCTTTTAGACCCGTCTCATGTATTTATACCTGAGGAGGTTGAGCTCGAGGTGGATGCATCATTTGAAGAGCATCCTATCTAGATTTTTGATCGCAGTACGAATGTTCTCCATGGATGGTATGTTCCTCTGGTATGGGTTCAATGGAAGCACGAGTGAGTACAGGATAAAACTTGGGAGAGGGAGATAGATGTACGATCACAGTGGCCGATGTTGTTTGAGGTTTCTTCTTATGCACCTTGCTAGGAAAATTTGGGGACGAATTTCTTTAAGGGGGGGTTTTAAGAACCCGGATATTCTTTTTCAGGTATGTGACCATTATTTTATGTTTTTCATGGTTTTAATATTAAGGTTGATGAATGGGAGAGTAATGAGAACTTTGAATGATGTTTTGAGGAAAAAGGGAAGTTGCACGGGCGGCGCACAGTTTGTCTAAACCGTGCTGCCAAACCGTGTGTAGTTGGTCTTAGAGGTAGCAGCTTCCGCATAGTTAGCGCATGGTTTGTCTAGATTTTCATCCAATCCATGCGAGAGGGGTGGCCTAGGAAGTGGTTATCGCACGGTTAGCGCACAATTTTTCTAAACATCCGAGAAAACCATGCGGGAACTTAAATGAGATCCTAAAATTGTGGATCTCACCCGTTTTATCCTCTAAGTGGCTTGTTTTTCCTCTTACGAGGCCATAACTTGGGATTTTTATTCTCCTATGGTAAAAGAAGGTTCTCCCATCGTTTCAGAGGAGATCCAAAGGCTTCCCTTGGCGAATAAAAGTTGGTTTCTTAAGTTATGTGGTCATTCTTCTTCATTCTTACTCGGTTTCATAGATCTACTTAGATCTACTCCTACTCTTCTCTCAATTTCGTAGATCTACAACCGTTATGGGTAGATCTAAGTGTGTGGATGACAAGTTTGATGATTTTTGGCCTTGGTCTTATAAGGAAAAGAGATCTAAGGTGGGTTCTTAGAGAATCAACCCGGTTTTCTTGTGCGTTCTTCGTTTGTTGGGGTTTTCGTCAAAACCATTGAGGTAGGTGGTTTGATGCCTTACGTTGAACGTCTTTGAGTTTTTGTGAAAAAATTTCGGATGCCATGTATCGAGTATCTTGGGTTAGGGTTTTGATCTTGTATTATTATCTGCCTTAGTTTCTTGTGTCCTTGAGGCTATTAGATGAATAATGATTGCTTGTTAGAATGTTTTTGGATCACCCCATGGGTGCTTTCCTTATTTTTGATGCTTATCATCGATTGGCTTAGGTTCCGGGTGAGGCAAAACTTGTTGCATTGATTTCCTACCTTGATATAATTGATTACATGTGTTGTCTACTGTTTATATGCTTTTGATGCATTGTAACTATTAGCCAAGTAGTCGGTTGAACTTACTTAGGGCTACTGATAGTTGATTACACACGAATAGACTACTCAGGGCTATGTAAACCTGGTGCGGTAGACTAAAGAGGGAATTTATGGTTAAGGTCTTCCCTAGAGATTCTGTAATATTTGTATCGTTTGTAAGACATACGAGAATTAGACTTTGTGATTCCTTATAGTGTCCTTAGTTTAAGTACGTATCGAGACCACAGGGGGGATTAAATGTAAGAGATTCCTCAGAGTGTCTATAACTATCATTGCAAGACCAGAGGGGAATTGACGGTGGGTTTATCCTAGAGTTTCTGTGCCTTTGTATGATTACATTACTATAGGGTTATTCTAGTTTAAGCCACCAAGAGAGTTAGTGTGAATATTGGTTGGTTGGATGTGACGAGTCCACCAAGCCAATGAACAGGCTTGGGGTTGTACTGCTTGTTTTTTAGGTTGTCTGCTGAGATACCTGTACTGTTACTTTCTATGCTTTGGGAATATAGAGTTTTTTCTACATTACTTGGTTGATAATTAAATAATGGAATTAAATTAATAAATAAATGTGAATGGAGATTTGTAGGATTGTTTACTTTAGTGTACTTTTGTTTCTCTTCTGCATTTATTTGCATTACTTTTGATATATTTCTCACTAACAGTAGGGCACAGATCTCATGGTAGTTTCCTACTGGGATTAGTCTCACACCCTATTTGGGTCTTTCTTTTCAGCCCAAACTATTTATATAGTTGCATGTGTGGATAGGGACTATGGCCCTTCTACTTCAGGTACATGATTGTCGGTTAGAGCTGGAGATCATAGGACCGAGCATAGGCATTCGATGCTGCTGGAGTTACTGTTTATTTCTCATACTTGTTTCTTAGTTGTATTTCAGCATGTTCTTGTGTTTTCTACATTCCTTAGATACGTGTACCTGCTGCATAATTATCAGCATTACTATATATATTCATTACTTCCCTTTTTTGGTTTCAGTTGTTGTATGTGGTTTACTACTTCTTCTATTTACTATTATTTCCTTTTTTGTGTATACCTTACCAAATGAGGGCATAGTTTCCCCAATGACTCGCCAAGGCCCTTGCTGTTAGTCGGCATCCTCTGGCGTTTGGGGAAATGTGCTTGAGGTTATGTGGAAAACCAGGTACCGGGCACCAGTTGAGTGGCTCCAAATTCAGTTTGTTACAATCCACATACACAAAGTCTTCCAATCTTCCATCCTTTACATCATTAAGTTTCATTGGTAGGTTATTAACATCCAATTGAGATCTATTTATCTTCTTTATAAAATATATTTTAGAAATAATTTGAAAGAGGGATGATGTTTCCACTTCTATAATAATTCTCATATCCATCTTTAGTAGATCCATGAATATAGGATCTCTCTCAATCCTCATTTGGGTAAAAAGTCCATGATCTTTTTTTCTTAATGCATCTTCTATATTATTTCTCTTTCTTAGGTGGTAGAGTATTGAAAAATCATAATATTTTAGCAACTCAAGACATCTACTTTGCCTCATGTTGAGTTTTTCTATTTAAATATGTATTTAAAACTCCAGTGATCCATTTATATCCCACATCTTTCACTATAGAGATAATGTCTCCATATTTTCAGAGAAAAGTTCACGGCTTCTAACTCAAGGTCATGAGTTGGATAATTTTTATCATGAGTATTCAACTGTCTTGATGTATAAGAAATAACTTTGTCATTTTCTATAAGCAAACAACATTGTACATTCATTGATGCATCTTTTTATATCACAAATCCATCATTTCCTGATGGAAGAGTCAAAATTTGAGCATTTACCAATGTTTTTTCAATTCTTCAAAGAATTATATACATTATTTATTTCATACAAACCTAACCCCTTTGTGTGTCATTTGGGTTTGTGGTTTAGCCGTTAAGGTGAAATTCTCATCAAAATGTTGATAGTATCCTGCTAATTCATTTCTTCTATGATTTTTTTGAATAATCTACAAGTGATTCTCAGGCCTTCCTAGCTTTTGGATTATACCAGGATATCATCAATAAATACCACAAAAAGTAATCAAGATATTCCTTGAAAAATCTATTCATTAGGTCCATTAAAATAGAGGGTACATTAGTCAGTCCAAAAAGAAGTATTGTAAAATAATAATTCCCATTACTTGTTTGAAATGCTTTCTTTGGAATATTTTTCTTCCTCACATATAGCTGATGATATCCAGATCGAAGGATAGTCATTGAAAAATATTGGGATCCCTAAAGTTGATCAAATAAATCATCAATGTGAGGAATAGGATAGTTATTTATTATTTTAATAGAATTAATTTCCCTGGAATCAATTCATAGCCTCATGGATCCATCTTTCTTCTTGACAGGGAGGACAGGGGATCCCCATGGAGAAACACTAGGTAAAATAAATCTATTGTCACTCAGTTATTCTAGTTGTTTCTTTAGATCTACTAATTCAATATTTTCTATTCTATATGGAATATTTGATATAGGTCTTTCACCTGGAATTAAATAAATATAGAACTCAAATTCCAACTATAAAGGATGACCAGGTAAATCCTTTATAAATACATCAATTTATTCTTTCCCAATAGGTACGTCTTCAATTTTAATATTTCTCTCTGAATGCATAGATATTGTATTCTATTCCTCTCCGAGAATTGATTTTATTAGAGCTACTGGGGGTGGAGCTAGATAAGAATCAGATGGAGAGGTTTTTGCTCCAAATATAAAGAATTCTATACCATTCTCAAAAATTGTAACTTCCTTCTTCTTGTAAGATATTCACATCATAATTAGAAAATCAATTCATAACTATAATTATATCAAATTCAATCATTGGTATCATGATAATGTTAGAAACCAAATCATGTTTATGTATCATGAGGGGGACTTATCGACACATATTTGTTTCAAAGATACATCCCCTATGTGTTTTGGCTGACAAATCCTCTAATAAATCAAATTGGACATATCTAATTTTAATGGAAAATTGGGAAGATATAAATGAATGTGATGATCCAAAATCAAATAATGAATTGGCTAAGTTTGTGGAAATAATTAAATTACCTACCACCACATCATTAGTAACTTCAACTTTTGTGGTTGTAGTTGCATAAGATTTCCCTTTCTCTCATGTCATTTTCTAAGGAATGTTTCCTTAGCGTATAGGACACTGATTTGAAAAGTGACCCAGCTCTCTACAATTATAGCATTTAAAATCATTGAATTGTCTATTCCCCTTACATTCACTAGATCAATAACCCTTTTCTCCACACATATAGAAAACTTCCATGCCTTTAAAGCATTTCCCAAGATGATTCATTCCATAGTTCTCAATTAATGGAAATTCTTTCATTCCCATCGTATTCATTGGCACATTAGCTTTTCCATGGTTATTAGAATGCCTCTTCTTATATTGATTTCCCTTTATCAAATTTGATCTAGAGAATTACATCCCTATTATGATGGAACTCAATACATTTTCATTATATAATGAAAATGTTTGAGAAGACAGTGCCCTTCAAAACTTGGCTTAATAAATTCAAATAAATTATTAATCTGGCCTTCTGATTCATGTACATAATCTATTGTATATCGGGCTAATCTTTTGAAGGTAGCCTCAATCTCTGAAACACTCTCTTCTTCCCTTTAGTTTAGGATAAGTAATTTCCTCTTCATATCAATTCATTTTTAACGGGGGAAATATTTTTTGAATAATATTTCCTTGAAATTACTCTATTCCATATCTTATATTTCTTCTTCCTCTATGGTATTTTGGAGAAAGGACCACTATTGACCAGGATCACCCTTGAGGGAATATACGTCTGGTTCTACCAATTCATTTTCATTGCATCTTAATGCTAAAAATTTTATTTCAATGGACTTGATCCACTACCCATCTAAAACAATACTACTAGTTCCATTAAAATAGGTGGGAATATGCCACATGAAACAATCCAATACATGTGTAGCATGGTTATTCGACACAGCCTAAGTATGATATCTCAATATGGTCATGATCTGATCTACTCCATCACCAACTGTGTTGACTTGCTCAATGTGGAAATCCTTACATAGTCCATAGGTATTGATTTCCCTTCTTAAATTAGCCACCATCACTAAGAAATTTCATACACTAAATCATTTCATAGTTCATTATTTATAATTTTAGAACACTTAAGATAATCTGAAAATTAATGCACAACTAATCACATAATCATAAACACTGTTTATATTTACTTTTAAACCCTTCATAATGGTTTGTAAAGAAAATGGGAATTATCCTAAGTATATCCCCTGGGATTTTCAAAATAGGTGTGAAGTAAGGCATGTTTTCGTGTACTAGGATTCCCTAGGTCAAACCCAAAATAACTTCCCATATTTTTCACTCCTAGGTACATTTGTTCTAGAACCATATCCACTTACAGTATCCATATAGGGATGAATTATCTAGAAATATCCACATAATCTACTCCTTAACAAAATTCTAGGATGTTCTTGTATCATTATCATCAAAGACTATCCAAGGGTTTTGTTCCCTAATCTCTGTATTCTAAATCCAATTTCTATGTTTTCTACTAAACTTCCTTTGATTCCAACTGTAACGCACTGACCCTAGAAATCCGGAGCTGGTGCATTACTTTTTTAAATTGGTATGATTACAAAGAATAAAATACCAAGGGACCAATCAGATTAGTAGTCTTGAATAAACTATATACATATATAGGACCCATTTTATATTTGAAGGGAAAAAAATATGATACATAACAAAAGATAATAAATTATATCCATGAAAACAAAATAAATAATTTCTTCTTCATAACATGGGGAAATAAAAAAATGAAAGGGGTGATATAAAATGCTCAGTAAGAGTTAAATATAACATAAACAAGAATCAATAAAAAGTTAATCATGATCAATTAGAAATAATCAGTATGGTATAGGGAATATTTAAAAAATACATTCCCATAATAAACTGATAATGAAATAGAATCCATAGGATTTTTCATAGTAAAAACTTCATGGATAGTAACAAATGAATATTTAATAAATAAAATGCTTATTATTAGGACTTTAGTATCTTTCATATGATAGATCTATACCGTCTAAATGGTTTAATTCTGTGGGTAGATACACGTCTGATTCTATTTTGGAAACAAACTCAAAAGCTTTGTCACCAACTGATTTGTATCATGAAACCTATTGATGCATCGACGGGCTATAGAGATCCCCACCCATCACTTATAGTCCAAATAACTCGTTATACATAGACTTAAGAAAATTAAAACATTCCCTCTCAATATCTTTATATAGTAGAGGATTTGGATTCATCAATATTTCCTTAGATAAAATAACATTATAAATAAATTCTATTTGTAAAAGGGTATATGACTTAAAAAAAATAAGATCCCTGAAACTGGAAAATGGATATATAATATATTTACAATTTCAAGTGAAAAATTATCCTAAAGGGGTATTAGGTACACCATATAAAAATGATTAGGTTCACAATACCAAGTAAATCGTAATGAAATGGAAACTGATACAAAGTCCCTTTCAACATTGAAATAAATCGAGTTAATAATCATCAATTGAATCACTCAATACCATGAATATAAAGAGAATAATGATATAACATATCAAATTGAATTAAAAATACACCACACAAAAGATATAAGTGTCAAACAATGGAAATATCATTGAAATAAAAGTGAGAGGAGAAACCCCTTACCTTATATCTGAATGTGTTCTTTGATTGAACTTAATGGCCTGAATTGAAAAATTTAAATATATTAATTAATAATAAAATATCCTCTTATAAATGTGATTGATTTAATATAACCATATTACGTTCATTAATGGAATTTTTTATGGTTTTAATAGGTTCACTTTTAATGTTTTGGAATCATTTTCTTCCTTGGTTTTCATGATCTGTTTACTTGTATTTATGAATGGAAGTTCTTTTGAAATGTGGATAAAGATACAGAATTGTTAATATATATTTTAAGTTACATTAAATATTTATAGATGATATTATAATGATTTTGGTTATATAACAAGAGTATGACCCATTAGATAAAAGTTAATGACAAACCCTTGGATTAACATGGCGGTTTTGTGCATAATGAAAATGTTTTATATTATTATTTTACATTATCAGTGTTTAAGGATTACATAACATTTAATATGATGAAATATATATATTATGATCTTTATAAACTAGAAAAATTGTTTCATGACCATAAGTGATGATGTTAATAGAAATTTAAAACCTGTCGTCCTTGAATGTGATAAATTAACACGTCTTTGACGGTGTTTTCATTTTTATTATTAGAGGAGGGGGAAGAGAGAGATGATGAAAAAATATTTCATTAGAATAATAAAATTCCATCCAATGTATGTTTATATAGTTATCTTAGAATTTTGATGAGGGGATATGAGGAGATATCAATAAATTAATGTTACTTGTAAAATAAGTTGAAAGAAAATCAAAGAGAGGTTCACCTCTTGAGTACTCTTCCTTGAGAATCTCTTTACGGCCTTTGTTTTTTGGTTTTTGGTGATACCAGAAGGTCCTGGACGTGGGGGAGGTCTTGGTAAGTGTATTTGTATGATATTTGGTATGTCTAAAATCTTGAGTGATGTGGTAGTAAGAGGGGGTGAGGGGTGGTTTATATAGTGGACAGGAGGAGGGTTTTCTTAATATTTTAATCATTAGTTTATTGTTTTTCCCAAATACAAGAAATAGTGATGATTCTATGAACAAAAATAGTAATAAGTGCATTTGATTTATAACAAATTTCTATTTACCCCATCCATAACTCAATCATGATTCATAAATTCATTTATTTAGCATATTTCATAAATTATCAAATTTTACTATTCACCAAAAAATTCAAGTATTTTACAAAAATCCCAAAAATTTATCCTAACCATTTTTTGACGTATAGAATACAAAAATGAACTCAATTTTTTAAAAAAAATTATTTTATAAATATGATAAATTTAATTTTTAATTAAAATCATTATTTAATCAAAAAACACCAACACCTAAAATATTCATCTTCATTTTTAAGGTGCCTAAACGTATTTATACATTTTTGGGTAAGGTTACCATTTATAAGGATCATATAACTATTCATATGGTTCAGTTACTATTAAAAAGGGTAAGTTATTATTCATAAGGGTAAGTTATTATTGACTGAAAATTAAGTTGATTCTATCAGACTCAAAATATCACTTTGATCGCAACCGTGTATGTCCATTTTTTGAAATTCATAACACGGAAGTGGAAAATTTAAGTTCAATGGATCGGTTATGACTGTATCATAAATAAAAAAATGTTTTTTCAAATAGATATAGTTATTTATGCAATATATTTTATCTAATTAATTGAAATTATTTAATAGAGACATACTATAAAATGTTTGGGGTGTTATACTAAGTGTTTCCCCAAAGATCAAATTTTAAATTAATAGTCTCTTTATATTATATAATGATAACTACATCATCCCTAAAAAATATGAAATTATGTATCCCATCTTTAAAATGTTTTTTAATATAACTTTTATATAAATTTTTTGTGTATATAACCATTATAATATAATAGTTTATATGTGAATTATAAATAAAATTAATCACATTTTAAATGTTATGTAAAAGGTTAGAGTTATGGAAAAAATATTATAGGAAATTAATATGAGTCTCTTTTAGGTTATATTGGGAAGGTGGTATCATCATTAGTGTTTCCATTTGACCAATCCCTAACTGAACATCGACAAGTAAAACTTTTGTGGAATCATCTATGAGAGAATTTTAATCTCATGGAAATCATTATGTGATTTTACTAATTGAAATACTAACCATGACTAACAACATTTCTTATCTCACCCTTATAGATTATACGGAGGTCTTGAGGTTACTTTTATTTAAATTTTATGAAATTATCAATATATAGTTATTAGTATTGTTATGATTACTCTTTTATATTATGTTTTCTTATTAAATCGAGTATGTTTAAAGAAAGATTTTATATAAATGTTATATATATATATATGTATGTATGTATAATTTAATTAACACTCATGTAATAAATTTTAATTTTTAATAAATAATAATTTCAGGTTTAAAAGTATTATTATCTTAATTTTTTTCAGACATTATGTATAGTGACCTATATATTTTATACATTTATATTACATTTTTTTAAATTAATATTCAATAAATAACATTAAGATCGATACTAAAATTGTATATTTTTTTATATCATTGGAAATTTGGATACATAAAAAACATATTCATGAGAGATTGAAAATCATCTCCCACTTTTTTCTTCACAACTAGAACCCTTTCTTTTCATATCATACCTACAATATTTCTTCATATCCTCGAGAAGGGGAACAAAAGATTTGGTTGAGCTCAGATGGAATGTAAGGGTAAAAAAGAGAGATATAAATGATAATTTAATCATTCCATCATTATATGGGTATGAGAACATCATCATAACATTTAAAACCCATTCTTAGTATGTTATAGATCGTAATAAAGTGTCATGGAATGAATCTTGGTAGTTCGTGGTACAAAAATAATAAAGGAAACAATGAACATGGGCCATGAGAGAAATACATGGGCATAAGCCATAATTTTTTGGCATACTATAAGAATATGAAATAATTTCCTTAGACAAGGACCATTTATAAAACTATCACAATGGATTGGTTTCACTCCTCATTTCATCATATCCTTAGTTAAGGCTCACTCTTAGTACTATCATAGTTGCATGAGTCCCATACTAAAATGGTTCCACTCCCCATTATCGACATTATTATATCATAATAGATTCATCTTTACCTAATGCATTGGAGGGATATATAATTTTTTACCACCCATAAAAAAATGAAAATCATATTTATTTCTACCAAATTATCATAAAACATTCATTAAATATTATAACTTGTGTAAAGGGAACACCTTTCATAAACAATTAAACATTTTATCATAACATAAACCATGGAAAATAGAGGTGTTTCATAATAATTTCTTCATCATATTCATAAATTTCATGACCCGCCTTCGGCAAGATGACGGAAGGGGCAGCAAAGATCCCCTCCCTTCCTTACTCTAGTCGAAGACAAGATAATGACCCCCCGAGTCCTGCCTCCAGTAGGCCCTGAAGTGGCGACTAGCACCAAGTTGATAACATTTTCACAATATGGGAGGCATTACCCTTTTTATTTAACCATGATTGTGAGAAAGAATGAGTCAACACCAAACACCACCATGTATAGAAAACTCAAAGTAAAAAAACAAAACTACATGCATGTTTTAATAATAAAACTGAACAAGGTATGAGAAATCCAAAGTACGAAACCAAACAGGAAAGGAAAAGGCTAAGCAGAATCCAACTGCGACCAACTGCAACTCCAACGTCCAGACTAGAGGAAGGATGGGCGGGGATCTTTTCCACCCCTTCCATCATCTTGCCGAAGGCTCGTCGTGAAAGAATGGTATCAAAGGGGGAAAAACACGGTTTAAAACCGAATTCGTGCAAAAAGGATGCACTATGGGAAAACAATCTTTGGATAGGTCACCGTTACATTAAGGCCACCAGTAGGCGAGGGATACCGGTACCCCCAAGGTCACCGGTAGCCCGACCTACCGATAGTCGCGGCCTACCGGTAGGCCGCAGAAATCGGTAGGATGAGGCCACCAGTACACTGAGGAAAGCGGTAGGTCGAGGCCACCGGTAGGCCGTGGAAACCGGTAGGCCGAGGCCACAGGTAGGCCGTGGAAAAAGGTTGGTTGGGATACCGGTAGGCCGAGGCCACCGGTAGGCCGTGGCCACCGATAGGTCGGGCAGCCGGTAGGCCGGGCTGCCGGTAGGCCGAGGCCGCCGGTAGGCCGAGGCCGCCGGTAGGCCGAGGCCACTGGTAGGCTGCGGAAACTGATAGGTCGAGGCCACCGGTAGGCCGAGGAAACTGGTAGGCTGAGACCACCGATAGGCCGCGGCAACCGGTAGGCCGAGGAAACCGGTAGGCCGAGGCCAATGGTAGCTCGAGGAAACCGGTAGGGCGAGGCCATCGCTTGGAGTCTTTTCACTGACAAGCTTGGATGGCCTTCCAGACCACCCAGAACACCCTAAACAATAGATTTTCACCAGGTAATGGACCCCAAAACCTAGGGCCCTTACATTAGATACTTCCCAAACTATTCTCATCCATGAGAATATATGAACAAACCATAAAGGAGAAAAGAGGGGTCCAAACAACCACTCTCTAAATATACTTCTCATGGGAAACCCCTGAGTTCTTCGAATGCTGGAATAGAAACCCCCCCCCCCTACATCCAAGAATTATCAACCAAAAACATCCACAACAATCACAAGGATCTCATTGTCCAACACCTGAGTCAGAGAGTCCCTTCATACATGTCAGGATATTATCCGTTTTGGGCGGCACTGACTCGCCCGTACGGGTTTAATCGTAACCATATTAATGCGCCTTGATTAGTAGTCATGTTTTCCCATCATCACACATTTGGAAACAAAACAAGAAAAACAATAATTTCATATATTAAAGCACAAGGTAAAACATCTCAAAAAAAGTCAGAACAAAAATAACAAGGAAGTCAAAACAGCTCTGGGTACTGAACGCATAACTGGGCCTCCCGCTCCCAAGTGCTCTCCTCGAGGCCACCATGCCTCCACAACACATGAACCAAGGGGATGGTTCATCCATTAAGTACTTTATCTTTATGATCCTCAATCTTGATCGGTCGATTCTGCTTAGCCTTTTCCTTTCCTGTTTGGTTTTGTACTTTGGAGTTCTCGTACTTTGTTCAGTTTTATTATTAAAAAATGCATGTAGTTTGGTTTTTACTTTGAGTTTTCTATACGTGGTGGTGTTTGGTGTTGACTCATTCTTTCTCCCAATCCCGGTTAACTAAAAAGAGTAATGCCTCCCATATTGTGAAAATGGTATACCCTTGGTGCTACTCGCCACTCCGGGGCCTATTGGAGGCGGGACTCGGGGGTCATTATCTCGTCTTCGACTAGAGGAAGGAAGGGCGGGGATCTTTTCCACCCATTCCATCATCTTTCCGAAGTAGGTTCATGATATAATGGTATCAAAGGGGTCAAAACACGGTTTAAAACCCAATTTGTGCAAAAAGGAGGCGCTATTGGAAAAAAAATATGTGGAGAGGTCACCGTTACACCAAGGCCACTGGTAGGCGGGAGCTACCGGTACCCCAAGGTCATAGGTAGGCTAGGTCTACCAGTAGGCCGAGGCTACAGGTAGGATGAGGCCACAGGTAGGTCGCAGATACCGGTAGGTCGGGCCACCACTGGGGCCACCGGTAGGCCAGGGCTACCGGTAGGACGAGCCACTGGTAGGCCAAGGCCACGGGTAGGCCGAGGCCACCGGTAGGCCAAGTTGACCGGTAGTCTGAGGCCACCGGTAGGCCGAGGCCACCGGTAGGCTGGGGAAACCGGTAGACCGATGCCACCGGTAGGCCGAGGCCACTGGTAGGCCACTTCCACCTGTAGGCTGAGGCCACCGCTAGGAGCATTTTCACGGAGAAGCTGGGATGGCCTTCCAGAACACCCCAAACATCATATTTTCACCATGTAATGGACCCCAAAACCCCGGGACATTACAATAACCCATCTATAAAATTAATATGGATTGAATAATTATATCATATCCCTAGTAAAACATAAGTAACATCAAAGGATGATACCATAGAATAAAATTCCTTTAAAATATTTCGAGAATATTTCATGATAAAAATACCCTTTTAATATTGAAATCAAATAATTAAAATATAAAATATTTCCAAAATATTTTTAAAAAAAATTAATAACCAAGAAAAATATTATAGGATGCTTTGAAACATTGAGAATTTGTGATAGTAGTAAATTCTTCCCATGTCGTGTCTGTAAAAATGAAGATTCCTTTCAAATTGTTGGTAAATATTCTAGAGTACCTCACTTAGAAAACAATATTATTATTACTTTTAAGGAATTTTTTTAGAGTTAAATCTGGATTAAAAATGAGTTAAAAACTTTTTTAATGATTTTAATAATATTTTTGAAATCATGTTTAAAAAATACGGATATGGAAGAAAAAATATTCTCGACTAGAAAGAGTAATAAAGTTATCTTTTAATAAAAACGTTCATTTGGTCTCACGAGTAAATAAATTAATTAACATTAAAGGGAAATATGTATTATAAAAAAATATGTGAATAAAATTCCTGATATTATTTATAGTTGCATCATAAAATTTCATCAGCAAAATGGTTATCATAAACAATCTCGATAAATAGTTAACAAAAATCCTCTACCGCATTGGTTACTTATTTATCAAAACCTCATGAAGGAGTTAATATTTTATTTATCTTTACATACCATTAATTTTCAGTATAGGAATCTTGGGATACATTCATGGTAATTATATAATTAAAATAAAATAAACTGGTGGTTAATATGGAATGTGTCTCATATAAATAATAATGTGACAAAAATCACTTACCTCATATTCAACATGATTCAAAAGTTACCTATAATCTTGTATAATAAATTTTAATTTATTATAATTAAATAAAAAATCATATACATACTTATAATATCATATATGATCTTCTTATAACATTTCATCACCCTTTTATTAATAGTTCCTTATTTAAATCATCATTTCTAGGTGTTGATTGTTTCATTTTTCATGAAAGATTTAGTTTTTAAATTCCATCCCTTTTCCATTTATCATGGTTATATAATATACATAATTTTATTAATTATATATTTTAATTATATAAATAATTATAATCATCCCTAAAAGATAAAGTAAAAAAATTATTTACAAGATTTTTGGAGACGGTACTTCGTGCGTATGCAGGAACGTTGTTTTCATTTTCGAATAAAAATCCGGTAAGAAGTATTATTAGTATTCTATCATTAAGGAAAAAATAATATCATAAATATCCTATATAAACATTAAATCCATTATGATAACAACCCATGAAATATGGTGACAGAAAATTAATTGTATCACTAGATTGTTGTAGTGGTGCACATATACACACGAGCAATACATTCACATCCAATTTGATGGAATAGAGTGTGGATAGTAGTTGATAAATAATAATTATAACATTAAATAATTTTTATGATACTAAATTTATTATTTTATTATGACTAACATATATTTATCAGAGTTAGAATAAGAAATAATTGGAAAGAGGTCAGGTAGGATGATTACCACTACTTTGGTTGGCCTCCTTTAAATCCATTCTTAGGGACACTTAGAATAGTATTTTACGAATTCCAAAAACTATAATTCATTATATTTATTATTATAATATAATTTAAAAAAACTTTGTTGATATATATGGATAAAAATATGGTAAATAAGAGAAATTAGGGGTGTAATTTTATAAGTGGGGGAGACGACACACTTCGAATTAATTAAAGTGTTAAATTAATATAAATTTTTTTTCTTGTTAAAATGGATCCAAATTAATATATTTATAATATAAGAACTAAATAAGTATAAATAACCTCATATAAAAACATTTAGAAAATTTTATATGATGTGTCAATACTTATCACTTAGTTTAAACCCCCCATTAATCCTTTTAAAATTATCAAAATATCAAATGTTTTTACAATTTCAATGTTATGATTATTACCATTAAACTAAAATTTACCCATAAATGGACCATGGATTATATTTTAGGCTATATCACATTCACATTTCCAAATATTTTATTTTTATGAATTTTAAATCATTTAATAAAATATTTTTTATTATAAAATATCTTTAAGGTCATTTCTAGAACTAATCATATACTTTTACTTTATAGTCATCAAGATAGTAATGTAATTAGAATATAAACCATAAATACATCCCTAATTTTTACATTTATCTATAAAATTATTTAGGCACTATTACTCACCCCAAAAATCATTTTCAGGGTTATTAAAATCATTTTCATGATTCTTCTACTCCTTGTACATGCAATGTGTTTATCTCATGTAAAAATTTAATGTAATTATTTAAATAATGAGAATTTAAAATTAATTTAGATGACAAAATAATTAAATTAATATATCAAATAATCATTTATAATCGTTCTTATACACTTTTTACCCTTATGTAAAAAAATTAGAGATATTAAAGTTAGGAGGGTGATATTTTGTATTTATTTTTTCTTTAAATAATATAATGGTCATTATCAAATAAAAATGGCACAATGTTTCCATATTGGGAAAAAAATTGTTATTATGGATTAACTACACTCATACAAGAGTAAAAATTAAATTTTTATAGAAATTATAATGCCTTATCAAAAACCTTTAACCAAAGTTTTCGTGTTTAACCCTTAGAGAGGTGAAAAAACATGTTTTATTACTTTTACAATTCATTATGAAAGAAATTAAAGTGAACTACTTTAAAAAAAATTGGACATGAATATTAAAGATCTAGAATTTATTTTATCAAATTAAATTCAATTAACAGGTATAATTTTATTTAAAATTATACCTGCAAAATGTGATGAAAAAGTGTTTTTAAGAAATAATGTTTTCTTAAGTACAAAAAGTTTTTATTCCAAAATAAATCATAAAATATATTATAATGAAATTAATTATTTAATTAATCATATAAATATATTTATTTTACTATTAAAATAATTTATAAACAAAATGTATCTTTGTAAATTATTTAATCAAAAAGATAGTTATCAATAAAAATCAAAATTTTAACTTTTCATCAAAAAATCAATATTTTCATAAAATTATCAAAATTTCATAGTAAGATAATATTTAAATTTTTATTCAAAAAATGAATTTCATATTTTCAAATAAATTTTCAGAAATTGGAAAAAATATAATTCTATTATTTTCTCACAAAAAATAGTAAAAATAATTTTTGAGGAAAAAAACATATTTGAAGCATAAAATGGAATTACTTAAAATAAAGTAATTATTTATCAACATATTATCATTATCTAAAACAATTATACATATTTTCTTTATGAATTATTTATTCTTATTCACTCTTATAATTAAAAATCTCAATTATAAGGGTATACTATAATAGGCTTCATTTAGACTCATTGTTGTGTATATCAACAGTTGTTGAAGAAATAAATTTCATTGGAAGATAAATATATCCTAAAATATCAAGGGGATTCATTAACCCCCCCCCCACCTCTTAAAATTCATTTCACCCATCAATTATTTTTATGTAGAAATAAAAAAAATTAGGAAATGATTATTTCATCACATCCTCAGGTTCCCAAGTAGCTTCTTCCAATTCCAGATTCCTCAAAATAACATTAACATGGGGATTGGACCTATTATATAACACTTTATACATAATATAAAATATTTTTAATATTTTTTGTTACTAGTAAATGTCCTGCTTCAATGTTATAGTATCTGAGTTCATGTGAAGGATGATTTATGTACTCCATCTTGAGAGATTCGTGGAAGACATTTTGAACGTCAAAAATGTTCGGTGGAAGCAACAAGTGATAAGGTACCATACTTATTCGATCAAGAATATATAAGGGAAAAATATACCATGGGGTCACCTTTCAATAAATTCCAAAAATCATAACCTTTTACCATTGAAAATTTTTAGTAATACCTTCTCACCAACTTTGAATTATAGATTTCATCAATGACTGTTAGGATAACTTTTCTATCAACTCTGAGATCCCTTGATATTCTTCTAAATATATCTAAATTTTTTTGTAATTTAACTATATATATTATGTCCTAATAGATTTCTTTATCCCACTTTATCCCAATACATTTTAGTTCTTTACTTCTTTTCAAATAGGGCTTCATAAGGATTAATTTGATTGCTTGAGTGAAATTTATTATTGTAAGAAAACTTGACTAGAGTGAAGGTATTGATCCAAACTACCTTTAAAATGCATATAATAATATCTCAATATATCCTATAGTATATTGAATCTATACTTTTACATATAACATTACATGATTTTAAGCATAATTATACATTAGAGTACAAGCCATGATTCATGATGTTTAGTGTCTTTAAAGACTAGGTACATAAAACACAAGACAAGGGACTAAAAAACGTCTTTAATTAATCATAAAATTGAGATCCTAACTTACATTGTGCTCAAACATATTCATAGGGTACCCTAGGGAACATATGAACAAAGGGATGAGCTAAATATCCATGTAAGGGAATAACCATATGAACAAGGCATTAGCACATGGGATCGAAGTTATGGAATGATGATATAAAAAGGAATGTAACATATGGAATCATAACATATAGACATGGAATAATATAAAAATGGATCCATAGTAATGTGTAATCAACATAAAATATGACTTTATCACAATTCCAGGCAAACCGCCTGATCGTTTCACATGATAGAACAAGCCAAGGTTAAGCTCCAAGACTGTCGCACATTGTTGCACAAGCCAAGGATAACCGCCAAGACAGTCGCACATAACAACTCATGAGACTCAACTTTACCCATCGAATTGGATATCTATCTAGGAACACCCATATTAACTATTCTTTAGTATTTTTTCCACATAAATAACCATACATAATCAATCATACATAAACATAAGGTTTACCCATGGAAACAATTGGGTACCACAATCATGTCATAAAGCATAACAAATGGGATTATCATAAACGTATCCATGAAAAAAATGAATTAAAATATTCATGGAAATTTATAAGTAAATATATTCATGTATCATTATACTATATTTCAATAATAATTGATAAAATATAAGAATTTTTTTTACAAAAATTAGCGTTAAAACATTTTTGTGCAGTTTTTAGAAAAATAATATAGATTCTTTAAAATAGAAAAGGTAAAAATAATTTACATAAACCCAAAGTTAAACATGAAGTTTTTCATAATAAAAAAACTGATTTAATTAAGATAATAGTGGATTAAAACAGAATATAGGGTGCACTTGAAGTCATGAAAAAATTCGGGATGTTCCCTCAAAACAGGTTTGCTTATCTAGAAGTATTTTTGAGGGAACCACTTAAAACATGTATATCCCAAACAGAGAATGATTAAATGGTCATTATAGATCAATTTGAGACATTTAAACTGAATTTAGAATATTCACATGGAATTATAATATAAATACATTTGGGTAATAAGAAAGATGACTCAATCTGAAGGAATAAAGGACGTTTGGGTAGAATCCCTTACGGATTATCGGCATGGTATCAGGTGTACTTAAGAGGGATTAATGAGAGATAAATGGGTATTTTATCACTGATACATCATTAAGGAAGTATGGGGGAGTTTTGAAATCATATCCCATCATTATAAATGATACATAAAAGGGAATATCAAAGAGTAAATTCTTCAATTAAAGTGAAAGTGATAGGATCCCTTACATTAAGTCTGATAGTGTTATCCACTTGATATTAATGACCTGAATAATAAAATTAGTATAATTAATTAATAATTAAAAAACCTATTTTACATTTAAATTATTTATTATAACTTTTTGAGTTTATTCATAACATTTTGGATTGGTTATGATGTTCAATTTCATTATTCAGGTCCATTTGTTTCTAGGGTTTTAATGATCTATTCACTTATATTCATGTTTGGATACACATGTATGATGAGAGTTGTTTTCCATATTTTAACTTATATTTTATTATTGAAAATATAGAAGGTTACATGTTTTTTAAATTCATTTGGATATTTTTAGTGAAGGTGAATCATTATTTAAAACAGTAATGATAAACACGTGGATTAATTTGGCGATTTCTTTCAAAATTATCTTATTTTGTATTATAATCTTACATTATAAATTTATAAGTATTCTGAAACATTAAATAAAATAAAATAAATATATTTTTATCTGGTTCAATAATTAAAATGGTTTCTTGAAAATTCCAAAATATGGTAATGTAAATTGAAAACCAATAATCCGTGAATGTGATCAATCAACACATCTTGGACGGTGTTTCAATTTATAGTATAAAAGGATGGGTAAGGAGAGATTATGATAAACTATCACATTAGCATAATATAATTCCCATAAATGTTTGTTACTGTATATATCAAATTATTTTGGTGAAGGGAGGTGAGGAAAGAAAAATATAAAATAAAATAACTTGAAATAAAATAAATGAATCGGAAAGAGGAATTTACCTCTTGAGTTTATCTCCTTTGAGAGCCACTTAAGGGGAGATGATTTGGTCTTTTTAGGAGACCAAGGGATGTTGGATGTGGGGGATGATATTGGGAGATATAATTTGGAAGAATTTATGGAATTAAAAAAGCTTGAGAGGAGTGAAGAGAAGAGGGGAGTGTGGGTGGTTTTTATAGTAGAGGGGAGGAGGGTTTTCTTAATATTTTAATCAATTGTTTTTTATTTTTCCCATATTGAAGAAGTAGTAATGATTATTGTGACCCAAAATAGTAATATGCTCATGTGAGTTCAAAAAAAATGGCCATTGACATCATCCACGACTCAAACATGATGCTTAAATTTAGGTTTTAGCAATAATTGTGAATTATTTTATTTTAATATTCGTCAAAAATTAGAGTATTTTAAATAAATCCCCAAAAAATCACCAAACAATTTTTAGACATTTAAAATCCAAAAATGAACTCCTTTTTTCAAAATAAGATTCTAAAAATGATTAATTTAATTTTAAATTAAAATCAATATTTGCTTGAAAAATATAGATTTTAAAACTATAACTGATTTGATAATGCTTTCAAAATTTACATAAAGTCTTATATAATTATATTAAAACCAAAAGACATAAAATTGATAATCTATAAAAACATTTTATGAAATTAAATTTTATTTTAAATGAATTTATTAATTTTAATTAATTACTTATTACTTACAAAAATACCAATACTTTTACTGTGGTCATATTATCACTTATAAGATGTGTCATATTACTATTCATAAGGGTAGGTTACTATTCATAAGGGTAGGTTATTATTCACTAATAATTATGTTTGTTCTATCAGACCCCAAAAAACACCCTGAACGCAACTGTACATGTCATATTTTCAAAATTGAAATCGAAGAAATGAAAATATTATGTTTAAAGGTGACATAGTACTTAGTATTTCATAGTGTTATGATTTCATGTGATTATATGATTTAATTATAAGAAGTTAATTTTCATTGATAAAACATTGGGTCGTTACATTATTCCCCCCTTATGAAATTCCACCGTCAATATTTTGTTTTGCATTCTAAGCCATAAATAGGTATGGGTACTTTTCCTTCATTACCTCCTGTAGTTCCCATGTTTCCTCTATGTATGTATGGTTCCACCATAATACTTTGACCAGGTGAGTAGTATTTTTATTTAGAACATTTTCTCTATGATCCAATATCTTTACTGGATGATCCTTATAAGAAAGTCCATTCTCAAACGGTACTACTTCTGAAGAGAGTACTTGTTAAGGATCTGGTATGTAATTCTTTAAGAGGGATACATGAAATTAATCGTATACATTGTACATGTTAGGTGTAAGTGTTAGTCGATAGGCCATAGCCCCAAAACGATCAAGAATATCGAAGGGGACGATGTACCATGTACTTATCTTTCCTTTCTTCCCAAATCTCATATACTTATTCCATGGAGATATGTTTAGATATAACATGTCTCCAACATTGAAATTAATTTCTCTTCGAGGATTGTCTGCATAACTCTTTTGTAAGCTTTGGGCTTCCTTGATGTATTGTTGAAGGTTTTTCACCTTATCCACTGTTTCATTGACCATTTCAGGTCCTAGTAGATTATGCTCACTGACTTCATCCCAACACTCCAATGTCTACACATTTTCCCATAAAGGGCTACATATGGTTCCATTTAGATGAACGAGTGGAAATTGTTGTCATAGTACAATTCAACCAGTGGAAGATCTTGGTCCTATCCTCCTTTTAAATCCATATAAAATTCTATCAACATATCTTCTAGTGTCTGAATAGTTCATTGAGATTGGCCATCAGTTTGAGGATGATAGGTCATATTTAAGTTTAATTCAGTACTTATAGATTTTTGATACTTTTCTATAACATCGACGTGAATCTCAGATCTTGATCTGATACAAAAAACAGTGGTACTCCATGAAACTTTACCAAAACATTGATATATAAATGGGAAATTTTATCTAATGAGAAGTCCTCTCGAATTGCGATAAAGTGGGATATCGTTATAATACGATCCATAATGACCCATATAGCATTGTTTCCTCTTGATGTCCTTGGAAGCCCAGTGACAAAGTCCATGGTGATGTTCTCCCACTTACATGTTGGTTTGGAAAGTGGTTGCATCATTCCATTATACTTTTAACTTTCAGTATTAACTTATTGTCATACCAGACACTTTGATGTATAGTCAGTAATCACCTTCTTCATATTGTCCCACCAAAATTTCTCTCAGAGATCTCGACACATCTTTGTTCCCCCTAGGTTGATAGAGAAGGTTGATCTATGTGTGTCATTTAGAAGGTCCTTCGTTACCTCTAGATTGTATGGTACATAAAATCGTGACCCAGGTCTTACAACTCCTTTATCATCAATCATGAACATAGAGGATTTCCCATTTTTAATGGCTTCCACCCTTTTCTGAATTTCCACATCTTTTCTTTGAGAATTCTTTATTTTCACCGTGAGGGATGGTTTAGAAATCATTTGAGAAAGGATTGATGATGTTCCTCCCTGAATGATTCCCATGTAAATCCTCTTAAAATATATGAATATCGGATCCTTTTCAATTCTCATCAATGATAAAGATGCAGGATCCTTTCTACTCAGAGCATTCGCCACCTTATTTATCTTATCAGGGTGGTAGTGGATTGAGGAGTCATAATACTTGATGAGTTCTATCCATCTTCAGTGGAACATATTAATCTCCTTTTCTGTGAATATATATTTGAGACTCTTTTGATCAGTATATATCTCTCTATTCTCCCCATATATATAATGTCGCCATATTTTTAATACAAAGATCATAGCAGCAAACTCTAGATCATGCATAGGATAGTTTTTCAAAAGGATTTTCAACTACCTTGAGGCATAGAGTATCAATTTATCATTTTTCCTCATCACACATCCTAATACCTTATTTGAAGCATCACTGTACACCAAAAAAAGTTCACCACTTGTTGGGAGTGTGAGAATTGACATAGTGATTATTCTCCTTTTCAACTCCCTCAAAAATTCTTCACATTCTTAAGTCCAGATAAACTTTACTCCCCTCCATGCCAGCATGGTCATTGGGTTTGAAAATCATGAAAAGTTCTTCACAAATAATCAATAATACCCAGCTTAACCTAGAAATTTGCAGATCTTCATTACTGATGTTTTCCTAGACCACTCTTCAATTGCCTTTGTCTTGGAATGGTCCACAGATATCCCTTTTCTAGTGATAACATTCCCTGAGAATGATACTTCATCCATCTAGAACTCACATTTACTATACATTTCATACATCTTCTCCATTCAAAAAGTCATTAACTTGGTATTCAAATGTTCTTCATGTTCATCCTTTCTCTTGGAGTATATCAGAATATCAATGATAAATACTATTACAAATTTGTTGAGGTAATCTATAAATATTCTATTGATTAAATCCATGAAAATTGCTGGAGATTCAATGAGTCCTAGGGGAATCACTATGAACTCATTGTTTCCATATCTCATTTGAAAGGTAGTCTTGGGAATATCTTACTTCCTCACCTTTAATTGGTGACATCCCAACCGAATTTCCACCTTAGAGAAATAATTGGACCCACGAAGCTAATCGAACAATTCAATTATCCATGAAAAAGGATAATTTTTTTTATCATGGTTTTATTGAGATTGTGATAATCAATGAAGGAACATTGGTCCATCCTTATACTTTCCAAAGAGGACCAGATCACCCCATAGTGAAGCATTCAGGAATATAAAACACTTCTCCAGATTCTCCTATAACTACTTCTTCATCACTTCCAAATATACGGTGGACATTCTATATGGTGTATTTGATATAGTTAGATATCCATGAATAACTTCAACTAGGAACTCAACCACTTAGTCAAAAGGAAGACTATAAACTCTTCAGGAAATATATCAGTGTAATCTCTCATGATGGGCATGTCTTCAAGCATGATTCTCCCATTTGTCTCAATCATTTGAGCTAGACATTCTTGCTCGTACTGAATTAATATCCAAACTTGATACAATGAATATAAAGTAGATTCATCTTCCTCCTTATATTTTGAAGGAATTTGAGGATGCTTTGGGATATGAAGAGTGATCCCCCGTTCCCAATAGTTGATATTGGCTTCATATAAAGATTACCAATCCATGACTAAGATAGTATCAAACTCCACTAAAGGAAGTATGTTGAGATTTTTTTTGGAGGTTCAGTCTAGAAACGTTAACCATGGTGGAGTTATAAACGATGGATGCAATAATTACTGCATTTTTTCTCAAAGATAATTTATCCTCCAAATCTTGAGGTGGTGTTTGAATAGTTCTACTAAACTTTCAAGATATGAGAGAATGTGTTGAACCGGAATCAAATAGTATCTTTTCTATTCTTTAATGAATAACTACTATACCTATCAACACATCATTGTACAGCTCCACCTTAGCATTAGTGATATAATAATCATTTCTATGTTGCCTTGGTGGTCATTGTTGATTGCCGCTAACAACACTTGTCTTAGGGTAGTGGTTTGTATAATGACCATGTTCCTTCCAGTTGTAACATTGTACCAATGGATAAGAATTTATCAGAAAATTCCTTTCTTCTTCCACATTAGTGATATTTTTCATATCTCGTCAGTATTTTCTAGAATGATGTCCTAGGTTCCCAAATTTAAATAAATTCCTGGTTCACTTTAGACAATTCCAATGATGCCTCTTCCCACAATTTGTACACGTGGAATGATCAATCTTCTTTCCATCCGGTAATATATTTTCAGGACCACCCACATTAGATTCTATTTTCCTTTTTTTCATTGGGCCCACAATACCAATGAGAGTCTCCAATCTCAATTTCAACCTTAAGGGCACAATAGATAATATCCTTATAGATGTCGATGTCTCTAATCACCGGTATTTTTCATAGACTCATCTTTAGTACACTAAAGAATCGATCCACCTTGCTTTCGGTGTTCATAAAAATTTCCTAGGCATACATTGAAATCCTTGTAAATTTTTCTTCATACGCCCCAATTGTTTGAACTTACTTCTACTTGCGTCTAAGAAACTCTCTTTCCATCTTGATATAGAGGGTTCAGGGAAAATATTTATTGAAAAACTTTCTCTTGAATTCCTCCCAATCTATGGAATCAGTTTTCTCTTGGGGATTCGTATTCTTGATCAGTTTCCACCACTGATTAGCTTTCCCATTAAAATGATAGACCTCCAGCATAACTTTATCTAATTCTGAGCACTGGATGACAGATAATATCTTTTCAATGGAATAAATCCATTGTTTTATGTGGAGGGGATCATATGATCCACTAAACATGGGAGGCCTTTGTTGCATGAAGGATTCAACAGCAACTTTCTCTTTTCTTGGAGGAGGAGGGTGTTCCACATGATTCATGTTATTATTAATAACTTGAGATAGCATATCAAGTACTATCATAATGATTTGAGCACTCATTTACATCATATCAGGAAAATCATTAGGTCAATCTTCACATTCCCTATCACATTGATTTTTGTCATGTGTTCTTCTATTTCCTTCCATTAACTAAGAAAAAGAGAATACAATTAGAGGGATTGAATACATAGCTATTGATCATAAAAAGGACACTTTGAACATAAGAATATAAACTTATAATGGATAATTATATCCTAACTTGCGATACCCTATGTTTCAATCTGGGGTATCCTTGATCTATTTCATAACTTATATTCTTAAAGGATTTTTTTCATTCCCTTAATAATGGTTTGTACCAAGATTACGAATTTACCAAAGCATATCCCCCAGGAGTGTCAAACCAAGAGTGTAGTAAGGCCAATTTTCGGTCACTAGTTGCCATTTGAGTCTAGCTCAAATCAGTGTTTTCAGGTTTTACCCCTAGATACATATGTTCCAGATCCAACATTGCCTTTTTGTATGTAGATAGGGATGTATTTTCTTGATAAACCACGTGCTCTATACTTACCAAAATTTAGGGGTTTTTTCTTATACTTAGTCTCATCCATAAGGTTCTCACTATAGTTCTCTATTCTTAATCTCCAAAAAAATGAGACCATCCTTTAATACTAACTATAGAAACCCTAGCCTTTTACATATAACAATACATGATTTTATGCATAATTATACATCAGAGTACAATCCAAGGATCCTGAACTATAGTGTCTTTGATGACTAGGTACATAAAACAAAAAACATGGGACTAGATAAACACTTTTTTATTTAATATTCAAATTGCGCTCCTAACATCCATTGTTCTTAAACATCTTCACAGGGTACCCTAAGGAACACATGAACAAAGGTATGACCTAAATATCCCAGTAAGGGAATAACCATAAGAAAAAATCATTAGCACATGGGATAGAATACTTTTCATGATGATATAAATAGGCATGTAACATGTGGAATCATAACATGTAGACAAGGAATCATATAAACATGGATTCATAGTAATGTTGTAGAAACATAAAACATGACTTCAGCACGAGTCAAGGCTAACCAACAAGACCTTTGTACATGGTAGCACAATCCAATGATTTCTTCCATGACCATCTCAAATGGTAGCACAATCCAAGGTTAAACGCCAAAACCAATGCACAAAACATCTCATGAGAATCAACTTTTCCCAATGCATTGGAGTGCTATCTGGGCACAACCACCTTAACATTTCCTGAATATGTTTTCCAAATAAATAATTTTACATAATCAATATAACATAAACATAAGGGTTACCCATATAAATATGTGGTTACAACAATCATGTCATAAAGCATAACAAATGGGAGTATCCTAAAAGTGTCCATTAAAGAAAGGAACTAAAATATATATGGAAATTCATAAAGTAAAATATGAATGTTTCATGGTAAGAGATTTCCATAAGAAGTGATAACATGTAAGAAATGTATTTAAAAAATTCTAGCATTAGAACATTTTTGTGAAGTTATAATGAAAATATTATAGAGACTTTAAAATAGAAAAGAGAACAATGTGTTATATAAAACTAGAAGTAAACCAATAAGGTTTTTGTCACAAACCAGCCTGGGTAGGGTTGACCCGAGCCGGTCCGCGGCAAGTCCCGAGGGACGTTCCTAATCCCCACGAGATGGAAACAAGTGTCAGTCATCAAAATTTAACTATTGGGGACGATTTGGACCAAGAGAAAAAGATAACCAATCCAATAAAGACTGACGATATGAGAAAAGACTAGAAGCGGAAAGAAAATAAAAGTACATACCTCCTTGTGACCTCCTAGGTCACCACCCAACTCAAGACCACGCTTCTACAACATTGAGCAGCTGAACCAGGAACATGTATGAGAAACTGAACCTACAACTGGAAAGATGTAATAGGCGCGAGCACCGAGGTGCTCAGTAGGGATGCCAAGAATAAACCACTAAATCTAATAATTCTCTTTTCCAAAATAGTCTACTAACACAAGTTTGAAATACAGATATAAAAGTGTGGTTTTCACATTTTAAAATATGTAACATGTTGTTCTGATTTTCAAAAAACCCAACACATGTTACACACCATTTCGGAAAAAAAATCACTCATCATTTTTTAAATGAAATCCAAAACAGAAAATACCAAAGATGGGCTAGAGTAAAACAAGTAAAAGTGTAACTGATGATAAACCAATGCAATGAAAAGTAAACAAGAAATGTATGTAATCCAGTAACCATGGGTGATCCTAAACATCCCTAGAAGACCCCTAGATGTACTTGGTTTCGGAACCACCTGTCAGAATATGGTGAAGCTCCTAAGTCTATAACCAACTAGCCGCCCTAACTGACCAATCCAATGGCAAAGCCCACCTGGCCTAATAAAAAGTCCAGTGGGTACCATCCCTTCTAATTTGGGTTGGTCAGCAACTGTCACTTGATCATTTAAAAGACGCCTAGGAACCCATGGTGGTTATAATAATACTATGTAACTAGGAAGGCCCTCGCATGCGTGACTCATCTCACCGCACAAGCCTACCCCAAACACGGACGCTTCCTATACGTTCACCCATGAACGGTTACCCCAGATACGAGCACCCCATATACTTATATATATGCATACATGTAAAATATACAAAGTTCCAATCGGGCCGTCACGTCACTCGATTATTATAACCACTTTATCAAAAACTTGGAGAGGTAAATCCGGCCTCTCGTTTTACATAATCAAATGCCTTTATGAAAACATTGCACAAGCTCTTCTAAAATGACTCTAGACACCACTTTTGTATTTAAAAATCCAAACGGGCATATACTCATGGATTTATTTTTAAACCAATTTAAAGAACCGCACACAGAGGCCCAAATCGTTTTTAAAACAAGAACCGCTTATAAAACCAAGGATTTGAGAGAAATACCAATTTAAAGAGACGCAAAAACATTTATACAAAAACACTAAGTTCCACAAAACTAACCAACACAAGAAAACAAGTTCCATAAAATGTTTCTACTATCAAACACCACTCAAGAAGTCCAACAGTACCATTTGTAGATAAAGTAAATTAGTTCCAACCAAGTTGGCAAGGTATAAAAAAAGTACATACATAAAGAAGTATCTAAAAATTCATTTTTGATCAAACCTTTCAACAGGAAAAACATGGTCATAAGTTATCTATAAAAAAAATAGAGGTTCAAAACATAATCTAAGATTTAATTAAGAGAACGCAACATTAAATGGATTAAAACTGGGAGCAAGGGCATGGAAACACCTACACGTAACTAAGGGACTATTTCAAAGTAGTTTTTAACACTTTTAACCATCGAATAAACACTACAATGAATAAACTATCAGGATGATAAGGCTGCGAATAACATCTATAAATCAAATGAAATCATTCAACTGCCTTTGGAATGCTTTGGAAATAGAGAAAAGATGGAAATGCCTACCTCGAACAAAGGTCACGTCAATCTTTCTAACTCAAGTAGCAGCTCGCTCGCACGTACGCACTTCCATAAATATATATATATATATCCTTAAACTGATGCACATGTTCCTCGCACCATGAGGGAACACGCACACAGGAGATATATATATCTATACATATCCATACCTGGTAATATACGTGCGCACCTTTGAAACCAACCGCAACTCCCTACGATAGATCCCCGAGACTCAAAAACACCACAAAACCCTAAAATAGAATTAATCCAAACAAAGCAATCAAGATAAAAATCAAACCAACCCTACAAAAAACACAACATTCACAAGTCAAACCCATGTCACACTTTAACATTTTTTTTAAAAACAAAATAAGGGAAACACTCCCAAAATCACATCAATTTACATTAACATAAACATAATTAAACAATCACACCAAAGACTAATTTTAACCAGTTACATAAATGGAAAAACATCACAGAAAAACAATAAAAGGATACTATAAGAATTTGAATTACATTTTAAAAATTATTAAAGAAATATTTGGAACATAAACAATCATATCATCGTAGACCCATGAAGACGTAAACCAATAAATAACTCAAAACATATTTTAACAACTTCAAAAAATATTTAAGAACACTATAGTAGGATAAATAAGGCCATAACGAAGCTGCAAAACCAAACAGCGGGCATAAAACTATACCTTGGATGTCCGCGGCAGACCGAAATTGATTCAATCCACTTCGCCTTTGGTGTAGGATGTTGGAACACGCAAGAACTAGACCTGAGGAGGTCTTCGCATACCCTATTCAATAAAGAACACAACAATGCATGATATCCCAAATTTAGGGTTCCGATTGGATCCAAATTGGGTACCAAAATAGAAACAAATCGCCAACGCGATGAAGGAGAAGGGGTCTAGGGACCATACCTCGTTGAATCCTTTCACCAACACGAATAAATCAAAAGAAAGGTCAAGGAATGAGGGAGATATGAGGAAGGGTGTCACGCACCATAGACACTTAGTCAAGGGCCCGTGCATGCCTACTGCAGGTCACCATGAAGAGGAGGTTGCGACCTTGATAAGCTCCGGCCATGGGGCGCTGTAGAGAGGCCCGGCCGTGGAGACATGTCGTGCCAAAGGGTGGTCACGAGGGGTTGTGCGACGCTGAAATTAGGAGGGGAGATGTGACATGTGTGTGATTGGAATGGGGGGAGAGGATAGATTCATGGAGAAATAAAAAAAGAGAGGGGTAGTGTGATGATTATTGGGGGAGAGGAGAGGTGTGTGGGGATAAAAAAAGAAAAAAACAAATGTAGTGTAAATGGAATAAGGGGGGAAGAGATGTGCGTGAGGGAAAAAAATGGGGGTAGCGTTATTAGTATGAGAGAGAAAAAAAAGTAGGTTAAAAATATTAAAAAAATAACAGTAACAAAAGTTTAAAATAAAATAAAAATAATAAGTATAATAATAATAATAATGGTAAATAAATAAACTAAAACCAAACCAAAAATAATAATTATTATTATTATAATCAAAACATTTATAATAATAAAACCGTTTAAAAATATAAACACGCACACATATATATATATATACATATATAGACATATATACCTGTATATAAACATATATAAACCCATATATATATCTATACACATATAAACATATATACACATATAAACATATATGCACATATAAACATATATATATATATACATAACGTTAAAACATAAACATATATACACATATTTATTTATTTATTTATCCGCTCAACCATGTAATTTAATAACGTTAAAACTGGATGACCGTGCGGTATTCGCACACCGTACGGTACCCAAGTGGACTGCAAGTGGGCTGCACGTACCCAAGCAGAAAGCACGTGCCGAAGCAGACTACGCGTCTTAAGCGTACAGTGTCCGCGCACTATCCCAAACCATAAACTCATCCCAACATTAAAATTATAAACTGGGACTCACCCTACTTATGAAAAATCACCCGACGCCAAGAGAAATAAAATAAATAAAATGACTAAAAAATGGATGTGGCAATTCTCCCCATCACAAACACTTTCTGCCCCCAGAAAGTCACCAAGTCAACAGTTAGCATAACTCGAGTCCGTGCCCAGGCAAAACCAAAAGAAAATGAGAGGCTCGGGGTGACCATTACCAACACAAGTCACACCCGACCAACTATATTACAATCATTGTCCGAGGTTGAGGGGAGAACACAGGAGGGTTCTCCCTACAACAAAAATTTACTAACACGGAGACCTTGAAACTCGAACACACCACCCCAGGGGGGGAAACACGGGAACTCTCCAAAATGAACTCATCTCGACTTCTAAATGCTAACGGAACAACTCCACCACTAGGATTAAAACTATTCTGGGAAAAACTGGCACACTAAGACACCAGGAAGGAGGAATTCCCTACAAAACTCAAACACAGTAAATGAAAAGCCACAGATAGGCATCCGGCCTAATAAAGAGACCATAAACGACACCCATTAATTTTGCAGAACCAAACATCCCCCTAACATACATAGTTGAGACCATCCTTAAGATCAAAACGTGTTTGTTTAGTCACGAACCTGACACCTTTCAAAGAATCTGAATGATTTAGAAAATACACCAAGAGAAAATGAGGCCACATGGATTGCAGTAGAAAAAGCTCATCGTGCAACCAAAACAAGGATGAGCTTACAATGATGACAAGAATTGAACAATAAAACTTTGGATGTTTCCCTTTAGAGGTATTAAATCATGGACCAGACCAAGGTTCCACACACTCTCGGAAATTCCAGACTGTGCGTGAGCTTCACCCCAAGACCTGTGGTCGAGGCTATGATGGCTGAAGCATCTCCTGCCTCACAGTCAGCCATTTACATCCTCCAGTCCCCAAATTCTTCTCTTCAACGATTCAAATTCCCATGACGGTGGCACGTTTTCAAAGGGATGCAATATGATGGATTAGAATTCCCAAAGAGGCTAAACTAGTGGCACATAAGAAAATAATTAGACAACCTGGAAGTCGGCACCGAAGAAGATGCTATCTTAGTGACGGGTTCCTCCGACATGCACTCCTTGCTAGATGGGGAACCCTCACTAGAGACAATTACCATCAAACACACCCCAAACTTCAACGATGGCGAGAAATTTCACCTTTACTAGTCCAAAACTGGACCCTCAAATAAACCTGAGACGGTACGAACCCTAACAACCCTAGGAGTTCCCAACAACCTGAAGACCCACTCTAATTCCACAACCACACAACTTCCCCTCACAAACATTGATTACATTGATCGATAGGCAACATGCAAAAAGAACTGAAAACAGTGCATGACTCATTAGCAATCTTAGCGACCTTTCTAGGTGGCATACTCAGAACAACATGAAAAACACAACTGAAGTCAACATCTATCAAATACTCAATCAAAGAAACAGCCTGATCCAAGGGAAAAAAACTCATAATCTAAACATATACAAATGTAAGTAAAAATTTATTTTCCAGAAACCGTCATTTCATTCAAATTTTAAAACTCACTTATGGCCCATTATGGACTATCACATGTGCATTCACCAAGGTTTGAACACTTCTTTCCCTTATCGAATCCAAACAAGCAATAACATTTTCCAAATCGAAACACTCCCACTTTAAAATTTCTGTTTACCAATTTCAAAACAATTTAAAAGAAACAATTTTCCATTTTAAAATCACTTTCATTTTTAACACACGCTCACATCAACCGAGATCAAAATGAAACACAATCAACAAAAAACCACCGGAATGAGGGACTAGTGCATATACCTAACATGGTTACATGGTGGTGAGTCATGGCCCAAGTAAGGAATTACACAAATAGGGCATTAAACCGGGAACTTGGACTCCACATGGGTCACCACCCCATGTGAGGCCGAAATGTGAACCGATTAACCCCAATTGTCATCCCTCAATCCCAAAACAACCAAGGACAAAAGACTCAAATCACATACTACCCATGGTAACTGAGGTCTCGTCGCGAGTGGTGGTGATAAAGCACCGACCCGTAACTTACCTCCTGAGCCCCGAAAGTCCTAATCTCCTTCTACCAGACACCCCAAATAACAAAGGCCTCCTCTGATACCAATTTATCATAAACCATCCCGGGTAGGGTCAACCCAAGCCGGTCCGCAGGAAGTCCCGAGGGGTGTTACCGATCCCCAGGGGATGGAAACAAGTGTTGGGCATCAAAATTTAACTATTGGGAACGATTTTCCCAAGAGAAAAAGATAACCAATCAAATAAAGACAGACGATATGAGAAAAGACTAGAATCGGAAAGAAAACAAAAGTGCATACCTCCTTGTGACCTCCTATGTCACCACCCAACTCAAGACCATGCAGCTCCAACATTGAGCAGCTGAACCAGGAACATGTACAAGAAACTGAACCTGCAACTGGAAAGATATAATAGGCATGAGCACCGAGGTGCTCAGTAGGGATGCCAAGAATAAACCACTGAATCCAACAATTGTCTTTTCAAAAATAGTCCACTAACACAATTTTTAAATAAAAATATAATAGTATGGTTTTCACATTTTAAAATATGCAACATGTTGTTCTCATTTTAAAAAAACCCAACACATGCTACACACCATTTCCGGAAATCAAATCACTCGCCATTTTGTAAATGAAATCCAAAATAGAAAATACCAAAGCCGGGCTAGAGTAAAACAAGTAAAAGTGTAACTGAAGATAAACCAATGTAATGAAAAGTAAACAAGAAATGTAAGTAATCCAGCAACCATGGGTGATCCTAAACATCCCTAGAAGACACCTGGACATACTCGGTTTCGGAACCACCTGTCGGAATATGGTGAAGCTCCTAAGTCTATAACCAACTGGCCGCCCTAACTGAACAATCCAGTGGCAAAGCCCACTTGGCCTAACAACAAATTCAGGGTGTACCAACCCATCTAATTGGGTTTGGTCAGCAACTGTCACTCGATCATCTAAAAGACGCCTAAGAACCCAAGGTGGTTATAATAATACTGTCTAAGTAGGAAGGGCCTCGCACGCGTGACTCGTCTCACCGCACTTGCCTACCCCAAACGCGGACGCTTCCTATATGTTCACCCACGAAGGGTTACCCTAGATAGGATCACCCCATATACATATATATATGCATACATGTCAAATATACGAAGTGCCAACCGGGCCGTCACATCACTCGATTATCAAAACCACTTTATCAAACACTTGGAGTTGTAAATAGGGCCTCTAATTTTACATAATCAAATACCTTTATGAAAAAATTGCACAAGCTCTTCTAAAACGACTCGAGACACCACTTTTGTATTTAAAAATCCAAATGGGTATATACTCAAGGATTTATTTTCAACCCAATTTAATGAACCGCACATAGAGGCCCACATCATTTTGAAAACAAGAACCACTTATAAAACCAAGGATTCGAGAAAAATACAAATTTAAGGAGACGCGGAAACATTTCTACAAAAAAACTAAGTTCCAAAAAACTAACCAACACAGGACAAACAAGTTTCATAAAATTTTTCTACTAGAAAACACCACTCAAGAAGTCCAACAGTACCATTTTCAGATAAAGTCAATTAGTTCCAACCAAGTTGGCAAGGTATAAAAAAAGTGCATAAATAAAGAAGCATCCAAAAATTTATTTTTGATCAAACCTTTCAACAGGAAAAACACGGTCATAAGTTAACTATAAACAAAATAGAGGTGCGAAACATAATCTAAGATTAAATTAAGAGAACACAACATTAAATGGATTAAAACTAGGATCAAGGGCATGGAAACACCTACACATAACTAAGGGACTATTTCAAAGAAGTTCATAACACTTTTAACCATAGAATAAACACTAAAATGAATAAACTATCGGGATGATAAGGGTGCGAATAACAACTATAAATCAAATGAAATCATGAAAGTGCCTCTAGAAAGCTTCAGAAATAGAGAAAACATGGAAATTTATACCTCCAACAATGGTCAAGTCAAGTTTTCTAACTCAAGCAGCAGCTCTCTCACACGTACGCACTTCCATATATATATATACATATATATATATATATATATATCCTTAAACTAATGCACGTGTTCCCCACAGCATGATGGAACACACACACAGGAGATGTATATATCTATACATATCCATACATGGTAATATGCGTGCACACCTTTGAAACCAACCGCAACTCCCTATGATAGATCCCCGAGACTCAAAAACACCACAAAACCCTAAAATAAAATTAATCCAAACAAACCAATCAAGATACAAATCAAACCAAACCTACAAAAAACATAACGTTCACAAGTAAAACCCATGTCACACTTTAACATTTTTTTATAAAAAACTAAGGGAAACACCCCCAAAATCACCTTAATTTACATTAACATAAACATAATAAAACAATCACACCAAAGACTAATTTTAACCAATTATATTAATTCCAAAACATCACAAAAAAAACAATACAAGGATACCATAAGGACTTGAATTACATTTTAAAAATTATTAAAGCATGATTTAGAACATAAACAAGCATATCATCGCAGTCGCATGAAGACGTAAACCAGAAACTAACTCAAAACATATTTTTAACAACTTCAAAAAATATTTAAGAACACTATAGTAGGATAATTAATGGCATAACGAAGCTGCGAAACCAAATAGCGGGCATAAACCTATACCTTGGATGTCCGCAGCAGACCAAAATTGATTCAATCCACTTCACCTTTGGTGGAGGATGTTGGAACACGCAAGAACTAGACCCGAGGATGTCTTATCTTTCCCTATTCAATAAAGAACACAACAATCGCATGATATCCCAAACGTAGGGTTCCTATTGGATCCAAATCGGGTACCAAAATAGAAACAAATCGCCAACGCGATGAAGGAGAAGGGGTATGGGGACCATACCTTGTTAAATCCCTGTACTAATAGGAAGAAATCAGAAGAAAGGTCAAGGAATGAGGAAGATCCTAGGAAGGGTGTCGCGCGCCATAGAAACTCAGTCAAGGGCTCGTGCACACCTACTGCAGGTCACCGTGAAGAGGAGGTTGCGACCTTGATAAGCTCCGGCCATGGGGCGTTGTAGGGAGGCCCGGCTGTAGAGACCTTTCGTGCCAAAGGGTGGTCACGAGTGGTTGTGTGATACTAAAATTAGGGGGAAATGTGAGAGGTGCATGATTGAAATTGGGGGAGAGGATTGATGCGTGGAGAAATAAAAAAAAGAGGGGTAGCGTGATGAGTATTGGGGGGAGAGGGGAGGTGTGTGGGGATAAAAAAAAGAAAAAAACAAATGTAGCATGAATGGAATAATGGGGGGGGAAGAGATGTGTGTGAGGGAAGAAAAAAAATGGGGGTAGCGTGATTGGTATGAGAGAGAAAAAAAAGTATGTTAAAATCTTAAAAAAATTAACAATTACAAAAGTTTAAAATAAAATAAAAATAATAAAGATAATAATAATAATAAAAATAATAATGGTAAATAAATAAACTAAAACCAAACCAAAAATAATAATTATTATTATTATTATAATAAAAACATTTATAATAATAAAACCATTTAAAAATATAAACACACACACATATATATATATACATATATAGACATATATACCTATATATAAACATATATAAACACATATATATATATCTATACACATATAAACATATATACACATATAAACATATATGGACATATAAACATATATATACACATAAAGTTAAAATATAAACATATATACACATATTTATTTATTTATTTATCCACTCAACCAAGTAATTTAATAACGTTAAAACTGGATGACCATGCGGTATTCGCGCACCGTACGGTACCCAAGCGGACTGTAAGCGGGCTGCACATACCCAAGCGGAAAGCACGTTCCCAAGCGGACTGCGCATCTTAAATCTAAAATGTCTATGCACTATCCCAAACCATAAACTCATCCCAACATTAAAATTTTAAACCGGGACTCACTCGCACTTACGCAAAATCACCCGACGCCAAGAGAAATAAAATAAATAAAATGACTAAAAAATGGGTGTGACAGTTTTATTAATAAAATGGCTTATTTATAAATACAATGGTGGATTAAAAATGAATGAGTTCACTTGAAATTGGGTAAGAATTCGTGGAATACCCTCAATACAGGTTTTCTTCTCTAGAAGTATTGAGGAGAGAATCAATTAAAAACATGTATATCCCAAAAATAGGACGATGAAAGGGTCTCAATAAATTAATTTGGTAAATTTAAACAACATTTATAAGATCCAAATAGAAATATCTGAAAAATTCATTTTGGTAATAGGAAATATGAGGCAACCCATTGGTATAAAGGAGGTTTGGGTAGAATGCCTTACGGATTATCGGCCTGGTATGAGGTGTACTTAAGAGGGATTAATGAGTGATAAAGGGGTTTCAAATGACTTATAAAAAATGAGGGAAGTATGGGGGAGGTTATAAATCATACCCCATCATTGGGAATGAAACAACAAAGGGAATAACAAGGAGGATGTTCTTTAATTAAAGTGAAATAGAGGGGATCCCTTCCCTTAAGTCTGATAGTGTTCTCAAATTGATATTAATGACCAAAATAGTAAAATTATGTTCATTAATTAATAATTATTAAACCTAATTTACATTTTAATTATTTATTATAAATTTTTTGAGTTTATTAAAAACCTTTTTTATTGTTTATGAGGTTTAATTTCATTGTTCGAGTCCGTTTTTTTCCTTAGTTTTAATGATCAGTTCACTTATATTCATGTTTGGATACACATGTATGATGAGATTGGTTGTCTATATTTGAATTTTTATTTTATTATTGAACATACATAAGGTTACATCTTTATAAAATTAATTTGGTTATGTGGAGTGAAGGTGAATCATTTTATAAAATATTAATAATAAGCACTTGGATTAATTTGTCAATTTTTCTCATAATTAACTTGTTTTGTATTATTATTTTACATCTTGAATTTATAAGGATTATAGAACATTAAATTTGATAAAATGCATATATTATGATCTAGTTCAACCATTTAAATTGATTCATGACTAGTCTTGAATATGGTAGTTCAAATTGAAAACATGTTGTCCTTGAATGTGATAAATCAACACATGTTAGACGGTGTTTTCATTTCTACTATAAAAGGAGTGGTAAGGAGAGATTATGATGAAAAATAAAATTATAATAAAATAATTACATTAAATGTATTTTACAGGAGTTATCATACCATTTTTGTGATGTTGGGTGAGGAAATAAAAAAGAAAAGAAAACAACATTAATGAAAACAAAAGAATTGGAAAGAGGAATTTTCCTCTTGAGTTTATCTCCTTTGAGAGCATCTTAAGGGGAGAGAATTTGGTATTTTTAGGATTCAAATGGATTATAGATGTACGTTATGGTCTTGGGGAGATATTTGTTCATAATTTAAGGATGTAACAAGGCTTGACAAGAGTGAAGAGAAGAGGGTTGTGTGGGTTGTTTTTATAGTGGACGGGAGGAGGGTTTTGTAAATATTTTAATCATTAGTTTGTTATTTTTTCCATAAGTCAAGAAGTATTAATGATTCTTGTGACCAAGAATAGTACTATTTTCTTGTGTGTTCGAAACGATGTCCATTTACATCATCCATGACTCAAACCTGATGCATAAATTTGGTTTTAGCATTTATTGTGAATTATCGTATTTTACTATTCAACAAAAATTCAAGTATTTTATAAAAATCCCAAAAATTCACCATAACCACTTTTTGATGTGTAGAATAAAAAAATGAAATCCATTTTTAAATATAATTTTCTAAATATGATTAATTTAATTTATAATTAAATTCTTAATTTACTTGAAAAATACATATTTTAAAACTATAACAGATTTTATAATGATTTCAAAAATTACATAAGGACTTATAAAATTATCTTAAAACCAGATGACATAAAATTGATAATTTATGAAAAAAATTTAGAAAAATACATTTTCTTTAAAATTAATTGATTAATTTGAATTAATTATTTTGGACTTACAAAAATACCAATACTTTTATTATGTTCAAATTATCACTTATAAGATACCTAAATTTTATTTGTACATTAATGGATGAGGTTACTATTCTTATGGATGACTTAATATTCAAAAGGGTCATATTACTATTCATAATGTTAGGTTATTACTCATAAGGGTAGGTTACTATTCACCAAAAAATAAGCATGTTCTATCAGACCCCAAAAAACACCCTGAATGCAATAGTGTATGTTAGATTTTCAAAATTCAAATCACAGAAGTGTCAATATTATGTTTAAAGTCACATATTACTTAGTAGTTCATAGTGTTTTGATTTCATGTGATTATATGATATAATTATAAGAAGGGAATTTACATTGATAAAACATTGGGTTGTTACGTCTAGCGTTTTAATGGTTCTCTTAGGATGGCTATTTTCAAAGGATGGTAATAAGTATTGAACAACAACTCTGAATCTATATTTTTCTGAAGACGTTACTAGAGAATTGGTCTAAACCTCATATCTTGGTCAGATACAATATAATGTGGTACTACATGAATCATTTCCTCCTCCCTAATGTATATTCTATAAAGATGAAAAAGGAAGAAATATTCTCTGATAGCAATAATGTTTATTGACTTCATAAGGTGAATGATTGTAACCCAAATAGAATTATAGCATCTATACATTTTTGGGAGTCTGAAGAAAAAATCCATAGTGATGTTTTTTTCATTTTCATTCTAGTATGGTTAATGTTTTGATATATATTTAGACTTATTTCTCTCATCATTAACTTAGTTACAAACCAAGAAATGAGATACATAAACTATAATATCTCTTTTCATGTTGTCGACAAGAAATACCATTCCAGATCTCTATACATATTTGTACTTCTATGATGAATAGAGTATGATGAAAAATGAGCTTCATAAAATACCATATTATTTAATTATAGTATTAATGGGACGCATACATGATTCCTAAACCCTATAATTCGATCAAAATCAAGGTTGAACTTTTGAACACTTCCCACCTTGTTCTGTACCTCTATATATTCCATCCACAGATCTTCAATCTTCACAAGGATATATGGTTGAAAACCCATTTGAAAAATATAATATTTAAATAATTCATTCAAAATTTAAATTTTAATCATTTAGAAATCCAAAAAAATATTGGATCTTTGTGATCATCATCATAGATAATCTATCATGATCCTTTCGACTCTTGGTATCTTTCACTTGGTTAACTTTCATTGGGTGGTAATTGAGTGGAAATATGTTTAATGAACTCATAACATGTTATCTAGTGAATTTTAAACTATTTATAAGTGAATATATACATTAAACTTATATAATTAGTATATATTTCATGCCTTTCTCTATAGTGATATTGTTTCCATATCTTTAATACGAAAATTATAGAAGCTAACTCCTAATCTGGAGTTGGGTAATTGTATTCATGAACCTTCAATTATCATGAGGCCTAATCTATAATCATGTCACTCTACATGACGATACATCTCATTATATTATTCATTACATCACTATATATCATAAACCCCTCTCCACTTTAGGGTAGTTTAATCCCATGTGCACTTACAAACATTCGCTTCAGTTCCTTTAAATTTTCCTCACATTCATCTATCCAGAGGAACTTGACTCCCTTTAAAGTTAACTTGGTGACTGGATTAGATAGACTTGATAAATTCCCCAAATGTTTTTAATAATATCCACCTAAACCAAGAAAAATATGGATCTCATTCATTTTGGTTGGAATGGGAAAACACTCAATACCATTTGTCTTTGATGGATCAACCAATATACCCACAATTGAGATTATATATCTGAAAAAATAATAAAATTTCTAGCAAAGATTAATGATTAATAATTTATTCATAGAGCATATCATTTATTAGGATCTTTAGTATATTCCTAAATTGATCTCCATACTCTTATTTTATCTTTTAATATTAAATTATATCATTTATAAATAGTAACACAAACTGATCAATGTAATATCTAAATAATCTATTCATTAAATCCATGAAGACATTTGGGGGCATTGGTAAGACCAAAAAGCATCACTATATTTTTATAGTTCCAATAACATGTACATAAGGATATCTTGGGTATGTATTCACTTTTGAAGCAAAAATGATAGTTTCCAGATCAAATATCAATGTTTGAAAATTATTAAGATCCTCATCACAGATTAAACAATTAATCAATAAGAGTCAGAGGAAACTTATTATTGATTATAATATTGTAATTTTACCAACAATCAAAGTATATTATAATTGATACATCTTTCTTTTTTTTAATAAAATCACCCCAAGGTGATGTACGTGGATAGATCAGTTGCTTTTCAAGAATCTCTTAATTTTTCTTCATCAATTCCTACAACTCAATCAGGGAAATTCTATATGGATTCATTGAAATAGGTGTATCACTATGTTTGTGTCCTATTATAAATTAAAATTTATGGTTTATAGGAAGACCTGGAAACTCTTCCAAAAGAAAAACAATAACAAAATATCATAAAATAGGAATATATTTGGTGTTCAGTTCCTCTCCAACCATTTAGATAAACACCCCTTATAAATATGAATTATATCTCATAAAATATATTAACTTTTCATAGATAGTAAATATTTATTATCATAAAGATATATGAAAATATGATTTTTCAAAAAATAAAATGTGGCTTACCTTCCACAGAAATTGATGTTGGATTTATGTATAGAAGTATTATACATTCCTAAGATGACATAAAATTTATCTAGATGAAGAATAATGAGATTTTTAGGGAGCAGATTCCCAAAATTTTATATCATAGAGGTTCTATAAACATTAGATGTGATCCTCATACCATTAAATTTTTTGAATTTTAACATAGAATATAATAATTCATGTTATTACATGATACCCTTAGTAAATTAATTAGATATAATGGAGTGATTATATCTAGAATAAAATAATACATTTTCAATTACAGAGTGGATGGTAAGTGTACTTCTTACCATATTATTCACATAACCCAATTCACTAGTTGTGATCGAATGATATTTCCCTTTATCTATGGGTCTAATAGGTTTCTAACATCAATAATCAACATTAAACATTTTTTGTGAATTTGTTTCCATAAATCCCAAACTCCTAGAATTTGAAACACTAGAGTGTGGGTGCAGTATTTTATGGTGCTTTCACACTATTCATATCATTACCAGACTTCTTCCTATAACATCAGTATTATATTACCCTATGACATTCATTTACTAACATTAAAAATTTAATAGTCCCCTTAAAACAATTTCCTCTTTGTTTTATTCCAATATAAAGCATAAATGAAAGCATGTCTTCTTCCCTCCATGATTTTATTATTATAATTTCCATTAAATTGTATCATTCCATTATTATCAAAACAAGGATATTTATGTTTAAATCTAATTTTTATTCATAAATTCATAGTACATGTAGTGATTTCATGAATGATATTAAAGTAACTTATGGAAAAATCACTTTAAAGACATGGTTTTAAGACACTAAATAATTTATCAGCCTTAATTTTAGGATGGATGATAGTACTAGAAGTATACCATGAAAGTCATTTAAAATTTTCAACACATGTACAAATGGATTCATCATCCTTATGATTTATCTCAAGTAATAATTCTCCATTATCATATTAATAATATGAGGAAAGTAATTATTGAAAAAATTATCACTTAAACATTACCCACTCTATAGATTAAATTTACCCCATTACCTCATGTTCTTGATAATATACCATAATTGATTTGTTTCTCATTCCAAATGATAAAAATGGAAAATAACTTTTTCATGTTATAAACACTAGAGGATAGAAAATATATATTCAGTGGTACTTATGCATTACACAACAACTATTAAGTCAATAGACCCATTAAAATAAGGTAGATGTTTCCCCATAAATGACTCAACAGAACATTGTTCCCTCCTTTGATCATTTGGAATCTCATCATGATTCATTTCTTGATAAATTTTTTTAAGAATAGAAATGGTATCATTCATTCCATATCTCATAAAATTTGGTTTTTTGGGAGTAAAATCATTACATTTTCCATCAAATTCTGTATTGACATGTTTCTATAATGTTCAAACCATTGACTAAAAACAAAAATTATTAGTTTGATCAATAATAATCAAAGTAGAATGTCACATAATATCTACCTTACCAAATCATTAGGATGTTATCTTATATAGAAACTTAACACCATGGTTCTCACTAATTTTTCTCAACCTAGATTCCAAAGGTAACCAAATAATGATCTGATACTAACTATAATTACCCATAAATTTCATATAAAAATATTACATATTATTAGATTAATATTCAAAACATAACATTACAATCCATGATAGAATCATATAGGTTTTGTGTATTTAGATACATGGAGATGCCAAAAACATATTCATAAGAGGTATACATCATCTCCCATATAATTTTATGAATCTATCAAACTTCTTTATCATATCACACATAAAATCATTTTTCATATCATAGGGAATAGAAACATCAAAAAGCCTGAGCTCAGATTCTCTATAAGGGTAAAAAAGGGAGATATAAATGATAATTAAAGCATAACCAGAGCATAAGTGTATGATAAAACTAGAATAACATTTTAAAACCATAATAATGATATCGTAGATTGTAACCAAGAGTCATGGCATAAATATTGACATTTTAGAGGACACTTATCATAAATGAATCAAAGACATGATCCATGAGATCACAACATTGACGTAAGATATAACTATTTTATATAAACATAAGTATTGAAAATAATTTCCTTCTGAATGCCTCATTTCATAAAATATCATCATGTATTAGGTTCACTACCCATTCAATTATATCCTTTGTCAAAGTTCACTCCCAAGAATATCATAGTGGAAACAGTCCCTTCCTGAACTGGGTTCAGTCCCCATTCATGTCCTTATTATCTCTTGATATTTCCATATTTACCCAATGCATAGAAGGGCTATATGGTCCCATACATCATATAATGAAAACCATACATATTTTTTCCAAAGGATCATAAAATATTAATCATATCTCATATATAATGTAAATTTAATGGGTTTAATAAAAAAATTCAACATCTCATCACAACATAACCCATGGGAAATATATAGGTTTCATAAACATTTCATTATCATAACAAAAAACTATAAAAAAAAATAAGTATGGTATCCTTGGATCATTTACCAAGTAAAACATATATAAAATCCATAAATTTTATCTTAGATGAAAGATCATTTAAAATATTTTTCGAATATTTCTTAATGAAAATAAAATTTTAATTTCGAAATCACTAATTTAAAATTTAAAAAAAATTCAAAATATTATTGAAAACATTTTCTTTCAAAATAAACATAAAAACTTTCATGAAAATTGTCGAAACATTAACCAATCTAGATAATGTTAAATTACATTCATACCACGTACATTAAAATAAATATTCCTATCACACTTTCTATAAAAGTCTAAAGTGCCTCATTCAGAAAATGATATGAAGATTACATTTAAAAAAATGAAAAAAATAAATTATGTGTAAAAATGAATTTTTACTTTTATATAAGGATATTTATAATATTCTTGAAAAAAATAGAAAACATGGATATGAAAGAAAATTTATTTTTTACCAAAAAGAGAAATAAAGTCATCTTTCCAAAAAAAATCATTCAATTTATTTAGTAATTAAATATATTATAATAAAATAAAATAAAGGTATTCTCAAGATATTAAAATATGAGAATAAAATTAATGATATTATTTATAGGTAGATTATCAAATTTCATCATAAAAATATAATTATAAACAATCCTAGTAAACAATGATATTTTGACATAATGTTCCTACCTCTTTGGTAACTAACGAATCAAAACCTACTGAAATAGAGAACCTTATATGGATATTTATATCCCTATTAATTTCATGTGGATCAAAATAGAATACATTCATGGAATTTATAAACTCGATATAAAATAAATAAGTGGTGAATATGATATGTGTCACATGGAGATAAAAGTGAGATAAAAATCTCTTGCCTTAAGTCTAAATTGCTTCAAAATCACTCAATCCAACTTATAAAAATTTAAGATTTATTATAATTTTATACCAGAATCACAGAAATACTTATTATATAATATATTATATACTTATTACATTTTATATCCATTTTTTAATAAATTCATATTAAAATTTTCCTTTATTGGTGTTAACTATTTCATTTTTCTTAGAAGTTTTGGATCTATAGTTATGGTCCTTATAATTTAATCATGGTACCACCATATGCATAATTTTATTCATTTTTTATGTTCATTATATAAATATTTCTAATCATCCATAAATTTTAGAGTAACAAAATTACACAGTTCATGGTGATGGTAGGTCGTACGTATGCATGAATATTTCATCCATTTCCTAATGAAAAGAATGAAATAATGATTAATAAAATTTTATTATTATTTAACCATAATAATATCATAAATATCATATATAAATTTTAAACTCATAATAATAAAAATCCATGGAAATGGTTTTTGATAATCAATTCAATCATTATGTGGAGGTGGTAGTCCATATGTATACACAAGCGATACATTCACATCCCATTTGATTAAATAGAGGGTGGATAGTGATGGATCCATAATAATAAAAACATTTAAGTATATAAAGTATACTAAAGATAATATTTTATGATTACTACCACATATTTAAAGGTAGAAGATGAAATAATTTGAATGAAGTCCGATAGGATGATTGCCTCTCTATTGGTTGGCCTCCTGTAGATCCTTTATTAAAGACCCCTGTAATTGGCTTTTAAAAAGAAAAAAACTATAATTAATAAATTGAGAAGTTGAAGTTATAATATTGATAGGTTTGTTCAATATATATTGCTAAATTTAGTGTAAATAATAGAAATGAGGGGTGTCATTTTATAAGTGGGGGAGAGGACACACTTGAAATTACATAAACTATTAAATAAATATAAATGAAGTTTCATTTACAGGTGTCTAAAATTTGAAATATTTAAGATATAGAATTGTGTTATTTTTAAATCATAAAATCAAGAATATTTCTACTAGTTTATTCATGGTTTTAACCCTTATCTCTTAGTTTTAACCCTCCATTAATCCTTTTGACAATTACTACAATATTAAACAAAATTAGTATTCTAGGGTCAAGAATATTACCATAAATGGAAAAGTGACCCATAAATTTAAAATGGTTTATATTTCAAACCATATCCCATTAACTTGGTTAAATATAGGATTTTTTTAACTATAAATCATTAAATATAATATTTATTATCTAAAATTATAATTAATGTCATTTTTTGAACTATTAATTTACATTGACTTTAAAGTCATCAATATAGTAATGGAATTTTATTGTAATAATTTAAAATACCTAATATGTTATATTTATTTGTAAATATGTGGTTTAGTATAACACAAAAAATAAAAATCATATTTAGTATTATTAAAATGAATTAAATTATTTTTCTACTTTTGTATAAGCCTTATGTCAGTGTTGTGTAAGCATTTAACAAAATTATTTCATTACTAAAAATTAAAAATAAATTAACTTCACAAAATAAATTAATAATTATATAAAATTATCATTTATAACATAAATTACACTCCATAAACCTTTATGTAAATATTTTATAGATAATATATTCAACATAATAACATTCAGTATTTATTCTTTTCTTAAAATAACATAATGGACATAATCAAAGAAAAATGGAACAGATTTTCCATATTTTCAAAAAACTATTTATAATTTCCAAACTAAACACCTAAAATAAGATAAATTCGTGTTTTAGAGAAATTTTAAATCATTATCCTAATGTTTTAACTATGTTTTACACATTTTACCCTTTTAGGGGTGATAAACCAGTTGTTCTATTTTTAATATTCATTATAAATAAAAATGGATGCGAACTCTTTAAAAATGTTGGATTGATGACTGAAAATATATAATAAATTTTAAAAAAAACATCATATACGTGGAATAATTTAATTTGAAACTAAACCCACAATACGTGATGAAAATTAGTTTTCCAGGAATAATTGTTTTAGTGTATAAAAATTATACATACAAAAATCTTGTATAAAAATAATTATAATGTCCTTAATTGATTTATTAATAACATAAATGAACTAATTTTACTTTTAAAACCATTTAAATAAAATAAAATATTTAAATTATTTAAAAGAAAATATCATTTTCAATGAAAATCATTATTTTTTACTATTCATTGAAAAATCAATCTTTTTTATAAAATTAAAAAAATCACTCTAACATAATATTGAAGTGTTTATTAAAAAAATTAAGTTCATTTTGTCAAATTAATTTTATTAATGTATAATAAATTAATTATAATATTTTCTCACAAAAAGAAACAATATCCATTTTTTAGGAAAAATATATTTTCAAAGTATATAATGACATTTTTAATAATTGAGTAATTATTTATCAATATATTTGTTTAATAAAAAACATTATACATGTTGTTTTTTCAAAAAACTTTTATTCCCATCCAATCCACCAATTCAATATCTATGTTATAACAGTATACTTTTTTATGGTTCATTTAGAATAGAGGTGGAATGTATCGCATGTTCTCAAAGAAATTACATTTATTTTAAGAGAAATATATCATAAAATATAATGGTGTTACATTATCAATTTTTATTTTAAGGTTATATTCATAGTTTTTTTAAATTTAATTTAAGAAATGGGTTTCTATTTGGATTCCACATGTCATAATTAACAAATAGGGGTAATTTCATGTTTTAGAAACAAAAATTATTTATTGATGTAAAAAAAATGAGTTCTGAAGCAAATGGGTAACATGAAATGAAATTTATACTAAGGTGTTAAGTGATAAAATATCTATAAAATTTATCGAAAAAACATTTGTATGAGGGATTGAAAACTCTAAACTCTCACTTTTTCTATTTTCTACACTTTTCATATAAAATTTAATTCCTTATACATTAAGGAGTGGGTATTTGGAAACCACCCACTAAACCTCATCTATAAAAGGACCCTTCCTCAACCAATTAAAAAACACAGATATAATTATTTTTAACTCTCCAATTTATACCAAAATTTACTCAAAAACTAGACTATATAATTTTTATAGTCATCTGTTCTTATGAAGGATCTCTGAATCCTTAAAAACCAAAGAATGTTCTCAAAGGAGGTCAAGTTTAAACTTAGTAAGTAACAATTTTGACTATTTATTTTCCTTTTATATTTTCAACCACCACTTCTAAATTGTTGTTTGAAAATTTTGTATCTCATAAATAATATCATTATCATTCAATTATAATGGTATTATAATGAAATATTATCATACACATCCATTAAATTAGAGTGTGTTCTTTTTTAGGTCAATTTAACCACTTATATGGATATTGATATTATTTTTTCATTATAAATGACAGTAAAAACCTAAATTATAGTAATATAATGTTGAAATGGTAAACTTGTGTTTTTTTATTCTTTAATGGTAATATATATATATATATATATATGTTTATTTATTAATAAATTGAATACTTTTTATTAATTTAATAATCCAAAAATGGTGAAATTTCAAACCGTTATCTATGAAACATTACTATATCATCCTTGGTAAAATAATGGGACCGCGTAACTCCCTAAAAATTTTCAATTTCATTTTTATGAGATTTATAGAGTCTTTGAACACATGATATTTGGTTTAAGGACTAATACTTCTATACAATAACAATTGTGGAACAATTGGAAACATTTTCACCTGATGGGTAATATTAATAGTGAATAATTAATAAATGGGTAAAAAGAATATAATTGAATGGTATAAAGTTAAATTAATATAAATAAGTTTAATATATATATAATAATAATAATATGTTGATTATACTATGATTTACATTTTTTCAAGTAAGTGATAATTCGTGGAATTTTTTTTCTTAAATCAGTATTCTTTCATTGGGGAATACCCATTCTTCTTTAAAACCCTTCTTATATATTGGACATATTCTAACATTTTACTTTATTATATTATATTCCATATTTTTTATGTTTTTATTACATGTCTTTATCTTAATTTATTTTTTTATTGAAACATGTTGTACAAAAATATGATCTTGTAAGGGATAATTTCCACTAACTATTTTGGATATTTAACTTCCATATACATATTATTTCATACTATAAAACTATTTTTTATTTTTATAATATTTAAGTATTTGTTTTATTTCATAAATAAAAAAATTATTAATTTATATTCAAAATTAAATTTTATATATCTTTACATTGATTTGGGTTACATTAAATCCTTAAAAACTACTAAAAAGTATTTCGCATAATTTTGTTAACAATTTCTACTTATCTCTCTTTGATTATTCTTTTTTACCATTATATCATTTCATGTTTCTTTATTAGAATGGAAATTTTTAATAAATATTGTTTTAAAATTATGTAATCACGTTTTGAAAATGCATTCAAATTTTACTTATATCTTGGTTTTTGAAACAATGTTATGAAAAAGGATCAAGAAACTCTTTTCAATATTTTGGTTTAATCATCCATTATTTACTGAGATTATACAATGTGTTTCACTATTTATTATCCTTCATGTGAATCCAATTAGATTCCCTTATGGTATATTGTTTTGGTGATTAAATTTTTGATATTAACTAATATAATTTCTAATTACTTATTATAAAATACCTCATGAAAATGTTATGAAACCCAATTTATTTCCTTAGGTTAATCATTTTATAGTGAATGATTGATATCATTTGAAACACATCTCTATGTTTATAATAATATATGATATGAGGGTCAAAAAATATTTAGGTATCCATTGAATTGGGAAAACATTTTTATCTCAATGGACAATTGTGTTCTGAGACATGTGTGGTTACCATAGTCCATTATGTTATGACACATTGGTGGTTATCATAGTCAACCATGATTTGAATGACTTGGTAGTTAGTCTTGATATAAAATTATGATATCAAATTATATTGTATATGTAACATTCCAATGTAATTTTAAATTCCTATTTTATATTATCGTAGATTTTAATTATAGTTTTCGCATTTTTAGTCCATGTTATAGGTAATTCTTTAATTATAATCATATTTTTGTTCAATATATATATCCCATGGTCATTGATTCTATTATCATGACTCATGATCACTTATTATGTTTTCAAAATATTATTCCATTAAAAATTTCATTTCTCTAATTATTATATTTTCTCAAATATATATGATAAAAGGATAAATCCTCTATGAATCATTATATGTTCCCCTAACTAAGATATTGAGAAAACGTTATCCTTATGTTTATTATTTACATAAGTAATATAGAATAACGTTATATATGATGACACTATATAGGAATCTAGTGTGATAAAATTTTATAAAAAATTATTTATATTTTATTTTAAAATAAGATAATTATGTAGATAATCTATAAAGACACTAATACTTTGGGTTATGAGCGTGTTTTATATAAGAGTTTTGATTTATAATATTTTACAATGATATAAAATATATGTATTTTAGCCTTGGGATATCTCATATTACCCTAGATTATTATATTAAAACCTTAATTTCTTACCTTTACTCCTCATAAACATCCAAATATGCCAAAAACACTCTTCAAAAATTATAACATATAGTCACATGAGGATAAGAGAATACATAAGGGGAGTTTTGGAGGAAAACACCACATATCACAATAATATACGATATCTAAACAATTAAAATTTGGAATCAATCTCCAAAACATCCTTGATAATAATATGACTCAAAAATATTATATATTGGAAGATATTAATAAGATTCCACATACTAAATAATCACCTTGAGATAAACCTCATATGCACTTAAGAAAACATAACAACATAATGTAAAGAAAAGAAAATAATACATTCAATTATCTGGTTTAAAAATTAAGTCATATATACAGCGGAGAACAATGTTTTTTGACCATTCCTTTAGATTATATTATAATTACAATCACTTTGGAAGGAAATCAATTTAGATAACTAATTATAACTAATTACTTAATCATGTCTTTACACATGTACAAGTGGTCCCACCCACATATATTAAGACCCATCCAATGAAGTGGTTTAACTGATTTCATATATTTTTTGCATCTCCTCTATTGTGCATTGTGAATTACAATTTCCTATACCATATCATACTATAAAATCTGAATTTCGATGAATATTACTAGTTAATTTCATATTTCATTTAATAAACCATATGTATCTCCCTCTATTTCCACAAAAATATCATAACACATTCTTGTAAATATCAAAGTGAATGTTAATTATTCTCTAAAGTCTATTAAAATCTTCTATATTACGGACTTTTACATATCATCATCTAGAACATAACTTTAGGATGACTAGTTTTAGAAGATTTCATTCCGACTAGAACCTACACTAGATATTTCCACTATCAATATCTAATTAGGCCATGTTTAATCTTATAAAATACCAAGTTTCTTTCAATTAATTTAAACTTGAATTATTATTCACATTCATAATAGTATCCTAGTTGAAGATTTATTCAAGGAAATCATATAAACCACTAACACATGGTCCAAAACCAATCCTTCTGCTTCCGCAGTAAATAGTGTATCCTACACATTCCACTTACCCTAGTCCCAATAAGGCACAATATTTCCTAAAACATTACTAGACTAGAACAATTATTAACATATTTACTAGATTATTTCCATTTATCTATCTTTGGTACCTCTAGTTCCATTTCCTCCATCATCTACAATATGAAATGATATTTAAGGTTGATGTGTTTTCTCTAAGTGTGAAAAAATGGATTCTTCACCAAATTTATTTTACTAATATATTCACAGTAGGTTAATACACATTCTCAAATTAGTATAATCTTTATCAAAAAATACTTTATCTATATAAATTCTTTCCCAACTTCTGTTGTGGCTCTATATTCCACTTGCATTGTTTATAATGCTACAATCAACTACATCCTTAACATCCAACTATAATTCCTCTAAATTTGAACACATAGCCTAGAGTACTATTTTGAGTATATGAATCTCCCCCAAGTGTATATATATATACTCAAGTAGTGGATTATACTTCCTGGAACATCATAATGCTTCTCACTTAAAGATATTAGATGATCCAATCATGGATTCTCAATAATATTTCACTAGATTTTCCATGAACTAATGAATCGCCCTAGAAATTAAATATCATGGAGATTTAATATCATGGAATACATTATATAACCTAAAATGAACAAAATTAAACCATCTCCATGTACCTATCCACATCGTTTATTTTATAATATTTCACCTCATATATTTTGAATTTCTTATCCAATGGAGTCCAGAAAAACATACATCTAAAAATTATAAACCTTAAAATAATCATTGGGATGTAGTATCTCTAAGAAAACACTAAAATATTAGCTTTCATATCTCTAAAATTTTAATTTCTAATATTTTATTAACCTCCCTAAGATCATTCATCTCAAATTAAAAAAAACATAATTTAGCTTCTAAATTTACCTAATTTATGGAACTTCCATAATAATTTAATCCATATATAGAAGTAGTATTATGAAACTTCCTTCCATTAATGTATTATAATAGAATAAATAATATTAGTTTCTCTTTAAAAAAACTTAATCTGCCATGAATTTATCGAGATCTAGTTTCCATTTCCTTAGTGATTTTTTTATTCCATATAGTTTTCCCTTCAACTTATATACCACGTGATTATTCTAATTCTACTCAATCCCAACAGTTTAATTTATGTAAATTTTATCCTCCAAGTCTCAATGATGGTAATATAATTTTACTTCAATCAACTCTTACTGAATATTTTCTATTGCCACCATTATCAGTTCTATTTGGATGGTAGTGAACATCACAATCAGTAAACATATTTTTGAGAAGTCAATTCCTTACTTATGATAAAATCCTTTGACCACTAACCTAGCCCTGTATCTCTTACTATCGTCAGATTCTATTATTAACAAGAATAACCAATTTTATAAAGTTCTTTCATTCCATTTTGATGTTCTATTATCTCATAGGTTTATTCATAATAAATGAATCCAACTCAACTTAAATAGATGACTCTCACTTTTCAGAATCATTGATATTAGTTGTTTCTTTTTGACTCTCAGTCTCTCCTCTGTCTATTAAAAAGAGTGGTATTAATATCAAATCTATTCCTCTATACCAATTATCTAACACATGTTTATGTTTTGAAATTTTTTAAAATTGATATTATATTTATAGTATTAAAACATCTAGAGCATGAAATTCTAGATCTCTAACCCTTGCTGCAGTAGTCATATATCTTTCTAGTACATATTTCACCAGCCCCACTTCTAGACTCTATGCTCCCTATAAACCTTCTAAAACTTATTCCCTTTTATAACATTCATTCATATCATCTTGTACAAGGTTATTTGACTATTTGTTCTCAAATTTATTTTCCACAATATTACAGGCTTCATATAAGACCATCTTATTTAAAAGATCATTTTAGATTTCAATTGCTTTTCACTTTTCATTATCCCAAAGTCAGAGTCCAAGATTTTTGTCATTTTAATCCATTATGAAACTGGAAAGGGATTTTTTTAGGAGTTTATAACATTATATTTAATTAATATTGAAATAGGCTAGCCTCAAAAAAAATTGATTTGGCTAACACCCATGAGTTTTTTGGACATAACTTTTTTAGAATATCCTTCCCCAATAGTTATAATAGACTTTTATTAACAAAGTAAATTTCCTAATTAACCAAATATACAAAAATTTCACTATTAATTTCTGAATATAGCCTCATGGTCCATTCCATTTTAGTTGAAATCTGGTTCATTTTTTCGGTGGCATCATTCTACTTTGGTTTCAAGTATACAGTTTTTTTCATCATGATCCCTTTCTTTGTGTAGTATTTATATAAATATATTTATTTGTCTCCATGAAAATTAATGGATGTTATTAATTTACTATTTATTTCTATCTCACATTCCCTAATGGAATTCCATTTAAGAAATACTCTAAATACCTTATATTTTTGTTCCATGAAGTAAACCCAAACATTCATCGTTGAATCATTAATGAAAGTTACAAAGTGTTGAAGCACGCCATAAGAGTTGAATAGAGAATTCCCCAAAACATACATGTGAAAAAATATGAACAGATAAGATATATAATTCCTTCTATTTGAGTTTAACATTATTTTTATTTTCTATCAATGTATTCAATTCTCAGAACTTTTGACTTCAATTTGATCGAGCATCAATACACTCTTTTCGGAAAAAAAATCCATGTTCTTCTCATAGAGATGTCTTCGATGAAAATTTCACAACTGTGAACCATATTGAGTTTTTAATCTATAAATATTAACTTCATCTAATCTTCAATTAAGATATAAGTTTCAATCATTCACACATCTGAAAAAATCCATTGATCCATGAGTGACTTTCATTAATCTAAGTGCAAAGCTTGTTCTAAATCCGGATTAATCCCAGGGACCAAAGAAATTTATCTTCTTTCATAAACCTAGTATATGATGGGCCTCTTTAACTCCATGAATCCCCATTTTACATTTAGATATCAATATCTAGCTTCCCCACTACATCCAAAGCTTCATCATCGGGTAATTAAAAATTTTATTACCTTCTAGATAAAAAATTCACCATATATCCTATAAATACCCAAATTTCTCATGCATAAATATTACATCTTAATATATGAATATTTATTACATAACATAAAAATTCAGTCCAGAATCATTTAGTTCTAGTGTGTTGGGAAACTTGAACACATAAACAATAGGTCTATAGGTGATCTACTTCATGTACTAGTATGTTATTCATAACTAGTACCCTTATTAGACATATGATAGATTTTACATTTCATCATAACCTAGGAAAATAAAACAAAAGAAAGGGTGAGATATAATACTCACTAATAGTAAAAATGAATATAACAATATATAATTATTATAAGGTTATGAAAACATGAGAATAACATTTTAAAAACTTACCCTTCATATCATAAATCATTTACTTGAGTCATATAATAAATCTTACTAGTTCATAAGACATAAATCAAAATGTAACCCGAGAACATGATCCCTAATAACATAACTTTGGAATAGGCCATATATTTGTGGCATACACATAAGAAAAGTAATTAATTACCTTGGTAGTTCAAGGATCATTTTCAATACTATCATAGTTGAATGGGTTCACTTCCTAAACCATAGAGGGAGTCATGGTTCACTCCCATGACTATCACAATGGAACTATTCCCTTAAAAAATGGGTTCACTCCCTATTCTATTCCAGTTTATCTCATGAGATATCAATCTTTACCCAATTATTTGGAGGGATATATCGGTCCCACCCATTATATAATGAAAATAATACATATGTATTCTATAATATCATAAAACATTCATCATATCTAATCCCATGAAAATAAATGGGTTCTATAAATATTTCATCATAGAATAACCTATGGAAGAGAAAAAGGTTTCATAATAAATTTATCATTTCATAATATAATAAACTATGTTAAAATAATCAGTTTCAATAAGAATATTATTGTAGTATAACCTGTAGAAGATAAATGGGTTTTCTAAACGTCTTTTCATCCTAAAAAAGAAGTGGGTTTTATAAGAATTATATCAAGATATAACCCATAGAAGAGAAATAGGTTTCATAAACATCATGTCATCATAAACATAAACCATTCATAAAAATAATAAAAATTTGTATCCTTCAATAAAATACCTTATAAATCATAACTTACATCGAAGTATGTCATCTTTTTTGGAAATTTATTTTGAAAGATAATTCACTTACAACATTTCGTGAGGAGAATATCAATTATTTGAAAATAAAATTTTTTTAACAATAAAATATCACTAAATATTATAGAAATGGTTTTCTTGGAATATAACCATGAAATATTATACATTAGTCTTAAAATAAAATAACAGTCATGATGGAATTAAATTTCTTTCATATCATACATGTAAAAAAAATATTCCTTTTACATTTTTAAAACAATATAAATAGGCCTTGTTTTGAAAATGATTAGAATATTCCCTTAAAAGAAATTAATAATTAAATAATGCATAAAAATTTATTTAGTAAATAATTTTTATAATGTTAAAAACATTTTTAAAAACATTTTTTGAAAACATGGTTTTTAAGAGAAACGTTTTTCGACTAGAGATAGAAATAAAGATGATTATTCTTAAAAACACAATTTTGAACTATTAAGTTCATAAAGAGAATAAAATGGAGGGAAAACATGTATACAAATGAAATAAATAGAGGATAATAATATTCATGAATTTAGTTGGATACGGATCATAATATTTCATCATCAAAAACATAATCATAAACAATCTCGATAAATGATGAGATTGTAACAGAAATTCATTACCACAATGGTATATTTTAAATTGTAGGGATATTTAAAGATTAAAATAATATAAATCCTTATATATAATTAAAATATTGATATTCATTATATAAAATTAATAATTGATAGTATATACACATCATATAAGAAGATAGGTGCATAACATAACTTATGTCCAAAATAATGGAATTTGATTAAAAAATCTCAAAACATCGCTCTTGACATCCTTCATATATTTTCAAACCTCATGTATTATAAAAATAATTATATTATAAATATATTATAGAACCAAAATTATAAATATCATACCATATATTATTTAATTTTTACATTTTATTTCCTATTCATTATCAATTATTTATTAAAGACACATTTTGTGAAATAACAACTTTAATTTTTTGTGTATATTTTGATTTGTTATTTTTGGTCCTATTACTTTGATCTTGATTATTTAATATATATAATGATAAAAATTGTATAAATATAACATATATTCATTTTATATTTATTTATAGTAATCCATAGAAGATAAATTTAGAATATAAAATATATCGTTCATAGAGACAGTTGGTCGTACACACACTGGAATAGTGTTTCCATTTTCTTGATAGATTGAAATATAGAAATGTAAATAATATATTATTATTAAATAAAAATTTATATTTCATATATTTAATATAATTAATTAAAATCATTCTTATTACCTTCCATTAAAGCATAAATGAATCACATCGCTTCATGAGGCGGTTGTCCTCCATACAGACGAGCGACGTTGTCATATTCCCACATAATGAAAACTAAGAAGATGTATGTGATATAATAATTTAAAAAGTATAATAATATCATTTATATAATATATAAAAAATTTTTAAAGGTTGGGGCTGAAGCCTCATTTTTATTATTAAAGAAAAGCAAAGACCTCTTTAATTGGTTAGAGGGAGACTCATTACATGTCCCGTAGGCCCAATGGGCATTTAGCCCATTACATAGCCCATAGGAACAAATTTTTGGCACAATACTCATTCTGTGAATAGTACTGCTATAGTACCCGCACTGCTATAGTACCTCATAGAGCCCGCTACTGCTACAGTTCCCCTACCGTCACTACATTTCCCCTGCCGCCGCTACAGTGTAGGCATTGCAACAGTATCTCGGTTGCTACAGTAGCACTACAGTGCTGCTATAGTACCTACGCCCCATGGGTTTTGAACCCCCATTTTTCATATAGAATTATGGGCTTCTTACCACTAATCCAAACCCCAAATACATATATAAACATTTAATGCATCATTATATCTATCCATGAGAGCTGATGATTGAAAATGACTAACAACAGTTCACGAGGTGATAGACCACCACACGCATGAATAAGATTTTTCTATCCCAATAGATGGAGGTGGATATGGATATAGGTTATGAAATTAACATAATAAAATATCATTATATTAGATATAATTTTATTATTATATCAAAATAATTTAGGAACATTTTAATTATTTAGATGAATAAGTAATACAAAAAATATATAGTTAAAAAATTTACCTCTTGTTCAGACAACCTCTTTAGGTTTAACCTAAATCCTTCTTATATTGATTTGATGATATGAAAAAAGACAATAGAATGTGTTTAAGGAAATAAGGATGATATTTTTTAATTTATTTTCTAAAAAACTTGTTTTTTATGTGTGAAGTGGAGAGGATAGGGGTGGTCGCTTTTAAGTGAGCTGAGCGGCACACTTGTACTTTATAGAAAGAAAAAGGTGTATCCATATTTTCCAAATGGAATAAGACTCAAGAATGGATTATTAACAAAAAAATATATGTTATAAGATCTAAATATTTTCATTAAATTAATATTTGAATCTTTTATAGGTTATTTGACCCCTATCATTTTAGTTTGACCCCCCAGTAAACTCGTTTTAATAATAACCGTGGTAATTAATTTTAACTATTTTTCTTATTTATATTAAACAAGAATTAAGTTAAACTAATAATATAATATTGATTTTTATGATTAAAAATTAATAATTTATTTTAAAATTACACTCAAAAAATGGAAATTTTAAATTTCAAATTAAATCGAGAAATACGACGACAAATCGGTTTTCCAAAGAGAAATCATTAAAAGTTTAAAAAGTTTTAATATTAAAATTAAATTAAAAAAATAATTAAAATTCCTAAATTGGATTAATAGATAAATAATTTAAATAATCCTTTTTTTACCAATTTTAAAACTAAAATAAACCTTAAAAATTATTTAATTGAAAATTCATTTTTAAATAAAATCCATTATTTTTTACTATTCCTCACAAAATTAATCTTTTCAGAAAAATACCAAAAATTCACCCTATGAAATTTTGACATAATAATTTAAAAAAAATAAGTTTATTTTATCATATTAAGTTTATAATATTTTTAAAAAATGTATTATTGTTCATAAAAAAAATACAAAACATATATTTGAGAAAATGGTATTTTCAAAACATATAACGTATTTACCAAAAAGTAAGTACTTTTTTATAAATATATTTTCATTATATAAAAATATTGTACATAATATTTAAAATATTTTTATTCTTATTCATTAATCCATGTTTATGTGATTTCTAATAACATTCATGTTTAAATTATAATATAAATATGTCTTCATGGTCCGTTAAAACTTGTTATTGTGGGTAATGCAAGCCATCGATGAAATTAAATTTATTCAAAAAATATATTTCATAAAATCTTGGTGTATAACATTATAAACCACTTTAAATTAATTTCACCCTTTAAATAATTTCACTATAATGTGAAAACTTAGGATGCTTTTGCCTCATCATATCCTCAAGTTTCCACAATACTTCCTCAAACTAGTGGATTTGCCAAAAAAATAACCAGGTGAGTGATATTGTTTTATAGAACTTTCTCTATTAGATATAGAATATAAATTGGTTATTACTTATAACAAATATATTTCATTGGTGATACAGGCTCTAAGTTCACTACATGTGAAGGTTCAAGTTTGTGATTTCTAAAGAGAGATACATGGAACGTATCCTAAACACGAGATAGGATTGGTGGAAGAACCAACTAATAAGATATTATCCCAATACATAAAGTATTTCAAATTAACTGATATAACTAGGTCATATTTTTTAATTATTTACAATTATCATTACATTATTCCATGGATAAATTCTTAGAAACACCTTGTCACCAACATCAACTTCCAAACACGTTGGATATTGTCAGCATAACTTTTCTACTGACTTTGTGCCACCCTTCTGTGGTGATAAAGAGATCTAACCTTATCTACTATTTATTTAAATATCATAGGTTCTAATATCATTATTTATGAAAATTCATTCTATAATTTTGGATATATTCAAGTGTTTTCATATAGGGCTTCACAAGGAGCCATCTGAATGCTCAAGTGAAAGCTATTGTTGTACAAAAACTCAACTAGAATAAGGTGTTGAAACCAACCACCTATAAAATTCATAGAACGAGATATCAACATATCATCCAGGGTTTGAATTTTTATCTTGGACTAACCATCTATCATATGATTATATTTAGTGCTAATACTCAACTTTGTATCCAGAGGTTGTTGGATACTTTTCCTGAACTATGAGGAAATCCCTGAATCCTGATCAAATACAATTGTATGTGGTACTCCATTAAACCATACCATGTCCTTAATGTATATCCTATAAATCAAATTCAAACTTAAATATTTTCTGATAGTGATGAATTGGGATAAATTTGTAAGGAAATCAACTACAACCCATATAGCAATATTCCCTTTTGATGTTTTGGTCAGTCTAATGAGAAAATTCATAGTGATTTTTTCCCATTTCTATTCTAGTATGGGTAATGGATATAACATACCATTTGAATTTTATCTCGCATGTTTAACTTGGTAACATACCAAGATTCGATATAAAACTCTATGATATCAATCACAACTAAATCTAACCATAAATAGTATTTAAAATATCTATACATATTCGCACCTCAATGATGAATAAATAATTAAGAACTATGAGCTTCTTCTAAAAAATCCTTCATCAAATCTGGTATGCACTAAAAACATAAATAGATCCTAAACCATAAAATCCATGGTTGTCAAAGATAAACAGAGGAAAATTTATATCCTTCTTTTTAACTCTACATCTTCCTTGTACACCTCTTTTATCTTTACATGGGTAGATTGTTGAACTCTCAATTGATAATGATAAGATTTCTCCCATTCCTTCAAGATTTTCATATCCATCCTTTATAAGTAACAAAATATTTTATCTTTTTCAATCCTCTTAATTTATAATCTAGCATGATCCTTTCGACACAAAGCATCTTCCACCTTATTTTCATTCCCACGGTGGTAATGTATTGAGTAGTACTAATCATTAATCAACTATAGCCATCTTCTATACCATAAATTAAACTCCTTATGTCTGAATATATACTATAAACTTTTATGATCAGAATATATATCACACATTTCTCTATAAAGATAATTTATCCATATCTTTAATTCAAAAATTACCACAACTAACTATAAATCATGATTAAGGTAATTTTTCTCATGAACCATCAATTTTCATGAGGCATAAGCTACAACCATTTCATTATTCATAATAAAAAATCCCAATACCTTCTTGGATACAACACTATATATTAAAAAACACTTCCCTACATCAAGTTAAAGTAATCACAGGTTTACCGACTAATATTTTTCATCATTTCCTTGATATTTTCCACACATTCATCTATAAAAAGAAACTAGGCTCCATTTTAAGTTAAATTGGTGAGTGTATTATATATTTGGGATAAATTATCTACAAATAATCATTATTATCTAGATAATCCAAGGAAACTACAAATCTAAGTCACCATGGTTGGTCTAGGATAATATTCAATATCCTCTATTTTGGATGGAACTACCAGTATACCCTATCTTGATATTATATGACCCAAAAACAAAACCTATTGCAGCCAAAATTCACACTTTGGATATTTTTCATATACTTTCTCCTTCTTTAATGTTTATAATTATTATTTGATCTTAATTCTCTTAATTTCTCTTTAAACGATTAATAATATCATCTATAAAGACTACCACAAACATATAAAGATAACCCTCAAATACACTATTGATTAAATCTATGAGGATAGTGGGGGAATTTGTATTACCTAATGGAATACCTATATATTCATTGTGTTCATACCATGTATAGAATGTTTTATTGGGTATATACTCCTTCTTGACCCTCAATTGATGATATATATAATGAACGTAAATCTTGGAAAATTATTGATCTCTACATACTTGATCAAGTATGCCATCAATATGAGGCAGAGGATACTTTTTATTGATCACAAACTTATTCATATACTAATAATAAATGTCGAGTCACATGGATCTCTATTTATTTTTAAAAAAATAAATACGTGCATGCTATGGTAACACACTAGGAAAAACGAATCCTCTGTTAGATTTATCTTGAAGATTCTTTGTCATGAACCGTCCCCCGGGTCCTGTGTCGTGACTACCCCAAACCCGCCTTCCATATGATAGGGGCTGCTGACTAGCACCGAAAGGCGTATTCCCAAAAAATCAGGAAGGCACTGCCTTTATAACCTGTAAACACGCGCAACCAAGCACACAGCAAGATTTGAACACAAGTAAATTGTATAGTAAAAATAGTGTGTACAGTAAGAAAAGGGGGGCCATAATACAAGACCAACTGGAAAGTACTAGAAAACTGAAAAGTACAAGAAAACTGAAATAGCTCATGTGAACTCACACTAAGGACCCTACCTAAAGGGTAGGTACAACTCTCGAAGGTCTTCTCTGTGGTACACCTTGTCTAATGTCCACCAACGAACTACCTCTAGTCCTGGTACACTCATCCTCAGTCAGTGTTGTCCGAATTCTTCACCAAACACAACAATGTGTGGGAATAGCCCAAGCAGGGTTGATAATAACGATACTCAGTAGGGACCCCGAGACCCTCGAAGGTCTCACAAAACCCACAAAGGATAACCATAAAGCATGAAAACATCTGACAACCCTACTTAGGTATATGCCCATACATATACCTAAGTTATCAATTAAACCCCTTTCATTAATGAGGAAACACAAGGCCCAACTCTTAGCCAATGTACAACTGTTCGACGTATGAAACAATACCACGAAGGTAACACCACAGGGGTAATTACCACGAAGGTAATGCCACATAAAAGAATACCACGAAGTTATCACCAAGAAGGAAAGTACTAAAAAGGTACTCCACACAGAAGAATACCAAAAAGGTATCACCACGAAGGTAAGTACCACAAAGGTATGCCACATAGAAGAATACCACAAAGGTATTACCACGAAGGAAAGGACTCAACTCACACCAGGTATAACATAGGTATGGAAGCAAATATGATTAGATATAACTACTGAATCATCTTACTCTGTTAAGAGGCATACCCACGTAGAATCCTAAATCATCGGAGCCACGCAGGATTCTAGTACAGCAGACCCATGTAGGATCCTAGTATAGCAGACACACGTAGGATCCTAGAGTAGTCTCACGTGGATTCATAAAGTGGATCCAAGTGAGATTCTCGAACACAGACCCACATAGGATCCCAAAGCACAGACCCACATAAGATCCAAAAGCATAGACCCACATAGGATCCTTTTCTCGTGTTACATCCAACTATAGGGTTCCTACACTAAGCTCGCTTGATTCTGGGAGGGTCCACTCCTCAAGACACAGGTCGATACTCTAACTTCCACAAAATCCCATGAACAAGTATCCCAAAGTACCTCTATGTGATAGTGATCTCAACGCAATAGATGATGCGTCAATCGAACCCTCGGTCTGTATGTTATTGGCCTTTTAGTCCCGAGGGCCTGGTTGGATTCGTGTCTGATCCAACCCATCCATACCACAAATTTATCCCAAACTCAAGTTGGGTAAACGAAAATTACCATATCGGTTGATGGTTTCTATCACCATAGACGGTTCATCAAACGGACACTCATAGCTCAATATATGGCCAAAAGAACGAAAAGGGTCGAAGTTGGTCCAGGTCTGGTCCGACCCGGTCAGACCAACCCGGCCCGCTGGGTCCGACCCAGCCCACTAGCGTGGCCCATGCTGGGCATCCTGTTGGGCTCACAGCTGGTCGGTCGTCCAGCCTCCTCCGTGTGGCACGGTCGTGTGTCGCGCCCTCACCGACGGCCGATAGTGAGCCGGCCACCCTCGCCTCGCAGCCGCAACACTAGGTCGTGGCTCCTACATGCCAAATGCCACGGATTCATGTTGTCGCCTCCCCTTCACACGGCTGGCCACTGACGGCCATCGCAGCAGCTGACTGGCTAAGGCCCTTCTTCGGTGGCATGGTCGCGCCGCCGTCTTCGTCGCGGCTAGCCGTATTGCCAGCCGCCGCTCTTGAGCCCTTTGGTGTCGGTTGCCAGCATGGTCACCGAGTGTTCCCTGGTGGCTCGATTTTCATTTAGAAAATTCCCACACATGCCTCAGGACTTCTCTAGCGATTCAAGACAACCAAAAATTCACATAGGTTTCATAGAGGTCGGACCGTGTTTGTTTGTCTGGCACCCTCCGCGTTAGAATGGTAGCAAGTGGCTTAAATTTTCTTGAATCATGAAGAATGAAAAGAAAGGGGTAAGGGAGTATACAAAAAACAATATACCCTACCTCTATTTATCGTTGGAAGTGTTGTGAGATGAATTCAGTGAAGGTGATGAGGGTACCAACAATCGTCGCTTATGCAACACGCTTCCGAAGTTGGGCTCATGTGTCATCCTCAATCATGATTATGAAGTATGTTCTTTATTGATGAGATCATTCTACATTAGAGGAAGAGTTTCTAAAATGTTCTCCCAACTCTCACCTTGTGCCAACACTTCCCAAATTCCATCAAAAATGAATATCCAACACATTAAATTAAGTTTTATTAATTTAATTAGAGGTGTCCAGTTATTAAGTTGATGTTGGCATAATTAATTATTGAAAGGTAGTTCAATTAAAGTAGAGGAATTCCAATAGTTATAACCCATTAAAGGGGGAGTTCAAGGGTCTGGTGGTCCCCACCATTGAATTCAAATTGGGAGTTTTCTAGTTCGGGTGGTTCCTACCTCCATAATTCAAATAGAGAGGTTTCAAAAAAATGTTAAATAATTTTATTTTTCTTCTCCCTCAAAAAAGTGAAAATGTCACTTACACCCTCGAACTACTGTAGTCGATGTGAAGGTCTCCTTAAGTGAATATTGGTTTTCAAAGTTCAACGGTGTCTTTGGATTTCCATTCTGAGTACCTGTTCAAAAGTTACAAAAACCCACTCGCACGTTTACTGAACATACCCAAAACAAAGTTCAGAAATTCATTCTGGGAAAACTGGGCCATGGAATCATGTGCCGTCAATTTTTTCGGACTTGTAAAATTCCCATATAATAATAAAATCATGGAAAATTAGGGACTTTACATTCTCCCCACCGCATTTCTTTACGTCCCTGAAAGCCACATCACAAAAACTAGGAAAACAAGTAGGGGTAATGAGCACAAATCTGAGCCTCCCTCTCCCATGTGCTCTTCTAGAGGTTCCCATGCTACCAACGTACATGCACTAAAGGTATAGATCGCCCATGAAGGACCTTCTCCTTTCGATCCTCAATCTCTACTAGAACATCTGTAAACGTCGACCCATCATCAATGTCCAGCTCGCCATGGTTGATGATGTGAGATGGGTCATGCACGTATCTCCTCAGCTGGGATACGTGGAAAACGTCGTGCACCCACTGCAGCTGAGAGAGAAGTTCTAGGAGGTAATCCACCTCGATCACTCTACTGGGGACCAGAAAGGGTCTGATTGACCTCGGAGATAACCCGTCGCCCCGGCCAAATCTCTACAAACCTCGTCGTGGTGAGACCCATAGAAAGACGTGGTCACCATCCTTGAACTCCAGAGGTCTCTGTCTCCTGTCGACGTAAGACTTCTTCTTACTCTGTGCAGTCTTCATCCACTCCTAGATGATCTGAAAATTTTTTGTGGTAGACCGTACCGTATCTAGTTACATGAGTGCTAACTCCCCTGGGTCAGTCCAGCACAAAGGTGATCTACATGGTTGGTCATACAACACCTCCAAAGGTTCCATCCCAATGGTGGATCGGTAGCTATTGTTGTATAAAAACTCCACCAAGGGCAAGTGATCCTCCCAACTGTGACTAAATTAGAGGACATAAGCATGCATCATGTCCTCGAGGGTCTGAATGGTCTGCTCAGTCTTGCCATCCGTCAGTGGATGGAAGGCGATGCTCAAACAAAGCTGCATCCCAAAAGCCTCCTACAACCACTTTCATAGATAGGAAGTGAAAAGTGCATCATGGTCGAAGACAATCGTCAAGGGTACTCCATGTAGCTTCAAAATCTCCTACACATAGAGGTGTCATATGATCTCTATGGATCCTTGATCTCTAATCAGTAATAAGTGGGCTGACATGGTGATTCGGACGACGATCACCTAGATAGAATCCTGACCCCTAGATGTATGTGGAAGTCCTATCACAAAGTCCGTGGATATCCCATCCCACATCCAATCTAGGACCTCTAATGGATTAATGAAGCCTGCTGGTACCTGATGTTTTGCGTTCACTTTCTGACAAGTGAGGCACCGAGAGACAAACTCTGCTACTGCTTTATTTATTCCCAGACACCATTGCTGTTGTCGGGGATCCTGGTACATCTTTTCCACTCCTAGATATACCGCTATAGAGGATGTGTGGAACTCTCTCAAAACATCCTCCCAAAGTCACAATAGTACCATGGTAAGCCCCTTGAAAAGGATGATGTGCTCCCCACCTTCATAAAATCCATTAGGTTCTTGTCTTGTGGATATTTGAGCATGTCAAGCCTCCCAGTCTGTGTCCCTATTTTGCACCTCTCTGACTCGCTAAAGAAGTAGGGTTGTGACTGTAAGAGACTGAAGAAAATCCACTCCATATCATTCCTCAAAGGATATCTGTAAAGAGGCCAGTTTCTGCATCACCTCACCAAGTTGTTGTATACCAAATCTCCTGTTGATTGCATCGGCTACAACGTTCCCCTTCCCAAGATTATATACTATATCGAAGTCATAGACCTGGAGGAACTCAAACCAGAGTTTCTATCTCAGGTTCATGTCCTTTTGAGAAAATATATATCTGAGACTCTTGTGATCAAAGTAGACTATAAAACGTTCACCCATCATGTAATGTCACCACATCTTCAAGGAAAAGTCCACTGCTGCTAACTCCAGGTCATGGGTAGTATAGTTCAGCTCATGTTGTCTCGACTGTTGAGAAGCGTATGCGATAACTGCTCGTTCCGTCATCAGGACACATCTGACATCGGTCCTTGATGTGTCTCAGTAGACTACGTTCCCAATGCCCCCCTTAATAAACCTCAAGATGGGGGCACTTGTCAGCCTCTGCATCATCTCCTAAAAATTGTGTTGGCATCTCTCCGACCACATGAAAGGTTTCCCCTACTTCGTCAATGCTGATAAAGGTGCTGCAACTCTGGAAAAATCTGACACAAACCTTCGATAGTATTCATCCAAACCCAGGAAACTTCGTACCTCTGTCACACTCCTGGGTGGCTCCCAAGAAAGTCACGCCTCAATCTTCACTGGATCCACCGCAATTCCAGCCTCCAAGATGACATGTCCTGGAAAGTGAACCTCTCGGATCTAGAACTGGCACTTAGAGAGCTTACTATAAAGATGATGCTCTCATTGTGTATCCAGAACTATCTACAAATGATAATCATGCTCCTCCTCAGTAGCCAAGTAGATCAGAATTTAGTCGATACGACTACTACCAAGCGATCAAGGTATGGCTGGAGGATCCGGTTCATGAGTCCCATGAACACTGATTAAGTGTTAGTCACATCGAATGGCATAACCAAGAACTCGTAGTGGCCATATTGATATCTGAAATACATCGTCGGCCCATCCTAATCTCATACTCTGAGATGGTGACAACCTAATCTAAGATCAATCTTCAAGAACCACTGTGATCCCTTCAACTGATCAAAGAGGTATTCAATCCTTGAGAGTGGGTACTTTTTCTTCACAGTCACCTAGTTTTGGCACCGATAGCCAACAAAAATTCTCAAGATCCCATCCGCATTCTTGGAAAACAAAATTAGGGTTTCCCAAGGAGAAACATTGGGCTGAATGATCCCCTTCACATGTAAGTCCTCCAGCTATACATGTAGCTCACGATGTTCCGCGGGCGCCATCCGATACGCTAGTGTAGAAATCGGTGTTGTCACGGGGTACAAGTCAATTTAAATGTCTACCTCTCTGTGAGTAAGTAGACCTGGAACATCATCACGGAAGACATTTTTGTACTGGTCCACCGCTATAGGATAACTCGTACTCGCCACATCAACCGCTCCGAGGGTAAGGCTAGCCAACTGATGAGTGATCGGATGCACTCTCCTCTGAGTAAGTTCATCATGTGATGCAAAGGCTCCCTTATCGCCTGTAATGGTAAACCTAGTCCCATCAATGTGGACACACCACACTTTTCACCTAATACAGTCAATCTGAGCATTGACTATAGATAACCATTCCATACCCAAGATGATGTTGTAAGGCCTCCATGCCACTACTAGGATATCCCAGCCGAAGCTCTAACCTCCTAGAGTAAGCTCACACTGCCGACACCAGTGTCTAATCTTCTAATCCGCTCCCATAAGAGTATCTTGCTATAAGGATAAAGCCAACGGATCCGTAGGAATCTCCATGCTCTGAACGAGGGAAGTGGTAATAAAAGAATTACTAAAACATGTGTTTATATGTATTGCAGCTAAGGTGGAGTAGACACAGATCATACCTCGTATCATCTCTAGATCATCGTGGTCAGAGGCCTAAGCTCCCTGGAGCATAGCTCTCCCATGTCCACCTTCTCCCTGTGGTTGGGGTGGACCACCTAGTGGTGGTGGAAATAACACCTCGAATTGTCACCCACTACCAGCTGCATGGCCAGATCCTCTTCCACATCTTCCTGCTCCCTGCATACCTCCTCAGTCGAACCTCTGTCTCTACCTTTGCAACCCTTTGACCATCTACTGATCATCTATAAGGTGGGTCGGACAGTCATGAGCCATGTGACCCTGCCCGCTGCATGAGTAACACTACCTGCTGCTGCCTATAGAAGACAGGCGGCAAGGATCACCATGTGATCAGCTGGTGTCCCTATCAGTCAGAAGAGTCTCACCACGGCCTCCAACCAATCCCCAGCCTCCTATGGGTCCATCTCAACCCTGAACCTGGGTGGCCTCTGGCGCTGGAACTCATGCAACGCACTCAAGTGGTGTGCACCCTCCGCTACTAGGGTTGGTGGAATCAGTGGCCCAACAGGTAATGGTACCACTGGTGCCTCTGCTCGTGCCTCTACTAATAAAGGGCCCTACATCGAGGCATCATCGCTCGGTGGGTTATCGTCACATACTTTACCTGGAACCTTAGATGAATATCTACATGGAGGATTCCTAAAAAGAAACAGGTGTTCCATGGTCAACAATTTATACCTGGTGAACTGAAAAAAATCACAAAGAAAAATTTTCAAAACACACACGCAATCATTGTTTTTGTGCACTGAGTCAGAAATCAGAAGTCAAAGTCCTGGTGTATGGATATGTTGGCTGCCACACCAACACATGATTCCCTAAACTGATATCTACACTCACTACACTTAACACTATTTCCATAAAAAATATCAGAGTTCAATATTCTATTGTAGAACCGACTCCTCTTATACCAATTTGTCACGATCCGTCCCCCAGGGTTTGTGTTGTGACTACCCCAAGCCCACCTTCCATAGGCCCGAGCCTGGTGACTACCATCGAAAGGCATATTCCCTAAAAAATGGGAAGGCATTGCCTTTATAACCTGTAAACACATGCAACCAAGATCATAGCAAGATACGAACACAAGTGACATGTATAGTAAAAAGAGTGTGTACAGTAAGAAAAATGGGGCCAGAATATAAGCCCAACTGGAAAGTACAAGAAAACTGAAAATTAAAAGTAAACTGAAATAGCTCCTATGAACTCCCACCAAGGACCCTACCTGAAGGGTAGGTATAGCTCTCGAATGGTTGTCTCTGCGGTATGCCTCTTCTAATGTACACCTCCGAGCTACCTCCAGTCGTGGTACTCTCATCCTCAGTCAGCATTGTCCGTCGTCTCCACCAAACACAACATGGTGTGGGAATAACCCATGCAGGAGAGAGTGTAAGGATACTCAGTAGGGACCCTGATACCCTTTAAGGTCTCACAAAACCCATAAAGGATAACCAAAAATCCAGAAAACATCTGACAACCCTACTTAGTAATATGCCCATACATTTACCTAAGTTATCAAGTATATTCATCTTATTCATGAGGAAACACAAGGCCCAATTCTTAGGAAAAGTAAAACTATTCCATGTAGGAAAGAATACCATGAAGGTAACACCACAAGGGTATGTACCATGAAGGTAACACCACATAGAAGAATACCATGAAGGTATCATCATGAAGGTAAGTACCACAAAGGTATTCCACATATAAGAATACCACAAAGGTATCACCACGAATGTAAGTACCACAAAGGTACACCACACATAAGAATACCACAATGGCATTACCATAAAAGTAAGGACTCAACTCACACCAGGTATAACTTAGGTACGGAAGCAAAGATGATTAGATTTAACTACTAAATTATTTTACTCTATTAAGAGGTAGACCCATGTAGGATCCTAAATCATCGGACCCACGTAGGTTCCTAGTACATCAGACCCACATAGGATCCTAGTATATCAGACCCACGTTGGATCCTAGAGTAGTCTCACATGGATTCCTAGAGTATATACATGTGAGACTCTCAAAAACAGACCCACGTAGGATCCCAAAGCATAGACCTACATAGGACCCAAAAGCACACACCAACATAGGATCTTTTTCTCATGTTACATCCAGCTATAGGGTTCCTGCACTAAGCTCACTTGATTACTGGAGGGTCCTCTCCTCTAGCCAGAGGTCAATACTCCAACTACCATGAAGTCCCATTAAAAAGTATCTGAAAGGACTACCATGTGATATGGGTCTCAAAGAAATAGACGGTGCATCAATCAGAATCTTGGTCTGTAAGTTATTGGCATTTTAGTCCTAAGGGACTGGTTGGATTCATGTCTGATCCAACCCTTCCATACCCCAAAATTATTCAAAACTCACTTGGGGTATACCAAAATAACTGTATTGATAAGAGGTTTCTAGTTCTGTATATAGATCATCAAACGAACGCTCGTAGATCAAGATATGGATGAAAGAACGAAAAGGGACGAAGTTGGTCTGGGTTTAGTCCGACCCAGTAAAACCAACATGGTCCGACCCAACCCAATGGGTCCTGCCCGGCCCACCGAAGCAGCCCGTGTTGGGCAGTCCATGGTGTGGCGGCCTGCTGGCCTCATGGCTGGTCGGTCGTCCATCCTCCTCCATGCGGTACGGTCATGCACCGCACTATCCTCGGTGGCCGGCAACAAGCTAGCCACCCTCATCTCACCAATATGGCACAAGGAAGCGGCTCATGCATGCCCAGTGGCGTGGACGCGTGCCGCCACCTCCCCTTCCTATGGCTAGCCGCCACTGGCCACCTCCCTTGATCCACTGTGGCCCTTCTCTGGTGACGCAGTCGCACAGCCATCTTCATCGCGGCCGGCCGGAGTTCCGAACCCCGCTCTTGAGCCCTTCGATGTTGGTCACAGGCACAGTCACTGGTGACATTTCTCGGTTCACCGGGTGTTCCCCGGTGGCCTAATATTTATTCTGAAAATTTCCGCACTCAACTTGGGACATTTCCAATGATTCAATACTGCTAAAATACCACATAGGTTGCTGAGGGGTCGGTCTGTGTTTGTTTGGCCCGCACCCTCCATGTTAGAATGGTAGCAAGTGGCTTAAATGTTCTTGAATCATGAAGAACGAAAAGAACATGGTAAGGGAGTGTACAAAAAACAATAATCCCTACCTCGATTGTTCTTTGGAAGTGAAACGAGATGAAGTTGGTGAAGGCGATAAGGGTGTCAATGATCGTCGCTTCCAAAACACGCTTATGAAGTCAGACTCGTGCATCGTCCTCATTCTTGATTTAGAAGTATATTCTTCGTTGGTGAGAGCGTTCTTCATTGGAGGAAGAGTTTTTCCAAAGTTCTCCCAACACTCACCTTTTTCAAACACTTCCCCAATTTCATCGAAAATAAATATCCAAATTATTAAATTAAGTTTTATTAATTTAATTAGAGGTGGCTATTATTTATGTAGATTTTGGCATAATTAATTAATGGAAGGTGGCACAATTAAAGTAGAGGAAGTTCAAAAGTTATCTCCCATTTTAGGGGGATTTCAAGGGTCGGGTGATCCCTACCATTGAATTAAAATTGGGGGTTTTCTAGTTCGGTTGGTCCCCACCTCTACAACTCAAATAGAGAGGTTTCAAAAGAAAAATAAAATGTTAAATAATTTTCTTTTTCTTCTCCCTAGAAAAAGTGAAAAATTAACCTCCACCCTAAACCTACTAAGGTCGAGATGAAGGTATCCCTAAGAAAATGTCGGCACTACGAGTTCAACGGTGTCCTCAGATTTAAATTCCAAGCAATGGTTCAAATGTTACAAAAACCTACTTTCACTTTTACTGAACGTACCCGAAAAAAAGTTCTGAAATTCATCCTGGGCACACTGGGACTCAGAATCACGCGCCGTTAATTTTCATGCACTCGTAAAATTCCCATATAATAATAAAATTACATGGAAAAATCCAGGTCTTTACATTCTTCATAAATTCCTACAACTCAATTTTATCAATTATAAAGGGAGTATTTGAAATAGCCATCGAACTACGTATCATTTCTATTGAGAACTCAACATCATGTTTTGGTGGAAGGCTAAACCACTATTATATAAATGCATATAAAAAATTGTGAACAGAAGGAAAATAATCAATGTTAATTTTTTCCCAAACCATCTTAGATTTACCCCCCCCCCCCTCTTGAATGGGAATCAAAACATATATAATGGATACGATTTCCATCGGATGTTCATACTTATTATCACAGAGATATAAGAGAATCGGTTGGTATGGAATATCAAATGTGATTTCCCTTACTCAAAAATTTATGTGGGTTTTATGTCGAGAGAGTTAATACATTCATAAGATAATGTTAAATTCAACTAGGGGAAGAATAAAAATTTTTTTATGAACCACAATATCAAAAACATCAACTTGAGAGGAATCATGTACTTGAGATGTGATCATCATTCCATTAAATTTTTTCAATTTTGATTCTACATCTAATCATTTGTTTTGAATCTTGATACCATTATAATATTCTTTAGATATGAAATAATGGGTACATCTAAATCCAAATAAGACAAAAACAATTCTACAGTGGATAGTAAGTGTACCTTTAACTGTGTTGTTATCACACCCTTAATTAGAAATAGTAATCACAAGACATTTTACATTGTCAATTAGATTAAAAGGTTACATATTTTGATCAATTTCATTAGCCTTTATATTTGGTAACTTGTTAGAATAATTCTCATACTCATTATATTTCATGCACTAGATTGTGGGTGCCACATTTTATGGAGCTTACCCTCTATTTCCATCGTTAGCTAAATTCTTCTAATCACATCAGCATTCGATTTCCTAATAACATTTCCTTACATAATTAAATTATATACTAGTCCCATTAATATAATTACCTCAATTTTTCTTTCCAAACATCAATAATAAATGAAATCTCATATTCTTATATCCTTGGTCTTTAATGTTTTGATCTCCATAATCCTTCTCTTTTCAAAACCATGAGATTGATGGCTAAATCTGATATCCATGTCCACCTTGAGAAACATATAATTTTATATTTATTAATACTAAATTCCCTTATGGATAATTCCCTTCATAGACTTGGTTTTAAGCCACTTAATAATTGATCGACTTTAATTTTATGTTAGACTATAATTACAGAACTATACCTCGCAAGTCTTGAAAAAAATTTCTCATAGGTACCAACAGATTCATCATCCTTCTTCTTTATCTCATGGAATCCCACCTCCATTTTTTGTTTAAAAAATATGAGGGAATTACTTCTTAAAAAATGATCTCATAAACTCATCTCATTCAATATAATCAATTTCATAATAGTCTATCATATGCTTGATGAGGTTCCAACATCAGTACACTTCTCCTTCTAAAAAATAGATAACTAAAATGATTTTTTCATGTTCTTGACAATAGATAATGGAAAATATCATTTTATTGGTGTTGATGCATTGCTCAATAACTGGAGGATTAGAAGAACCACTGAAGGATGGTGGACTTTTCCTGTCAAATGACTCGACAAAACATTTTTCCCTTTCATTCTTGTTTAGAAGTTTAGCATGATTCATTGCATGGGAAAGTTACATGAGTATAGTGAAGATATTTTTCATTCCAAATTTTTTAAATTTATCAGGAGGAAAATCATGTCATTGTTAGTCACACTCACCATTAATATAGTTCCTTTGGGTTCCAACCATTCATTAAAAAAATTAAAGTATAAGATAATATAACCATAGTGGGGAACCACATAATCTTGGAAAAATTTCTTATAGGATGTATAAATCCTGATGGATTCTTTTTAATCTTTGACATCATAGGTTATTCATAGAAATAATCTATTTAAATACATCATAATAGTATATAAAGAGTGTGTAATTTTCCAAAGAATATCCTCCAGCAGGGTCAATCTTGGTGTGAAGCAAGGCACATTGTCATGAACCAGGTGATGATCGAGTCCAACTCAATGTGCCCTTTTCAATTTTATTACCCCTAAGTACCTTTGTTTCATATCCACATCTACTTGTAGTATCTATATAGTGATATAATTTCTCTAACACCACTCACTCTATCCTTTACCAAAATTACAGGACATTTTCCAACATTTTACTCATTCTTAGATTAATCCATTAACATATAATTATGGATCTCAGTAATGTTTTCTTATAATAGTTTCCAAATTTTAACTATACCTTTATCTGATACAAACTGTAATAAACAAAACAAAACATATATAAATATTTATATTAATATATTAATATTCATTACATTACATAATTATCCATTCCAGAATTGTTAAGGTCTACTGCCATTGGAAACTTGGACACATAAAAAACTTGTCCATAAGTGAGCAACCTCTTCTCCCACTATATTATTCATAACTATCACCCTCGTTATACATATCATACATAATACCTTTCATCATAACCTTAGGAAAGGAAGCATATGAAATGGTGGGCTCATATTCTCAATTAGGGTAAACATGGGAGATAGAAATAAACCATGAGAAGAAGAGTATTAGGAAATGGGAATGGAATTTGAAAGTCATATCCTTCATATCATAGATCATAGACATGATTCATGAAATAAATCTTTGTAGTTCATAAGACATTAATAATAATGTAATCGCAGAACATGAACCAGTAGAACATAAAATTGTCACAAGGAATATATTTTTGGTATACACATAAGCATATAAATACATATCCTTGGTATTTAAAGGATCATTTATAATACTATCATAGTGGAATGGATTAAATCCATAAACCATCATTGTAGTCAAGGCCCACTCCCAAGACTCTCATAGTGGATAGAGTCCCTTACTAAACTAGGTTCACTCTAAATTCGAGTCATGTTTATCTCATGAGATATCAATATTTACCCAATTAATTGGAGGTAAATATAGGACCCACCTATTACATAATGAAAATCCTACATAAAAATTCCATAATATCATATTAAACATTATATCAGAACCCATGAAAACAAATTGGTTTCATAAAAAATTTATCATAGAATAAATTGTGAAAGAGAGACAGTTTCACAATAATTTCATCATATCATCATGCTATAAGTTATATAAAGAGAAGTGGGTTTCATAATACTTTCATCATTGTATAAATCATGGAAGACTATCAAGTATCATAAGAAAAATTCATGATAAACATAAACCATAAAAAGAAGGAATAAAATGGTATCCTTCGGTAATATCCACAATAAATCATAAGTTATATCAATGTAGTTCATATAATATGGAAAATTATTTTTGAAAGAAAAATCACATGGAATATTTTTTTGTAAAAATATATTTTCATCGGAAATAAGATTTATAAAAATAAAAAAAACCCATAAAATATTATGTAAATTATTTTATTTTAAAATAAACTTGAATGATTATAAATAAAAATTAAATGAAAATAATGTTCATGATGGAGATAAATTATTTTCATGTCAAACAAGTTAAAACAGATATTCATTTCACATTTTTGGAAAACTCTAAACAACTATTATTTAGATAACTAAATTAAGATTACTATATAAAATAATTATATAGTAAAATCGATGTAAAATTTTATTTAATAAATTATGTATATTATTATAAAGAAAAATTTTAAAAAAATTGAAAACATTGTTTTTAGAATAAAATGGTTTTTGACTGAAGAGAGAAATAACATTGATTTTTCTTAAAAACATTATTTTGTACGATTGAGTACTTAAAGAAGGGGAAATTAATGGAAAAATGTATTCTTGTAAAATAAACCGAGAATAATAAATTATTCATTTTACATATATATGGATCATATTATTTCATCATCGGAAACATAATCATAAACAATCTAGATAAACGATGAGATTGTAACAAAATATCTTTACCACTTTTGAATATTTCAAATCAAAATCATCATTAATGATTAACCTAAAAAAAATTAAATATAATTAACATTAGTGTAATCATAATAAATCATTTCAAGTTTTTTCTATACAAACATCATGTAATAATTTAGATGAATAACATAACTTATTTTCCCAATAAGTCAATTTGACACAAAAATACCTCACCTTAAGTCTTGTATTATTTTGTACATTTTCAACCCTCTTGTATAATAAATATATGTTTATTATAAATATATTAACAAATAATAATTATATATATAATACCGTATATGATTTACTTATAACCATTTATTTCCTATTTATTAACAATTCCACATTAAAGTCATGTTCCATATAATAACTAGTTTTTTTCTTGTATGTTTTGATAAGTTATTTTTTGTTATCTTAATTTGATCAAGGTTTCATCATCTAAATAATGTTAAAAATGATATAAATATCATATATTTTAATTATATATGAATTTATATTTATCCAACAAAGTTATAGACAGAAAATGAAATACATCATTCATGGATACGGTGGCTCTTACGTACGCAGAAACGCTTATTCCATTTTCTCAAAGGATTGAAGTGAATAAAGTTAAATAATATATTATAATTATTTAATATTTATTATTTCATATATATCACATATTTTCAATAAAAAAAATCATTATTACCATCCATGTAAAGCATTAATGAACCACATCGCTTCGCGAGGTAGTAGTATGTCGTACACACGAGCGTCGTTATCGTATTCCTACTGGATATAAATTTATAAGTTATAAGTGATATAATAAAATTATAAGTATAATTATATCATATATATCATACATATACATTAAATTAATCATTATATCCATATGTTATATGTGGTAATGGAAAAAAAATAATATCCTTTCACGAGTCAATAGTCTGTCGTACACATGAATAATGATTTCATATCCCATTTGATTAAGGTAGAGATTGATGTAGTTTGATCCACTAATATAATAAAATATCAGTATATGTTAGATAATTTTTTATTATATCATCATAATTGAATAATGTTTTATGGAGTTATAAGAATAAGTAAAACAAAAAAACAAAGTAAAAACATTACCTCTTCTTCATAAACCCTATTTAGGTTTAACCTAAATCCTTCATATATTTCATTTATTATATAAAAAAGTCTTATAGTATGTGGTAAGTGATGTAAGAATGTATTTTTTATGTTATTGGAAAAACTTAATGGTTTTGGAAGTGTGAAGTGGAGGGGATATGGGGTGGCATTTTATAAGTTAGGTGATTGGAACACTTTTAGTTTTTTTAAAGAAAAGGGTGTGCCCACATTTTTCACATGTAAAAAGGATAAAAATTGGATAATTATAAAATATTATAGGTTATAAGGAAATAATATCACAATAAATTGGATTTTGAAGAGTTTATAGCTTTTTTACCCCTTATCTTTTTAGTTTAAAGCCCTGGTAATCAAGTTTTAACCTTAGTCGCGGTAATTAATTTTTACTATTTTTATAATTAATTTTGAAAAAAATTATTTTGAAATTATTATATAATATAAATTTTTATAATTAAAAATATTTAATTCCTTTTTATTATTTCCATTCTTAGAAGTGAAAAAATATAATTTAAAATTACACTAGCAGACGTGATGAGAAAGTAATTTTTCCAAGAGAAAATGGAAAACGTTAAAAAAGTTTTTATAAAAAAATGATTTCAATGAAATAAATTGTATTAATAGAAATATAATTTAACTAATATTACTTTTAAAAACATTTTAAAATAAAAATTAATATTATAAATTCTTTAAATAAAAAGTTGGTTTTAAATAATGGCAATTAATTTCACTATTTATCAAATAAATTAAATCTTTTCCAATAAATCCCAAAAATAACCCTAATCTAATTTTGACATAATAATGTAAAAAAATATGCTTTTTAGAAAATTTATTTTATAAAATTTTCAAAAAAAATTATTATTATTCACAAAAATAAATAAAAGGCATTTTTTTAGAAAATAGTATTTTTCAAAACATATTAAGACTTTACCATAAATTAAGAACCATTATAGCAATGTGTATTATTTATATAAAACCGTTATAGTTATTATTTAAATTTTTTTATTCCTATTAAAACCTCCAAGCTTAATGGAAATGTAATAGTCGTGTTTTCAAAATAATAATATTAAAAAAATTGGTTTGTTAAAAATAATTTTTCATATATAACAAGTTATTGAATAAATTAAATTTATTCAAAAAAACTATTTCATAAAATATCATGTTTCTATGTATCATTTATCTACCATATAATTGAATTATTATCTATTTAAATAACCAATGATTCCATCAGAATATTGACACTCATCAATAAGTTATTGCTCTCACTGACATATGAATTAATAGAACATGAAATTTTATAATTTTTATTTCTATAATTAACCATATGATCGCTTCAGTACTTCCTGAGACTCTTCTTATTCTCATAGTTCCAACATTCAGGTCTGAGTCTAGCCTATTTACCTCAACTCCTTTATCATGACTTATCTTTTGATTTCCTCCAACTTAACTTCTGGTGAGGAGATTGTCTTTAACCTTCGGTATTCAACACTGTTTTGGTTGGTTCTAGGAATTCTATCCCTAGGAATTATTCATTTAAAATTAGACCTCTCACATCCACAAAATCAATTTTCTTAAAACATATAACTTATACCAGTTACTATTTTGTTCCATGATTCCATAAGGGATGATAACAACAACTATTTCCATATATCTTCATCAAAATTAATATTCACTAATTCAAGATGACTCTAAATCATGTTACAGTAAATCACATGTTCATCCAAAGTTCTACCTTCTAATAACAATATTTCAAACAACCATCGCATTGTGAAAAATTTTTCAAAATATTCGGCTACTAATACATGTTTTCTAGAGATTTCATTTTATCTATTATTGTCTTAACCTCTTGGATATTAATGGATGACATCCAAGAAAATGATAACTTGAAAATACTATGTTACTCCCTCTCTCTATCTCTCTCTATCTCTCTTAATTTTTCTTTTATTCTTCCATTAATAGAACTTCAATATCATTCTGAATGAGAAAATATTTTATATCCATTCCATATAAGTTTAATTCCAACCAATCAAACTTGAATATCTAGGCTCTTCTTTAATCTAACAACATACCTACAGGTTATAGTGACTCCCATTCAATTTAAATAATATCATGGAAAGAATGAACATAGAGGATTTTCTTTTTCTCTATTCATTTTTGAGTCTTGAACCAATATTAAATATATCTTTTTGAGGGCACCACACCACTGATCACCGGTTGATACTATATCTAAATTCATTAAAAGATGAAACAAGCACAGAGATGTCCTTGATTCAAAGATACCATGTGACTATAATATAATAAAATATGGGATGAAATTTATTCACACTAATTCATCACACTAATTCAAACCACACACACTCTCATGAAAACAAACAAATAGAAAATAAATAAAAGAAAAAAACACATTGTATTATCTAGATCAGATATTAAGTCTTACACCCATTAGAGAACATTTTTTCTTTTCCAATCCTTAAAAATTTATAAGAATTAAAATCACATTGGTAGAATATCCAATTGTATAAATAATTGTTTATAATCATTCAATATAATCATAAAAGATGTAAAAGTGATCCCACTCACTTTTAGTAAGTCTCAGTCGATCAATCAATTCAACCAAATTTTGATATTTAGGGATTCCCCTACACTAGTCATAGTGACTATAGACTACCTATTGAAATTCCAAATATAACCTCTTAAATACAATTAACAGCACATGTTTTTTTCATGTTTCATTTGATTACCCTTGTATATCACCTTCACTTTTAGAAAACTACTAAGGAATCTTTCCATAAATATAAAAAAGTAATTATATTTTCCATAAAATCTATTTGCCTCTTTTAGACCACTGATCAATAAAAATATTCATCTAAAACATAACATACATATTACTGGTTCTGAATCATTTCATCTAGACTGTCATCCTAGTTTGAGCCTCCAGTTGTCTTAGTCTGATCTAGTCAAGTTGTATCATCTATAATTTCTCATTTTGTTCAATAAATTAGAACAGAAATTGGTCTTTAAATTCTTGAAAGCACACACACACAAAATTATCTTTAAAATCACATTAATATTGATGACATTTGATTTAAATATTGTATAGAATATATCCCCTTTATAGAAGGGAGGATAAAAAGAATTAGAGAGATGGGATAAAGGGGTCAATGAAAGCAGTCACTTGAATAAAATAACCCAAAAGGTTTTTATATTCCCCTCTACATTGAGAAAACAAGCCCCACTTAATATTTGTCTATATAATGTCTCATAGAATCCCAATTACCATTCATCAGACTCCAAGTCGTGTTCCGTTGATGGTTTATAGAAAGTAGATAGTGACTTCGTACTACAACATATTCATGAAAACATTGTGTTGGTATCTATCTTTGCTTTTAAAAAACACTCACTATTGGAATCTTTTTGAATACATGTTAAAAGAGTTGAAAATGGTCACCATTTATCAATTATTTTTTAGAATTTATAAAGGGTTATATATATATATTCATAAATTTTATTTATATAAAAATACATAGATATATATATATATATATATTATTTTAAAATTTATTTATTTATTTATATACCCAAATACCACCTAGGGTTGCACAGTAGAAATATTTTCAATTTCGGTTCTTGGGGTCAGGGGTTCAACTCTCATTATTTTTTCTTTAGAATCAGGATTTCATGATAAGTGATTTAACCCTATCATACCACATGGTTGTTTGGGACAAGTAGTTTTTCCATGTTCAAAATAGAATGACACATATGAGACCTATGGCCTTAGTACCCATATAGGTTGGGAGATTGTGTCTTTCGAAAAGGGAATGGATTGTACATATTTTGGGCTAGGATTTAGATAAAAAAATAATAAAATAATAATTACATATTCATATTATAAGATATAAATATATGAAGTATATGAAAATAAAAATATTAAATATATTAAATATACATCATATTTAAATTTATATATTTATTTTCATTTTAAATAATTTATTTTATGTATTTATATTTATATTTATATTTATATTTATATTTATTTTTGTGTGTTTAAATATATTTATATATAAAATTATCATTATATATTTTTAATATAAAATATAGAAATATTAACTATATTAAAATATATTAAAATAAATATACATAAAAAATGTATAATTAAATATATAAATCTTGATAGAATAAGAATTTATTATCAATTTTATTTACCTAATGTGTGAAAAAAAATATTATCAAATTTTAATAAAGTAGTAACTGTACTTTATACTCGATTTAAATACATTAGATGAATGTATATGTAAATTCAATATATAATTAATTTATTTAAACATTATATATATTTTATATAACTACACAATAAAAATGTATATAAATATGAATTTAAAATTGTATTTTATTATACATAATTATATATAATGTTTTTATGGATATATGTGTGTGTGTGTGTACTGAATAATATTTATAATAATATAGGTAGTTATATTTATTTTTATATTTATAATATGCATACATACATAATTACATATTTACATAGTATATTAATATTAGTTATTTATTAATTTATTTGATAAAAAATACTCATGGACTAGTGTTAATGATGTTTTTCCACAATGTGTTGGGTAAGAGTTTTAATCCCACCTCACTCGAAGTAATTCAAGAATCAAGTGTGTTGACATAGTAGTGGGGTGGAACAATTCACCATAAGTGTCTATTTGCCTTGGTATAGCCTGTTTAGGTAATGGATATCCATTGAATATTTTTAATAAAAATAAATCATTAATTAGCACTAAAAATTAACACTCACAAAAGATAAACTAATAAATTAATGGCCATATGTGATTTCCATAAGTGACCATTAAAGCCTTTTAGTTTCCATATAGTGACAACCAGATGTAAGTAAATTTTTCCCCATCACTAAAGAAATTTGAGGAAACCACTTGGCACACACTAAAGGGTAATAAAATAAAAAAATGGGGTCCTTTAGTAATCTCTAAAAGATATTTTTGTTTATATTTTATTTTTCTAGTAGTTAACAATACAATTATCATTCAATATAAAAAATAAAAATAACATACACAATTATAGAATTTACACATATTTATATTTTATAAACAATCAAATTAATAATTTTCAAAAAATGATAATAAATAACCTCGAAAAGGTTATTTGTTGAACTAAAACCGTTATTTGATAATAAAAAATCAATTGAAATTTAAAATTTTTTTCATTACAATAAATAATATCTAAAAACAATATATACAATACAATTAATTTTTTAAGTTTATAAAGTAATGTTATACATAATAAAAACTTTTTTTGAGAAAAAAATAGTTTGGTTTTTCTAACCCCAATACACAATGAACTAAAATGCCATTTATTCTAACTAGTCAAAAATTAATTGTCAATATTTTTACAGCGATTTCACAACATTCCAAGATAATTATCCTGGGTTTTACCATATCACATTATTAATATCTTTTTAATCTACATTTTTTTCTTCATTCTAACCACACCACATTTCATATTGACATTTCATTTGATCCTACATGTCACCAAGTAATCAGTGATCATTGTCATATTCTTTCATGTAAATCCTAGGCCATTTCCATAATTTTTAATATATCACTATTTAAAAAAACATTTTAATAAAAATCTATTTTGGTGGTCATTCTTACCACATTGAAAGTCACATTTATAAGCTACTTGATTACCTATAAAAAGTTAATTAGTGCTAATTTTCATAATATATCTTGATATTTCATGGTCTTTAAATAAATTTTATTCATTTCAAGAACATTTTTTAATATTTTCAATATACAAATCGCATAATCTATCTTTCAGGCCACACAATGAATTATATTAAGCTTTAGGTTGTTCATACATTTTTCAAATTAATCAAAAAACATTGTATTAAAATTTCATAATAGTCAAAGTTCATTTCCCATGATATAATTATATCAATTATTTTAGAATACATTTTATACTAAAATTAGTTTTTTAGTTATTTTAATTGAACCACACATCTGATTGGAATATCATTTATTCCTACATCATGAAAATTAATCATTGATCATTTTTATATTATTTCATGACATCATAAAATATTTTTTTTTGTTTTGACAGTAACACTTGTTTTTAATCAAACATTAATATAAAATTACTTTTTTACTCATTCCATCCACACTATAAGATTTATTTATAATATTCTCATTTATACATGTCACAAAATATTCTATGTTCATTTTTCTAATATTTCATGACAATCTAAGCTCTTTCTATTGGTTTTAAAAATCTTATGAATGTTCTAAAACCCTTTTAAATCAATATAAACATACATTAATTTATTGTAACCACACTACAATTTAGATAGATATTTCACGGGATGTTAAATGTCATAAATTAATCTAAGTTAATTTTCATATGATTTAATGAAAAATTTAATTTAACAAAAATATTTTTATCATATCACTTGTTTATTGTCACTTTTTAATATAAAATTTCATTTTTTATTATTTTGACCTCACTACAAGTAGGATTGAAATGTTTTTATTCTTAACTATCACTGAATAATGAGTTATTTATATCCTATAATTTCATGAAAATTTGAGTTATTTTTCTCAATTTTGACTATATCTATTTTGTACCCTTGCTTTTAAAATTTAAAAAACTTTTTTTCCATTCTATTCATATTACATATTGGTTTGATTCAATTTACATTCCTATATATTACAAATTAATAAATCATATTTTCACTAATAATTCAAAACCATCTATGTTTTCTAATTATTTTTAACAATTTTACATATTTTTTAAACACTTTTGAATCTATAAAAACGCTTGGTTAATTTAATAACACCACAAGTCAAGTGGACATGTCATTGGTTCTCACGTGTTGAAAATTATATGATTATAATATTCAAATTATTTCTTGAAAATAAGATTTCATTAGACATGTTTTGAATGTATCACTTGTTTCAATCACATTTCAATCTAAAACATCCTTTTTGGTCATTTTAACCATATAACATATTTTATTAACATGTCGTTTATTTTTACATATCAAAAATTAATTAAGGATAATTTTTATAATAATTTATAATAATATGAGTTATTTTTCTCATTTTATAACATTTGATGCATATTTTATCAAATTTTAATTCAATGATTTTTTTTTAAATTATAATCACATTATTATTTATATTGAAACTTAATTTGAATTAATTCATCCCTTTATAACCCATTACTTTATTACATTTTTGTATTAGTGGTTTTGGGAAAATTTAGTGGAAAAGGAGTTGGAATTGGAGCTTATATTGTATTTAGGATGAGTGCGTTATACTGTCTCCATGGGTGTCATTGTAAAAAGGTATTTCTAGAAAATGAGGGTAGATTTAATGTTTGGTATATATTTTTTTTAAGGGTTGAGTCATGGATGGGGGTGTTATGTGTCAAGACATGTTGGAGTGTCATGACTTTATGGATAATTTCATGGGTGTTATGTGTCATGTAATTTTTAGGAGAATTTATGTTCAGGGAGTGGTGATATTTGATCACAACATAAAGGGATTGAAGATAGATTATTTATAATGTTAAGAGATTTTGGATTAAAAATGACTCATAAGTATAAAAATTTAAACTTTGTGCATTTATTTTTTAATTTTATAATCTTAGCGTGAGGTTATAGTTGACAGAGTGATATGGTTTTTTGGAGTTTGTTTATATTTTTTCTGAGTCTCCATCATGAATTGGCCACCTCTGTCGTAGTGTCCGACATGGAGGTCATGTTTTTCGATTAAATATTTTTGGGTGTCGAAGAATCATGGTATTCTTGTCAAAGTGTAAATCTTATTCTATTATATTGAATTGGTGTTTGTATCATGATTAAAATGTGAGAGATAAGGGATTCATGGGAATATACCCACAATTTTATCAATTGGGACTTTTCACTATGAATCCATCATATGTAACATCATGATGCCTTAAATTTCATGTGTCACTATTGATTTGGAATCCCATGAAAATTCTTCATCATTCATTATTTTTAGGGGGATTACCTGACCAAGGTTGTATATTTGGAGGCCATTTAATGATAATTGGTTATGTTATACCCTTGTATTTGAGAAATCAATTGTTTATAATACAAACTGAGTATAGTTTTCATTTTGATATTCACTTTAAGTCATTCTTCATAGAAGGATATCCAAAATATTATCCTTGGTTTTTTTAACCTTAAATCATATTTTTGAAAAAAATAATTGTGATCTATTTTTTAAATGATTAACTTTTTAGATCTTGGGTTTGTGATAATATTCATAATCATATTATTGCATAGTGGTTGTGATTCCTAGATTGAGGTAGAGGACTTTATACTTCTCTATTTTCTTTATGTGAACATTTTATAATTACAATTATTTTGTTTTATTTGGGTAGATGGTAAGAATTAACCTAATGAAGATAATAAATAGATTAATATAAATTTAAGGGAATGGGTTAATTTACTAGTATTTTACATTCTAATATATTTATTTGCATGATATTTATTTATTTTTTATACTGAGAATATTATTTTTTTTATGAGGAATGTGTTATTTATATGATTAAATTATTGTAATCACCAATCTTAAAAGGTAAAAAAAATTATATGGTATATATTTAGTAATGTGAAATTTGAATTTTTTTTATTATCACACATACATGATATGTTTTATTAATATTAAATAATTTTAGTATAAGGGAATTTTAGAAAATTTTATTTTTTTAATTCCATTCCATATGTTATGGTATTCTTTTTTTCATTTCTATTCATAACGTAGTCATTTTTGTGGGGTTTTTAGGCTTTTTTAGAAGTTGGGATGAATCATGTAGACGGTTGTTTGGTTGGTTTCCATGTTTATCATGGTAGGATGTGGTTGATGTGGTAGTAGTGTATTGGATGTTATGTGGAATGGTAGGTGATGTTGAAAAGGGGGTGGTTTATGATAGTTTTGGTGGATTATTCCATGTGTTGTAAGACATTTTTTTTATTGATTTGTTGTCTATTGTGAGAATTATTCCATAGATTCCTGATGGTATGGATGTCATTGATTATATTTAATGTGTTAATTGTTGTGGGATAGAATTGAATAAGCATTTCCCTATTAATGAAATATTAACATCTGAAATGAATGGGTAATGTCTAGGGTAAATGTCAATAATTAGTAATGGATTATTTTACATTATATATGGAATTGAATAGAATAAATAATTTAATATTGATGGAAAAATGGTTTAGTGATGTCAATAATAGAAATTTAAGAATGATTTGTGGTTTTTTTCTACAAGTGGGGTTGTTTTGAGTTGTATAATTGGAAGAGGTTGATAGTGAACATTGGTAGTGATGTGGTGATGGTTTTGGGTCTTAGTGGTGTTTTCTTGGTGGGTACCTTGAGTTCGTGTTGTTTTTGTGGATAAATTATATATTATATCTTTCTTTTAATTTTATACACATCCTACATATATTTTATCACCTTATCTATGCACAAATGTTTTGGGTTTTGGTTAATTTCCCCAACATCCAGGTTGGTGGTGGAATGGATAGATGACTACTATCCCTTTTCCATCTCCCTTAAAATGAATTGTCAGCTTTTATGGAATGAAGTTATGATCCATGAGTTTTTATGTTCCAAAGTTAGTGTGTAGTGATATGATATAGTAATGATTTGATAAGGGATTTTATGCATAGTTGGGTTGTGAATGGAAAGAGGAGTTCATGAGGTTAATCTTATTCATGTTAATGATATTGTACTATGATGAGGATGTGATGTTTGGTGATAATGGGGTTATATGTGGAGGTAGTTAGAGGTTTTGTTGTTTGTGGTATGATGACATATGATGTGTGAAGATGTATATAGTGATATTGATGTTTTTTATATATTCATGATGTGATATGTGGATACATGGTTATATGGAAGGGATGGGAGTTCCGGGACGTATTTCTATAAGGCATGAGAGTGATTAACTAGAGGGAAGTGTTTTTGAGGTTAATTATTAATATATTATTTTGATAGTATTTCTTTATAAATGGATCTATTATTGGTTGACTGATCTATGGTGAGGTCATGGGATAGATGACCAAGTTATGTGCAAGTAGGCTCTATTGTTTATTCACGTTGGAATTAGTATGATTCTTCCACATTCGCATGAGATATTTTAACATGTATTCAATTGAGTGTACATGTATCTTCACCCCTATATATAAATCTATTTTAATAGGTTTTTATGATGGATATAGTGTTCAATATGGAAATTACTAGATCTGAACATGGATTAGTGGTTGGATTTGCTACCATAAGACCTTTTTTAGTATTTCATGGAATATTGGTTTATTTTATATTATATTATTTTTTTGTGATTTATTTATATGATCATTGGATTATTGGAGGTTATTCCTTTTTAATTTTTTATATCCATAGTGATAGTCACCAGCCTTTATCCTATTAGAGGTGGGATTTTTATGGATCTCCCTCATCTTTATAGTTGGCTAGGAGGGTTTACCAAGGGTGTTAAGTCATGAAAAAGTGGATCAAAAAAATGGATAACAATTATGATGATGTTTTTAGTTAGAAGCTGTTTATTATTTTATGTGGTTGGTAGGGAAGTAGTATTATTCAAACTTAGTGTGTGATGTAGAAAGGGTAATGGGCAAAGACATCAAATATTAAATCTACATGTGATCCCATTCATGAAATATAATCTTAATAAGAACCCAATAAAAGTTTATTATTATTGTGTGGTAGAGACCTGGAGAAAGTACACGCTTCATACTTGTTTTCCCATATGTTCATATTTGGTCAATTTGGGAAAAATGAAATAAATCTAATTAAATGAATCTTAATGAATTTCATTCAATATAGCTTAGGATTTTTCTTTTTTCTTATAGATATAGCTCCTGCTCATTATTATAATATGTCTTTGGTCAGTGAAGTGTGTTAATATGATCCAGTTAACCATAGGTGGGTTAACTGGTCTACAGAAGATTAGTGTGGGAGGAATATCTTGTGAGAGTTCTATTATTAGCAGTTGGTGAAGTATGAGGGTAATGCATCCGATTTTGAGATGAAGTGATGGTTATAGGAACTATATATCACCTTTAGTTTAATCTTTTCTAGTGTGGAGTATCTGTTCCCCATATTTTTCAGTCAGGTGAGATGGGTTATGATCCAATGGAGGTGCATGTTTCATTGTAGAAAACAAGGATGAGGAGGTCTCGTGGGATTATTTCCAAAGACAGCTCTATGTAATGACTCGAACATTTACAAAAAATTCCCATTGTGAATTATTTAAATTCCATATTATGTATTATTGTTATAGAAAACATATCCTATTATTTTTTTGAATATTAAATCCAATTTAATTTAAAATACCATTAATAATATTAATCATTAATAATATATCCATCGAACAATGATCATATGATTAGTATAAATATAAGGTTTTGAGAAATCAAATTGACATAGGAAAAGTAAGTGGTGTCCTTTACTAGTAGGATCATACCATATGAACCCATTTATTAGATATTATGAGGGAGATAGAATCATTGGTTTTTTACCTTGACTAATCCAAAGATGAGATCCAATAACTAAAGAATTATAAAAAAAATATTATGGTAGAATTTTGTGCTGATCAAGATCATGGCCCAAACCATATACGCCACCCCCCCCCCCCATGAAAATCTCACCATCACTCATCATACCCTTAAGGAATTTTTTGGTGTAATAAAGGGATATGTATCAATATCCTATTAATATGAATACGTATATTGTAGTTTTAATATAATAATGGGTATATTTAATTTTTATTATTTTAAAATTAAAAATTATTTTCAATTTGATTTGAAAAAACACAAATTGTATTTTTGTGTAATAATATATTTCAATTAAAGAATTCCTTTTCGATAAATTCATGAATTTAAAAAAAAATAGTAAAATAATAAAATTAAACAATTTTTAATAAATATAAATTATTATATAATTTTTATGAATTCAAATGAAATTATAATAAGGATTTGATAGTTATTATCGTCAAAGAATCCATCATTTCTCTATAAATACATATTATTTTTTTAAAAGTTAATACTCATAAATATAGATAATTATTTGGATAAAATAAATATTTTTTTCAATAATAATATAAAAATTATCCATCAATGAAGTTTTTATAATTTTATGAGATAATTGATTTTCTGGGAAAAAAATCAATACAATATAAAATATGTTGTGTATTATAAAATAATGAAAGCCCACATGTTAAGTAATAAATTCTAAAAAATGTATATAATACTAAATATATATTTTACATTAAATATAATGTAATTTTTAGGTTTTTTAATTAGTTTTATAAATTATTTATGAATCCTCCAAAACCTATATTATTTTTTAATTTTTTTAAATCATTTATTTATGAACATGACTCACTGCCACATCACCAAGTGTAATATTTTATATATTTTGGAAATTTTCCTAATAAAATAAATAAAACCACATCAATTTGGTATAAACAATTGGAAAACTACTGGAAGTTTTATGGTTTGGATTACTTTATTATATAGTGTCCAAAAAAAATTTTTGGGAAGTAATAAAGATATCCCCTCTATCTTCCTATATAAACCCACCCAATACCCCATTATTCTTCACTAAAAGAACTTAGATAACGCCCTTACTTTTTCCTCCCCTCTCTATAGTCCTCCCAATGTTTCTTCATGCTCTCAATAAGCTCCTCCCAATCTTTTTCAATAACCATCTTAATATAAGGGGACACTTTCTCTTCTTTTCCATTCAATCACCTTCTTTGTAATTATCCCTTTTGAATCAAAATTTTTTATGTTATCATGCCATTATAAATGTATATTTTACTATCTAATTTATTTTCTTATAATGTGATATTATTTATCCCATATTTTTATAACCCTTTCCTAAGTCGTTATTTAGCTGAAATTTAGTAAGGGATTTTCGTCCCATATTTTTCATTCAAGAACCTTCTTTGAAATTAACATTTTGAATCACAATTGGTTACATTGTCATGGATTTATTAATACCAATATATTGTCCAATTGATTTACTAGAAATTGGATATAATTTCTACCCTCTCATTATAGCATTTACCTATGTCATTACTATGATGAAATGTTGTATGGGATCTTATTTCCCCTCTTTATTCAAGCATCTTCTCTATTTTATGAATTTTAATTTTAAAATTAATAATGTTAGGAGTTCATTTTTCACATCCCTCTCACTATAATTTTTATATCAAAATTATTAAATTCATATTTCACTCTAATTATTCCATTTTATGAATCTTTATGTATTTTCGTTATGCTTCCAAAATTTCACTACAATTTTTCATGCCAAACAATTGGGTCGTGAATAACCACCCACATTTCCACTCAAGGTTATTCACCAATATGTAGCTATACTTAATTTATTGGGTAATTACATGTATTAAATACATAATAATTAATCATGGGGTTAAAATTTATTAAATACATCCTTATTTTGTAACATCTATGTGGTACACTTATGCATTTACATGATATGAAAATGATGGGTGTGGCCAAAATTACATACCACTCCAACACATTGATTAATGTTTTAATATCATGAGAAGTCATGTATGGGTTTATGGAGTGAACCTAATTCATTATGGGACTTTTTCCACCAACTTATGAAATTTTGGAGTTTACCCTTGACTTTTTTCTATGGTGTTATGTTTAAATATGTTTCCACGTTCCTATATTGCCTTTATGTTACTATGATATATCATGTCTCATTGTTAATGTTAATGATTCTAACCCCTTTTATGTAACATTTCAATTTATATTGCCTAAAATTTAATACTTTTTTCACGTTATTATTTGGTTATTCTTTTATTGGTCTATATATCTCACCCCTTTTTTATGTATTTCATCAGGTTATCCTATAAATTTTTATGAATGTTGGAATATTATGAGTATGTTAAGTAAGTTTTAAATAATATCGATGTACCCCCCCCCCCCCATTTTAATTTTCTATTTAATGTACCTAAATTGAAAATTCACTAGGATTATCAATGTTATATGTTACATTATGTATATTCTTATGTATCAAATCATGAATTAATATGTTACAAATACAAGTGTTTTCATAGTTGGTATTAGAATAAAGACTTGTTATTTTTTGGATTAGGATTAGGATACTCTAGATAAATCATTAGGGATAAGACTAAAAAAATAAAAAATCCCCAGATTTTGGTAAAGTATAGATTAAGTGGTTTCCAAGAAAATACATCCATATATAGATACTACAAGTTGATGTGGCCCTTTCATAGCATTACCTAGGGGTAATAATACCAAAAAGGAAGAATTATCTAGACTCGAATGTCACCTGGTGTAAAAAATGAGCCTTCTTGCACCCCTAGTATGACACTCCTAGGGTATATTATTTCATAAATTTACAATATCATTACAATCCATTATTCAGTTAACAAAAATGTCTCTAAGAGTCTATGTTAGAAAATAGATCCTTGATAATTGATATTGAAGCCTAGAAATTCATAAGTTAAGAAATAAATGTCATTAATAAATTTTCCCTATAATGTTATTGGATTTTTGTTTGTGTGTTTAACTTTTTAAAATAACTCATCCATAATTCACTATTTATTCTAGACAATGGATAGAAATAAGAGGAACTGAATAAAAAACCAATTTGAAGTGTAATGTGATGACTACCCAAATGATTTTCCTAACCTAATGGGAGTAGGAATCCTAAACATTGTGATGACACTATCTCAGTTAACTCTAGTTATGAATAGAAATTCAAATTATGGGTAATTTACTAATCCTCATAAAAAATAAGAGGCTGTAATTGAATCTTTTATGCGACAAAATCCATCTAATTTCAATAGATCATCTGATAGCTTAATCACAGAACAATGGATGAAATCTATTGAGTATATATTATCTATATTTCAATTATCAGAGAAAGAAAAGGTTGCATTGTGTGTTGATCATATGAAAGAATAATTTGATCAGTGTTTGAAATTGATCAAGATTATAAATATTGAGGAATAGACCGAAGTGATGGAGTGGAAGGAATTCCAAAAAAATATTTTTTGAAAAATACTTTTTTCACCCTATATGACTTAAAATAGAATGGGATTCCCTTTCCCTCAAGAAAAAATGATGATTAATATATTGGGGAATATGAGGAAAACATCACAATATATTCATGATAAACCTATGAATTATTCATTACCCCCCCCCCCCTTGAATGTAATGTTAGTCACTTCTTTTGTGGGCTAAAAATGAGTCTATGAAAATCCCTAGTGATTCGGGACTTTGAAAAATGTAAATAAATTGTTGGATGTACCCCAAAATTTGAAATGGAGATCACTGAATCTCAATATAAAGTGTATAATTGGTATTAGAATAGGAAATTGGGGTTTAATTATAGTGATTTTATTGATAAAACTCATGGTAGTAAAAAAATAAACATCTGACCTGTCAAAAGTGTTCAAAGAAGCATTGTAGAAATTTCCTAAAGTGGGTGAAGAAATACTTTAGGTGTGGGAAGTAAGGGTTCCTAGCTAGTGATTTTTTATGGGATAAACCCATTAATATGATAGAGGGATGGAATGATCCAGTAAATCCTTAATGTATCATTCAATTTTTCAACTACAACGAATAGGGGTATTTTTCAAACTAATTCACTAAGATAATATAGGTTAGAGACAATCAATTCCAACAACCTCTAAGGATAAAAGGTATAGGGTATTCCATCATAGTTTTTGAGGTGTATCCTAAACATTAAGTGGTGATATGTACGCTATTTATTCATTTATGAATAGAAAACATCTTTCTTATTTTAGTTCTTTGAATTCATTCATATCATGCATGTTTAGTAGAACTATTCAAACACTATCATAGAACATTAAAGTACATCTATCAATGAAAATGGTTGATGGGGAAATTATTGAATCCCAAATATATGACTCCTTCTATGTCAACATTAATGGGATAAACATCCTATTTAACCTTTTAATTCTCTCCTTAGTATAATTTGATGAAATTATATGTATGGATTGGATTTCCCTACGTAGAGAAAATTTAAATTGATGTGATAAGGAAATCAATATTTATATCTGGACTCATCCCTTAATTTTGTACTGGTGCAGAAAGGATGATGAATCATCTTTAGAAACAAAATCTCAAGCATGGATAATATTTACCTGTGAGAAATCATATCTAGATCAAATGATTGGGTCGAAGGAAAATTTCATCATTGAATACATGAACATTGTGAGAGAATATGTTGATGTCTTTCATGGAGAATTGGATAGTATTCCTCTTAGCCAAGAGTTTTAATTTTCAATTGATCTTATACCTAGGGATTTTATAATACCATATAATTTGTATAGAATGGTTGTTTTGGTACATGAAAATATGAAGAAAAAATTATATGAGTATTTGGATATATTTTTCATATGCTCAAGTGTTTCGCCTTGGGTTGGACCAATCCTCTTCAGCAAGAAGAATTATGGTTCAATTCATCTTTTCATTGATTACCATGATCTCAACAATATCAACACAAATAATAGGTATCCTTTTCCATAGATTGATTCCATTTTTGATCAGCTACATGGATATCAATACTTCACCAATTTGGATCCTTGGTTGGTGTATTAACAAGTAGGGTTGAGGAAAGAAGATATACCTAATACTTCCTTCTATATAATTTATGGACACTATGTGTTCATATTAATTCTATTCGGACTCACTAATGTAACGCCCTGACCCCAGTTACCCAGAGTCGGTGCATTATTGCGTAACATTTGCATGATCACCAAAGATCAAGTCTTGAAAGACCGATTAGTTAAGTAGCCTTAGAAACATTAGATACATTCATAAGTCTTACATTACATCATAAAGGAAAACAAAACTACAACAACATATTGTCTTCATATCCCGTCATACTATCCCTATAGGTCATTCATAATATACTTCTTCAAATCCTGGAAAAATTAAAACATTGGAAGGGGTGAGGTCAGATGCTCGGTAAGGATAACGATATAGAGAAAGCATTCATAAATAAACATTAACATTTAAGGAAATGTATAACTAAAACAAAAGCCTTTTAAACTTGAACTTCATCATAATATGGAAAAAATAAAATGAAATTATGCCATTTACTAATTCACATGGATATTCTACTAGTCTAATAATCACATGAAATATCAATAACCACTTTCATAATGATGGAATGCATAATTCCAGACTATCATAACCACGTAGCCAAGGCCTCGTGCCAAAACTACAAATAAGATTTTGTCAAGGCCTCGTTCCGAGATATTAGTTTGTCTCATGAGACCTATCGATGCATCGAGGTGTTATAGCGGGCTCCACCTGTCACTTATTAAGTCCAATGCATTCCTCATATGAACAGGCTTAAACATATCATAAACCATAACATAATCGTATCACATAAAACATGCATAAAGGAAACATATCATTTCCACATTTCAATCACAAGATATCATTACAACACATTGATATAATAAAAACATTATAAAAACCATTTTCAATACCAAAATAAATTTAAAAGGGGTTTATACACCGTATAAAAGAAATTTTTGTATAAAACAAAATATGCCTCATTGAATGGAGATTGAGAAAAAGTCCCTTACCTTGTGTCCGACTTGACTCGACCGTTCTTTAACCTCCTGAATAATAAACTAGAGTTAATTTATAATTTCTTAAGAAATTTTTTCAATTTTATTATTCCTTTTATATCACTTATTACCATGTTATAAACATTATGTAATTATTTATGTTAATAACGGTCATTTTGTCGATCTTTGCTACTTGAGTCAAAAATAAACTTCCAATAATTACAAGTTGTTCATGTGATAAAATATCCATTATATCCAGAATTATATTCATGATGTAGATATCATATGTATCATATATATCCAGTATATACATTCATTCATAATATTATGTAACATTTAGAGGTAAGAAATGAAATGCACCGTTCATGGAGATGGTAAGTTGTACGTACGCATGAACGCTACTTTCATTTCTATTTCGTATTTAATGGAATGAAATAATGATGATATAAAGGTGTATTATAATTCCAGTATAATATCATATATAATATCATTTACTCCATCCTTTATACGTCCCACATATGGCATTAACGATTAAAATCACTTGAGGGGGTGGTAGTCCGCACTTCCTAAAATAAAATTATCATGTTTAACCATAATGGAAATCATAAAGGTATTCCATAAATAAGAAATAAAGAAGAATAAGGAAACCATAAACATAATATATATATCATATATGAAAATAGTGTCATCATAATGGCCACCATTAGAGGTGTTGAAAGAATATTGAACAATCATCGTTTCGTGAGGCAGAATTTCACCACCCATAGAAATAGTATGTTCTTTAACCATTATACGGAGGTGTGTGTAAGTTTAAATCAAATAATAATCATAAAAAAATCCTAGTATATTTTAGATACTGTTTTTTTTACAAAATAAAGTAATAAAAATATTTTAAGGGGTTGGAAAAGCAAAATAAAACAAAAGAACAAAAGAGAAGACATTACCTTAAAATCGGATAACTCTTTTTAATTTGAGCCAAAGGCTTCCTTGGGAAGACTTATGCTCAAATTGAGGATTCTATGAGTATTATAGGGAAGTTGAGAGAGTATTTGGTCAGTGGTTGGCCGATCCAAATGGCTTTGATGGTGTGAATAAGGTGGTAGAGGTGGGGGGCCTTTTATAAGAGGAGGGGAGGGGCACTCTTGGAAAGTCATGAAACGTTACATTATTATGAAATTCTTTTCAGATTATAAAGGTCCCAAAATGATTTATTTCGAGTATAAGGTGATAAGGGTTCGAAATATACTCATCCAATATGTTTTTTACATGTTTAAGTCTTATATTTTACATTATATTTTCATTTTATTTAAATCGTTAATTAATGAGGTAATCGCTGCATCATCGTTGTGTCATAAAATATTTAATTTATTTAATGTATAAAAATTATAAAAAAAAATTACCATGATGTTGGAAATATTTTTATATTTACTATGAATATAGATAGTAAAAAAGTTAACTTATATAACCCTATGTAATAATTGTTTTAGTAAAACAACACATGTTTGTAACAATTTTATTTTTACATTAAATAAAAAGTTATTAATGTCATTTTCTTACCCAAGTGGCTTCATGGGGTCCCCAAGTTGACCCATGGATTGTCTTTGATGGACATGACTCATCCAATAAGTTTAGGAAAAGTTTCAGGATATTTTTATATTTTTATAATATCATTTTTACTTTAAATTTCACTAATTACCTTTAATCGTGATTATAAAAACATAAAAGTTACTATTCACCAAAAAATTATTTTAATCCCATCAAACCAAATTTTTCTTCCTAATTACAACCATGTATGTCGGATTTTTGAAAATCAAATCACAGAAGTGGTAATGTTTCATTTGCACGAAAAATTAGTTTTTAAACTACCACTTAGTGGTTTCACTGTTCATCAAAAATTGAAGTTTTTCAGAAAAATACCAAAAAATCACCCTAAGCTATAATTGATATTCTGAATTAGAAAATGGTGTCTATTTTAAAAAATTACAAACAAATAACTTTCATTAATTAATTTTATAATTAATTCCCGTTGTCAAAACAAATAGCATGTTTTTAAGAAACAATATCAATCAAAAGATTGACAATTGTTTATGTCCAATTTCAAAGTGAAGTTAATTATAATGACCACCATTGGATAAAATGGTAAAATTATATTATAATTATACTTTAAAACCAATCAATATAATAATTTATCACTACTAATTATTTTGATTAAAAAAGTAGTTTTTAATTAAAATTTAGTAATTTTCACTATTCATCAAAATATAAAAGTTATCCGAAAAGTCCAAAAATTTCACCCTAGACTAAATTTGATATTATGAATCCAAAAATGAAGTCCATTTTGAAATATAAATTTATAAAATTTCAAAAATTAGGTATTACTATTCATAACTGCTACTTTGATTGGTTGTGGTGTGTGTTAGAACTCGAAGTTGCGTACAACACACACTATTGTATTATTCAAAGAGAAGCGTATCGTGGAAGCTTGGGGTGTTACATTCTCCCCTCATTCAATAAATTACATCCTCTCAATTTGAAATTTTTCTTTGAAAATAAAAGGTTGAAAATAGAAAATACTTTTTTGGAAACCCCACATCCGAAATAAGGTTAATAAAAATATAACTTTAAAAGAAAGAAAGAGAAGTACAAAGGTCACCTGAGATAGCTCATACTAGTATTATATGAATATATGGATATGGAGGATAAACAAACCATCAAGGTGTGATGGAGAGTTGTAGAAAACAAGATTAGGAGAAAGTTTAACTACAAGAAAATCACAAACTTTTAATTGGTTAAACGATCATTGATTCCCCAGTAAGAAAAGTTAACCGACCACGTTTTTGTTTTAAGTTACCTTTCATAAAGTTGAGGAATTTATTTAGGATATTTACTAAGAACGTAAGGAAATATACATACTTGTCATGTAGACTTTCATTATTTAATAAATTTTTACCACAAACCCATCTTTCACTCAAAAAGATAATAGAACTCAAAAATATTATATTTATCCTAATCATACAAGGTTCCAAATATTAACACATACCATTTAGATTAGGAAAAGTATTTTTTAATAACCAGGGACTTCCTGTAGGCTTGTGGTAGGTAATAAAGGCCTGTTGCACTATGGTTGTGGGTTCGATTCCTACAGCTTTGTCTGACGCGATGGGTTATCCCCCAACCTGCGGGTTGTCCTTTTCCTAAAACTATAGTATTATAATATTCCAAAAATAATCTTCATAAATGTTTTAAATTTAAACAATACTATCCAAAGTTCAACTTAATCCATTCCAACCTTTGTAGTTATCCAAAATACCTATGTCCAGACTTTCTCTAATAGGTCTCTAATTTCCAAAATCAATTGTGTCATCAGATTCCTTAAACAAAGTATAGTTTCTCTTATAGTCACATACAAAAATATTATTACCTTCATCATATTAAAACCTTAATGAAAACAAAAAGTACTATAGTACAATACTTATATATATCACATTATTCTTATAACCATAATATGATCCTTGAGTCCAAAAGCACCAATACATTAATTATTCCACTTCAACTGTAGTAACATCATAAGATTTTCCTTGATCCCTTGGCCTTTTATGAGGTAATTTTCCTTGGTTATTAGGGAATTCATTTTCATAATGCCCCATTTATCTACAATTGTATCATTCAACATTGATAACCTCTTTCTTTCCCTTAGAATCACGAGCCTAGTGACCTTTTTCTCCACATTGGTAACAAACTCCCATTCCTTTTAGGAAAGTATCGGGGTTATTATTCCCACAATTATCACATAATGGAATATCCTTATTTACCTTTTTCCCTTTATCTGTCTCTTGTTCCACAATTCTCTTCTTCTCTTACTTTACTTTGTTGTCATAAGACTTAGAGAATTCCTTTTCGGTCTTGATAGCACACTAGACAATATCTTCGTACGATGAGAAGGATTGTGATACTAAAGCTCGATGGAGAAATGGTTTTAACCCATAAAATAAATGATCAATATTACTTATTGGGTTACATATATAATCTGCAGCATGTCTTGCTAACCTTGTAAAGTTAGCCTCGTACTTTGCGACATTCTCATCCTCCTTTTGTCTCAGACTCAGAAATTGTCTTTGCATATCTATTCGATGGTCATGTGGAACGTATTTTTCTAAGAAAATTTCCTTAAACTCCCTCCATTCCATACTTGATACTTCTTCATCTTCCTTTGTGTTTTGAATCAGAGACCACCATTGATCGGCATGTCCAGTGAGGCGGTAAACTGCCATGACAACCTTCTCCCTTTCGCTACTACCCAAGGCATGGAATATTTTTTCTAAGGAGTTTATCCATTGCTTAGCTACTAATGGATTTTTCCCCCCATTAAATGTTGGCGGTTGTTGCCTCATGAAGCGGTCTAACATTGATCCTCCACATTGCGGATCAGGGTTCTCCATACGAGTAAGGTTATTATTCATAACCTGAGTGAGTTGTCCCAGTATGGTGATAAGTTGATCAGCACCAGTTGTATCTCCAGCTCCACTATAATTATTTTGAGTAGGAGGAAAATCCCTACATTGAGTCTGTGCATTGATACAGTTTCCATTCCTCCCACTAGGCGCCATTTCAAAACAATGGCATAAACTATATTATTTTATGAATCAAAATACATAATTCCATACTTGTAAAACACTTACCATAAATTGAAATATAATCATAAAAATGTTTTCTTTGAGGAAGTATATACTCATAAACCCTTCATAATGGTTTGTAAAGAAAATGAGAATTATCCTAAGCATATGCCCCAGGAGTGTCATAACCAAGAGTGCAGCAAGTCCCATTATTATGCACCAGTTCCCATTCAAGTCTATCTCAAAGCGGTGTTTTCGGGTTTTACCCCTAGGTACATCTGTTCCAGAGCCCCCTCTACCTGCTCATATCCAGACAGGGATTTATTGCTTGAAAAACTCACAAAATCCCTATAATACTAAAATTCTAGGAAGTTATTCTATACTAATCCTCGAAGTCTATCTTTGGGCTATTTGATCTAATCAGAGTTTATCTAAATCTAGCTTCCAAGGTTAGTACTAAACTTCCTCTAATACCAACTGTAACACCCCAACCCCAATTACTCGAGTCGGTGAATTATTGCGTAACATTGGCATGATCACAAAAGATCAGGTCTCGAAAGACCGATTAGTTTAGTAGCCTTGGAAACATTATATATATTAATAAGTCTTACATTACATCATAAAGTAAAACAAAACTACAACAACATATTGTCTTCATATCCCCTCATACTATCCCTACAGGTCATTCATAATATAATTCTTCACATCCTGGAAAAATTAAAACATTGGAAGGGGTGAGCTCAGATGCTCAGTAAGGATTACAATATAGCGGAAGCTTTCATAAATAAACATTAACATTTAAGGCAATGTATAACTAAAACAAAAGCCTTTTAAAATTGAACTTCAGTATAATATGGAAAAAATAAAATGAAATAATGCCATTTACTAATTCACATGGATATTCTACTAGTCGAATAATCACATGAAATATCAATAACCACTTTCATAATGATGGAATGCATAATGCCAGACTATCATAACCACGTAGCCAAGGCCTCGTGCCAAGACTACAAATAAGAATTTGTCAAGGCCTCATTCCAAGACACTAGTTTGTCCCATGAGACCTACCGATGCATCGATGAGCTATAGAGGGCTCCACCCGTCATTTATTAAGTCCAATTCATTCCTCATATGAACAGGTTTAAACATATCATAAACCATAACATAATCGTATCACATAAAACCGCATAAAGGAAACATAAAATTTCCACATTTCAATCACAAGATATCAATACAACACATTGATATAATAGAAAAATTATCAAAACAATTTTCAATACCAAAATAAATGAAAACTAAAACTTGGTATTTATTTTTCATTTAAAAAAAGTTACGGCTTGTAGAGGAAGCCGAAACTCAAATAATGGTCACGGCGGTGGAGAAGTCGTTGTCGTGGCATACGTATGACAAAAAAACATTCCTTTTTGTTGTTTAGTAAAACACTTCATATAAAAAATATTCCTTTTGAATAAACATAAAATTCAAAGGGGTTTATACACCGTATAAAATAAATTTTTGTATAAAACAAAATATGCCTCAATGAATGGAGATTAAGATGAATTCCCTTACCTCGTGTTCGACTTTACTCGACCGTTCTTTAACCTCCTGAATAATAAACTAGAGTTAATTTATAATTTCTTAATAACCTTTTTCAAGTTTATTATACCTTTTATATCACTTTTTACCATGTTATAAACGTTATGTAATTATTTATGTTAATAATGGTTGTTTTGTCGATCTTTGGTACTTCAGTCAAAAATAAACTTCTTATAATTACAAGTTGTTCATGTGGTAAAATATCCATTATATCTAGAATTATATTCATGATTTAGATATCATATATATAATATATATCCAGTATATACATTCATTCATAATATTACGTAACATTTAGAGGTATGAAATGAAATGCACCATTCTTTGAGACGGTAAGCCGTGCGTACGCATGAATGCTACTTTCATTTCTATTTCGTATTTAATGGAATGAAATCATAATGATATAAAATTGTATTATAATTCCAGTATAATATCATATATAATATCATTTACTTCATCCTATATACGTCCCACATATGGCATTAACGATTCAAATCACTTGAGGGGCGGTAGTCTGCACTTCCTAAAATGAAATTATCGCGTTTACCCATAATGGAAATCATAAAGGTATGCCATAAATGTGAAATAAAGAAGAATAAGGAAAAAATAAACATAATATATATATATATATATATCATATATGAAAATAGTTTCATCATAATGGCCATCATTAGTGGTGTTAAAAGAATATTGAACAATCATCGTTTCGTGAGGCAGAATTTCGCCACCCATAGAAACAGTATGTTCTTTAACCATTAGACGGAGGTCTGTATAAGTGTAAATAAAATCAAAATCATAAAAAAATGCTAGTATATTATAGATACTGGTGTTGTTACAAAAGAAATTAATAAGAATATTTTAAGGGGTTGGAGAAGAAAAATAAAACAAAAGAACATAAGAGAAGACATTACCTTAAAATCGGGTAACTCTTTTTGATTTGAGCCAAAGGATTCCTTGGGAAGACTTATACCCAAATTGAGGCTTCTAGGAGTAAGAGAGGGAAGTTGAGAGAGTATTTGGGAAGAGTTTGGCTGAGCCAAATGGCTTTGATGTTGTGAATAAGGTGGTAGAGGTGGGGTCCTTTTATAAGAGGAGAGGAGGGCCACTCTTGGAAAGTCATGAAATGTTACATTTTTATGAAATGATTTTCGTATTTTAAAGGCCCCGCAATGATTTATTTATAGGATAAAGTGATAAGGGTTCGAAATCTAATCATAAAATAGATTTTTTAAAAGTGTAATTCTTAGATTTTACATTATCATTTCATTTTATTTAAATCGTTAATTAATGAGGTAATTGATGCATCATCATTGTGTCATAAAAAATTTAATTTATTTAATGTATAAAAATTATAAAAAAATTACCATGATGTACGAAATATTTTTATCTTTACAATTAATATTTATAGTAAAAAAGTTAACATATATAACCCCATTTAATAATTATTTTAGTAAAACAACACATGTTTCTGACAATTTTATTTATACTTTAAATACAAAGTTATTAATGTCATTTTCTTACCCAAGTGGCTCCATGGGGTCCCCAAGTTGACCCATGGATTTTCTTGGTCGACCATGACTCATACAATAAGTGTAGGACAATTTTCAAGATATTTTTATATTTTTATAATATCATTTTTACCTTAAATTTCACTAATTACCTTTAATCGTGATTAGTAAAACTTAAAAGTTACTATTCACCAAAAAATTATTTTAATCCCATTGAACCAAATTATTCTTCCTAATGAAAACCATGTATGTCAGATTTTTGAAAATCAAATCACAGAACTGGTAATGGTTCATTTACACGAAAAATTAGTTTTTAAACTACCACTTAGTGGTTTCACTATTCATCAAAAATTGATGTTTTTCAGAAAATTACCAAAAAATCACCCTAAGCTATAATTGATATTCTGAATTCAAAAATGGTGTCTATTTTACAAAATTAAAAACATATAAGTTGCATTAATTAATTTTATAATTAATTCCCATTGTCAAAACAAATAGCGTGTTTTTAAGAAACAATATCAATCAAAAGATTGACAATTGTTTATGTCCAATTTCAAAGTGAAGTTAATTCTAATGACCACCATTGGATAAAATGGTAAAATAATATTCTAATTATACTATAAAACCACTCAATATAATAATTTATAACTATTAATTATTTTGATTAAAAAAGTTGTTTTTAATTAAAATTTAGTAATTTTCACTATTCATCAAAATATAAAAGTTATCTGAAAAGTTCCCAAAATTTCACCCTAGGCTAAATTCGATATTCCAAATCCAAAAATGAAGTCCATTTTGAAAGATAAAATTTATAAAATTTCAAAAAGTAGGTATTACTATTCATAACGGCTACTTCGATTGGTTGTGGTGTGTGTTAGAACTCGAAGTTGCGTAAAACACACGCTACTCTATTATTCAAAGAGAAGTGTATCGTGGAAGCTTGGGGTGTTACAACTAATGTTCAAAAAAACTTCATGGACATGATGAATAGAGTCTTTAGATATTAACTTGAAAATGTTTTGGCATTATTTATAGATGATATTATAATACACTCCAAAATAATGGAATAACATGAGGACCATCTCAGCAATATTCTAAAGACCTTATAAAAGGAGAAGCATTATGAAAAGTATAGAAATTTTGAGTTATGGTTTAAGAAAATATCATTATTGGGGAAAATTATCACAGAAAATGGGATATTTTTTGAACCTTAAAAGGTTAATGAAATTTATTTTTTGATGATGTCAACATATATGATAGATATCTATATTTTCCATAGACAAGCTGGGTATTATCAATGATTTGTAATAAATTTCTCAGGGTTTTCATATAACAACCTTTCTCTTTATTACAAATTAATTCATGATTTATTATATAAAATTAAAATTAATAAAACCCATAATATTTATAGTTATATTGTTTTTCATAATTAATTACATTACATAATAACATAAAACGTGAAATACATCTTCTTTATTTAAAACTTTCTTAACATGGTCATACTTAAAACTACATGGGATAACTTGGGTACATACATAAGAAAGGGGTGATCTATAATGCCCAGTAAGGTAATAGAAATGGTATAACATGAAGAAAATAATAAATTTTATACAATTTGAATATTTATGGGGCATAAAAGGAGTGAAATCATAAACATGGACAATGATACATGATATAGAATTATAATCGTAAAGGAAACATGGGAAATATGGAAACAACATAAAACAATTCATCATAAACATACGTTGAGGATAAATACCAATACATCATGATGTAAAAAGTCACATAAAAGAATTAGGATCACTCTATATCCCAATATGAAGTCTCATGAAATTAAACATTACCCATTGAATTGGAGCGCAATATAATTCTGGGTGCACCTATCACTTTCATTTCATTCAAATGCTTAAGTGTTCCACATAGATCATATAACATGGGTTAGTTAATCATCATATTTTATTTCACAATTAATTTGTGTGGAATAAATAAATTTAATTCCTATTTAAAGGAATAATATGTTTGAAAAGTTGAACACCCTTGATATGTGTATAGTATTCCCTATACAATTGTTTTGGCATGTAAAAATTGGGATTAAATTTTGGCAGCATAATAACGTCACATAAAAAATCATAAAATGGGTGGTTGAGAGATAAAGGGGTCTATAATAGTTTTTAAATGAAATATGAAGTAATGGGGACATTGAAATATATATACTAACATTAGAAATTTGGAATAGAAGATATATGATAATAAAGAAACTTGAATAAATAATAGAAGGTGAGGATCCCTTATTTGAGTGTGTGACTCCAAATGCATTGGAGAATATTATTGAGAGCTTAGGGTGCCTTAAGAGATCTCTAGAGATGGGAGGGAATAATAAGGAAATGCTCCAATTATTTTTAGTGAAGAAAAATGGTATCATGGGGTGGGATTATATTGGAAATGAGTGGGTATTTCTTTATTATTTTTCAAACATAGGTTTTGGACTCTATAATAAAATAACAAAAAAATTTCCCATCGTTTCATCAAAATGGGATTTTTTTCATTATTATATAATTCAAATGCCCTGAATTAATAAAATAATACCCTATATTATATGGAGGTGAGTCATATTCTTAATAAAGTGATTTTAAAACCATAATATATATTACATGTTTTGGAGGATTCCTAATGGCTTTATAAAATTAATAAAATAAACATAAAATTAAACAATTTTAAATAGAAAAAATATATTTGGTAATTTATTAAATTTATATTATTTATTACATTACTTTTTTTTCATTATGATTTCACAAAACACAATGTATATTTATAAGGTATTTAATTTTTACCCAATAATTTGACTATCTCAAAAAATTATGAAAAATTTACCATCGGATAATTTCAATGTTCTGATTCCAAAAATAATAATAATTTTATCTAAATAATTTTCTAAATATTTGTATTTTTAGTTTTAAAATAAAAATCAATATTAATTTATAAATGTTGGGTTTTTTGCGAAAACTATTTTTTAACCCTTATAAAAATTACATTTGAATTCATAAAAATTGTATGATAATTTATATTTTATAAAAATTATTTAGTAATAATATTTTATTATAATATTATTTATTTTAAAATGTAATTAATTCATCAAAATAAATTCCTTATTTGAATTTTATTATTATCCAAAAATATTATTTGTGTTTTATTGTACCAAGATAAAAATCATTTTTAAAGTAAGAATAATAGTCTAAAAATATATTCATAATTCTATAAAAAATAATGTACATAATAATCTTTATAGGGTCTTGAAAAATTTTCACTTTAATAAACCAGAAAATTCCATAAAATTAAAGTGTGAGATGGTGAGACTTTTAAGGGGTGGTTAGGTATACATGGTTTTGGTCGTGATATCGATGATCTTGAACTTATCCCATAAATAGTTTTCCTCATGCTTAATTTGTTGGATATTAGCATTGAATTTGTCTAGGTAAAATCATAGAGATGGTATCTCTCTTTGAAGCTCCATTAAATGGGATTAATAGGGTGTGATCTTTCTAGTTCAGGTCATAACTTCAGTTGTTTTTGTCAATTGGATTTGTTCAAACCCTATATTTATACTAATCATAGGAGCACTATTTAATGGAAGTACTATCAATGGTAACGATGCTTAATGGTATCTTAAATCTGATAGGATATAATAAAACTAAATAATTACATGTGTTTTCTATGACTATATTACATAATAATACATTTAATTATATCACATTGGAAATTTTATTTATAATTGTTAGGTTCGTTACAATGTTTTCCCCTTAAGAAATTTCACCCTTGAAACTTTCATTTCCCACACTAAAAAATGAGGGTAACTCTATATCATCACTTCCTCCAGTTCCCACATCACTTCTTCAAACTTTTGGTTTCCCCATAACACTTTAACTATATTTATTTTTCTATTTTGTAAAACTTTTCTTCATAATCTTATATCTTCACAAGATGCTCTTAATATGAGAGATAATTCCCCAATGGTACCACCTATAGATTGATTAAAAGTTAGGGGTTTTTTATATGATTTCCCTATATGGATAAATGGAATACATCATTTAATTGAGATAGGTTAGGTGGGAGTGATAGTCAGGGTGCCACTGTTCTAATGCAATCAAGGGTCTCAAAGGGGATAATGTATCTTGGAATAACCTTTCCCTTATTCCCAAATATTATTAATTTCTTCCATGGATATATGAGGATAAAGACCATATATCTCACATAAAACTCTAGGTCTATTTAATATTTTATTTATAGCTCATTTTTCATCTCTGAGTAGTCTTGATGTGCTGTTGAATGGTCTTAATATTTTCCACCATTTCCTTGATAATTTCAGGACCTAGTAGTTTTCATTCCCTAAATTCATCCCAGCAAGTGGGTGTTTACACCTATTCCTATAAAGGGATCCATAAGGATCAATTTGGATGCTTAAGAGGAAACTGTTGTTTTAATAGAACTCATCCAAATTAAAATATTGGTTGCATCCTCCTTTTAAGTCAATTGAGAATTCTCTTAACATGTCCGCAAGTTTCAGGATATTCCACTTAGATTGGTCATCAATTTGAGGGTGATAATCGATGATGAAATTAAAATCAATGTTTAGATAATTTTGGTGAATTTTCTAGAACATGGAGGTAAATATTTTATCTTAATCAGATATGATCTATAGTTGTACTCCATGCATCCTTACCACTTTTCTAATGTATATTCGTGCAAGTGGATCCATTGAGATGTCATCTTGAATCACAATGAAGTGTGAAGTCATTGTAAGATGATCCAACACAACCCAGATTGAATTATTCCCTCTTTATCTCTTTGAAAGAATATTGACAATTTCTATGGTTATATTTTACCATTTTCATGTAGGTATGGGTAATGGTTTCATCATCACCTTGGATCTCTTCCTGTCCTCCTACAATTTCGGACACAAAATAAATCATGATGCATATTCTAATATATCCTTCTTCATATTTTCCAAAAAATAGTGTTTTATGAGATCTTGATACATCTTTGTGATTTCTGGGTGGATGGAGAAGGTTAAGATATGTGAATCATCCAACAACTCCTTTAACACATGATTAGATGGTACACATTGCCTTGACCTAAATCTCACAACTACTACTTCATTAAAATTGAACTCTGGGGATTTACATGTTCTTATGGTTTACACTTTCTTTTGAATTCCCACATCATTTCTTTCAGAATAATTTACTTTCATTATAATATATGGTTGAGTAATAACTTTTTTAATGGATTGATGATGTTCCTCCATTTATGATTATCATGTTTATCCATTCTAAATCTAAAAATATTGGATCCCTCTCAATTCTCATCAATGATAGAATGTTTAATCCTTTATACCTATAGTGTCTAAAACTGTATTCTCTTTACCATGGTATAAGTGGATTTACCTTTCATAGTCCTTTATCAGCTCTAACCATCTTCATAGACACATACTGAAAACATTCTTTGTGAATATATAATTGAGGATTATCTAATCAAAATATATTTTACACTTATCCCCAAAGAGAAAATTCCACCATATTTTCAAAGAGAATATCACTGTAGCTAACTCCAGATCATGTGTGGGGTAGTTCTGTTCATGAACATTCAACTACCTTGAAGCATTGACTGTGAATTTTTCATCTTTTCATTAATATACATCCCAATATCTTCTTCAAAGCAATACTGAATACCTCAAAAAGTTATCCACATATGGGTAGTGTAAGAATAGGTGTAGTGATAAGAATTCTTTTTATATCCATGGTGGTCTCTTCACATTAATAATTATAAGAAAACTTGACTCCCTTATTAGTTCTCTTGGTAATAGGGTTTGATAATTGTGAGAAATTTTTCACAAATCATATATAATCCCCAGTTAACCCAAGGAAACTATGGATATCTATAATAGATGTTGGCCTCATCCATCCTTCAATTGATTCTACTTTTTAAGGGTCCATATATATTCCATTTCTTGTTATTATATTACCCGTGAATGATAATTCTTTCAAATAGAACTCACATATTTTGTACTTTTAATAAAGCCTCTCCTTTCTTAAGGTTTTTAGCACATTGCTCAGATACTCCTCATACACATACATGCTTTTATAGTATATTATAATATCATCTATAAATACTGCCCAAAGTTTTTCTAGTTAATCCATCAAGTCTCAATACATCAATTACATGAATATTGATTGGGAACTAGTGAGTCCAAATGGAATTCATATAAACTCATAGTGCATGAACCATGTACGAAAAGTAGTGTTGGGAATATCCTCCTTCTTCACTCTAACTTGGTAATATGTTAACTGCATATCATCCTTAGGGAAGTGTTGTTATTCACATAGATGACAGAACAAGTCATTAATCTAAGGAAGAGGATAATTTTTCTTTATCATGATCATATTGAGGTCATGATAATCAATGTAAATCTTCATTGACCCATACTTCTTCTTGATCAAGAGGATAGGTGGACCCATGGGTGAAGCACTTCGGTGCATGAACCCTTTATCAATGTTCTCATATATTTGTTTCTTTAGGTCTTCAAGTTCCACAAATACCATTCTATATGGATTATTAGATAATGGTAACACCCTAGGTACAATATCAAATGAAAATTAAACCTCTCAACTTGGAAGAAGACAAGGTAATTCCTCAGGAAGCACATTAGTGTATTCCCTCACAATAGGCATGTCTTTGAGGGTAGTTCATCCATATACATAATCATTTGAGATAGATACATTTTATCATAGGTAAATAATATTCATGCTTGAGAAGTTTGTGCTAAAGAAGATTCATCTTATTCCTTTCACATGTATATAATTGGGGGGTCGATTCTCAATATAGAGAGTGATTTCCTTCTCATGGAAATTTATGTTGGCTCTATATGGGGAAAGCCAATACATTTCAATAATTGCATCGAATTCCACTTAAGGGAGTATTAGAAGCTTTTTAGGGAAGTTAATCATATAAATTGTGATAGTGGGGAGTTATATACTTGGGATAAATTAATTTCTTCATTTTCCATTTTCACTGAAAACTTTACTTCCATTGTTTTTAGTGGTGTTTAAATAGTTCTACTAAACATGTGTGATATGAAGGAATGCATAGAACTAGAATCCAAAAGTACTTTCTATATTATTAAATGAATAACTAGTGTACCTATCACCACTTCATTTTTAGGATCCACCTAAATATTTGGGATGGAAAAATCTCACCATTTCTTCCATTGAGGTAGTCGGTTGTCTCCAAAAACCCTTGGTTTAGTGAATTGATTTAAAAAGAGCACTTTTTCCTTACAGTTGAATCAATGAACGGTGCACTACATGTTTATTATAGATTACATCCATCCATAATATTAGTGGGTTTCTCATATCATAAATTTCTTACTAGGTTCCCTTCCTTCTGGTACCAAAATCATTTCCCCATCCCCCTTATGAAATTTATGTGGTTCTTCCTTCTGCACCATTGACAAGTGGTATGATAAAATTTATTGGCACTTTCATATTTCTCTATTGGACCACCATAAGAAAACTCTACATTCCACTTATTATCCCCATGATACCAATGAGATTTACTCAACTCTGTTTCAAATTTGTGGTCACATCAGATAATTTCCTCATTGCTATCAACATCATAGATTAAAATGGATTTTAATAGACTATGTTTTATCCCACCAAAGAAACAGTCAACTTTGTTTTCAAGGATAAAGAAAAATCCATAGGCATATCATACAAGTATTATGAAGTTTTCCTCATATTCTTGGATATATTTGTTGTCTTTCTTCATTAAGGAAATGAAATCCCTTTCCATATTAATATGGAGTGTGAGGAAAATATTTATCAAAAAACATTTTCCTGAATTTTTTCCACCCCATCACTTAAATATCTTCTTCATACTTTATATTCTTGATCAAGGTACACCACTGACCAAATTCTCCCCCAAGATAAAAAACAACCAATTTAAACTTCAATTTTTTGGATCTTTTATGTATGGAGATGATCTTCTCAATGGAGTTGATCCATTTTTTCATGATTAAGGGATCATATGATCCATTTAATGTCAGAGGAATATATCACATAAAGCTCTCAATCATAGATTTTTCTCTCTTATGGGGATTGGGATGTTCCTCCTAATCTAGGATTTATTTCAGAACCTGAGTCATCTGAGAGAGTATCATCATCAATTTTCTGATTCCTATGCCCATTGGGTTGGGTATCTCATTAGAGAAGTCATCGTATTGCCCGTCGCATTGATTATTTACATGATTCCTGCTATTTCATGACATTGTCTAGAATAAAAGTAAATTTATGGATTATTATTTTTAAACTATTAAATAGGTAATGTAAAATCCAATGACATTAAATAAATAGTTTATAAATTACATGTATTTCTACACTTATGAATTTCTAGGCGTTAGTCTATGTTATCCATGATCTATTTCCTAACATGTATTCTTATAGGAATTTTTTTATTACCTTAATAATATTTTTGTAATGACCTTATAAATTTACCAAATCATATCCCTTGGTAGTTTGAAACTTGGTGTGTAGTAAGTCACATTTTCGGGTACCATGTTACGTTGATTTAGGCCCGACGCACCATGTTATTTTTGTTACCCCTAGGTACATCTATGCCAATACCATGTCCACTTGTAGTATCTAGAAAAGGAATTATTTTATTAATAAAAAAATTAATCTATACTAACAAAAATTTAGGGATTTTTTGTTATACTTAGTCTTATCCCTAAGGATTTCTCTAGATTTTTTTAATCCTAATCCCCAAAAAACTAAACTTTTCCTTTGATACCAACTATAAAAACCCTACTCTTTATTAAAATTTAATTCATGATTTATTACATAAAATAACACTTTATAAAAACAAGAAGAAGAAGAATTATAGTGTATTTGGTAATTAGGTACATTACATAACAACTTAAAACAGGAAATACAACATCTTTATTGAAAACTTCCTTAACATTCTCATAAGTAAAACCGTATGGGATAACCTGGTGACATACAAAAGAAAGGGGTGAGCTATAAAGCCTAGTAAGGGAATAAACATGGAATAACATTATGAGATAATACTTGTTTGAAAATATTTATATAAATGGGGAATAAAAGGTGTGGGAATCATAAACATGAAAAATGTGACATGATATATCATTATAATCAAAAAAAGAAAGCTTGGTGTATGAGGGATAAACTTAAAACATGCGTCATAAACATAGGGAAAGGATATATTCCAATAAATCATGACTTAAAAAGTCCTATAAAGTAATAAAGTTCACTTCATATCCCAACAGGATGTATCATGAGATTAAACATCACCCAGTGCATTAGAGTGCTATAAATTCTGTGGGAAACCATCACTTTCATTTCATTCTATTGATTTAGTGTGAAACATATATCATACATCATAGGTTAATTCATCATCTTATTTTATTCCATGGTCAAGTATTCTGGAATAAATACTTGTAATTCCATATTCAAAGAATTATAAGTGTATATAGGTGAAACCCCTTAATAGGAAATGGGTATGGTATTCAGTACAAAATTGATTTGGCATGGAAAAATCGCAGTAAAATTTCAGCAGCATAACGACATCACAAAAAAATAATATAATGGTTTGATGAGATCATAAAGGGTCTTTAATTATTTGGATATGAAATGTGAAGTAATAGGAACATTTAATGACACATCCCATCATTGGTAAATATAAATAGAAGGAATAAGATTATAAAGAAACATGAATAAAAAAGATAAGGTGGGGATCCCTTACTTGAGAGTGTGACTCAAAATACAAGGGAGGAGATTATTTAGAGATTTAGGGTGCCTTTTTAGAAATCTAGAGAGGGGAGTTTTGAGTAAGGATGAGCACTAAATATTTTGAGCAAAGATAAATATAACAAATATGTTTTTTATTACACATTAATTCATGATTTATTACATGAAATTACACATAACACAACATGAAAGATCAATAAGTATAAATTCTTTGGGAATTAGGTACGTGGAATAAAATTTTTAACCTGGGATACAAAAAAATTATTGAAAAATTCCATAACATTCATATAAAATTCCTTGGCTTTTAAAACTACATGGGATAAACTGGGGAAACATAAGAGAGCGGTGAGATATGATTCCCAATAAGGGAATAAATGTGGGATAAGGTGATATATGTTTGTAAACAGTCATATCAATGGGGCATAAAAAGAGTAAGAATCATAAATATGAAAAATGATACATAATATAGTATGATAATCATAACATGGGAAATGTGGAAACAACTTATAACATTGCATCGTAAACATTGTTCAAGGATAAATATTGATACATATTGATGGAAAAAGTATCATATTGGAATCAGGTTCACTATGTGTCCTAAAAAGAAATATCATGAGACTAAATAATACCCAATGCATTGGAGAACTATATAATTTTGGGTGCACCCATCACATTCATTTCATTCTCATGCTTATGTGTGCAACATAGGTCATAAAATATGGAATAATTTATCATCACATTTTATTCCAAAAAAATGGAGTGTAGAATACATAAATGTAATTACCAATTAAATTAGTTTTATTTTTATAATGGTTAACATCCTTGATATGAAATGGGTATGTTATTCAATACACAATTGTTTTGGAATGGAAAATCACTGTGGCGTTTCAACAGCATGATGACGTCACTTAAAAATTCATAAAATTGGATGATGAGAGAGAAAGGGGTATATAATAATTTTAAAATAAACTGGATTGTAAGGTATATATTGAAAAAAATATAACATTATAAGGAAATTAAGATAAAATACATAAGGTAAAGAAGATATTTGAATAAATGGGAGAAATGAAATCATCTTTTACTTGAGTGTGTGAATCCAAATGCTTTGGAGGGGATTTTTGGGAGTTTGGGGGTACCTTAAGAGGACTCTAGAGAGTGTAGGGAAGGGTATGGATATGTTCCAAATAGTTTTAGTAAAGAGAAATGGGATCTTGGTGGGTTAATATAGGAAAATAGGGGTATTATTTATTATTTAGGTTTTGGACTCTAAATAATAAAATAACCAAAACCACAAACCATGCCATGGTTTTTTCCATGGTTTTTCCCATGGTTTCTTCAAAATGGGAGTTTTTATCATCATTTTATAAGTTCAAGTTCTAAAATTAATAAAATAATACCCTTTATTATGTTAGGGTGAGTCATACACTTAAAGAAATTGTTTAAAAGCCTTAAAATATATTAATGGTTTTATAGGATTCATGAGGGCTTCATAAAATTAATCAAACAAACATAGAATAAAATTATTTTAAATTTAAAACATATATTTGGTCATGGATACCCATAATATTTTTTATTACATCACTTTTGGTTCATTACGATGTCATAATTCACAGAGTATATTAATATGATATTTAATGTTTACCCAAAAATTCAACATTCTCAGAAAATTATGAAAAATTAACCATTGGATAATTTAGACATTCTAATTCATAAAATAATATTAAAATTAAATAAATAATTTTATAAATAAGTGAATTTTAACTTTTAAAATTATAATCTAAATTTATTGAGAAAGGATTCATTTTTTGACTATAACAATTTTTGAACCCTTATAGAAATTACATTTGACTTCACCAAAAATTATATGATAATTTATATTTAATAGAAATTATTTAATAATAATATTTTATAAAAATATTATTTATTTCAAAAATCCATTAATTCATGAAAATGAATTCCTTAATTGAATTTTAATATTACCTAAAAATAACATTTTTTTATTATATCGAAATAAATATCACTTATAAAGTAACCATAATTGGATTAAAATATTTTAATTATTATATAAAAGATAGTGTACATACTCATAATTCTAGTGTCATTATACATATCCCTTTAATAAACTAGAAAAAAAACCCTAAGAGTAAGTTGTTTGATAGTGAGACTTTTATGGGATGGTTTGGCGTACATGGTTTCAGTTCTGATCTCAATAGGCTTGAACTTCTCCCTTAAATGTTTTCAATAATGCCTAAGTTGTTAGATCTAATATTGGTCTTGGTCAAGGTAAAATCCTATTGATTCTATCTCCCTTATAAGATCTGATAAATGGGTTTTATAGGGTACGATCCTACTGGTTGAGTTCATTAATTCCTTTGTCAATGTAAATTAAATTTTTTAAAACCCTATATTTATATTAATCATGTGATCACTGTTCAAGGGATATATTATAAATGGTAATAATACTTAAAAATAATTTGAATCCATTTGTATATATTAAAATAAAATATTTTAATTTTTTTTCTATAACCATATTACATAATATGACATTTAATTAAATCAAAAGTGGAATTTTATTTATAATAGTTCATGTCATTATAATATTCCCCCCTTAAGAAATTTCACCCTATCAATTTTCATTTCCCACACTAAAATAGATGAGGGTAACTATTCTTCATGATTTCCTCTACATCCCACATCTCTTCTAAAAACTTATGGTTTCTTCACATCACATTGACCAGGTGCATTGTATTATTTTGTAGAATTTTATCTCAATAATCTAAAATATTCATCGGATACTCTTCATATGAGATATCATTATCAAATGGTACCACATATGGATTGATTACATGTGAGGGGTTTGGTGTATACTTTATAAAGAGGTATACATGGAATACATCATGTAATTTATAATGGTTAGGTGGGAGTTTTTTCAATAGGCCACCACTCTGATACGGTCAAGGATCTTAAAGGGACTAACGTATCTTGGACTAAGATTTACCTTATTACCAAATCATATCACATTATTATATGGAGATATGTGGATAAATACCATGTCTCCAACATCAAACTCTTGGTCTCAATAATTATTTTCATCAAGTCTTTTATGTAAACTTTGAGAAACCTTGATGTGTGACTAAATGGTCTTAACCTTTACCACCATTTCCATGACAATTTCAGGACCTACCATTTTCTGTTTCCCAACATCATCCTAACAAGAAGGTGTCCTACACAACTTATCAGAAAGGGATTCATAGGGAGCCTTTTGGATTCTTAATTGGAAACTGTTGTTTTATGAGAACTCAACTAGAGGCATATGTTAGTCCCTTCCTCCTTTGATTTCCATAGAACATGATCTCAACATGTCTTCAATTTCAATATTGTCTGCTCAGATTTGACATCAGTTTGAGTATGATAGGCCATACTAATGTTCAGCTCAATGTTTAGAGAATATTGGAGACATTCCCAAAACTTCGAGGTGAATCTTGGTTCTCGATCGGATATAATCGATAGTGGTACTCCATTAAGCCTCACCAATTACTAGATATATATATATCCATGTAACTTGATCTAGTGAGAAGTCCTATCGAATAAAAATTATTTTTGATGTCTTTATAAGACAATACACTATAACCTAGATAGTATTATTTCTTATAGATGTCTTCATAAGTCTAGTGACAAATTCCATGGTGATATTTTCACATTTCCTTGTAAGTATAGGTAATGTTTGTATAATCCCATTAGATTTTTTCCTTCCCACCTTCACTTACTAACATTCAAGACATCTTGATGTATATTTCAAAATCTATTTCATCATATTGTCCCGCCAATAGTTTTCTCAGAGTTCTTGATATATCATTGTTCTTCCATGATGGATAGAAAATGTTAGTCTACATGAATCATACAAAATATCCTTCTTTAACTAAGTATTTGATGGTACACATAGTCTTTTCCCAAATCTCATAACAGCTTCTTCATTGACGTTGAACTCTATGTAATTCCCTTTTATTATATTTTCCACTTTCTTTTTAATTCCTACATTATTTATCTAAGAATAATTTATCATTTATAGATGAAATGGTCGAGAAATAATTTGTGAAAGGGTTTATGATGTTCCATCCTTTATGATTCCCATGTCCATACTTTTCAAATCTAAGAAGATCAGATCCCTCTCAATTCTTGTCATATGATAGAATTTATGGATCTTGTATACTTACAGAATCTTCCACTTTATTCTCATTACCATGATTTTAGTGAATTGAGAATTCATATTCCATTCTTATCTTTAACCATCTTCATTGGTTCATATTCATCTATTTATATGTGAATATGTAATTTAGGCTTTTGTAATCCATATAAATTTCACACTTCTCCCCAAAGAGATATGATTCCATATTTTCAAAGTGAATATCACTGCCGCCAACACAAGATCATGGTTTGGGTAGTTCTATTAATTAACTTTCAACTTTCTTGAAGGATAGGATATTACTTTTTCATCCTACATTAACAAACAGCACAATCCATTCTTTGAAGTGTTTCTAAACACCATGAAATGTATATCACTTCTAGCTAGTGTGAACATAGGTTCAGTGATAAGTATCATTTTAATCACCATGAATTTGTATTCCCATTAATAATTATAAGAAAACTTGACTCCCTTCTAAGTTAGCTTTGTTAGAGGGTTTGACAATCACAAAATATTTCTCTCAAATCGATAATAGTACCCAGCTAATCCATTGAAACTATTGATATCTGTCATAGATGTTGGAATCTTCCATCCTTCAATTGCTTCTATTTTTTAAGGGTTCACATATATCCCATGGATTTTGATGATAGTCCCCATTAATGAGACACACTTTAACAAGAAATCATATTTTTTACATTGAATCAATCTTCACCTTTCGTAAGGTCTTTAGCACAGTGGTATGATTCTCCACATGATCCTCCGTAGTTCTGAAGTATATTATAATATCATCTATAAATACTACCAAATATTTGTTGAGGTAACATCTAAAGACTATATTCATCATATCTATGAATATTTTTTTATAATTAGTTAGTTATAATGTAATTACTATGAAATCATAGTGCACATACCTTTTATGAAAAGTAGTATTGGGAATATCCTCCTTCACACTAACTTGGTAATATCCCAACCATAGACCCACCTTGGATAAGTATTTTTCTCCATATAGCTAACCAAAAATGGTGTCAATCCATGTAAGAGGATACTTTTTCTTTATCATGATCTATTGGAGATCATGATAATCAACATAAATGGGCATTAACCCATCCTTCGTCTTAACAGAGGACTAGTGCACCCCATGGTCAAGAACTTGGTCATATGAACCCTTCATCCAGATTATCTTATAGTTTTTTCTTTAACTCCTAATTTTTCACAACATCCATTATATATGGAGTCTTGGATAATTATAACACCTCAGGTGTAAGCTCAATTGAAAATTTTACCTCTCAGTTTGGAGGAAGACCAGGAAATTCCTCAGATAAAACATCAATATATTCCCTCACAACAGTCATGTATTCAAGGATGATGTTTTTCTTAAACTCAATCAGTCGAACTTGATATACTTACTCATTGGGTAACAATATCCATGTGTGAGATGTTGGTTCTAAATAAGATTCATCATCCTCATTTCACATGTAAAAAATCGGGGTTCGATTCACGATACAAATATTGATTTCCTTCTCAAGGATATTTATTTCAGCTCTATATAGTGAAATCCAATTCATACCTATAATTTTATAAATTCCCACCAAAGGGAGTATGAAAAGGTTATCTAGGAATATCAACCCCAACATTTTGTTAGAGGAGGAGTTATATACTTTGGATGCAATAATTTCCAAATTTTCTATTTTCATTGATAATTCTACTGCCATGTTTGTGGTTGTGTTTGAATAATTATACTAAACATTGATGATATAAAGGAATTAATAGAACCTGAATCAAATAGTAAATTCCTATTATTGAATGAATAACTTGAATAATTTTCACCACTTCATTATCGGAATTAGCCTCAGCGGTTATGATGTAAAAAGATCACCCTTGCTACCTTGGAGGTTTTGGTTGTCTCTGATAACCAATGGCTTAGTGTAGTGATTGGATAATATACATGGTTCCTTTTGGATAAAGAAATGAACAATTTATTGAGGTTTAACTAGAGTATTCCTTTCCTCTGTCTCATTAGTGGGTTTCTTTAATCAAAAATCACTAGCTAGGTTCCCTTCCTTCCCACACCTAAAGAATTTTCTCTTCCCCCATATGTAATTTCTGGGGTGCTTCTTTCTGCACCATTGACCAGTGGCATGTTAAAATTTCTTAACACCATTATATTTCTCCATGACAATTCCAGAATTAAAATCCACCTTCTTATTTATAACCTCATGATACTCTTAAGATTCTTCAATATCCATTTCATGTTTAAGGGCACATCAGACAACTTTCTTATATCTATCAAAGTCACGGATCACTTGGAATTTTCATAGACTAGGTTTTAGAAAACCGACTAAGCAGTAAACCTTGAATCCAGGGGTTGCAAACAAAAATGTAGGTGTATCATGATTGTATTGTGATTTTTTTCTTGTACACCCTAATATATTTGTTGCCTTTATTCATGAGGGAAAGTAAATCCCTTACCATTTGAAGTTGAAGAGTATGAGGAAAATATTTATCGAAAAATATTTTTGGGAATTCGGTTAACCTAATCACTTTGATTTCATACTCAAGATTCATATTATTGATCAATATCCTCTCTTTAATATATTTTCCCTACATTCAATAAATATTTATTATAACTTTATCTTATTTATGATATTGAAGGATGGATAATATATTCTCATTGGAGTTGATCCATTGTTCTAGGATTAAGGGATTGTATGATCCATTGAAAGTTGGAGGCCTTTGTCACATAAACCTCTCAATTATAGCTTGTCATATAATAGGGGGATTTTGGAAATCCTCCTAATACAGGTTTATATTAATAACCTAAGTCATCTAAGGGATTATCTTCACATCATTTTCAATTCATACTCCCATCAGGTTGGGAATCACCCCAGGGTCGTCACCACATAGCTAATCACATTGATTGTTAAGAAAATTATTCCTTTTTCAGACCATTGGATAGAATAAATGGGAAATTATGGATTATTATTTTTAAACTATTAAAAATATAAAATAGAATCCAATGAAAATAATGAGATAACTTATAAATTACATTTATTTCTTAACTTATGAATTTCATGGTTTCAATCAATGTAATCCATGATCTATTTCCTAACATATACTCTAATGGTATTTTTTATTCCCTTAATAATAGTTCATAATGAGCTTATGAATTTACCAAATCATGTCCCATGGCAGTATCAAACTAGGCGCATAGTAAGACCCGTTTTCGTGTACCGGGTTACACCGAGTCAGGCCTGGCACACCTTGTAAAAATTATTACCCCTAGGTACATATGTTCTAGAACCATGTCAACCTGTAGTAACCAGATAGGGAAATATTTTCTTGATAAAAAACTTACTATATACATAAAAAAATTGGTATGTTCTCTTATACTTGGATTTATTCCTATGTATTTGCAAGACTTTTTCTAATCCTAATCCAAAAAATAACTAAAATTTTCTACTGATTCCAACTATAACAACCTTGTTCTTTATTCCAAGTTAATTCATGATTTATTATATAAATGGTCACATAAGACTACCATAAAGATCAATAATCATGGTGTATTCAGGAATTAGGTATCTATAATAACATCTTGAACATGATATATAACAACATTGTTGAAAACTTCTTTAACGTGATTCTAAAATTCCATGGATTTTAAAACTATATGGGATAACCAGGCGATAGATATAAAAAGGGGTGAGCTATAAAGCTCAGTAAGGGAATAAAAATGGAATAATGTTATACATATTATATAATACTAATATCAATGGGGCATAAAAAAGTATTAATCATAAACATGAATAATGATACATGATATACAATGATAATAATAACCTGGTAAATTTGGAAACAACTTAAAACATTTCATCATAAACATAGGTCAAGGATAAATCCCAAGAAATAATGATGGAAAATGTCCCATAAAGGAATCATGTTCACTATATATCCCATTAAAATGTCTCATAATACTAAAAATTATCCAATACATTGGAGTGTTATATAATTCTGGGTGCACCCATCTCATTAATTTCATTATCGTGCTTAACTGTTCCACATAGATCATACAACATGGTTTCATTCATCAAAATAGTCTATTCCACATTCATGGAGTGTAGAATAAATACATGTAAGTAACAATAAAATTAGCTATAAGTGTATAAATTTGAATACCATTGATAACAAATGTGTGTGGTATTCACTACATAATTGTTTTGGTATGTAAAATTGCGATGAAGTTCCTACCACATAATAACATCACATAAAATTTTTTAAAATGGGTTGATGAGAGATAATGGGGTATATCATAATTTAGAAATAAATTTTAAATTAATTGGGATATATAGAAACATGTTATATCAATAATTAATTAATTTAAAATTCACAGGGTAAAGAAAATATTTGAATAAAGAGGGGAAATAAAAAGATACCTTATAGATTGTGTGAATACAAATGATTGGGATAAGATTAATGAGAGCTTTGGGGTGCCTTGGGAGGACTATATAGAATATAGGAAAGAGTATGGAAATCATCCATGTAGTTTTAGTTAAGAGAAATGGGATCTTGAGTGGGTTTATATAAGAAACGAGGGGGATTTCTTTATTATTTTGGTTTTGGACGAATCATAATAAAATAACCCAAACCACAAACCATCCCATGGCCTTTCCCATGGTTTCTAAAAAATGGAAGTGTTTATAATTATTTTATAAGTTTAAAAGAAAAACATAATAAACTAATACCCTTTTTTATGTAGAGTTGATTCATTACCTTAAAGAAATGGTTTTAAGACATTAAAATATATTAATGGTTTTGGAGGATTCATAAGGGATTTGTAAAATTAATAAAATAAACATAAAATAGAATTATTTTAAGATTAAAAAATATATTTTGTATTTTATACCCTGTATAGTATTTATTAAATCACTTTTTTTCATTATGATGTAATAATACACAAACTGTATTTATATATTAGCCAATTTTTACCCAAAAATCTGATTGTCTCAGAAAATTATGAAAAATTCACTGTGGGATAATTATGATGTCCTAATTCCAAAATTGATATTCATTTTCTATAAATAAATTTCTAAATATTTTCATTTTCAATTTAAAAATATTAATCAATATTTATTGAGAAATATTAGGTTTTTTACAATAACAATTTTTTGAACCCTTATAAAATTTACATTTGATTTCAAAAAATATATATGATCATTTATATTTAATATATATTAGTTAATAATAATATTTTTTTTAAATATCATTTATTTCAAAAATAAATTAATTCATCAAAATAAATACCTTAATTTATTTTTAATATTACCTAAAAATACTATTTGGATTTTATTATATCGAAATAAATAAATTATAATGTAACCCTAATATGATGAAAATATATTCTTTATTATATAAAAAATAATGTGTATGATCAAAATTCATGGATCTTGATACATTTCCATTTAATACAAAAGAAAACACCCTAATATTAAGGTACGTAATGGTGAGACTTTAATGGGGTGGTTTGGCATACATGGTTTGGGTCATGATCTTGATGAGCATTAAATTCTCTTGTAAATGGTTTTTCTCATTCTTGAGTAATTAGATCTCAACTTTCTATTGGTAAGGGGTAATGCACAATGATGTTATTTTCCTTGAAAGCTCTGATAAATGGACTTAATATGGTACAATCCAACTGTTTGAGGCCATCACTTCCATTTTCTATTTCAATTGGATTTGTTAAAATCATATATTTATACTAATCATGTGATCATTGTTAAATGGATATATTATCAATGGTAATGATACTTAAAAGTCCTCTAAATCCAATTAGATATAATAAAATAAAGTACATGTGTTTTTTATGACCATATTACAAAATAAGACATTTAATTAAATCAAAAGGGGAATTTTTTTATAATAGTTTGGTTCATTATAAGAAATCGGAACATGGGTGGGTTTATGAAGGATATGAGTGTGGATTTCTTTATTATTTCACAAACTTAGGTTTTGGACTCTATATAATAAAATAACCTTAATAAAAAACCATCCCATGTATTTTGCTCATGGTTTCTACCAAATGGGATTTATTTCAATTATTTTATATGTCCAAGTCCCAAACTTAATTAAATAATACCCTTGCTTATGTGGATGTGAGTCTTAATCTTAAATAAATGATTTCAAAACATTAAAATATATTACATGTTTTTTAGGATTCATAATGGATTAATAAAATTAATCAAATAAACATAAAATTTCATTATTTTAAATAGAAAACATATGTTTGATCATGGATCCAATTTATATTATTTAGTACACCACGTTTTGTCATTATGATGTCATAATACCAAAAGTATATTTATATGGTATTTCATTTTTACCCAAAAATTTGATTGTCTCATAAATTTATGAAAAATTCACCATTGGATAATTTCAACATTATGATTCAAAAAATAATATTCATTTTATCTAAATAAGTTTCTAAATATAGTTATTTTTACCTTGGAAATAAAAAATTGACATTTATTGACAAATACTATGTTTTTTTACAATATTAGTTTTCAAACCCCAATAAAAATTAAATTGGACTTTATAAAAATTAAATGATGATTTATATTTGATAAATATTGTTTATTAATAATATTTTGTTAAAATATTATTTATTTAAAAATCCATTAATTCATAAAAATAAATTCCTTATTTGAATTTCAATATTATCCCATAATACTATTTGTTTTTTATTGTATTGAGATGAAAATAATTTATAATGTAAAAATAATAGGATGAAAATATATTCATTTTCTTTAAATAATAAAATACATAATCATATTTAGAGGGTCTTGATACATATCCCTTTAATGCACCATAAAATTTCATAAGATTAAGGTGTGCAATGGTAATACTTTCATGGGGTGGTTCGGCGTGCATGGTTTGGGTCGTGATATCAGTGACCTTAAACTTCTCCTGTAAGTGGTTTCTCTCATGATTATGTTTTTTTATCTCAATTTTAGCTTAGTTAAGTTAATTGACTAGAGATTTTGAATCCCTTATATTCCCTGATAAATGGAATTTATACGGTACAATCCTACTAGTTGAGGCCAACACTTATTTTTCCTCTGTCAATTAGATTTTATAAAACCCTATATTTATACTAATCATATTATAATTGTTCAATAGCTATATTATCAATGTTAATGATTCAGAATGGAAATTTCAATCTAATAGCATATAATAAAACCAAGAAAAATATTATCTTTTTTATAACCATATTGCAAAATAAAACATTTAATTAAATCACAAGGGAAATATTATTTATAATTTTTGCAGTAGTCACACGTCAAAACCTCTAGCCAAGATAACTCATAAAGGATTCATTTTTTTATGGAATAATGAATGTTAATAGAGCTTCAAGGAGTTTAAAAAGAGGAATATCACTACACATTTACTTATGCTACCCATAGGTGGGGAACTTCTCCGGTTACATAGTGATTTTTTGAATAATGGCTTGCATGGTGAACTAATGTTGAATAAAAAAGTGATAGACTATGCCCCATTGAAATTTAAAGATCATTAATAGAACTACCCAACACATGATATGGAGTTAGATGCATTAATATTCATGTTGAAAATATAGTTTCAATAGGAAAAGTGTGAAATATATACGGTTCATAAGATCCTAAGGTATATATTCACATAGAAAGAGTTGAATATGAATCGGTGAAGATGGTTTGATCTAATTAAGTACAATGACTTATCAATCCACTAACATCATGGGAAGGAATATAAATTGGAAGATTATCTAAGTAGAAATGATTCATTAATTTTATTATTGATGAGAATTGAAAAGGATGTAATCTTCTTAGACATGAAAAGTATGAACATGGAAATCATAAAGAAAATAACATCATCAATCCTTTCAAAAATTATAGCTTAATTGTCCCTTCTAGATTATATAAAGAAATATCAAAGAGCTGATGTGGAAATTTAGATGAAGGGGCAATCAATCTGAAAAAGTAAATCCTCAAAGTTCAAAATTAACCAAGATAGATTTTTAATATTTGGGTCTTTATTATTTTTACTATCAAATACTAATTTAAAGAATGAGTTGTTGGATGAATCACATAGATTGACCTTATCCATCCATCTAGAGAGCGCAAATATGTATCAAGATATTTTAGAGAACTATTGGTGGGGAAATATGAAGAATAAGATGAAATAATATACATATAGGTGTCTTTTATGTCTGAAACTGAATACTGAAAGGAATAAATCTAAAGGGATAATTCAAAAATTACCCATACCTATATTGAAATGGGAAAACAAAACTATAGACATTGTTATTGGTATTCAGAAGAAATCAAGTTGAAATAAAGTTATATGGGTTATAATGGATCATCTTCCAAATACTAATCACTTCATTGCAATATGATAATACTTCTCACTCAATAAAATTACAATTATATACATTAAATAAGTGGTGAGCCTTCATTTAACACCACTATTGATTTTATCTGATCAAGGTCCAAGATTTACCTTCATGTTCTGAAAAAATCTCTAATATACTCTAAATACTGAGTTAAACTTCATCACAGCTTATCACCCTCAAAATGGTGTCCAATCTGAGCATACTATCTAGACACTTGAAGACATGTTGAGATCATGCTCAAGACTTCAAAGGTTAATGGGATCAGCATATTCCTCTGGTCGATTTCCCATACAATAATAGTTTCCAATTAGTGATCGAAATTTCTCCCAATGAATCCATTTATGGTAAGAGATTAAGAACTCATACATTCTAGGATTAAGTTGGTGAATGAAATTTATTGGGTCCTTAAATATTTTAAGAAATTATAGAAAAAGTCAAGACCATTCAGTAAAACATTAGGGATTCTTAGATTCGACAAAAGAGTTATGTTGAAAATTGTTGATGAGACCTGGAGGTTGAGGTTAGAGATAATGTATTCCACTAAATATATTCATATAATAAAGTCATAATATTTTGTAATAATGGAAAGATTAGTTCAAAATACATCAGTCCCTTGGAGATCCTTGATTGCATCAGACTGGTTTCATATCGACTACCACTCCCACCTAACCTATCCCAGGTACAATATGCGTTCCATTTATCCCTATTGAGGAAGTAAATACCAAAACCCTCACATTTTATTAATCCATAGGTGGTCCCATTGGTAAATTATATTTCATATGAGGATAAATAGATAAATATATTAGAGTTTAGAGACAAAAGTTTATGAAATAATACAATTTACTATGTAAAACTTCAATGGATAAACCTCATGTTTTGAAGAAGAAATGTGCGAACTGAAGTAGGTGACGAAAAAAATTACCCTCTTGTCTTTTAGGTTATTAAATGAAAAAATTAAGGGTGAAATTTCTTTTGGGTGGAAGATTGTAATGACCAGAACTTTTATAATTAAAATTTTCTTTTTGGATGAATTAAATGAAGTATTATGTATTATACTTATAGAAAAATTATAACCTTTTTTTGTAATATTATATCCTATCAAATTTAAAAAACCATTAAGAATCATAATTTTTGATAATATAGTATTCAAAAAATGATCACATTATTATTATAAATATAGGGATTTGATAAACCCAATTGACATAGACAAAGGAAGTGATGGCATCGACCATCAGGATTTTAAACTATTAAACCCATTCATTGGAGCTTCTAAGGGTGATAGAATCAATAGGATTTCCTCTTGACCAAGCCCAGGATGAGATCCAATAACTAAATCATGATTGAAAACATTTGTGAGATAAGTTCAATCTCGTAGAGATCATGGCTCAAAGAATGCATGTCGAACCACCCCAGGAAAATATCACCATCGCACACCTTAACCTTGGGACATTTTTTGGTGTAATAAACGACTATGTATCAATACCCTAATAATATGAATATTTATATTTTATTTTCAATATAATAATGTATATATTTACTTTGTATTGTTATTACTTACAGAAATATTTGGATTTTTATATGACAAAATACAAATTGTATTTTTGTTTGATATGAAATTTCAATTCATGATTTACTTTTTGATGAATTATTGAATTTTAAAATTAAAATATATTTTAAAAAATAATAAAAAAGAAATAATTTTTGTTATACATAAATTATAATATAATTTTTATGAAGTCAAATGTAATTCTTATAAGGGCTCGAAAACTATAAACCCTAAAGAAACCAGCATTTCTAAATAAATGTCGATAAATTTATTAAAAGTGAAAATTCAAAAATATAGAGAACTATTTTGATAAAATAAATATTATTTTTTGAATTATAATGTCAAAATTATCAAATGGTGAATTTTTTAAAATTTTCTAGGACAACCAAATTTTCGGGTATTAAATTAAATAACTTATAAAATATAGTGTGTATTACGACATCATAAAATCACACATTTGAACTAATAAATTCTATAAAAGGTATACATGAACCAATATATTTTCACCCATTAAAATAATTTTTTTTTCGTTATCTAAATAATTTTATAAACCATTTTTGAATCCTCAAAACCTATTTCATATTTTCGTGTTTTTAAATCATTTCTTTATGAACATTCCTCGCATCCACATCACCAAGTGTGATGTTTTATTTATTTCATAACATGTAATTATAAAATAATGAAAACAAATTGTATTTTTTATAAATGATGGGAAAACCCATTTAATGGTTTGTGGTTTTGATTAAATTATTATATATATTCAAAAACCTATGTTTGGGAAATAATAAAGAACTCCCCTCTCTCTTCCTTTATAACACAACCCAATCCCCAATTACCATTCGCTAAAAATCCTTTAAAAATGTCCTTAATCATCCCTCTCATATCATGATTCCTCCAATGGTGACCCCAAGATCACAAAAATATCCTCCCAATCTTCTTGAATCACCCTCTCAATGTTAGGGACCTATTTCTCTTATTTTCCATTCAATCACCTTATTTGTAATTAACTCTTTTGAAACTAAATTGGTTACATTTTAATTAAATTTTAAATGTCCCTTTTAATTGAAAATTTATGTTCTTAAAATGATATATCATTTATCCACTCTCATTATAACATTTACCTAAGTTGTCACTATGCCAAAATTTAGTAATGGTTTTCCCTCTCTTCTTTTCTATTCAAGAGCCTTCATTGTAATTATCCTTATTAATATCAATTGATTATGTTATCATGAATTTATAAATATCTATATACTATAAAAATTTATTTCTAAACAATTACAGATCATTTATTCCCTCTCATTATATCATTTACCTATGTCATTACTATGCTAAAATTTTGAAAGGGATCCTCTCTTTCCCCTCTTTATTCAAAAATATTCTCTATTTTATGAAATTTTATTTTTAATTAATAATGTTGGAATATGTTCTTAAACATCCCTATTAATATAATTTTAATATAAAAATTATGAGGGACCCATTTCACTCTCATTAAACCATTTTATGATTCTTTATGTACTACTGCTATGCAGCCAAAATTTCACAATGATGTTTCATAAAAAATGATTCTGAAGTGAATATCCACCCCCATATACACTCAAGTGTATTCACCTATATTTACCTATCCTTCATTGATTGGTTAATTCTATTTATGTAACCCACAATCCATGATTGGGGTTTTAATGTTAATGAAAGACATCCTTATTTTGTATGATCTATGAGGAACAATTATGCATGTACATGACATGGAAGTGACAGTGTGCCGAGAATTATATAGATATCCAATGAATTGGGTAATTTTTTGGGTCTCATGAGACATCATGTATGGGATTAGGGAGTGAACCTAATTAATTATGGGACTTTTCCAACTTTTTATGACATCTTAGTGGTTAGCCTTGACCAATGTATATGATGTCATATTTAGAATTGTTTCTATATTATGATGTTTCTTTTATGTTATCATTTTATTTCGTGCCTGATTGTTCATGTTTATGATTATCACCCCTTTTATATACAATTTAAATTTTATTTTTTTTCTCTCCCGCTGTGAGAGCATCCCCATATAGGAAATATTAGGGTTTGGCAGTCTTCAGTGCTTACTCTCATCATCCCCAGCTGGTCCTCCCAGGAGAACCCTAGTGTTGCACTTCTATCCTCAGACTTTTCCCTTCTTCTTGTGATTTATGTTCATTATGGTTTTAGATCTCCGATCTCCTCCAGTTCCAAGCTCTCTCTTCCGACGAATCCAGTGTCAAGTTGACCATTTTCTTCTTTTGGCTCATGATCGGCTTCCGAGACTTCAGTGGTTCCTTTTTTCTATATCTCTATGGCTTTCGATCCTTTTACGGTCTATGACCTGTGATTGGATTCCGGCTATAAGTTTATCAGAAAGATGATATTGTAGGATCCAGACTATTTTTGAACCTCATCGATCAGTCTTCGGTGACTAACAGTGGTGGGGCTTGCAATGGGTGTTCTGTATATAAACTCCCTACATCATTGATTTCCACTACTCACAGAATCCCGGTACACTAATTCATTGTACATGAACGAATTCCCTATTTCTTCAGTTTTAGTTCAGTTCATGTAGTTCTGATTGCAAAGGGTTTTTTCAAGAATTGTACGTTATGGTGTGGCCTACTAAATGTGTTACAAGCATGGTACGCTGAGGCCTTGCCTTCCATAAGGGTGTGGTCTAGTCTTTCTCTTGTCTGCAATGTCATGTATTTGCGAGTTGGTAAAGTAGTTAGAAAATCATCATCTAAGTATTCCAATGAACACGTACTTTGTGTCTGAATATTGATCCTTATTCGCAGAGGCCCTTCTCGTGGAGGTCTCACGGGTGTATTTGTGTGTGGAGGACCTTCCCTGCATAGATCTTAGCTTGTAGAAGTTTTTGATCGTGAAAGTATCTACAGTAGAAGTTTTAGCACACAAAAATTCCTTCTTGAGATTCCTACTCATGAAGTTCTCTTCCCACCATGGGACTACCTCTCACATGACCTCAGATCACGAAGTCTTATCTCAAGGAGATATCGCTCGCGAAGTAGGCTTTGCTCATGGAGGACTTCAGGGATCCCCTTCTGCTAACAAAGTGGGATTTGTTGGCCCTGATCTTTTCTTGAGAAGGTCATCTGTGGACCCATGTGACAAGTTTCCAGTGTAGGTCCTATGGAATCAGATCTGGTGAAATGTTGGAAGAATATTTCATTGACATACAAAGAGAAATCGTTGATTTACACATGGTAAAATTAGGACATGTTTCTTGCACATCACATGTCTCTTCTGATTGTTTGAAAATTCTTGGAAAAATGATCATTCAATTTAGGTGCGCTGAAAAACACCCTACAAAATATCTGGAGGTTATAGGAAGGTGTGGTTATTAGATATGTGGGGGATGACCTCCTTATATTTGAATTTTTCTAGTAAATGGATAAAGAAAACATCCTTAATGGTATACCATTGTCTTTTGATAACCAAATCATTCTCATGGAGTATCTGAAAGACATGGAATATTTCCAAAACAATTATTATATCTAGCTCCCCCATTTGGATATGAGTCAAAATAATTCTGTTCCATGGTCAAACTAAACAAGTCATGCAGTAAATTAGAGAATTTATTGGTACGTTATTGGAATGGGATTGGTCAGACCCAATCCACTAGGGACCCATGGTGTGAATTAGAGCTTTTATGGATGTGGTAAAACCACTTATAAGGGGAATGTTCTTGTCAAAAAGGGATTCTAACACCTGGATATCCTTTGAATTTGAACAGATTCCAATTTTCTACTTCTTTTTTGCGTGTCTCAGACGTTTGGAGAAGGATTGTGGTTTGAAGAAGGATAAGGAACAAGGAAATGTTGTTATGCAATATGGCCCTTGGCTTCGTGCACAAACTTATGCACAAGAGTTTATCTCTCAATTAGAAAAACAAAAGGATCATGAAAAACTCACAAAGGCCTTCATTAAGGGGACGGAAAAAAAACAAAATAATATCGTCATGCTTGGCCCACCAGATATCTCTGAGGAAAATCATGTAGCCCATAGGGATGAAGGAGGGCCTATGTGCAGTGTAGGGGTTGTGGTCAACATGGGGGGACAAACTTGTGAGTCATAGTATGGACTTGGCAGTCATCTCACATCAGTATTCTGTTACTCTGAAAGATAGTGTCGTAGCACCATTTATAATGATACCTAAATGTCAGGAACCACCAGACCCAATTTATGGGCCGAAGCATCTTTGCGTCGAACCACTAGAACCTGATCCTGGTCCAGATTTTGTTACTCCATTTATCACCTCCCAAGATGAATTTGATATGATTAGGGTAACATCATATGGACCTTCTAAACACCGGATGTGGAAAAGGTTGAATTATGGAGATACAGGTAGTGATTCTACCAATGAAAAGTTCGCTGAGCATAAACGGTGTTGGGAGGCTTCTCATTTGTCTAAGAACCTTCCAAAGAGGAGGAAAGCGGTGGGTGATAGATAGTTCATTGAATTGATAGAGGAGGAGGTAAGTATATCCCATCCCTACCAAGAGCAATGAAAATTATATGTTGGAACTATTGAGGGATTGGTAACCCACGAACGGTTCGGATGCTCCAGCACCATTGTGCACAAAGTCATCTTCATATTGTTTTTCTATCTGAAACCACATTGGAAAACAAGGACATCACTGGTATTGCATAAAAATGCAGCTTTTAGGGTTTCTTCCCTGTCCTCCTCCAAGTCTAATCAGGGGGATGTGTTTTCTTTAGGATTATAACATTGTTGTCATAATCATCTGATACTCTTCGAATTATGTGGATGCTTCCATCCATGATGACCCCTCTCCACCATGAACATTTGTGGGTTTCTACATATGGCCATCTCAAAATAAAAAATTGAAATCTTGGGACCTTTTATGTTCCCTACGATGAGGAATTCCTGGCCCTATCCTCTTTGGTGTTGACTTCAATTATATTTTTTTCTAGAATGAAAAATGTAGAGGAGCTAGTCGGTCATTTTCCTCAATGTCAGGCTTCAAAGATGTGATCTCTAGGGAGGGTTTGGCTGATCTGGGCTATTCAGGAATTCCTTTCACTTGGTTTTTGGGGAATATAGAATGCACATGCATTGTTGAGTGTCTGAACAGGTTTCCAGGATCGACGGAATAGACCAACATTTTCATGATGTTTCAGACTTCCCACTTGGCACTGAATTTCTCGAATCACTACCCTATTGTCATCAACATCTCTCTCAGTGGTCGCAACCCAAGATATGGGAAACCCTTCAGGTTTTAAATCCTATGGGTTAAATAACATGAGTGTGAATAATTCATCTGATCATATTGGAAGGGTGGAAACACAAACATTAGTTTTAACCTCCAGCATGTGGCGGCTAATCTGAGGACATGGAGCTACAGAACTTTTCACCAACCTAACAATCTCTATAACTCTTTAGAGAGATATCTTAACACCCTACTTTTTTGGTCCCCAACTAATGGTATTATCTCCATAATTAGTGTTATCTAAAGCGAACTAGATTCGGCTCTTTGCATTAAGGAAATCTTCTGGGAAATGCACGCGTCGAAAACCCACATTAAATAAAGGGATGAAAAAACCCGATACTTTCACCAGAAGGCTTCTGCTAGGCATCCCGAAAACAATTTTTTGTTCCATTCTCACCCTAATGGTGGCACTATTTCCAATATTGAAGGCATTTTGATATTATTTCATGTAATTTTCAAAAACTATATACTGTAGTATATTCAACCAATTCTTCTGAGGTTGAGTTGTGCATCAAACCTATGATCACCAATGAGATGAATTGTCATCTTCAAAAATATTTTTTGGATGATGAGATCCTACAAGATCTTAAACATATCCATCCCTCAAAATCCTCAGGCCCTGATGGATTTCATGATTTTCTCTATAAGCGATACTAGCACATTCTCATCCCCGACATGTACACTCTTATTAAAGGTATATGGGATGGGGAAATCAACCACGTCTATGTTAATGAGACAATTCTTACCCTCATCCCAAATATTAAGAAACCCCTATTGGATTTTAACTTCAATCCAATCAGTCTTTGCAACATCACCTACAATATCTTCTCAATGATTTTGGTTAACCATTTGTGCACGTGGTTACCTTATGTTCTCTCTAAAAATCAAAGTGTCTTTGTAGTAAAGAGGCTTATCAAAGATAATTCCATTGTGTACCATGAAGTATTTCATTCTATGAAAACACAATTTTATATGAAAATAGGAACTATTGCCAAGAAAATGGATATGACCAAGGCTTGTGATAGGGTGGAATGGCACTTTCTTCAGTTAATTATGACAAATATGGAATTTTTCCCAAAATAGGCTAATATGATCATGCACTGTGTTTTGTCTATCTCTTTTCAGATTAATATCAATGGTGGCCTCACTCAAGGCTTCTCACCCACCTGTGGCCTTCTCCAAGGAGATCCCCTCTCCCCATTATCTTCATATTGGTGACTGGTGTTTTTTCTAACCTCATTTCCTTGGAAGCTTCCTATAATTTGATTCATGGGGAAAAGGTTTGTCAGCCCAGCCCACCTATTCTGAACCTTTTCTTCATGGACAACTGCATGTTATTCTCTAGAGGTACCCCTAATGAGTTTCCCACCATATTCCATGTGATATTCCTATACGATAGGGCCTTTGGGAAAGAAATCAATCTAGAAACGTTAGAAATATCTTTTTATACTGTTGTCCCACCAGCCAAGAGAGCTGATATTTGTCTCACAGCAGGTATCCAAATGATTTATAAGCACAAAAAATACATTGGGATCCCCATGGTAGTTAGCCAATCAAAAAAAATTCTCATCTACATTGGATAGAATCGAGAAAAAAATCCAGGGTTGGCCTCCCCAACGAATCTCAAAATCTGATAAGGAAACTCTCATCAATGTCGCTCTTTAGTATATCCCTATCTATATCATATCCCTATTTAAGCTCCCTAGTGAGCTTTTTGACCAAATTCACTCCCTTATTTCCAACTTTTGGTGGGGTCAAAATAATGGAAGGAACAAAATACACTAGATTTCTTGGAAGTCGCTATGTACCCCTATGAAAGGTGGAAGAATGGGATTTCGGGTCCTCTGTATATTTAATGATGCCCTTTTGTCCAAACAGGGGTGGAACCTCATGTTTCATCCATATTCTCTCTATGCACAGATTCATCATGTAAAATATTTCTCACACTCGTATTTCAATAAATCCTCTATTGGCCCTCACCCCATCTTTCAATGGAGAAGTATTTGGGGATCACGATACCTACTTAATAAATGGTTGGTTTGGATGATTAGGGATGGTTCAAAAGTTAACATTTGGACTTATCCCTAGTTGATTAATAAAGATGGTTTGTGTGCTACTTTCACAGTTCTATCAGGATATGAGAATGCCATGATTCACTGCTTATTTGACAATCATGGGACTAGGTGGTGTATGGTTAAAATCAATTCTTAGTTTAATGAATGGGAAAAAATTAGTATTCGTAGCATCCACTACGTGATGGATGTTGGGAAAGACTATTTATTTTTGAGAAACGACATTTCTAGATCATATACAGTGATGTTAGGATATTGGCATGCTCTTGATGCTCAGGTCGAGGAATGGAATGGGCTTTGGAAAATGATTTGTAATCTTAATGTCCCTCTGAAAATCCATGATTTCTAGGGGAAGGCTTGCGCTGGTATCCTTCCCACCATTTACTTCCTCACCTTCCTCCATGATATGAGTGATAATAATTTTCTCTTTTTCTTGGGTGTTATGGAATCTCCTCTACATGAGATCATCCAGTGCCTGGGGGTGGAGGAGATCTGGATTTCTTGGGGCTCTATTATGGATCTTATGCTGGATACGGTGATGGATCTTCCAACACTGCTGATGTCATGGTATGATTCTTTAACTGCTGATAAAGTGGCCTCATTGTGTATCGTGTCTTGGATCATCTAGGTTTGACGAAATTACTTCATCTTTAATCACATAGAAAAGCCTTCTGGGTTCTGTATTGAACGAGATACCTCTTGGATTTAGGGGTGGAATCGAGACTCTGATCAACATGGGATCATTGGCACTCACATAGTTGTTTCATGATGATTCCATCTCCCAAAAGGGATCTTGAAGATTAATGTTGATACATATCTCTCCAAGGAAGGATGTGTTGGAATAGCACTTTTGGCCTGGGACCATCATGGCCAAATCCTTACTACCAAACATGAATCACACCATGCTCTCCGGGATCTTTTTGTTGTTGAAGCCTTCGTTGTCCTTGTCTGTCTATCTTTTACTAAAGATTTTGGTTGGACAGTTATCCACATTGAAGTGGACTGTCTCACCATCATCAATGCTATCAGGATTAATGATGGTGGCCTCTAATATTTTGGCTCCCTCATCAAAACAATTCAGTCTCTCATTCAAATAATCACATCCTACTTCTTCTATTTCATCAAAAGGGAAGGAAACAAATCCGGCCATCATTTGGATTCTTTTGTCCTTATTAGCATGAATCATATTTGGTTTGATCATTTTTCATCATGGTTTTATGATTTTATTTTTGTTGATCTCCATGATTAATATATCATCTTCCTTTTTCAATAAAATATTCAATTTAAATTTCTATTGTCTAACATGTAAAATTTTCATAATGTTATGAATTATTTATTCCCAAACTATGATATATAGCTCACCACTTTCTTATGTATGTCCCCAAGTTATACCATGTAGTTTTAAGAATGTTGAAATATTATAAATATGCTAAGAAAGTTTTCAACAATTCTGATGTATCCCCTATTTTAATTTTTTATGCAATGTACCTAATTATATAAATACACTAGGATTTTAGATATTCTGGGGTTTTATGTCTATTATTATGTAACAAATAATTAATTAATGTGTAATAAAGACAATTGTATTCATAGTTTCATATAGAGTTCATTTCATTCATGTTGATGGTGGTAAAGAAGTAGGAGTTTCTCTCCATCCAAAAGGGGGACATGGGTGTGATGGAGCTAGATATCAGATTCATGGATCTATTTCACATTTCCTTAAATATTCTCAGAGATGATAAGGACATATAAGATTATTATTAATAGGTTATGTATTTAACTATTTGATTTATAGTATCCCTGTTTAGGTTACCTAAATATTCGAAGGAGCAGAACAAGGAATAAGTGATTGATAGGATGCGTGTTTTTTGGGGATTAAATATATTATGAGGCCATAAATGGTATTTTTTTTTGAGAACCAAGCTTGAATACCACCCTAAAGGACCATTCATGGATTGATGAGTGGGTTGCGTGCAATATTCCATTTCTATATGCAAAAACCTCATTCCACATGCAACAAAATATTATGAACTATAGGTGATTGTATTTTTTTTTTCTTTCATCAATGTTGTAAGGACATCTAATAAAAATGTGCACAAGAAATATGGGTTGTACAAACAAATGACAGTTTCATGAAATGGCCCACTATGTATGCCAAAGGTGATATATCGCCTTGTATGTTTCACAATGAAGGATAGTGGCAAAGGAAACAACCTCATAAAAAACCAATTCCCCACCCAAGACCTTCTTCACCCACCATCAAGGATTTATTCTATAAATAGAATGTCTCACCCTCCCTTAGGATGTGGATCTATAGAAGAAAAATCATCACTCTACTAAGCAAAAACCCATTTTCCATGATGGTGTGCAATATAGACCAGCCAAGGTAGAGAATATACATGACATGCCTCCTATGGGACCAAACATGACTTGTCATGTATTATAGTAAGCCTAGAGGAGCACCTATAAATGTAGTGTGGTTTCAAGCAAAGGAACCTTCTTTTGTGAAACCCTAATCTATGTATAACCCAAATATTCTGTGCACCTACTACTTCAGACTCCATGACCCGACCTTATTATGGATCACCCTTCTTGCACAACTCTTATGTGAAACCCTACAAACATAAAAGAAACAACTTCTCAGTCCCCTAATTAATGTCCCTTATTCCTTTAAAGCACCTTCTTCTATGCATGATTTCTCTATCCTTGGATTCTTTTGAACATCAAGACTATAATGTGTACCTCATGACTAGAAAATCCTCCCATTATTGTAATTTGGCATTGTCAAAGCCATTCCCCACCCAAAGGATCATGAGTGACGATCCTGTAAGCGCTAGGTGTGAGGAGTGGGTTCACCCATGTCTGAGTTGTATGATGTAAAATTTCTTAGTTCTACATCCAATTCATACAATGTTAAATGATATCAAAGAATCCTCAACACACGATATAAAAATATAGCCTTAACCTCCATGATGAGTACATAATGCTCCGTGTATGAGTGGAATGGGATGGACCTCACACAACTAACCCTCACATAGAATAAAATCCTCCAGGCAGCTTCAATGTGAAATCCCTACACCAATCCAACCAAGTTCAATCCTCTTGCGAAGGGAATATTCCATGTGAAATCCCCACATTTTCATTCATTGATGCTCCTTTCCCAACATCTTCCTCCTTACCGCATGACATTAAACTACTTGGATTGGTCCTGTCACGTGACCTTAAACTTTGACATTGAGCTATGTGTCTTTTGATCCAAGACTTCTAAACAGGGTACGTAAGACGCATCTCTGAGGTTCAGTCTCAACCATTGATAAACATTGGGGCTCCCTCCTAGGGAATCACCTCCTAGATTTTCCTCAATAGGTCATTATATCATTGGTAAACTTAGGTGCTCTATCCTAGGGATACACCTCCTCAATCCACCCCAATAAATAATTAGATCATTGGTAAACATAGGTGATTCCTCCAAGGGATTCAACTCCTCAATCTTCCTTAATAGGGCATTAGATCATTGTTTAACTTAGGTACTCCCCATTAGGGATACATATCCTCAATCCACATCAATGCGACATTAGATCATTAGTAAACTTAGTTTCTATTTCTTAGGGTTGTACCTCCTTTATCATCATCAATAGGATATTAGATAATTGGAAAACTGTCTAGGTATGAAATCATTCCTCCAAGGGATGTACCTTTGTGATCCACCTCAATGGGGTGTTATAACCAACAATCCTAGTTCTTCCTCCATAGGGAATTAGATCCATTCACCCTGGGTCCACCTCAAAAGGCATTCTGATCTAGAACTCAGGGTCCTCCACCACAACATAATCCCATCCATTGGTGAACATTTCAGGTGTGACCTATTCCCACCTAAGGACACACTTCCTAGTTATTCCTCTACAAGGAAGTTTATATATCCATCCAGGTTCCTCCCCATAAGTAATTATATCCAACCATCCTATTTCCACCTCTATGGGGTGTTAGATCCATTCACCCTACGTATGCCTCAAGAAACATTCTCATCCACAATTTACAGACTACGACCATAGGTAGTTCCCATACATTCTTAAACCTTTTAGGTTGACCTCTTCCCTTCTTGGGATACCCCTTCTGGATCCACCCAAATAGGTGTCCTGATATGCTAATCTCATCTCCATAAGACATTAAACTCATGACATCATTTGTCTCAACAAAACATTCGGATCCATCTCTATCGGATGTAGAACATGTGATATAACCCAAATAATATATACTCTACACATAAGTATGGGATACCATAGGTAAATTCCTTAAAAAACTTGTGACCTTAGTGTCATTTCCTAAAGATCGACACAATATCCCATGGGTTACGTACCCTAAAATTTCTCCATGAGATTCCCTCCCATAAGAAAGAATATAGTTGACCAATGAACCCAATGTACAGACATGAACAACGATGCCTAATGTGACTAATCTACCATCTGAAGATTGATTCCTAATCCATATGAAATTATAATGTCTAGATAGAACCCGTGTAATTAACCAGTGTCTGCAAAGATATGGAACCAGGAATTAGTTCCATGAACATGAACTAATTATAAGAGGGAGTCCCGAACTACAGAAAGAGTTACAAGGAGGAATCCATAGAATAAGGAACTCACATCCCATCATTTTAATTGATCAAAGAGCAGACATATCCATTGAAATTGATTAAATAAACCCTCCATTAGAAAGAGTTAATGTGGGGAGACACATGTCATCCATGCATGTGTGCATCATTCCAACATATATGTGGGGCCCTATGAAAGGATTATAAATAGAAATGGTGATATCAATGTGAATATCTTCTCCTCAACATGGGGACTAGAGAAATTTTTCAATCATAAGATTTTTCGGGCACCGGATCCAGGTATATGGAACCAAGTTCCACAAAAAAATAGTGGTCCCAGTATAAAACTCACAAAAAATGAGTGAAGTTAGTAGTTAGACTTCTTTGATCAGTGACATTGGTAGCACAGATCTCTCTCCATCTTCATATGATTTTACTATATTGGGGCATTTGATATCGCTTTCCTCACATCTATATGGATGTATGAATCCACATTCAAGTACCCATCCATAGGAAATTAGAAACCCAATTACCAAAGGTGCTAATATGGGAGAAATGTTAGTGTGGTGATCCCGCACAACTCCATCTCCAACCCTCTATTACTTCTGCCATGACTATGGCTATCAGGTTCCCGCTCCACATCTCTCCCTCTGAGATCATACAAGGAGGGTGATTGACACTCTCTTACATCAGTACGATCAAGAAGGGATAATTCCCATAAGGTATATGGTCTACTAAGACCTGAAGGTATCAGCGCCTCGCCAACACCGCCGCCCCCAAGGACCCCACAGTGATAAATCTCTACCCATTTCAATATAAAACCACTTTGGGATCCTTTCCTTGCAGTTATCCTATGACTCTCTCCCCTACAATGAGGAGGTGGGGGATGCTCGAGTCATCCAGGTAGCGACTACTTCCCATGATCCACCAAGGAGGGTTTTTACCAAGCCCTGTTAGTGCCAGTAATGAATGTTCTCTCAGGATGAAGAGTAGGTAGAATTTACCTTCGTTCCACCAGCCCCGTTCTTAACCACCTGATGCCAACATCAAGTCTAGCCTAAGGAGAGTGATCAAAAAGGTGCATTATCATCAATGGATCCAATATCCCCTACCACTACTAGAGTTTTCTTATAGATCCCTAAAAATAATGAGCAGGGATATCTATTTTCCTAATTGGGATCGAGACCTCAGCCACCTCACAGGAAGACTGAGTTGACTCTATCAATCACCAGCACCATATAAATCCATTACAGGCCAAACCAAAATGATTAATTTTAGTTCAAAGTTCCTCCACGTATATTCACTAACCCAAGTGGAGGTCCTATACTCTCTTTCAAAAACTAACATGGAGGTCCTCCACATGTCATTCCCATCTAAGCGAAGGTCTTCCCTACTCCAGCACCAACCAAGGTAGAGGTCCTCCTCATACTCGTTCTTCCCAACATGGTGGTCCTCCCTATTTCATAACCCATTAGAGTGGAGTTCATCCTCACTCCTTTAAAAATAAATATGGAGGTCATCCCCATGTTCCCACAAACCCAAACAGATGTCCTCCCCAATCTTTCTACAACTAGAACGGGGGTCTTCTCCATATTCCTAATCCTTATCATGGAGATCCTCCCAATATTCCAACTAACAAAAGTGTAGGTCATCCCTATTTCATTGAAAACTAGAGTAGAAGTCCTCCCCACTCCTTCACCATTCAATGTAGAGTTCCTCCCCTCTTAGACAATAGATGATACAGAGGTCCTCCTTATATTCAAACTAACCGGATAAGAGATCTTCTTTGTGTTACCACCCACTAAAACGAAGGTCCTCTTCATGCCAAAGTAGTACCCAATCATGATGAACCATACCAAGGAAGAAGGGATAACAATTTCCACATAAGTAGAAATCTTAGGAAACACCATGTCATCATTGACCTCATAAATATTTCAGATTCTCAAGACACTAATGAATTGGTAATCTCACTACCACCCATAATTTTGGAGTCTAGGGTCGGAGTGTGAAAGGTTTATTTTTCTATCCTAAAGGTGAAATCCATAGAATCCCTTGATCCCACTATTTGTACATGTAGGTGAATAAAGTTATGGATACCTTCAAAGAGATCAAGGTGCATTCATCCCAATCACCACTAGTCTCCCACCTCTTTCAATCTATATTAGAAGTATGAGAGATGATTTGGATTGGGCTGACTCCTCCATATGGAGAGAACTTGGATAAACCTCCAATAATCACTACCACCCATGTGCATGAGGTAATAGTGATCAATTAGTACTAAGATAATGTGATGATGTAGTTGGTTCTTCCCCTTATAGAATCTTCAGAATAAATAAAATAGTCGACTCGCACACAGACTCCTCTACCAGACAACCCTATACAACACCAATCCATGTATGTGTTGCACCTATCTCTTAGCCATTAACAATAAAATTTTAGGCTGACCAAGATTAGGGCCCTTACTTTGATAAAGAGATCATGTGGGAGTCTCTAGACACTGACCAATTTTTTATTATATTCTAGCTAGATTCCACTACCTAATTTGACATCCCGGAGTCCCTCAATGAGAGTTAGGCTGCATGTTTCTTCCATACCATCTAGGTGACGTTTCACTGCCTATTTGATCATCAGTTGGCTTACCCATGAATTTCAGGGGAACCACAAAGACTTTGATCAACAGTGTCGAAGGTTAGAGTTGGCATAAATCCCAATAGATCAGTTCCCTGAGTTTCCCAGCAACCACTAGGCCCTCTAACTTAGATGCATCAACATCCACATAGTGGTCTACTAAATCATGGAAGAGGAATATCCACATATATAGATAAAGGGATGAGTATAGTACATTGTGCCTCACTTGATCCCTATCCTGGGATAACCGGACTTACCCATTAATAATGAAAAATCTACTCTATGTACAGTCAACTTAAACACTTTTGTTCCCATGTTTTCTAAGTAAAAGGAATTTGAATAATAGTTTCATGAGGATAAATCACCATATGGGTAAGTACAGTACCATAAAGACCCTCATATAGGTGTATGAACCCATCATCAAAGGTAGTTACTTAGCCTCGAGGATCTCTCTGATAAATTATCAACCCATGAAAACATCAAAAAGGGTAAGGATAAGGTTGGGACCTCTGATCGATCTGATTTTACACAGAAAATATAGGTAGATATTATGGTAGCCTCCTTGATTTTTTAGTTAGAAGAGTAGAAATGTATCATCGATGAGCTCATTGTCGATCGACACCTGGATTATGGCACCGTATTGATCGGCTCCCATGTCCCCTCCAGTGGGGCAAAAAAACTCCTCCTTATCCAACTCCCCACAACTTATCTCGATAAACTCACTCATCCAGACATCATAGAGGAGGTATTATATGATAAGTGTCCAAGGTATGAGTCTTCAAAGCCTCCCAAACAGTGTAATTACTATCCTCAAGATCTAGGTCATGCCACACCATAAGTTGTTGAGATTTATTACCATTTGGATGAGCTTGTCAACGCATTCGTGTTCAAGAATATCCATCAATAAAAGGACCATATCCATGATGATTTGATAGCCGCTCTCACCACCCTTTTTGAGGCCTTGGAAACATTAAAGGATGGGATCCCACCAGATTGGAATCCTTATCCAGCATGGGTAGATGATATGCGAGGACCCTAGATGTTGGGAACCTAATATTTTTCCCATTTAATGGGACAACTGACCCATTGTAGCATTTGGTCAACTACATATCAAGGTGTGGACCAATGTTGGGAACCCCAGAGCAGTAGGAGGACACAAAGATCAAATGTTTTATCTGAAAATTATAAAGACCTCTATTTCTGTGGTATATCTAGTTACCCATGGGTTCTACCACTAGTTGGGAAGACTTTCACTGGTAGATTCTCCACCATTTTAACTCCACTATTGAGAATAAAAGTATTGCTAACCTTATCAAGTGAAATAAAATTCCTAATGAGAAAGTCATAGGTTTTTTTCACATGGTGGGATGTCTTAACATACTCACTCGACATGTCGATGACTCAATAGAAGCTACTAATATTGTGTGTGGGGAACTTTAAGATTGACTTTGTCTCTACCCTCATCACTCAAAACATCCCATGTGGATTATGGGATTTTTATGACATGGTCCAGCATCTGGAGGAAGCTTTGCAGCATGCTAAACAAGCATGTCTGTTGGCTCTTATAGCTTTTTTGAGAAGATCTTATATGGAATACGTTGTCACCGAATTATAGATAGGGACCTTAAAGCTAATATAATTGTCTCCCCTTATGATTAAAGAGGATCATTGAGTGTAGAATCCTTACCAGGCATAGCCCCAACCAGTATAGAACTATCAAGAACCAGCTCACCAAGCCCAACCACCTAGATGAAGGAATGTATCTCTATCCCCTCATCATGTTTCTGCCCCTCGTTGGGGATAGTCTCCCCTGGTTCCCTTACAATAAATAAAGAGTTAGAAATATTATTTCATAGATTTATAGGTCCCTAGTTATTTCCCCAGTGACCTAGAGCAATGGATTATAAAGATGTTGGAGTGCACAAGGCCCCAGGAAGCTGGATGCACTGAATGCCCTGATCGTTTCCCATAACAAAAAATCCAAAGACATGCCATCAATGACTACTATGTGTTCAAATTTTATATTTAGAAAAATGTTTATAATGGTATGTTCATGTTGGGAAACATCCTGACAAATGTCTCACACATAATCACTAAGATCAGTAATGACAGTAAGCTTCCAGGTGAATGGAAGCAAGGTTCTAATAATGGAACCCATATGTATGATGATTGGTTTTCCTTCATAGTAGTTTCCCTCACACATGGTGTCATATGTTCCAACTTAGGAAGATCATAGCCTATTCTAGTCACCTCATGTTATCCATCTACCACTTATTCATCTACATCACAACCTCCCAAATCTCTAAGAAGTAGGTTTCGACGGTGAAAGTGAAAATCACCAGTTCCAAATTCATCCCACACTCTTAGTGATTTCATGCCTCCTAAGTTGGAAATCATTCCTAGGGTTTTCCCAATGCTATAAGACCCTTATAATGATGAGTATAAGTGTTCCTTTTTTAATGTCATTGAGTTAGTAGACCACTTTACACTTCCTACTATAGAGGAATTCCATGGGAATACCTCAAATGACTTTAGTCTATATTGTTAAAGAGGAGCTTGAGGGCATGAAAACTGATGGAATAATTAGTCCAGTTCCACTAGATGATCCATACCTGATATAAAGACTATGAATTAGGTGTTGTATAGATCTCATTAGGCCTAGTCCTCCCTACCTTTTCTGCCAAAAATGTCACAACGGATGACCATATTAATTTATTTTGAAGAGAATTTGTGACCACATCATGGTCTATTTTTTCTAGCTAAAGGTAGGACTAAACAAGCAGATAGTCAGCTGATAGTGGTCTTAGGTGAGTTATTTGGTCAGTATCAAGATATTTCTAGCCCCATCCAAAGCCTAACAGTACAGCTGGAAAGATATTTCATGCCTCCTACCAAAGAGCATCCCACTACATGTTGAAAAGTGCACCTATAATGGAAGTATAATGTACTAAATCCCTTTTTCCATCATACCTACAATTTTATTGATTCTCAATTCCCTCTGAATATCAAAACAATTGCATGAGTCCCTTGCATAATCCTTCAAAATCCCCTCCAGTTTGAATTATAGGTGGCCACTATAGAGGCCTACTATTACAATGTGGTTGGGAGAAAGGAATTCCAAGCCATCATCTCATTCTCAAGAGAAATGAGGGTTCCCACATGTAGGGAAACATCCACCCATTGTGAATCACAATAAAGAACAATTGAATGTAAATTTTTCCCTTCTAAGTGGAAAAAGGTTTTGGGATCAATCTCATCTTGACTCGTATTCTTCACAAGTTGGGGTGACCGAATAAAACACGACACCATCTGACCTGAAGATGAACGGTTATCATATGGCTGAGAAGATTCCATATGGAAGGATTCGTCTAAAGACTCATGTTGGTGGCTTGATATCAAGTGATGAATTCATGGTAGTCTCATAGGATACCGCCTGTAATTTTCTATTTGTTAGGCCATGGCTTCATCTTCATACAATGTGTGTCAGGGATATGAGCTCATGAGAAGGTTTAATCATTCATTATATTATTTCTTATTTTTATGGATATAATTATATTATTCATTACTTTTCATGGATTTGTTGTATTTTTTTGAGTGTTAATAAATTTCTTCCATATAAGAGTTGTTTTTTATGATGTGTAAGGTTATCCTGCTATGTTCATTGGTGATCAGGGATATTATATGGGTCATAGGTGTTTAGGTACTTCTTTCCTAATCAAGTTGATTTTTCAATGGGTTTTTGAAGAGGTGAAATCCTCGGCATTTCCTAGATTCATTGAGGAATTTCTGAAGGTATTTCCCAAAGAATTTGTGATATTAACCACTTGATGTTATATCAAGTTCATGATAGAGTTTAATTTTATGCTTACCTAATTCTAATGGATCCTTATCAGATAGAAACTTATAAGATATTATAACTAAGGAATTAAATATCTGATTTAATGTAGAATTGTTTTATCTCGCTTAAAGTATCATTATGGGTATTATGATGTTATTCACCAACAAATAGGAGGGTGTTTTGAGCTTTTACATAGACTACCAATGATGGAATCAGGTTATAGTAAAGAACTAGTATCACCTTTTGAGGATATATGATTTTATCAATAATTCAAAGTGAGATAGATAATTTTTTATGATTGATCTATGGTATGGGTATCGTCAAATGATGTTAAAAGAAGAGGATATCCTGATGATTGATTTATGGTGAATTTATTAGCACTTTGAGTTTATATTTATATCATCTGGCATCACAAACATCGTAGATATTTTCTTGGGACTCATGATATCCATGTTTCATGAGTTCCATGATCATTTCATTATAGTGTTCATCAATGACTTCCTCATATAATCAATGTCATATGAGGTTCATTTTGAGCATCTCAAGGCTATTTTACAATTCCTTTGCTACCATCAATACTATGTGAATTTTTCTATGTTTTTTATTCAAATGCATGAGGTTAATTTTCCCAAGTATACGGTGTCTCAAAAGGGAGTGTATTACAGTCATTAAAATAAGGATGTAGTTAGTCCATGGTTATTTCCAAAGAATATTGTAAAGGACAATAGTTTCCCTGGCCTTGCAAGCAATTATTTGAGTTTTGAGTATGATTTTTCTCTTATTCCATCAATGTCGATAGCGTTGTCTAGAAAGGGTCAATATTTCATATAGATTAATCAGTTTCATGTAGCATTTTACTACCTTAACAGGATATTTATCAGTAATCCTATTATCTACATACCATTATAAGGGGTTAATTTCATGGTTTTTTTTTATGCTTCCCATCTTGGTTTGGGTAAATCCTTGATACTATAGAGGGTTTTGATCTTATATGGGTCATGAAATTTACATCCCAATGAGTTTAACTATTCCAACCATGATATCAATTTGGAAGAATTTGTGTTTTCCCTCATTTTTTGTAAATATTACCTCATTGGATAGTGTTTTTTGGTCTCCCCAATAATAATATCCAAAGGTATATCTTCTCTCCATTGAACATGAATATACATCAAAGATGGTGGATAAATTTCTTATAGTAAAATGAAAATAATATCCCCTATACCATAGGGAAATAGAATTTAGTTACTAATGTGTTTAATAGAAAATTGTGAGGATATTTTATCCTTGAGTCTGTAGATTCTTAGAGAGTGCAAATCACTAGCAGAGAATGCCTTTAGTGATCAGCAAATGCCATCTCTAAAGGCCTATAGTGACCTCTAAGCGACCACCAAACTAAGTATGATTTTGGAACATTGTTTTTTCCTATATAATCCTCCATATGTTGGTCTCCATAGACCATTCTAGGTAATCCAATTGTGACCACCATTTGGTGGTTTCTATAAGTGGTAACTATAGCAGTCGCCAACTAACAGTTGCAATTTGGGTACCCTGGCTGGTCTATAGCATCCACCATATATTTTTTTCAATTAGACCCTTGGTCTATCTAATAGAGTCCACCATATGAAATCCAATATGGGTTTTTTATTTTAATTAAAACATACAAGAAATTAAAAAATCATAAAAACTACCATAATTAATGAATCCAATACATATCTTCATAATATGTAAAATCATAGTATTATAAATATCAGTGTCCAATCATCGTACAAGCTCAATGTTCATCATAAAATAAAACTACATATTAAATAAAAATGTGTATTATAATTACAAAAAATAAAAATTGATATACAGTATAAAATTTTACTTAAAACTTAGTACAATTGTATGAGTTCATTTGATTTTGAGTGTATATTAATAGTTTGTAATAATTTTTTAATTTTAAACTACTTATTCAATCATTCTAAGAATTCCACATTTTTTATTGATGTTTCATCTACTTGTACACATGATAAATAATACTAATATGGTTTTCCTATGATTTCACCTCATTCCAAGGTTGTTTTCTATGGATCTAACCATTAAACACAAGCTTTGGTTTTTTATGACACTAAAATTGTGTTTTTAGTCATCCTGGAAAAATGAGCCCTTGGAATAATGTTTCATCAACTCCATAATTTTTAAATGCATTTTATAGTTTTTTTCTATGATTTCACAACATTTTAAGATCATTCTATTTGTTTTGACTCCTTGACACTTGTTTTTAAAGGGTATTAATACATTAACAATAGATTATTTGGTCATTCTAGGTAGACCGCAGTTATGATTATAATGTTACCTTCTTAGACGCATAAAAAATAATAATAATATGGTTTTACTATTATTTCACACAATTATTAGGTAATTTTTTGTGAATATAACTATCATACACATGTCTTGGAATTTTAAAATAATAAAAAATTATTTCAATTAATATCGAGATAACTGAACTGAAAATTGATATTCCTTCTACTTGGCCAATTCACAATTCATTATATGGTTTTTGTAAAATGGTTTTATGGCATTCAGAAGTTGTTCAATTGGTTTGTCCCTAGGGAGCATGTTTTTAAAGGGTATTAATCCATTAAAAATGGAAGATTCGATTGTTCTTAGAATACCGCATGTTTTATTAACAAGTTATTTACTCATAAATATCAAAAATAATAGTAATATGGTTTTCCTATGATTTCTCACCATTATGAGGATTTTTCTCTGGATCTAGCCATAAAACGTATGTCATGACATTTTAAAACAACAAAAATATAATTCATGCCATCCTGGGAAAATGGCACCTTAGATACAAATTTATTCTTCTCAACCATTTCAAAATTCACCATACAATAGTTTTCATCTAACTTCATGGAATTTTGAGGCCATTTGGTTGCTTTTGACCCCCCGATTCATGTTTTTAAGGGGAGATAAACCTTTAAAACCACATATTCAGTCATTCTGGGTAGACCACACATCTGATTGATATTTCATTTTCTTCCAAATTTTTCAAATAATAATAATATGGTTTTTTATGATTTTACATAATTCTGAGACCGTTTTATATAAATCATACTATTAAATGCACGTTTGGGTGTTTTAAAACAATAAAAGTGCATTTTTAGTATCCTCAAAAAAACAACATCTTGGATTTATGTCCTACCTACTCCACCATTTTAAAAAATACTATTTGGTTTTTCTATCTAATATCATTGTATTTAGATGACTTTTTTTAGTTTTGACCCTTAGAAGCATGTTTTTAAAGAGAGTCAAACCTTTAGAAACCACTAATTTAGTCATTCTGGGAATACTGCACATCTGATTGACATGTCCTCTACTCAAACAAGAAAAAAATAAAATTTTCCAATGACTTAACATCATTTTTAGGTTTTATTATATGGATATAACTATTAAACACATGTTTTGGCTTTTTAAAACAAAAAAATGTACTTCATATCATCTTGGGAAAACGATGCCTTAGACTGTCATTTTGTATGCTCAAATATTTCTAAATTCAGTATACATTTGTTTCTGTTTGATTTCATTGAATTAAAAGGTTATTCAGTTGGTTATGATCCTTGGATCCAAGTTTTTAATGGGCATCAAACCTTTAAAAATGGATTAATTGAACATTTCAAATAGATCACAAATCCAATTGATGTACCTTCTACTCGTACATATTAAAAATAATAATAAGATTATTATCCTATTATTTAATATATTTATGAGGTTTTTTATATATATATAATTTTTAATCACATGTTTTGGTGTTTTAAAATGTTAAAAATATTTTTCGGGCCATCCTGGGAAAATGGAACCTTATATTGATGTTATTGCTACTCGACCATTTCACTATTCACTTTATGGTTGTTTTCATCTAATTTCATGAAATATTTAGGCCTTTCAGTAAGTTTTGACCCCATGAAAAATGTTTTTAAAGGGGATTCAAAACATTAAAAACGATTTATTTAGGCACTCTGGGTTGATCGCATGTTGTATTGATGTTTCGTATACTCATATATGACATAAATAATAATAAGACTTTTTTATATAATTTTAGATCATTCTAAGACCATTTTATATGGATATAACTATTAAATGCATGTTTTGATGTTTTGAAATAATAAAAATATATTTTAGGTAATATTCGAAGAATGGCACATCAATTTTTTTGTCTACTTGACAATTTAAAAATTCACTAAAAAAAATTTCATCTTATTTCATAGCATTTGAAGTTTGTGTGGTTGGTTATGACCCCTAATGAACATTTCTAAAAGGTTTCAAACATTTAAAAATCGCATATTCTATCATCCAAGGTAGACCACACATCTGAATGACATGTTTTCTAATTATACATGTCAAAATTAATAATAGTGTGGTTTTCCTATGATTTTAGTTCATTATAAAGATTTTTTTATGGATTTGACTAATGAACACATGTTTTGGAGTATTAAAACAACAAAAATTCATTTCAATTTATTCTATGAAAAAGAAAACCCATATTGATGTTTTTTCTACTCAACCATTTCAAAATTCAATATGTGGTTATTTATATCTTATTTCATAGCATTTAGAGTATTTGGGATAGTATTGACCCATGAGGAATGTTTTTATAGGGAATCAAACCTTAAAAACCCACATATTTAGTCGTTTCGAGAATAATAAACATCAGATTGATGTTTTTTCAACTCATACACATCATAAATAATAATTATATGTTTCTCATGTGATTCCATTTTATTCTAAACTCGTTTTCAATGTATCTAATAGTTAAATGCACGTTTTGTAATTTTAAAACAAAAAATGCATTTCAGGTATTCCCGAAAAAATGTCACCTAATATTGACTTTCTTTCAACTTGACCATTTCACAAATAATTATACAAATTTTTTCCTCTTATTTCATGGAATTAGGAGGCCATTAGATTGGTTTTAATCCCGAAGAGCACATTTTTTAAGGGTATCAATAATTTAAAACCATCATATTGAGTTGTTTTGGGTAGAACATGTGTCTTATTGATTTGATTTTGTCTCACACAAGTCACGAATAATAATAATATTGTTGTCTTATGATTTTACATCATTCTGATATCGTTTGTTTTATATATGACCTTTAATTTCTTATTTTGGAATTTTAAAATAATAAAAATTTCTTTTAGGCCATCCCAATAAATGAAAGCACATATTTACATTCTTTCTATATGATCATTTTACAATTCTATTTATAGTTTTTTTTCTATTTCAATTGTATTCAGAGGATGATTGGTTGGTTTTGACCCCCTATTGCACATTTTTTAAGGGTTTAGAAACTATAGAAATCACATATTTGATCTTTTTGGTAAGAACACGTCTCTAATTGAAGTAATGTCTACTCATACTTGTAAAAAAAATATGGTTTTCATATGATTTCACATCATTATGAGGTTTTTTGTTATGTATTTCACCATTAAATTAATGTTTTGGTGTTTTAAAACAACAAAAATGTGTTTTGGGTCATCATAAGAAAATGGATCCTTGGATTGATGTTACCTCTACTTAACCATTTCAAAATTCATTTTATGGTTTTTTTATTCTAATTTAACAGTATTCAGAGATCATTTGGTTGGTTTTGACCCACAAGCGCACATTTTTAAAAGGAATCAAACCATTAAAAATTGAATATTCTGTCATTCTAAGAATATTTCAAGTTAAGTTGAAAAAAAAATCATCTAGAACACATCACAATTAATAATAAGATGGTTTTACAATTATTTCATGTCATTGTGATATTTTTTCTATAGATCTAACCATTTAATGAACATTTTGGCATTTTAAAACAACAAAAATGTGCCTGAGGTTATCCTAGGAAAATGACACCTTAGATTTATTTTCTATCTACTAAAACATTTTACAATTCAATGTATGGTCTTTTTTCTAATTTCATAGAATCGATAGCATGGTCGGTTGGTTTTGACCCCTAAATGCATGTTTTCAAAGAGAATCAAACCCTTAAAATTCATTTATTATTTTATTCTTAGTATAACACATCACTGATTGACATTTATTCTAATTTTATGCATTAAAGATAGTAAATAGATGAATTTCCTATAATTTCACATCATTATGAGGTCATTTTCTATGGATCTAATTGTTAAATGCATGTTTTGTTGTTTTAAAAATTCAAGAATGAATTTCATCTCATCATATGGACATGGAACCTCATCTTAACATTATGTTTACTCAATCATTTCACAATTCTCTATATGGTTGTTTTTTATCATATCATGGCATTAGGAAGTGGTTCAGTTGGTTTTGACCCCCAGACACTTGTTTTTAATGGGAATTAAACCTTTAAAAACTATATATACATTCATTAAAAGAATAAATAATGTCTTACGGATGTTACATACACTCATAAACATCAAAAATAAAAAAAATATAATTTTTCTACGATTTTACATCATTATGAGGTCAAATATGACCATTAAAAATACTTTTTTGGTGTTTTAGAACAACAAAAAATTGCTTCAGATCATACTGGGAAAATGGAACCTCGGATTTATTGTCCATATACTCGACCATTTAACAATTAATTTTACGTTTTTTTATATTCTTATTTCACATAATTGAGAGGTCGTTCGATTGTTTTGGATAACTAGACACCTATTTTTGTTGACATCAAACCTTTAAAACCTTCTTATTTAGCCATTTTGGGAGGACTATGCATCTAATTGATGTTTCATCTACTCACATGAATCAAAAACAATAATAAGATGTATATTCTGTGGTATCACATCATTATGAGGTTGTTTTCTATGGTTTCTATTATTACCCATGTGTTTTGGTGTTTTATAAAAAAATTGTTTTTCTGGTCATCCTAAGAAAATAGACCCTCAGATTGTTGTTCTATATACATAAACATTTCATAATTCACTGTATGGTTTTTTCAAATTATTTTATAAAATTTGGAGTTCTTCAGGTAGTTTCGACCTCTGGATGCACATTTTTAAAGGGCACTAAACCATTAAATATCTCATATTTGGTCTTTACGAATAAACCACATGACTGATTGAAATTTCGTCTACTCATACATGTCCCAAATAATAATAAGATGGTTATCCTATAATTTCAACTCATTATGATGTTTTTTTTCTATTTCTTTATCATTACACGCATGATATAGTGTTTTGTGACACTAAAAGTGTGTTTCTGGTCATCCCAAGAAAACGAAACCTCTAATTGATGTTCTGTCTACTCAACCATTTCAAAAAACACTATAAATTTATTTTAGTATGAATTAATGGTAATTTAGGATCATATATTCTGTTTTTACAGAGATATTATTATGTCGGGTGTGTTTTTTATTTCTTGTAATAATTTTATAATCCCAAAAACATTTAAATTGTTTATCTAAAATGAAATTTTAAATATTAAAATGGTTGCATAAATTACATAATTCATGAGGTTTATCCCCATTAAAATAACTAATGAACTCAATTTGATGTCTACTAGCTATATCTGGAGCCTTAAACATATATAAATATTGTGTATCTTAAGCATATTAACAAAATTCTATATGTGTACTTTTTGTTTACTTTTTTCCATGTGTCACCACTTGTGTGCCAAAAATAAGGTGTTGCATCATCACTTCATCTATATTTCCTAACATCTATGATAATCACTCATAATACTCTACATGTAATTGTTGAAACCACTCATCCATAACAAATTATGTAGTCTGTATGGAAGAATCTACCTCAATTAGTGTGCACATCCTTGCATATCTACTTTCACCCATCACCTATACTCTGACAACTGAACATCATGGGACACCAGTTCCATAAGTCAAAGACTAACTGTGTAGCACCCCAAGACTTCACCATATTTACCTTTAGATATCTTTTCAATACACACAACACCTGATTCAAACAAAAAATTATTTAGTCACATTATTCATAGTAAATTAAATTATATAACTTTTAGGGAGTTTATTTATATATTATATATCCAAAAAATAATTGTATACTCATCTAATATTAATATAATAAGAAAAAACCCAATATAACACATAAAATCCTATATTTTTATAAAGGTAATTTTACAGCCTTTTAATGGTGACCCTATTTTAAATATTCATTTTGACACAATTATAAATTTAATTTGATAAAATAAACATAACTTTTGAATTAAAAATTTCCAAATTAGATTAAGCTGATTTTTTGGGTTCTTTTTGAGAAACATCAAATTTTAGTGAATAGTGAAAATTACCGCAATTTAGTTAAAAATAGAATTTTTGTTTAAATAATTATTATTGATTAATTATATTTTAGAGGTGTAATAGAGTCATATTATATCAATTATAAATCAATTTATAAAGTTAATTTCATTAGAATTAATTTTATTTTCAAATTTAATATAAAAACTTTGCAAACTTCAGAACGTTTTCCTACTATAAAAACTCTTTATTTCACCCTCTCTGTGGGATTAGTGTTAATCTCAATTTTCCCACTTCTATGATTTAAATTTTAAAAATCATACATACACCATTTCTACAAATATATTATTTTTTCCAACAAGTTCAACTTAATTTTTTGACAAAAATGATTAGTAAAAGTGATTAAAATTAATCGCAAGAGTTAAAGAAAAATTAACTTAATTATGGACTAAACCTTCAAATTAAGGGCCCAAATGACCTAGAAACTTCTAAAACACCCATTGGATGACCATATTTCTCCCATAAATCATCCATTATTTAGTTTTTTTGTTTTTTAAGACTTTTTTTAGGTAATAACATGTTCACACCTAATTTATTTATAAGAATCCCAAGGGAGTCATTTTTCTTCCCTATAAAAGGGAACCACCTCTACCCATTCCTCAAACATATCCAAACAATTAAATTAGTACAAGATATGACCAAGTATCCTCCAAAAAAATTTATTGTCTCCATTAAATCTTCCCTTTTGGAAAAAAACCTCACAAATAAACCTTTTGGCACAAACCAAAAGGGGTTACCAGATTTAGAGGTAATGTATTCTCTCAAGCTCCTTTAATTTATTTTTCTTCATCACCCCCTACACTCTATTTATTCCCTTATTATGTTAAAATTCCATTATCCTACACATAATAAGTTGTTTTTAGGAAAATATTTCTACCTGAACCTATACACACATTCATCTAATGGAATTGAACATATTGTTTCTGTGTACAGTGAACTACTACCTCATGAAATGATGATTTCTCAATTTTCCCTTACCCCCTCTCCTGGGGGCCATTATTATGGAAAAAAATTATATATGATATATATTTTATTTATAAATTCTTTATTCTTCTGTAATTTTTATTTATAACGTACCTTTATGCTTTCTATGTTGTGTAAATATGATAATTTCATTTGAGGAAATGTGGACTACGACCCCCTCAAAGCGATATGACTCATTCATGCCATACATGGAAGATATAAAGCATTGTGTTAATAAACATATGTAACATATATATAACATATATATTATACTATAATTATAATATACTTATGTATCATTTGGTTTTAATTATTTTAATGCAATAAAGAAACAAAAGTAGTGTTCATGCGTATATACGGCATACCGTCTCCAAGAATGGTGCACTTCATTTCTAATATCCAAATATTATGGACTATTATAAATATTTATTTACTAAATATATAAATAATTTATTCATGTTTTAAAATTTTGAGATGATGATACCATGATATATTTAATAATAACAACAAATAAAAAGTAAAAATATACTTGAGAAAACTAAGAAATTAACACATGAAATAGTTTAAATAATAAAAGAGTGTTAAAAAATGGGTAATAAAACATTATAAGAAGTTAATATATGATATAATAAACATTATTATGGTTCAATTATTTGTTATTAACATATTTTAATCCATTTTATATGAGGTTAAATACCACACAACAATATGAAGGTTAATGTAAGTATTTTCATCGCACTTTTAAATCTGTGAGGTTAAAGTCATATTCACTACTTACATATTTTGTGTGCCGTAAAAACTGCCCAAATTTGATAAATTATATCATGAATCCACTTTTTATCATGATATTATAAGATTCATTTCATTTCATACATTTCTGGTGATTATGATTTAAATATTTCAAAGTGGAATAAGACACTTTGGAATGTTCAAAGATTATTATCCTCAAATGTTCTTAATCTTACTACCTTTTGTGATTGTTAATTTCGATTGAAAAAATAAATTTATTATAATAAATTTTCATTGAAAGTTTACTTGAATATTCACATTCTCATTCAATGGATATTATTATTTCCAAAACCATATGCCATTTTTCATATAGTGTTTACTTTAACAGTTATTTGATAAATCTATATTTCTCATACAATACATGTATTTGAAAAAGAATATTATTTATTTTGGTTATTCAATATGTGAAATACTTTAGAAATTCAGTGACGGGTGGATCCCAAATATTATATATCTCCTCGATTCATTTGTATGTTCTCATGATATGATTTAGTTGACCAAATTAAATGAATGATGGATCCGTATTTTTAAACTATCTGGAGGATAGATCTTGAAAGTAATAGGTCTTCAGGCGCCTTAGACATGAAGTCCATTAGGAAATAATTACCCACATATTATATTTAGTTATTATTAATCCCTGATATTTTTTATCAACATATCTATGGATATATTTCATTTTTTGTTCATTGATTAAATGACATGTGTTTCAACTTCTTAACTTTCGATATTGATTTTTCCTTTTCTAGTCATTTGAATGGCATGAGTTGTCAGTCATTTACCTTGAAATGTTAATTATTATCACTAATTAATTATTTCTTTCATTTTACATACCCTTGTTGAGAATTTTATCTCACCATTATTATCTTTATTTCCCTAGGTTATGAGGAATAAATATTTAAATAAGCGTTCAGGAATGCAGTTTGTTTCATTTTATTATTTATCATGTTTGTATTTCCTATTCCCAAATATATTAAGGGTAACATGTATGTAATATTTCATTCAAATAATTCTAATCTAAATGGTCCTTTGGTATTTTCTTCCTAGTAATAATTCCAATGTAATGTAATAATGCACCGGCACGAGGCTTCTTGGGTCGAGGCATTACAGTTTATATTATAGGGAGGTCTAGCAACAACCTTAGAAACTAGATTTAGAAAACATAGATTAGGGATTTCAACCCTAATATAGGCATTGAAGATAAGTATACAATAACATCCTATAATTTTGGTGAGGTAGGGGTTATGTGGTTTTTCCCAGAAATACATCCTTGTATGGATACTACAAGTGGGTGTGGTTCTAGAACAGATGTACCTACGAGTACCAACTCCGAAAAGGTGTTTTCAGCCTGACTTGGGATAAAATGCTACACAACAATGGGACATACTACACACAAAGTTTAACACTTAGTATAATTCACATTCTCTTTACCTATCATTATGAAGGATTTTAGACTAAATATTCATCCAATGTAACCAAAGATTATGATTCCATGATTTATTGTGTATAAATTTATATTATGTGTTATACCATGTTTAGAGTTATAGAGAGTTCATAATTTTATGAGTTATCTAGTATATTTCCATTTCTGTAAATGGATCCTGGAAGAGAAAATGTTGTCAAAACTCTTAGACAATGTAGATATTTCTCTCCTGAGGAAACCAATATAGCTTTTATTGGAACAGATCAAATCATGGAAATATTAGGGAAACATAATCAAGTTATGACAAATAAACTTTCAAGAATGGAAAAACCTATTTTAGAAAGGGTATATCATATATTGGATCATTTTATGTGTTAGAATCCCCAATAGTTTAGTGGTACTACTAATCCAATTGTAGCTGTGAAATGTATTAATTCTCTAGAGAAGATATTTACAGCTTTGGAATGTAGTGTAAAGGAAAAGGTTTCGATTTTATTCTATTTGATTTATGGTGATGTGGATTAGTGGTGGTTTTTAATGTGGAATACATGGTAAGAATAAGAAATTGAACTCATGTAATGGATCACTTTTAAGGATACATTCTTTGATAAATACTTCCCTATCGATCAAAAAAAATAAGATGAAGAGGAAGTTCCTTAGATTAAAGAAAAAGTAAGAAGAGAGTGTTATGGATTATGAATATACATTAATAACATTATCTAGGTATTTAATGGTCTATATATGCAACACCTAGTGAAAGATTTCCCACTTTTTAAAGGTCTCAAGACACATATCTGAATGGAAATAGTTTCCTAGAATTTTTCATCATATGAAGAGACAGTTTTATGTACCATAAAGATAGAGAAACAAATTTCTAGAATCAATATCTTCAAGAGAAAACAATAGAAGAATAGGTATTCTTAGAATCATGAAATTTGGAATAAATCTATGAATAATATGAAAAATCAATATTTTCCATCGTGTGAAAATTGTGGGAAGAAGCAACATGGGAAATATTTGAAGGGACATGGAGTTTGTAATTTGTTTGTAGATAAGGGTCACCTAGATCAGGAGTTCAAAGGGAAGAATGAAAACACTAATTTCCAATGTTTCAACTATAGGGAGGAGGGGCACTTTGAAAATTAATTCCTAAGCATCATGGGAATCTACCATAGAAGAGGCCGAGGGGAAATATCCAAGCTTATACAATCCCTATGGAAGATGTTAAAGTGCCAAATGATGTTATGGAAGGTACATTAATTCAACATTCCAATTTAGCCAATGAATTATTTGATTCTGGATCATCTCACTCTTTCATACCTACTAAGATTTCTAAGAAAATTACACTTCCCTATTGATTTAATAATAGAGTTATGGGTAAAACTCTTAAGGTAAGTATAATTGCAACAAACATGTGTCAATCTGTCCCAATTATGGCACATAAACATACCTTTTGTTCGATCTTGTTATCATACCTATGGATGATTTTGATATTATCCACAGTATATACTGGCTCTCAAGATATGACGCAAAAATTTATTGCAATAGGAAATAAATTACTACTTGAGAAGGCGATATTGAATCCATCATATTTAGAGAAGAATCTTCCTCACCTGATTCTTTTTTAGATCCATCCTCGGTAGCTCTACTAGATGAAATTCTCTGAGATTAAGAGAAAACATTGTCTAGTGATTAAGTAGGTAATATCCAAACTGATTATGTACCTATTTTATAGGAATAAGTGGATTTATTTCCTGAGGATTTACCTAGGCATCCCCAAGAATGTGAAGCTGAATTATCCATTTATTTAATCCCTAATGCAAGGCCAATATCACAGACTCCTTATAGAATTTCCACTATTGAATTGGTAGAGTTGAAGAAAAAACTAGAGGATTTGGGTAATAATGTATTTATTCTCCGTAGTGTTTCATATTGGGAAGCCCCTTTCCTCTTTGTTAAAATGAAATATGGATCCATGGGGTTGTGCATTGATTATAGGAAAATCAGTGTCATTACAATAAAGAAAAAGTATCATCTATCTTTCATATATAACTTGTTTGACCAACTTCACAGATCCCAATATCTTTCAAAGATTGATCTTTTTTCTAGGTATCAACAATTGTGAGTGAAGAAGGAGAACATTCCAAATACATCTTCTCAAACGATGTATGGAAATTATGAGTTTACAGTAATTCCATTTGGTTTGACTAATTCTCCCTCTATTTTTATGAATATAATGAATAGAGTATTCAAGAAATTATAAGATTTGGAGTCCTAGAACCAACTAGTTGTACTTTTGTTACATGAATATTTAATAGATTTAAATATTAATCATATTATTACATATTTTTTATTATTCTTCATGACTATAATATAATAATGTCTTGGAGTATTTGTCGCATTGACAAGGTTATAGTAGTTCCCCGCTATGATGAGAACCTTTAAAAGCTATGAAAATATTCTTAAATATAGTTATGTGGTTTGATGAAATACTATAATGGGACATATAGTATACATACCGTCATGTGTGAGTACTCATAAGAAGATCAGACTTATTCTCATTAAGTTTGCACTTGGTAATCTCTAAGATGGAAGATTATGATAACAAACCCCCCAGTGGGAATGAAGCATGGTTTAGTTTCATTGGATATTCCTATCTGCGAGCATGTGTAATGATCCTTAGACTTTAATATTATCATTAATACATGTCATTACATGCGTACTTTGATTTACTGACAAAAACTATCACGCAGACAGTTGGTGTTAAGTAGGGTATGTTGGGTGTGTTATGAGTGGCATGTTATTAATGGATAAGTTGATGAAGGATTTTTCCCTTCCATTTATGGAAGTTGATATCCTAGCTCTTTGATCAAAATAAAACCGTCACACGAAATTCCATGGACATCGTGTAATGATGTGTTTATTTAAGGTAGTCAAAGAACGACGTATCAAGCATAAAGGTTGATGAAACTATCATGAAACCATCTTGATTAGATATTGAGACTAAGTTATTATATTAAATAGTGAGTTTTTGTATGTGGATGTCATTATTTGTGACTCTAAATTCATTCTCTTAAGTGTCTTGACCCATTTCAAGATTGTACTCTTGGACATTAGGCAAGCCCTACTAATGTAAATGATAAAGAATCTTATAGGGTCACACACTAATCATTTCTGGTGGTCTCAGTTAAATTCTATTGGAATTTAATTAAAAAATATAATTCTCAAGAAAGTGGAATAATATTATTCAAGTTAAAATGATTTCATAAATTAAATTAATATTTATTCACCAGATTGTGGGTAAAATATATTTATTTATTTTATTAAACATTTAATAAATATTTATTTACTAGTTTGTAAATAAAATATTTATTTAAGAGAATAAATTATTTACTTATAAATTCAGGTGTTCAATAAATGGAAGTGTATTTTGAGTGGATCAAGGCCGGTCTAGGAGTAAAATAATTATTTATAAGACATTAAATAATAATTTAACTAGTTTTCACAAACTGAAATAATAATAACGCTACTATTATTTTGTGATGTGGAATTTTATTTATAATTCCATTTTTTGAAATTTGTTTCACCATAAATAATGACATGGTATTATTACTAAAATCATGGGTTTTCTCTATGTTTATTAATGTATTTAATTGTTGTTAAGTAATTAAAAATTTTAACTGAAGCCCCATGTTGATAAATAGACAGGTACGTCTATTGTTCCAAATATCGAACTGCATGCCTGATGAATTGAAAATTGGTGAGATAATCAAATTCTCTCTCAAATCCTCTTCCCTCCCCTCTCAATAATTAGTGACTTTCTTCATGGCTTAAGAACAAATGATCAAGAATGGCTGGCACAAGACACTCGCTTCGCCGCGCTAGCACCCAGAGAACAAGTGGTGTCGATCGGAGGCCATCGAAGCATGTGTGGATCACCACTAGAGGTATTATAGTTTGGATCCTCACAAGTGTAATGAGATAATATATAAGGGTAATTCTGGATTATCAACATCATCAATGAATAAAATACCAAAGATCCATATATTCTTTTCTTTATGAAATTAATTAAATTAACTATAAACATGATGTGAAATATCCTCTCTAAAGGTTTCGGTATTATTCTTTATTTATCTAAATCTTTGATTATATTCCTTGGAGATTGGATATCATCATCATATTTATCTTGGAATAATCATTGATCATGGTAAAAATTAAAGTTCGGTTCTGGACCAACTGCACTTCCGTTATGCTAGGAACCTACATGAATATCTTGACAATTTTGTTATTGTATTCACTGATGATATTATTTTTTATTCTAAAACCAATGAGGATCATGAGGTTCACTTTCGGATCATCCTTAAGACTCTTATAAGGGAAGAGTTATATGGTAAATTTAGTAAATGTTATTTCAAGATTCAAGAAGTCTCTTTTCTTGGTCATATTGTCTCCAAAGATGAAATATTGGTTGATCCTACAAATATAATGGAAGTCATAGAATGGAAAATGCTAAAAAAATAAAACCTAGGTACGTAGTTTCATTGGTTTGATAGGTTATTATTAGTGATTAATTCAGAATTTTTTCTTGAATAGCTAATCTCTTAACCAAGATATCACATAAAGGTGTTATGTCTGTATGGATAAAGGAATGTGTAGAATACTTTGATGACCTAAAGAGAATATTGGTCAATGCTCCCGTTTTGACGTTACCATCTAGTAGTGATGGTTTTTTCATATATAGTAATGCATCAAAAAAGGGACTTGGTTGTGTCTTAATTAAAGATGAAAAAGTTATTGCATATGCATCAAGTTAATTGAAGACTCATAAATAAAATTATCCAACCCATTATATGGAGTTAGCAGCTGTAATATTTTCTTTGAAAATATTGATACATTACCTCTATGGAGAAAATGTGAGATATAAAAGGTTCGTAAAATCATGAAATACATCTTCATATAGAGAGGGCTCAACATGAGACCAATTCAATGGATCGAACTACTAAAGGATTATAATTTCTCAATACACTATCACACAGGGAAAGCGAATAAGGTGGAAGATTCATTGAGTAATAAAGATCATTGTGTTTAAACCCAAATGAGTATTGAGAAGGATCCTATGTTTATGGATCTAGTGAAGATGGATTTGGGAATTTCTATGGAAGGGGATACATAAATCATTTTCAAATGATTACAAAACCATATTTAATATAAAGGATAAAGAATTCTCAATCTGATGATAAGGAATTTTAGAAGAAAATTGAAGGTGTGGAGGATGGAAAATTATGAGACTTTGTTTGTAAAGATGGTGTTCTAAAATTTGGAAAGAGGATATGTGTCCCATATTTAGCTGTGCTAAAAATGGAATTATTGGATGATGCTCATAGATCAAATTTCTTTATACACCATGGGAGAACAAAGATGTACATGGACTTGAGGGATCACTTTTGGTGGGATAACATGAATCATGAAATTGAAGATTACGTGTCCCAATGTTTGGTTTTTTCAACAATTAAAAGTTGTAAGGAAACATTCTAAGGGAGTTGTATAACCTATCTCTATCCCTGTGTGGAAATGGGATGAAATTACTATAGACATTTTCATAGGAATTCCAAAGACTCCTAGAAATAATGACTCAATATGGTTTATTATTGATCACCTAAAAAAATATGTACATTTCCTTGAAATAATATAAGATATTTCTCTTGAGTGACTCGAAAGGCTCTACATTAATGAAGTTGTAAGACATCATAGAGTACCTATATCAATGGTATCTGATCAAGACCCATGGTTTACATAAAAGTTATGGAGGAGTCTTTAAAAGGATCTTGACACTGAGCTTCATTTGGGCACAGCCCCCCATCTATAAAATAATGGTAAATCTAAAAGAAAAATTCAAATAATGGAATACATATTGAGAAACTTTTCACTAGATTTTAAGGGTATATGGGATCAATACATTCCTTTGGTGGAGGTTTCCTATAATAATAGTTTCCATTCAATTATTAATATGAAACTGTATAATGCATTATATGGAAAGAGCTGTCATAATCCAACTTGTTGGGATGAATTTGGCGAAAAGAAACTCATAGGGCCAGAACTTGTTGAAGAAATGATGAAGAAGGTGAAGGCTATTTAGGATCATATAAAAATGTATCCAAGTCGGAAAAAAACATTATGCTGAAATCGAAGGAAGGATGTGAAATTCCAGGTGGGAGATCATATTTTCTTGAAGGTATATCCATGGAAGGGTGTTATCAGATTTTCTAAGAAAGGAAAACTAAGTCCTAGGTACATCAGACCCTTTTAAATCCTTAAAAGTGTCGGAAACAATGCTTATCGTTTAGCTTTTCCACTAAATCTCACAACGGTTCATGATGTGTTCCTTATATCCCTACTAAGTAAGTAAATGTAGGACCCAAAACATGTTCTCAAATATGATGAAATTGAATTTGAACATGACCTTTCATATTTCGAAGTACCATCTAGATTCTTGATAACAAAAAGAATGTATTCAGGAATCATACAACTCGTCAAGTAAAGGTACTATGGAGAAATCACAAAATAGAAAAACAAACATGGGAACCAGACGATTGTATGAAGGAAAACTACCCAAATATTTTTTAATGTAATAACCCTAAAATTTCATGGATGAAATTTTTGAAAGAGTTAAGAATATATAACCCCAATACTTTACCATATTTACCTTTAGATATCTTTGCAATACACACAACACCCAATTTAAAAAAAATATTTAGTCTCATTATTTATATTTATGTAAATAATATCACTATTAGAGAGTTTATTTATATATTATATATCCAAACCAATAATTTTACACTCATCTAATAGGCATAGGATAAGAACAAACCCAATATTACACATAAAATACTATTTTTTTATAAAGGCAATTTTACCGCATTTTAATGGAGACCCTATTTTAAATATTAATTTTGAGACACATATGAATTTAACATGATAAAATAAACATAATTTTTTAATTCAAAATGTCCAAATTATCTTAGGGTGAATTTTTTGGATCTTTTTGTGTAACTTAATTTTTTGGTGAATAGTGAAAATTACTGCAATTTAGTTAAAAATAGCATTTTCGTTTAAATAATTATAAATGATAAATTATATTTTAGATTTGATTTATAGTCACATTAGATAAATTATAAATAAATTTATATATTTACTTTAATTATAATTAATTTTATTTTCAAATTGAATATAAAAACGTAACAAACTTTTTAACATTTTCCTACTAAAAAACCAGTTATTTCGCCATGTCTACTGGATTAGCGTTAATATTAATTTTCCCACTTCTATGATTTGAATTTTTAAAATCCTACATACACCATATTAATCAATATAATTCTTTTTCTGATAATATCAACTTAATCTTTCGACCAAAATGATTAGTAAAAGTAATTAAAATTAATCACAACAGTTAAGGCCATATTAAACTTAATTAGGGACTAAACCTTAATATTAATGGCCCAAATGAACTATAAACTTGTGAAAAACCCATTTTATATAAATATTTCTCCCATAAATCGTCCATTATTGTGTTTTTTTGGTTTTTTATTCCTTTTTTTAGGTAATAACATGTGCAAACGTAATTTGTTTCTAAGAACCCAAGTGAGTCATTTTCCTTCCCTGTAAAAGGAAACCACCTCTACCCATTCCTCAAACATCTACAAATGCTTATGTTCATCCAATATTGGCCCAAGTAGCCTCCCAAAAATCCTTTTTTCACCCTTCAGGCCTCCCATTGGGTAGAAACCCTCCCAAGAAAACCTTTTGGAATAAACCAAAATGGGTTACCCGATTTAGAGGTAATGTCTCCTCTCAAGCTCCATTCCTTTATTTTCCTTCTCCACCAATTCCACTATCGTTATTCCATTATTGAGTATAAAAACATGTATCCTAAAAATAATAGGATTTTTTTTATTAAAAATGTTCGACCTAGACATGCTCACACCTCCATCTTATGGAAGCGAACATATTGTTTTAGTGTATGGAGAACTACTGCCACACGAAGCAATGACTATTCAATTTTCCCATACCACCACTCCCGGTGGCCATTATATTGGAAAATATATTTATATCTGATATATATTTTATTTATAAATTATTTATTATTCTTTAATTTTTATTTAAAACATACCTTTATGCTTTCCAAGTTATGTAAATATGATAATTTCATTTGAGGAAGTGTGGACTACCGCCCCCTCAAAGCGATATGGATCATTCTTTACATACATGAAACATGTGATAATAAAAATATATAACATATATATAACATATATATTATATTTTAATAATAATATAAACATTTATCATTTTTTTATTATTTTAATTCAATAAAGAAACAAAAATAGTGTTCATGTGTACGTACGGCCTACCGTCTCCATGAATGGTGAAATTCATTTTTAATCTCCAAATATTATGGAACATTATAAATACTTATGTACTGAATATATATGATAATTTATTCATGGTTTAAATTCTTGAGATGATGAAATCATCATATATTTAATATTAACAACAAATAAAATGTCAAAATATACTTGAGAAAACTAGGAAATTAACACCCGAAATAATTAAAATAATAAAAGAGTGTTAACAAATGAGTAATAAAACATTGTAAGAAGTTAATATATGATATAATAAACATTATTATGGTCATGATATTGTTTAGTAACATATTTTAAACCACTATACATGAGGTTAAATACCCAACAAAATGATTAAGGTCAACATAAGGATTTTCATCTCACTTTTAAACCTGTGAGATTAATTTCATATTCACAACTTAATTATTTTGTGTGTCGTAACTAATTCCTATTTTGATAAATTAAATAATTAATACACTTGTTATAATGATATTATAAGATTAATTTAATTTCATAAATTTTTGGTGATTATGATTTAAATGTTTCAAATTTGTATGGGATAATTTGAATGTTAAAATATTGTTCTCCTCAAATGTTCGTAATCTAACTTCTTTTTGTGATTGTTAATTTACCTTGAAACAATAAATTTATTGTAATAATTTTTCATTTTAAATTTACTTTAATATCCACATTCTCATTCAATTGATATTATTATATCCAAAACTATATTCTATTTTTCATACAATGTTTACTTTGAAAGTTATTTGATAAATCTATATTTCTCATCCAATACATGTATATGAAAATTAATATTATTTATTTTTGTTATTCAATATGTGGAATGATTTGAACATGCAGTGATGGGTAGAGCCCAGTCTTTATATAACTCATCGATGTATCGATAGGTTATCAAGAGATTATTTAGTTTTCCAAATTAAATGGAGGATGGATCTGTAGTTATAAATTGTCACGAGGATAGATCTTGACAGTAATAGGTCCTCATGTTCCTTAAACATAACGTTCATTATGAAATAATTTCCTTCATATTATATTCAATTATTATTCATACATGATATTTTGCATCAACATATCTATGGATACATTTTATTTTTAGTTCATTTATTAAATGGAATGTGTTTCAGTTCATTATATTTCTATATTGATTTGGCCTTATATTGTTATTTGAATGGAATGAGTTATCAGTAATTTACATTTACATGTAAATTTTTATCACTAATTCATTATTTCTTCCACTTTACATACCCATAAATATCATTTGAGCTCACCCTTATTATGTTTCTTTCCCCAGGTTATGAAGAATAAATATTTTAATAGGTGTTCAAGGATGTAGTTTGTCTCATTTTATTATGTATCATGTTTTTATTTCATATTCCTGAATGTATTAATGGAATAATGTATGTAATATGTATTTCCAAGAGTGCTAAAAAATGTTCCTTCATGATTTTATTCCTTTTAATAATTTCAATGTAATCTAATAATGTTTTCTCACTGGGCTTCTAGGGTCGGGGCATTAAAAACCATGACGGTCACGCCCCATGACACGCTAAAATATCTCATCTATGAGAACAATAATATGATGTTGATCCTCTAGAATCTCTACCAACTATAAATAAAATTTATCCTGTTGAATATATATAATGAATTATTGAATAAATTTTAATAATTTATATTAAATAAAAAACATTTCTTACTAAATAATTTTTTTACTATAATTCTGGAAACACCAGGATCACCTAATCAATAAGTTTTCACACATATTGACATTTGATCAGTTTGCTCACCTCACTGGTATAACTATATAAATGTTTCCAAAAAATAAATATTTATATTCATGTTATTCTAAAAAAAATTAATATTTTAATAAATAGTGAATTCTAAACATACATCATGTCTAAGATGGAACATGTGTCGAGTGTTATGTCTGGAAGTTGTGCCCTATATCGCTCAATTAAGTGAAGGATGAGTGGAAAATTTCTACATTCAAGATATTCAGTTAATAAATATATGAAAAATTAGATTAATTTATAGATTAAAATCAATAAATTTTACTATCATCGTCTCTATTGACCAAAATAACATAAAATACTTCCACTACATAGGAAGAAAGTCAGGAAGGACTATCTATACACTGTTCGGCATACTATAAAATGGTGCACAGTGATCTCTCTTAACCCTTACATTGTAATCCCTTAATAACATTCACTATTTAGAGATTCATACTACACGAAACTTATCTGGGAAGGATATCTAATTATCCTTTTAAAAACATATTCAATTGTTATAAGAATAAAAAATAATAATTTAATGAAAAATTATATAGTGATTTAACCTAAACCTCCCTCCATAATCTGACAACCGTATCCTAGGGAATGATGTCCATTCATGAATCATCAAAGGGAAACTATATGGGTCTTGTATCATATACCCAAATTGAAAAATAAATACACTCAAATTCTCTCTAAAAGTATGAAAGGTGTCATCAAACAATATAATCAACTGGGCTCTATATTTCCATGATCTAACACCACTATTATGACCTATTCATCAGCTATAAGATGCATTATATCCTTCTAAACATAAATTCATAATTTTTTTATAAATAACTGACTTTTTAATTGAAATTGTAAATAGATAGTGGAATATACATACATAAAATTACAATAAATTAATTTTAAAAAATGGAAACATAAATAAAAAGCATCAGGTGAACCACTATAACTACATTGTGACATACTTATATTTATAAAAAAAACAAACTATTAAACCAAGAAATTTTTAAAAATATAAATTCATAATGAGTCCATGTACCTATTTTCAAGTAGTTTTAAGTAAAAAATGGTAAATCATAAGGGTGGGATGCCTCCAATTTTAGGATAACTAGAAAAAATGAATATCAAGATGAGATAAAATTGGATGGCATGGCTAAAGAACTAGAAAGGTATAATGAATTTAGGTATAAGTTTTACATTTTAAAATAATATCAAAAGGGAAAATAAGATAAAAAGGAATTAAAAAATTAAATTGAACAGTGTTTAAATGTAGATAAATTAGAGGGGGATTGTCTAAGATAGAAATTTATGGAACTTATAAAATGAATTCTCTTTTTAATGATAATAAAACCAATAGGAAATTAACAAAACAATGGTCTCATTTGGAAATCATAAGGGTGAATGAGGGAGAAAAAAGAAAAATACAAGGAAAAATAATTATTTTAATGTTTAATTATTAGTGATTAGCCAATATAGATACTTATTGGATTCTTGGAAGACATATAGAGAAACAAAAACATAGTATAATATGTATTTATAAGACCCTATTTCACTATGATAGTATATATATGGAGTATGTTGATAAATTAGGTTATAATATAGTGGGTATCAACAATACATTAGCTATTGTTGATACCCTATGGGTTTATGCTCACAATTTTATATTGAATACTACTATTTTACATATTGGAAAACGTTTTGTACTATGTTACATGAATTTAAGGGAAAAACTAAGGTTTTCACCTTGGTCTATGGTAAGAACATTTACCAAGAGGGGAGAATCATTTGGAGGGATATTCAAGAGACTAAAACTAGAATCATTGGCCCTTGAATATTATTAGGGTATTTCAATACTATAACATAATTGAATAAACAATTATGATCTTCTCACTTACCTATTTCTTGAAAATAATTCAATATATTCATGGATAATAATAATATCTTTTTTTTAAATATAATTGGGGTTAAATACACATGTTACAAATAGAATATAACTAGAATAGTGGAAAGTAAATTTGACAGAGCTCTTATTAATGAAAATGAAATGGACATATATGAATATATGAGTAGTATTACCTTTCTATGGTATAATTGAAATTATTATCATATGCTGGTTTCAATTTAGGATAGTAATCAAAGTAACCCTCTATAATTTATATTTAATAATTCATAGGCTAAATATCTGGAATGAAATAATATTTTTATGGATTTCAAGAAATATGTTCAGTGTGGAAATTATTCATAATTTTATTATATGAATTTCAAAAGGTTTAAATTTAATTTGAAAATCTATATTAAGAAATTATTTTTAAGTATGTAAGTGGAAATTAAAATCCACGGGACAAATTATTCTCAAGTGAAAGATAATAATAGTGGGAAATATTTTAAGGGGGTCTATTTTAGGATTAGATTTTAAAGATAAAGAATCTCACTTTAGTTCTATAGATGAAATATAAAACTAAAACATAATTTTTCAATTTTAGGTGTATGAAATAAGTAGATAGAAACACTATTTTTTTAACTCCCTATAAATATATTGAAAGATATATAAAATTAATTCTCGGATTCAAGTGTGAGAAATATAAATTATAAAAGAAAGGAATTTACAAATCATATTATTACCTATTATGTGAACCTTTTCTACAGTAAGGATTGGTTTTATATATATATATATATATATAATTCAAAAAATATGATCACAATCATTATTGATGAATAGGATAGAAATTTCCTTATAATAATTACATGATATTTAGAAATAAATGAAGCTAAAGTCAACCTCAATCCTAATAGTTCACTTAAAAATGATGGGTCTATCACCATTTTTTCAAGTTTTCATGGAAATTTTTCACTCGAATTTGGAAATGAAATTTGTAGTGTCTTCTAGAATAGATTTCTCCTATGTAGAAAAACATTCAATTTATGGATCTCATATCTAATGTTAAAAATTCAACTCTAAGCAACCTTTTTAGACATGTTTTTTTATTAGGTTCCCTAGACCCAACTCTGTTGTGTAATTTGATTACCAATACATGTATACAGTTTTATATATAGATATGTTTATTCTTACATTAATATTTTTTATACTTATTCATCCACTATTTATATATTAATGACCATAGATTTCATGTCATATCAAAAGGTTATAATAGTTCACAAATATAATGACAACCTTGAGATACCTTGAAAGTAATCATAAATATATGTCTGGTGGTCTAGATAAAACATTCCAATGAGAAATAGATTTTTTCTAACTATTGGGTGCTGGGATATCATAAACATTGAGAGTTGTTCTCATGAAATTTTACTTAGTGATTTTGAGTAGATTATATCATGAGGACTGGCTCTCTAATAGAAGCACCACATTTTTTCGATGTCACTAGTTCTACCAATATAAGAACATGTGCATTGTCCTATAGAATTGAGATAGTTATTTATGTATACCATTTGATCACAAACAGTGATGCATGGAAAAATCCATGGAATTGAATTAATGGCAAGGTATCTAGTGTTTGGTGCGTCATTGGTGGCATGGCCTTAGTTTAATGATCAAGATAGAATTTTTCAATTCTGATTTGAGGAAGAGATATCTCATGGGCCCAAGTTGACTAGGATGGTATTACCTATAATAAATTAATGGGTATCGTACAGGAAGCTATGTATGTGTAGTAATCTTGTGAAATATATAAAGCATCAAGAGTATCATGACTTAAGTGTGCGTCATGCGTTAAGAGGTATTGTGATACAAAGAGATTATATTATATAGAACATATTCATAGGAGGTAATAATATATAATACATTCATTATCTCATCTGGGGCTATCATGGTTTTCTACACTCTACTTTTGATCTATGGTTTTGACTCACTGCTATCAATATAAGGACCTCAAGGGTCACACACTAAGTGTATCCACAATTTTAACCAATTCTGATTAATATGAGTTTAGGATGAAGTGGGCCCCATGTGTGGGGTTTGATGGAAATCCAAGTCTGATTGATAGTAAGTAAAAATAATTCAATTATATTATTCTGTTTTAGAATAATGATGATTGAATTTATTTCTCAAGGTATTCATAAGTTTTTTTATCGCAGAAATGAATACGAGAAAATATTTTTTTTAAAATGAACATAACATGTTCAATATTCTTTATATTATTTGGGGATATTATATATATATATATATATTTGTTATTATTTTATCACGTATCATGTTGAAGTGATACAAGTGTGTGATAAAATATTTTTTCCATTTAACACATGTTTACTTATTCATAAGTGTGCAAAAAGGTCTAAAATGAAGGTTATTACTTTCCTATGACTAAAGCATAATTTTGGAAAGTATAAAATAAGTATAAAAAGACCATTTATCCTATTTAATAGTGTTCTCCATAATTTTGATCAATTTATAGTGATAATAACTCCTCTTCTCTTCTCTCTATATCTTAGACATATTTTCCAAAGGAAGAATAGGGTTGGATCGATTCCACATTCTCAGTCGAGTCCACATTAATTAAATAATTGAAGGTATATCATAAAGATCTTCAATTTCCTATTATTGAACCTAGGAATCATATATCAATAATCCTAGAGCTTTGGTTTATGTGTGTATAATCTATAGGATTCCAATCTTGGTGTCTTTAATCCAAGACACGTTGACGGTGAGTGAATTGTAGGTTCTGGGTGAAGTAGAAGCATGTGATGGGTCAACTTGGTTTATCACTATATTCGATGATCAATCCGAAATGTATATGACAATGAACACCATGATCCATATAATTTAATCTAATAAATAGACAATGGATAATTACACTGGAACCAGAGATAATATCATCACATGTTATTTATAATTAATTTAATTACATAAAGAATTACCTTTAAGGAATTATTTCTTCATTGATGAATTCCATGACAGATATGTAGTCCACTATCGTTACGTTGTAAAAACCAAGTGTATATTTTCTCAAGAGATGATCCACACATCTTATAATAATCTCTATATGTCTCTAAATGAATCTTCCGGTTCTAGCATAGAACATCCTTGTGCTTGCACTATCCACCTTTGATCACATCGAGATCCACTTCCAAAGTGTTCTCCTTGATCTGGTGGAGTGTTATTACTCTCTATTAATGGGATCATTCTTGGAGAAGGGAGCTCTCTATGCTTGATAGGATTATCCAAATCCATTGTGCACAACCAAGACAAATGAATTATCTATTTTGATAAAATAACATAATTTGGTATTTATATTGGTAGGGTTAAACTAAAATAATTACACAAGTTCCCTAATTATTTATTTAATCCTAGAAAAATCACATGTCAAATAAAAATAATAATAATATCTTTTCTCGACGTGATATTAACTTTAAAATTAAAATTAAATATTATTTAATTAAATAATATACAATTTTTATTATTTCTCACCAGACCATTAAACTTGGACCGCCATTCCTCCAAAATATTTATCTGGACTTAAATAATTTCTAATTATTTATTAAATAAATATCACTTCATTATTTTCTGATAAATAAATAAATATTATATTCACTAAATAGAAAATACATATTTATATGTGATCAATCATACACTAATAATTTTATGTGTGGGAATAATATTCATTCAACCTATTAAATAATAAATAATAATATATTATTAAAAAATGATTCTAGACACACTTAGTATGTGGCCCTCTAGGACTCTTTCTCAGTGGCATTAGGTGAAGCAGGTTAAAGTCCAAGGTTGGAATCTTGCAATATTCCCAGTCACTCGTAGAGAAATAAGTTAATGTCACAATGAAATGTAACCTTATAAGGATATTTACTGTATAATATAATCGATTTATCTTTATATCTCTAATCAAGAAGGTTGCATGCTAGTTCCATAAACCTATGTTCTCGATTCATCATTCATTGAATTTCAGAAAATTGAACTTTAATTTAGAATGAAAAGGCCATGGATTTTTTTAGGATATATTAATTCCATAAAAGTTCCTAGAATTTCAACTACCATTAATAAACAAAAGGTAAAAATCCTTTCTCTCACAATTCATTAGTGCAATATTACTCATAACGTACCCAAGATATCCTACCTCACTACGGACATCTATCTTCACGGTTTTTTGCAATATATCTAAGTGTGTCACTCATAATAATCATTAATAATAGAATTAAAGTCTAAGGTCCAATACACCTATCCATATATAGGAATATTCAATGATATGTATAAACATGGATTTTCTATTGGTGGGTCCCATTCTCATAATATCCTATTGGATATTTCTAAGGGAATACACCTTGATAAGGTTCCTCAAATTCCTATGAGTCTCCACACCTAATATCCTGTATCATTTTTGTCCCTCAACTGTTATCATTTGGATATAGGATATATACCCAATAATAGTGTCATAGAACTTCCAGGTTCTCATCACAGTAAGGAACTGCTATGACCTTTTAGTGAGACAACTATTCTTTGTACATTACTTTATATTATGTCACAAAAAAGAACAATAATGATGTGATAAGTAGTTTATTAATACACAAAAAAAATGAATACAATTTATCATAAGGTTCACATAAGTTGGTTATAGGGCCCCAACTCCAATAGACTCCCACTTGGACTAGATCCAACTAATAACAACCTGCAATCCTCTAGCTATCACATTATACTCATGTGTCTAATGGGATAGGCCTTTAGTCAATGGTTCCTCCATGTTCTCTTTTGTGGGTACTATTATTACTAAAAATTAACCTCTCTAATAGAAATCCCTCAAGTGGTGATACTTGTAAAGTATATTCTATGTATGTTGGTTTGACCATGGATCTTTTGCAAGATCCACCACTTCATTGTAATCATAATACAATGTGATGGGTTATTTACTTCAAGGTACCACATCAAGCTCTTGGAAAAAGTTATGAATCTAAATGTCTTTCTTTGCTATATCAGAAGATGTTATATACTCAGACTCCATTATAAAATCAGTAATAATTGGCTTCTTTGAACTCTTCCATCTCATATCTCCTATTTTGAGATAGAAAACATATCCTAATTGTGGCCTCAAGTCCTTTTTATCAGTCTGAAACCAAGCATCAGTATAACCCTTGATGAAAATCTCCTTATCTTATCTATACACTAGGAACATATCCTTAGTTCTTCTCAGATACGTAATTATAGACTTAACAATGGTCCAATGTTATTCCTCGGGATCTTCTTGATATCCTCCTACCATGGTCAACTAATAGAAAACATCAATTATAGTACATAACACGGAATAAATGATTGATCCTATCACTGAAGTGTATTGTATCTTACTCATTATCTCTTTCTCTTATTGTTTCTAAGGACACATTTTCTTAGAAATATGTGAACTATGTGGCACTAGAACAAATCCCTTCTTGGATTTTTCTACACTAAATATATTTAGTATCTAGTAAACATCTATACTTTGACTTAGTCAAAGAAGCCTATTTGATCAATCACAAATGATATTGACCCCTTTAATATAAGATACTTCACCTCATTCCTTCATGGAGAAACACTCATTTAGCAACTCCTTAATAGACTATATGAATGATATTTCATTTCTAATAAGTAATATGTCATCAACATATACTACTAGGATAATGAATTTATTTCTACTAAACCTCTTGTAAACACACAACTCAGAATCATTATTAATGAAACTAAAATATTTTATGGCTTCATCAAACCAAATGTTCCATGACCTGTTTTCTTAATTCAATCCATAAATGGATCTGTGTAACTTGAAAATATTTTGTCATTATCTAGAGTCACAAACCCTTCTGGTTTTGTCATATAGACATCTTTATAAAGGTTTCCATTAAGTAATTTAGTTTTTAAATCAATATTCCAAATATCATAGTCAGGGTAAGATTTTATAGAATGTAAAATTCTAATGGATTTAAACATGAAAATTGGGGAAAAGGTTTTATCATAGTCCCTGTATTGATTCCTCTTAAACTCATTATCCAATTTCCTTTCTTTATAGGTATTTACTTTACCTTCCATATCCAATTTTCTCTTGAATGCCCATTTTCATCCAACATGATTTACATTAATCGGTGCATCTACCAAAACCCAAAGTTGCATCTGATACATGGAATCCATTTCAGAATTCATGGATTTTTTCCATCTTGTAGATTTGGATCTTTCTACTACATCCTTGTATTATTTAGGTTCATCATTTTCAACTAATAATGAGTCCCCATCCTTAATGACTAGAAAACCATGTCCTTCTAGTTCTCTTACTTATCTTATGCTCATATTACATACTTTTGTTTCAAGAACTATTTCTTCCATAGGGACCTTTGGAATCTATTCATGTTCCAACTCTTTTGTATCTTGAGCATTATCTTCATCGAATTTGATCTTTCTCCCACTATCCTCTTTGATGATGCGCTCCCTCCCAATAAATATGACTTGTTTGGTGATAGCCACTTACCTTTTTGAGGGGTTGTATGGGTAGTATCCCCTTGTTTCCATTGATTACCCTATAAAGATACACTTTGTGCCCCATGGTACTTCCTTGTTGTGCGAGAAGGCCTCAATAAATTCCTCTCAACCCCATACATGTGTATTCACAAAAAATGGGTTTATTTCCACTCCATATCTCAATGGGAATTCCATTTTCCATTTTAGTTGGGTCTTAGTTTAATGTGTATGATACTATTTGTAATGAATATCCCCAAAAGGATAATGGAATATCTGAATGAGTCACCATTGACCATACCATGTCTAAAAAGGTATGGTTCCTCCTTTCACTAACACCATTCCACTATGGTGTATAAGTTGAAGTGGGTTGAGATAGAATCCCAATATCCCATTAAAATTCAATGAACTCTTGGTTAAGATATTCACCACCTAGATCGGATCAAAGCATCCTTATCTTCTTACCATGTAAATTCTCTACTTCATTCTTGAGTTCCTTGAATTTTTCAAAAGGACTCATCCTTATACCTCATCAAGTAGATATAGCTATATCTACTCGAGTCATCATTAGAAGTTATGAAGTAAGAATATCCACCTATAGATTTTACTAGAAATAGTCCACACATATCATTGTGTTCCAATCCAAGAAGCTTTGTGGCCCTTTCACCCTATCCACCAAATGGTGGTTTGGTTATTTTTTTCTTGTAAACAATCATGACATCGTTCAAGTGGTTTTCGCTCAGAATAGTATAAATAGACATCTTGACATAAATTTTCCAAATGATTCTCTTTTATAGGACTAATACAGTGATGCCAAATCTAGGTATTGTATGATTCATGTGAACATGAATCATTATCAATGGACAAAACTTCTTTTATAAAATTTAATACATAAATACCATTATTTAAATTCTCGATACCATAACATATTTTTTCCTTATAAAAGAAACAACTTTTATTTGAAAATCTAAAAATAAACCCTTCAATATCTAGGAATGATATAGAAGTAATATTTTTTGTAAAATTAGGTTCATAATAAAAATCTTTCCAACCCAAAATCATTCTTGTTGGTAATGAATGTTGGTAGTCACTAATGGCCAGAGTAGCCATCCTCAAACCATTAGTAGCTCTCAAATACACTTCTCCTATAGAAATATTTCAGAATCTACTTCCTTCCTACATTTGGATATATATGTGTGTGCGTGTGTGTGAGAGAGAGAGAGAGATCCTCACAAGTTGTATCTAATACCCAATGTGTAGATATTGAAATATTACACTCGATAATGAACACACCTTTAGCTTATCCTTTCTTATGGGTGAAATTCCTCTTACATTGGCCTAACTTGCCACATGAAAAACATACTACCTCTTTTCCTTTCCAAGTATCTAGATCTACTTCTTCTAGGAAGGATAGTGGTTAGGAGCATTAGACTGTTTATAATTCTTAGGCCCCTTTTACTTTTTCTTACTTCTATTATTCTCCATAAGTACTATGAGTTTGTCATGCCCCACATCCTTATTCACTTAGAGAATTAAAATAAGATGTTCTGAAAGAATCATTTCATTATTTCTCATATTGTAATTAAAAATACAACTAAAGAAGTTATTGTGTATTGATGAAAGTATAATATCTTTACACAAATCATCCGGGTATTTAATCCCAAAGATTTCTAGGTGTTCAATGTAGCCAACAAAATTGACTACATGAGACCCATATTGTATAGACTCTCCAAGATTATTTGTAAACTAGGAATTGGAGATCTCATGCCTTTATTGTCTCACCTTCTCTTGATAGAGATCTTGATGATGAGACATCACATTATACACATCCATGTCCCCATGTTTCTTCAAAATCTCATTGGACATGGATAATAGCATTAAGCATTGAACATCTATTACATCATTCAGATGTTTCTCATATAATGATATCTCTTCATCACATGCCTCATTACCAATAAAACTGTAAAAGGTTCTTCCAACACATATAATTTACTTTTTTGGTGAAGGATGACATGTAGGAAACTTTTCCACTCATGGAAATTTTTTCCAGTGAGAAAGTTCTCCTTCTTATATATGGATTACAATGATATATTTGATGTCATTTTAATGTTGTCTCTACAAAATAAGATAATAATAATTTTAGTACTTTATCTGATAAAATTTAGATAGATAAATAAATATTATATTTAAAATTATCCCATTATTTTATCGAAACCCAATAAACCTCACCATTGGATATGGAATGTCATGTTTCTTGGATATTCAAGTCGAAAGGATCAATATTCCTCATCCCATTACCCCTCCTTAGGTTAGTCAAGAAACTTGAATGGTTTTAGGTAGGCATTCCAAATACCAACTGCATTAAATCATAGTTCCTTGATATGCTGAGTGGACTCCCCAATCCTAAAATCCTTTATTGGATTTCCATAACCTTTTCCTCTAACTTACACAAATTCCTGATTTGGAAATCAAACCTTGATGTGAACTGTGTGATGTCAGCACAAAAATTCAAGTTAAAATTCTCCAATAATGGAAATCACCCCAACATGGGTTGGTCAAGAACATTGAACTATGGTACGATTTTAACCGAAGTAATGGAAGGCTGCAATAAATTAATATATTTTATTTATGGATTTTATCCTTTTATGAGTAAATTTCCAATTATTATATTTATCACATGTATTTTTAATATTAAGTGGTTTTGATTAAGTGATTAACCAGGTATTAGATAATATTTACGAATAATATAGCTTATTTTAGTTCTATCTTTCATTCTTGTTAATTTCCTTAATTTATGTGATTGTAACAAAACATGAATAATGAAATAACCATGCAACTAAAGAAATAAAATAATAAAGTGTATGATTAGGATCATATACTAATGGTTAGTTTATCTATCGATTGATAAAAAACATTGACCTAAGGAAAAACACATTGAACCAATTAAGGTTCATGTTTATATATTTCCACATGTCCACCTATGTATCTCCTTTTATTGGATTCACATCGGCTCCAAACTTGATCCTCCTCCACTATCTTGGGAGTTCCATCCATTACATAAGCCTTTTACTCACCCAAAGGTGAGGGGGAAAAGGGTTTACATAAAAGAAACCAGGGGAACGTAGTCCCTACATAATTAGTGGAGAGAAGGAAAATAGGCCAAAAATTTAATTTGATAATAAATTAAATGAAACCAATCATATTCAAAGGTACATTCTTTCTATTGACCATCCACATGCTTGCAAAAAATTATTCATTTAATAAAACTATCATTGAATTATCAATCCATATTATTTAAGATAAATCATGCTGAAATAAATTAATTAATATATTTAATTAATCAATTATTTTTCCATAATTATCATATGAATTTATTTGATATTTTCATCCATTATAATTTTAAACAAATTAAATAAATTTATTTTAAATTAACTCTATACATAAATGTACCTTGGAGTAAACACTGTGAATACTTGTATGATTCTTCCCAACATGTATTATACATGTATACTATTTTACTCTTGTGAAATATGGCATACATCACTTATCATGCACTTTCACAACATTTACTTCACATATTATTTCATGAATTGCATGATTTTTCAGTCACGTGTAATGCTTAAATGAACATAGAGTAACAAATTCTAATACGACTCATACATAATATGAAGATCTAGGCATTATGTAGATATTAATTAAATATTTAAATATTTATGTATATTAAAACCTGTCACATGATCTGTCCTATCTTTATGAACACATGAAAGTACATGTCTCAAGGTTTACATAGTAAAATAAATAAATTCGGAATCTACTTAACATTGTTTAAGCACACGGTGTGTGAATCTGAGATGCATGTTGTTTACATATCTCACCATTTATCCGTGGTATATTACTTGGGACTTATCATGTGAATCATACCATAGAAACTAGAGTACATAGTGTGTATAATGGGATACATGCCATGTGATCTCCAAATTACACAGTCACTAGTCAGGTAGGCCATTTATTGAAATACACATCCCATATTTGATTCAAAGGGACTAAATGTTGTGTCATGGGATACACTGTGTGTACTACAGATGACTATGCTCCAATCATTCCTAGTAAACATGTGGTGTAATAATTAACTATACCCTATGTCATCAATCCACATTGTTTGAGTAATTTACAAATTAACACCTAGGGAATTTACCATGAGTACACAGCGTGTAACTCCACTTACACAGCATGTACTCTTGTGTTGTCCGGCCAAAAACCTTGGAAACTTCGGATGAGTTCCTATATTTTATTTTAATAATAAAATTAATTGATTCAATTATATCTATGATAAACAAAATAGGAATAAGCATATATCACAATTCGGATTAAAAAAAGATTAAACATGAATTGAAAACTAAATTATAAATGCATAAATCACCAAAAATATTTAAATAATTATAAATAATTATGTGATCACTCTGATTCCACTTGTAGGTTTCAGGATCATTGGAAGTGTGTGATGGGTGGTGCCCAACTTGGATTTTTTCCCTAATCGATGATAAATCTGTGATCTATACGATGATTAATTCCTTGATATACAGAATTGAATATAAGAAATAGATGATGTATAATTACTCCAGAACTGGAGAGAGGATAATCACGTTTTATTTTTAATTAATTTAATTAAATAAAGAATTAACTTTAAGGAATTCTTTCTTCGTTGATGAATCCAATGATAGATATGCAGTCCACCATAATTGCATTGTAGAATCCAAGTGTAGATTTTTTATAGTAGTGATCCACATGTGTTCCAAGAATCTACATATGATGCCGAAGGAATCTACAAGTTCAAGCATGGAATATCCTTATTCTTGTGTTTTCTACCTTTGATCGCTTCGAGAAACACTTCCAAAGCATTCTCCTTGATCTGGTGGAGTTGAATTTCTCTCCATTTATGGGAGAGTTCTTGGAGAAGGGATCTCTCTAGGCTTGAGAGGATTCTCCAAATCCATTGTTCACAACCAGGACAAATGATTTGGTTCTTTTGATAAAATACCATAATTTTGTATTTATATTTCTAGGGTTTTTTAAAATAATTTCATTAGTTCTCGTAATTAATTATTTAACCCTATAAAAACCCCATGTCAAATAATATTATTATTATTATTTCTTGATATACTCTTAACTTGAGAATTAAAATTAAATATGTTTTAGTTAAATAATATTCAATATTTATTATTTCTTACAATCCCTGTCACGACCTGGCCCAATGGGGCTCGAGCCACAACTCCCCAAACCCACCTCCAATGGGCCAGGGGCTGGCGTCTAGCACCGAGTATGCTATCACACACATGGGAGGCATTAGCCTAAGGTAAATATACACACACACCCACATACACCTCCATGCAACAATGCATATATGTATATATAAAAGATGAAAAGGAAAAGCATGAAAACATATATCCCAAACCAAAGTACAACAAAAGTAAAAAAGGGAAAAATAGGGCCCACCAATGGAAAACTACAAAAGTGTCCAAACTCCTTAGAAGGGGGAAAAACGCCGCCAAAAGAACTCGCCGGTAAGCTCCTCGGCACAGCTCCGGTAAACTCCCAGTTAGTCTTTCTCACTAAGCTCCGCCTGCTCCGAGTCCTCCTGGAACTCCGTCGAAAGGCCTGTGGTTTTCACAAGACACAAACATGTGCGGGAAAAGCCCGTGCAGTGGTAGCTATAAAAATACTCAGTAGGCACCACAAAAACCCAAAAATAAAAGGGAGAAACTGTAAGGCAACAGTCAGCTCATCCTGGTCAGAGGGAACCCAAATGAGAGAGGAACTAGATCTCAAGACCATCCTTACCTAAACATGACTAGTCAGCTCAAATCAGGTGTATACCCATACATACACCCTGAAAAATCCAGATATACTCAGCTCATGCACCAAGCCACATGAGGTACTGACCACATCACCAACAACGATTCGCAACAAGGAGAACACACTCCATGATCACTATTATCCCAGATGACACTCGTCCAAGAGATACACTCCATCAGATCCCACACAAACATCCCAGATGCTCACCCCAGAGACCACACTCGACAGATAACATCACTGAGGAAACCTTGCTGAAACAACATAAACACCAAACTCACCAGATAGGGGATCACTCCTATGGTCCGCTAGGGGATACCAGAACCCACATCGGTATACGAAGATCTCACTGATAGGGGATCACTCCCAGGGTCCGCTGGGGGATACCGCAGCCCGATTTGGCATATGACAGAAACATGTCACTCAGATAGAGGATCGTCACTCGTGTCACGACGGTCACAACGATACCAAAACCTTATCTTGTACATCTCTCACTGTAGGGGATTGAATTGCCGATATAGCAACGCTACTGAAACCACACGCTGAGTAGGGGATCGTACAACCAACGATACTGCAACCCTACTATAAACCACATGCTTAGTAGGGGATCATATAACCAATGTTTATGCAACCCTACTATGCACGGCCCACTATGTAGGGTATTATATTCCTGATGATTCCAGAAACCCTATGGGGTTAACCTTATAGATAGGGGATCACTGACCATGTATAAGTGGTCACAACGATACTAAGAACCTGATATAGGGAAACGATGATAGAGGATCCCGCTCCGGGCCAACCGAAGGGATGCCACAACTCTAACATATCATACATCACATCGAGAGGACCACAAACCTATACTAAGGTTGTGATGTCGCGCGAACCCTCGTAGGAATGAACCAAGGGAATAACCTCAACCACTGCTAGTCCAAACATCGCTAACCCGAGCGACCCGCCACAATGCCACACCGCGCACGTTCAAGACCGATACCGAGTCCACCATTGTGATCCACGCGGAAAAACACGCATGATAGGCTGTTTACATGCTCGAAATGGAAAACTGGTTAAAAAGGAACTATTCACCATAGCTATCCTATGTGGGGCCCATAGTACAATCCCTAAACCCATCAAGTGGATCATACCATAGCTATCCCCTCGAAAAAACACACGGGATGGACTACTCGATCGTCCTAAACGGACACCCGCTAAAAATGTAGTATTCACTGAAACCAGCTTAGGTGGGTCCCATGCCTTGATCCATGAACACATCAAACGGATTTCACCATTGCGATCCTCTTAGAAAAACACACAGGATTGACTATTCATCTGCCAAAATTGGACTCCTGGTGAGAAAGTTGTGTTTCTCCGTAAACACCCAAATTGGGCCTCATGGGGCCCACACCCCAAACTCAGTCCCAACACCTGAAACCAATTAAGAAAACTCTGTCATACCATCAGGGTCTCAACTCCACTGACAGCACATCAATCATACGCTTCGGGTAGAAGATACAACGGCCCAAAGTTGAATAATAATAAAATATCATTATTTTATTTGACATTTCTAGCACTCGGGCCATAATCCCAAACTTCAAAACCCCTGAGCCTACACCAAGGGGTTTGCCTCATCGTCAGGGTCATGTCACCATAGACAGCATGCGATTCGGGTCTCCAGGGAGTAAGATACGGGGGTTTTAAAACCCCGGTGTACCAACAAAGGGCAGGACCGGCCTGAATCGGCCACTCCGACCGGCGGACCGCGCCGCTGCGGCGCGGCGCAGCATGCGCGCATGGCCGACCCCCTTCGCGGGTCACCGCAAATTGGAAGCCAGACCTCCGTAGGGGGCGGCGGTCCGATTTCATCCCCATGGACCGCCTCCGCGTGCCGCCGCCCGTGCCGGCGGACCTTTCGAGGGCACCCCTGCTGTCCAAACGCACATCCGAAGGCATCTACGCACCCCCTGGGACCGGATCTATGCATCTGTAGGCTCAAAACAAATAAAAACCAACCAAATCAAAATCTGATATTTTAAAACTCAAAATGCCTACCTGTCGGCCGATCGTTGAAGCTTTGGGTGCAGAACGACGCCTAGGACACACTAGAGCTCGATCCGCTGATGATCGGTGCTGAAAATGGTCGTTTGTGGCTCGATTCTGTGAAGAATGGATGTAGGGGAGGGAGGGGTGTGCCATGTGTAGATAGAATTTGGGGGGAGATGATTGATTTTCCATTATTTTTTTAATAAAAAAAACTTCAGTTCATCTCCCCACTAACACACCTCCGACCCGGCACCCAGAGCCGACTAAAACTATGTCACACCTAGGGTAAGCATGACATTATAAATGAAATGGAGGACTTGGATTTTCATTCCATGACTCCGTTTAGAAGTTATTTGATCCGAAACTCATAAAATAACTTTTCAATTTATTTATGGAAACTCCCCTGGTGGCTTTTCTCACAGCAGGCCCCCACCCGCTAAGTTTATACCCCACCTAGGGTTAACAGCATGCTACGGACGCAACGGTGCCCTCAGATTTCTGTTTTGAGCTACCTTTTTGGATATAACACACCCCCTCCATGTGCATAGTATAAAAATACTTAATATTTTTATAAAATTAATATCGGGCACACCGGGCCTCGAAATCGCATACCGTCTTCGCGCCCAGCTCTGGAATTATTCGTAGGAATATTCCAAAGTCTGGTAGGGCCAAAACTCGATTCTATACATCCTCCCCACCATAGAACATTTCATCCCTGAAAATCCATAAGTATGAGGGAAAGAAACTGAACTCCACACTGGAATTCCCACACCCGCGAGTCCACCAACAAACACCCCAGCCCGAACACATAAGTCAGAGGGACTCATCCTCCACACCTCAACACTATCCACTTTGGGAAGCACCGACTCGCCCGCACGGTGTTGATCGCATCACAAAAATGTGTCTCAGTGGGGGAAGGATCCCTCTTACTCAAGCATTCAAAGCACGTCGAACAACACCCACACAGGGTCTTACCAACGCCCTGAACAAAAATCAAGAAAGCAATGGAAAGGGAAGAGTACCATTAAATAGTGTCTATCAAAACTATTACATAAAGTAGAAAGGACACAAGGCGTACCTCTATCCATCCGTGGAGCCTCTGGGACAACAGCCTCTAGGGAATTTAGCTGTCCTCTCCCTCGTCCCCCAGCTCCCTGGGCTTGGCGTGGACCACCTGGGGTGGGGGTGGTGGAAACTTATACCACCTACCACCTCTTGCTGCTGCACCAGCTCTGTTGCCACGTCTGTTGCCCTGCGGACCTCCTTGCTCAAGACGCTGCCTCTGCCAAGGCGGTCTGTCGACCGGATACCTCTTAGCAGCATGATGGGTATATAGTCTCTAGCAATATGTCCATGACCGTCTCAAGAATAACACTACCTCTCCTGCGGCTGACCAAAACTGGCATGTGTGCCTTGTGAGCCCTGAGCCTCAGATCCCCCATCCTCGGGTTGCCTCCTGAAACGTCGGCCACGTCCAGCCCCTTGCGCCTACCGCCAGCTACCAGATGTCGATACGACTAAAGAAGTCTCAGCTCTCACATGCCCAGAACTGACCGGTGGGATTTTCTCGGCCAAAAATCTCTCCACCACGAACGGTCGCTCCATCACTCCAGTATAGGTGGGCAGGCACAAGGAAACCACACCTTCTCGGATGTCCCTACGTAGGCCCTTCTTGAAGGTCTGAACCCTAAATAACGGGTCTCAAACCATATCCAGGGAATAGTGCGACAGGTCTAAAAACCTCGTTGAGTACTCCAACACAGTCATGCCCTCCTGCCGAAGCTGCAGAAGCGCCTAAATCTGCACTGACCTCAGCGTAACCAGATAGAACTCTTCCCTGAAGAGCCGCTCAAACTCTGCCCACGTGAGTGTCTCCTCATCATGGGACTACGTCACCAAACTCCACCATCACCTGGCCTAACCATGCAGAAGGCTCGCTGCTAGGACCACCATCTAATCTGGGGGTGTCCTCACCAGGTGGAAAAATCGGGTGACTGCTTTGAGCCATTCATCAGCTGCCTGAGGGTCTGGATCACCCTAGAACCTCAGAGGTCGCTGCCTCTAGAACTCCTTCAGTGTAATCAACCTTCGCACAACCTCATCTTGCACTACCGTCACAACCAGCTACTCGACAGGTGGTGGATCAACTGGCGGACCACCTGGAGGTCCTGCCTCAGAACCTGTGCCATCATCCACAGCCTCTACACGGGGCATATCTTCACTACAATCCCGCTGCGAAACCCTCGTTGGCTGTCATCGTGGAGGAATCCTGAAATAAAATCAATACGCACCATAGTCTAAGAGTATATCTGGAGATCTAACTCAAGAAGAACAAGGGAAACCCAAAAACCTAGTCTTATATGATGCATGTACCATTCTTCCCCTACGACTAGTGTCCAAACATCCCAAGTCGAAAGGAAGGTTATCAGAGTCCTAGTGAATGGATACATCAGCTACCACACCAACACTAGAGTCCCTGGCCTGAAATGCAAACTCGAAACATCTCGACAGTACCGCTATGCAACCCAAACCAAAATCACATCTAGACCAGCTATGCTCTGAGATCCCAAAGGTGGAACCTCCTTTGATACCACTCTGTCATGACCCGACCCAATAGGGATCGATCCGTGACTCCCCAAGCCCACCTCCAATAGGCCATGGGCTGGCGTATAGCGCCAAGTAGGATATCACACACATGGGAGGCATTAGCCTAAGGTACCTATACACACGCAGCCACATACACCTCCATGAAACAGTGCAGATATGTATATATGAAATCTGAAAAATAAAAGCATGCATATATCTATAACAAACTAGAGTATAACAAAAGTACAAAAGGGAAAAATAGGGCCCACTAAATGAAAACTAAAAAAGCTTCCAACCTGTTCAGAAGGGGGAAGAACGCCGCCAAAAGCACCCGCCGGTAAGCTCCTCAGCCCAGCTCTGGTAAACACCCAGTCAGTCTCGCTCACTAAGCTCCACCTGCTATGGGTCCTCCTGGAACTTCGTCAAAAGGCATCTGTTATGCACAAGACACAAACATGTACGGGAAAAGCCCGTGCAGGGGTGAGTATAAGAATACTCAGTAGGCACCCCAAAAACCCCAAAATAAAAGGGAGAACCTTTAAAAAAATATTCATCTCATCTCAGCCATAGGGAACCCAAACGAGAGAGGAACTCCATCTCGAGACCATCCTCGGCTAAACATGACTAGTCATCTCAACTCAGGTGTATGCCCATACATACACCATGAACAATCCATATATACTCAACTCACGTACCAAGCCACAAGAGGTACCGACCTCATCACCAGAAATGATTCACAACCAGGAGAACACACACCATGATTACTGTCATCCCAGATGACACTCATCCGAGAGATACACTCCATCAGATCCCACACAAACATCTCAGACGCTCACCCGAGATACCACGCTCGACGAATAACATCACTGAGGAAAACTCGTGGAAGAAACATAAACACCAAACTCCTCAGAAAGGGGATCACTCCTAGGGTCCACTAGGGGATACCAGAACCCACATCGGCATATGAAGATCTCACATATAGGGGATCACTCCTAGGGTCCGCTGGGGTTACCGCAACCCGATCTGGCATACGACAGAAACACGTCACTCAGATAGATGATCATCACCCATGTCATGACGGTCACAAAGATACCAAAACCCAATCTGGTACATCTCGTGCTGTAGGGGATCGAACTGACGATACTGAAACCCTACAGAAACCACACACTGAGTAGGGGATCGTACAACCAATGATACCGTAACCCTAATATAAACCACATGCTGAGTAGGGTATCTTATAACCAATGTTGATGCAACCCTACTATGCACAGCCCACTACATAGGGGATCATATTTCTGATGATGCCACAAACCCTACAGGGTTAACTTGCTAGATAGGGGATCATTTCCCATGTATAAGCGGTCACAGCGATACCAAGAACCTGATCTAGGGAAACGATGCTAGAGGATCCTGATCCGGGCCCACCAGAGGGATGCCACAACTCTAACAGATCATACATCCCATTGAGAGGATCACAAACCTATGTTAAGGTTGTGATGTCGTGCGAAACCTCATAGGAAAGAACTAAGGGAGTACCCTCAACCACTGCTAGTCCAAATGTCGCTAACCCGATCGGTCCACCAAAACGCCACACAGCACACCTCCAAGGCCAATACTGAGGCCACCATCGTGATCCATGCAGAAAAACACACAGGATAGGCTCTTTACTCACCCGAAATGGAAAACTGGTGAAAAATGCACTATTCACCGTAGCTAGACCTTGTGGGGCCCACACTATGATCCCAAAACTCATCAAGAAGATCATACCATAGAGATCCCCTTGGAAAGACACACGGTATCAACTACTCGATCATCCCAAACGGACACCTGGTGAAAAAGGTACTATTCACCGAAGCCATCTCAGGTGGGGCCCATGCCTCGATCCCAAAACACAGCGAACGGATTGCACCATTGTGATCCTCTCGTAAAAACACATAGGATCTACTATTCATCAGACAAAATTGGACTCATGGTGAGAATGTTGTGTTTTTCCGTAAACACCCAAAGGCGGGCCTCATGGAGCCCACACCCCAAACTTGGTCCCAATACCCAAAACCCATCAATAAAAGTCCGCCGTACCATCAGGGGATCAATGACACTGACGGCACATCAATCGAATGCTCCGGGTAGAAGATACAATGGCCCGAAGTCGAATAATAAAAAATATTGTTACTTTATTCGACGTTTCTAGCACCCAGGCCATAATCCCGAACTTCAAAACCCCCAAACCCACACTGAGGGGTTCTCCTCATCGCTAGGGTCGCGTTTCCACAGACGGCATGCATTTCGGGTCTCCAGGGACCAAGATACGGGGGTTTTAAAACCCCCGTGTTCCAAGAGAGGGTCAGGCCGGCCTGAACCGGGCGGTTCGGTCGGCCGCTCCGGCCGGCGGACCGCGCTGTCGTGGCGCAGTGTGCGCATATCTGACCCCCTCCGTGGGTTGCCTCTAATTGGCTTACGGACCGCCGCAGGGGGCGGTGGTCCGATTTCATCCCTGCGGCCCGCCGCTGCCGGCCGTCGGCGGACGTTTTGAGGGCCTCCGGGGGCACCCTGGGGGTCCAAACGTGCATCTGAAGGCATCTACGCACCCCCTAGGACCGGATCTATTCATTTGCAAGCTCAAAACAGAGAAAAACCAACCAAATTGGGATCTGATATTTTAAAACTAAAAACTCCTACCTGTTGGGGGATCGTCGAAGCTTCGGGTGCAGAACAACGCCTACGACGCGCAGGAGCTCGATCCTCTGCCGATCGGCGCTGAAAATGGTCATTCACGACTTGATTCGGCAAAGAATGGAGGTAGGGTAGGGAGGGGTTCACCATGCGTAGAGAGGAGTTTGGGGGGAGATGATTTATTTTCTATTATATTTTTTAATTAAAAAACTCCATTTCATCTCCCCGCCAACACGCCTCCGACCCGACACCCAGCGCCGACTAAAACTATGTCATGCCAAGGGTAAACACAGCATTCTGAACGCAATAGCAGACTTAGATTTTTTTATCTGAGACTCCATTCTGAAGTTATTCGAGCCAACACTCATAAATAAACTTTTCAATTTATTTACGAAAATTCCCCTTGTGGCTTTTCTCACAGCAGGCCCGCCCGTAAAGTTTATACCCCACCTAGGGTAAATGACATGCTCCAGATGCAACAGTGCCCTCAGATTCCCATTCTGAGCTATTGTTTAAGAGATAACACACCCCCTCCATGTACATAGTATAAAAATAATTAATATTTTTATAAAATTAATTTCGGGCACACTGGGCCTCAGAATCGCACGCAGTCTTCGCGCCTTGCTCTAGAATTATTCGTTGGAGTACTAAAATGTCTGACATGGCCAAAACCCAAGTCGCTAAAATCCCATTAAACTTATTTCTCCAATCCTCCAAAATATTTATTAGGCTGTGAATAATTTCTATTTATTTATTAAATAAATTCCATTCCATTATTACCTAATAAATAATAAATATTATATTAACTAAATATAAAATAAATATTTATACAAGATCAAGAATAAATGAATAATTATTAAACCATGTATGGAAATAATATTTATTTAACCTGTTAAATAATAAATAGTAATATATTATTTAACTGAAATTTTGGATACACTTAGTGTGTGACCCTCTATGCCTCTTTCTCAATGGCATTAGGTGAATCACCCTAAAGTCAAAGGCTAATATCTAGAAATGTGCCAAGTCACCATAGAGAAATAGGTTAATATCACAAAGACATGTTACTTCATATGAACACTAATAGTGTAATATAATCCCTTTATCTTGATACCTCAAATCAAGCAGGTTTCATGCTAATACCATCAACCTATGTGGTCCATTTCTCTTTCGTTGACATTTTGGAAATTGAAATTGCATATAGAACACCATGCCCATGGAATTATTTATGCTATATCATTTCCATAGAAGGGACTAAGATATCAACTTTTATTAATAAATAGAATGGACTAATCCTTTGTTGCATTATTCATTAATGCAATATTACTCATGACACACCCAACATATCCTACCTCACCCTGGACATCTATCATTGTGGTTTTCATCAATACATGTAAGTGTGTGACTCATAATACTCATTAATAATACTCTTAAAGTATAAAGACTAATACACTGGTCCGTAGATAGGAACATCCAATGACACATATAAACATGGATTTTCTACTGGTGGGTCTCGTTCTCATAATATCCTACTAGATATTACCAAGGGAGTACATCATGAGAAGGTTCCCCAAATTCCTATGAGCCTCCACCCCTAATATCATGTATTGTTTGTGTCTGTAAAATGATATCATCTGGCTATAAAACCTAAATTCAAGAATAGTGTCATAGTACTTATGGGTTCTCATAATAGTATGGAATTTCTATGGCTGTTTAGTGTGACAACTACTCTTAGGACATCATCACAAACTATGTCATGTATAAAAACAATGATTATGTGATAATTAGTTTATTAATATACAAAACCATGAATAATATTTATCATAAAGAATAAAGAAGTTGGTCCTAGGGAACCAACTCCAACACTAATCAAATGGTCTACATTAAACGAACATGGTACTATTTTTGATTTCGTTCAATTTTATTTTTGTAAGTATAATTTAAATTTAACATAATATTTTATTAAATATAATAAGGGTTTTTTGGGATTCCATGTTTTTAATATGAATCTAAACTCAAAATTGTGATCTTTATTTTCTTCACACATCCACCAAACCCTGGATTCAATCAATTTTTATTAGAGTGAATGTGTAATTATTGAATTAAAAAACATTACAATTTAAATTATATTTGATATTATATTTAAAAAGTGTTTCAAAATGTTCTTAATTCAACTAAAGGTATATCGATATGACTTCTTATTTATAAGATATGTTAGATCAAAGATCATTGGGTTTTGTGTAAAAAGTTTGATGGAAATTAAATTTGTAATTATTATTTCACTTTAATGGATTACAGTGTAAATAATTTTTAGTTATAATACAATAAAAGTATATTTCATGTTAGCGTGATATAACATAATCCAATTTGGGTTCTTTTTTGGAAAAAAATATTCCTATGTAAGCTTAATTAATTTTCCAATAATCAAAAAAAATGAAAGAAAAAAAATGTTTTTGTTGGATGCTTATTTAATAAATGTACAAAGCTTCTCTTTGAGTATTTTTTTAAAAAAGTGAAAAATATTCCCTTAGAGTCTTGTTTTTTAAAAAAAATTAAAAAAATAAAATAAAAGGACTCATGCCTCATTTTTTATTTTTTATTATTATATATATATTATATGTCCTTTAAATAGATCCCACACTAATCTTGGGTCAGAATGGTACAGTCAGGTTCCAAACAACTTGACTCATCTCTATCCCTAAATAAATTTTTTGGGATCTTCTTTAAGTGAAAATAGACCTGAAAATTTATAAAAAAAATCAGAAATTAAAATTAATAGTTTGGAATTTAATAAAATTATTTTAGGTGTTATCATACATATAAATGATTAACTATAATTTTTTTAATGTAATTTAAATCATTAAACTTTCCCTCAAGTTGAATTTCAGAAAATTTAATTTGTATTATGAAATATAATTGCTTGTTTTCTAATCATCATCCAAAACCAACCCCTACATACATAGTTTATTATTTATTTAATTTAGCTATTTCATTTATGTTTTAAATTGTTATAATTATTTTATTTTTGAGGATCTATGAATCATCCCTCTATATTTAATTTTTACAAGGGACTACATGTCCACATTAATGTGATAAAATGTGTTTTCTTTCCCCGAGTTCCCCACACCTGCGCATGAGTATACATTGTAATGAGTAGAGGAGTTCATGGTGATGTGGTTAAAGTTATAAGCCAATGTAAACCAAACAATTGAACTAATACAGAGTTGTGGGTGCTGTAATTCAAGTCAGTTATTGACTTAAGAAACTCCTAGATTTTATTCATTAATCCATCAATCACTCAATGAATAAACCAACAGTTAATGGTACATGATATCTTCATTGCTTACTTAATTATTCCATGGTGTGCATGGTTTATTATTTTGTGAATTTGTATTTGTTATACCTGATCATATAGTATAGTATTAAATAGAAATGTATAGTTAAAATGAACATGTGTGGTGAATTTTTTTATTAAAATCATGACTACTTTTGAGTGTGATCACATATAATAAGTATGTTAAATAGAAAAGTATTTCATTATTTGAGATTAAATTACCAAATCCATAAAATAAAATATTAAGTCATGAAATTCATTCCATCACTTTCATTTTAAAAAACCAATTTTTTAGGCGCTCATCAACCCTAGATTAGGGTTCCTCTTCTACTAGGGAGTTCTCAAGAGACTGGTGGGTCTACTTAACTAATTTTGGTGGAAAATAGTATACATAGATAGCTTGTTGTCACTTTAGAGGTAAATAATTAAGAAATGAAAATTTATTTCTTTGTAGAAGATGGGACTCCACTCAACAAATGAAGGATCTATGATTTAATGTGGTTTTATGGTCGAAATACTACCATTGACTCTTGGAGTAGTGGTGATTCCATAGCTTCTTCTATAAAGATAGGTTTAAGGATGTTTTTCACTAGAAAACTCATGATACTGAGTATTTAGAATCTAGTATTTGAGGGCTACTAGGATTTGATAAAGTAATGGGAGAAATTTAATATTAATAATTTGAAATTTTATAATGGTAAACAAGATAATTTTATAATATTATATGTTTCTTTTTTAGATCAAATGGTAACTGCAACCATTTCAATTTCACTATGAATAATATTAGATAGAGAAAATATCTAGACCTGCCATAACTTCCAAGAGTGGTAAAGGCGCATGTGAATAGTACTACACTAATAGAGGGGGATTTATGTGATATAATCCCAAATTATTTCTTACACCCCTTAGGGTGAAATCAATGAATATAAAGAAAAGTACAAGAATAATATGGATGATGTACAAGATGTTTATTTCTTTATGTTATTATCTAAGTCCAGTGAGCTGCGGAAAATGTGTGAGGATAAAGATGCTTTCCAAATACAATATAACCTCAAAGAGTTATACTAGGAGAGATATAAACAAGAAAGATATGAGATATCATGTTCTATTTATAGATTCAAGCTATCATAAGTTAATTAAGAATGACCTCATGTACTCAAGATGATCTGGTACATTGAGAGATTGGATACCCTTGGGTTCAAAATGAACCAAGAACTAGAAACTAATCTCATTATTTTCTATTTACCAGATACATTCTTAACTTTAAATTTTAATTATAATATGAATGACCTGAATAAGTCACTCCCAAATTTTTTGGATTTATTTCTCCACGCTGGTAAGGATACGAAAAATTCAAACTCTTTGTTTTGTATGCTGAACAAGAGGAACAAAGGAAAGACTACAGTGTCAACGTATATGTCTAAGAAAAAGACATATATCAACTTACATACTAAGTAGACAAAAATATAGAGGTAGGGTAATGAGAATGAGGTAGTATACTTTTTATGTCGTAATAAAGGACACTGGATGAAGAATTACAGAGCTAGGAAGAAGAAGCATGTTGATTCTTCTACTTCAGGTATATTTTTCATTCAAGGAAATTTATCTATTTATAAAATTTGGTCATTGGATACTTAATGTGGTTCATAAATTTGTATCCAAATACAAGAACCAAGATGATTCAAGATTATTTCAAAAGGATAATTTGATCTATGAGTAGTAAATAGTGCGAGACTAGTAGCATTAACAGTGGGATGGTTTTTTACTAAATAATTAGTATTATGTACAATTTTTTACCAGAAAGATATTCTCAATATCACGTTTGAAAACTATGGGATTTTATTTTATTTTTATAATTAAATGTATTCTTATGTATAAGGATAATATATTTTATGGTATGGAACATCTTTAGAATAGGCTGTATATACTTGAACTAAAAAAATATTATTTTGGAAATCAATGAAAAATCCAATTAGGATGACTCATATCCTACCCACCCATTGAAATTTTGGATAGGTAAATGTAAATGAGAAGTGTTTAAGAAAATTATATGAAGCAAGGTATTTAGACTCTGTTGAGTTAAAACCATTGGATGTACAACACACTTGTTTATAAGGTAAAATGACCAAATCCCCTTTCAGTGATAAAGGAGAAAGGTAAAAATAACCATTAGGATTGGTTTATACTGATGTATGTTTTATATTTCCAATATTGGGAATGGATGGTTTTTTTATTCATTACTTTTTCTGAGGAATTTAGTTGATATGGGTATATCTACTTAATTAGGTAAAATTCATATACCATTAACATGTTTAAGGAATAATATAATGAAGTATAGAGTAAAATTGGTAAGAATATTAATAAAATCCACTCCGATCATGGTGGATAATATCTTAACCATGTTTTCATAGATCATATAAAGGAATGTGGGATAGTTTCCCAACTCACTCCTCCTAATACACCTCAGTTGAATGGTGTTAGTGAAAGGAAAAAATCAAACCCTACATGACATAGTCAGATCGATGATGAGTTATGAAACTCTATCATTATCCTTTTTGGAATATGCACTATAGGGTTCGGAATATACACTAAACTGGTTACCAACTAAAGTGGTAGATGGGATACCATACAAGTTGTGGTATGGAAGGAAATATATTCTTTCACATATAGATGTATTGGTATGTGAGAATTCTATCAAGACTATAACTAGTGAAAAATTAGAATCTCATAGCATGAAGTGCATATTTATAGGTTATACTAAAGAGACTAAAGTATATTGCCTATATAAACCTTAATATAGAAGTTTGTGGTATCTATACTTGCAACACTTATAGAATTGGAACACATTTCCAATGTAAATAGTAATAGTAAGATTGACTTTGATGAAGTTGATGCTCCATATTCACAAGAGTTGGTATGGGAAAAATATCCACAAGAGACAGTGGGAGAGAAATATGGTCCTAAGATAGAAGTATTGTGTAGGTCTACTAGAGAGGATATAGAACTATAGATATATTATTTTCTTATCACTATGTCAAGTGAAACATTACTTCTAGAGAATTATATACCTCTAACCAACAAGGAAGTGGTATATGGAAAGGATGATACTAAATGGAAAGAATATATACATTTTTAAATGGAGGTCATGTACCCAAAAAATAGGATTTTGGTAGACCCACTAGATGATGTAAAACCTATTGGGTGTAAATGGTTATTCGATAAAAATATGAACATGGTGGGTCAGGTAAGAAATTATAAGGCACAACTAGTAGTGAAGGGTTTCCAGAAACATCAAGTCATCTACTATGATGAAACCTTACAGCTAGTTTCAATGATTAAATCCATCAAAATATTACTTATAATATCTCCCTTACTTGAATGTGATATTTGGAAAATATATTTCAAAACTTATTTTCTCAATGGGAAGTTAGTTCAATTTTTCTATATGACACAGCCTGAAGGATTTATAATGTAAAAGAGTGCTAAAAAGTATGGAATCTATAGAGATCCATTTATGGATTTAAGAAGACATAATGATCATGGAATGTTCATTTTGATGAGTCCATAAGTGAATTTGGTTTCATTAAGAATGAAATATAGATACATTTATATAATAATGTTAGTGGTGGTGCCTTCATTTTCTTAATATTATATTTTTATGACATATTATTAATGGTAAATAAAGTGAAAGTATTATACCCAATGTTTAATTGGTTAAATAAATGCTTCTCCATGAATTAATTAGATGAATTAGTTTATAATATAGGGATCAAGATCAATTTATATAGATATTAGAAGTATCTTTTCCTAAGATAGAGTACATATATTGATAAGTTACATAAAGTTTGAAATATATAACAACCTAAGAGAGGATTCTTTCTAGTTCCACATGGAATTAATCTCTCCATGAAGATGTGACCACATACATAGGAGGATATTAATAGAATAAGTACAATTATGTACGCTTAAATAGAGATATATATCTTGTATGTCGTTCTATGTACTAGTTGTTATGTTTCCTTTTCTTTTAGGCTTTATTTTTGTATATAAATCTAATACATGTGATCTGCATTGGGTAACTATAAAAGCTATCATAAAGTACTGGAGAAGTATAAAATGATATGTTCCTATTGTATGGAGGGTATTAGGAGCTACTTGTGAGGGGATACACTAATGAAAGATTCTAGATAGATCATGATGGTCTAAAATCATGGTCAGACTATGTATTTTTCCTAAATGGTGGTATAGTGAGATGGAGGAGCTCTAAGTAGAATATGGTTGAAAATTCTATAGAAAAATCTAAGTATATATTGGATTCTAATGAAACTAAGGAAGTAGTTTGGATAATTGTATTTGTTTTCAAGCATGTATTTTTACCTAGAAGATAATTTCATGTTACATTATACTGTGATAATTTTGAGGAAGTGGTTCTTATGAAGGATCCTAGATCACACTAGAGGAAAAAGAAAATACTTTGGATGTTTCATCCCTTATGGGATTTTACTTAAAGAGGTGAAGTCGTGGTAAGAAGGGTAGCCATATAAGATAATGTGGAAGACCTGCTGAATAAATCTATATCTCAGCATAAGAATAATACTCATGTGATATCTAGTGGGTTGATAGTTGTTAGTAGTTAGATCTAGTGAAAGTGGGAGTGTTGAGAGTTGGTGACTGAGAACCAAATAATTTATTTACATTGATTAGTGTTACATTTATATAGTCTGATATATACATATGTTTATTTTTACTATAATATTATTGATACTTATACATCCACTGTTTACATGGTAATGTCCTTAAATTGCATGTTGTATCAAAATGTTATAGAAATTCCCAACTATAATGAGAACCTCCAGATACTCTGATAGTAATATTAAATATATTTCCCATGGTCAAGATATATCATACTGATATGAAATAGATGATGTCTGAATATTAGGTATTGAGACTTCTTCTCATAAATTTCACACCTGGTGATCTTGAGTAGATGAGAACATGAGGACTCACCCACTAATAGGAACACCACATGTTTTGGGTCTCATTGGTTGTTTCTATCTAAAATATGTTTATTGGTCTCTATACATGAGATCATTATTTATGGGTACCGTTTGATAATGTAAATTGATACAGGGAAAAAACCATTTCAAGGAAATAATGTCGAGGTATCTTTTGTTGGGTGTGTCATTGGTGGTATGGAGTTGGTCAAATGATCAAGATAGACTTATCTATTCTAAGTTGAGGAAGAGATATCTCATAGACCCAAGTTGAATAGGTCGGTGGTACAATCATTAAATACATTTCTATAGTAAAAGATGCTAATTATGTTCAGTATGGTTCAAAAAAATATAAAGTAACATAATGATGATGACACAAGTGTGCATCCTGCTTTATGAGGTGTCATGAGATAAATAGATTATACTACACAGAATGTCTTCATTTGAGGTATTCATAGCTATGAAATTATTCTTCTCTTTAGGGGACATGATGGGTTTCTATAATTTTCTCTTGTTCTATGTATTGGACTCAATACTATCGATATAAGGACCTAGAGGGTCACACACTAAGTGCATTCACAAGTTCCACCTATTTGGATAAATATAATTTTAGCATGAAGTGGGCCCCATGTGTGGGGGAACGTGAACATCCAAGTCTAATCGATCAAAAATAAAAATAATTCAATTAGATTATTCATTTTTTGAATAATTATGATTTAATTTATTACTCCTGGCATTCTAATATTGTTTGATAATAAATGTGAATATGAGAAAATTTAATGTTTTTAATGAACATAACATGTTCAGGGTTCACTAAATTATTTGGGGAGCATAAGTGAGAATTTATTAGTACATATTCTATCATGTAACACATTATAATGATACAAGTGAGTGATAAAATATTTTTTGGAATTTATGAAAGTTTTATTGATTAATAAGTGTGTGCAATGTTCTAAAATGATGGTTATTACTTTCTAAGGACCAAAGTGAAATTTTGGAAAGTATAAAATATGTATAAAAACACATTTTAGCCTCTTAAATTGTGATATCCATCATTTGGACGAATTTATAGAGATATTGAGAGAGATAAACTCTCCTCTCATATTATCTTGGGCTCTTATATATATTTTGAGGTAAGAACAAGTTTGAATTGATCCTTATTTCTTGATAGACTCTTCATTATCCATGTGATTGAAGGAAAATCATAAATATCTTTTATTTACCATGATAGCACCTAGGAATAATTTATTGGTGATCTAGGAGTTGTGGTTCACATGTCAAAGATCTAGAGGATGCCTAGATTGACAGCTTTGAGCCGTAACACACCGATGGTGGGTGAATAAAATCATCTACTTCAAATGAATATTGTACTACTTACACATTGGTTAGATTTTATTTTTTTTCCTACTTAAATTGAATAGAACATTATCCTTTAAGAAATCCAAGATATAGGTTTTGTGGATTCATTTTTATTAAAATAAATCTGAACCCAACATTTTAATCTATATGAATTTCACACTTTCGTTGTTCCCTAGGTTCCTCTATTTATCTTATAAACTCTCAATATAAAATCATTAAAAAATTAATTACAAAAAGAAATTATTTGGTTACCAAAGAATTGGTCTCTATAAACCAATATGTGTTATCAGAGGTAGGAGAATTTAGGACTACCACATCATTGCCTCAAAATAGGTGAACCTTCTTAAACAACAATATAAAAAAAATCCAGTTTAAGGGGGAGGAGTATTTCCAGTAGAGGGGTAGGGGTAGCTTCACATAATAGTAATCATGGGTAGGTAATTAGGGGGAACTAAAATCACCTCATGGGGGAGGGTATTTAGCCAAGGGGGTCACTATCTAGGGGGCTCGATGACGGGTGGCCTGCAGTGGAGCTCAATGGTGAGGGTGAGGGTTGGACCAAGGGGGGAGGATTGGGTGCGATAAGGAATCAATAGTGGGGGATGGGGTGGAAGGATTGGGAGTCTACTATGGGGGGATGGGTGATATGGGGATAATCTAAAGGAGGGTAATGGGTTGGATTGGGGGATCAATTGTTTGGAGGGGAGGGAGTGGTATAGGGGATTGACAACGGAGGGAGGATGGGTGAGATGGGGGATGACAGTGGGAAGTGTAGTATGATAGTGGGGGAGGGGGAATGCTCAATAAGGAAGGAGAGGGTAGGGAGGTAATCTCAATGGGGTAAGGAGGAAAATTTGTTCAAGGATGTGAAAAATATAGTGAACTCTATTTGGTGGTCATTAAATGGGTCAATAGCGACCACCATTTATCGGTCACCCGAATCCACCCTCCATTAAATCCCAAAATACTACTAGTGGGAGGACCTTATAGTGATGGAAATTTATATAAAGGATGATTTTGGTAAGGGTTTCCTATACTAGATGATAGTTTAATAATAATTATTTCATTTCTTATAGGAGTCTCACTGGGAAGACTTAGAGGTAGAGGTGATGTGTGATCTTGTGTCCTATATTAATTCTTCTGAGTGATGTTTTTAGGATAATCAGCATTGATTTTTGTTTTGAGTTTTTTTAATTATGTGTGAGGAGTTTCTTCTTTTATTTTAGAGCTTACACATGGTAGTTCATCCTAGTATATTATAGATACATCCTACTATGTGATTTCATCTCTAGTGGCTCAGTTTGAAGCAGTTAGTGGTAGAGTTCATATCTCAATGTTTGGTTGATCAGTAGGTGAAGGTATAGAACCACATCCCTGTTGGTCATTTGAATCTACTAGATGTTCTCATGTGGAATCAGTATGACATTTCGATGGATTTTTTCACCATTTTTTCTCTAAACCAAGGAGGATGTGTTGTTATTTGGTTGATTATCATTATTTTGATGAATTTGGATCATGTATTGGTGTTCAATGATCAAGTCTTAGTGATTTTTTGGTGAGAATGTGACTAGATGAGATATTGAATCCCTGTGGGGTACCATGGAACATCATCTCTTGTAAAAATCATCATTTTACCACATGATAAGGTAGGAATTAAACATTATTTTATCTCTCAACTCCACCTTATAAATTCCTGATATCCTTAGATATACATGTAGATAGAGTAGATCATTTAGATATTGGAGGAAATATTATTTTCATACATATTAGATTATAGAGGATTCATGGGTGAATCATTTGCCTTCGATTTAGTTTTTTTATAATAATAGTTATCACTCATCTATTAGCATGACCCCATTCGAGGAATTATATAGGAAGTATTTCAGATATCCATTATGTTGTACCAAGTTTGGGATTCGATATCCCTTAGACTAAATGTGGTGTAGATAATTTCAAGAAGGTATAGAATACTCTGTAGTGGATGAAGGTGGTTCAAGACCATTAGAAGCCTTATTTTGATAATAAGATGAAGATTCAGGAGCTCAAGGTTGGAGATCATGTGTTCTTGAGGGTTTTCCTTCATTGTTGGTCGTATAGATTTAATAATAGGGGTAAGATTTCTCCACTTTTAATTATTCATTTTGAGTTGTTATTGTTTTTCAGAAAAGTAAGGTATTTTTTGGAGATTCCATTGATTTCAAGAAAAACCATGATGTTTTCCATGGGTCAAAATTTCATCAATATTTCAACAATTACTCTCATGTGATTGATTAGGGATAGATAGATATAGTGAATTACACAATTTTCTTAGATAGGTCAGTTTGGATTTAGGATCATTGGGAGAAGGTGTTGTGTGTCTATTTCATTCATATAAATTATTTTATATAAAGGTATTGTGTCTTGGAGTAATTTACAAGGGAATTTTAGTCATAGATGCACACACAATACACTGATATATTTTTAGTCTTATTTTAATGTACTGATTGAGATTATTTTAATGTGTTATTCTATTTTCCATTTTTTTTCTTGTTTTGTTTATGTTCTGATGATGACATCATATTATCTTATTAGTATCTCTCTAAGAGTGTTTTCTTTGGTAATTTTTATTTTCATGGTGGATTTAGTTTTGATTATTTGGGAATAGAATCAGCTCATAGGTATATAATGTGATTTATTAAAACATCCTAACCTATTACTTTTTATCCATTGGGTATTTTAGATATTATCAAGAGGTTATAGGAAGGTATTTATAGCTATAGAAAATATTTTATCTATGACTTGTATGTCACAAAACGGTCTTGGGAGTCGTAATGTAAATGGATGGAAAGAGAAGAGGGTAGTTTTAGAGTTTGGTATGGAAAATAGTGAATGGTTGATTAACAATGTGGGGGTTTTTTGTGCTATGTTGGCGTGTAATAGATTTCGGTTCAAATATAAGGGAGTTATGGGCCATGGGTTTTTTAGGATAATTTAAGGTTGAGGTGTGGTGGGATTCATTCATGGTGTGAAGGTCTCAAAGCATAGTGTTTGGAAAAGTGAATAACTTGTGGATTAAAAAAGATTCTGATTCATAGAAAAAAATTTACATATTTCATTTTCAATTTTACAAACATTAAAGAGGGGTTAAGTTTTTATCATTTTATTTTTTTGGAGATTTGGGTTATTTTTTAATTATTGGTCATTATGGTGTGGTCACCCCTTTTATAGTGTGAGATCTGGAGTTCAGGTTTTAGGGTTCTTTATTTTTTAGTGTAGTTATGTCTTGTTTCACTCATCATGGTGTGACCCTTCATTGATTATATCAAATTAAGTTTTTCAATGTGATTTAAATGAGAATAGATAAGGGGATTGAAAAAATTATTTTTATGGATCATCTCAATTTAGCCCTGTTATGACATGACTATAACTTTCATGCCATTACACCTTAAATTTTAAGTGCTAATATAAATTTGAAATCCAAAGAAAATATATCCTTATAAAATCATTTTCTATGAATCTTAAATGACCAGGGTGTGTCTTTGGAGTTATTTTAGTTCCCATCAGTTTTACTTATCCCTTGGTTTCAAGAGATTGAACATTTTTTATCCAGGTTATTTTTTCTTATTTTCTTTTGATAATTTCTCTATGTTATTCATTATAGAACTATTTTAGTAGATTAACCTTGGTTTTATTTTCCTTGGTTCAAGGTTTTAATGGAGATCATTGTGATCTAAAATTTCAAGTATTTTCTTATATGATCTTGGTTTTGTAATCATCTTCATCACCTTGTTCTTGTGCAGTTGTTGTGAAGCTTAAATTGAGGTAGGGAATTTTAGACATCCCCATTTTAATTATTTAAAAATTGTGTAATAATAATTATTTTTTTCCATTTTGAAGATGGTATTAATTGAACTAATGAATATGATAGACAATAAAATGGAAACTAAAGGGAATTGGATTATTCACATCAGTTTTACATGATTCTTTGATATTTGTTGTGATTGATGGGTGTTTATTGTTTTTGTTAAGAATCATATTGTTTTTGTGATATTTTATGTTGATTTGATTTAGTTATTTCAATCAAATTTCATAAAAGTTAATCCATTTAATAATGGTGAATAATTGGATGTGTGAATTCTATAATTGTTTTGTTGTCACTCATGTAAAAGATTTTGAATAAATATGAAGTCATGTTATAAAAAGTGAATTATTGAAGTGATTTGTTTCTAGAATCAACTATTATGTGTTTTTTAATTCTTGTTGTCATTATTTTTATTATTGTTTTCATAGTAAAGGATTTTTAGGTGGTTTTTTAGATGTTAGGATGAATCATGTAGAGGTTTCTATGACAAGTTTCTATGGTTGAAATGGGAGGATGTTGTTAATTTGGAAATGGTGGATGTGATATAATGTCATAGTCATTATTGTGTATGGTGTATGGTGTGTGATTTTTATGGGTATATTGTCATGTTTTGTGATATAGGTTGTGAGTTGGTTGGTTATGTGTGTTCGGTATTGTGACATAGATTCCTCATAGCATGGAATGATATTGGTCATGCTGAACATGTTAACGTGTGTGGGATAAACTTAATTAAATTGCAGGGTGTTATGAAAATGTTCATAACTAAATTTTATGGGTATGTTTGGGATAAATGTGGGTGATGTATAATTAATGGTTTGATATTAAATATGGAATTTAATGGCATAATTAATGTAATATGGCTGGTAAATTATAAATCTTGAAACTTTTAAGTGATGAGAATAAAGAGAATCTATAGATATTGTTGTGGATATTTTATGTGGGAAGTAGGGATGGATTATATTATATAAATAAAAAGAATAAATATTGAATGGTGGATATTGTGTGTTTATTTTTATGAGTCTTAATGGTGTTGTAGAAAGTGTATGGTCTGTGATAGTTTTGGGGGATATTAGAATTTTTTGTGATGTAGTTTCTATGATGGTTGGTTATTTTTTGTGGGTATTGTGACATAGAAACTTGGGGGTATGGAATATTATTTTTCATGTTGAATATGATAATGGGTTTGGATAAAACTAAATAAGTATTAGTTTGTTAACCAAATGTTAATAATCGAAATGCATGGGTAATATATGGGATAAATGTGGGGGATTTATAATGAAGGGGTTGACATTAAATATGTAACTAAAATGTATAATAAATTAAATATGGATGGTAAATGGTAAATATGTAATATTTTAGGTGATATAAATATTGTGAATCTACGAATGTTTTTGTGTACCAATTTTGTGGGATGTGGGCTGGTTTTTATTATATAAATGGAAGAGTTTTATAGTGAATGGTGGGGATGATGCATTGATTATTATGGGTTTTAATGGTGTCGTTTTAGTGTGAAAAATCATGTTGGGTTGTGTGTATGGCTATATAATAAGTTATATATTACTTTTAATTTTATACAAAAACCATCCAAGTTATATCACCTTACCAATGCTTAATTTTTTTTGGATTTTGGGTGTTTTCCCAAACATCATTGTTAGAAAGGGAATGGATGGTTGACTTCTCCTTATTCCACAATCTCCCTTAAAACATAGTATTGGATATGAATTAATAAGTTTATGATTCATATGATATTATTTATATATGTTTTAGTATAATGATATTATGTTTTGATGATTTTATAAAGGATGTGGTACATGTTGTGGGTCATTCATTATAAGAGGAGAGCATACGGTTGATGTTCTTTTTGTTCATGATACTCTACTATGATGATGATATGATGTTTAATGATGATGTAGTTATATGATTAATTGTTAAAAGACATTTTTTGGTATGTTTTATGATGAGATATGATGTGGTATATAGTATATGGTGATTATGATGATGTGGTTATTATTTTTATTCAAAATTTTGATACATGGTTATATGGAAGGGATGAGAGTACTAAGATGTACGTCTTTGGGAAATGAGAGTGAAAAAATAGTGGGGAAGTGGTTGAGGGATGACTTCATGATATATTATTTTGTTACTATGTAATTATACATGGATGTGTTATTGGGTGAGTTGTCAATATTGATGTTGGGTGATAATTTACCTGGTTAAGTGTGAGTTGGTTCTCCTACTTAATCACTAGGGAATTAGTATACTTATTCCACATTTTCATGAGATTTATTGAGGAGTATTATATTCATTATACATGTATACTCACCCATATACATATATATATTTATATTTATATATATTAGGTTTATAAGAGAAATTTAGAGATCGTGAGGGACATTAACAACACGTAACATAAAGTTGTGGTTAGGGTTTCTAACATAGGGCCATCTTCATTCAGTATTTCATCTTAGAGTGTTTTTATTTGTATGGAATTTTATGCATTATGGAATATTGGATAATATTATATTATCATTTTTTTTCTTTATGTATATTATCCTTATATTTATGGGGTTAATCTCTCATATTTTTATATTTTATAACCTTAGTTATAGTCACCAACCCATATCCAAATAGTGATTGGCTTTAGGGTTCACTCTTATCTTCATTTTTGGAAAATTAGGGGTTCCTAGTGAGGATGGGTCATTAGATCATTAGTTCATACATTTCAAAAAATAAATGAGAATCATTTTCATAATTTTTCATAATCATTTGATATCATTTACTCAATTTGGACCATTTAACTTGTTTTTAATTACATTTTAATCAATAAAAACATTTTTGATTGTTCCAACCACACCACAAATTAGATTTGTTTTATGTTAATTATAACATATTAATAATTAATAATTGATTGGTGCCCTAATTTTTGATGACAATAAGAGATATTTTGATGGGTTTTTACTATATTAATTATATTTAATCAATTTTTAACAAAAAATATTTTTAGGTCATTTTCAAAACACCACATGTTTGATTCATATTATTTTCAGTATTACAAGTATCAAATTAATTAGTGATTAATTTCCTTTAATTTCATGAAAATTTAATGTCATTCTCATGGTTTTGGAAGTGTAATACATGTTTTTCAAAACTTTTAAACATATAAAAATATACTATCAATCATTCTAACCAAAAAACAAGAAATACTAAAAATTACATGGTAAATACATGTCACTAATTAATAAAATATTATTATACTATGATTTTAGGAAAATATAAGGTTGTTTGTAAGGTTTTAACCATACTGATTATTCCTAATTATTTTTAATCTAAGGTTTCGTTTTTAGTAATTCTAACCACATTATACATTAAATTGATATATCATTAATTCCAATATTTTGAAAATAAATTATTGGTCATTTTACAATGATTAGAAAATAATATAAGTTAGTTTTAACAGTTTTTAATATTTGACACATGTTTTTAAACATTTTTAAACTGACTATATTGGTGTGCACATTTTTTATAATTAAAATAAAAATCAGAACATGAAAATCTTCAAAATAATTGTATTGAAATACAATTCTAGGGGTGGTTAAATATGGGGATAGTTGGAAAAGGAAGCTTATATTTATGGTGGCTAAGATCATACCTATTCAATACCCCTATGTGGGGTAACGATGGAGAACCACGAACACCACTTCATGGAGACATGTTGGTTTCAGGTCGAAGGGAGGAAAGGGATGGATTATTCATGTGTGGGTCTTTGGGGTAATTATAAAAGGCATATTTTCCATTTTTACTTTAGTTTGTATCATTCTCAAAAGTTTGTGTTCCTATCAACCTTCAGGTCATGTAATGGTTCCCTCTCAACCCAGTTAAAAAAGTTATTATCCTGGAAATAAAATAAAAATTCAATGCCTTCATGCCATAGTCCTATATAAGAAAATAATAACATAGAATAGATCTTTCATTTGGTGTTCCATCTTCTTGATCACCTATGGACTAAGTAACTTCATACAAGGTTTAGCTAAATCCTATAATAAAAATATATATATTATAAGGATATTAATAAAAAAATTGTGTGAATATAATTTATTTCATTTTTTACCTATGATGAAAATTCTTGTGAATCATCAATGGGTGCATGAACCTGTAAAATAATGTTGTATCCATACCTCAACAAGACATGAATCTATATATGTATATCTCCCCTAAAAATATAGTTTTATAAATTGAGCATATGTATCTTGTTTCATATCATGTATCATGTCATATACATTATTCTAAAATTGTATCCCTACATCTCTTCATGAACACATCACTTATGATCTAAAAACTACACATTATTTGATATATATAACATACCTCAATGAATAACCATTTCCAGAACACCTATGAATGATAGAATACCTCATCTCAATGAATAGTAATATTTTTCTACTCCTATCAAAATAGTTAAATCTATACGTAAAAATGATCATATCAAATATATACAATGAAATAATAAAAAAGTATAAATATTATAAAAATAGATGAATATAATATTTTTAATAAATATATTTCTTATTATAAACTTTACAATACCTTGATCAGTAACCAAATGATTCCTTATCCATACTAGCATCTAATTGGTGGGCTCACATCACTAGTTTAAATATAATGATCTGAACTTTCTGAATGATAATTGTTCCCTGAAAATTTGTGTTATATTTTTCACAAAAAAAATCAGGTTTTTTATTGAAGTAAATATAAATGTAAATGTGAACATATTTATTCAACTGTTATATGACCATTGGTTAATTATAACCATTGGTAAAAATACTCTTGATAATAATTTTAACATTATCATTAGTTTTTATAATTAAAATTTTGACAAAGGATAATTGATAAATAAAGAATAGTCTATGAACTCAACCAGTAGATTCATGCCATTTATCGCCCATTTTTCATATCTTAGGAGGGAGGATTCATCACTAGGGTTTTCCCTTGATCAATCCCAATCCAATATTTAATAATTTAATCTTGAACAAAGTCTTATGTGGTAGAAGTTCAAGTTACTGGATATTACCACTCGGTCAATCTTATCTGAGGCACCCCCTGAAACTAACACTATTGTACACCTTAATATTAGAGCATATATAGTTGTAATAAGGGGATATGGTTTCTTGATCATATTGTTTAATTCCTTTATTTAAATATAATTATAATTCTATCATTTCTATTTTAAGAATAGTTTCTCAAAATTAAATTATGATAGAATTTGATAAATTGATTTTTTAGACCGAAATTATACTTTCCAAAAAGGCATAAATATTTATAATAAACTATGATACTATGAATAATATTTATTTTAATAAAATATTTTGATAAAAAATATTATTTTAATATAAATGATAAAATAATTTTATTTTATTTTTTCAAGTATGAGAAATTTTACTCTGCACTGTCAATCAGCTATTATTTTTAATACGTAAGGTTTTTTATATTTAAAATTTATAATTATCATATTTAGAGAATTATTATTTTAAAATAAATATCATTTTTGAAATAAGGATTTTGAAATTAGGTTAGGGTGGCTTTATGAGAATTTTCTAAAATATTTTATTTTTCCGTGAATCGTTGAAATACATTTTGAGTTTTTTGGTATGATAATGACATCATAATTATGTAATATATAATTAACCATATTAAATGAATTAAAATATTTTATTTTATTAATATCAATTATTTTAATATATTTTAATCCATTTCCAAATATATAATTTACTTTCCAGATTTAAAATGGAAACTTTATCTTTAAAATTGTTATTTTGTGAAAACATTAATTTTCCTTGCCAAAATAAGTAATATAAAATTATGGTCTACTATTTTGGGTTAAAATAACATACAAATGTGCCCCAATTTTCCAATATCATGGTAAACCCCATGTTTTGGAATTTAATACTACCAAGGTGTCCAAAGCCTATATTTAGAAATTAATAAACAAATCCCCAACTTTTTCTATAAATACTAACCCATTTATCCATTTCCTTTCACTAAAATTCATAATCCACGAATACATGATATTTTAACCACCCAAGGAGCCCTATCATGGTGTCCTCAATCCCTAAAGCTCCCAATCCTCATGTTTTGGTATTTACTCTTCAAGGTAAGGGAAAGACCCATTTATATTTTCTATTCAAGTTCCCTCTTGGAGTGGTATATCTTTCAGATTTCCAAACTAAGTTCTTTAGTCCAATTTACTTTATACATTTACTGTATTAATATTTTTTTATTAATGGGATACCCTTTTCCCTTATATTTTTATTATTTTCTAAAACCACATTTTATACATGTTATGCTGGTGATTCTACTTCTCAAAATTTCTCTATTCTTCTCAAGAGATACCATTTTATTTTCTTTATCCCAAAACCGAAACCTCTTTATTTTTCAATTTTATTCACCAAGATGTATAAATTATTTATTTTATTCTAGTAATGACTTATATAAAACCCTTATTTCCTTTCTTTGTGTAATAATTGATATAAAGATCTTGTCTTTAAGTACATTTTAAAACATAATGATTTTTATATGAAACCTATTTTTTATATTATCTATGGGTTATTTAGGAAACAAATTTATGATTATGTGGATCAAATTAATTAATACATATAAAGGGTGTACCATGATATTTCTCCAATGCATTCGGTAAATAATTTAATCTATAGATATGACATGATTTACATTACCTTGGTGATTAACCTTGGAAAATATTTATTACACCTCGGTGAAAAAACTTGGTGATTAGCACGAAAATATCTCATTTAAATATTTTATCCACATTTACATTTTATTATTCATGTTTTTTATTATGATATACCCATTTTCCATTCATTATTCCTTTATAATATTCCTCAATTTCTTATTGATGTTTCTTAAGATCACATGTAAATTGTTTCCTTTTCTTTCCCTTACTAGGCCTTATTCTCACCCTTTTATTTTATGTATATACCCAAGTTATGAGATTTAGTAAAATTACATAGTATGTACCAATAAATAAGCCTTTCATGTTGTTTATAATAATTTTTTATAGTTTCATGTATTATGAACCTTATTTCTAAGAAACTAAAACGTAAAATATTATATGTTTTGTATAATTTAATTAAAAGTTTATGTAATAAAAATGAGGGATATCATAATTGGTATCAAAATATGGATTAGTTACTTATGTAAATTTTGATTTAAAAACATTATTAATAACCTTAGGGAAAAGTTAAAATATATGTAAACATCCTGTAATTTTGGTAAAGTATTAAGTAAGTTGTTTTCGAGAAAATAATTCCCTATATAGATACGAACAAGTGGATGGCGATCTAGAACTGATGTATCCAGGGAAAAAATAAAAAAACCCACTTTTATATTGACTCAAATGGAAACAAGTTCATGACAATGGGATTTACTGCACTCCTGGTTTGACACTCCAGGGGGATATGTTTGGTTAATCCCAAGGTTTTTATGAACCATTATGAAGGATTCATAGAAAATTTAATTGTTGTTAATGATTAACATAATTAATAATGGAATTTGAAAACCTAAATTCCTTTATAGTTATAAGATTATTAAAATAAACATGTTTCTCACTGAGTTCTATTCTTTTAGAAATTGGTGGGAAATTATAGGAACTGAATAAATAGTTAGCACAATAGACCAGGAACTGACAGCCCTGTAATGGAAACCAAAATGGAAAACGTCATGAGAATGATGAATCAACTAACTCGAGTTATGAGAAATAACTTGAATCAAGCTGAGAGATTGGATTTAGCTCTAAGGTAATAAATTTCTATTGAGTCCTTTATGTATCAATGAACACCTTATTTTTGTGGATCTACTGACCCATTAATACTGAATAATGGATTAGCTCAAAAGAAAATATATTTTCTATAAACCACTGTTTGGAGAAAGATAAATTCACCCATGATGTGTACCGCTTAGAGGGAGAAGCTGATGAGTGGTGGAAACTAGTTGAAAAAAAAATCCAAAATGTGATATTAATGTTATAGAGTGGGAAGAGTTTATAGGATCCTTTTTCATTAAATATTCCCTACATTTGATGAGAACAAAAATTTAGAAGGAATTCCTAGAGTGGAAGTATAAGGGAAATGAATTTGTGGGAATCTATGACATGAAATTTACAAGGCATTATCGATACACCTCTATTTTTGTCATGGAACCTAAGGTAATGGTTGATATATTATTTAGTGGACTAAGATACCATCTATAGAAAAATCTATCCAATAGACATTGTGATGGTTATGAGGAGATATCACGAAGTATAATGAAGGTTGATCTAGAGCTTATAGAGATGCATTGGTCCCATAGATTTAATGAAAATAAGATATCTTTGGAGCCAAACTTGGGGGGAACATTGATCATGTAAGAGGAGGAAAGAAAGTGAAACTTCTAACATGAAAAAAAATTCAGAAGAAGAATTTGGGGAACTTCTTTCTCAGTAGAGGGAAATGTTAAATTTTTGTAAGAGATGTCCATATTTCATGGAATTATTATAGTGAGGTAAATCCTAAACTTCTCAACACTAATGACAAAGGGAAGATGGTGCAGGCCTAGCCTGAAGTCTAATGCTTCATGTGTGGATTTCTTGGTCACTTTTACAATCACATTCTAAATATTAAGTTAATGTAGGGGAATCTCCATCAACCACATCATAGGCCAAGGTAGAAAGGATCATATTTTTCTATCATTACAACTGAAGTTGAAGCTCCAAATTATGTAGCGGAAGTCACTCTCATTGTTCTCTCAAAGCTATAAAGTACATTTTTTGATTATAGTTCTACACTTTAATTTATTTCCTCTATGTTTGAAAAGAATATTAAATCAATCCCTAAACTATTAGAAGTATAGTTTTCAATAAATATTCTTGGAGGGATTTTCCAAGAATAGATAGTGTATAGAAACTAAATTATTCACTTTGGATAGCACAATCTTATCGCAAATCTAGTAGTCATTCCCAAGCTAAATCGACACTATAATTGGTATATAGTGGAACTCAAATTATAATAAAAATATCAACTTGAAAATCAAGGAAATATCGTTAGTGAGCAATGGAAAACCTATATTTGTTTTAAAATGAATGATATCTCAGTTTGATCTTTTTCTATAAGAACCTTTCATAGCCTTATTTGTGGATATAATTGGTGAAGATGAATAAGGAAATGAAAGTATACGAATAAAAAAGTTCCCCATAATTTAGGAATACATTGACGTATTTATTGATGAGTTACCTAGACATACCCTAGAAATATAGGTAGAGTTCTCCATTGAACTCGTTCCTAGATCCAAGCTGATATCAAATACCCCATATAGAATGAAAAATCTATAGAATGATGAATTAAATAAAAAACTCCATGATATTTTGGAGAATGTATTTATCCAACCAAGTGTGCCTCCCTATGAAGAACCTATTCTCTTTATGAAGAAGAAGGATTGATCAATGTGGTTGTGAATTTATTATAGAGAACTTAATGTGATAACAGTGAAGAACAAGTACCCTCTTCCAAGGATTAATGATTTATTTGACCAGCTTTATGGGGAACAATTCTTATTAAAGATTGATATTTGATCTAGTTATCATAAATTGAGGTTTAAGAAAGAATTTATTCCATAGAATGCCTTATTATAAAGATATGGGCATTATGAGTTTGTTTTTATACCCTTTGGCTTAACTAATTCTCCTATTATATATATGGATTTTATGAATAGAATCACTAAGGGATACCTTGATAACATTGTGGTAGTTTTATTTATGATATTATAATATATTATAAAATTCATAGGGATCATGAGGATTTTCTAAGGGTCATATTAAAAACTATGAGGAAGGAGAGGATATTTGGAATGTTCAGAAAATGTGAATTTTGGTTATAATTAGTTTCTTTCTTAGGGAACATTTTAAAACATGAAGGAATCTCAGATAACCTTGTAAAGATAATGTCTATTGAGGAGTTGCCTCATCCTAAAATAGTAACTGATATTCATAGTTTCCTTGGATTATCAAGATATTATAAGAGGTTTGTGAAAAAACAATTGATGTCTTTCTAATCCACTATTCATGTTAACTCGAAAGGGGAAAATTTTCATCTGAAAAAAGGAGTTTGAAGAATGTTTCCAATAGTTGAGGAAGAGATTGGTTACTGCACATGTGTTAAATCTACCATCTATTAGAGAAATATTTTTTATTTTTAGAGATTCATCTATTAAATGGATTGGGTGTGTCCTCATGAAAAATGACAAGTTGATATCTTATGCATCTTTATAGTTGAAGCCTCGTGAGAATAATTATACTATGCAAGACCTGGAACTAGCTACAGTTTTTTTACTCAGAATATATGGAGGCACTATCATTACAGGGATAAATGTGATATATACACTGACCAAAAAAGTTTGAAGTATATTTTCATGAAAAAGGAATTGAACATGAGATAGAGGAGATGGTTAAAACTGATTAAATACTATTATTGTTCAATTTATTATCACCCTGGAAGAGAAAAATAGTTTCTAATACATTATATAGGAAAGACCATGTTCTGATAGAAATGAAGAGGATTCAAGGAGATCCTTTTAAAAATGACCTAGTAAGGTTAGACATGGGAATCATGGGGGAAGGTACATCTTCAACTCTATCCAAAATGGTTTCTCAACCATAATTAATAGGGAAGATAGATAAATCTCAAAGATAATATCCTTTTTTACAGAATAAAATAGAGGATGTGAAGAATGGGATGTTTCTTGAGTTAAATACCGATCAAGATGGTGTATAATAATTTCATACATGTCTATGTGTTCTATATATTCCAAAAATAAAGAAGGATCTTATGGATGAATTCCATATCTCTACATTCTCCAAATATCCCAAAATTTTTAAAATGTATAGGGACCTTGGTGATCATTATTGGTGGGATAACATGAAAAAATGAGATATTTGACTACACTACAAGGTACTTGGTGTGTCAAAAAGGGAAGGTTGAGTGATAACTTATTATAGGGGTATTACATTCACTACCCATACCAATATGGATGTGTAACAATGTCACTATGAAATTTATCATTGGTCTCCTGAGAACTTCCAAAGGAAACAATGCAATATGGTTTATAGTAGACAATCGCACCAAGACTACCAATTTTATCTCTATTAAGGAAGACTTATCTCTTGACTAACTAGAAAATATTTACATAAAATAAGTGGTGAGGTTTCATGGAGTGCCACTTTCTCTCTTTTTATCAAGATACAAGGTTCACATCAAAATTCAGGAGATGTTTTGAACATGATCTGAGTACCAAAATGAATTTCAATATATCCTATCACCTAAAAACTAATGGAAAATATAAAATGAATATTAAAACACTCAATAGAATATTTAGAATGTGATCGGTAGAATTTTAAGGTGTAAGGGATCAATATCTCCTATTAGTTGAGTTCTCATACAAAAACATCTTTCCTTCGAGTATTCAGTTTTCACCATATGAAGCTCTATATGGGAAGTGATGTAGAACTCCTAATTTCTAGGAAGAATTTGGTGAGAGAAAATATATTAGGCTAGATCTTATCCAAGAGATGAAAAAAAGGTTTATGTCATCAAACAACACATTAAGGTTTCTTATAGTTGGAAGAAGAGATATGCTGACAACCATTAAATGGAGTTGGAGTTTGATGTTGGAGACAAATATTTCCTTTTAATATCACCATGGAAGTGGGTCATGTGGTTTGGAATGAAAGTGAAGCTTATCCCCAGGTATAGTTTCCCCTATGAATATATTGATCACATATAAGTAGTGGCCTATTAGCTATCACTTCCACCAAACCTAGTTCAAGTTTATGATGTAATCTGTGAATCAATCTTGAGGAAATAAATACATGACCCCTCATATTTACTAAATCTAGAGGTGGTACAACTAAAAAATTACTTCTCTTGTGAGGAGAATCCAGTGGAGATCTTGGACCGTAGAGACAAGTTTCTATGAAATAAGACTACCCACCTCGTCAAATTGTTATGGAGGAACCATAAATATAAAGAAGAAACGAGGGAACTAGAATAGACAATGAGGTAGAAGTACCCACACCTTTTCTCAACTGAGAGAATGAGTTAAAATTTCAAGGATGAAATTTCTTATATGTCGAAGAATGTAATGACCCAAACTTTTTGAATGATAGTTTTTTCCTAAAAATGAGTGTTATATTTTTTTCAAAAAAACATGTTTTGTGAATGAAATTAATATAAATGGAAATGTGGCCATCTAGATTCAACCATTATTTGAACATTGGTCAATTTTTACCATTCGACAATATGACCAATGGGAACTATACTCTTAATAATAATTTTAACCTTATCATTAGTGTTTATAAGTAAAACTTTGACAAAGTATAATTGATACATAAAGAGGAATTAATGGCCTAAACTAGTAGATGCATGTCGATTGAAGCCCATTTTTTAAATCCTGGGAGGGAGGGTTCAACATGGGGGTTCTCCCTTGACCAATCCCATTCCAATATTTAATAAGTAAAGCTTGAACGTAATTTTCTATTTGATAAGTTCAAGTTTGTGAAGATTACCACTTGGTCGATGTTAGTCGAGGCGCCCCAGGAAAGTACCACCATCGCACACCTTACTCTTAGGGAATACACGGGTGTAAAATGAGTTACATGTCCTGAAAATAGTGTGTACATCCTTTTTGAAAATAAACTTTTTATTCCAAAATTTTTGTTTTAAGAATAGTTTTTCTTAATAAAATTTAGATACAATTTGATAAATTGATTTTTCAGACAAGAAATGTACTTTACAAAAAAAATATATAAATAATTGAAATAAATTAATATATTATAAATAATAATTATTTTAATAAAACAATGTTATAAAAAACTTTTAATTTAATATAAATGAAACAATAATTTTATTTTATTGGTTAAGTGTTAGAAAATTTACTATGCACTTTCAATCTGCTATTATTTTTAATAAATATGGTTTTTTATATTTAAAAGTTTTAATTATAATATTTATATAATTATTATAATAAACTAAATATATTTTTTGAAATCCAAAAACCTAAATTAGGTTAGGGTAAATTTATGAGAATTTTCTAAAATACTTTATTTTTCTGTGAATAGAAAAAATACATTTTGAGTTTTTCAGTGTGTTAATTAAATAATAATTATATCATAATAATGTAATAACTAATTAACCAAAATTCAAGAATTAAAATATTTTATTTTATTAATATCATATATTTTAATAAATTTTTATCTTATTAAAAACATATAATTTACTTTCCAAATTTAAAATGGAAACCTTAACTTTGAAATGTTGTTTTGTGAAAACTTTATTTCACCTTTCCAAAATAAGTAATAAAAATGATGGTTGAATCTTGTGGATTAAAATAAAATAAAAGTTTTAACAAGTTTCCATAACCATGGTAAAGTACCATGGAAAATATCGTGGGTTTTTTTACCACTACAAAGCTGTCCAAGGCCTAAATTTAAAAATTAATAAACAAATACTCCAATTTTTCTATAAATACCCACCCATTTATCAATTTAATTTCTCTCCCAATTCATCCTCTGTAAATCTATATTATTTTTTCCTCCCAAGTTTTCCTCTCAAGGTTTCCTCAATCCCCCAAGTTCCTAATTTTCATGTTTTAGGAGTTACTCTTCAAGGTAAGGGAAATATCCACTTCTCTTTTCCATTCAAGTCCCCTCTTTACGTGGTATGTATTTTAAGTTTCCAAACTAAGTTCTTTTGTATAATTTATTTTATCCCTTTACTATATTAATAGACTTTTATTAATGATATACCCTTTTACCCTCTCTTTTTCCCCTTTTCTAATAACCATGTTTTATACACGTTGTGCTATCGATTTTACATCTCAAAATTTCACTTTTCTCCTCAAGAAATTGCCTTTTATTTTATTTATTTTAAAATAAAACATATTTATTTTCTAGGTTTATTTTACAATATATAAAAATAAAGTATTTTATTATTTAATTGACATACATAAACACCTCATTCCTTCTTCGTGGTTTATAAATGACATAAAGATCTTGTCTTTAAGAACTTTTTAAAACACCAGGATTTTTATATGAAACCCATTTATTCTATTCTCCATTGGTTATTTATGAAATATTTTTTTCTGATCTAAGTGGATCATATTAATTAATACATATGAATGGTGTTACCTAATAACACACCATTGGGTTGGTTAAATAATTTAATCCCAAGAGATGACATGTTTTACGATACCTTAGTGATTAACCTTGGTAAATCTTTATGAAACCTCAGTGAAAAACCTTGGAGATATTATTAAGAATGTATCATTTAAATTTTTTAGCCACGTTTCCATGTTATGATTCATTTTTTTTATTATATTACCCTTTTTAATTTTCTCATTCCATTACTATATTCCTCAAGTTCTTATTGATATTTCTCAAGATCAAATGTAAATTGTTTCTCTTGATTTCCATTACTAGGCCTTATGCTCACCCATTCCTTTAATATATGTCCCCAGGTTATGAGATGTAGTAAAATTATAGAGGATAAACCAATTAATAATCCTTTCATGTTTTTTAGGGAAAAAAATAATTTTTTATGTTTTATGTACCTTGTTTCCAAGAAACTAAAATTTAAAAGATCCTCTATTTTGTACAATATAATTCAATTTTTATGTAATAAAAAGGTTGGTTTCCATAGTAACAACATAAGTAAAATATAAATTATATATTCATATTCATACTATATTAGAATATTTTAAATATTTGGTAGAAAATTTATTTCGAAACATATATCACGTTGAATCATTGAAACAAGATGAGTGTCAAGTCTATGAGGCATCCCCTATATTGACTAATTATGTGAATGATGATATAACTCAATCTTAATTCAACATATTCCATTATTATATATATGAAATATCATACTCTTTAAAATATTTATATTAATTAATAACTTTTTTATCTACACATTCAACCAATATAATACAAAATCATACCAATGGGTAATAGGAATTCCTCAAAACACTCACTATAAGATTCCTCAAACATCTGAAAATGGTTCAAAATGATATTTTTTCTCCCTTCCCTTTTAATATTTCCACCAACCAAAACTATTCATGTAATGACATAAAATTATATTATTAATTAAATCACTAGACACAACAATTACATAAAATATCATGAAAATTTGAATAGATATTTTTCATAATATCCCTCTGAAATCTATGAATACTCTCTAATAGGAACAGTGTGAACTTAGAATCCATTTGGGTGAATATTTGGGGATCTCATATGATATTCCCATTTGGAAAATTCATAACCATTCTGTTATCTATCTTGGTGAAATTTTTCATCAAATAAGTCTTTGGGTTCGATACTAGAGTTCTAAGATTTAATCTCTCTACATGGGTCTCTATGTATTCTAGAGGATACATCATTTACTTTTTTCAAACAATTATAATGATGTTAATAGTAATTGATTTATTACTTAAAAAATGATACTAATAAGATAAAAACATATAAACACATATTAAATTAGTTTAAAATTAAAATCATACATTCCACCACAACTAGATGAAGTGCCATATGATATATCTATATTAATAAAAGTAAAGTAATTGTAATTAGTAAAATTTATTAAAAATAGTTCATATATATTTAAAAAAATGTTAGAAAATTATAAATACGTCTAATAAAACTATTGTTTAAAACCATTAGTAAATCATGAAAATAAATCATATCATATTAAAGAGTCTTAATAGACCATTGAATATCCCATTCTCATATAAATAAACAAAATTAAGATATTTCTTGGAAAATAAATTAATATAAATCTCTTCTTATTCAGTTCATAAAACTCTCCTTTTATAACTTTTAAGAATAAAATTGTAGTTTGTGTCAGTACAAAAAAAAATTTACTCTTTCTACTTGTGATGGTAATATGGAGGGATCATTTCCTACTTGATCATATTTATATAACATATTTTTAATGTTTACCAAAAAAAATTGAAATTTATAAATTTTTATTTCATTAACCTAATAAAACTAGTAAAACAATGAAAATATAAATTCAAATACATGAATTTAAAAACATTAATGATTTCCTTTAACATTCAATAATAATAAATTTCATTTATAGAGAAAAACTAATGCCACTATTTGTTTCTCAATTCAAATCAATATCACTAATGTGAAGTAAAAATATATAATCTTATAAATAATTTGAAAATAAATTTGTAATAAATAAACCATCAGTTAGTTGAAAAAAAGTATAGTTCACTATAAGATTACCAAATTCACTCAAATAGTGCTCCAAAGATTTTCAAATAATTTAATGGATTTAAAATGAAACTCTTATATATTTTAATATATATTCAAAATATATATATATATATATAAGTCTTATAAAACATGTCAAATGAGTTTAAATGAACTTCTATGGCCTAGTAATATATTGCATGGGGACTTTCTATTTTCAATTCAATGATATGTACCCTTACATGTAGAAAAATATAAAGTAAAGATCAAATTAAATTTTTAGAAAAAACAAATAATAGTTTAGCTATATAACTTAATTTATCAATGAAATAATAGATGGTGTATTGACCAACATCTATCAATGAGATTTGACCCACTCAATGTTATCAATATCAAAATGTTCCCCTTTCTAATTAAGAATTCAAAAATAGGAGAGGAAAAAAACTATGTTTCTATCAAACCCAATAAGTTTTTGAAGTATAAAAATTATTTCATTCATCCTTCAAATAACCTCTCACAATTTATTATTTCATAAACTATCCATTTATCATGTATAATTTTGATATATTCTTGTAACAACCAAATCGATATATCCCCCAAAATTATATAGAAAAACCAATAATGATTTCACTATTTAAATTCACAGTAAAATTGATTGTGACATGAAAAAATGGAGTAAAGGTTTTCTCAAAATGGAATAGTTTCTGAAAAATAATATATTTTAGATTTTTTAATTAATTTGTATGATGATTTCTTGAATATAGTTTTCTAAATAATAAAAATTTCAATTGATCACTAAATAACATGGGTTGGGAAAAAATCAAAATTTATAATTGGAATAAACTAATAAAGTGAAATATGATGTCCATCATATTTCAACACCTATAATGTCATCCTTGTTACATTCAAACACTTTAAAATATTATAATAATATATATTAGGCACCATAACCATCTTCAAAATAGAATGAAATGAATATTTTTATCTTTTACTCATTATCTACTATGAAACACACATGTTTATCTTATTACCATCACACAACTATAAATGAAAAGGTTTTACCATTCCCATTTATTATAATATATATAATGTATCAAAACTATATTTTAATTTATAATTGATACTTAAAATCTTCAAACATATATTATAAATATCATTTTTATGAATTTTAACAATATCCAAAATATTCCATCAAAATGTTATCTTTCTAATAATGAAATTAAAAGAAACTATATCTCTTCTTACAATTTTGATTGATCTTTATATTTAAAAAATTAATGGAATGAAATGTATGATCCAAAAAATCCTAAAAACCATAAATTGTGTGAATTTTTTCATGGTAAAGATTAGCTAAAATTTAAACCCCTGTCACCATTTTTGTTTTTAAGTTTTGTTCTGTGTACCTATGAAAAGAAACTTTATCATTTTATAACTTATTTAGTGGAGGAAGAAAGTTTTTATAGTGATGTAAGACCCACTATTTATAGTTCATAAACATTATTAAATTTTTAAATTAATTTTAATAATGATAAGAAAATTTTCCTTTTATACTCTATTATAATAAATTCATATATATATAGGAAAATTCGAATTTTTTATAAACAAATTCCCAAAATATAAACATTTAATTATCTAATTAGTTGAATTTCATTAAAAATTTAGCCTAAAATTCATGTTAATCATCAATAAATAGTTATAGAAATATCCATTTAATCAATGAGTACACTTTTATATACAAATAAGAGTGGGAAGTATCAAAAAATATTTTCTTCATTTATAAGTTTTGGGAAAGGTAGTACGGAAGTAACATCATAGGACATGTACTACATGTTGCGTCAACCATAGAACTAAATGAGTTAAAACTATATATTACTAAACCCAATCAAACATTACAACTATCCTATAAAAATCATAAGTGTAAATAATTATACTATTTACAATCCAATGAATCTATCGGGTGAGTTAATTTACTAATTCCATTATTTTCCATTATATTCCATGAAATTAATTGAAAAAATAGATTACTTGAAGTATATTTTCAACCAAAAAAATAATGGTAAGTAATTCATTTTTTTATGGTGATCTGCTTCCCACGGTTTATAAAACTTAAAAGAAGAAGCTACTGACATTGATTTACCTTGTTATCATTCCTCCCATATGAGTTACAAATACTATAAGTAGAATGATATAAATTATCTTTTATATGCATAATATAGTTTTTGGGACACTCATTAATTTTATTATTTGTAAAACCTAAGTAGTGGATCAACTTGCAACTATGGTAGTATACCTCTAGAATATTTTCAAAAATAAGGAGCATGTTCTGTATCTATACAAATAATATATAAAAAATGATATTGTTCTATTAATTAAATGTCACCAATAGTAAGAGAATAATTATAAATGAAAATGTACTAAATCCTATGAATTAAGTAAATAATTAAATATTAACATCATTGAAAGTCTCAATGAACTTAAATACATCTCTAAAAGCACCAGAATAAGGATTACTCCTTCAAATGTTATCATTCATGGTATCACTCTCTTCATGAAGAAATTATTGAATAATTTTATTAAAAATAATGTTTACCGAATCAACTATCATTGAATCAATTTTTATTTAAAATTTTTTTGATCAGTTATATGAGACATAGTATTCCCAAAAATGTATCAAATTATTATAATTTTTTGAATAAAATTCAGAAGAAGAAAAATCTTCACAGTCACTCTTTTTAAAAGATGTTTATTTGCATATATTTTTTGTACATAAGACTATTAAACAACATTTGAGAATCTATTAGTGAAATTCATAGAGCAATTTACTCATTAAAATATTCTGCTGAAAATATATTTGGCATATCAACCCTACTCCTATTCAAATCATTATATCTAGAATAATAAATAATTTACATATTGGAACAATTTTTATTAAATTAATAGTGTCGTAAAATAAACCAATATAAAATCTGTATATATGTTAATTATTATCAAATATAAAAAATATATATAGGATAATTAATTATTAAAAATTATAACAAAATATACAAAAATATTTTAGCTATAATAAAAACTAACAACATTTTATTATTATGAAAAAAATTCTATTATATTTTTTCATTTAGTTTTGAAGAAAATATGAATTAGATTTCATTTAATTATAAAATAATCAAATATAAAAGCCATAGAAATTTCATAACTATTATTTTTTACATGTAATGATATAGTTATTTTTCAAGACTTACAATAACTATAACGTTTGTCACATATAAAACCAAATAGATCAGAAAATTTTTTAAAATTATAACTACAAAACATGTATATATATATATATATTAATATATAAAATAATTAAAATAATATAGAGACAATAAATTTTAAATCATGTAATTGATTAGTCTACTAAAGAAGTTTTTTAAAACATAAATTTGAAAATGGAAACATTAATTTCAATTATTTTCATTATTCTTAAAAAAATTATACTGAATAAATCATATGTTTTTAGGACATTAGAAACAAAAAATATAAAATTATACAGCTATATGGCCTATATATAATTGTGATTAGTTATAAAATATAAAAAATTAAATATAAAACAAATTTCAAATATTAAAATTAAACACACATTAATGCAAAAAAATATCCAAATATAGTAAATTTATTTTATAAAAAACTGTTTTTATCAAATTTAATGATTAATTCATTAGAATTATATAAATTCAATTAATTTTATAAATTAAAATTGAATAATCACTTAATCTCCTTTACTTATAAACAAATAATTAAAATTAAGAATGAAATATAATATTCAACATAAATCATACAAAATTATATCATAGATTCTAAAAAAACTACTAAAAACCCTGAAAATTTAAAATCAATCACCTTGTAGGAAGTCAGAGAAAGAAGTAACATGATTTATTAATATAGTGTAGGGTAAATGTTGGTGGATTTTTTTTTCAAATAGTAGTGAGGTGGAAGTAGGGTATTTGATCAACAAGAGAGGGAAGAAGGGATAGATATAGGATCATGGAATTGATGGGAGTGGTGGTCAAAAGGAAAAAAGGTGGGTCGGGGAGTGGTGCAATGTTTTTTAGTAACATCAAGAAGGTCATATGGGAAGATATAAAGGAGGCCATGTTGGGGTGATGGGTTTTATGGGTTTCATCGTATGAACTTGGAAGTGGAATCAAACCCAAATTTGGTAGATCAATCCTTGAAAAAAAAAATGTACATGAAATATGAAAAGAATAAAAATGAGTTCATTTAAATCATAAGAAATTGCCTTCATATTTTTCTTATTAAACAATGATACTTTTTATAGATCACCAAAACCAAAAAATAGCATCCATCCTCTAAGGGAGTATATAAACCATTGTTTACATGATTGTATTGTGAGGATTATCACATATCAAGAGGGGTGATAACACCTTTTTTGTATGAAATTAATGATTTTATGGGGAGGGAGAGATATTTATAAATATTTTTATGGAATTAATTAACATTCTCTACACAGATAATAGGGGTATCAAATTATTTTTTATAAACAACCTTGATTCTATCTATTTAATGAGACAAATTTTCCATATGAGACGATTCATGTTCATAAGTTAATTATTATTTGAATAATCCATTGAACCTATTAAATTTAAATGTAAAATATAATTAATACTATTATAAAGGATTATAAATTAATGGAAACCGCATAGTAAAGAGGTGAAAATGAATTAACTTATCTTGTGAGGTGGAAATTGCATGCACTCAGCCTACAAGGTGTAGATATATTCACTAAATCAACATTGTGTTGGGTGAAACATATTCTGTTATATATAACATATATATAATTTTTTAGTTCATATAAATTAATATCAAACATTTACTAAAATTCATAAGTACTTCCTAGAATACCCCACAACTATTTTTTAATCCATTAAAATTCGTTTTGGATATGGTTTTACTAAACAATCTTCATAATAGAAACAAAAATCTATTAAAAGATCAATCTATATCCCAAAGCTTAAACTTGTGACCCTATGGGACTTAGTGGCTTTGAAATAAAATATGAAATACCTATTTCATAGAAACAATTAAAAAATTCTTCACAACAAAACACCCATGCTACTCATGATTTTAACGTATATGGTGTGATCTCTGTCTAATATACTCATATATCTATAAAAAATGTCCACCATATGAAAAATCATATACATAATATGTAAACCAATATAATACCTTAATACATGACATAAATTTACCAATGGACATTAAACATATCAATCTAGTGTATTCCATATCATATTTCATTGATACTCTGAAATAGATTGACCTATTTGGTGAATACATCACATGTAATTAATCTAATAGATGATCACATTACATTACATAATATATGTAGATAATAAAATATTGTGTGACCTAACTAAATCATAGTCATTAATTTCATAGATCTTATTTATTTGATGTTTATATTTATTTACTAATTATATAAGTGAAAAATCTATTCATGGTTGTTCTCCAACTGATGACATTATCTACAACATACCCTACCATCACCTAATTATCTAAGTTACTTTTGACTTGTATAATAAAAGTATGAATGTTGTCCTGTTATTTATATTATAAACCTTTAGTAAAAAGGAGTATATCATTGATTGTATAACACTCTATGGGATATACTTTAGCGGTTCAGTCTAAGTAATAAGTTTTTACTTATTACCTCATGAATCAATTCATCATCTCTCATATATAACCCTTTAAAATGAGCATAAAATTATATTCATTCTTATCCTTAAAAATAATTACAACCCATAGTAATTCATAATTATAATTGAATATGAAAAATCAAAGCTATACATTGAGGGGATATTATTAATTGACTATTTGTGTAATGTAATTTCCATCACACGTGAATGAATGATAAATGGATATTTCCATTAATTATAAAATCCTGATACATTACAGAGTCATTACATCAATCTATCATGTATAAAATACCTAGATACTTAACATGACCCTCATTTTTTGTGGTAATTTATTTTTCAATAGATAATCTATATTTTCCTTGATACCAAACTATAGATCCTTACATGTCTCCTTTCAATGATCTCAAGTATGACATGATATTTTAAAATGATGTTTTTCCTTAACTTAGTATGGGGTTTTATTTCTTGATTGATAGATCCATTGTTGTCATTGTGGGTCTAGATTACTCCTTGAATGTTATGATCTAATTAAAGCTTAGAGATAAACTTCAAAATCCAAACATCTTTCTTCATTATATCTGATGTACTAATGAACTCTGACTCTATTTTGGATTATTTTATGGTGGATTATTTATAACTCTTCCAATTAATATCACCATCATTTAGTCAAAACCCAAATCACATTTTAGTTTTCATATGATCTTTTTCATATTAGAAACTAGCATATGGGTAATATTTTTCATAGAGCTCATCCTATTCTCTATAGATTATGAACATATATTTATTCCTTCCCAGGTAATTAAGAATATTCTTTATAGAAATATTGTGACCCTAATTGAGATTGGATTAGTTGCTACTATTTATGCTAAGAGCATAGGTGACATAAGGTCAAGTACTCAATATAGCATACATGATAGAATCTATAGCGGAAACATGGAGAATTTTATCCATGTTTTTCAACTCTTTATAAGGATCATGGATATTCTTAATATTTTTTCCTATTAACAACGATAATGACCACTTTTATAGTTCTACATACTAAAAAACTTTATCACTTTACCAAATTAAGTATCATGACTAATCCCAAACTGACTCTTGGGTCTATCTCTATAGATCTTCATACTTATTATGTAGTCATCTTCTCTTATTTATTTTATTTGGAACCACTTATCTAGCCACATATTCATAGAGTGAATATTTTGGATTTCATTTCTAATAACGAGTATGTCACATATATACAATATTAGAAATACTACTATAATCCCACCAATCTACTTGTATACACAAGATAATTCTGAATTCATGGTGAACCCACACTATTTCATTGCATCATCAAACTAGATATTACAACTCCAAGAAACATGCTTTTATACATATATGGATAATTTCAGGATTCATAACATAGTAGTCTAATTTGTAACTTTAAAAAATTAAGTTGTATCATATACACGTACATGACTAAATTTTCATTATAAAAAGTGGTTTCTATACCCATTTTAAAAATCACATAATCATAATGAGCTATTGTGGCTAGTAAAATTTGAATAGACTTTATCATCACAATTTGTGAAAATGTTTCTTTATAATCAATAGCATGATTTTTCTTATAACCTTTCACCATTGGGTGTACATTATAGGTATAAATACTTCCATCCATGTTAGTTTTCTTATGGAAATCCCCTTTCCACCATATAATTTTTACCCCTTTAAGTGAATTAACTAATTTCTGAACATTATTAGTCTATAGGGAGTTCATTTTTGATCCCATGGATTTTAACCATTTCTTATTATCATAACTCTCAATGGTCTCACTATATGTAGTAGGTTCATCTCTTATTAAAATTACTTAATCATCACTTTATATGATAAATCTTTATCTCTCATGTTTCTAACTAATCCTATAAAACCTTTGAGGTTTTTATGTAACTTGATTCAGTTCCTCTTCCACAACTCTCTCTAAAATCGACCCAAAATCCATATTGAGAACATTTCATATTTATTGGTATTGAACTTATATATGTTTAAATCCCCCCCCACTAACTACTCAACTTATATATTCCTTCGCAATAAATACACTAGTCCAGTCAACTGATGCATTCTATTCAGAAAGTTTATAGAAATAATATCCCTTAGTTCCATTTTGATAACCAATAAATAGTCATTTGACTAATTTGGAGTAAATCTTATTAGAATAAAATCATACTATTTATACCTCACATCCATAAATCTTTATTAATGATGTATTTTGATGTTTCTTAGACCATATCTCTTATGTTGTCTTTATGATTACTTTTGATGGAACATGGTTTTGTAAGAGTGTGGTCGTTTCTTGAGCAAAACCCTATATTGTCATTAGAAGGTCACATAGACTCATCACTAATAAAACCATGTCTAAAAAGGTATGATTTATCCTCTTAGACACACCAATACATTATGGTGTTCCATGAGGAGTGAGTTGTGCAACAATTCTAAAATTTCGTAGATGTTTTTTGATTTCATAGACATATTATTCACCCCCCCGATCTGATTAGATCATCTTAATTCTTTTTCCTAAATGATTATTTACTTCCTTCTTAAACTATGAAAAACATTCTAAAGTTTCGTACTTGTGTTTCATAATATACACATAACCATACATACTAAAATCATTAATGAATGTAATAAATTAACAATAAATAATAATTGATTTTATTCTAATTGGTCCAAAAAATCTATATGTTTGAGATCCAATGACCCACTAGCACTTTCAAATTTTTTACAAAAAATTTATTTATTAATCCAACCTAATAAATATGAATTTTAATTATCAAATAATTCATAATTGAATGTATCAAATAATCCATCTTTATGGAGTATTTAGGTGTGTTTCTCATTTTATGTCCAATGAGACAATGCCTAATGTAAGGGGATTAGAATCCACTGTGTCCTTATTATTTTTATTGTTATAAACTAGATTATCCATATCTATAATATATATAATTTTTATAATATTCTATATCCCATTAAACATATCATTCATGTATATATAGAATAATTATTATTCTTGATTTTGAATGAGAATACCTTCTTGTCCCAAAAAGATACAAAAATTTAATTTCAGTTTATGGTGGAAACATAATAACAGTTCTCAAATTCTTATATTAATACACATGGTAAAACTAGATCAAAAGTGTTGAACTCTAATGTAGAAACTTTTTCTCCATTACTGACATAAATATCCAATTCACCCTTCATAAATTCCATCTTATATATAATTCTATGTTTATCTATATAAATTTCTGATGCACACCTGGTGTCTAATTCCCATGATACATAGTTAGTATAATTGATCTCTATAACATTCAAATTTATATGATCTGAATAATTCTCTTTGAGAACATTTCTCAACCACGGATACTATTCTCTTGTTTTCCTATAGGTCATACCTATAAGGAATATCAGTATGATTATCATGAATTGATCCATAATTTCTAATAAAGACAAATATATGGGTGATTATCATGTATTATATCATTTCATAAATTAATTTTAAGGAATGTGATCCTACTAAAGTTGATAACACCATAAATAATAATCATTTAGTGATTTGAAATAAAAAATTCACTAAGTATTAAGTATTCATTGGTGTTTATCTAACTATAAATTATTTATTAAGGGAATTATCTCAATCACAATGGTTTTAATTTTTGTAAATTTTAGTGGATAACTTTTTTTCTATATCAGCCATATAGATAATTCTCAATTCTATTTCTCTGTTAACATAATTCTATTAGGTTCTGTTGGCTAGTTCATCCTAAAAAAATTCCAAGAATAAGATAACCAAGGATAATCAAGGGATATCCAAATTTGGTATAACATACCCAAAAAGATAGTCAATATTTATTTATTACATTATTACATTACCCAAGATAATCTAGGTGCACCTAGTTTTTGAAAGACCTACCTGGTTGGATAATTTAGGTATTTACAAGTTTCATTTTCTTAAGAAACTCATACATAGTATTTTAAAAGTTTTCTTCTTTTATAAATCTCCCCGACATAATATTAATCAAATGATTAATAAATTTATAACTATTTTAATTTAATGAAATCTCTATCTTTTAATGTTTTATTTATTTATATATGAATTCTTATAAATATTTAGTTTTTTAATCACTATTTCATCCACCAAATTAATGTTTTCAAACTACATTAACGTGTAACCATTTACACAAACCACATTTTGTGTTACTAACCCAAATATATAATCTAAACATATTCATAAATATCCACATATATATTATACATACGTTACAAGAAATATTCATGTAATGGTTTAGAACTACATTAGAATGTTAAAATCCACATAAGTAATCCCGATGCCAAAGATATATAACCCCTACCTTTCTAAAACAAGCCATAATCCTCCATGGTAGTGGGATGTATAACCCAAATTCCCTCTACCTGGGGATTATTTACTCAAGAGAATATTAAAATTTACAATATTTCTCAAATCTAATATTCACAATCTATAGTGAACAACAAAATCTAAGTTAATAACTTCGATTAAAACCCATGGTAAAGGTATATGAAAACTAAATTTTATGGATTTTTACCTAGAATTAAATACATTGAACTATCTCTTAGAAGGTATTTATCACATCAATTTCACATACAAAATATTCATCTTTTATAAAAAATCATAAAACATAAATATAAAATGACTTTAAAAAATAAATAAATATTTTATTTATTTTCCAAACATGAGATATGAATAATAACTTTTCATATTTAATTTATACTTGAAAACCCACATTTTACATGTTCTACCACTTATCATTTATAAAAAAATATATAATCATTTAAAACATTAACTAAATATAAAAAAGTAATTAATTAATATTTTATATAAAAACTAGACATTACATTGACCCTCAATATAATGTCATGTTGATTACCCACACTAGGTTTTCACAAAGAATAGTGTTGTAGTTGAGTAACACCCCTAATATTACGTTGTCTCACAACATAATGTAAGGTACCAACCTCAGACAACATTAACACTAGGCATATTATCATTAAGATATCGAATACTAAACTAAAATTAATTATATTATTAAGTATCCAGAATATGGTACACTATTTTCTATGTGGTGGATGTAGTCTCTTTTATCCCATAACATATCTTTTACCATCCCTAAAATTACATTAACTATTTAGCGTAATTTCAAATTTCAATTCACTACATGTTGGCTCATCAACATAATACAAGGAGATAAAACAAGATATATTAATTCTTAACATAATCACAAAAATATTTCCTTATATTTTATTGTCACACATTGTATCCTTATGGGGGGATTTTTAGTTTACATTAATTAAACATGTTCTTCACCAAAAACATAGAAGAAACATGTGGACTTATCATATAACATAACTCTGATACCACTTATGGGGTCTCTAGGTTTCATCTTATGAACTTGGAAGTTGAAGAAAACCCATATCTATATGATCTATCCTCTATGAAATCAACATATACATAAAATAAATATAACATAAAAAAGTGTAAATATATATCATAATTAATGGCCTCTATATTTTTCTTATTGGCGGATAACGGTTGATGTATATCACCAAATTAGTATAACAAAATCCTCATTCCTTTAAGGGATTACACCAACTATTGAATCCAAGATCGTATCATAAGGATTAACATATGTAATGAGGGGTTATAAACCCCTTTATATATGGGAAAAACGATTCAATGGGAAGTAAGATATCTTTATAATGATTTTGTGAAATTAATAATCATTCTGTACATTAAACGGGAGGGATCGCATCAATTTTTATAGCCAAACCCAATGCTCTCTGATTAGTGAAATGTGTTAGACATTCAAAATGTATAAGGTGTGTATATTATTTATCATTAGAGGAAACCATTACCTACTAAAAAACTAGACCATTATAGTGCTAAAAATAGGATTTAATAGTGGGAAAAGGCACTGATAATCAAAGATCTATTAAAAGCACTAGGCCATCATCAGTTCTAGAAAAAAAGATTCTGAAGGGGTCCTTTATCAGTGCTAAAATGAAAGTGATGAAAAATTTCTTGTAACACCCCAAGCTTCCATGGAATGCTTTCCTTTGTATAATACAGTAGTGTGTGTTGTACGCAACTTCGAATTCTAACACACACCACAACCAATCAAACTAGCCGTTATGAATAGTAATACCCAATTTTTGAAATTTTATAAATTTTATCTTTCAAAATGGACTTCATTTTTGGATTAGGAATATCAAAATTAGACTTGGGTGAAATTTTGGTATTTTTCAGAAAACTTTCAATTTTTGATGAATAGTGAAAAAACACTGAGTTATAGTTTAAAACCAAATTTTTATTTAAATAATTATTTATTTAATTTAAATTTAATTAAGGTAAAAATATATGCATAATACCTATATAAGTTCGATGTAATTCATTGGAGTTAGTTTAGAATAAATTTAGATATATAAAAATTTTATTGAACTTTTCACCTACTTTTACCCACCTCCTAGGAGAATTTAGAAATTCACATAAAACTTAATTTTACCGCTTCTATGAGTGGAATTTCGAAAATCTGAGAGACACAGTTAATATCAAGGAGTAAAATGTGGTTCAATGAGATGAAAATAATTTTTGGTGAATAGTAACTTTTTACTTTTATTTACCATGGTTAAAAGTAAATAGGGTAATTAAGGGTATAAATGATATTAATATTACCCTAACACATGTCCTAATTCTATTGGACAAGTTTATCTCGACCAAAAACACCCTTAGGAATAAAATATTATCATTTAGGTCCACTTGTATTAGATTAGGACATTTATTATCATTTCATTCAAAGAAGAGTTAAAAGAGTTAAAATCAAAGTTTATTTACTAAAACATTTTTAATATAGGGTTATATATATCACAAATTAGATTATAAATACTCATTAGAAAGATAAAAATATTTCCTACATAATTATATTTTATTTATAATTTTTAGACATTAAATAATTTAATTTATTTGTGACACAATGGTGATGCAGTCATTACCTAATTAATGAAATGTTAAAATAATTGATATTATAAATATCAAAATAAAAGTAATTTTAGACTTTTTATGAATTAAACTATTTTTATAGGTTAATATGACATATTAGGATTGATTATATAAATTTTTTTAGAAGTAATAATTCTGTAATGAATTTATCAAAAACTAAATACCCAATAGTGTCAAAATTGACATAAAAGAGTTTTTAAAACAAATATTATATTATTAATTTATATTCAATTCCTAAAAATCTAAGGTTCGTACAAGAGACTTATATAATGATATTTGTATCATTAATGGGACACTTGGGGGTCTCTTGGAGTTATATAGTAAGTTTATTAACTATATAATATAAAAATACAAAGTGACATGGTAAGTGTCAAACTAATTAACTAAGAGTTAAAACTAAAATATAAGGTTAATATAATGACCCAAACCTGTCTAAATTCTATTGGTTGAGTGGATTTAGACCCATCCCCACCTAAAAATTTAAATAATCCACTTTTGAGCCATTAGAAAACGAATATGAATTTATTATAAAATAATATTTCTAGCTTTTCCAAAGGTCCCCCTCACCCCTCTTATAAAGGGGCACTCCCCCTTCTCACTAATTCACACATTCAAAGCCTTTTGGCTCGACCAACCCTTGACCAAATACTCTCTCAACATCCCTCACTTCAATATAGAGGCCTTATTTTGATCAGAAATCCAACCTAAGGAGCCCTTTTGATCAAATAAAAAGGATGAACTCGAAGAAGAGGTAATATTTTCACCACCCTCTTTCAAGTTCCTGTCTTCTTCAACTTCTTATTTCATTGTTATTCCCATTCTAAAATAATAACTACAGTATCTTATATATACTATGATGTTATTATAAATATGGTACAACCATATTCATTATTCTATCTATCCTTTGAATGACATGTCACCATACGTGTGTACGTATGGCTTATCGTCTCCACGTCGTGGTGTAATTGTTATTCAATAAATTATTATTTGGATGGATATAATAATGATGTGTAATTCATGTAAATAATAAATATAACATGATAATGATTCTTTATATATGATATATCATCCAATTATATATTATTTTAATATCAAAAGAATAATATTGTCACTCGTGCGTACGTACGGACTACCGTCTCCACGAACGCGATGAGATTCATTCTCCATCATATCCATTCAAGTATAATTATCATTTGAAGATTTAAAAATAATGTTTATGGTATTTATATCATTCTGGATATGAATAAAATATAACCTATTCATAACAAACATGTCTTATGTAACAAAACATATAAGAGTAAGTTAACACCTGAAACAACGATAATACTAAGATATTATTAACAAAGCAATGTTAAAATATCACATATGATGTCATATTAATGTATATGATTCTTGTATAATTTAATAACAATTATTTCACCATTATACAGGAGGTTAACCCACCCCAACCAAGTAAAAGTATAAGGTAAGGGTTTATTTCACAATCTCTTCATTATCTGAGGTTGTTTATACATAATATCTACTGGGACCTCTTTATCATCCACATCCATGTTTCTTAAAAATGTATTACAAATAATTCTTAATATTTTAAAGACTATGGGATAAAGTCATTTATACCCTTATATAATTTTAATAAGAAGTTTATTAAGGAATATTTCTGTCATTTTCCCAACAAGGTCCTTGTTAACCTTTTTGACAGAATTAATGTAAGAATTTTCTTTTTAACTTATACGGCGGGTGCGGCTATTTTCCGCCTTTATAAAATCGTCGAAACTTCCCTTACAATATTATAAGAATATTTTCAAATAAAATGTTTTATTTTATAAATATATGACTCCTAAATGATTTCAAAATAGAAAGAGATATTTCTCTAAAAAGAGTTTTTAAATCATTTATGTCAACATCCTTTAATGGATATTAAGTTTTTTTGGAGTTGATTTATTATGATACAAAACTTCCATATTGTATTGATGGTTTTGTGATATGTTTGACTATGGATGTGTTATTTTTATACCATTCATGGTTTATGAATAAAGTATTTACATTTCGTATGCTAGCTTTAATACGAATGTTTATGTTATGTTTAAACCTGTTCATATGAGGAATGCATTATACTTAATAAGTGATGGGTGGAGCCCGCTATAGCTCCTCGATTCATCGGTAGGTCTCATGAGAAAAACTAGTGTCTTGGCACAAGGCCTTGATAAAATCTTATTTTTTGTCTCGGCGTGAGGCCTTGGCTATGTGGTTATGTTAGTCTAGCATTATTCATTCCATCATTATAAAAGTGGTTATTGATATTGAATGTGATTATTCGACTAGTAGAATATCCATGTGAATAAGTATATGGAATTATTTCATTTTATTTCTACCATATTATGCTGAAGTTCATGTTTTAAAAGGATTTTGTTTTAGTTATACATTTCCTTAAATGTTTATTCTTATTTATGAAAGTTTCCTCTATATTGTTATCCTTACTGGGCATTTGATCTCACTCCTTTCAATGTTTTATTTTTCCCTGGATGTGAAGAATTATTTTATGAATGACCTGTAGGGATAGTATGAGGGGATAAGAGTGTGGACTATGGAGACTATATTGTTTTAGATTTTCATTTTATGATGTAATGTAAACTTTATGAATGTATCTAGTTATTCCAAGGCTACTAAACTAATCGGTCTTTCGAGACTTGATCTTTCTTGTGATCATGTCAATGTTATGTAATAATGCACCGACTCTGGGTAACTGGGGTTGGGGCATTACAGTTGGTATCAGAGTATTTTTAGTACAAACCTTGGAATCTAGATTTAGATAAACTCTGATTAGAGCACATAGATTTAAGATGGACTTTGAGGATTAGCATAGAAGAACTTCCTAGAATTTTGGTATTGTAGAGATTTTGTGAGTTTTCCGAGCAATAGATCCTTGTCTAGATACGAGCAGGTAGAGGCAGCTCTGGCACAGATGTACCTAGGGGTAAAACCTGAAAACACCGCTTTGAGCTAGACTCGAACAGGAACTGGTGCATGACAACGGGCTTTGCTGCACTCTTGGTTACGACACTCCCATGGGATATTCTTAGGATAACTCTCATTTTCTTTACAAATCATTATGAAGGGTTTATGAGTATATACTTCCTCAAAGAAAACATTTTTATGATTATAAATTATATCCATAAATAGTTTAATTTATGTTAAGTGTTTTATAAGTATGGAATTATGTATTTTGATTCATAAACTGATCTAGTTTATGCCATTGTTTAGAAATGGCGCCTAGTGGAAGAAATGGAAACTGTATCAATGCACGCACTCCATGTATGGATTTCCCTCCTACTCAAGATAATTATAGTGGAGTTGGTGATGCAACCGGTGCTGATCAACTAATCACCATATTGGGATAACTCACTCAGGTTATGAATAATAACCTTACCCGTATGGAGCACCCTGATCCACAACATAGAGGATCAATGTTAGATTGCTTCATGAGGAAGAAACCACCAACATTCAATGGGAGTACAAATCCATTAGTATCTGAGCAATGGATAAGTTCCCTAGAGAAAATATTTTAGTCTTTGGGGAGTAGTGAAAGGGAAAAAGTTGTCATGGCAGTTTATCGCCTCACTGGAGATGCTGATCAATGGTGGTCATTGATTCAAAACACGAAGGAAGATGATGAAGTATCAAATATGGAATGTAGGGAGTTCAAAGATCTATTTTTAGAAAAATACTTTCATCGTGACCATCGAGAAGATATGGAAAGGCAATTTCTGAGTTTGAGACAAAAGGAGGATGAGAATGTCGCAAAGTATGAGGCTAACATTACGAGGTTAGAAAGGTATGCTGGAGATTATATACGTAACCCAAGAAGTAAGATTGATCATTTCTTTGATGGGTTAAAAGAATTTCTCTATCAAGTATTAGTCACACAATCCTTCTCGTCGTACGAATACATTATCTCATGTGCTATCAAGACAGAAAATGAATTCTCTAAGTCTTATGACTTTAAAGCAAAGAAAGAGAATAAGAGATCTGCTGATCAATCTAGGAATGGAAATAAGAGGAAGAAGAGAAAAGTTGGATATCCATCTTATAGTAAATGTAGGAAGAAACACCCTGGTACTTGCTTAAAAGGAATGGGAGTCTATTAAAATTGTGGTGAAAAAGACCACCATGCTTGTGATTGCAAGGGGAATAAGGAAGCTACCGATGTCCAATGCTACAATTTCAGGGAGATGGGACATTATGAAAATGAATTTCCTAAGCGTCAGGGGAACTTACCTTAGAAAAGGCCAAGGGATCAAGGCCAATCTTATGTTATCACTACTGCTGAGGTAGAAGCTTCGAAAGATGTGGTGGCAGGTAATTTAATGGTTTCCTCAAGTTTAGAAAATGCATTATTTGATTCCGGATCATCGCATTGTTTCATATCTTCCCAGTTTTCTAAGAAAATTAGATATTTTCAATTTGATTTAACAAGGGATTTTTCAGTTAAAACTCCTAAGGGAAGTATCATTGCAACAAAGTTTTGTGAATCAGTCCCCATTAGAGAACATAAATGTTCTTTATCTGCTGATCTCATCATCATACCTATGATTGAGATTGATATAATACTTGGTATGGATTGGCTTTCGAACCATGATGCAAATATTTATTGTAAGAAGAATGAGGTTATGATTTTTTATGATGATGATAAGGAACACCTTATCTTTAGAGCAGAATCGTCACCACCAGATTCTTATCTTGATCCACCCCCAATAGCTCAACTAAATTCAATTATTGGGGAGGAAGATAATGAAAGGACTGTGGTTGAGGAAATGAATGATCAAATAGAGGATGTACCTATTGTGAAAGAATATGTAGATGTGTTTCTAGAAGATTTACCTGGACATCCTTCAGAACGAGAAGTTGTGTTTTCCATTGATTTAATTCCTGGATCAAGGCCTATACTGAAGACCCCTTATAGAGTGGCCACTGTAGAATTAGTTGAACTAAAGAAAAAACTAGAGGAATTGAGTAATAAGGGATTTATTCTCCCTAGTGTTTCACCATGGGATCCCCTGTTCTTTTTGTTAAAAATAAAGATGGATCTATGAGGTTATGTATCAAATACAGGGAGAACAATGCTATAACAATAAAGAACAAGTATCCCCTAACTCGCATTGATGATTTATTTGACCAACTGCAAGGATCTCAATACTTTTCAAAGATTGACCTTCGATTTGGATACCATCAATTGTGTGTAATGAAGTAAGACATTCCAAAGACAGCATTTCGAACAAGGTACGGGCATTACGAGTTTACGGTAATGCCTTTTGGGCTGACTAATGCACCCTATGTATTCATGGATCTAATTAATAGAGTTTTCAAGGAATATCTCGATGATTTTGTCGTGTTATTTATTGATGATATCTTGGTATACTCCAAAAGATATGAAGATCATGAAAATCACTTGCGCATTATCCTGAAGACTCTGAGAAGACATGAATTATATGGGAAGTTTAGCAATTGTGAATTCTGGCTTCAAGAGATTTCTTTTCTTGGCCATATTGTCTCTAATGATAGAATCTTTGTTGATCCTTCGAAGACAAAGTCAATCCAAGAATGTCCAGCACCTACGAGTATAACTGAGGTACGCAGTTTTATTGGTTTAGTAGGTTATTATTGACGTTTCATCCAGAATTTTGCCTGATTGGCTAACCCATTAACAAGTCTCACACGTAAGGGGGTTAAATTTGTTTGGACAAAAGATTGTAAAGAATGTTTTGAATAACTGAATAGAAGATTATTCAATTCTCCTATATTTACTCTACCATCAGGGAATGATGAATTCGTTATTTATAGTGATGAATTGAAGAAAGGACTTGGTTGTGTCCTTATGCAGAATGATAGGGTTATTTCTTATGCATCACGATAGTTGAAAATTCATGAGAAAAATTGTACTACACATTATCTCGAGTTAGTAGCTATGATATTTTCTTTGAAGATATGGAGGCACTACCTCTATGGTGAAAAATGTGATATTTATACTGATCACAAGAGTTTGAAGTATATTTTCTCACAAAAAGAACTCAACATGAGGCAAATGAGATGGCTTGAATTACTCAAGGATTATGATTGTATGATACACTACCATCTGGGGAAGGCAAATAAGGTGGAATATGCTTTGAACAGAAAATATCATCGAGTTTTGAACAATATGAGAATTGAAAGGGATCCAATTTTCGTAGATCTAGTGAAGATGGACATGGCAATAACCATAGATGGTGAAACATCAGTGATTTTTCAAATGGTTTCAAAACCATCTTTACTAGAAAGGATTGAGAGTTCTCAGACCGATGATGAAGAATTTCAAAAGAAGATTAAAGATATGAATGGTGGGAGATTGAATGACATTGGGTATGAAGATGGAATTTTGAAATTTGGTAAGAGACTTTGTGTTCCCAATATACCTGATCTAAAAAGGGAATTGTTGGACGATGCTCATAGTTCCAATTTCTCTATACACCCTGGGAGCACCAAAATGTATAGAGACATGAAGGAACATTTTTGGTGTGACAACATGAAGAGGGAGATTGCTGATTTTGTGTCAAGATGTATAGTTTTTCAACAAGTGAAAGCTGCAAGGCAACAGCCTGGAGGAGTCATGCAACCTCTTCCCATACTGGAGTGGAAATGGGAAAATATTACGATGGACTTTGTCATGGGGCTACCAAATACTCCTAGAAGGAACGATGCAATATGGGTTATTGTTGATCATCTTACCAAGTCAGCACATTTTCTTGCTATAAGAGAAGATCTACCACTGGAACATCTAGAAAGACTATATATTAATGAAGTGGTGAGACTTCATGGAGTACCCCTATCGATTGTTTCTGATCGTGATCCCCATTTTACTTCAATATTCTGGAAGAGTCTTCAAAAATCCCTCGATACTGAACTTCAATTGAGCACTGACTACCACCCTCAAACAGATGGATAATCAGAACGGACTATTCAAACCTTAGAACACATGTTGAGATCCTACTCGCTTGACTTTTAGGGTATGTGGGATCAATATTTACCTCTGGTAGAATTTTCCTATAACAATAGCTTCCATTGGAGTATTCAGATGGCACCATATGAAGCATTATACGGAAAGAGATGTCGCACACCAACCTGTTGGGATGACATTGGTGAATGAAAACTTGTAGGCCCAGAACTGGTGGAGGAAACAATGGAAAATGTAAAGGTAATCCAAAACCACATCAAATCAGCTCAAAGTAGGCGGAAGATCTATGCCGATAACTGAAGGAAGGATTTGGAATTTCAAGTAGGAGATCATGTTTTCTTGAAGGTATCTCCATGGAAGGGAGTAATATGTTTCGGTAAGAAGTGTAAATTGAGCCCTAGGTACATCAGACCTTTCAAAATTCTAAAACAAATTGGGGTTGTATCATACCATTTGGAAATGCCGCCAAGTCTCTCCAAAGTTCACAATGTGTTCCACGTATCACTGTTGAGGAAATACATGCCTGACCCAACGCATGTACTCACCAATGAGGAATTAGAACTAGAACCCGAACTCTCTTTTTGCTAAGCACCCATTAAGATTCTTGATATAAGAGAACAAGTACTGAGAAATCGGACGACTCGTCTGGTAAAAGTTTTGTGGAGAAACCATAAGATGGAAGAGGTAACGTGGGAACCCGAGGAACCTATGATGAAGAACCACCCGAGTCTTTTCATGCGGTATTATTCTAGAAATTTCGAGGATGAAATTATTTAAAGTATGGGAGAATGTAATAACCCAAGCTTCCACGGTACGCTTTCCTATGTATAATATAGTAGCATGTGTTGTACGCAACTTCGAGTTCTAACACACACACCACAACCAATCAAACTAGCCGTTATGAATAGTAATACCCACTTTTTGAAATTTTATAAATTTTATCATTCAAAATGGACTTCATTTTTGGATATGGAATATCGAAATTAGCCTAGGGTGAAATTTTGGTATTTTTCTGAAAACTTTCGATTTTTGATGAATAGTGAAAAAACATTGAGTTATAGTTTAAAACCAAATTTTTATTTAAATAATTTTTTATTTTATTTAAATTTAATTAAGGTAAAAATAGATACATAATACCTATATAAGTTTTATTTAATTCATTGGAGTTAGTTTAGAATAATTTTAGATATATAAAAATTTTATTGAACTTTTCACCGTCTTTTACCCACCTCCTAGGAGAATTTGGAAATTCACATAAAACTTAATTTTACCGCTTCTGTGAATGGAATTTCGAAAATCCGAGAGACACGGTTAATATCAAGGAGTAAAATGTGGTTCAATGAGATGAAAATAATTTTTGGTGAATAGTAACTTTTTACTTTTATTTACCACGGTTTAAAGTAAATAGAGTAATTAAGGGTAAAAATGATATTAATATTACCCTAACACATGTCCTAATTCTATTGGACAAGTTTATCTCGACCAAAAACAACCTTAGGAATAAACTATTATCATTTAGGTCCACTTATATTAGATTAGGACATTTATTATTATTTAATTCAAAGAAGAGTTAAAAGAGTTAAAATCAAAGTTTATTTACTAAAACATTTTTAATATAGGGTTATACATAATATAAATTAGATTATAAATACTCATTATAAATATAAAAATATTTCCTACATAATGGTATTTTATTTATAATTTTAAAACATTAAATAATTTAATTTATTTATGACACAATGGTGATGCAGTAATTGCCTAATTAATGAAATATTAAAATAATTGATATTATAAATATCAAAATAAATGTAATTTGAGCCTTTTTATGAATTACACTAATTTTATAGGATAATATGACATATTAGGATTGATTATATAAATTTTTTTCTAATTAATAATTCTGTTATGAATTTATCAAAAACAAAATACAAAATATGGTCAAAATTGACATAAAAGAGTTTTTAAAACAAATATTATATTATTAATTTATCTTCAATTCCTAAAAATCTAATGCTCGGCCAAGAGACTTATATAATGATAGTTTTATCATTAATGGGCCACTTGGGGGTCTCTTGGAGGTATATAGTAAGTTTATTAACTATATAATATAAAAATACAAAGTGACAAGGTAAGTGTCAAACTAATTAACAAAGAGTTAAAACTAAAATATAAGGTTAATATAATGACCCAAACCTGTCTAAATTCTATTTGTTGAGTAGTTTTCGACCCATACCCACCTTAAACTTTAAATAATCCACTTTGGATCCTTTAGAAACCGAATATTAATTTATTATAAAATAATATTTCTAGCTTTTCCAAAGGTTCCCCTCACCCCTCTTATAAAAGGTCACTCCCCCTTCTCAGTAATTCACACATTCAAAGCCTTTTTTCTCGGCCAACCCCTACCCAAATACTCTCTCAACTTCCCTCACTTCAACCTAGTGGCCTTATTTGGATCAGAAATCCAACCTAAGGATCCCTTTTGATCAAATCAAAAGGAAGAACCCGAAGAAGAGGTAATGTTTTCACCACCCTCTTTCAAGTTCCTTTCTTCTTCAACTTATTTTTTCTTTGTTATTCCCATTCTAAAATAATAACTCCAATATCTTATATATACTATGATGTTATTATAAATATGGTACAACCATATTCAGTATTCTATCAATCCTTTGAATGACATGTCACCATACGTGCGTACGTACGGTTTACCGTCTCCACGTCGTGGTGTAATTGTTATTCAATAAATTATTATTTGGATGGGTATAATAATGATGTATAATTCATGTAAATAATAAATATAACATGATAATTATTATGTATATATGATATACCATCAAATTATATATTATTTTAATATCAAAAGAATGATATTGTCGCTCGTGCGTACGTACAGACTATTGTCTCCACGAACGCGATGAGATTCATTCACCATCGTTTACATTCAAGTATAATTATCATTTGATGATTTAAAAATAATGTTTAAGGACTTGATATCATTCTGGATTTGAATAAGATACAACCTATCCATAAAAAACATGGCTTATGTAACAAAACATATACGAGTAAGTTAACACCCAAAACGACGATAATACTAAGATATTATTAACAAATCAATGTTAAAAGATCATATATGATATCATATTAATGTATATGATTCTTGTATAATTTAATAAAAAATATTTCACCATTATACAGGAGGTTAACCTACCCCAACCAAGGAAAAGTACAAGGTAAGGGTTTATTTCACAATCTCTTTATTATCCGAGGTTGTTTATGCGTAATTATCTACTGGGACCTCTTTATCATCCACATCCATGTTTCTTAAAAATGTATTAAAAATCATTCTTACTATTTTAAAGTCTATGGGATAAAGTCATTTATACCCTTGTTGACTTTTTATAATAATTTTATTAAGGAATCTTTCTGTCGTTTTCCAAACAGGGTCCTTTTTAACCTTTTCGACAGAATTAAGGTAAGAATGTTTTTTTAACTTATACGGCTGGTGCGGCTATTTTCCGCCATTATAAAATCGTTGAAGCTTCCCTTACCAGCTTATAAGAATATTTTCAAAGAAAATGTTTTATTTTATAAATATATGACTCTTAAATGATTTCAAAATAGAAAGAGATATTTCTCTAAAAAGGGTTTTTATTTCATCTAGTTCAACATCCTTTGATGGATTTTAAGTTTATTTGGAGTTGATTTATTATGATACAAAACCTCTATATTGTATTGATGGTTTGGTGATATGTTTGAATGTGGATGTGTTATTTTTATACCATTCATGTTTTATGAAAAAGTATTGACATTTCGTATGCTAGTTTTAATACAAATGTTTATGTTATGTTTAAACCTGTTCATATGAGGAATGCATTGGACTTAATATGTGACAGGTGGAGCCCGCTATAGCTCCTTGATGCTTCAGTAGGTCTCATGAGACAAACTAGTTTCTTGGAACCAGGCCTTGACAAAATCTTATTTGTAGTCTTGGAACGAGGCCTTGGTTATGTGGTTATGATAGTATGGCATTATGCATTCCATCATTATGAAAGTGGTTATTGATATTGCATGTGATTATTCGACTAGTAGAATATCCATGTGAATAAGTATATGGAATTATTTCATTTTATTTCTGCCATATTATGCTGAAGTTCAAGTTTTAAAAGGATTTTTTTTATTTATACATTGCCTTAAATGTTTATGCTTATTTATGAAAGTTTCAACTATATTTTTATCATTACTGGGCATTTGAGCTCATCCCTTTAAATGTTTTATTTTTTCCAGGATGTGAAGAAGTATTTTATGAATGACCTGAAGGGATAGTATGAGGGGATAAGAGTGTGGACTATGGAGACTATATTTTTGTAGTTTTTCATTTTATGATGTAATGTAAACTTTATTAATGTATCTAGTTATTCCAAGGCTACTAAACTAATCGGTCTTTCAAGACATGATCTTTCTTGTGATCATGCCAATGTTATGTAATAATGCACCGACTCTGGGTAACTAGGGTCGGGGCATTACATTTCTCCTTTATAATTACTTTATTATTAGAACAAATAAATGTATCCTTTATCATTGAATTTTTTTTAGCAATAATAAATGGGTCCTTTATCAGTGCTAAAACAAGTACTGATAGAGGAAACCTATATCAACTCTCTTTTAGTGTTGATAAATATGGTAGCCCATATCTTTAATACACTTTAATTCATGATTTATTATATAAATATACAATTAATAAAACCTCATAAAATGGTGAGGCCTAGAGTCATTAGTAAAATAGGTTCATAACATAATAACATTAATAGAGATATAGTATCATTATTTAAAAATTCTTCAACATACTCTTAAAAATCCATTTCTCTTCTAAAACTACATGGGATAACCTAGGGACTTACATAAGAAAGGAGTGAACTATAAAGCCAAGTAAGGGAATAATAAATGAATAACATAATGAATGTAAGAAATCCTGGTCAATAGGAATATTAGGACACATAACAAGGGTGAGAACCATAAACATGAACATCGAATCATGATATAAGATAATAACATCGTGGCAACATAGTAATGTGGCAACAATATAAAAAATGACATTATAAACATAAGTCTAGGATAACTACCAAGACATAATAACATAGTGTTCTTAAGATAACCTCTTGTGAATTATTCATGGAATCGAATCAGATAAAAATATTACCCAATGCATTGGAGGGCTTTATAATTTTGGCCCCACCTATCACATTCATATCAAGTGCATGCATATGTTTTCTACATAGATCATAAAAAATAATAACATATTTCATCACTTTTAACCCCATGATTAATAAATTAGGGTTAAATATATGGAATACCCTAATCAAAAAAGGATATGTACATCTAGGTCAATTTCTTTGAGTGGAAATGGGATGTGTATTCCGTACATAAATGATTGGCATGTAAAAATGTAAGATAATTTCAACAGCATAATGAGGGTACATAAAGATTCATGAAATGGTTAAATGATACTGAATGGGTTATTTCAACACATTTAAATCATAAGATAAGTAATAGTTATGTGTGAAAACATATCCCAAATTGAAAAATTGTAAATCAAAAGTTATAGTATAGAGAAGGTGCTTGAATAAAGAGGAGAAGGAGACGATACCTTACATTGAGAGGGTGCTTCGAAAATCTTGGGAGGATATTATTAAGAGTTTGGGGGAACCTTTGGAATCCTCAATAAAGTTATGATAATAGTAAACTCTTTCTCCAATTGTTTTTAGTGAATATGAATTGTATTTTGGGTGGTTTTATATAGCAAAAGAGAGCGTAATTATTTATTAATTTTTGAACACAAGTTTTGCAGTCTATCTCATAAATTAATCCAAAAAATAAACCATACCATGGTTTTTGTGGATTTTTTAATATAAAGAGGATTTTCCTTCATGATTCAATATGTACGAGAACCTAACGCATTAAAATAATACCCTTAGTGATGTGGATGAGAATCATGTTTATAAAGAATTGATTTTAAAACCATAAAATATAATTTAGGTACTTGATGATTGATTAAGGTTTTATAAAATTAATAAAAAACAAAAAAAACAAATTAATTTAAAGAGAAAACAAAATTTTGGTTTTTTATAATATTTATAGTATTTATTACATCATTTTTTGTCTTTTATGATGTTATGATACATACTGTATTTGATTTTTTCCCAAAAATTCAATTGTCTCTGAAAATTATGAAAAATAAACTGTTGGATAATTTCGATGTGATGATTTCAAAAATGGTATTTATTTTATTAAAATAATTATTTTAATTTTATAATTTAAACTTTTAAATAAAAATAATTTCTCATTGAATAATACTGGTATTTTTGACAATAATGATTTTCTGAACCTTATAAAAATTACATTTGATTTTATAAAATTATATTATCATTTATATTTAAATATATATTATTTAGTAAATAAATTATTAAAATAACATTTATTTGAAAAATTATTTAATTCTTCAAAAATATTTTCTTGATTGAAACTATATATTTAACAAAAAAATAAAATATATGTTTCATCGTATCAAAAACAAATTTTTATCAAATGTTTTATTTAATCACTTAAAAATTAATAATAAAAAAGAATGAATATAATCATTATTTTATTGAAAATAAAAATATAAAAAATCATACAATTATGTTCTATATACTTATTCTCTTATTACACTATCATATGTCATAAGAGTAATGTATGCGATGGTGGGGCTTTCTTTAGGTGGTTCAGAGAACATAGTTTGGGTCATAATCTCGATAAGCTTGAATGTCTCCTATAAACAGTTCCACTCGTGTTTTAGTTATTGAATCTCATCTTAGTCTTTGTTAAGGTAAAATCCTTGTGAATCCAAAGTTTTGATAAATGGGATTCAGAGGGTGTGATCCTTATTGGTCAAGGCAATCACTCCTTCCATTTGTGTCAATTGAACTTTTTCATAACCCTTAATATATGAAACTTAATGTTCATTATAAAAAGGATATTTAATTTATAGTTATTATTATTAATGGTATTTTAAATCTTATAGACTATATAATAGTCTGAAATAACCAAAGTAGTGCATTTTTTTTATATAACTTCATTAATTGATAAGGCGCTTATTCATTCAAAAGGGAATTTAATTTTTTAAATTTTGGGTCATTACATTCTTTCAACCTTCCAAAATTACTCCCTTGAAATTTTAATTTTGTATATTAAAATAGATTATTGTCTTTTTGTTTTATCACTTTTCTAGTTCACATGTCGCTTCCTAAAACTTTTGGTTCAACCATAGCACTTTGACAATATAAGTTTTCTATTTTTTTTAAACCGTGTATCTATGATCTAAGTTCTTCATCAGCTAATCCAAGTATAAAATATCATTCTCCAATGTTTCCACCTCTAGATTTAGTACATGTGAGGGTTTTGGTATGTACTTCCTCGAGGGGCATACATGGAACATATCATTCCCTTGAGATAGGTTATGTGGGAGTGATAATAAATAGGCCACCACTCTGATGTGATTAAGGATCTTAAAGGGGATTGTGTATCTAGGAATAATCGTTAACCTCTTCCAAAATCTCATTAATTTATTCCATGATGATATATGAAGGAAAACCTTATCTCCAACCTCAAACTCTTAATCTCACTGCTGATTTTATGCATAAATATTTTATTGACTTTGTGCATATTTTATATGATGTTGAATGGTTTTAACCTTCTGTGTAATCTCTTAGAGAAGATTAGTTCGCATTTACTACCTCTCTCCAACTTCATCTCATCATGTTTGATACTAACACCTCTTCGCATAAATAGCATCATAAGGTTCTATTTTAATTCTATAATATAAACTATTTTTATATGAGAACTCCACTATGGTACGGTTCTTATCCAAACATCATTGGAAATACATTGAACAAGATATCATCATATATTATAGAGTTTTATGGTTCTTTTAGAATAATCATCATTATATGGGTAATAAGTAGTTATTATTATCATTTCTATATCCAATTCTTGATGAAGGAATCTCCAAAACCTTGACATAAACCATAGATATTGACCAGATTCAATAGAGAGTGGGAATCCATGCAGTAGTACCACTTATCTTATTTATGTATTGGTGAGTTTGTCAAGAGACAAGTCTTACTTGATAGTAATGAAATTTGTTTCCTTTTTAAATAAAAAACCACAAAGGTGTTTTTATTTCCTTTAGGTGTCCTAGGGAGTCCTATGATGAAACCCATGGTTATGTTTTCTCATTTACATACTAGTATGGGAAATGGTTTCTTTATACCATTTAACTTCTTTCGTTCATACTTTACATATTATAATACCATGAATTGAGATAAAAACTCTATAATATCCATCTTCATGTTATCCCACCATAATATTTTCTTTAAATATATATAAATTTTAGTAATTATAGGATAAATATAGAAGAATGATCTATGCACATCATCCATAAGTTCCCTCTTTAGTTATGGTTTTTACAGGACACATATCAAAGTTATAAAACTTATAACTCTATCTGTAGAAAAATTGAGCTCTACAATATTCGCTACCTTTTTCTGTAGCACCTCATCATCATTATAGGACTCCTTGACAATATCAAGAATGGATGGTTAAGTAGTTATTTGAAAAAAGTAAGGTGAAGATCCTTTTATTACTCCCATATCAATCCTTTTTGTGTCCAAGAAGATTGGATCACTTTAAATCCTCATCGTGGATATTTTTATGAGATCATTTCTAGTCAGAGAAACTACTGCTTTATTTTCCTTCCCGAGATGTTAATAGATTGACCAATCATAATCCTAGATCACCTCTAACCACCTTTATTGGCACATATTAATCTTCTTTTTTATGAACATATACTTAAGGATTTTTTATCCATATATATGTCACGATTTTCTCTAAAGATATAATTTCACTAAATATTTAATGTTGAGATCACTATAGAAATTTTTAGATCATTTTTTTGGGTAGTTTTATGCATGTATCATTAATTGGTGGGAGGCATAGGCTCTCAATTTTTCATCTTAAAAAAGTACATGACCCAATACCTTTTTGGTTGAATCGTTGTATATCACAAATACATTCCCCCTAGTGGGTAATTTGAGAATAGGTGAAACGATTAACCTCTTATTTATCTATATAAAGTTGTCTTCACATTCATCAGTCCATAAAAACTTGACTCGCTTTTGAGTTATATTGGTTAGTAGTCCTGAAAATCGTGAAAGTTTCTCCCAAATCAATGATAGTGCCTAACTCATTAAATGAAACTATATATTTACATCATATATGTTTTTCATGTTCATCCTTAAATTTCCTTTGTTTTTGAAGCATTTATATATATCCCTTTTCAGGTGATAACATCCCCCATGAATTTTATTTACCACATACATAACTCACATTTACTTTACTATTCATACTAATTTTCTTTTTCCAAGGTCTTAGGTATATAAATCCAATTCCCCTAGTATTTCTCCTTCCTTTTGGATTAGATAAGAATGGAATCTCTAAATAATACCAAAATATTTTTTTAGTAATACCTAAATTATATATTAATTAAGTTTGTGCTGTTTTTTAGTGAATTAGTGAGCCCAAATGGAATCACTATGAGCTAATAGTTATTGTACCATATACAAAAAAGTAGTCTTGGGGATATCATCCTTCTTCACCATTACATGATAATATCCTGACCGAAGATCCACATTAGAGAACTTTTGTTCCATTCATATTTAATTGAAAATTTTATTAATCTATGGTAGATAATACTTGTTCTTTATTGTAATATTGTTGATATCATGATAATAAATGCAAAGGAAAATTGAACCATCCTTATTCTTAATGAAGGAGATTAGTGCACCCCATAGTGAAGCACTTGGATATACAAACACTTTATTCAGATTCTCCTGTAGCTACTTCTTTATCTCCCCATGTTCAATAGTATCTATTTTGTATGGATTCTTGGATATTAGAAAAACTCAAAGTAAAATCTATATTGATAACTCAACCTCTTGGCTTGGAGGAAGACCAGATAATTCTTTGGGAAATACATCATTGAATTCCCTCTCAATTGTAGTGTATTAAAGCATGATATTTTCCTTATCATTAATCATTTGAGAAAAATACACTTTCTCATAGGTAAATAATATACATTCTTGATGTGATGAAACTAAAGGAGATTCATCCTCATCCATGAACTTATATATAATCAAGGATGATTTAGGATATGGAGGGTGATTTCATTTTATCAACAATTTATGTTGGATCTATAAAAGGAAAGACAATCCATTCCTAGAATTTAATCAAATTCTGCTAAACATAGTATCATAAGGTTTTATGGGAAGTTTATCCTACAAATATGGACAAGGTATGAGATGTGTGATTTGGATGAAATAATTTACCCATTCAACATCTTCACCAACAACTCAACTTCCATGTTTTGAGGTAGATCTTGGATAGTTCTACTAAACTTACATGATATTAAATAACGAATATAACTATAATAAAAAATTATGTTTTATATTCTTGAATGAATAATTAGTGTACATGCAGTTGTAATTGCATAATCTCACCCTTTCTCTCTAGGACTTGGGGTCATTTTCATCATTTTTCCTTGAAAACCCTTTAGCTTATGGAATTGATTCACATAGTTTTCTCATTCCTTGCTATTGAAATATTGGAAAATAGGTTGAGGGTTTACTGGAGAATTCATTTCCTCCATCACATTGATGGGTTTCTCCCATCAGCATTCTCTATCTAAGTTCCCTTCCATCCTACACATAAATAATTTCTTTATCCCCATTAGTTAATTTCTATAATTATTCTTTCTAAAAAAATTACAAGTGGGGTGTTGAATTTTCTTTCCCCCATGATATTTCACTATCATACCTCTAGAATTAAATTGCATTATCTGCTTCATATCTCTAGACCCTTGAGATTCTTTGATCTTTATTTTGACTATGATTTCAAATAAAATAATTTCCTCATATCTTCCAAAGTCCTAAATGGATAATTATTTTCATAGAATCGTATTTATCCCACCAAATAAGTGGTTAACATTAATTTCAGGTGTAATCAAAATTTTGGAGGCATATCATGAAAGTATTATGTAGTTGTCCCAGTATTCCCTAATTAATTTTTCGGCATATTTCATGAGTCTAAGAAAGTCCCTCTATATTTTAAGAGAATAATATCTGGAAAATATTTATCAATGAACATTTTTCATAATTATTTCCACTCCATTGCTTCAATCTCCTCATAGGGATTCATTTTTTTTCAATGCCCACCATTGATTAGCTTCTCCTTCCATGCGATAAACATCCAACACAACCTTCTCTGGATTAAAACACTGAAGGATGGAGAATATATTCTCAATGGACTTGATCTATTGTTTAGGGATTGAAGTATCATAAGATCCACTAAAAGTTGGAGGCCATTAACTTATAAAGGTCTCAACTGAAAATTTCCTTTTCTTAGGTTGATTTTGGTGTTCCTCCTGATTTAGGATTATATTCAATACCTGAATCAATTGAGAAAGTATTTTCATGAATTTCCTTATTCCTTCTCCCATCAATTTGGGTATCCTATTTGGGTTGTCATCAAATTTCCCCTCACATTGGTTTTTGACTTGATTCCTCCTATTTCTGGCCATTGATTTGAATGAAGTGAAAATGAGGAGTGATAATTAAAAATATTAATAGCATAAAAAAGGAAACTTTAAACATTTAAGCTATAACTCATAATTTACAAATATTCCTTAACCTATTAATTTCATGAATTAAATCTATGATATCCATGGTCTATTTTATAACATATAATTTTATGGTCATCGTCATTCCCTTAATTATGGTTTGTAAGGAGCTTGTGAATTCACCAAAGCATATACCCTAGGAGATACAAACCATTTTTTGAAATAATTATTCTTTGTTATGCATGAGGCGAGGATGGAATTAAGCCCAATGATCACTTTTTAGGGTTATTAACCCTAAGTTCAACTGTTCTAGAGCCACATTCACTTATAGTATCCAAATTGGGATATATATTTTTCATAAACCACTTAGTATATACTTTAACCAAATTTAGGGATGTTTTCCTATGTTTAGCCTTATCCCTAGTTCTTTAACTTGTGTTTTATAATCCTAATACCCAAAAATAACTATACATTCCTCTCATACCAACTATGATAGACCATATCTTTAATACACTTTAATTCATGATTTATTATATAAATATACACTTAATACGGGCCTATGAGATCTTAAGGCCTAGTTTATTTGGGAAATTAGGTACAAGATATAATAACATGAATGGGGATACAAAATCATTATTTAAAACTCTATTAACATTCCCTTAATAATCTATTACTCTTCAAAAACTGCATGGGATAACCTGGGGACGTACATAAGAAAGGTGTGAGCTATAAATCCCATTAAGGTAGTAATAAAATAATAACATGATGAAAGTAATTCATGTTAGTCAATTATAATATCAAGCTACATAAATGGGGTTATAAATCATAAAAATGAACATCAAAGTATGATATATTATAATAAAATGAAGGCAACATAGGAATGTAGAAATAGCATAAAATGTGAAATCATAGTCATAAGTTAGGAAGAACTGCCAAGAAATCATAACATAGTGTGATTAGGATAATATCTCATGAACCATACATGGAATATCATCAGATAAAAACCTCTCCCAATTAATTTTAGGGTTATATAATTTTTTTCTCACCCATCATATTTATATCATGTACATGAATAAGTGTGTCGCGTAGATCATACAACATAAGAACATATTTCATCTCTTTTAACCCCCATGATTAAGGAGTTCCAATTAAATTCATTGAAGTACCCAATAAATTGATAATGGTTACATCTAGGATAATACATTTGAGTGGAAATTGGGATGGGTATTCCCTCCAAAAAAATATTTCATGGAAAATCACAGGATAATTTTGGCAGCATAATGAGGGTACATAAAGATTCATTGATGGGTTAAATGGGAGATAAATTTGTATCTGATAACATGGAAACCATAATTAATATAATATGGATGTGTGAAAATATATCCCAACTTGTAAAATTGGAAATAAAAAGTAATAATACAGAGAAAGTGTTTGAATAAATAAGAGAAGTAGAGGATCCCTTACCTTGATAGGGAAATTATAAAATCTTGGAAGGATCTTATTAAAAGATTAGGGAATGTTGGGAGGGATATATAAAAGTAAATTAATTGTAAATTCCTAATCCATTGGTTTTGAGTGAAGATTAATCGGAGGTTGGGTGGGTTTATATATCAAAATAGGGGTAATTCGCTATTAATTTCTAAACATAGGTTTTGAACACTATATCATAAATTAATCCAAACAACAAACTATCCCATGATTTTTTTCCATGGTTTCTACCGAAGGGGATTTTATTTTATTATTTAATAATTAAAAGAACCTAACTCATTAAAATAATATCCTAGGGGGTGTTGAAGTGAGCCGTGTTTATAAAGAATTGATTTTAATACCATAAAATATAATATTGGTTAAAGAGGATTCATTAAGGGTTTATAATATTAATTAGATAACATAAAAACACATTATTAGAAAGGAAAATCGTCATTTTGGTCATGTATAATCTTTATAATATTTATTACATTAATTTTAGGCTTTTATGATGTTATAATATATACCATATATTATTACAGTATTTAATCTTGACCCAAAAAATCAAATATCACTGAAAATTGTGAAAAATTATCTATTGGATAATTTCAAATTTATGATTTCAAAAATAATTTTTATTTTATCCTAATTATTCTATAAATTTTAGAATGTAAAATTTTAAATCATAAACATCATTTATTAAAAAATAGTAGTTTTTTTGGAAATAATAGTTTTCTAACCCATATAAAAATTCTATCTGACTTCATAAAATTATATTATCATTTATATTTAAATGTATATTATTTAATAAATTGGTTTAATTAAAATTAAATTTATGTCAAAATTCCTATAATTTATCAAAAATAGTTTCTTTATTGATACTATATATTTCCCAAAATTATACTTTGTGTTTCATCGTATCAAAATATAATTTTTATCAAAATCATTAATTAATCATTTTAAAAGAAATAATAAAAAGGAATAAACATAATCCTAATTTTACTGAAAATAAAAATTAAAAAATTCATACTATTATGTTCTATATATATATATCCTTATTAAACTAGTGTATTCCCTAAGAGTAAGGTGTAAGATGGTGGGGCTTTCATGGAGTGGTTCGACGAACATGGTTTGGGCCATAATCTTGATAAGAATGAAATTATCTCATAAATAGTTTCACTCATGATTTAGATGTTGAATCTTAGCTTGGGCGTAGTCAAGGGAAAATCTCAATGATGTCATATCCCTTAGAAGCTTCAATAAATGGTATTAATAGGGTATAATCCTACTAGTCGAGTCCATTACCCCTTCTATTTGTGTTAATTAGACTTTTTCATAACACTAAATATAGTAATCTTTATAGTTATTGTATAATGGCTATATTATCAATGGTTATTATGATTAATGGTCATTTAAATATGGAAAACTATATAATGGTCCAAAATAACCAAAATAGTGCTTCTTTTTCTATAGATACAATACTTGATAAAGAATTTATTAATTCAAAAGGGAATTTCATTTATAAAAGTTTAGTTGTTTAAAATAAAGACTAGGTAGCTGCTATAGAGCTCAAACAGCCCAGTAGCATTCCTATAACATCAAACCAAATCAGAAAAAAAAATATGAATTCAATTATACATAAAACAGGATTGAAATAAAAATGTTACATTGCACTATCATTTCAATTCGAAGTTTACATACATAATATTAACATTGATGTGATATTTAAAATCTTTCAAAAAAATTACAACCAATATAAAAAATCATAACTCTTATAGAAGGATTTCTCCAAAGATCAACCTCTATACAAAATCTTTTCCATACTATAAAACTAATGTTGATTTTAATAATAGTAAATAGAAAATAAAAAAATTTTAATTTTAATGTTATATAATCCACATATGAAAAATTATATTATTAATTACTATATATATTAATAATATTATCAGTTATACTATTAATTATATAATTAATGATCGTATTTTAAATTTTATATTAATTGTAAAATTTTAATTATACTATTAATTGATAATTATATTATGAATTATTAATTTCATTTTTAAGTAATATTCTACATAAATTATATTTTTAATTACTGAATATATTAATTATATTATCAGTTATTAATTATCTTAATTATATAAATAGATGTTAATAGTTATATCATTAAACTAAAATGAAATTTTTATATTGAAAAACATGCACTAGGTATCATACCAGCCCCATCATATGTTTTATTTATGTGTGATAGATTAGTACACACCACATATGAATTATGGATCATTTTCCTAAAGCGTCAAGATAATCTGATCTCATTTACTCAGTTTTTTCTACATGATGCACGTTTTAAACTAAAATGGAGCTTTTATATTAAAAACACAAATTTCATGTCATGCCAATCACATCCTGTGATGGACTAAGGTTAGGTTGATTCTTACATGGCACAAATAAATTATGGATCATTGTATTAATATTTGAAAACAATATGAGCTCGTTTGATAGGTTTTGATAATGTCACACTAGTTTTAAACTAAAATGTTACTTCTATATTGAAAAAATGCACATGGAGTCATACCAGCCGCATCGTGTGTCACATTGATGGGAATTCAATTCCTACAAGTCACAAATTAATTATATATCATTGTACTAAAGTTTGAAAATAATATGATCTTTTTTTATTAGTTTCTACTATGTGACACATGTTTAAAACTAAAATGGAACCACTATATTGAAAATCAGCACTTTGAGTCATACCAGCTACAGCATGTGTTAGATTAATGTGAGGTTGATTCCTTCATATAAAAATAAATTATGGATTAATTTCCTAATGTTATAAAATAATATGATCTATTTTTCTCAATTTTGGCTATGTGACACATGTTTTAAACTTAAATAGAACTTCTATATTAAAAACATGTAATTTACGTAATATTGGTCACATCATGTATCGGATTGACATGTGGTCAATTTCTACACATCAAAAAATTAATTATGGATAATTATCATAAATTTTGAAAACAATATTGTCTTGTTTTCTTAGCATTGGCTAGTGATGTGAATTTTAAACTAAAATAACACTTTTATATTGAATACACATACTTCGAGTCATACCAATCACATCATGTGTCAGATTGACCTGAGGTCAATTATTACACCTAAAAAATTAATTATATATCATTTTAATAATGTTTGAAAACAATCCGAGCTCGTTTTAATGATTTTTCCTATTTGATATGTGTTTTCAACTAAAATGACAATTTTATATTGAAAAAAAAAATCTATCCATATCGACCACATCATGTGTCATGTTGACAAGTGTTATTTTCCTACACATCACAAAGGAATTATAGATCATTTTCCAAAATGTTGAAAACAATATAATCTTATTCTCCTAGTTTTCATATGTGATGCTTGTTTTAAAATAATTTAGCACTTTTATACTGAAAACATGCACTTTGAGTCATATCGACCACATAGTGTGTCGGATTTACATGTGGTCAATTCCTACATGGTAAAAAATAATTATGGATAATTTTGCTAAATTTTTAAAATAATAAAATCTTTATTTCTCAGTTTTAATAAGTTGGATTGTGTTTTATACTAAAATGGCACATTTATATTGAAAACACACACTTTGAGTCATACTGGACACATCATATCACAGATTTATGTGTGGTCAATTCCTACACATCACAAATAAACTATAGATCGTTTTACTAAATTTTGGAAACAATATGAGCTTTTTTTATTATTTTTGGACATGCGGCATGTGTTTTAAACTAAAATGGAACTTTTATATTAATAACACACACTCTGAGTCATACATGCAATATCATGTGTTAGATTGAAATACTGTAAATTAATTCACTTCTCAAATTAATTATGGATCAATTTCCTAATTTTTTAAAATAATTCAATATTTTTTTCTTAGTTTTGGCAATATGATGTGAATTTTAAACATAAATGGCCCTTTTATATTCAAAACATGAACTTCGATTCATACTAACCACATCGTGTGTTGAATATATGTGTGGAAAATTCTTACAAATCACAATTAAATTATGGATAATTTTCCTAATATTTTAAAATAATCTTATATTTTTTGATTTTTTTCTATTGATGCATTTTTTAAACAAAAATGACACTTTTATATTGAAAACATGCACTTCGAGTCATATCGGCCACGTCATGTGTAAAATTGATGTGTGTTTGATTAATACATGGAAAAATTAATTGTGGATCATTTTTATGATGTTTTGAAAATAATATAATCTCATTTTCTTGGTTTTGGATACATTATTCATGTTTTAAACTAAAATGGAATTTTTATATTGAAAACATGCACTTCGAGTCATACCAACCACATCATGTGTCGGATTGATATATGGTCAATTCCTATACATCATAAATCAATTATGGAACATTTTACTAAGTTTGTAAAACAAAAAGATCTTTTATTCTTGGTTATATCTATTTGATGTGTGTTTCAAACTAAAATTGTTCTTTTATATTGAAAACATGCACTTTGAGTCATCCCAACCACACCGTGTGTCAGATTGAAATTTTCTCCATTCCTATATGGAAAAAATTAATTGTGGATCATTTTTTTGATTTTTAAAACAATCCAATCTCATGTTAACTATTTTGGATATTTGACACATGTTTTAAACTAAAATGGCACTTTTATATTGAAGAAAATAAATGAAAATGATGGGGTTATAATCATGGATGTACCTTCCCCATAAGTTGGTAATAAGTCTTCATATTTGTGGGTAGCATGATACTTGGACCATTTCCATATCTATATTATCTTAGTTTTAGCCTCAAATTACAATATCTCATAATCACGTTCATCTTTAGACAAGTTACTAGCTCTACCAAAATCCGTAGCTCCATTATAATTATCCTTCTGAAACATGTTAAAAATAATATATAAGATTTATGATACTAATGATTCACATCCAAAATGTATCTTTAAGTTCATAGCTCGTACTAGATCAAAAACATAATAGTTAATAACCTCAACTTTATGTTGAAAAACTTTCTGAAACCATGCATTATTCCCACTCATCTCTAAACAAATTTACTTCTTCTTTTGAGTATATAGAATATTAGAAATCATGATAGTACTGAGAAAATATAGACCCAAAAATTATTAAAAAATATTTTAAATGAAATTATAATTATTTTTAGAAATTACCTATTTGGATATGATAGTATTTTGATAGTATATGATATCATTCATTAATTTTCAAACATAATATCAACAATAATTTCCATCATTTTTCTTCAGAAACTGCAAAAACATTGACCAAAATAATTAAATTGTTTTGAAATGTGTTTTGATAGGTAAATATTACTATATATACCTTAATATATTTCCATTTAAAGAAATACATAGTCTACTTATGTTTAGCCACTGACCTTATAACATGATTTATCCTATATTTATAGATCTCACTATCATAAAAAAAATATCATTAAAATAAAAACTAAAGCATATAATTATTATTTTATCTATAAAATGTTGATTTTAGTAAATTAAAAATTCAAAATAGACATCATATGTTGTCATTTTGATGGAAATATATGCATTATATCCAAAAAATAAACATTTTGGGTATCCAAATTGATTGAAATGAAAATATAGTGCTTCCAAAAAAATAAATAAGTAATAGAAAAATGAAAAATATATTTTATATGATTGGATTTTAAACATTTACCCCCTACATTATAGAAATAAAGGGGATCATGTCTAATAATATTTTCATTTCATACACATTTCCTAGTGAATATTTTTTCATTTATATTTCTATCGATTCAAAATAAATATATTCCGTAGAAATGATAGAGTGGCTAATGAGTCTAAATCTTGCATCATATGTTTTTCCCTTTATATAGTATTAATATATATCCCTATAGAAAATATGATTATTTATTAACTATAATGATCATAGTAGATAATTTTTGGGACATATGGGTTATGAATATGTACCTCATGTATATATTCACAACTAAGACTCTCATCCATCTAAACTTGAAAATCTCATTTATACTCACTAGACCAATCATGTCTGTAATGACATATCATAATATTCCATCTTCATATTAAATGTAGAATGTATTTCCATATTGGAATATTGTATCTTCATGAACTTGTAATTTTAACATATAAAGTAGTGGAACTATAGGGGTGAAGGAACTCTCAAAATTTCCTTTTGATTTCTAGGTTGATTCACTGGATCATCTTGATCGGACCTTTGTTTCCCCTTGGTTTTATTCTTTGGTAACACCATACCACATTTTATACCTTTTTTCATTGACTATTAAATGTTTTCATATGAATAAAATTGTTAAAGACCTTCCTAATGTGTCTTTATAATATTATATGACCATGATATGGAAGATCCAATAGCATGGTTGACTATGGTGACATTCAGATCATCAAGAGGAAAAGGAAACTCATTGCTCATATCACGAGCTACTTTAATCCCCACTCCCATGTGATATTTTTGGAGTTTTTTATTATGTATCATGAATCTTAGGATATTTTACACCATACCCCTCTAAAAAAGGTGATTCAGGGGTTTTAATTGATATAATATGAATATAACTTCATCCTGTATAATTTTAGTAATATAATGTTATTGGAATTTGTTTGATTAACATTTTCGTGAATGATTAAAAAAATTGATTACCTTGGGAAAGGAAGGTAGTTGAGGGGAATGTCTAGTCTCAAATCTAGTGGGGTCATTTGGATCTTCCTTTATTGGTCATTGTTCCACTATTGATTTTCTTTGATCCATTCATAGATATCAGTCTGTCAAACTGAACTAGAAAATGATATCATTTAAAGAATCTATAAGCACCAACATTCCTTTTATTATCTCATGTGTATCTCCTTGCAGCTTTTTATTCTCAAAATATATTCTAGGTGATACTCCAAAATCTGCACCTCTTATGTGGATATATTTTTTTCAACTTAAAATGTACTAAAATTAGTATTTTTTAGGTATAGTCAATGTCGATTCATGTGTCTAAACCATATAAAAAATAAAAACATAAATATATATTTTTATATAATAATATTATAAATAATAATGAATTTCCATTAGTTCATACTTAAACATGATTCTAATATTTCTTATGTGTTTTCATCGACTAGTTTAACCACTTTACTTACATTGGCCTCCTTCTATATCACAAGATACGGGATGGAAGTAGCTTCAAATTTTTATTCATTAATATTCATATAATCAAAGTCACATATTTTTTTTCATATCACATAAATATTTTATTGTATATTTATAATATATACCATTTTATTCTCAAGTGAAGCATTCCACATCCTTACTTTATGGTAAGGGTACATGTTTTTTGATGCATGTTTCTTATATTTAGAACACCTTCATTATTTCAAAAATTAAAAATTGTGAATCAAAGTGGATAAAGAAAATATTTTTAAATAAAATATTATTGATTACAATGCACCTAAAATGATTCTTCATTATGAAAACAAATGAAATATTTACATGTTTTATTCTTTATAATGTATTCATACATAATTTGTGGGTGGGTGTTTACTTTCCCATCAATATCTCTGAGATGATATTTTTTCAAAAGTATCTGGAAGCCTCTATGATATTTTCCAGAGACCATTAAGACATATTGAATATGAAAATCATCTAAAATAAATGAACACTTCAAGGGGTAATGAAACATAAATAAATGTTTCATTATATAATTTTTTTGGTAACATAGATAAAATATATTATAACATTACCTTAATATCTTCTCATATTCTTTTCCTCAATGATGGAATGGAATTGTGTAATGTATCTATATCAATTTGAACATGTATTCTTATTAGGATCCCAATGCACCTAATGAAAATTGACTTGATTGGGTTAATAAGTTAGTTGTGTTGATTCTTTCCAACCTCAAATTTTATACCTTTTCTTCTTTCCCTAATAGTTTTTGTTAACATGGTGATGTTATTACATTCTTGTTTTTTCCATCAACATGTTTTTGATCCCCTCATAATTCCACAGTTTCTTCATTGACATTCAGTTCTCCCTCTATATTGGTAAAATAATCATGTAAAGAAGTCATTATCTATATTATAAGTTAAACATTTAATTTATATTATGTAAATGAAATAGATAACACATAATATTTTGAGGAATAAAATAGTATATTATAAAACACATTAACCTACTCATTGAATTCTATTTTTTTCTTTAACGGTTGAATGGATTTGGATCCTCTCTTGAGTATCTAAATACCCTATTTTTGTTCCCCTCTAACATACAATACATTGTCTATATTGGGGACATTGTGAAATGATTGTGACTTCCTTATGAAAGGGTTACCCTCAATTGAATTCTCATCTGACCCTATAGTTTTTTTAATCATCGATAGGAAAATTGAATAATTCTTGTTTACTAGATCTAAAGCATAAAATATCTACATTGCTTTCGATTCCATTATAAATGGATCTTCTTTATACCCTTCTGCACTAAAATTAACCTTCATGAAGTATAATTGATCAAATTTCACTAAATTACTATTTCCAACCCATTTTCAATGGAAAACAACACTTGAAATGATGTATAATCCAACTCATATATCTATTTGATGGTGCCTAAATATAACATATTCACATAAATTGGATTTCTATCTTTTTAACTGAATACATGTGTCACTTCCACCACATGCATAACTCTACTATTTAGAATCATATTGTCTTCATTTTTTTCTTTTGTATAAAATGTATAAACATTAATTACAACCAGTGTAAGATATAACATTTAAATTTATTCCCCTAGATATCCATCGAAGTCATTCGACAATTGAATTCCAATTTCCAGATAACTCCTTACAAATGTGAACTCAGAACCATCCTATAAATTATTTATTATGTGTATTTGATATCAATATATCACCTATAAGAATTCTATTGTGATGAGATTTTTGGAGACTGATTCTATCAACATCTGATAGTTAATCTTTATGGAATTAAAAAGATTATTCAATAATATATCATTCTAAAAAAAATATTTCCGAATGACTTTGATTCTTGATGTACCCTTTCAAAATCATTATATACCATTCAATGGGGTATATCAATCTGTAATACATAGGACCACATAGTTTAATCTCTCTAACCAATTAAAAAATTAGGTTAACCATTATATCAAAGAATGATTATGGGGAGAACATATCTAATTAATATAATATGACTACTCTCTTCTAATTAAAGATTGGAAACCTTATCTGGCCTATAAATTTACTACATATGGCTTTTTAAAAGGACAAAAGTCAGTTTAATGTATGTTCTACATTTTATGCAGAGTGTAACATAAAGTGAAAATAATAAAACCTTTCACCAAAACATGATAGTCATGTGTTTTTAGATCACATAACTTCAAATTATTCATTAACACAACATTATTGATATTTTATTAATACCCCTCTGTAACTTTTACACCGTTATGGAAATTGAAAATTGACATTTTTCTTATCTGGATAAATTTTAAGGTACTAAATCAATAAAATTTATTCTTTAACCCTTCATTGGAGCCAACCATTTCCGTATCCCCATGTCAATCATGTACAAACTAGACTTAATTCCATCTTTTTTTTTCTCAAAAACATTTAGTAACATGCCAACAACACTATAAAATATATATTTTTCCACATGCATGAAATCAAGATAATTTTAGATGTATAAATAATTCCAATACAATAATTTAAGGAAAAATTATCTCTTTATTCAACCAGATTTCAAAAGGTTTTTCAAAATAGGTTTATCAAAAAGAGTGTAGATATATTTTAATTTCTAGAATATTTGATCACTTATTGTTATATATGGTGTTTTACCTTGTTATGTACTCCCATCTAATGATGTCTTCATGTGTAACGACCTATATTTTCTTGAATTTATAACTTTTTTTTGTTTGAATCCTTTTTTCTCTTAGTAAACAAGAACTATGACCTGAGGAAGGTTCCATGTGCATTTGGGGCTTGTTCAGAGCCAATAATTCTGGAAAATGGAAAACGTGGGCCCCAAAATTAGTGCATGGTTAGTATTAACCATGTTCCATAACCTTTCAATGCACTTTTGTATCGTAAAAGATCAGACATTTTTTCTGCAACTGTGTGAGTCGAGGTGCATTTCCATGAAGTAATTTTAGACATTTTTATGGAGGCATTTTTCATGGCTTGCACATGGTTAGCCAAACTATGCATATATCTCATGCGAGGTCACTCCTTAGATAGTGGAGGTAGCATAATTTGCACAAATGTTTTCCAACTATGTAGATAAACCTTGAAAACCAATTTTTTATGGGGAAATTACTTTTTACCCTTAATGAATATAAATACCTCACCCTTTCTTTTCCCCTCTCATTTCCAGTGGTTGAATCCCCCTTTCTTCTATGGATTATTCCTCCTCATAAGAAAGGGATCTTGGTTTCCCCTCCATCCAGACTCCAAATCAATCACTGTCAGAAAAATTATAAAGCTATAGTTAAGATCTTTAATCCTCTTACATCATGTTCTTAGTTTCTCTTCCCATATCTTACACTATTTTGGTGTGAGCAAATATGCCTGATTTTCAATGCACTGGTTTGTTTTTCAATTTTCTTCCAATATACTTTAAATCTGAATTTGGTATTGGAATAAAATTCATCTACAGCCCTAAGGTAGGTGGTCTAGTTTTTTTCCCTAAAATTTTAGTTGTTTTCATAACTCCTCCATTGTGCTGCATGAAGGTCATTATCACACGATGCCTTAAAATGTGATTTTACTTTATAGATAAATATAAAGATTTTATTATACTCCCAAGGATATTTCTAAGTGGTTAGAGGATACCAACCTCAATTATATCCACCCCTTTATGTGTGCCAAATGGAATGGAGTTCCTTTAGATAATTATTCATTGGACTAGAACACCTTCTAAGGTATCTTCTTGACCATAAATTGAATTTAATTTGCTTAATTAATTAAATGGATTCATTCTAATGAATGATTATGAATTTACAATCCTTTTTTATGAGTATACATGCCTTTATTAATTAAATGGGTTGTTTAAATGAAATTTAAATGGGTGTCAAGGCCATGTTAAGTGATGTAATATCTATTATATGGCTTATATGAACTGTGACACCCTTTTATATATTAGGGGTTGATGATTATAATATTAAAGTTTTGATTCCTCATGTTATTACTTTTATTGTGATTATTTCATTGATATTGTATGTAGAACAATGGTTAGGAGAATTTTTTATGATGTAGTTTCACTCTCCCTTACATCGGGTGTTGAGCATGATGTTTCTCACTATTACACTTCTATCTCGGATACAGGAATGATGTTCTACATTCCTTCATTTTGGTTGTTTGTAATTATATCTCACCCCACCTATCTCAAGTGATAGGAAATATGTATCACATTCATTTTGATATTCAGGGCATATACCCTTTACTAGATCCTATATACCATTAGACTAGTTATAGACGCCTGAGTTACACCATAGGTCTAGCTCACACCTAGTATCCATGTATATTCCTACTTATATCCTCACATACATAGTTTTTATATGTTTATATAGTATAAATATATATATATACATATGGTTAATGTATATATGGTTACTGATCATATATACTCTGTCCTATTTTGAAGCTGGTAGAGCATTCTAGGTGTCCTAAAGGAACCTGAGTCGGCTTGTATTTATTTATTCATATTTTTTTATTATTATTTATAACTTCACACTACTATGTTATTTAAATTGGATGAGTTATTCCTAGATACTATTGGTGGTGGCCTACTGAGTTTATCTCACACCCTACTTGGGAAACCTTTGGTGCCCAAGTAGATCATATGTCTACAGGTACGGATAAGGGAAAGTTCCCTATGAAAGATGTTTGATTTATTAATTATATATCATGGATCATGGTATAATAGGACCAAACATATTCTTGTGATGCTAGTGGAGCAGTATTTTGGCCTTTTTTATTTTTATTATAGTATGTTTTACATGGATGTCTCTTATTTACCCTTTTTTGTATATCACCATGCCATGAAATCATTGTATATGAGTCTCCCTATGGAATTTTGATATTATTACAATTACTTGGTGATTTAGGCTTATGTAGTTTATACTTATATATATTTCTCATATTCTATTTGTTTATTAATGCTTCCCCTATTGTCTTTTTATTTTTTATATCCATTGTTCCACTTTGATATGAGGGTATAGTCTCTCCATTTTACCACCTTAGACCCTTACTGCCAGTCGGAAGCCTCTGGAATATGGAGAGGCATGCTTGTGGTCATGTGACCCACTGGTTCAAGGCACCGATTAGGTGGATATTGGGTTGGGATGTTACAAAGTAGTATCAAAGAGGTACTTTCCTTTTGTATTACTATTTTGGTATTAAATAGGAGACTAGGATGTAATGGAATTTGGTAGTGTGCATATTTTAGGGCATAGTTAACCCATGTATAATGAAAACCCAAATTATATAGGATAGGATGTTGCAGTTATTGATTATTCTTGTTACAGATTATACGAATTCACTATTTGGGGACACACATGTCTTATGATATTATTATTAATGATATTATTGTAATTGGATTTATTTTTCTATGCTGGATGAAATGGGGGTGTAATGAATCGTCTTAGGCACATTAGGACTAAAATTCTATGCATTTTTTCATGCCATTTCAACTTTGGGTGTGCATTTTCCTATTCCATACAGTTAGTTTATTTTTTCTTATTACTGAAATGTGATGACATTTCCTGAAGATAGAATATAATTTGAATAATTAAAGTTCCTACATCAATCTAAATAGTGTTTTACCACATAGATTGGTGATGAAACCTTAATTATCCAATTATATCATATTTTAGGTTCTGGACCTACTACTTCAGGATCATCACATATATGTATTATAAATACAATATTATGAATGAAAATGAATTTTTATCCTTAAAATAAAATGGTTATCGCTAAATGGGATTTCAATTGTAATGTAAAGGGTTTTTTATTCTATACCATGAAATTGAAACTCTATAAACAGAAACATATATTATGTGATATGAGACTTAGACCCAAAACCATTCTTATTCGTGGGCAGATGGGTGTGTCTCTTATGGTTCTTATGGAATTTTATGGTCTTTACTTATCCCCTAGACCTAGATTTAAGAGTAGGATAAGAGGATTGATATTTCATTGGAAGGCTATGTACTTGTCCTAGTTATGTATCTATGTCCATTTCAACTGTTAAATTCTCTTATGAGGATTGTGTTTGGAATTGTAGAATCAGGCCACCACTAAAGCCTTGATTTGTCTGTCCCAAAGGTGGTTACGAAAATGTATTATATGTGGTGATCCCTGAGCCACCAATGATCCCTCTTACAGTTCCACTTATGGAACCACCTTTTGTTTTTTATATAGGAACTGAGGACATGTTTTGAGAGGTATTTCTTAGTATGTTGCAATTTATGAAAGTTTTTTCTCTACCAGCTGCGACTATGGAAAAGTTGACTTGGGAGATCTAGTAGAAATATTCTCCCACCTTTTTAGAGGATTTCAAACCACATGTTGTTTAGTCATGGATAGATTTCATGCTTTATATCTTTGAGAATCAAAAGATTCCTCCATAGATGAGGGTCAATCTAGCTACTTATATGCTATGATTTTCCTCCAAAAAATGGTGGGACGTTATTACCCAGGTAGACTGACAGCGAGATATGACATGGATGGACTTCCAAATTATCTTTTACAACTACTACTTTTCATAGACATTGAGGGATGACCAGGCTAGAGAGTTTATGAAGCTACAGTATATAGTCATGTTGTTTAGGGAGTATTATACTTACTTTACTAAGCTACATAGGTTTTCACTGACTCTATATGGTAATGAACTTATGAGTTCGAGGTGATTCTAGGATGGGCTAGTATAGGACATTCGATTGTAGTTTAATGTTTTAAGGATTACTAGTATTTATGAGAGTTGACTAGGCCCTCATTACTAATCATAATTTGAGGGAAGTTGATGGTGGGAACTAGGATATTTCCACACCTTGATCTGGTTGTGCTTCGTCTAGTGGGTGAATGTGACATTTTGAGGTTTCTTGTGGGGGTAGCAGTAGTCAAACAAATCATACTAATAGCATCTTTATATTTCTCTAGTATAAGAAATAGGTACATATCAAACTTCATTATTTCTAGGATCTAGTGGAATGAAAAGTTTGTGACAAGACAGGTCATATATAATTCTTCTGAAGGACCTTTCCATCAGTTCCTATCAAGTAGGGATCAACACCTGCCCCAAATTTCGGAGAAGGGTCAGTAGTATCTTTCTAGGCAGATATTTGGAATACCACTAGCTGCTCAGGCCAATAAGGTGGTTGAGGAATATGTATTCAGACTTAGGAAACTCAAAACTAGAAGAGAAGGCTTTCTTATGGTAGTCAGTCTATGACTCAGGGTTGTGGTACAGGCCATTTACATGTAGTGAATCCTATGCTGGAGGAGAAGTGCACCATACCTTCTACTGTTTGAGTAACTGTTCTAGTAGCCTCTACTTTAGTGTCTTCTTTGTTTGACATAGGCACATCTAATTCATATCTAAGGAAATCATGGAGATTATCAATCTCGATATTAAAAACTTCTATGGTGTGATGACGTTTAATACCCTATTTGGTATCCGATCAAAGTGTGTTCACCATTATAAGGATTTTCCCCTTGATATGGGAGGATATCTTTTCATGTGGAGTTTTTTAATGCTTGACATTAAATTTCTTGATGTAATTGTCAAGATGAATTGGTTAGTTCCCTATTGAGATTATATTGACTGCTATTATTGGAGGTTGATGTTTACATCACCATAGGGTAGTAGGAATATGCATAAGGGTTAATGGGATGTCCATGTGTCTCGGTCTATACTTGAGCATCAGGGGATAGGCAGAGTGAAATCTCACATCGCTAGGTTTTTCTAGGATGATCATGGGTCACAAACCTCTATTTTCCCTCTTATTGTGGATCATTTTAGGGGCATCATTCCTCACATAATTTTTGGTATACCTCTAGTACAATAGGTAGAATTCACCATTAATCTAGTTCTAGGAGCAGCACTAGTGACCATTCCTCCTTACAGGATAGAACCAACAAAGCTTCTATAGCTTAAGAAATAGTTGTAATATTAGGAGGATAAAGGATTTATATACCCCAAAAATTATCATTAGGGTTCACCTATCCTTTTTTCCTAGAATTTTGATGGTATCATCAGGATTTGAATGGATTGTTGATGGTTGAACCAGCTTACGGTAAAGAATTGATATCCACTACCTCGAATAGATGAACTCTTTGATCATATCTGAGGATTGGGAGTGTTTTCAAATATTTATTTGTGGTTGGGATATCATTAAGTATATATAAGGTCATCATAAAAACCTATAATAGCTTTTAGAAGTAGTTATGGTCATTACGAGTACCGAGTAATGTCGTTCGGTCTCACAAATACACCTTCTATTTTTACAGATTTAATGAATCAATTTTTTCACCTATATCTAGATTCATTCATGGTAGTCTTTATGGATGATATCTTAGTGTATTAAAATTCTTGACGCAACCATGCCAGCAATCTTGAGATCGTGTTGAATAGACTGAGAGAGCATTATTTTTATGCTAAGATCAAAAAATGGAACTTTTTATTGAAAATGTCCACTTCTTGTGTCACATAATCTTAGAGTCAAGAGTTTCATTAAGCCCATAAAAATTGATTCCTATAGTTTCCTAGGATAATTTCAATAATATATTTGACAAAAGGAGTTTCGTGGGGCTTGTTGGGTATTGCAGATGCTTTATCTAGGATTTCTCAAGCCTAGTAGTGCCTCTTTTGGGATTGAACAAGAAGGGTGTGAAATTCGTCTGATAAAAAACTTGTAACGAATCCATTCAGGTGTTGAAGGGATGATTGACTTCAGCATTGATCCTGATTCTATCTCAGTGAGAAAATAACTCTATTGTTTACTATGACACATCTAGTATCGGGCTGGGAGAGATTATAATTTAGGATGAGCAAGTCCTAGCATATGAGTCTCAATAATTGAGTCCTCATGAGAGGAATTACCCAATGCACGACCTTGAAATAGATGTTTTAGTTTATGTTTTACATTTATGGAGGTTGTAATTACTTGTAGAGAATTTTTTGGTACTCACAGATCGAAAAATCCTAAAGTAATTCTTTAGAAATTGTGATTTAAATCTTAGTTAGAATAGATGGGTTGAGTACCTTAAATCATTTAATTTTGAGCTTGCATATATGCTAAGGAAAGGAAATGTTGTATCCAAAACTCTAAGATGAAAGACTTCAAGACACATAGTTTAGGAGGCTAGTGGAGAGTGCAAGCTGATGGTGTTGCTCATAGAGATGCACATTGAGGTTCAAGATGATAATGTTCAGACAATCCTCTCAGTCTTATAATTGACTTATACCCTTCTAGACTGGGTGATAATGAGGAAATTATCTCATCCAGAAGGCATAGTCCTAAGGTAAAGTATCTCAGATGATTATTCATCTTTTGGTTGGACCATGGGTGAGGATGATGCCTTACTCGTTCATGGGTGTGTTGGGGTCCCACATGACATGAGAGATGATTTTGTGCATGAATTTAATGCATCGATATAGGATTTACTTCCCATTGTCACCAAGACATATCAAGAATTATGTCCGAGTAAAGCTTGGCATTCCAGGTAATGAACCAGAGTACTCTTAAGTACATTGGTGAACTGCCGAAAAAAAGGATCGACGAAACAGCTCAGTAGGGGGTGGGAGCATGGCGTGGTCATCACGAGACCGTCGTGAATGAGGACATAATCCCACACCGCACCATATGATCCCCTCATGGAGGAAGGATGGGCCAAGGTGCCAAGATGGGATGAGGATTCCTGAGAGATGGGGCTGGACCCACGTTCAGGTGGTCCTACGTATCCCATTAAGATGGGCATCAAGCCACACGTAGTTCTTGAAATGCAGTTTAACGTCATACTGGACGAGGAGGGGAGTAATATACCCCTAAACAAGGGAGGTGTATGGCATGGTAAAGAAGCCGTCGTGAATAAAGACGTAGTCCTACGTCACACCATACGATCCTATAAGATAGGTCCTGGGCCGTGGCCCAGAAAGGCCAAGGGTCCTGGGGCTGAGCCTCGGTCAGGAAGGCCTGACTGGTTTGTAGTTTAACGTCTTACATGAGGACGGGGGGCCAGGGGCCCAAGGAGGCCAAAGGGCCTGATGCTGGGCCTCGTAAAGGGAGTTGCACGGCATGGCACATGATCCCAACGTGAATGAGGACATAGTCCCACACCACACCGTACACTCCGGGTAAGAAGGGACCTAGGCTGTGACCTGGAAAGGCCAAGGGGCCTAAGGTAAAGCATCAATCAGGAAGCCCTGACTGGCTTGCAGTTTAACATCTTACATGAGGACGGGGGTCGGGGACCCGAGGAGGCCAAGGGGCCTGAGGCTGGGCCTTGTAAGGGGAGTCGTACGGCATGGTACATGATCCCAACGTGAATGAGGACGTAGTCCTACATCACACCGTACACTCCAGGTGAGGAATCCTGGGCCGTGGCCCGGAGAAAAGGGGAAGTTATCAGTCAGGAAGGCCTGACTGGTTCGTAGTTTAACGTCTTACATGAGGACGAGGGTCGGGGACCCGAAAAGGACAAGGGGCCTGAGGCTGAGCCTCGGTCAGGAAGGCCTGACTGGTTTGTAGTTTAACGTCTTACATGAGGACGGGGGTCGGGGACCCGAAAAGGCCAAGGGGCCTGAGGATGAGCCTCGTAAAGGGAGGGCGTACGGCATGGTACATGATCCCGACGTGAATGAGGACGTAGTCCCACATCACACCGTACACCCTTATAAGGGATCCTGGGCCGTGACCCGGATCGCTAGCACCACCTGGGGGAAGTTTGTCACCTCGGGATGGGGCAGAGGGGATCACTGTTCTTGATGCCTGGGGCATCTCAGGGTGGACCCGAAGATCCAGGACACTGTTGACCATGTTCGAAACACAGTGTTCCTATGGTGACCCATATGGGGGCAACAAATGAGCGTCGACCGTTGACCAAATTCGCAACGCGGGACTTGTATCGATTTGTTGCTTGAAAACCCTCGGGAACGTTGGCCCGTATCGGTAGGAGAGCCTTTGGGCATTATATCCAGGCCGTTATCGGGGGTCCCTCCAGGTGTGAAAGGTGACAGAATCCCAGTCATGGAGTGGGTGAAGATCAGTTGCGTTCATCCACGAAAGGGGCAAACACCTCCAGGGGGTAATGTGCAGCCGGGTCGAGGCCTGCTCGACGTGGGTCGGGGAAAAAGTGTGCACCCTGCCATGTCCTGACCCGAGGGGAAGATTTTGGCTTTTGGGCTGGGCCAATGGACGAAATGTCCGGGCGTTCCTACGTATCTCATAAGGATGATAATCAAGCCATACGTAGTTCTTGAAGGCCATGCAGTTTAGCGTCATGCGGTGAGGACGTGGGAGGGTAGAAGAATGGGAGTGAGCGCATGGTGCGACCTTTAAAATCTTTGCGCGAGTGGGGTTGCATGAGCGGGGCCAAGAAAGCCCACTCCCTGCTACACAAAGATCCTCCAAGGAGACTATTCCCAGGGGGAATAGCGGAAGAGAAAAGCTTGGGGCTGGGCTCAAGACGAGGCGTCCGAGCGTTCCTACGTATCCCATGAAGATGGGAATCAATCCATACGTAGTTCTCGACATGCAGTTTAACGTCATGCGGGACGAGGGGCATCTCATTCGGGGATGTGTGCGGTATGGTACATGATCCCAACGTGAGGACGTAGTCCTACACTGTACCGTACGATCCCGTAAGAGGGTAAGTCAGAGAGAAACGAGGGGGACTGGGGCCAGACCGCGGTGGAGACGGGGCCAGGGGCCCAAAGAGGCCGAGGGGCCTGAGGCTGAGCCTCGGTCAGGAAGACCTGACTGACTTGCAGTTTAACGTCTTGCAGTGAGGACGGAGATGCAGTTTAAGGTCATGCGGGACCAAGTCGCAGTTTAGGGTCGTGCAGGACCCTCTCGCAGTTTAGGGTCATGAAGGACCACTTTTTCCCTAGGCAAAGTATCGCTTGAGGAACCTGGCATTGGTGGGAGGGGTTATACGCTCTCCATATGTGGTCACCAAGGAGTATGCTCCATTGGGGTAAACCTTATGGATGATATAAAGACCTTCCCATTTGGGTTCTAACTTGGGTGGTTTCCTATCGAGAATCATTGGCGCTCACAGGGCCAGTACCAGGTCACCCTGTAGAAAAGAGCGGAGACGAACCTTCTTGTCAAAAGCTCTCGCTATCTTGTCCTGATGCCTTTCCAGATTGTGCAGGGCATGAAGCCGGTTCTCGTCCAGTGCCTCTAATTCAGCTAGATGGATCTCGGCTACCTCATTTGATGTCTGGTGATCATAAACTGCAGTGCGTAGCGACGGCAGCTGGATCTCAATGGGTAGGACGGCCTCAGCTCCATACACCAGGAAATACGGGGTCACCTGGGTAGAGTTGCGAGTCATTAGCCGGTAAGCCCAGAGGGCGTTGGGGAGCTTGTCCGGCCAACTTTTCTTGTTCTGACCAACCATCTTCTGCAGAATGTTAGAGAGGGTCTTGTTGAACGCCTCGATCTGCCCATTCTTCTGCGCGTGGTAGAGGGAGGTATGGTTCGACCGGATGTCGTACTTAGCGTACAATTTCTTCAATTCAGCTGCTCGGAAGTTGGTGCCATTATCGGTGAGGACGGCGTGAGGGACTCCAAACCGGTGGATAATGTTGGAGCTCACAAAGTCAATGATGGAACGGGCCTTGACTTCTTTGAGCGGAACTGCTTCTGCCCACTTGGAGAAGAAATCTGTAGCAGTCAGGATGAACCTGCATTGGCGGGCTGTTGCCGGCGGATACGGTCCCACTACATCGAGTCCCCATACCACAAATGGCCAAGAGTACTTGGTGGGGTGGAGGGGTTCTGGCGGCTGATGCAAGAATTTGGCGTGTACTTGGCACGCGTGGCATCTCTTGGCGTATCCAATGCAATCGTGGATCATGGAGGGCCAGAAGTACCCTAACCTCCGGATTTGATGGGACAGCTTCGGCCCAGCTTGATGGGCGCCACCGGAACCGGCGTGAACCTCTTGCATAACTTGAGGCATCTCTACTCCTTGGATGCAACGGAGGAGGACACCATTGAAACCCCGTTTATAGAGGATCTGCTCAAGACTGGGGCCGCTCTGGAGGGTAAATTGAAGTGCGCGGCGTCGGATTCGCTCGCGCTCAGCCCGGTCGTCCGGGAGCTGACCATTTTGGAGATACTCGACAAAAGGTGCTCTCCAGTCGGGGGTGGTTTCAACCACTGTGTCTGACGAACCCGGGAATCCCGATATGGAGAGTCCGGCGGTGAGATGACTTACCCGCAGGCTATCACGGTCCTCTTGGGTGACGGGAGCAATGACTCTCCGGTGGGCCACGTGTATGACCAAATCATCTTGCTCAGGTTCTGCGAGCGACGCGGCTAAGCCAGCCAGGGCGTCCGCTTGTCCGTTCTGCGATCGTGGGACATGGGTAACCTCTGGTCGAGAAGAGAACTGGGCCATTAAGAGGAGGGTGTACTCCAGCAACGGTGCAAGCTCTGGCTTCCTGACGACGTAGTCGCCATTAACCTGTTTGATTACCAGCTCGGAATCTCCCTTCACATGTAGATGGGGTACATGGATCTCAAGGGCCAACTCGAGGCCGGTGATGAGAGCTTGGTACTCTGCCTCGTTGTTCGTACAACCTTCTGACAACAGGAACGAGTACGGCAGAACGGCTTGCATCGGGGTAATGAAAACAATACCCAGACCCACTCTGTTGAGCTTGGGGTCGTTGAGCCTTCTACCGGTGGGGCTCCGGGAGGCGCCGTCGAAATGCATTTTCCAACACGGGACAGCATGATCGACCGAGAGGATCGTCTCGTCGGGGAAATCCAGGTCCAGGGATTGATCCGCGGAGGTTGGATGGGCAGCTAAAAGTATGCCAATGCCTGTCCCTTAACGGCCTTCTGAGGCACAAACCTGATGTCAAACTGCTGGAGAATCACCGCCCACCGTGCTAGTCAGCCAGTCAGCATGGGGCGGTTCAGGATGTACTTCAGCGGATCCACCCGAGAGATCAATTGCACCTCGTGGTGTTGCAGGTAGTGTCGCAACTTCTGCACGGCGAAGACGAGCGCAGGGCAGCTCTTTTCGATAAGGGAATATCTGACCTCCGTATCGAGAATCATGCGACTGAGATAGTAGAGACTGTTCTCAGTGCCCTCGTTATTCTTCTGGGCGAGCAGCGCGCCGAGGGATCTCTCCAGGGCGGTCACGTAAAGGACCAGCGGCTTTCTAGAGACGGGTGGCATCAAGACCGGAGGTTGGAGCAGATACTGCTTGATTTCCTCGAAGGCGATCCGACACTCCTCATCCCATTCGTAGGCAGCGCCTTTCTTCATGAGCCGGGAAAAGGGCTTACACTTGCCATCCAGATTCGTAATGAATCGGCGTATATAGGCTAAGTGGCCTTGGAGGCCTCGGAGCTCTCGAATGTTTGTCAGGGGAGGCATTTGGCCGATGGCCTTGATCTTCTCCGGGTCGATCTCGATACCTCGGTATCTGACAACAAAACCCAGAAACTTCCCGGAGGTGACTCCGAAGGCACACTTCAGCGGGTTCATCTTCAGGTGATGGGAACGGAGGAAACCGAACACTTTCTCAAGGTCTTTGAGATGGTCCTGGCGCTGGCATGATTTGACTACAAGGTCATCCACGTAGCATTCCACCAATGTCCCGAGGATCGGTTTGAATATGCGATGCATGGCCCTCTGATAAGTGGCACCTGCATTTTTCAAACCGAATGGCATTACCCGGTAGCAAAAGGTTCCCTGGGGAGCCCTGAAGGCAGTGGACTCCTCGTCTTCGGGGGCCATCCGGATCTGGTTATACCCGGAATACCCATCCATGAAAGAGAGGGCTTGGAACCCGGCCGTGGCGTCAATCAACAGCTTCGTCACTGGGAGTGGGAAGTCATCCTTTGGGCAGTGGCGATTGAGATCGCGGAAGTCGATGCAGACTCTGATCTGACCATTCTTCTTCCTGACCGGCACAATGTTGGCGATCCATTTGGGGTATTGGACCTCCTTAATGAAGTTGGCTTTGATAAGCTTGTCAACTTCGGCCTCAACCACAGCACCATGAGAAGGGTGCATTTTCCTGGGAGGCTGCTTGAACCCACAATGTTTAGCTGGGAGGCCCAGACGGTGGACGGCCACTTGGGGATCCAGCCCTGGCATCTCATCGTAACTCCAGGCAAACACATCGCGGTGCTTTTTGAGGAAGTCTACATACTGCTGCCGCTCCTCGAGGGACATGGCCGCACTGATCAATGTGGGTCTTGGATTTGCCTCGCTACCAAGGTTCACCTGTACCAGTTCATCAACCGTGATAGAGACGCCTTCTTCAATGGCTGGGGGAGCATCCTCCAAGTCTTCCTCCCCAGCCGTGGGGGGACTTCCCGCGACGGAAGATACTTCTGGGCTATCCAGATTCGCGGGGCAGCTGGTGCTGGCTCGGGCAGCAGCGGTCATCACATCAGGAGACTCACTTGTCGTCGAGACCATAGCAATGAAAGCATTTGATCCTATCCCATCCGGCCTTAGGCCTAAGGGGCCACGCTTGATGATATCAAAGCAGTGGTGACGTGTCGGCCTGAGACGGTTAATTCTAGCCCGGCGAAATAGACACGTATGGCGCACCGCCGTTGTCATGAGCTTGACGTCCCGGTACCGTACAGGGGTAGGAGGTTCCGGGATGACCCGAGCCTGGTTGATGTAGGAGTACGAGGTGATTTTCTGCCGTCGCTTGGACACGGGAACATGCCTTCCTTGCGTACCCGAAACAACGAAACATTGTCCCATGTCGGGGGTCGTGGCCTCCAACCGGTGGATCGGGAGGATGTAGGCGTCGTCCATGCTTGCCCAGGGATCACTTGTGATCGGGGCGAGCTCATCCTCGCTTACCAGGATTTGCTTGTCCTTAATTTTGTAATAACCCGCATCCAGATAGCGGGCCTCACAAGAAGCGAAAGGGGACGCGTCTCCTTGGAGCACTCCTACTCGACCGTTGAGCGAGTACTTAAGGCATTGGTGATACGACGAGGGGACCACTGCATGCAGATGGAGCCATGGCCTACCCATCAATGCGTTGTAGGCGGTGTCCTGAGAAAAAACCATGAACTCGGTGCTGGCAATTAAGCCACCGAACTGAGTCTTCAGGCGGATCCTGCCGACCGGGGTTTGCTCTGTCCTGTCGTACCCCTGGATCCTGAGGTCAGAGGGAGTCAAATCACCTTCGGACAGACCCAACTTTCGCAGCGTCTAGGTCGGAATTAGATTGATTCCAGAACCCGTGTCAACGAGGCAGCGACGGACTTCCACACCGTTAAAGTGTCCAGTGATATACAGTGGGCGAATGTGCCCCTGTATAGGAGGGTCTTCATCTTCACCGGAGAACGAGATAACCACCTGATATTCGGCGTTTTCAAACATCTCAGTATGGAAGGCTTCCGTAGATGCTACCTCCATCTCGAACTGGAGGGGACTCCTCAGGGCCTCGGCAAGTGCCTCGCGCATCTCGGATGACAGGCGCAGGGCCTCAAGGATGGAAAGCCTCGCCGGAATGCCGGCCAGGTGCTTTAGGACATCATACTTGCATTCCAAATGCGAACCTCTTCTTACAGGGGGTTTTCGGCATTTGGAGGCATAGCGGGTCCTGCCGGTTGAACTGGCGGTCGGCTAGCACTGGGTACATCCTGCTGCCTTCTAGTAGAAGCCTGGAGAGTAGTCTCCGGACTAAGATCGGACAGCGGAGACTGGCCTGTCGCCGGGCAAGACTGGTTGTGATACGAACGAGGCGGCTCTCCCCGATCCAGCAACACGAACGGCGGTGGAGGTAGAGCCGAGGGTGCTGGATGGGTCTGCGCGTGCTGAGATCTGCGCTGAGCCTGCTGCCTGGTCTCGGTAGCGTGCACGGCTTGGCCGCAAGTGCCTGCTGACGTACCTCGATGACCAGCACGATTGCGATTCCGCTGAGGTTGATGTCGGCTGGAAACGTTGGGGCGGTCTTCCTGGGGTTCCCCCTCGTCGGGGGTCATATAGGGCTTTACCAGCTCCACGGTGTTAACCGAAGCGTACCCTTGACTGTCGCTCGAAGAGTCATCCACCGCTGGGCGGATTCTGGGAGGAATGCCCATTTCGGGAGGCATAAAGTCGCCAAGAGTGCAGGATGACGACGGCACTGGCGGTGCACGTTGCTTCTTCTTGCGTCGTCGCTGCTTTCCCTTTTGGGCAGAGGTCGACTGTGAAGACGATGCTGAGGCACCGGCTACTTCTTCTGAAGGTTCCGACTGCTTCAGGCGTGCCCGGATGATACCCTGGGCATGGACGACGGTTTTTCGAGCCATCCAGTTGTCGTATTTCTGGGACCCGCGGCTAGGGACCTGCTGCCACTCACCTTCGCCGTCGCTGCCGATTTCTGATCCCGCAAAGAGGCCTGCCACTTGCGCTGGCGCAGGGCCCAACTTGACTATGTTGTTGTTGACCTGGTCCTGAATCCAGTCTTTAAACACATAGAATCGCTTGAGGGTGTGCCCCAGGATCCGATGATAAGGGCAGTAGTTGGGGTGATCGGTGAGATGCGCCTCTGCCGGCCTTCTGCATTCAGGCAGATGCACAATCCCTTTCTCTAGAGCACTTCGGGAGTAGCCAGGGACCTGATTTTCATTGAACGAATAGGTCTGGTACCTTCTTTCCAGATAGGGGGCCCTGGGGGCCTGGTCCTGTCGAGGGACCGGAGGGGCCTGCCGAGGAGGCGGCGCCTGGTTGTCTCGCCTAGGTGGTGGTGGCGCATTGCGCGGGGGAACCTGTCGGTTCTGAGGCGGTCGCTGCTGGGCAGGAGCCTGTGCTTGAGGTGGAGGACCTCTGCGGGGTTGCGGGGGTGGTGCCGCCAGCAGCAATTCCAGCTGCCCCGGGGCTTCTATTTGAGCCACCGCGGCGGGTTCAGCCCTGGCGGCCCTCCTGGCTAGGATCATAGGGGGCAGCAAACGTGCCTGACTAGCCTGTTGCAGGGCTTCCTCGAGGCGCTGGGCCTTATCCGAGAAATCTCTGAACCCTCCAGGGTAGTTCTGGGTAATCAAGGAGGGTACCAGCTCTGTCTTGACGTTCCCCACACACATATTCAGTAATTGCTCCTGAGTCAGTGGCATATCGAGGGAATACGTAAGTCCTTTCCACCGGGCGATGAAGTCTGCAACCCGCTCATCAGGCCTCTGTTTGCACTTGAAGAGGTCTGCAATGCTGGTCGTTCGCGTGGTGGAGATGAACTGGTACAAGAACTGCCGGCGAAGATCCTTCCAACCGGTCACCGATCCAATAGGGAGCTGGCTATAACAGACGAATGCCGGACCTTCCAATGTTTGTACGAAACATCGGAGCTTGGCGGCTTCTTGCTGAGCCGGGGTCCCCAGCATGGGGCCACACCTGGAAGAGAAATGAGCCAAGTGCTGGGGTGGGTCCCCTGTCCCGTTAAAAGGCGAGAAAGTGGGGTTCCCAAAACACGGAGGCGCGGGCATATCATCCACCCACACGGGATAAGGCTTGCCATCCGGTGGGACCGCCACCTGCCGTGTTTCCAACGCCTCGAGGCGGGCTGTGAGTGCCGCAATAAGGTCCTCCGGGTGGGGGTCCCTGTCTTGACGGGGATCCCTAACCACAAGCGCATTTCCAGGTTCTTCAACACGGTAGACGGCTTCAGCTGCTTGAGGGTTGACTGGCTGGATGACCTGCTGGGCGACTGGGCGAACCCGGGTTGGATTCTTCAGATTTCCCCGTCGCTCAGGGGGGTTTGGCGAGACGTATCGCGCCCTCTTGCCGTATGTTCCGGCTTCCGCCCTGTCTGCGGAAGTAGCATGATCAGGGTTGCCCGGAGGCATCTCGCCGGGGGGAAGTTGTTCCTGCCCCTGCTGTCCCGGCCTGGGATTACCATAGTCGGGCCGTCGCTCTACGGCGCGTTCAGCCAAGAGTTCGTCAACCAGCCTCTTCTGCTCAGCAAGCTGCTGGCGCAACGTGGCCTTCTCAGGATCTTCGTCTGTTTTCTGCACAGAGGCGGACGGGTCGGAGTGCTTGACTATTCTGACGTGATCCTTACCCTTTCCAGTGCTTCGACCGAGTGTCAGCGACTCGGTGGGTACGGGGAGGCCTAGCAGGTTCCTCTGATGACGGGTAACTCTCCCTGATGGGTCGAGTAGTGGAGGTACGCCCTCGGATGGTAAGTCTCCATCAAGGAACTCAAGCTCATCTTCCTTATCCACAACGTCGGTCATGTGGACTGTGACCCCTCTTGAGGGCATATCCTCAATGTCGCATAGCGAATCGGGCTGTCGTCGGATAGGGTCGAAGAGGAGAGCGGCATAGCGTCCCCAACCACGGACTTGCACATGGGGGGTGGCTTCCCTGACAATTCTGCGGAGTGCTTTAAGACTCTGAACGCATTTTCGTTGAAGGGCTCTCTGGTGGCCTGGAGACTCGGGGTGCTGGGCCACAAGGAGTGTGGCCGCATCGATCAGGCGGCATTGTTCGCCAATCTCCTCGAAGTGCTCTCGACTTCTGGGGTGCACCACTCGTTCGTAACGGAGGCGGAAGTGCGTCGCCCAGAGGGTTCGACAAAAGCATCCCACTTCTTCAAGGGTAAGAGACTCGGGTATGTGGAAATTCAGTGCCGCCGTAGGCCGGAACTTCTCTGGGAAATAATCCGCTGCAAGGATACTCCAGAAGCTCCTAGGCTCGGACTCAGGGTCTGGCCCTGTGTTGCCCCACTCGTCAACCGGGGGCGGCTGAGGAACCGGAAGCGGTACCGAGGCGGACCTTTGGGATAATAAGCTCGGCGGTGGATAATACGGCAAACGAGCTGACTGGTCGCCGAATTCCGGGCCATCCTCCGAAGAGTGAGGTGACCTAGCCATGATGTCACGATACGACGGGCTGATAATCACAGCTTCCGGAACAGGAGCCGCGGCTACCGGCGACGGGTCGTGTCGTCGCTCTACCGTCGTGGGCCCCCAAAATAACTCTACGTGATCCCTGGTAGAGGTAGAGGGCTCTTCTGGTGACAGGGGAGATGATTGCGTGGCCGAGACCTGCGGAATTCCCAGGATTTCTTCCTCCTGAATGTACCTGCGGAGAGAGACGGGAATCCGGTGGGCCTCAAATTCTAGGAGAACGAGGCTGATGCATCTGGTTCCTGCCCCAGTCCTTGATACGGAGGAGCTGGGAGAAGGTTCCATCGTTGAATCGCATTCCGCTTCCGAATCGGAGAAGCGGGCAGGTTTGATCTCCACCTGGGCCTTCCCAGGATTCTTCTTGTGGCGGTGACGACCCGCTCTTCTGCCCCTGGGTGGCTCTTCGGGACAGGGTTGACCCCTATCAGGCAGCCTTGGGGCGGCGCTGGCGTCATGGCGGAGAGGGCCCCCACTCGAGACAGCCGGGGTGCGAGGGGCACCAGGGCAAATGTCAAAGGGTACATGGGAAGGACCTCCATGAACAGTACCCATGTGGGCGGGGCCTCTGTTGGAACTGGAAGGAGCATGGGGAAGACCTCCATGGTCGATGCGAGTGGGGCGAGGAGGACCTTCGCCGGTTGCAGAGAGGACGTAGGGAGGCCCCCCACGTTGGAGGAGGACCGGATGGATGGTGCCTCCAGCAGGATGAACTTCATACCCTGTATAGCGGGCGCGGGAAATGTTTCCGCGCTGAGCATCACTGCCGCGTGGCAGGTCTTCCCGCAGGATGGGCGTAGCACGAGGCATGCCTCCATGACGGACCTCGGAGCGGGGGAGGCCCACGCTCTGTGGAGTAGTGGTATGGGGAGGACCTCCGTACAGGGTGGCATCACCGCGGGTTAGCTCGCGGCGATCACCACTTGGGCCTGCAACCCGGAGAGTCAACCCAGCCTGCCCATGGGGCGGTTGGGGTCTCAATCTTGGTTGGGCGAAGGGGTGCCCCTGCTCAATGTACGCGGGGGATTCATAATGCATGTCGGGGGTGGCTCGGGCCACTGTAGCTGTCGACGTGGACGCGCTTGAGCGAGCGTCCTCATCCCGGGCCCGGTGCTGACGTCGGGTCAGGCGAGCCGGTGCAGGTGGTGCAGGGACGTAGTCTGCCTGCTCTTCCTGCGGGGCCGGACGGCGGCACTGACGCGGCCGGACGGGAGATCTCGCATGGGGGCCCCGGGTCGGGGCCTTGAGAGGACTGAGCCGGACAGCGCCTGCCTCTTCAGCGTAAGGCGAAGAGTCGTCAAGGCGTTCCGGGGATAGGCTCCCGAAACGGTTGAATGTCGGGGTGGGGAGCAGGGGCTCCCTGCGCGGCCTGTTAGGGCGGCGTTGACGGCGGGGCCTAGAGGCCTCCAGGTCCAGGCGGGCCATATCCCGGGTTGGGATGACCCCTTCTTCCTCATACCTGCGCACGAGGCTGTTGATCACCCTTCGTTGGATGACCTCTGATGGGGAAAGGGGACGTGGGCGTCCCGCATCCCGTGATGTGGCAGCCGTCGTGGCGGTAGTGGTGCCATGTGGAGTGGTCGTCGTGGTGTTTCCCCTGCCCCTACGAGGGCGAGGAGCGGATGGTGACCGCATCTCTGAAATAGAAACCTGGTTCCTAAGAAACGAAGGGATCAACTCATCAGTACTGAGGGGAAAAGGATTGACGGCCAGTGCCCCAGCGTTCTTCCATCCTCCATGTCTATGAGAAGGATCCACGCCAACACGCTGCAGAGTGGAGTGCCCCACGTTCTACTACCCCGACTTCCGGTGAGTTTCACGATAGGCCTGCCATTTGCTTGGCGGGACCAGGCAACGGATGTCAGGATCCGGTGACATTTCAATCTACTGGTGTCTCGAACGCTACTAATCTCCATATTGAGGAGAAGAATTTCACGTCGGGCTCACCATTTCTGTTTCCGATGCTTTCGCCGGGGCGCGCGCATCCGTCTGCGGAGGACGCGCGGCTTTGTTTCCCCGTATTCCTGCTTTCCAAAGGCGGGCGGCATTCGCTCCTTATTCAGGGACGTCTGCTCCTTGATCGAAACGGGATGATGGGATGTCGGTTCTTCCTCCTGTGGATTCCTCCTCAGAACTCGTCACCTAGTCCGGGTCTCCCTTATAGATTTAATACGTAGTTCGTGAAACTCTTCCCAATGCCATGTTTCCATGGACACCGGTTAATTACACTACTTCTGTCGGGACATTCCAAAGGGTCCAATCAGGGCAGCAACCTTCGATCAGGGGATTAGTCACGTTGAGGCATCAGTAGCATGTCTGGATGCTGGGGTACCTGGCATGTCTGTCTGTTATCCTTGATCACAAGGCTTCTCGAGGGCGTGGAAGCCCGAGGCATCCCACATCGGGCGCGGGGAATTACATGTCGTAGACACATATCTGAGGTTTTCCTCAGCTTCCCGTGCTCAACACAGGGTATGCCGCGAGTTTAACGTCCAGCGGAGACGGATCAACCCAACCAGAGCATTGGCTGGGATAGATCGGATTGAGGGATCCTCCTTGAAGGGATATCGACACCGGGGCTAGCCCGTGGGCGACAGTGAATGGAGTTGAAGGAGAGTGAAGTGGAACCATCGCAGGGGGGCGACAGTGAAGTTGGGCTTGAGCCTTGATGAGGCTTCCTACGTATCCCCATGGCAGGGAATCAAAGTCTGCGTAGTTCGGGATGGTGTAGGTAAACCGACGTGAAGCTGGACCTTGTCCCGATGAATGTCGTCAGCGTACCGACGTGAAGGTGGACCTTGGTCCAATGGGCATCGTCAGCGTACTGACGTGAAGATGGACCTTGGTCCGATGGGAGTTGGGCTTGAACCTCTAGGAGGATTCCTACGTACCATGCCTTGACATGGATCAAAGACCTCGTAGTTCAAATGGGGTTGGGTCGCGATGGCTTACCACTGGACCAGAATGTAGTTTAACGTCATGCCGGACGAAGATGGGACCCGACGTGAAGAAACGACGGGTGGGTGTGTCGGTGAACCGACGTGAAAGTAGACCTTGGTCCACTATTGGTGGGCTTGAACCTCGTGGAGGCTTCCTACGTACCATGACTTGACACGGATCAAAGACCTCATAGTTCAAATGGGGTTTGTCGGTGAACCGACGTGAAAGTAGACCTTGGTCCACTGTTGGTGGGCTTGAACCTCGTGGAGGCTTCCTACGTACCATGCCTTGACATGGATCAAAGACCTCGTAGTTCAGGTGGGTTTGTCAGGGTCGGTGCTCACTCTAAGCCCACGTGAGTCATGCTCGGTGTGAGAAACAAGAGGTTGCATGGACCTAACGATCACGTCGCGAAGGGTGCGTCCGTGAGAAGCGAAGAGGGGCTTACGCGTTGGGCGGCCCATGGTGTTGGGACTTACTCCAGGATGGAGGCCCAGAGGGGGGTGCCTCATTCCCTATCACGTCCTCCACTGACCTTGGTAGTGGGGAAGTACAGAGATGCACGGGTGCAATCATCCGTACCAAAGGTTAGGGGCTTACGCTCTGAGGCAGCCCTTCCCCTGCGAACATACACCACTCCGACAAGGAGGATCTCATTCCATGTGCGGAAGAGTTCCATTCCCGTGGAGACGAGTGGTGTAAAGAATGTTCGACCTGGGGAAACCCTTCGTGAGGGAGACGAGGTTGGATCACAGTTTAACGTCATGTGTTGAGGATGTGGTGCTTGGCAGTTTAACGTCCTGCAGCTCGGACGAGGTGGGTTCACTCCACACCCCTAGGACTTACATAACCGGTACCCTCTGGTCCTTGGGGAAGGGAAGGTACCGGTAAGGCCATGGTAAAGGGGGGTAGTGGGGAAAACCATCGAGGGGTCCACATTAGCGTGGCTATGCAAAGAAGCAATAGCCGTTAGCGTGCCTATGCGAAGAAGCATTAGGCGAAGCAACGCTACGGGTGGTGTTGTCCATGGGACTTTTAAATAACATCGTGCAAACCTGGAGGGTCGCACAGAAAGGGGAATCGCTAAGCAGAGGAGTGTGCCCTGCGAAGTGGGGTGCCTTAGCCTTAGCATGGGGCGTAGGTGTGAATGGGAGGTTCTTCGCGAAGTGGAACAGTGTTCGCGGAGCACTGCCTCGCGAAGAAGGTGTGGTTCGCGAAGCAGGGTCCTACCAAGCAATGTGCTTCGCGAAGTGGAGCGATCCTGCCTTAGCATAGGGATGACTCATATGGGTTGGGTGTTTCGCGAAGCACAAGTGCTCCGCGGCTGCCCGGGTTCCCTTGGGAATCCCCTTCCTTCGCGAATGCCCTTGAGCTTCGCGAAGGGCATCCCTCTCGGAAGAGGGGCTCAAAACGAGACAAAGCAGAGTCATCTCGCGAAGTAGAAATACCTTGCGGAGCTCATGATTCCCGGGGCAAAGCGTGCTTCGCGATTCGGGAGAGGAGAAGCCGAAAGGTCGGATTGTCCGTCCTCTGGGACTCAGGGGGAGTCGAGTATTTATAGGGAAGGGGCGCCGCGAAGCAGGGCTCGCGCGCTGCCTTCGGGGCTTCGCGGCGGCTCGCGAACGTCAAACGGGTTCGCGGAGGATTACCGCCTCTGGAGCTTCGCGGCGGCTCTTGAACGTCAAACGGGTTCACGGGGGATTACCACCTCTGGAGCTTCGCGGCGGCTCGCGAACGTCAAACGGGTTCGCGGAGGATTACCGCCTCTGGAGCTTCGCGGCGTCGCCATGGTTGGGGCGCTTCGCGGCGAGGCTTCGCAACGGAGCTTCGCGGCGGAGCTTCGCGAGGCAGCGCGCTGGCCTTTTTCGTTCCTTTGTTCCGGGCCATATTTTTGGCGCCAACAAATGCCCCCCCTCAGACTTGGAGCCGCGGAGGGCGAAGGGTTGAATTCTGAGGGACAATCGCCAAAACTGTCGGTGGTTCACGATGCAGCACCGTGAAGGGGACCCGCGATGCTCGCCGGGGCCGCGGATCCGGACGCGCCGCGATGCTTCGCGCGGTTGAGGCGCGCCGCGATGCTCTGGGGTTGCCGCCTATAAATAGGGGGTCCGCCCTCTTTTGTCTTCACGTGCCTTGTCTTTTTGTGTGCTCTCGACTTCGCGAAGCTCCGCATACTCCGCGACAGCACTCTGTGAATCGAGCTTCGCGGCGAACCGCGAGTCTCCGACTCCGCGTCCGCGCTAGGCGAACTTCTTGTCGGCCTCGGCCAGACTTTGAGAATTGGTCTCGCGACCGATCTTCGCGATTCCACTTCGCGGTCAAGCTTCGAGATTCAACTTCGTGGCCGAGCTTCGCGATCCAGGGGAAAAACTTTTCTGAGGGTCGACATTAAAAATGGCCCATCAATAGGCTGTGCTGGGAGTGCTTGCAGATGCTGCTCGCCGGGATGAGATGGCCAACCGTCCAGGCTTGGGGGAAATGGTTCGCAGCCATTCGGACCACACTTCTCTGACAGATCTGCTGTCGGAAGGTCAGAAGGATTATCCACAGTGCAAGAAACTGCCGTTGTACAGCTTCGGGCTGAGGGATGACGTCTTCATCCCTGAGGCGAGAAGGGATGAACCAGCTTGCTGGTTCAGGAGCACACCATGCCAGCACCAATGGTTCAGGGTGGCCGATGGTCATGCGCAGGAGGATTTCACACCTGTCACTGTTGATTGCCTCTAAAATCATGTGAACGACATTGATGGGAGGCCACTGCAACTGGAGACGTCCCCTCCTCTCTACCGCACCATGCTGAAGGCGGCTCTGCAGGATCCGAAGAAGGGATGGTCTGATGAGTGGGACCTGCGCCAGGGCGGAAACTTTACCGATGACTGGGCCTGGGCCTACTGGATAGGTGCCTCATGTGAGGAGTTCAAGGCCGAGCTGAGGAGAGTGGGATTGTATGAGGTGGAATGGGCCTCCCAGTTCCACATTTACCAACCAAAGCAGCTGATGCCGGAACTGTTGAGTAGATGGTCGTCCAGAACCAACACTTTTCACCTGCATCACGGGGAGGTGGGCATCAGCCTGTGGGATGTGTACCAGGTTTCTGGGGTCCCGATCTTGGGGGCCATGTATGACGAGTTCCTCCCCGTTTCCAGCGTGTGGGGAGATCCGGAGAAAATGTCGCGGCTGGCATCAGTGCTGATGGCGCTTATCCCTGGAGAGGACAAGGAAGCAGTGAGGGATGTCCACTTCAGAAGATGGTTCAAATGCTTCCTGAATTTCCCAGAAGATCGGGAGTTCCCTCCAAGGACTCGAACTTGTCCAAGGGCAGCCCAGCGGGTCAAGGGGCACTCGTATTGGCGGGTTTTGGAGGACAGCCAATGGAAGACTTGGGGTTTCCGTGTCAGCACCGAACAACAGCCAATAGTCAGGCTGGCGGCGTTCATCGTGGCTCTCATCTACGGCTGGATCCTACCGGTGAGAGATACAAGCATGGGGGTACGGCCCAGCTCGTTCATCATGGCATCGATGTTGGCCATGGGGCAGCGGATCAACCTGGGGATCTCGATGCTCACCAAACTGTACAGAATGATGCGGCATATTAGCGAGGGAAAGAAGCCGCCAAGAATATGAGGGCCCTTCCACCTCCTGTATGGGTGGATCGCAGCGCATATCAGGGGGATTTACGAGTATCCAAACCCCATTTTCCCGCCAGGATCAGACTTTCGCCCCTCCATTCTGAACGCAGTTGGGAGCTTCCCATTCAAACTGGTCGTTCCGATGGTGCTGAATAGGGTATGGAGGGCGGACGAGTTCAACTTTCATCCCTTCCCACTGCCGACGGGGAGGCTTACTGATGATGGACGGGGAACGGAAGAACATCGGGCTTACCTCCTGGCCTTCCGAGGTGGAGTCTTGGTGGATCGGATAGATCATGAGCCAATCTGTGAACCGTACACCCCGCATCGTTTTGCGAGGCAGTTCCGGTGCCTCCAGTGGCTGACCCCGTAGGTATACTGGGAGGTGCGTCACGAGGAGCACCCGTGTGTGATGAGGCAGCTGTGGCTCATGTTCACCGCGTGAGGATGGAAAGATGCAGATCGCATTGCCTCCGTCCACCGCCGCCTTCGGCTTAGTGAAGGAGTACGCCATCAGCTGGGAGGCCGCTTATCCCGGGGATATGCTGAAGCAGCCAACGATCCGGGTTGGTGACGGTGGGCCTCCTTTATCTCGAGGTCGGGGTCGGAGGGCAGCTAGGGCCGCTCGCGGCAGCGGGGCTGCCATGGCGGAGAGACCCGCACCGGCCGAGGGTTCGGCAGCAGCGGTGGATCCGGTGATTCTGGGAGAGCAGGGTCATTCGAAGGGGCGGCCACCGAGGGGATTCCGTCGGATATCCACTCAGGCTCCGGGGAAGCGGTTGCGTCACATCGACATGGCAGAAGATGCCGTCTTTCCGGAAGCTTGGGACATTTGGGATGTCAACCGACAATTCCTCAGCCCACCTGAGATGTGGGCCCACCTGAATCGCCTCAGGATGGAACTGCCGGGAATAGGCCCAGTTCGGGCTGGATTCATGGTTTCTCCGGTGGAGGCGGGACAATACCTGGACGAGCTGGAGGATTACGTCCACTCCAGTGGTGTCCCTCGCCCAATGATAGACCGGGTGAGGGTACTGTTGAATCAGACGGTCCCCCCACAGTTATCGGTTGCCGATCTGAGGGAGCGCTTCCCCTTGCCGGAGGAATCAGAGGGCTCCTCTCGGGAGGATGAGGCTGGAAGAGGGAGCCCGCTGGAGGAGGGTGAGGTCGGAGACCGAGGCTCAAAATCCGACGATTTCGCGGAGGATCTCGAGGTAGCATTCCGAACTTCTCTTCTTACGATCTGTTCTTGAATCCCTATGGAATTATCACCAATGTTTGAGCCATGCAGGAGGAACTTGTCCGTAGGCCTCGTTCTCGCTCCTTGGCGGGTGATGTTGCGGGACCTTCGGAACCCGCGCATATGGCTGCGTCCAGTTCTGCGTCTGGTGGGACCAGGGGGCCTGAGGCGGCTCCTCTGGAATCCCCAGACCTTCCAACAGTATACGGGGGGCCTCGTCTCGGAGTCCCATCAGTACCGGACCAGGAGCAGCACTCGGAGGTCGATCTTCGTAAGTCTCCTCCACCGGTCTCCTCGTTGTCACATGTAGGCCATGCCAACTAACGTTTATGTCTCTTTCTGTCATACAGCTCTCTGACTGGCGTGGGCTGCTGCAGCGAGGCTGGTCGGGATGTCTGGCGGCGTCCCTCCCAGGGGCATGCCGGTGATGGTGGTGATAGTCCCTTCACCTCCTCAAGCTGCGGCGCACACCATCACTAGCGGGACCACCAGCAGGGTCGTACCTGAAGTCATCGAGGTGGACTCTGAAGAAGAGGATCAACCGGTCGGTCCCAGTCCTGTCCTGCCTGCGTCGGCGTCAGGTGTCGTACCAGACTCAACACCAGATGCAGATCCTGCTGAGGAATTCCTGCAGGCATATCCTGCGTACGAGCCTGCCGACCGCGCGGATTAGGACGAAACGGCCTCTGATGAGGAAGACAGCAGCATAGTACGTCGCCGGTCGTGGAAGCTGATTACGCGCTTTATCAGGGACACTCCCCAAGCGCAATGGCTGGCCGAAATGGATAGACTCCGCTCGCGGTTGCGCGAACTGTGTGCCGCGGGAGTGGATGCCCAACGCCCTCATGTGCTCATCCGAGACCTCATGGCTGAGAAGATCCGGGAGCATGATCATGGGTTGAGCGTGGGATGGCAGCGGAGGAAGGCGACCAACATTAGGAAGCTCCAGGAGGCTGAAGGCGAGGTCCAACAGATGCAGATCCGGGCCAACGAGCTTTCAGCCACTCTTGATGTGCAGTCTGAGTTGGTCTCACGATTGAAGGCCCAGCTAGCAGAGGCTGAGGAGCATATGGGGCAGACCTCTGGAAGGATGGCTGCCGTCCGGGCCGAGGTAGAAAGGGTCAGGGCCAGAGTTGACGAATTACGCCCCGCCGCTGCTGAAGAGGAGCGGGAGTTGAATCAGCGGCAACAGGCTTTGGACGCCGCAAGTCAACGGGTGGCGGAGCTGCAACGCTCCTTTGACGGGGTCAACCCATCCATGGGGGAAGTCAACCCCCGAGTATTGTAATAAACCCAAAAGAAACTTTTATTAACACTTTTGTGCTTCAACTCTTTCTTTCTCCTTTGTTTTGAGTGTCGTGGCACGCACGATTTCCACTGTTGAATTGCCTTGTTACATCCCTACAATGTTTGCGGGACGTTTGACGACAATTCCTCAATCCAGTCCAGATTTCCGAAAGATGGGGAAGGCTTGATCGGAGGAGGAACATCTAGGATAGCCGAATTACTGTTTCTTCAACGTGCTCTTATGCACGACCGGGGCAACGCCAGGGGCGCTGAAATCGGTTCAAACAGATGAAAATGGGAAGTGTAAATCACGAAACCCAAATTCGGAACACTGTGGGGATGGTGTGACAATAAAGTACATCTGTTAGCCATGGCGGACAAACGGTATCCCTACTGCGTTAGCCTGAAGTGGGGACAACAAATGAGCATCGACCGCTGACCATATTCGCAACGCGGGATTTTATCAATTTGTCGTCGATCAATCCTTCGGGACATTGACCCGTAACGGTAGGAGAGCCCTTGGGCGTAGCATCCAGGCCGTTATTGGGGGTCCCTCCAAACATGACCAGTCTTCCGGAACGTTGGCCCAGGACGGTAGGTGAGCCGATGCGGCATGAGACCAGGCCGTTAGGGGGTTCCTTCAGACATGAAAGAGGACGAGGGTCCGAATAAGGGGCACGCAAAGCGTGGAACATGGAGTGGTGGTTTGTTCAAACAGAATCCAACACTTCGGTAGTTGCACCACCGTGGTGGGAGTACACCAGATGGGTGCATCGGCCTGATCACGGATCATTCTTTCTTCCAGATAGGGCCTCTCTGGCGGGGGCTGGAAATGGGGAGGAACAAGATTTCGTGATTCCAGGGGCTGAACCCTAGACAAGACGCCTGGGTGTCTCTACGTATCCCACGTGAGGATGGGAATCAAGCCACACGTAGTTCTAGAAGCGCAGTTTAACGTCATACTGGACGAGGAGCAGCCTGACCGTGTTGGTACACATCCAGCCAAAACTGCTAAGCCCACGTGAGTCGCGCTCGGTGTGGGAAACAAGCAGTAGTGGTGGGAATTTCCCGACGCAGAGAGGGGCAGGTTAGGGAAAAGGGATGCTCGGTGACTACCGGCCCGATGACACTAACACGATCATTTAGCGCACCTAGATGCGCGAAGAGAAAGAGCCTAGTATGATGGAGTTCCACTTGAACATAAGGAAGTGGAAACGTGTGAATCATGACGCTCGAGATTCGGATCACGATGATGGCGGCGTGGCGATGGAGGATTACTGCTGACCATGTTCGCAACACAGCATCCTACCGCATTAGCCTAAAATGGGGAAAAACAAATGAGGGTCGACCGTTGACCACGTTCGAAACACGGGACCATGTCACAAATGTTGTCAGATATCCGTAGGGACATTGGCCCGAAACGATTGAAGGGCCCTTAGGTCCAGTATTCATGGAGAGCCCTTAAGCTTAGCATCCACGTCGTCCGAGGGTCCTTTTGGATGTGGAAGAGGATGAGGATCCAAATAGCGAGCTCATGAAGCTTGGTCATGGGATGAGGGGAATGTTCCTGTGAAAATCCCACGCTTCGGGCTCTTTTTCAGAACACACCTGAATACGGCAACGAAACGTATTAGAGAGAGGGAGCAGATTCCTTTCCCTTGGGGAGATCTTAGTTTATGGTCATAGAATTCGGACCATGGATGGAAAAAAGGGATCAGGGGACGCATGACATCAAAACCTGACGTGAATGAGGACATAGTCCTGCTTACCATGAGTTCTCTGAGGAAATTCTCGAGTCGAGGGACCGAACACAAGGGTTAGGCTGGGCCCGCGGGGAAGTACCCGGGTGCTCCTACGTATCTCATAAAGATGAGAATCAAGCCATACGTATTTCTGGATGGGTGGCACGGTAAGGTACCAGTGCCAGGGGAAAAGGGAAGTGTGGGCATAGCCCTTGCACTAAGAGAAGAGGAATTTGATGTATCTTGTTTGTTCTTTAAGGTGAATGGTTTTTTTTTGTGAAGCGACCGGCCTAGAAAAGTAGGTCGTGATGTCGCCACAAGAATCAAGTCGTGATGGGCGTTGACAAATGGCATGGCATGTGACCAATACCCAACGTGATGTCCTCTAAAACAAGGTCACCACAATGCAGTGCCGTTTTTCGTCGTGCGGCCAGGACGATAATGTCACAGTTTAGGGTCGTATGATAGGACCAAGCATTCATTTTATCGTCATGCAGCGCAGACGTAGAAGGGATGATGCTAGGCGGGAAATGTGCACAGTGTTATAAAACACAATTGATAGATACATAATCCCACATCAAATTGTACGCCATCCGGAGAGGGAAACCTTAGGCCGAGGGGCCTACACAGAGGTGAAACAGGAAGAGAGACTGGCTTCCCGAATGGGTTGTACCCGGAGACAGGGCGTCTGGGCGGTCCTACGTATCTCTATGAGGATGGGAATTAAGTTGGACGTGGTCCCGAATGGATCTTAGTTTATGGTCTTAGAGCTCGGACCATGGGAGCCCCAAAGGACGCCAAATTGCAGCTTTTGTCCCCCTAGCATGCAAAGGTGCACTGAGGGATAGTGCCAAAAGTGTCGAGATTCCACCTGGACATGATGGGGTGGAAAACGATGTGAATCATGCAACCAACATTCAAGGACTGAAGGAGCTGGCGTGACGACAGAGATTTACTGCTGACCATGCTCGCAACACAGCATCCTGTCGCGTTAGCCTGAAATGAGGACTAACAAAACGAGCATCTACCGCTGACCATATTCGCAACGCGGGATTTTATCGATTTGTTGTCCAAAACCCTCGGGGGCGTTGGCCCGTATCGGTAGGAGAGCCCTTGGGCATTGTATCCAGGATGTTATCGGGGGTCCCTCCAAGTGTGAAAGATGATGGAAGTCCGAATAGAGGGGAACACGAAGCTTGACAAGTGGAAGGAACTTGATCAAGTTGAATCTGACACTCTTGGTCCTAGACCAGAGTACTCTTAATACATGGGTGAACCACTGCAGGGAGTAAAGGGACTCAACCTTGAAGGTGATCGAGAGATGGCAGATTCCCAGGGGAAGGGGGCATGGTGCCCAAAACCTTGTATCATACCTACACATCCCCCTTCTGGAGAGAGATAAACTAAGTGGCCTAGGTGACTGGGAGATCAGGGGATCACCAGGAGGTGGGGCTGGACCCGAATCGTAAACATCCAGGTGGTCCTATGTATCCCATTATAATGGGAATCAAGCCACACGTAGTTCTAAAGGGTGCCTTTTAATGTCATGCAGGACAGGGAATAGGAGGACTGAACCTCAGAATGGGGGCGTGCGTGGTGCAGTTGTTGCAAACCCGACGTGAATGAGGACGTAGTCCTACACTGCGCCACGCAGCCCTGTGATCAGGGTCCTGAAGGCAGGATTAGAGAGGTAAATTTGCTGAACTCAAGATGGGTCCGAAGACAAGGGGTCTTGAACGTAGTTCCAGATGAGAGTCTTAGTTTATGGTCTTAGAGCTCGGACCGTGGGTGGTGACAACTCCCGAGTAAGCACAGATGTCAACCCAATCCCTAAGCCTACGTGAGATAAACTCGGTGTGGGAAACAAGGGGGGTATCCTCATTGCAATACTTGGGGCGTCCATCAAAGGGGAGTCAGCAGAGAGTTTCTAAGGACACCTTTGATGTATCTTGTTCTCCCAATGCGCGGACGTGCACGGAGGAAAAGTACCAGGGGTTCTGAGATTCTACTCGGACATGGTGAAATGACGAAGGGTGTGAATCGTGTACCCGACATTTGGGCTTAATGGGTTGGCGTGACGACAGAGGAAAACTGTTATCCACGACGGAAACACAGCGTCTGTATCGCGTTAGCCTGAGGTGGGAACAAAAAACGAGCATCGACCGCTGACCATATTCGCAACGTGGGATTTTATCAATTTGTTGTCCGAAACCCTGGGGGGCGTTTGCCCGTATCGGTAGGAGAGCCCTTGGGAATTGTATCCAGGCCGTTCTTGGGGGTCCCTCTGGGTGTGAAAGATGGTGAAAGCCCTGATGCGGGGATGCGCAAAGCCTGGAAAGTGGGTGCGGACGTGTCCGAGTAAAGCTTGGCATTCCAGGTAATGAACCAGAGTACTCTTAAGTACATTGGTGAACCGCCGAAAAAAAGGATCGACGAAACAGCTCAGTAGGGGGTGGGAGCATGGCGTGGTCATCACGAGACCGTAGTGAATGAGGACATAATCCCACACCGCACCATATGATCCCCTCATGGAGGAAGGATGGGCCAAGGGGCCAAGATGGGATGAGGATTCCCGAGAGATGGGGCTGGACCCACGTTCAGGTGGTCCTACGTATCCCATTAAGATGGGCATCAAGCCACACGTAGTTCTTGAAATGCAGTTTAACGTCATACCGGACGAGTAGGGGAGTAATATACCCCTAAACAAGGGAGGTGTATGGCATGGTAAAGAAGTCGTCATGAATAAAGACGTAGTCCTACGTCAAACCATACGATCCTATAAGATAGGTCCTGGGCCGCGGCCCGGAAAGGCCAAGGGGCCTGGGGCTGAGCCTCGGTCAGGAAGGCCTGACTGGTTTGTAGTTTAACGTCTTACATGAGGACGGGGGGCCAGGGGCCCAAGGAGGACAAAGGGCCTGAGGCTGGGCCTCGTAAAGGGAGTTTCACGGCATGGCACATGATCCCGACGTGAATGAGTATGTAGTCCCACACCACACCGTACACTCCGGGTAAGAAGGGACCTAGGCTGTGACCTGAAAAGGCCAAGGGGCCTAAGGTCAAGCATCAATCAGGAAGACCTGACTGGCTTGCAGTTTAACGTCTTACATGAGGACGGGGGTCGGGGACCCGAGGAGGCCAAGGGGCCTGAGGCTGGGCCTCGTAAGGGGAGTCGTACGGCATGGTACATGATCCCGACGTGAATGAGGACATAGTCCTACATCACACTGTACACTCCAGGTGAGGAATCCTGGGCCGTGGCCCGGAGAAAAGGGGAATTTATCAGTCAGGAAGGCCTCACTGGTTCGTAGTTTAACGTCTTACATGAGGACGAGGGTCGGGGACCCGAAAAGGCCAAGGGGCCTGAGGCTGAGCCTCATTCAGGAAGGCCTGACTGGTTTGTAGTTTAACGTCTTACATGAGGACGGGGGTCGGGGACCCGAAAAGGCCAAGGGGCCTGAGGCTGAGCCTCGTAAAGGGAGGGCGTACGTCATGGTACATGATCCTGACGTGAATGAGGACGTAGTCCCACATCACATCGTACACCCTTATAAGGGATCCTGGGCCGTGACCCAGATCGCTAGCACCACCTGGGGGAAGTTTGTCACCTCGGGATGGGGCAGAGGGGATCACAGTTCTTGATGCCTGGGGCATCTCGGGGTGGACCCGAAGATCCAGGACACTGTTGACCATGTTCGAAACACAGCGTTCCTATGGTGACCCATATGGGGGAAACAAATGAGCGTCGACCGTTGACCAAATTCGCAACGCGGGACTTGTATCGATTTGTTGCTTGAAAACCCTCGGGGACGTTGGCCCGTATCGGTAGGAGAGCCCTTGGGCATTGTATCCAGGCCGTTATCGGGGGTCCCTCCGGGTGTGAAAGGTGACAGAATCCCAGTCAAGGAGTGGGTGAAGCTCAGTTGCGTTCATCCACGAAAGGGGCAAACACCTCCAGGGGGGAATGTGCAGCCGGGTCGAGCCTTGCTCGACGTGGGTCGGGGCAAAAGTGTGCACCCTTCCATGTCTTGACCTGAGGGGAAGATTTTGGCTTTTGGGCTGGGCCAACGGACGAAATGTCCGGGCGTTCCTACGTATCTCATAAGGATGAGAATCAAGCCATACGTAGTTCTTGAAGGCCATGCAGTTTAGCGTCATGCGGTGAGGACGTGGGAGGGTAGAAGAACGGGAGTGGGCGCATTGTGCGACCTTTACAATCTTTGCGCGAGTGGGGTTGCATGAGAGGGTCCAAGAAAGCCCACTCCCTGCTACACAAAGATCCTCCAAGGAGACTATTCCCAGGGGGAATAGCGGAAGAGAAAAGCTTGGGGCTGGGCTCAAGACGAGGCGTCCGAGCGTTCCTACGTATCCCATGAAGATGGGAATCAAGACATACGTAGTTCTCGACATGCAGTTTAACGTCATGCGGGACGAGGGGCATCTCATTCGGAGATTTGTGCGGTATGGTACATGATCCCAACGTGAGGACGTAGTCCTACACTGTACCGTACGATCCCGTAAGAGGGCAAGTCGGAGAGAAACGAGGGGTCCTGGGGCCAGACCGCGGTGGAGACGGGGCCAGGGGCCCAAAGAGGCCAAGGGGCCTGAGGCTGAGCCTCGGTCAGGAAGACCTGAATGACTTGCATTTTAACGTCTTGTAGTGAGGATGGAAATGCAGTTTAAGGTCATGCGGGACCAAGTCGCAGTTTAGGGTCGTGCAGGACCCTCTCGCAGTTTAGGGTCGTGCAGGACCACTTTTTCCCTAGGCAAAGTATCGCTTGAGAAACCTGGCATTGGTGGGAGGGGTTATACGCTCTCCATCTGTGGTCACCAAGGAGTATGATCCATTGGGGTAAACCTTATGGATGATATAAGGCCCTTCCCATTTGGGTTCTAACTTGGGTGGTTTCCTACCGGGAATCATTGGCGCTCGCAGGGCCAGTACCAGGTCACCCTGTAGAAAAGAGCGGAGACGAACCTTCTTGTCAAAAGCTCTCGCTATCTTGTCCTGATGCCTTTCCAGATTCTGCAGGGCACGAAGCCGGTTCTCGTCCAGTGCCTCTAATTCAGCTAGATGGATCTCAGCTACCTCATCTGATGTCTAGTGATCATAAACTGCAGTGCGTAGCGACGGAAGCTTGATCTCAATGGGTAGGACGGCCTCAGCTCCATACACCAGGGAATACGGGGTCACCTGGGTAGAGTTGCGAGTCGTCGTCCGGTAAGCCCAGAGGGCGTTGGGGAGCTTGTCCGGCCAACTTTTCTTGTTCTGACCAACCATATTCTGCAGAATGTTAGATAGGGTCTTGTTGAACGCCTCGATCTGCCCATTCGCCTGCGCGTGGTAGCGGGAGGTATGGTTCGACCGGATGTCGTACTTAGCGTACAATTTCTTCAATTCAGCTGCTCGGAAGTTGGTGACGTTATCGGTGAGGACGGCGTGAGGGACTCCAAACCGGTGGATAATCTTGGAGCTCACAAAGTCAACGATGGAACGGGCCTTGACTTCTTTGAGCGGAACTGCTTCTGCCCACTTGGAGAAGAAATCTGTAGCAGTCAGGATGAACCTGCATTGGCGGGCTGTTTCCGGCGGATACGGTCCCACTACATCGAGTCCCCATACCGCAAATGGCCAAGAGTACTTGGTGGGGTGGAGGGTTTCTAGCGGCTGATGCAAGAAGCTGAAGTGTACTTGGCACGCGTGGCATCTCTTGGCGTATCCAATGCAATCGTGGATCATGGAGGGCCAGAAGTACCCTAACCTCCGGATTTGATGGGACAGCTTCGGCCCAGCTTGATGGGCGCCACAGGAACCGGCGTTAACCTCTTGCATAACATGAGGTATCTCTACTCCTTGGATGCAACGGAGGAGGACACCATCGAAACCCCGTTTATAGAGGATCTGTTCAAGACTGGGGCCGCTCTGAAGGGTAAATTTAAGTGCGCGGTGTCGGATTCGCTCGCGCTCGGCCCGGTCGTCCGGGAGCTGACCATTTTGGAGATACTCGACAAAAGGTTCTCTCCAGTCGGGGGTGGTTTCAACCACTGCGTCTGACGAACACGGGACTCCCGATATGGAGAGTCTGGTGGTGAGATGACTTACCCGCAGACTATCACGGTCCTCTTGGGTGACGGGAGCAATGACTCTCCGGTGGGCCACGTGTATGACCAAATCATCTTGCTCGGGTTCTGCGAGCGACGTGGCTAAGCCAGCCAGGGCGTCCGCTTGTCCGTTCTGCGATCGTGGGACATGGGTAACCTCTGGTTGAGAAGAGAACTGGGCCATTAAGAGGAGGGTGTACTCCACCAACGGTGCAAGCTATGTCTTCCGGACGACGTAGTCGCCATTAACCTGTTTGATTACCAGCTCGGAATCTCCCTTCACATGTAGATGGGGTACATGGATCTCAAGGGCCAACTCGAGGCCGGTGATGAGAGCTTGGTACTCTGCCTCGTTGTTCGTACAACCTTCTGACAACAGGAACGAGTACGGCAGGACAGCTTGCGCCGGGGTAATGAAAACAATACCCAGACCCACTCTGTTGAGCTTGGGGTCGTTGAGCCTTCTACCGGTGGGGCTCCGGGAGGCGCTGTCGAAATGCATTTGCCAACACGGGACAGCATGATCGACCGAGAGGATCGTCTCGTCGGGTAAATCCAGGTCCAGGGATTGATCTGCGGAGGTTGGATGGGCAGCTAAAAAGTCTGCCAACGCCTGTCCCTTAACGGCCTTCTGAGGCACAAACCTGATGTCAAACTGCTGGAGAATCACCGCCCACCGTGCTAGTCGGCCAGTCAGCATGGGGCGGTTCAGGATGTACTTCAGCGGATCCACCCGAGAGATCAATTGCACCTCATGGTGTTGCAGGTAGTGTCGCAACTTCTGCACGGCGAAGACGAGCGCAAGGCAGCTCTTTTCGATAAGGGAATATCTGACCTCCGTATCGAGAAGCATGCGACTAAGATAGTAGAGACTGTTCTCAGTGCCCTCGTTATTCTTCTGGGCGAGCAGCGCACCGAGGGATCTCTCCAGGGCGGTCACGTAAAGGACCAGCGGCTTTCCAGATACGGGTGGCATCAAGACCGGAGGTTGGAGCAGATATTGCTTGATTTCCTCGAAGGCGATCCGACACTCCTCATCCCATTTGTAGGTAGCGCCTTTCTTCATGAGCTGGGAAAAGGGCTTACACTTGCCGGCCAGATTCGCAATGAATCGGCGTATATAGGCTAAGTGGCCCTGGAGGCCTCAGAGCTCTTGAATGTTGCTCGGGGGAGGCATTTGGCTGATGGCCTTGATCTTCTCTGGGTCGATCTCGATACCTCGGTATCTGACAACAAAACCCAGAAACTTCCCAGAGGTGACTCCGAAGGCACACTTCAGCGGGTTCATCTTCAGGTGACGGGAACGGAGGAAACCGAACACTTTCTCAAGGTCTTTGAGATGGTCCTGGCGCTGGCATGATTTGACTACAAGGTCATCCACGTATCATTCCACCAATGTCCCGAGGATCGGTTTGAATATGCGATGCATGTCCCTCTGATAAGTGGCACCTGCATTTTTCAAACCGAATGGCATTACCCGGTAGCAAAAGGTACCCTGGGGAGCCCTGAAGGCAGTGGACTCCTCGTCTTCGGGGGCCATACGGATCTGGTTATACCCGGAATACCCATCCATGAAAGAGAGGGCTTGGAACCCGGCCGTGGCGTCAATCAACAGCTCTGTCACTGGGAGTGGGAAGTCATCCTTTGGGCAGTGGCGATTGAGATCGCAGAAGTCGATGCAGACTCTGATCTGCCCATTCTTCTTCCTGACCGGCACAATGTTGGCGAGCCATTTGGGGTACTGGACCTCCTTAATGAAGTTGGCTTTGATAATCTTGTCAACTTCGGCCTCAACCATAGCACCATGAGAAGGGTGCATTTTCCTGGGAGGCTGCTTGAACCCACGATGTTTTGCTGGGAGGCCCAGACGGTGGATGGCCACTTGGGGATCCAGCCCTGGCATCTCATCGTAACTCCAGGCAAACACATTGCGGTGCTGTTTGAGGAAGTCTACATACTGTTGTCGCTCCTCGAGGGACATGGCCGCACTGATCAATGTGGGTCTTGGATCTGCCTCGCTACCAAGGTTCACCTGTACCAGTTCATCAACCGTGGTAGAGACACCTTCTTCAAAGGCTGGGGGAGCATCCTCCAAGTCTTCCTCCCCAGCCGTGGGGGGACTTCCCGCGACGGAAGATACTTCTGGGCTATCAAGATTCGCGGGGCAGCTGGTGCTGGCTCGGGTAGCAGCGGTCATCACATCAGGAGACTCACTTGTCGTCGAGACCATAGCAATGAATGCATTTGATCTTATCACATCCAGCCTTCGGCCTAAGGGGCCACGCTTGATGATATCAAAGTAGTGGTGACGTGTCGGCCTGAGTCGGTTAATTCCAGCCCGGCGAAATAGACACGTATGGCGCACCGCCGTTGTCATGAGCTTGACGTCCCGGTACCGTACAGGGGTAGGAGGTTCCGGGATGACCCGAGCCTGGTTGATGTAGGAGTACGAGGTGATTTTCCGCCGTCGCATGGACACGAGAACATGCCTTCCTTGCGTACCCGAAACAACGAAACATTGTCCCATGTCGGGGGTCGTGGCCTCCAACCGGTGGATCGGGAGGATGTAGGCGTCGTCCATGCTTGCCCAGGGATCACTTGTGATCGGGGCGAGATCATCCTCGCTTACCAGGATTTGCTTGTCCTTAATTTTGTAATAACCCGCATCCAGATAGCGGGCCTCACAAGAAGTGAAAGGGGACGTGTCTCCTTGGAGCACGCCTACTCGAACGTTGAGCGAGTACTTAAGGCACTGGTGATACGATGAGGGGACCGCTGCATGCAGATGGAGCCATGGCCTACCCATCAATGCGTTGTAGGCGGTGTCCTGAGAAAAAACCATGAACTCGGTGCTGGCAATTAAGCCACCGAACTGAGTCTTCAGGCGGATCTTGCCGACCGGGGTTTGCTCTGTCCTGTCGTACCCCTGGATCCTGAGGTCAGAGGGAGTCAAATCACCTTCGGACAGTCCCAGCTTTCGCAGCGTCCGGGTCGGAATAAGATTGATTTCAGAACCCGTGTCAACGAGGCAGCGACGGACTTCCACACCGTTAAAGTGGCCAGTGATATACAGTGGGCGAATGTGCCCCTGTATAGGAGGGTCTTCATCTTCACTAGAGAACGAGATAACCTCCTGACATTCGGCATTTTCAAACGTCTCAGTATGGAAGGCTTCCGCAGCTTCTACCTCCGTCTCGAACTGGAGGGGACTCCTCAGGGCCTCGGCAAGTGCCTCGCGCATCTCGGATGACAGGCGCAGGGCCTCAAGGATGGAAAGCCTCGCCGGAATGCCGTCCAGGTGCTTTAGGACATCATACTTGTGTGCCAAACGCGAACCTCTGCTTACAGGGGGTTTTTCGGCATTTGGAGGCATAGCGGGTCCTGCCGGTTGAACTGGCTGTCGGCTAGCACTGGGTACATCCTGCTTCCTGCTAGTAGAAGCCAGGAGAGTAGTCGCCGGACTAAGATCGGACAGCGGAGGCTGGCCTATCGCCGGGCAAGACTGGCTGTGATACGAACGAGGCGGCTCTCCCAGATCCAGCAACACGAACGGCGGTGGAGGTAGAGCCGAGGGTGCTGGATGGGTCTGCGCGTGCTGAGATCTGCACTGAGCCTGCTTCCTGGTCTCGGTAGCATGCACGGCTTGGCCGCAAGTGCCTGCTGACGTACCTCGATGAATGGCGCGATTGCGATTCCGCTGACGTTGACGTCGGCTGGAAACGTTGGGGCGGTCTTCCTGGGGTTCCCCCTCGTCGGGGGTCATATAGGGCTTTACCAGCTCCACGGTGTTAACCGAAGCGTACCCTTGACTGTCGCTCGAAGAGTCATCCACCGCTGGGCGGATTCTGGGAGGAATGCCCATTTCGGCAGGCATAAAGTCGCCAAGAGTGCGGGATGACGACGGCACTGGCGGTGCACGTTGCTTCTTCTTGTGTCGCCGCTGCTTGCCCTTTTGGGCAGAGGTTGACTGTGAAGACGATGTTGAGGCACCGGATACTTCTTCTGAAGGTTCCGACTACTTCAGGTGTGCCCGGATGATACCCTAGGCACGGACGACGGTTTTTCGAGCCATCCAGTTGTCATATTTCTGGGTCCCGCGGCTAGGGACCTGCTGCCACTCACCTTCGCCGTCACTGCCAATTTCTGATCCCGCAAGGACGCCTGCCACTTGCGCTGGTGCTGGGCCCAACTTGACTATGTTGTTGTTGACCTGGTCCTGAAGCCAGTCTTTAAACACATAGCATCGCTTGAGGGTGTGCCCCAGGATCTGATGATAAGGGCAGTAGTTGGGGTGATCGGTGAGATGCGCCTCTGCCGGCCTTCTGCATTCAGGCAGACGCACAATGCCTTGCTCTAGAGCACTTCGGAAGTAGCCAGGGACCTGATTTTCATTGAACGAATAGGTCTGGTACCTTCTTTCCGGATAGGGGGCCCTGGGGGCCTAGTCCTGTTGAGGGACCGGAGGGGCCTGCCGAGGAGGCGGCGCCTGGTTGTCTCGCCTAGGTGGCGGTGGCGCATTGCGCAGGGGAACCTGTCGGTTCTGAGGCGGTCGCTGCTGGGCAGGAGCCTGTGCTTGAGGTGGAGGACCTCTGCGGGGTTGCGGGGGTGGTGCCGCCAGCAGCTATTCCAGCCACCCCGGGGCTTCTATTTGAGCCACCGCGGCGGGTTCATCCCTGGCGGCCCTCCTGGCTGGGATCATAGGGGGCAGCAAACGTGCCTGACTAGCCTGTTGCAGGGCTTCCTCGAGGCGCTGGGCCTTATCCGAGAAATCTCTGAACCCTCCAGGGTAGTTCTGGGTAATCAAGGAGGGTACCAGCTCTGTCTTGACGTTCCCCACACACATCGTCAGTAATTTCTCATGAGTCAGTGGCATATCGAGGTAATACGTAAGTCCTTTCCACCGGGCGATGAAGTCTGCAACCCGCTCATCAGGCCTCTGTTTGCACTTGAAGAGGTCTACAATGCTGGTCTTTCGCGTGGTGGAGCTGAACTGGTACAAGAACTGCCGGCGAAGATCCTCCCAACCGGTCACCGATCCGATAGGGAGCTGGCTGTACCAGACGAATGCAGGACCTTCCAATGTCTGTACGAAACATCGGAGCTTGGCGGCTTCTTGCTGAGCCGGGGTCCCCAGCATGGGGCCACACCTGGAAGAGAAATGAGCCAAGTGCTAGGGTGGGTCCCATGTCCCGTTAAAAGGCGAGAAAGTGGGGTTCCCAATACCCGGAGGCTCGGGCATATCATCCACCCACGCGGGATAAGGCTTGCCATCCGGTGGGACCGCCACCTGCCGTGTTTCCAATGCCTCGAGGTGGGCTGTGAGTGCCGCAATATGGTCCTCCGGGTGGGGGTCCCTGTCTTGACGGGGATCCCTAACCACAAGCGCATTACCAGGTTCTTCACCACGGTAGACGGCTTCGGCTGCTCGCGGGTCGACTGGCTGGACGACCTGCTGGGCGACTGGGGGAACCCGGGTTGGATTCTTCATATTGCCCCGTCGCTCAGGGGGGTTTGGCGAGACGTATCGCGCCCTATTTCCGTATGTTCCGGCTTCCGCCCTGTCCGCGGCAGTAGCATGATCAGGGTTGCCCGGAGGCATCTTGCCGAGGGAAGTTGTTCCTGCCCCTGCTGCCCCGGCCTGGGATTACCATAGTCGGGTCGTTGCTCTGCGGCGCGTTCAGCCAAGAGTTCGTCAACCAGCCTCTTCTGCTCAGCAAGCTGCTGGCGCAACGTGGCCTTCTCAGGATCTTCGTCCGTTTTCTGCACAGAGGCGGACGGGTCGGAGTTCTTGACTATTCTGACGTGCTCCTTACCCTTTCCAGTGCTTCGACCGAGTGCCAGTGACTCGGTGGGTACGGGGAGGCCTAGCAGGTTCCTCTAATGACGGGTAACTCTCCCTGATGGGTCAAGTAGTGGCGGTACGCCCTCGGATGGTAAGTCTCCATCAAGGAACTCAAGCTCATCTTCCTTATCCACAACGTTGGCCATGTGGATTGTGACCCCTCTTGAGGGCATATCCTCAATGTCGCATAGCGAGTCGGGCTGTCGTCGGATAGGGTCGAAGAGGAGAGCGGTACAGTGTCCCCAACCACGGACTTGCACATGGGGGGTGGCTTCCCTGACGATTCTGCGGAGTGATTTAAGACTCTGAACGCATTTTCGTTGAAGGGCGCTCTGGTGGCCTGGCGACTCGGGGTGCTGGGCCACAAGGAGTGCGGCCGCATCGATCAGGCGGCATTGTTCGCCAATCTCCTCGAAGTGCTCTCGACTTCTGGGGTACACCACTCGTTCGTAACGGAGGCGGAAGTGCGTCGCCCAGAGGGTTCGACAAAAGCATCCCACTTCTTCAGGGTTAAGAGACTCGGGTATGTGGAAATTCAGTGTCGCCGTAGGCTGGAACTTCTCTGGGAAATAATCCGCTGCAAGGATACTCCAGAAGCTCCTAGGCTCGGACTCAGGGTCTGGCCCTGTGTTGCCCCACTCGTCAACCGGGGGCGGCTGAGGAACCAGAAGCGGTACCGAGGCGGACCTTTGGGATAATAAGCTCGGCGGTGGAGAATACGGAAAACGAGCTGACTGGCCGCCGAATTCTGGGCCATCCTCCGAAGAATGAGGTGACCTAGCCACGATGTCACGAGACGACGGGCTGATAATCACAGCTTCCGGAACAGGAGCCGCGGCTACCGGCGATGGGTCGTGTCGTCGCTCTACCATCGTGGGCCCCCAAAATAACTCTACGTGATCCCTGGTAGAGGTAGAGGGCTCTTCTGGTGACAGGGGCGATGATTGTGTGGCCGAGACCTGCGGAATTCCCAGGATTTCTTCCTCCTGAATGTACCTGCGGAGAGAGACGGGAATCCGGTGGGCCTCAAATTCTGGGAGAACGAGGCTGATGCATCTGGTTCCTGCCCCAGTCCTTGATACGGAGGAGCTGGGAGAAGGTTCCATCGCTGAATCGCATTCCGCTTCCGAATCGGAGAAGCGAGCAGGTTTGATCTCCACCTGGGCCTTCCCAGGATTCTTCTTGTGGCGGTGACGACCCGCTCTTCTGCCCCTGGGTGGCTCTTCGGGACAGGGTTGACCCCTATCAGGAAGCCTTGGGGCGGTTCTGGCGCCGTGGTGGAGAGGGCCCCCACTCGAGACAGCCGGGGTGCGAGGGGCATCAGGGCAAATGTCAAAGGGTACATTGGGAGGACCTCCATGAACAGTACCCATGTGGGAGGGGCCTCTGTTGGAACTGGCAGGAGCATGGGGAAGACCTCCATGGTCGATGCGAGTGGAGCGAGGAGGACCTTCGCCGGTTGCAGAGAGGACGTAGGGAGGCCCCCCACGTTGGAGGAGGACCGGATGGACGGTGCCTCCAGCAGGATGAACTTCATACCCTGTATAGCGGGCGCGGGAAATGTTTCCGCGCTGAGCATCACTGCTGCGGGGCAGGTCTTCCCGCAAGATGGGGGTAGCATAAGGAATGCCTCCATGACGGACCTCGGAGCGGGGGAGGCCCACGCTCTGTGGAGTAGTGGTACGGGGAGGACCTCCGTACAGGGTGGCATCACCGTGGGTTAGCTCGCGGCGATCACCACTTGGGCCTGCAACCCGGAGAGTCAACCCAGCCTGTCCATGGGGCGGTTGGGGTCTCAATCTTGGTTGGGCGAAGGGGTGCCCCTGCTCAATGTACGCGGGGGCTTCATAATGCACGTCGGGGGTGGCTCGGGCCACTGTAGCTGTCGACGTGGACGCGCTTGAGCGAGCGTCCTCAGCCCGGGCCCGGTGCTGACGTCGGGTCAGGCGAGCCGGTGCAGGTGGTGCAGGGACGTAGTCTGCCTGCTCTTCCTACGGGGCCGGACGGCGGCGCTGACACGGCCGGACGGGAGCTCTCGCCTGGGGGCCCCGGGTCGGGGCCCTAAGCGGACTGATCCGGACAGCGCCTGCCTCTTCAGCGTAAGGCGAAGAGTCGTCAAGGCGTTCCGGGGATAGGCTCCTGAAACGGTTGAATGTCGGGGTGGGGAGCAGGGGCTCCCTGCTCGGCCTGTTAGGGCGGCGTTGACGGCGGGGCCTAGAGGCCTCCAGGTCCAGGCAGGCCATATCCCTGGTTGGGATGACCCCTTCTTCCTCATACCTGCGCACGAGGCTGTTGATCACCCTTCGTTGGATGACCTCTGATGGGGAAAGGGGACGTGGGCGTCCCGCATCCCGTGACATGGCAGCCGTCGTGGCGGTAGTGGTGCCATGTGGAGTGGCCGTCGTGGTGTTGCCCCTGCCCCTGCGCGGGCGAGGAGCAGATGGTGACCGCATCTCTGAAATAGCAACCTGGTTCCTGAGAAACGAAGGGATAAACTCATCAGTACTGAGGGGAAAAGGATTGACGGCTAGTGCCCCAGCGTTCTTCCATCCTCCATGTCTGTGAGAAGGATCCATGCCAACACGCTGCAGAGCGGAGTGCCCCACGTTCTACTACCCCGACTTCCGGTGAGTTTCACGACAGGCCCGCCATTTGCTTGGCGGGACCAGGCAATGGATGTCTGGATCCGGTGACACGTCAATCTACTGGTGTCTCGAACGCTACTAATCTCCATATTGAGGAGAAGAATTTCACGTCGGGTTCACCATTTCGGTTTCCGACGCTTTCGCCGGGGCGCGCGCATCCGTCTGCGGAGGACGCGCGGCTTTGTTGCCCCGCATTCCCGCTTTCCAAAGGCGGGCGGCATTCGCTCCTTATTCAGGGACGTCTGCTCCTTGATCGAAACGGGGTGATGGGATGTCGGTTCTTCCTCCTGTGGATTCCTCCTCAGAACTCGTCACCTAGTCCGGGTCTCCCTTATAGATTTAATACGTAGTTCGTGAAACTCTTCCCAATGCCATGTTTCCATGGACACCGGTTAATTACACTACTTCTGTCGGGACATTCCAAAGGGTCCAATCAGGGCAGCAACCTTCGGTCAGGGGAGTAGTCACGTTGAGGCATCAGTAGCGTGTCTGGATGCTGGGGTACCTGGCATGTCTGTCTGTTATCCTTGATCACAAGGCTTCTCGAGGGCGTGGAAGCCCGAGGCATCCCACATCGGGCGCGGGGAATTACATGTCGTAGACACATATCTGAGGTTTTCCTCAGCTTCCCGTGCTCAACACAGGGTATGCCGCGAGTTTAACGTCCAGCGGAGACGGATCAACCCAACCAGAGCATTGGCTGGGATAGATCGGATTGAGGGATCCTCCTTGAAGGGATATCGACACTGGGGCTAGCCCGTGGGCGACAGTGAATGGAGTAGAAGGAGAGTGAAGTGGAACCATCGCAGGGGGCGACAGTGAAGTTGGGCTTGAGCCTTGACGAGGCTTCCTACGTATCCCCGTGGCAGGGAATCAAAGTCCGCGTAGTTCGGGATGGTGCAGGTAAACTGACGTGAAGCTGGACCTTGGCCCGATGAATGTCGTCAGCATACCGACGTGAAGGTGGACCTTGGTCCGATGGGCATCGTCAGCGTACCGACGTGAAGATGGACCTTGGTCCGATGGGAGTTGGGCTTGAACCTCTGGGAGGATTCCTACGTACCATGCCTTGACATGGATCAAAGACCTCATAGTTCAAATGGGGTTGGGTCGCGATGGCTTACCACCGGACCAGAATGTAGTTTAACGTCATGCCGGACGAAGATGGGACCCGACGTGAAGAAACGACGGGTGGGTGTGTCGGTGAACCGACGTGAAAGTAGACCTTGGTCCACTATTGGTGGGCTTGAACCTCGTGGAGGCTTCCTACGTACCATGCCTTGACACGGATCAAAGACCTCGTAGTTCAAATGGGGTTTGTCGGTGAACCGACGTGAAAGTAGACCTTGGTCCACTGTTGGTGGGCTTGAACCTCGTGGAGGCTTCCTACGTACCATGCCTTGACATGGATCAAATACCTCGTAGTTCAGGTGGGTTTGTCAGGGTCGGTGCTCACTCTAAGCCCACGTGAGTCATGATCGGTGTGAGAAACAAGAGGTTGCATGGACCTGATGATCACGTCGCGAAGGGTGCGTCCGTGAGAAGCGAATAGGGGCTTACGGGTTGGGCGGCCCATGGTGTTGGGACTTACTCCAGGATGGAGGCCCAGAGGGGGGTGCCTCGTTCCCTATCACGTCCTCCACTGACCTTGGTAGTGGGGAAGTACAGAGATGCATAGGTGCAATCATCCGTACCAAAGGTTAGGGGCTTACGCTCTGAGGCAGCCCTTCCCCTGCGAACATACACCACTCCAACAAGGAGGATCTCATTCCATGTGCGGAAGAGTTCCATTCCCATGGAGACGAGTGGTGTAAAGAATGTTCGACCTGGGGAAACCCTTCGTGAGGGAGACGAGGTTGGATCACAGTTTAACGTCATGTGTTGAGGACGTAGTGCTTGGCAGTTTAACGTCCTGCAGCTCGGACGAGGTGAGTTCACTCCACACCCCTAGGACTTACATAACCAGTACCCTCTGGTCCTTGGGGAAGGGAAGGTACCGGTAAGGCCATGGTAAAGGGGGGTAGTGGGGCGAACCATCGAGGGGTCCACGTTAGCGTGGCTATGCGAAGAAGCAATAGCCGTTAGCGTGCCTATGCGAAGAAGCATTAGGCGAAGCAACGCTACGGGTGGTGTTGTCCATGGGACTTTGAAATCACATCGTGCAAACCTGGAGGGTCACACGTAAAGGGGAATCGCTAAGCAGAGGAGTGTGCCCTGCGAAGTGGGGTGCCTTAGCCTTAGCATGGGGCGTAGGTGTGAATGGGAGGTGCTTCGCGAAGTGGAACAGTGTTCGCGGAGCACTGCCTCGCGAAGAAGGTGTGGTTCGCGAAGCAGGGTCCTGCCAAGCAATGTGCTTCGCGAAGTGGAGCGATCCTGCCTTAGCATAGGGATGACTCGTATGGGTTGGGTGTTTCGCGAAGCATAAGTGCTCCGCTTCTGCCCGGGTTCCCTTGGGAATCCCCTTCCTTCGCGAATTCCCTTGAGCTTCGCGAAGGGCATCCCTCTCGGAAGAGGGGATCAAAACGAGACAAAGCAGAGTCGTCTCGCGAAGTAGAAATACCTCGCGGAGCTCATGATTCCCGGGGCAAAGCGTGCTTCGCGATTCGGGAGAGGAGAAGCCGAAAGGTCGGATTTTCCGTCCTCTGGGACTCAGGGGGAGTCGAGTATTTATAGGGAAGGGGCGCCGCGAAGCAGGGCTCGCGCGCCGCCATCGGGGCTTCGCGGCGGCTCGCGAACGTCAAATGGGTTCGCGGAGGATTACCGCCTCTGGAGCTTCACGGCGGCTCGCGAACGTCAAACAGTTTCGCGGGGGATTACCTCCTCTGGAGCTTCGCGGCCGCTCGCGAACGTCAAACGGGTTTGAGGAGGATTACCGCCTCTGGAGCTTCGCGGCGTCGCCATGGTTGGGGCGCTTCGCGGCGAGGCTTCGCGACGGAGCTTCGCGGTGGAGCTTCGCGAGGCAGCGCACCGGCCTTTTTCGTTCCTTTGTTTCGGGCCACATTTTTGGCACCAACAAACTTCCTTATAGATACCTTTCTATGAATGATGTATTTCATGTATCTCAGCTTTTTTGATATTATCTTGACCTGTTTCATGTTTTTCAACCTGATTAGGTTGAGTAATATATGGATGCTTCTTTTGAGGAGTATCTAATGCATATCATGGATCAGAGTGTGAAGACACTCCGAGTACAAAGACCTGGAAATTCCGTATAAATTTTCTTTAATTATATGGAATTATTATGAAACTGCAAAAATTGATGGCACATGATTCCAAGGCCCAGAGATGCCAGAATGAAATTTTGAAAATTTTTTAATGCACGTTCAGTAAATGTTCGGGTATGAATTTTTATCTTTTGAACCGGTTCTATAATTGAAATTATAAGTGAACTTTTGGATTCATAGCGCTAGGATTCGATTAGGAGAAGCTTCAGTTTGACCAGAAAGGGTTGGATGAAAAATTTAATTTTTGGACTTTCGGAAAAAAAAAATAACTATAAGCTATTTTATTCTTTTTCTCCCACCGTTGAGTGGCATCTGGCGGAACCGTTGTGTAACGACGGTCATTAAATGAGGGTAATTTAATTACTCAATCCTCTTGTTGTGTAACTGCAACGCTCGTGGGATTAATTGATCATTAATTGTGGTTCATTAATGAACCACATTAATGAACACAACGTGAGAGGTTTCTTTTAATTTAATCAAACTATTGGAAAACAATTTGACAACCGCATGAGAAGCCTCTATTGGGATACTGATGACTTTCCTCTCCAATGAAGAACAGTTATTAATCGACGATCATTGGAGGAATCAAACTGGGGATTTAAAAATGGAGAAGAACGTCAAAAGACATGTTATTTCCTTCATCCAAAATGAATTCCACTAAATCCAGGTAGGGGAATTAAATTGATTTTTAAGTGTTTTATGATTCCTCTCATCCTGTTCTTGTAAAATACAATGAATGTAGATCAACCGACAAACAGTTTGATCTGCCTCTCATTTTTTCATGCGGGTGGTTATTACGGGGTTAAAATTTGAGGATTGTTCTTCCTAAATAATGGTTGTTATCACCCCTTGTTGAAACACTAACACGGAGGGCGTGGGCCAATCTGAACAAGGCTCAGACCCTATACTGCTCTTGGGTTTTGAGTGTTATTCGTGGGTGACTGAGAAACATAGCAGTAAAGAGATACTGCAGGCTTCGAAAAGAAGGAGGCTTCCTAAGAAACCCGTAGGCATATACGGGAATGAGAACGGACCATCGGAGCACATTTGGTCACCTATGGAAGAACCCGCCGACACGGCACCACCATTACGGTGGCACCAGTGACCGGACCGCACTGTGTGGGCCGAGTTATTCTGGCGGGCCGGACCCACTGGCCGGGCTGGATCCGCTGGCTGGGCCAGACCCGTTGGTCGGGTCGAACCACTGGTCGGGCCGGCCCATGAGTCGGGTTGGACCTGTAGGCCCAATGGGCCGTCCGGGTTGGACCACTACCATACTCGGACTCGACCGGCCTCATTTTACTAAAACATTAGTATCTCACAAACTGGGTGTCCGATCAATGCACCATCTACGGTCTTAGGACCCTTAATATGGGGTGGTCCTTTAGAGATTATTCAATTGGGTTTTGGAAAATGTTGTAATATGGCTGGGTTGGATCGGACTCGAATCCAACTAGTCCCTATTTACCTTTTTTCTTATAACTTATAGACTGGGAATCTGATTAACGCCCCATCAGTCACATTGGAAACCTTACAAAAAGATGGTCCTTTGGGTTACTTCTTTGTGGGACTTCATGTTGGTTGAGTTATTACCGATATTATGAGGAGAAAAATATCTATAACTCAAGCGCACCAAGTGCGGGAATCCTATGGCTGGCTGTCAAGTGAAGAGTGATCCTTTGTGGATCGTCAATGGCATGACCCTTCATGGATCGACATGAGTGTGACCCTCCGTGGATCTAAAATGGTGTGACCCTTCATGGATTGACATGAGAGAGAACCTCTGTGGATCAGCAGTAGTGTAACCCTATGTGGATCGACAGTAGTGAGACCCTCTGTGGATCGGTAGTAGAGTGACCCTTGGTGGATCAGTAGCATAGCAACCCTTAGTGGATTAGAAAAATAAACTCCCAATAGAATAAAATGATCTAGATTAAGACTAATCATATTTATTCTTGTTCTCTAAGTTTAATACTAGGTGTGAGATATCTTTTACCTTTTGCTTTGTGATTAAGATCATGCTTTTTGGTTTTTCTTTTGAGGAATTCTGGTAGACTTCTGGGGGTCTTGGGGTCCCTACTAGGTATTTTTATACTTTGTGGTTTTCTTTTGTTGTGTACCTAGTCTATATGTGTACAGGTTTAAAGGAAATTCCTTCCATTTTTGAGATATGCTTTTTTAGTGCTATTCACCAACCTCTGGCCTATGGAAAGCGGGCATGGGGTAGTCATGGTATAGGCCCTGGGTAACGGGTCGTGAAAAGGTGGTATCTAAGACGGTCAGTTCTACCAGAAGAACTAAGAGTTTGTGTTTTCAATGGAGCAATGGTTTTGATTATCTTGAGTTTGGATTACAATTCAAGAGTCCATTGTTGGTGTGGTGGTCAACATATCCACACACCAAGACCCTGAGTTCTGATTTCTGACTCAATACATGAAAACATTGTTTTTATGTGTTTTGAAAATGTTTTTATCTCTTTTGAGTCAGCTTACTAGGTATAAATTATTGATTGTGGAACATCTATTTCTATACAGGATGTCTCTATATTGACAGCCATCTAGGATTCTATAGAGATACCATGATGATGGACCACCGAGCGATGAGGCATTGGTGTAGGGCCCTCTTACAGCAAGAGCACCTTTAGGTGGTGTACCAGCAGCACCACCACCCGTAGGGTAACAGTTTCCACCAGTCCCACCAACTTACCATGCACGTCGACTGAGCATGCTTCATGAGTTCCAGAGATAGAGGCCTTTGAGTTTTCGAGGTGAGACATATCTATAGTCATTTGAGGATTGGATGGAGGTTATGGCATGAGTTTTTTGCTTGGTTGAGACACTATCAAACCACATGGTGATCCTAGCCGGTAGTCTCTTTTAGGGGACATCAAGGAGATGGTGGAGCCTGACACTCTATACACATGAGGAGAAAAATCATTCCTAGTTAGACTTCAAGATCCTATTTAGGGTAGAGTTCATTCCAGTGACATTACGCTCAGTGCGTATTCAGGAGCTACTGCACTTACAGTAGGGCAGCCTGACAGTGGCCTAGTACTCGAAGAGGTTCACTGACCTCTCTCTCTACTCCACCAACATGGTACAGGGCCCTTTCTTTAGGGATCGAACCATTGAGTAGGGAATCGGACGGAATATTAGAGTGTCGATGATATCACTCAACATCCCGACGCAGGATGGAGTGCTAGAGTGAGAACTGTTGGTAGAGAGCTTCCAAGCTGAGCAGGAACCAATGGTGAGAGCCATCGCCAGATGATAGGTAGTCGAGTCATCTGCAGCAGGCAGTAGGTAGATGACATAGACACCCAAGTGGGACAGACCTTCTAGAGTACGACCCTAGGATGTAGGGTCAGAGGTGCGGAGCTCACAAGGTAGGGTAGGATAGTAGTGGAGAATATTGTGATACACGTGTGGCGGTCAGGGTCACATGGCTCGTGATTGCTTGAACAGCCATACAGATGATCATTAGATGGTCGAAGGACCTCCTAGGTAGAGGTAGAGGTTTGAGCGAGGAGGTCCATAGGGTGAAGGATGTGGCATAGGATCAGTCCATGCAGCAAGCGGTGGAAAACGGTTGAGGTACTACAGCCACCACCCCTAGGTGGTCCACCCTAACCTCATGGAGTAGGTGGAAAGGGACGAGCTCAACTTCAAGTGACAAAGGCTTATGACCATGGTGCTCTGAAGATGATTTGAGGTATGATCTTTGTCTACTCCACCCTAGATACATTTATTATAGACACGGTTTCTAGTCAATATTTTATTTCCATGACTCTTGTTCAGAGCTCGGAGATTCTGGTGGAGTTGTTGGCTCGATCCTTACGATTAGAGACTCCTACATGAGAGGATTTGATGATTACACACTGGTTCTAGTAGTGTGATCTTACTCAAGGAGGTTATAGCTTCTTCTGGGATCTCCTAGTAGTAGTGTCGAGGTCTTATGACTTTATCATGGGTATGGAATGACTTTCCATAGTCCATGCTCAGATCGACTATTTTAGGTGAAAATTGTGGTTTTTTCACAAAGATGGGAACAGTTTTTCCTTCACCGGTTAGAAGTTAACATTTTCCGAATAAGATGGACTTTCTCAGAGGAGGGTGCATCCAATCACTCGTCATTTTCATATCCTTACCCTCAAATTAGTTGACAATGGGAGTCTGTGCTATCATGTAGTGGTGGACTAGTTTACAGATGTCTTTTCTGAGGATGTCTTGGGACTACCTCCTCACAGAGAGGTATAATTCTACATCAACTGGTACCCCAAGATGACACTGATATCTACACCAGCATATTAGATGGCTTCTGTGGAACTTTGTGAGTTGAGGGTACAGTTGGAGGACTTATAGAGGAATGGGTTCGTAAGGCCCAGTGTTTCCGCGTGAGCAGTCCCGATTTTGATCGCTAAGAAGGAATATGGGAGTTTGATGCTTTGTGTGGACTATAGAAACCTGAAATTGGTGACCGTGAGGGACAAGTATTCTCTATTGAGGATTTATGATCTTTTAAATCAGTTTAAGGGAGCTCAGTGGTTTTCAAAGATATATCTATGATCATGCAATCATCAGCTTCTGGTGCGGGATGAGGACGTACCGAAGTAGCCTTAAGATGTCAGTATGGCCACTATGTTTTCTTGGTGATGAATTTTGTTTTCACCAACGCCCTGGTAGTTTTCATGGGACTCATGAACAGGATCTTCCATCCTTACCTTGATTGCTTTATGGTAGTCTTTGTTGACGATATCTTGGTGTACTTATTATTGGAGAAGGATCACGCCACACATGTGCAAATAGTACTAGATACACTCTGATAGCACCATCTTTATGGTAATCTCTTGAAGTGGCAGTTTTGGATATGAGAGGTCCATTTTCTGGGACATGTTATCTCGGGGGCTAGATTTGCAGTGGATCTAGTGAAGATAGAGGCAGTGCTTGCTTGGAAGCCACCCAGGAGCGTGATTAAGGTGCAGAATTTCCTGGGGTTGGCTGTATAAGGCCCCATCCTTAAACCTTACTTAATCTTGAGTTATTACAAGATTACACATTGAGGATCTTTTCGGGTTTAGAGTTTTAGAGAATTAGATCATAAAACTTGCATTACATTCCACATATAAACAAAGTGGTTACATAAAGATAGTATTCTTCATTCCCATCAATGGAAACACATTTAAAATAAAACATGGATTATTTCTTGACACATCCTTGACTCTATCATCTTATCATGTACCTTTCCCTTGACCTGTGAAAAACATTTCAAAAACTTGGGATGAGCATAAAAACTCAGTATGGGTTATAAAAAAACATGGAAAGGAAACATGAGTTCATATATACATAAGAATGAAATCATACTTTACCCATAAAACATAGGCACTTTAACATACCTCATAAAATCAGGAATAAATCATAGAAATCATAAGACATAAAGGTAACTTGAGGCATTCATAACATTCTTACGTAGGGAGTAACCCTCTTGGTTACGTTTGGAATACCCATCACAGTATATTCCCTAAAAATATCTTCGGAGAAACCTTAACGTTTCACTCCTTCGCGTTACCCAATGCATTGTAGAGCTATAATGGGCTCACCCTCCCTTAGTTTATCATGGAACCACCCGTCTTCATAATAATGCCCAAGAACCATAACATAATCATGTCACATAAAACATGCATAAAGGAAACATAACATTTCCACATTTCAATCACGAGATATCAATAAAACACATTGATATAATAAAAACATTATGAAAACCATTTTCAATACTAAAATAAAAGAAAAGTAAAACATGGTATTTATTTTTCTTTTAAAAAGAAGGTATGGCTTGTAGAGGAAGCCGAAACTCAAATAACGGTCACGACGGCGGAGAAGTCGTTGTCGCCACATACGTACGACAAAAACATTCCCTTTTGTCGTTTAGTAAACGCTTCATATAAAAAGATTCCTTTTTAATAAACGTAAAAGTCAAAGGGGTTTATACACCGTATAAAAGAAAGTTGTGTATAAAATAAAATATGCCTCAACGAAAGGAGATTGAGACGAAGTCCCATACCTCGTATCCGACTTGACCCGACCGGTCCTTAATCTCCTGAATAATAAACTTGAGTTAATATCTACTTTCTTATGAATCTTTTTCAAGTTCATTATTCCTTTTATACCATGTTATGAACATCATGTAATCAGTTAAGTTAATAATGTTCATTTTGTCGGTATTTGGTTCTTAAGTCAAAAATAGACTTCTTACATTACATGTTGTTAATTTGGTCAAAGGTTCACTATATCGAGAATGGTATTCATGATGTAGATATCATATATGTCATATATATCCAGTACATACATGCATTTATAATATTACATCACATTTAGAGGTAAGAAATGAAATGCACCGTTCATGGAGACGGTAAGCCGTACGTACGCATGAACGCTACTTCCATTTCTATTTCATATTTTCTGGAATGGAATCATAATGATATAATAGTATATTATAATTCCAGTATAATAACATATATAATATCATTAACTTTATCCTTTACACATCCCGCATATGGTATTAACGAATCAAATCACTTTTAGGGGGCGGTAGTCCGCACTTCCTAAAATGAAGATATCATGTTTTACCCATAATGGAAACCATAAAGGTATGCCCAAAATGAAAAAAACAGAAGCTTAAGGAAAACATAAACATATTATATATCATATATAAAAATAGTGACATCATAATGGCCACCTTTGAAGGTTTTAAATGAGTGTTGAACAATCATCGTTTCGGGAGGCAGAATTTCGCCATCCACGGAAACTGTATGTTCTTTAACCATTTGATGTAGTTGTGTGAGAGTTTAGCTCAAATAAATCATATAACAAAATCCTAGTATATTGAAGATACTGGTGTTGTTACAAAAGAAGTAAATAAAAAGAGTTTAGGGGGTTGGAGAAGCAAAATAAAACAAATGAACATGAGAGAACGAATTACCTTAAAAAGTGTAACTCCTTTTGATTTGAGCCTAAAAGATTCCTTTGAAAGGATTCTACCCAAAGGAAATCCTCTAGGATGAGTATAGGGATGTGGAGAGAGCAAATGGGTAGGGGTTGGCCGAGCCAAAGGCTTTAAGAGTGTGTGAAATGAGGTAGAGGTGGGGGCCTTTTATAAGAGGAGAGGAGGGGCACTTTTGGAAAGTAAAGAAATATTACTTTATTTGAAAATGTGTTTCGGTTTCAAAAGGTCCCACATTGATATAATTCGTGGATAAGGTGATAAGGCTTCGAAATCCACTCATCCAATAAGTTTTGGACATGTTTAGTTCATAGATTTTATATTATCTTTCCATTTTATTTAAATCGTCAAATAATGATGTCATCGCTGCATCATTATTATGTCATAAATAATTTAATTTATTTAATGTCTAAAAATCATAAAAAAATACTATGATATAGGAAATATTTTTAGATTTCCAATGACTATTTATAATCAAAATGTGGACTTGTATAACCCCACTTAAAAATTGTTTTCGTAAAACATATTATGTTTGTGTCATTTTCACTTTAACATTAAATAAAAAGTAATTTATGTCATTTCCCAACAAAAGTGGATCCATGGGGTCCCCAAGTTGACCCATGGCATTTCATGGTCAGCCATGAACAACCAATGAGGTTGGGACATGTGTATAGGTCATTTCATTTTATTAAAGTATTATTTATACCTTAAACTACCCTAATTACCACTAATCGTGATTAAGAACTTAATAAGTTACTATTCACCAAAAAATTATTATAATCTCATTGAACCACATTTTACTTCTTAATGACAACCATGTATGTAGGATTTTTGAAATTCAAAACACAATGATTACAAAATTTCATTTAAATGGAAAATCAGTCTTTATAAGTACCACTTAGTGGTTTCACTATTCATCAAAAATTGAAGTTTTTCAAAAAATTACCAAAAATTCACCCTAAGCTATATTTGATATTCCAAATTCAAAAATGAAGTATATTTTACAAAATTCAATACATATAAGTCAAATTAATTAATTTAATAATTAATTCCCGCTGCCAGAGCAAATAGCGTGTTTTTACAAAACAATAAGTATCAAAAGATTGACACCAGTTTAAGTCTAATTCCAAAGTGAAATTGATTCCAATGACCACCATTGGATTAAATGGTAAAAATATATTCATATTACACATTAAGACCAATTCAAAAGATAATCTAATCATATAAATAAATTAGATTAAAAAGCAGTTTTGATGTAAAATGCAGTATTTTTCACCATTCATTAAAAAATGAACATTGTCAGAAAAATACCAAAAATTCACACAAGGTAAATTTTGATGTCCCAATCATAAATAATAAGTTTATTTTGACAAACATAGTTTATAAAATTGTCAAAATATATATTCAAAAATGGTTTGCCATTAAAAGGCAGTAAAACAATCTTTTAAGAATATTAGTGTATTCCATGCATAAGATTGTATTTATTTTCATTTTAAGCCTCTATAACACTATCTTAATCATTAATATACATAGATAAAAATATATATTATTCATTAATTACTTGGGATGTTACATCCTTCCCCCCTTTAGAAAATTGCGTCCCTGCAATTTATTTACTTATCGAATAAATGGGGGTACTTATCCCTCATTGCATTTTCAGATTCCCATGTTTCCTCTTCAATCATGTGGTTTTTCCACAAAACCTTTACCTGCTTAATCACCTTATTCCGTAACACTTGCTCCCTGTGGTCAAGAATCTGGACCGGTTGTTCCTCATAAGATAGGTTCTCTTCCAGCTGAACTACCTCTGGACTCAAAACATGAGATGGATCTGGCATATACTTTCTCAACATTGAAACGTGAAAAACATTGTGTACCTGAGATAAACTCGGAGGTAAAGCCACTCGGTATGCAACTGATCCAACTCTTTCCATAATTTCGTATGGTCCAATGAACCTTGGACTCAACTTTCCTTTCTTACCAAATCTCATCACACTTTTCCAAGGATAAACCTTGAGAAAAACATGATCACCTACCTCGAAAGATAGATCCTTCCTCCGGTTATCCGCATAACTCTTCTGCCTGCTCTGAGCTGTTCTCATTTGTTTCTGAATCAGCTGAACTTTTTCTGCCATCTCTTCTACCAATTCTGGTCCCATCAACTTCCTTTCACCCACTTCATCCCAAAAAGCTGGAGTTCGGCACCGCTTCCCATATAATGCCTGAAATGGTGCCATCTGTATACTGGAATGAAAACTGTTATTATATGAAAACTCAACCAAAGAAAGATGTTGGTACCAACTTCCCTGATAATCCATAGAACAAGCTCGTAGCATATCCTCCAATGTCTGAATTGTTCGTTCTGACTGCCCATCTGATTGAGGATGAAAAGCTGTGCTAAAATTTAATTCAGTACCCAACTACTTCTGAAGGCCTTTCCAAAAGTTAGAAGTAAACCTGGGATCACGATCCGATACAATGGAGAGAGGAACTCCATGTAACCTGACTATCTCTTTAAGATACAAACGGGAAAGTTAATCAAGAGAGAAAGTATCTCGTATATCAAGGAAATGGGCATATTTGGTCAAGCGATCAACAATAACCCAGATTGCATTATTACCTCGAGATGTCTTTGGTAATCCAACAACAAAGTCCATGGATATATTCTCCCATTTCCACTCTGGCACTGGTAAAGGCTGAAGCATCCCTTTCGGTAACTGCCGCTCTGCTTTAACCTGCTGACAAGTCAAACACTTCACAGTAAAATCAGCAATATCTCTTTTCATTCCATCCCACCAGTAATACTCCCGCAGATCTCTATACATCTTAGTACTGCCCGGATGAACTGAAAACGGAGAACTATGAGCTTCACATAACAACTCTCTCTTCAACTGTGAATCACAAGACACACACAATCTCTTCCCAAATCTCAAAACACAGTCATTATCAATGTTGAATTCAGGCAACTTACCTTTCTGAACCAGCTCTACCTTTTTCTGCAACTCACTATCTTGCTTCTGTGCTTGCTTGATTCTATCTGATAGAGAAGATCTCACTGATACCTGAAACAAAACAGAAGGACTTCCTGCACCAACAACTTCTATGCCAAATTTCATCAAATCCTTAACCAAAGGATCACGTTCCAAACGCAACATTGTTAATGAAGCATTACTTTTTCGACTCAAAGCATCAGCCACTTTATTTGCTTTTCCCGGATGGTAATGAAACTTACAATCATAATCTTTGATTAATTCCAGCCATCTCCTTTGTCTCATGTTTAACTCTTTCTGAGTGAATATATACTTTAAACTTTTGTGATCGGTATATATTTCACACTTTACTCCATACAAATGATGCCTCCAAATTTTTAAAGCAAAAACAACAGCAGCTAGTTCCAAATCATGTGTAGGGTAATTTACCTCATGAGTTTTCAACTGTCGTGAAGCATAAGCAATTACCTGATCATTCTGCATTAGGACGCAACCAAGTCCTTTCAATGAAGCATCACTGTATATAACAAACTCACCATTCCTGGAAGGTAGTGCCAAAACTGGAGCATTCACCAATCTTCTTTATAATTCCTGAAAACAATCATCACATTATTTTTTCCAGATAAACTTAACACCCTTCCGAGTTAGCTTAGTCATTGGACTAGATAACCGTGAAAAATTTCTAACAAACCTTCGGTAATAGCCCGCCAGACCAAGGAAGCTACAAATCTCGGTTACATTTGTGGGTCTTGGCCATTCTTCCACAACTTTTGTTTTTGCAGGATCAACAGTTATTACATCTTTAGAAACAATGTGACCAAGGAAAGAAATTTGTTGCAACCAAAACTCACACTTACTGAATTTCCCATACAGTTTCTTTTCTTTTAAGGTTTGCAAGATAACCCTTAAATGTTTTTCATGCTCCCCTTTACTTTTAGAAAACACCAAAATATCATCAATGAAAACCACCAAAAACTTATCCAAGAACTCATGGAAAATTCTATTCATTAAGTCCATGAATACAGCAGGTGCATTGGTTAGCCCAAAAGGCATTACTACAAATTCATAATGGCCATATCTCGTACGGAACGCGGTCTTCGGAATATCTGCCTCCTTTACCTTCAGCTGATGGTACCCCGATCTCAAGTCAATCTTTGAAAAAAACTGAGCTCCCTGGAGCTGATCAAACAAATCATCGATATGAGGCAAAGGATATTTGTTCTTAACAATGATATTATTCAAGGCTCTATAATCAATGCAAAGTCTCATAGAACCATCTTTCTTTTTAACAAATAAAACAGGAGCACCCCATGGTGATGTGCTAGGTCTAATGAAACCTTTCTCTAATAAATCTTGCAATTGCTCCTTCAACTCTAAAAGTTCAATTTGTGCCATTCGATAAGGGGGTTTTGAAATTGGCTTAGCATCAGGAACTAAGTCAACAGTAAACTCAACTTCCCGATCTGGTATTATTCTAGGCAACTCATCAGGAAAAACATCAGGATACTCATTTACCACTGGCACATCATTAATCTGAACAGTTCCTTTATTTTCAACGACGTGTGCAAGGTAACATTCATTTCCATCTTTTACAAGTTTCTCGGCCTCTTGATATGTTATCAAAAGTAAGGGTTCATTCTTGTAAACAAACTGAAAGTCTTTCTGAAAAGAAACATCTTTATCTCTACAGTCAATCTTAGCATGGTAAAAAGAGAGCCAATCCATACCCAGGATAACATCAAACTCTACTAGAGGTAGAACAATAAGGTTTGAAAGTAGGTTCTTTCCACAGATAAGGATAGGAAGATTCTTATAAATTCTTTTTTCCTCGACACTTCCCCCAGGTGTTTTTACCAAAAGTTCAGGAGTCATTTCTTGAGATGGTATTCCCATTTTACTAGAAAAGGTTTTAGAGATGAAAGAATGTGTAGACCCCGAATCAAACAACACACTGGCATAATCTGAAAAAACAAACAAAGTACCTGATACCACTTCATTTGATGGCCCGACATCTGCTGAAGTAGTTGCAAAGGATTTCACCACCCCTTTCTTCTTGTAGTCTAACTTCTTACCATCACTCAAGCTCTTTGTCGGACACTCGTTTGCATAGTGGCCCATCTCATTGCACTTATAACATTTCACTAACTGTAAATCAAATTTGTTCTTACCTTCACCTTGATCCTTTTCAGTGCAATCACGAGCCTTATGTCCCATCTTACCACATCGGTAGCACTTCCCAGAATTCAGAAGACATTCCCCAGCATACCTTTTGCCACATTTATCACAAACTGGAAACTTAGTTCTCTTACCATCATACTTTTTTGAAGAATTCTTACCTTTCTCCTGCCACCTCGGTCTCTTCTTCTGCTGGTTGTTATAGAAAACTTGGTCATCGGCAAACTCCATTTCCACCTTCTCAGCACATCGAACAATCTTTTCATAACTTTTAAACTCACGAGAAGCTAATGCCCTTTGATACTTTGGCTTTAATCCTGAGTAAAAACGATTGATTTTACTATCAAGGTCCCGGATAAAATTTGGAGCATACCTTGCCAATCGAGTGAACCTTTCTTCATAGGCAGCCATTGAGTCTTCCTCTTGCCTCAATTCCAAGAATTGCTTTTCCATCCTAAGTCGAACAGCCTTAGGAAAATACTTCTCAAGAAACATACCTTTGAATTCATCCCAGTCAAGAGCATCAATCTCATCGACATCCCTGATATTTTTAACCATAGACCACCACTGATCTGCTTCACCCTCCAAACGGTAAATAGAAAGACTAACCTTTTGATTGTCTGAACACCCCATGACATCAAAAATCTTCTCCAGTGCTTTAATCCACCCTTAAGCTAGCACAGGGTCAGATGATCCTCTGAATGATGGTGGATGTTGCCTCATGAAATGTTCCACCACTGACATGTTCCTCTGCGGTTGATCTGCCTGATCTCGTTCATGGATACCACCACCATTTATCGCTTGAGTCAACTGCGCCATTACTGCCACAAACTGTTCAGTTCCAATTCCGACCATTTCTGGATGCTGATTCGGAAGGTTATTTCCTTCTATATGCCTTCCTAGCACTGCTTCCCTATTTCCTCTGCGAAAAACCATTCTGAACAAACATGTCTTAGATGAAGCAACATGGTAATCTTTAAATGCAATATCATTTCGAAAAAAAAATATTTTTGGATAATCATTTAATAGAATTATAACTCCTAAAGTTATCTAAACGGACCTCTGATACCAACTATAAGGCCCCAGCCTTAAACCTTACTTAATCTTGAGTTATTACAAGATTACACATTGAGGATCTTTTCGGGTTTAGAGTTTTAGAGAATTAGATCATAAAACTTGCATTACATTCCACATATAAACAAAGTGGTTACATAAAGATAGTATTATTCATTCCCATCAATGGAAACACATTTAAAATAAAACATGGATTATTTCTTGACACATCCTTGACTCTGTTGTCTTATCATGTACCTTTCCCTTGACCTGTGAAAAACATTTCAAAAACTTGGGATGAGCATAAAAACTCAGTATGGGTTATAAAAAAACATGGAAAGGAAACATGAGTTCATATATACATAAGAATGAAATCATACTTTACCCATAAAACATAGGCACTTTAACATACCTCATAAAATCATGAATAAATCATAGAAATCATAAGACATAAAGGTAACTTGAGGCATTCATAACATTCTTACGTAGGGAGTAACCCTCTTGGTTACGTTTGGAATACCCATCACAGTATATTCCCTAAAAATATCTTCGGAGAAACCTTAAAGTTTCACTCCTTCGTGTTACCCAATGCATTGGAGAGCTATAACGGGCTCACCCGCCCTTAGTTTATCACGGAACCACCCGTCTTCATAATAATGCCCAAGAACCATAACATAATCATGTCACATAAAACATGCATAAAGGAAACATAACATTTCCACATTTCAATCACGAGATATCAATAAAACACATTGATATAATAAAAACATTATGAAAACCATTTTCAATACTAAAATAAAAGAAAAGTAAAACATGGTATTTATTTTTCTTTTAAAAAGAAGGTATGGCTTGTAGAGGAAGCCGAAACTCAAATAACGGTCACGACGGCGGAGAAGTCGTTGTCGCCGCATACGTACGACAAAAACATTCCCTTTTGTCGTTTAGTAAACACTTCGTATAAAAAGATTCCTTTTGAATAAACGTAAAAGTCAAAGGGGTTTATACACCGTATAAAAGAAAGTTGTGTATAAAATAAAATATGCCTCAACGAAAGGAGATTGAGACGAAGTCCCATACCTCGTATCCGACTTGACCCGACCGTTCCTTAATCTCCTGAATAATAAACTTGAGTTAATCTCTACTTGCTTATGAATCTTTTTCAAGTTCATTATTCCTTTTATACCATGTTATGAACATCATGTAATCAGTTAAGTTAATAATGTTCATTTTGTCGGTATTTGGTTCTCAAGTCAAAAATAGACTTCTTACATTACATGTTGTTAATTTGGTCAAAGGTTCACTATATCCAGAATGGTATTCATGATTTAGATATCATATATGTCATATATATCCATTACATACATGCATTTATAATATTACATCACATTTAGAGGTAAGAAATGAAATGCACCGTTCATGGAGACGGTAAGCCGTACGTACGCATGAACGCTACTTCCATTTCTATTTCATATTTTCTGGAATGGAATCATAATGATATAAGAGTATATTATAATTCCAGTATAATAACATATATAATATCATTAACTTTATCCTTTACACATCCCACATATGGTATTAACGAATCAAATCACTTTTAGGGGGCGGTAGTCCGCACTTCCTAAAATGAAGATATCGTGTTTTACCCATAATGGAAACCATAAAGGTATGCCCAAAATGAAAAAAACAGAAGCTTAAGGAAAACATAAACATATTATATATCATATATAAAAATAGTGACATCATAATGGCCACCTTTGAAGGTGTTAAATGAGTGTTGAACAATCATCGTTTCGGGAGGCAGAATTTCGCCATCCACGGAAACTGTATGTTCTTTAACCATTTGATGTAGTTTTTTGAGAGTTTAGCTCAAATAAATAATATAAAAACATCCTAGTATATTGAATATACTGGTGTTGTTACAAAAGAAGTAAATAAAAAGAGTTTAGGGGGTTGGAGAAGCAAAATAAAACAAATGAACATGACAGAACGAATTACCTTAAAAAGTGTAACTCCTTTTGATTTGAGCCTAAAGGCTTCCTTTAAAAGGATTATTCCCAAAGGGAATCCTATAGGATGAGTATAGGGATGTGGAGAGAGCAAATGGGCAGGGGTTGGCCGAGCCAAAGGCTTTAAGAGTGTGTGAAATGAGGTAGAGGTGGGGGCCTTTTATAAGAGGAGAGGAGGGGCACTTTTGGAAAGTAAAGAAATATTACTTTATTTGAAAATGTGTTTCGGTTTCAAAAGGTCCCACATTGATATAATTCGTGGATAAGGTGATAAGTCTTAGAAATACACTCATCCAATAAGTTTTGGACATGTGTAGTTCATAGATTTTATATTATCTTTCCATTTTATTTAAATCGTCAAATAATGATGTCATCGCTTCATCATTATTATGTCATAAATAATTTAATTTATTTAATGTCTAAAAATCATAAAAAAAAATACTATGATGTATTAAATCTTTTTTTCTTTCCAATGACTATTTATAATCAAAATGTGGACTTGTATAACCCCACTTAAAAATTGTTTTCGTAAAACATATTATGTTTGTGTCATTTTCACTTTAACATTAAATAAAAAGTAATTTATGTCATTTCCCAACAAAAGTGGATCCATGGGGTCCCCAAGTTGACCCATGGCATGTCATGGTCGGCCATGACACAACCAATGAGGTTGGGATATGTGTCTAGGTCATTTCATTTTATTAAAGTATTATTTATACCTTAAACTACCCTAATTACCACTAATCGTGATTAAGAACTTAATAAGTTACTATTCACCAAAAAATTATTATAATCTCATTGAACCACATTTTACTTCTTAATGACAACCATGTATGTCAGATTTTTGAAATTCAAAACACAATGATTAGAAAATTTCATTTAAATGGAAAATCAGTCTTTATAAGTACCACTTAGTGGTTTCACTATTCATCAAAAATTGAAGTTTTTCAAAAAATTACCAAAAATTCACCCTAAGCTATATTTGATATTCCAAATTCAAAAATGAAGTCTATTTTACAAAATTCAATACATATAAGTCAAATTAATTAATTTAATAATTAATTCCCACTGCCAGAGCAAATAGCGTGTTTTTACAAAACAATAAGTATCAAAAGATTGACACCAGTTTAAGTCTAATTCCAAAGTGAAATTGATTCCAATGACCACCATTGGATTAAATGGTAAAAATATATTCATATTACACATTAAGACCAATTCAAAAGATAATCTAATCATATAAATAAATTAGATTAAAAAGCAGTTTTGATGTAAAATGCAGTATTTTTCACCATTCATTAAAAAATGAACATTGTCAGAAAAATACCAAAAATTCACACAAGGTAAATTTTGATGTCCCAATCATAAAGAATAAGTTTATTTTGACAAACATAGTTTATAAAATTGTCAAAATATAGATTCAAAAATGGTTTACCATCAAAAGGCAGTAAAACAATCTTTTAAGAATATTAGTGTATTCCATGCATAAGATTGTATTTATTTTCATTTTAAGCCTCTATAACACTATCTTAATCATTAATAGACATAGATAAAAATATCTTTTATTCATTACTTACTTGGGATGTTACAGGCTGGGTACTACTGGAGGTTTGTATCTGACCTTTCTAGAGTAGAAGTACCCTTGTCAGCTTTGACAAATAAGGGACATCCCTTCATATGGATGGAGAGGTTCCAGCAGAGTTTCTAGGAGCTGAGGTAGAGACTGATGAGTTCCCCCATCATGAGGCTACCAAAAGATTATGTTGTGTATGTATTCTACTACAACACATTAGGGACCAGACTGGGATGTTTCCTGATGCAATAGTGGTTGGTAATTGCCTACAACTCACGATAGCTAAGGCAACATGAGAAGAACTACGTGACCCATGACTTGGAGTTAGCAGCAGTGGTCTCTGCATTGAAGATGTGGCGGCACTACTTGATGGGTGAACGGTTTACTGTCTACTCTAATCACAAGAGTAACAGGTATATCTTCTCACAGAAGGACCTGAACTTGAGACAGCAGAGATGAATAGAGTTCCTCCAGTAATAGGACTTTGAGATAGTCTACACTGATGGGAAGGGAAATGTAGTGGCAGATGCACTCAGTAGGAGGTCGAGTTTACAGCTGCTGAGTCAGGAGGTAGAATATCTATCCATGTTGCAGATATCCTTCGTGTATAGTGATGGAGCATCCTACCTCCAGTCTATGACTATCACTCCCCCACTCCTTCAGTGAGTTCCGGAGACACAGCTTGGGGACATTGATTGTGAGGCCTGACATGCTAAGATATCCTCAGGACAGGCTCCTGATTTATTTTTGATAGGTGGGGAGCATGTCATCCTTTTTTTATGACGAACCATGGTAATAGTGACATTTCTGGAGGAGGTGTTGAGGGAGTTCCACAAATCCCCTTTGGGGGTATATCCTGGAGAGGAAAATATGTATCAAGACCTCCGACGTCAGTACTAGTGGCCAGGGATGAAGAAACTGGTGAAGGATTTCGTTTCACAATGCCTCACTTGTCAGCAAGTGAAGGCTGAGCATCAGGTTTCAACAGGATTAGCACATCCACTATAGGTACCATAATGAAATTGGGATGGTATCTCGATGGACTCCGTGATGGGGTTACCACGTACGTCCTGGGGCTACAACTCTATTTGGGTGATCATTGACTGACTTACCAAGTTGGCCCATTTTCTACCCATCTAAGAGCAAGGATTAGTAGAGGGATTGGGATGACTCTACATCCAGGAGATAGTATGGATTCATAGGGTACCATAGACAATTGTTTCACATCATGATGCTCATTTTACATCCCAGTTGTGTAAGGGATTACAGGAGGAATTTGGGACTTAGCTTTGCTTGAGCACAGCCTTTCATCCTTAGATATATGGTCAGACAGAGCTGTCCATATAGACACTTGAGGAAATTCTTCGTGCTTGCATCCTTTATTTTTTCCGTAGTTGGTAGGACCACCTGCCATTGTTGGAGTTCGCATAAAAAATAGTTATTAGTCCACCATTGGTATGGCACCATTTGAGGCCTTGTACGGGCGACCATGCAGATCACCTCTATGATGGACAGACCCAGGGGAGTCAGCATTTATGGTTCTATAGTTGGTACGGGCTACCATGGAGAAGGTGCAGATTATCCAGGAGTAGATGAAGATTGCACAGAGCAGATAGAAGTCTTATGCTGATAGGAGACGGAGACCCTTGGAGTTTGAGGGGGCAGTCATGTTTTCTTTTGGGTTTCACCACGACGATGATTATGAAGATTTGGATGGGGCAGAAAGCTATCTTCGAGGTTTATCATACCTTTATAGATTCTCATCAAAGTTAGTGAGGTGTCGTACTGCCTGCCTCGCCCATAGATGTACCGAATGCATAATTTTTTCCACATGTCGCAGCTGAGGAGATATGTGCATGATCTGTCGCATGTCATCTACTAGGGTGAGATGGACATTGATGATGGGGAGATATTCATGGAGTTTTTGGTGGAGATAGAGGATCGAAAGGAGCAGGTCTTACGGGGGTGGTGAATTCCCCTGGTGTGAGTTCAGTGGCAGAACGGGAACCTCCCGGAGAGCACATTGGAGCGGGAGGCTCAGATTCGTGCTCAGTACCCCCATTTGTTTCCTTATCTTTTTTTGGCTTTTGGGGACGTAAATACCTAAGGTGGGGAGAATTTAAAGTCTATTCAAATCTATATAAATTTATTTTTAATAATATAGAATTATTTTGAGATTGTGAAAATTGACGGTATGTGACTCTGAGGCCCAGAGAGCCAGGAATGGAATTTTGAAATTTTTTAAGGTACATTCTGTAAACGTCCCAGCAAGAATTTATATATTTTGAACTGATGCTCGGATTGAAATTATGAGGGAACCATTGGATTCTCAGCACCATGATTTTCTTAAGAAAATCATAAGTTTGACTGGCAAGGGTTGAACAAAAAAGTAAATTTTTGGACTTTCGAAAAAAAATAATAAAATAACTATAAGTTGTTGGATTTTTTTCTTCCACTATTGAAAGGAAGTTGGTGGAACCACTATTTAACAACGGTCATTAAATTAGGGTCATTTAATGACTCTATCCTATCGTTGTGAAATAGTAATGCTTGTGGGATTAATGGATCATTAATTACGATTTATTAATGAACCACATTAATGAACACAATGAGAATGTTTTCTTTTTATTTAATCAAACCATTGGAAAGTGATTTGAAAACTATGGGAGAAGCCTCTATCATGACATTGACGACTTTCCTCTCCATCAAAGAATGGTGATCGAGCAACGATCATTGGAGGAATCAAACTGTGGTGAAGAACGTCAAACGACAAGTTCTTTCCTTCATCCGCAATGGATTCCACCAAATCCAAGTAGGGGAATTAAATTGATGTCTATGTCTTTTATGATTCCTCTCATCCCTTTATTGGAAAATACAATGAATGTGGATCAACCAACTAACGGGTTGATCCATGTCTCGTTTGTTCATTCGGGTGGTTATTGCGGGGTTAAAATTTAGGGATTGTTCTTCCTAAATGATGGTTGTTATCAGCTCTTGTTTAAATGCTAAAGTGGAGGGTGTGGGACAATCCGAACAAGGCCTGGACCCTCCTCCACTCTTGTTTTTTGAGTTTTCTTCATGGGATATTGAGAAACGTAGTGACAAGGTGATTCTTTAGGATTTGCAGTGATGACAGCAACTCGAGAAGCCTGTAGGCACAGATAGGAAGGAGAACAGACCACCAGAGCATCTTCGGTGGCCCGTGGAAGCACCCATTGGTGTGGCACCACCGGTGCCGTAGCAGAGGAAGATGATCTGAGCCGGCTGCAAGGAGATGTGGCACCTGCAGGCATCGCGGTGGTGAGAGCTGCGGCCGGTTGGGCTACGGCGGGTGGAACGGCACGACGCTAACGCGCCGCGTGGGGGAGATGAGAGGCCCGTTCAGGCCGCATGGATGGATTGAAATTGCTAGCTCTAGTCGATTGTTTTGGAAGGAATTACATCACCCTACTAGCGTCGCTAGATGGGAGGAACCGGATGCCCAACATCCAGTTCGACTCAACCGGCCATCACCGCATGGGTCGGGTTTTTCAGATGGGCTGAACCCACTGGCCGGTCTGGATCACTGGCTGGCCCAGACCCGCTGGCCGAGCTAGACTGCTAGTTGGGCTAGGACCCATTGGCCAGGATAGACCCACAAGCCGAGTTGGACCTGCTAGCCCAATGGGTCGACCGGGCCGGACCCCTACCGAACATGGACCTGATCGGCCCCGTTTTACTAAAACTTGAGTATCTCGCAAACCTAGCACATGATCGATGCACCATCTGCAACGTTGGGATCCTTGTGACGGGGCGGTCCTTTAGAGATAATTCACTTGGGTTTTGGAAAAATTTGTAATACTTCCTGGTTAGATCAGACTTGAATCCAACCAGGCCCTATTTACCATTTTGCGTATAGCTTACTAATCCGGTGTCTGATTGATGTGTTGTCTGTCACATTGGAACCTTTACAAAAAGACACTCCTTTGGGTTACTTATTAGTGGGACTTCGTAGATCGACATGAGTGCGAACCTCCATGGATCAGTAATGGAACTACCCTTCATGGATCAACATGAGAGTGACCCTCCATGGATTAGCAGCAGTGCAACCCTCTGTGGATCGGTAGTATTGCGACCCTCTGTGGATCAACAGTAGAGTGACCCTTGGTGGATTAGTATTATAGATACCCTTCGTGGATTAGTAGCAGAACCTCCCAACAGAATAAATGATCTATCTTAATAATAATCATATTTATTTTTATTCTCAAAGTTGTATACTTGGTGTGAGGTGTCTTTTACCTTATGCTTTGTGATTGAGATCATGCTTTGTGGTTTTTCATTTAAGGAATTCTGGGAGACCTTTAGGGTTCTCGGAGTCCCTACTGGGTATTGTTATACTCACCCCTACATGGGCTTTTCCGGAACCATGTTGTGTCTTGTGTAGATGAATAATACCTTGATTGATACTTCGGGAGCTAGGTCTAGACAGTGCTCAGAGGTGATTGATAAATGCGAGGAGTGGCAGTGACGACGGACGATGATATGTACCTACCCTTCTGGTAGGATCCTTGGTGGATGACCTTTGAAGCACATTTTTTCCTTTTTCCATGTTTTTTTCAGTTGGGTTTGTATACTGGCCCTTTTTACTTTCATTTCATGCTTTTACTATCAGCAGTTCTACTTTTTGGTTTGATTTTGTTGTATACCTAGTCTGTGTGTGTACTGGATTAAAGGAAATGCCTTCTCTTTTGGATATGCCTTTCTGGTGCTAGTTTCCAACCCCTATCCTATTGAAGGTGGGATTAGGGTAGTCACAACACGAGCCCTAGTGGATGGTTCAGGACACCGAAGTAGGTCAGTTTCTTTAGTACGGGTGTTATGGAAGCACGGCTGAGTACAGGATGAGACATGGGAGTGGGAAGCTGATATACAATCTCATTGGTCGGATATTTTCTCATATGAAACCTTTTTATGCACATATGGACAATATTGGGACATGTTTTTTTAATGAGGGGATGTTTTAATGATCCAAATATTCTCAAAGGTATGGATCCTTTGTTTTTTGTTTGAATCCTTTGTTTCCTCTTACTAAACATGAACTACAGCCTAAGGAAGGTTCCAGGAGTGTTCAAGTATTTTTCAAATCCTATAGTTTTAGAAGATGGAAAAAAAAAAGTGGGCCGTATGGTTAGTGCATAGTTATTACTAACTATGTGTTGTAACCAGGTGATGCAGTTTTTTATAGCAAGAGACCACATGGATTGTATGCAATCATGCAAGACGAGGTGTAAGAATGTGTGTGAATTTCAAACATTTTGATAGAGGCATTTCACATGGCTTGTACATGGTTATCCAAACCATTCACCTAGCTCATGCAGGGTCCCTGCTTAGATAGTGTAGGTAGAACATATTGTGCATGGTTTGGCCAAATATACATCCAAACAATGAAACCCCATTTTTTTAGGGTGAAATTTATTTTTTACCATTAATGAGTCTAAATACCTCACCCTATTTTTTCACCTCTAATTTCTAGTAGATGAAGCCTCCTTTCCTCTCTTGTGTGTTCTTCCTCCTCCCAAGATAGATATCTTTGTTGCTCCTCCATCTATACCCCAAATCAATCACCTTAAAAAGAATTTGAAATCTAGAGGTAATCTATTTAATCCCCTTTATTTTGTTCATAGTTTCTCTTCCCATCTCTTGCGCTATTTTGGTGTGAGCTCATAATCCCTATTTTCAGAGCATTGGTATGTTCTTCATTTTTCTTCTGATATACTTCAAATATGATGCTAATATTGTATGATGAGTCATTAACCACCCTATGGTAGGTGGTTTAGTTTTTTCCCTCAGATTAGACTTATTTTCATATCTCTACTGTTGTTCCACATGCCATAAATTACCATGTGTTTCCTTAAAATGCCTTTTTACATTATAGATAAATATGAGTGTGTATTTATACTACATAGGATCCTTGAAAAGTTTTTCTATGTTTTTGAACATCATTATAGACACCCCTTTGGGTATGCCTAATGGAATTTATCACCTTCATATAAATGTTCAATGGACTAGAACACCTTCTAAGGATTCATCTTGACCTTAAATTTAATTTATTTTAATAATTAATTAAATGGATTAATTCTGATGAATGATTATGAATTCCCATACCTTATTTTTGAATATTCATTCCATGATTAATCTTGTTTAAATGAAATAGAAATGGGTGTAAAGGCCACACAAAGTGATTCATGCTTTATTATATAGATTATATGAACTATAACAGCCTTTGATATATTATGGCTTGATGACTATAATTTTAAAGTGTTCATCCATCATGTTATTATTGTTATTATGATTATTCCATTGATACTGGATGTGGAATGATGGTTAAGGGACTTGTTGAGTATGATGTTTAACTCTCCCTTACATCGGGTGTTGAGCATAATGTCTCTCACTACTATACTTCTATCTGGGTGATTGCTATGATGTTACAAATTCCTCCATTATGGGAGTAGGGAATTAAGTATCACCCCAATTATCTCGAGTGATGGTAAATATTCCTTGCATTCATTATAAGATTCAGGGAATTTACCCTTTGATGGAGCCTATAACTCGTTAGAATATTTATGGACGCTTGTGTTATTCCCTAGGTCTAGATACCACCTAATATCCATGTATATGTTTACTTATGTCCTCAGATACTTAGTACATATACGTGTATATAGTAAATAACTATATATATACAAATGATTACTAAGTATATGGTTACTAATCATATATACTCCAGCCTATGCTGACATAGGTAAAGTCTACGAGGTGTCCTGATGGAACCTGAGATGACTTGTATTTATTTAATCATCTTTTATTATTATTATTTATACATGAACACTCCTAATATATCTACACTAGATGGGTTATTCCTAGTAACTGTTGGTGGTGGCCTATTGAGTTTATCTCACACCCTACTCGGGCTGCCTTTAGTACCCGAGTAGATTACATGTCTGTGGGTATGGATAAGAGAAAGTTCCCTATTATAGATGTTTGATTTATTACTCATATATCATTGTTCATGGGAGTAAAGAACTGAGCATATTCTCATGATTCTAGTGGAGTAGTCTTTTGGCCTTTTTATATTTTTTTATATCATATTGTATATTCATATCCCATGTTTCCCTTTTTTTATATCACCATGTCATGACATCGTTGTAACTGAATCAACCTATGGGATTTTGATATTATTAAAGTTTCTTGGTTATATATGAATCCTCATTTTATTCTTATATCTTTTTCTAATATTCCATATATTTATATATTATTATTATTTTCTTATTTATTTATTCTATCTATTGTGACACTCTGATGTGAGGGTATATTCTCCACACTCTACCACCTTATAACCTCGCTTCTAGTCTATAGCCTCTAGAATACAGGGGAGATTTGTTGAGTCAATGTGACCAACTAGCATAGGGAACTAGTTAAGTGAATCCCAGGATAGGATGTTACATACCATACCAGTATTTAAGTTCATTCTTCACAAATTGGACATCCAAACATTCCTTTAATGTTATAGCCTGAAAAATTTCATTAAGAATGAGATTCATTTATCATCTCATACTACATGTCACTAAAGGTGAATTCTTCACTTTTATGAGCATCATTAAATGTAACACATGTATACTATATAAATTTCAAATCTTTAATCAATGGATCCAAATATACATCAATGTCATTGTCAGGTTGTTAAGGACCAGATATAAGTAGGGAAAAATAATGTATCTTCTATTCATGCGTAACCACGGTGGAAAGTTATAATTTAGAAACATAACTTCTCATGTTAAATGAGAACTATTCTATACACTAAAAGGATTTATTTCATCTATATATAATTCATTACATAGATTTCTCACCTTATTCCTGAATTTAGGATACTCATAATCAATTTTCTTTCACTGCAGAAAGTCTGCTGGGTGATGTAGTTTACCAAATTAAATTATAATATTTGTGTTCCATGTTAATTATCAATTAGTTCCTTAACATCCATATAGTAGCCTAAACCATATAATTATATTAAAGTACCATACAAATTTTCAAGTACCTGATTCCTCTTTCTTTTATCGATTCGCACCACATAGGGAATTTTCTGAGTGATTTGTGGTCCTTACAAAACAATATGAAATCCTTTCGATAGGCATGTATTTTTTTCATAGATCATTCTTGTAACACCCCAAGATTTTATGAAAAATATTCTTTTAATTTCATTAATGTCTTGTGCTACACCAAGATTACCTTGAGCTATACGCAACACCGTATTAGCTTGCAGTATACGCAACACTATTCTTGGATCGTGTTACACACAATTTTGATAATAGTTATTCTACGCAACATTGAGTATATATATATATATATATATTCAATGTATAAATGAAATATGGTTGGATTCTGTTATATGAAACAACGAAGGATTATTGCGCAACACGCAACCCTGACTTGGCTTGCATTACACGCAATCGCGACCTTCCTCGATAGTGTGTGTTGTACGCAATATTGGGTTTTACTAAACAATGATATATTATTATAATATTGTAATGAACTAGCCGTTATGAATAGTGTTAACTAAAATTTTAATTTTATAACATTATTATTCATCTTACATATTTCTATAACATGGTATAAGAACAAAATAAATTTTTCGGGTAAAATAAGTATTTTTCAAAAAATCCAGTTTTGCCGCCTTTTGATGGCGCACCCACTTTAAATCTAGTTTTTGACATTTTTATAAGTTTAATTTGACAAAATAAAATTATTATTTTGAATCAGGATATAAAAATTTACATTAGATAAAGTTTTGATATTTTTCCGATAACTTTCATATTTTAATGAATAGTAAAAACACGCTATATTTTAATTAAAAACAACTTTTTTCATCATAATATCTTATGTGGTTAAATTATAATATTGAAAGGTTTTAAAGTATAAATAGAATATATTTTTACCATTTAATATAATTTATGTCATTAGCATTGATTTTACCTTGAATTCGTAGGTTAAATCAATTCAATCTTTTGCAATGTTTTAAAGAAAAACCCGTTTTCATTCGACAATGGGATTAATTTTAATTTAATTTCTGCAACTTTTGTGTATTGAATTTGTAAAAATTTATTCCATATTTGGAATCAGTGGGTCCAAATTATGTTAATAAGCTACTTTTTATTTTTGGGCATTGTGAATAGTAACTACGGTAAATTTTATTTACTATAGTTAAAGGTAAATCAGGTAATTAAGGGTAAATATAAGATTATAAAATTACCATAACACTTGGAAAACTCTTATTGGATGGATAAAATCTGACCCATATAATCTAATGGTCAGATTCGATTCATTTAATTAAATTTTTTCAATGAAAATAATTTAATTGTTATTAAAACCAAAGAATGTGACAACATGTCACTTTCTTAAATATTATAAGTATAATAATTTTAATCCGGTGATAAACTTCATGAAACTTCAAACATGAATAGTATCCAGAAAGATAATACAATTATCTACATCATAGGAATTTATTTATAATTTTTAGGGATTAAATAATTATCATTTATTATGACACAAAGATGATGCAGTAATTGTCTTATTAATGAAATATTGACATAATTGATGTTATAAATTCCCAAATAAATGTAATTTGAGACTTTTTATGACTTAAACTAATTTTATAGATTAATATGACATGTTATTGGTGATTTAAGTAACTTGTTTCGAATTTATCATTCTGTTATGAATTTCATAAAAATCATGTACCAAATAGTGTCAAAATTGACATAAATTAGTTTTTAAAACAAATATTATACTATTAATTGTTATTTTATTCCTAAAAATATAAGGTTCGCCAAAATGACTTATATAAGGTTATATATATTAATAATAAACAACTTGGTGTTCGTTTGGCTTGATATAGTATGTTTATTAACCATATAGTGTAAGAAAACAAAAAGACACGGTAAAAGTTAAATTATTTAACTTAGAGTTAAATCTAATTGATAAGGTTAAAATAATAACATAAACTTGTCTAAATCCTATTGTATTAGAGTATTTCGACCCATACCAACTTTATCTTCGAAATAAGACCCTTTGGAACCATTATAAACCGAATTTGACCTTAATATAAAATAATATTTTGAGATTTTCCAAAGGTGCCCCTCTCCTCCCTTATAAAAGGGCACCTCCTCCCCCTCTTCCTCACACCACTTTGAGCCTTCAAGCTCGGACAACCCCTGCCAATTTCTTCTATCCACTTCCCTAGAATCATCCTAGAGGTTCTGGTCTTCTTCAAAGACCCATTTTAGTTCCCTAAAAGGAGGTCTCAAAGAAACACTTCAAAGAAGAGGTAATGTCAGTTACCGATTCTTTCATCTTTATTTCTTCTTCCACTTCTTCTTATTTAGTTGTTTCATTATGAAGTAATAACATCAGTATCACTCATATACTAATATGTTATTATAAGTATGAAACAACCCTATTTCACCATCTATCCATCCTACGGAAAAAGAAATCACCGCGCGTGCGTACGTACGGAATACCGTCTCCACGCCGTGGTGTAATCTATTTTCCACCACCACCTTACTTGGATGGGTATAATGGTGTAAATAATGACTATATATTACTATTATAAAGTGATACTGATTCTGAAATATTATACATACACTCCAATAAAATTCCACGATCATAGGAACGATATCATCACTCGTGCGTACGTATGGAATACCGTCTCCACGATGTAATGCGACTCGTTCTACATGATCTTCATTTCATAATGATTATATAAATGAATTGAATGAATTAATATGATATATATTACACTAATACCATTCTGGAAATTATGTATCTATAAACTAAAGAGAAGAATAAGAATTTATTTGACAAAACACGCATAAGAACAAAAAGTTATAAACACCCAAATAACAAGTAACAATGAAATATTACTACTAAGAAGCTAAGAATATGACCATATATGATATCATAAAAATAATTATGATTCTGGAATAAGTCAATAACATTATTTAAATCATTATATAGGAGTTTCGGACACTTATGAAGCAAAACGGACCTAAGGTACGGGAAAATATCGCAATCTCAATTTTTATCCGAGATTGTTTATACTTTGAAATTTACTGGGGTGTATTTTATCATCCACATACATGTTTCATCAATATGTATTATTATTTCCATCCACCTACAATTGTTTAATTCCATTTTTACCCTTAGGTGAGTTTTTAGTAAAGGATATGAAAGGAATCTTTTGTCGTTTTTCGTACGAGGTACTTTTTCACTTTTCCGACAAAAGTACGAAGAATGTTTTTTTTAACTTATACGGCATTAATGTATTTTTAAAACATTATTTCCAAGAAGCTTCCTTTACAAGTTTTCAAGTTTATTTTTAATCAACTTCTTTTAGTTTAAAATTGTATGACATGTTAATAAAGGAAAAGTGTTTTTGAAGTAGAAAGGATATTTTCCTCAAGAATGAAGTTCAAGTGTTTTATCAAAATTATTTTCCATCTAAGATAATAAAGGGTTATGTTTTTATCCCTATTATTAAATTGATTTGATTGTGTTGTGATGGAATTATTTTTATGAATTCCTTTATCGTATATGAATTGTTTTATGATGTCATGATGTTTAAGATTCCCATTTTTATTACATGGGTTATGCAATGATGTATGATTTATGATTTTGTGGCACACATAAGAATGGTATCATTATGAGATGGGTGGGACCTATATCTCCCTACAATGCATTGGGTAAAGATTTTATATCTCATGAGATAGACATGGCTGGAACGGTAGGTTATACCGGTTCAGTGAAACAGGACTAAAACGAGGAGTGAACTCGGTTTAGAAAGAGACTTTGTCCACTAAGATAGTCTTGACAATGAGTCTTGACTAATAAGAAATGATTATCTATGATTATGTGTGTATTCCACAAAGTTTCATGTTTTACGTTATGATTGTTGGGATTACATTTCACTACTATGATTTATCCCATGTTATGAAATTATGATCTCTTTTGCAGGTTAAGATTTCCAAAATGTTATATTTCTTTTGTTTACCCTTACTGAGAATTTGAGCTCACCCTTTTATGTTTTATTTTCCCCAGGATATAAAGAAAGGTTTTAGGTAAAAAAAAGGGAAGATCTTTATGGGAGATGTTGAAGATCTTTCACCACGATTAGAATATTATATTCTGAGTTTCCAAAGACACTAAACTATTACGATCCTTGTGTGTGTGTTTTTGTTATGTACTAAGTATTCCGCAAAAGTAATGTAATGTCCATGTACTTCAGGCTTCGGGTCTCTACAGTTGGTATCAGAGGAAAGGTTTAGTCAACGTTTGGAAACTAGGATGCGAAAACGTTAGTGAGATCCCTAGAGATATTTCTAAGGTATGTCTAGAGATGCCCCTAAGGATAAGTATACATATAGGATACAATCCTAGAACTAGGGTAACGATCATAGAATTTAACCTAAGATGTTAGATATTGAGGATACTCCCCCTTGATTATGCTATTTTCCTTGTATGATTTTTTCCTCTCACAGAATTCTTTTTGTGTTTTAGTCAATGGAGGGAACCAGAAAAAATTCGGTTAGCATTGAATCCAATGGACAAATTGGTGACTATGAGCAACAAAATTGTGTAATTCCTAGAGAGAAAGATATTGTGATTATGCCAAATCAGTCATCGCGATATATGATTAACAAGGTGAAATTTAGTGATATGCCTAATTCATCAAATAAGAGGAAGATAGACTTTTATGCATGTTCGCATGTTGAGGATCATAAAGAAATAAAGATTGATATTTCTAATGAAGGGAAGAAGAACCTTGAGGAATACCTCAAATGGAGGGACAGATGTTATCTGTGTGGAGAAAAGGGACATAGAGTGACAGACTATTATGGAGTTCAATGTCTTATTTGTAGAGAACATGGGAATTAACCAACTCAATGCCCTGACCTAAAAAGTTACTTCTAATTAAGGAAGGACTTATTCCAGGACAACCATTGAAGATGATGGTTTCAAGTGTTTATGTATTGTTATTCAAGAATAATGTTATTGAGGTACTTTTATGGTATATTGGAATATCTATGTATTGGTCCATTGTGGTTTTCTATAAGAATATGACATCGGTAACCATGAAAAGTGATTGAAATATTTTTGGAAAGAAGATGATATGCACATAATGAAAGGATAAAGAGAATCTAATATGTTTGATAGTATTCATGAGCTCGTGATTGATATAAGGACTAAGTGATATCATGGTTTGAGTATATAGGATTTTGAGGATTTTGGTATGTGGAATGTGTTAACTTTTAACTGCATTCATGTTTTCACTAAGGTTCAATGGGTATTAATTTTTCAAGAGAATACATGATTAAGGCCTTCGAATGTTTGTAATGTGACCTGCAAGACATATCTTATGATATATGGGGATCAACGATGGTATTAAATCTCTGGTAATCGTTTTCACTATATTATGAGAGTGGACTGCAGTATTACGGATAAGCCTAAAGATTGGAATGGACTATGTTGGACATAAGTTAGTATTGTTTAAGGATAAAAGTGTTTTTGATATTATTGATGGGATGTTATAGTAATATAGTTTTAGAAAAAGGACAACCTGCAGGACGGGCGACATCCCATCGTGTCAGACAAGGCCGTGGGAATTGAACCCACAACCAAAGTGCGACTGGCCTTTATCTCCTACCACTTGCCTACAGGAAGTCCCTGTTTAGTGGAAAATAGTTTTATTATATTAAGTAGTATGATATATTAAGTATAAGTCCATTTTAGGAAATATATAAGATTAATCTCACTATAAATGGACTTATGTATTTTTTTTGATAACTTTTCTAACCTTTTGTTTGAGACAGATGGAATGACCCATCATTCTATCACATGATCTGCTAACACATCACGAATGACAAATTCAGCTTCATTTATTTAAGAGATGAAGTGGAAATTGTCTAAAGAATGACAAACGGTGAGACTATACCAAAATCACGAAAGTATTTCTTCTAATTCCAATTTCATCAACTTTAGGGAAATGATATTGAAAACCAAAAATGTTGTCCTAGTCTTATATATAATGAATCATATGGTACCCTAGATCATCAAAAATTTATGGCTTTGCGATTATTGGCTTTTTCATAGCCATGTTCTCTACCACTCTCCATCAGAACTTGATGGTTAGATTTTTCTTCCATATCCATATTTTCACCTATGTTCTCCTACATGGAAACCCCGTGATGAGTTAATTTGGGTAACCGTTACATTTCATACATTAGTTTTTAAAAGCCATGTTTTGGTATTCCTTTTTACGATGTGGGTTTCTATTAAACAAACTTTTGAATAGTAAACCATTTATAACCCCGACGAATTTCGAGGGCGAAATTCATTTTAAGGGGGGTAGAATGTAACACCCTAAGATTTTATGAAAAATATTCTTTTAATTTCTTTAATTTCTTGTGCTACACCAAGATTACCTTGCGCTATACGCAACACCGTATTAGCTTGCAGTATGCGCAACACTATTCTTGGATCGTGTTACACACAATTTTGATAATAGTTATTCTACGCAACATTGAGTATATATATATATATATATATTCAATGTATAAATGAAATATGGTTGGATTCTGTTATACGAAACAAAGAAGGATTCTTGCGCAACACGCAACCTTGACTTGGCTTGCATTACACGCAATCGCGACCTTCCTCGATAGTGTGTGTTGTACGCAATACTGGGTTTTACTAAACAACGATATATTATTATAATATTGTTATGAACTAGTTGTTATGAATAGTGTTAACTAAATTTTGAATTTTATAACATTATTATTCATCTTACACATTTCTATAACATGGTATAAGAACAAAATAAATTTTTCAGGTAAAATAAGTATTATTCAAAAAATGCAGTTTTGCCGCCTTTTGATGGCGCACCAACTTTAAATCTAGTTTTTGACATGTTTATAAGTTTAATTTGACAAAATAAAATTCTTCTTTTGAATCGGGATATAAAAATTTAAATTAGATAAAGTTTTGATATTTTTCTGATAACTTTCATATTTTAATGAATAGTAAAAACACGCTATATTTTAATTAAAAACAACTTTTTTCATCGTAGTATCTTATGTAGTTAAATTATAATATTTAATGGTTTTAAATTATAAATAGAATATATTTTTACCATTTAATATAATGTATTTCATTAACATTGATTTTACCTTGAATTCGTAGGTTAAATCAATTCAATCTTTTGCAATGTTTTAAAGAAAACCTCGTTTTCATTCGACAACGGGATTAATTTTAATTTAATTTATGCAACTTTTGTGTATTGAATTTGGAAAAATGGATTCCATATTTGGAATCAATGGGTCCAAATTATGTTAATAAGCTACTTTTATTTTTGGGCATTGTGAATAGTAACTACGGTAAATTTTATTTGCTATAGTTAAAGGTAAATCGGGTAATTAAGGGTAAATATAAGATTATAAAATTACCCTAACACTTGGAAAAATACTATTGTATGGATAAAAGTAGACCCATATAACCTAAGGGTCGGATTAGATTCATTTAATTAAATTTTTTCAATGAAAATAATTTAATTATTATTAAAACCAAAGAATGTGACAACATGTCACTTTCTTAAATCTTATAAGTATAATAATTTTAATATAGTGATAAACTTCATGAAACTTCTAACATGAATAGTATACAGAAAGATAATACAATTATCCACATCATAGGAATTTATTTAGAATTTTTAGGGATTAAATAATTATCATTTATTATGACACAAAGATGATGTAGTAATTGTCTTATTAATGAAATATTGACATAATTGATGTTATAAATGCCCAAATAAATGTAATTTGAGACTTTTTATGACTTACACTAATTTTATAGGTTAATATGACATGTTATTGTTGATTTAAGTAACTTGGTTCGAACGTATCATTCTGTTATGAATTTCATAAAAATCATGTACCAAATAGTGTCAAAATTGACATAAATTAGTTTTTAAAACAAATATTATATTATTAATTGTTATTTTATTCCTAAAAATATAAGGTTCGGTCAAATGACTTATATAAGGTTATATATATTAATAATAAACAATGTGGGGTTCGTTTGGCTTTATATAGTAATTTTATTAACCATATAGTGTAAGAAAACAAAAAGACACGATAAAAGTTAAATTATTTAACTTAGAGTTAAATCTAATTTATAAGGTTAAAATAATAACCTAAACTTGTCTAAATCCTATTGGATGAGAGGATTTAGACCCATAACCACTTTATCTTCTAAATAAGACCCTTTGGAACCATTATAACCCGAATTGGACCTTAATATAAAATAATATTTTGAGATTTTCCAAAGGTGCCCCTCTCCTCCCTTATAAAAGGGCACCTCCTCCCCCTCTTCCTCACACCACATTGAGCCTTCATGCTCGGCCAACCCCTGCCAATTTCTTCTCTCCACTTCCCTAGAAACATCCTAGATGTTCTGTTCTTCTTCAAAGACCCATTTTAGTGCCCTAAAAGGAGGTCTCAAAGAAGCACTTCAAAGAAGAGGTAATGTCTGTTACCGATTATTTCACCTTTATTTCTTCTTCCACTTCTTCTTCTTTAGTTGTTTAATTATGAAGTAATAACATCAGTATCACTAATATACGGATATGTTATTATAAGTATGAAACAACCCTATTTCACCATCTATCCATCCTACGGAAAAAGTAATCACCGCGTGTGCGTACGTACGGAATACCGTCTCCACGCCGTGGTGTAATCTATTTTCCACCACCACCTTACATGGATGGGTATAATGGTGTAAATAATGACTATATATGACTATTATAAATTGATACTGATTCTGAAATAGTATACATACACTCCAATACAATTCCACGGTCATAGGAACGATATCATCACTTGTGCATACGTACGGAATACCGTCTCCACGATGTGATGCGACTCGTTCTACATGATCTTCATTTCATAATTATTATATAAATGAATTGAATGAATTAATATGATATATATTACACTAATACCATTATTTAAATGAGTTATCTATAACCTAAAGAGAACAATAAGAATTTATTCGACAAAACACGCATAAGAACAAAAAGTTATAAACACCCGAATAACAAGTAACAATGAAATATTACTACTAAGAAGCTAAGAATATGACCATATATGATATCATAAAAATAATTATGATTCTGGAATAAGTCAATAACATTATTTAAATCATTATACAGGAGGTTCGGACACTTACGAAGCAAAACGGACCTAAGGTAAGGGAAAATCTCACAATCTCAATTTTTATCTGAGATTGTTTATACTTTGAAATTTACTGGGGTGTATTTTATCATCCACATACATGTTTCATCAATATGTAATATTATTTCCATCCACCTACAATTTTTTAAATCCATTTTTACCCTTCGGCGAGTTTTTAGTACAGGATATGAAAGGAATATTTTGTCGTTTTTCATACGAGGTACTTTTTGACTTTTCCGAAAAAAGTACGAAGAATGTTTTTTTTAACTTATACGGCATGAATGTATTTTTAAAAAATTATTTCCAAGAATATTCCTTTACAAGTTTTCAAGTTTATTTTTAATCAACTTCTTTTAGTTTAAAATTTTATGACATGTTAAGAAAGGAAAAGTGTTTTTGAAGTAGAAAGTATATTTTCCTCAAGAATGAAGTTCAAGTGTTTTATCAAAATTATTCTCCATCTAAGATAATAAAGGGTTCTGTTTTTATCCCTATTATTACATTGATTTGATTATGTTGTGATGGAATTATTTTTATTAATTCCTTTATCGTATATGAATTGTTTTATGATGTCATGATGTTTAAGATTCCCATTTTTATTACATGGGTTATGCAATGATGTATGATTTATGATTTTGTGGCACACATAAGAATGGTATCATTATTAGATGGGTGAGACCTATATCTCCCTCCAATTCATTGGGTAAAGATTTTATATCTCATGAGATAGACATGGCTAGAATGGTAGGTTATACCGGTTCAGTGAAACAGGACTGAAACGAGGAGTGAACTCGGTTTAGAAAGGGACTTTGTCCATTAAGATAGTCTTGACAATGAGTCTTGACTAATAAGAAATGTTTCTATATGATTATGTGTGTATGCCACAAAGTTTCATGTTTTAATTTATGATTTTTGGGATTACATTTCACTGCTATGATTTATCCCATGTTATGAAATTATGATCTCTTTTGCAGGTTAAGATTTCCAAAATGTTATATTTATTTTGTTTACCCTTACTGAGCATTTGAGCTCACCCTTTTATGTTTTCTTTTCCCCAGGATATAAATAAAGGTTTTAGGTAAAAAAAAAGGAAGATCTTTATGGGAGATGTTGAAGATCTTTCACCACGATTAGAAGATTATATTCCGAGTTTCCAAAGACACTAAACTATTATGATCCTTGTGTGTGTGTTTTTGTTATGTACTAAGTATTCCGCAAAAGTAATGTAATGTCCATGTACTTTAGGCTTCGGGTCTATAAAATTCTCATTGAACGTAGCATTATTTTAGAACCATATGTTTTACAAGGATAATCATTTTCTTCTGGTAGCATGTCATTCCAAAGACCGAGTAGTTTTGTAAAGCTGATGTTGCTCTATATACTGTTGGATTTTAAATTATATAAATTCTATATAGCTTACATTGTTGTATATTTAGTTCACCCAGTATACAATAGACTCTTAGAATAGATATTTAACTTATTGAAAAAAAATTGTAAAATCATGAAGGCCATCTTTAATTTCCATTTTCTTTTCAACAATATGATCTACATCATCATTTACATCGGTATTCATATAAAATGATCTATAAATGATAGTATTATCCCAATAAATATATACATTTTGTTTTTATCTGTGTTTAGTCCAAAAACTATATCTCTGATCAATTCTAAGACAAATCAAATGTTCTTCCAACTCTTCCTAATGAATTTTTCTTGAATAACAACAACATAAACATGGACAATGGGTTTGAGAAGGGTCATATGAATGCTCTATTGAAAACTTGATGAACTCTTTAACTTAATCCTTATTCTCTTTTCCCATATGATTAGTGTCTATAGATTTTCGATTCAAATTCATCCTATAAGGTTTAATAATATTAATTGTGTACAAAAAATAAATAAATACACATAAGGTATGCATATAATGCATACATACATTTATATGAAAACAAAGTGTCATATTTTGAGTGTATGCTTGCTCTATTTTGGGATTTTTTACATAGATTAAAGATTTTTTTAATCAAGATATAAGATTATTTTAAATAAATTTTAAACTAGTTGTTAAAGCATAATTCAATTTGATTACTTCAAAATTTAATTTAGTTAAAAAAAGGTAACATCAGTCGAGGTTGTAGAGATAATTCAAGTGGAGTATATTAGAAACCTTAAAATAAATCAAACATTATTAAAAGATATAGATTTTTCTCTAGAATAAAGGATAATAGTTTCAATTGGATATTAATATTTTGTAGTTCATAAATATTTCTGTTGAAGGAATGGAATGAATGATATTTATGATATTATTAAAAACAAAACCCTAAAAAAGTGAATAATTTATTTATTATATTACATCAATGATAACAAACAATTAAAAATAGTTATCCAATAAATCAAGCCATTCATTATCAAAATAGATTTAAACTATCAATGGAATATTGAAACATCAAATTATGGGACACAAGTTTCAAAAACTCTCATGTTTTGGATCAGATCATGGGTTTCCTTTTTCCCAAAGAATCCATGTTGACACATTATCACACAAATACTATAAAAATATCATATTATTAATTTCAACTAGGATTATGCCTGTGTGATAGAAATTAAATTTATGAAAAATGATCAATGAAATAAAAAATGACTAGGAATTTGTTTTTATGAAGAAAAACATAAAAATTGATTACTTATGAGATATAACTATATAATAAAATATGTATAGTAAAGAAATGAATAATTTTGAAATATAATTCTTAAAACATGATTTCAAATGAAGGCATTAATATTAATATATCTAACCCTTCAAATATAATACGACAATAATAATAATTTTTGTTGAGAATTTCTAAAGAATATAATAGAAAAATAAACACTCTAAACAATATAATCAGTTTTATCAAGAATTGATCAAAAAATATATATATAATAAATATATAAATCAGAATATATATATATAATTAAAATATAAAAAAGTAATCATGCATTATAGTCAAATTTAAGAAAATACAATACAATGAAAAATCAAACATTGACTAATCAACAATAAATTATAAAAAATATTTAAATTTAAAATATATTTTATCCCAATTAGAAATAAAAAAATATAAATTAAAATAAAAGGGTATATATATACTGAAAAAAAAATAAACAAATAACATATGAAAATTAGATATATTTATAAATCATTATAGTTCATCTAATACTACAACATTTTCCATTGAGATTAACAAAATCAAAATCAATGCATTAATAAATGATATTACTTCACCATAATAAAATAATAGAATAATTATTTATAATTATTAGAAATTAATTAAAATTAAACTGGATATGATGTAACCTAAAAGGATTTATAAGATGGAAAGTGGGTCTTTCCCCTCATTATGAATGTGTGTGTTCCAGAAATTATAGACCAATTCATTCAATTGATTTTATTAAAAATCCACTTTAAGGAAAAGTGGAAACCATACATGGACCCTTCAAAAAAAAATTCACCTTACATATTTCAAAATTCAAAATATCCAAATAGAACAAAAAATATTAAATATAATGATATATTATTATAATCTATAAGTAATAAAGTTTTTATAAAAAATTTGAAAATAGGAAATTGAATTCGAACTTCATCTTTCTCCATGAAAGAATTATATTCCATGATCCACACTTAAAGACTATCCATCAATGTAAAGCATTAACATTCAGGTTTTACTTTTATGGACATGTCATTCAAAAAGAAGAATAACTATGTCTAATTGGGCTTTGGTTTATGGAATCTTTATCTATATACTACTTCAAAGATTGGTCATTCCAGTTGAAAGAAAACTAAAATGATTCCCTGGGAATAAAATTGTATAAGATATTGTATGTTTTTCATGAGGGTGGGGAGTTTGAGTAACTATGGATTAGCTCAAGCCTCTTTGAGTTCCGTGGATCAAATAAAAAACCCAAACCCTTTGAAAAAATTAAAAACCCCCAAATAATGAAATATCAAATAAAAATTATAAGAATCACATACCTTGGGTTTTGAGAGTGTCAATTCATCTAAGAAGATTGTGGGGAAATGGAGGAAAAGGTTCTATTCCATGAGATCTTGAACGACATGAGTGATGGGGTTCTCTATTAGGGTTCTATACAAAATAATGGAAGGGTTTTATTAGCACTTTCCAAAAAGCACTGATAAAAAAAGGTTTTATCAACTCTAAAATAAAAGACACTCATAAAACCTATATTTATCAGTTATAAGCCTTAGCTTCGATAAAGATGAGTCTTTATCAACTCTTTTTAGTGCTAATAAAACATATCGTTATTATCATTTAGAGATAGCACTGATAAATATTGGTTGTATCAGCTCTTTTTATTTTATCACTAATAAAACCTATCTTTATCACTGCTTTTTGGATATCACTTATAAAAACTATATAAAATAAATTAAAAAATATTAAATGAATATATATTAAAAATGAACAAATTATAAAAAAAATAAAAAATAATTACATTATTAATGAATAAAAATTTTAAATTTATGAATGATATAAATGAGGGAAATTTAAAAACTAAAATGAATAGACTTCAAAAATATTAAAAAAATTGAATATGTTTTATTAATTATATAAATTATTTAAAAACTAAAAATGAATATGAATTCATATTAAATATGTACATTACAACCATATTAAAATCATTAAATGTTATTGAATAAATTTGTACAAAAAATATTAAAAATGAATAAATTAAAAAAAATATTAAATGAATAAATATTAAAAATGAATAAATTAAAAATAAAAGTAAAAATTAATTAGAATTATTAGTGAATAAATAATACTAAATAATATAAAATGAATTAATATTAAAAAGAGTGAAATTTAATAGTTAAAAAATCAATAGATTGTAAAAATATTAAAAAAAATATTTATTAATTATATAGATTATAAGAGAAATAAAAATGAATATATGTTAAAATGAAAATGAATACATATTAATTATATAATTTACAACCATATTAAAAACATTAAATGTTAATGAAAAAAAATATAAAAAAAATAATAAAATTGGATAAAATTACAAAAATATTAAACAAAGAAAAATTAAAAATGATTAAATTAGAAAAAAAATATTAAAAATAATTATGATTATAAATGAATAAATAATATTAAAAAATTTTAACATTGGAAACAATATTAAAAATTAATAAATAGTAAATATTAAATAAAAATCTAATAAATTAATAAAATTTATCGATTTTTATTAAAAATTGGGGTCGAAGCCTCATTTTTTTTATGAAAGCAAAGACCTATTTCTATCTAGGTAGAGAGATTCCCATTACATTGCCTGAAATCCCAAGGTATATTGTCCTACAAACATGGTTTGAAGGCCTAGGGGCATCAAAGCCCAAATACAAGGATAGAAAGCCCATTTTTTGCCCAAAGGGCCCTCTGGCGAATACCACTACTACAGTACCACCACTACTACAGTGACAGCTACAGTACCACCACTGTTACAGTCCTTCTATGGTTCCATCAATGCTACAGTACCCTGCTATAGTGATGATACAACACTCAGAAATTCACCCCTACCCAGATTTCATCCTAGGTCTTTCATATGCCAGGCAGAGCCTTTTCCACTTGGGTATAAGCATGTCGGATAAATTTATCGATTAAAAATATTAAATATATTAAATATATTATGTTAGTAAATAAAATTCTATAATTAAAATTAAAAATTGAAGAAATTAGAGAAATATTATGTGTGTGTGTTTCTATATAAAATTAAATTAATTGCGTATATGTGTGGGTAGAATTAATATAAAATAAGTTTGATATATATTAAATAGAAAAAAATGATAATTTATTAAATGCGAGTTACTCAATACAAATTTTTCAATATTTCTAATTAAAATTACTTTTTAATTATAAACCATTTTTCACTAAATAGGTGGCTTATTTAAAATGAATACATATTTTTTATTAAATAAATCATATTTAAATAAATATTATATATATTGATATATATAGATATATGAATATATTTATATATTAAAATGTAAACTATATTAATGAATAATTATGTCCATAAAACACTAAAAATGAATAAATTATAAAAATATTTAAAATTATTATATTATATAAAAAAATTAAAAAAACACTTAACATTATAAATGAATGGGTGTTAAAAATTAGTGACATTTAATTAAAAGATGCATTGGTTCAATTAATATTAAAAAATTATTTAGAGTTATTAATTGTATAATTTTTTAAAAACTAAAAAGGATTATATTTTTAAATGAAAATTAATACACATATGAATTAAGTAAATTACAACTGTATTAAAAACATATTAAATTTCAATCAATAAATAAAAATAAACATTAAAATGAATAAATTTACAAAAATATTAAACAAATAAAAATTCAAAATGAATAAATTAAATATATATATATATATAAGTAAAATATATTATAACTTAAATATTAATATAAAAATGAATAAAATTTACTAATTAAAAACGTACTATATTAAATATTAAATACTAATAAATAAAAATATAAAACGATAATATTAAAAATTTATTATTTTTGTATATGTTTTTCTTTAAAAAATTGAGTTAATTTCATATACATATGAGTGAAATTATTCAATGGTGTACCATGTGTAACATATTTAGTAAAAAATTAATTAATAATTAAATATTTATTATTTTATATATATATCCAATTGAAAAAGAAATGGAATTTATAAAAAAATTATTTAATGTCCATTAATATTAATTAGTCAATATTTTTAATTAATATTAATTTTTAAATAAATTATAAAATAATTTCACTAAATATATGACATATAAATTTGATTTATAATACGTTAATTATATTATATAAATAATATTTATAAAAATTATATATATAAATATATATATATTCATATCAAAATATGTTTCTATATGAAATGATATTTTTAATAATATATGATTTTTATTTTATATTCCATTTTTAATAAAATATCTTATATACCAAGCATAAATGTTTATTTAATTATATATAAACCATATTTAATAAAATATAGTTTATTTTTATCGACATAAATATATTTATATATTGATATATAATTTTTAATGATATAATTTTTTTAATAAATATATATTTTGTTGGTGTTTTTTAGCACTGATAAAGCCCAATCATTATCTGTACTAAAAAATGACAATAAAGGGGTGGATTTATCAACTATGACGTCCAGAACCTAGGTATTACTCAGAGGTTCCCTGATACTATAACAAACCAGTCTTAACATTCATATATATTACACAACTTTTGCAGAATACTTAAAACATTAAACAAAGAGACGCCCAAATACTGTATTTGTCTAGTGCCTTTGGAAACATGGAAACATGAACCCTGGTACATAAGCGAGCTACATTATCTCCCACTTGGTTCTTCATGACAATCACCCTTCTTAGACACATCATACTTAATATATATCTTCATAACATGGGGAAGGAAACATATAAAAGGGGATAGCTCATATGAGCAATAAGGGTAAACAAGGGAGACATGTAAGCATAAACATGAGCATAGTGGTATGATAATGTGATCATAAAATTATAATATCATACCCTTTATATCATAAGATCATAAACATGAATCATGGAATAAATATTTGCAGTTCATAAGACATGAATCATAAGGAAATAAAGAACAAACTCTATGAAATCATGTCATAGGAATAAGACATGGAATTATGGCATACATAAACATGTGATATCATTGCCTATAAGTCAAGATGCATTGATAGAACTTATCAAGGAACTTCATGGGAACCGAACCAACTAGGAGGGACATACCAACATCCCTAGTTGGATTCCTTTCCTTATAATGGATCGGGTTTCCCCATCTTCCCAGAGTGGATTGGGTTTCCCCATCTTCCAACTTCATGGAGCCTACACCTACCTGGTGGGACACACCATTATCCCCAGTCACAGTCCATTCCTTGTAAGGTATCAGGTTTCCCCATATTCCCATAGTTGATCAAGCTCTTCTACATGATTCACAACATTATATCATGATAGATAAATCTTTACCCAATGCATTGGAGGTAGATATAGGTTGACCCATCTCATAATAAAATCATTCATACATGTGCCACAAGAGAATAAAACCATAATCATATCATAACCCATAAAAATATAAGGGTTTTATATACATCCTATCATAATACCATGAAATTAAATGGGTGTCATAAACATATAATTATATCTTAACTTGTTGAAAATGACAAGTTTCATAGTTATTTCATCAAATCATAACCCATGAAAATAAGCGATTTTCACAAGCATAAAACCCTTGGTAATGGAATGGATTTCATAAACATCATGTCCTCAAAACATAAACCATTCAGAGAAATAATATGAATGTAACCTTTTAATCCTTTCCCAAAATGCCATGAGTAACCTCAATGGATGTCATCTGAGATAGAAAATAATTTTGAAATATCTTTTAAAAACATTTCTTGAGGAAAATATCCTTTATTATTTGAAAAAGGTTTGTTAAAACATAAAACCCTTTAAAAACCATTTTCATTAAAATAGACTCATAAACTTATAAATAAATCTTTGAAACCACTTTTGAAACATTTTTCTTCGAAAACATATAAGGAGATCTTGAAAATGTTTTGAAAAACATTTTCTCTAAAGATTTATAAAATAAGCCTGAAAATGTTTTTAAAACCATTTCCTTGAAATACATTGAAAACATATAAATAAATATTGAAATTTTTTTGAAAATATTTCTACTTGAAAAAATTTGAAATAATATTGAAAATTTTTTGAAACTAATTTTCCTTTAAAACTTAATAATGAGTCTTGAAAACGTTTTTAGACCCCTTTTCCCTTCAAAACTTATAATAAGATTGAAAACAATTTGAAAACCTTTTTCTTTAAAAAAAATATATAAAAAATAATGTCCACAATATTAGGAAAAAAATTTCTATAAAAAATAACTTTGTAATCTTGTGAAGAAAGCTTTAATATATTGATGGTCATGACGATGGGAAGTTCTATACATTTTGATCATTCCATTTGCACTGTAAAAAGATCAGAAAAGTTCCTCAACTGAAAAATGAAAAGAATATTAATTTTTAAAAACTCTTTTGATTAAAAAGAAAAAAATTGTTAAAATATTCATTTAAATACTATAGTAGAATAGTAAAATATTTTTGGAAACCTTTTATAAAATTTATTTTTGAATGAACATAAATTTTTGACCAAAGAGAGAGGTAAATTTGAACTTTATTAAAAACACTTTCTTGATCATATTATGTATCAAAGAGTGGAAAAATATTACCATTACTTGGATATAAAATTCATATATAGAGGGTAAGAAAATTCATGAGAGTTACTAATATATGTATCATATGATTTCATCAATGGAAGCTTAATTATAAACAATCTCAATAAATGATGAGATTACTTCAATAAACATATTATCACTTGGTAACTTTGAATCATAATCCTCATGTAAGAAAATGAAATTTCATAAAGCTTAAAATATCATCAAAGTAATTAGATTCATGATATAACATGTCAAATACACTTCAAAAAATATAGGTGTATAACAAAACATGATTCACAAATAATGAAAATTGAGACAAAATTATCTTATCGATTTGGTAACTTTTGAAACATAAACCCCATGAAGTAAATATCATAGAATGGATATTTAAATACCCATAAATTTAATAATTAGATTAATATAATACATAAATGGTAAGTATACAGACTACACAAACAAAAATGAGTGGTGATTAAGGCATGTATATCACGGAAATAAAAAGTGAGATGAAATACTCTTACCTTGTTTCTTGACTCTCGTCGTACTCATTCAAGCCTCTTGTATAATAAATATAATTTTTTTATTCAGATATAAAAAATACATATTATTATATATAATACCATATATTTTTGTATTATGACTTCATATTACCCTCCAATTAACATATCTATGTTAAGGTTTCACTTCGAGTAATATTTTCTTTGTTTTTCACATGAATATTAATTTGTTGTATATTTGGTCCTTATACATATATTATGATTTATGAAATGTATAATGTTATATAAATATAATTTATATTAATTATATTTCTATTATTATAATCTATAGAATATATAATTATGATAATTGAATACATTGTTCATGGAGATGGTAGGTTGTACGTACGCATGAACGTTATTTCTATTTTATTGTCATATAGAAAGAAAGAAATAAAATGAAATATATATATATATATATGTATATAATAAAATTAAATTATAATTATTATGTAATATATATTATATAATTTCACTGAACACATCCTTAATATATTCCATGTAGTGTATGAATGAATCACATCGCTTCGAGGGGGTGGTAGTCCACACTTTCTCAAAAAAACTTATCGTATTTACAAAAGATGGAAAAAATAAAGGTATGTTCTAAATAAAAATTAAAAAATGATAAATACATTATAAATATAATATATATCATATATAAATATATTTTCTGTCATAATTTCCACCATGAGGGGCATTAAATAAAAAATGAGCAATCATCATTTCATGAGGTAGTAGTTCACCGTACACGTAAATAGTATGTTTGTTACCCATTAGATGAAATTGTGTGTGAGTGTCGATTGAAACCATATCATAAAAAATTTACTAGTATATTTAGGATAATTTTTTTGTTATAAAATCATGGTATAAGATGATTTTGTGGAATTTATAATGGAAGATAAAAGAAAGGATCTTGAGGAGGGATGTTGCTTCTTCTTTGGGTAACTCCTTTTGGTTTTCACCAAAGGGCTTCCTTGGATTTATATCTTCCCAAGGGGAGGATTAAATTATTATGTTATGGATTTTGGTAAGTTTATTGGGTATATATTTACCAAACCTAAGATCTTTGAGGGGTGTGAAGAAGAGGTAGAGGTGTTGGCCTTTTATAAGGGAGGGGACACACTTGATATTTTTGAAAACAAGTTAGATATACCCAGATTTTTACCAAATAAAAGTCATTAAAAACCAAAAAAACTCAATAATTTAAGGTATATTTCCAATATATGGCAATAAAATGGTTGTTAAACAAGTTTATATGTCATTTAGGCCCTAAATTTTAAGATTTAGTCCCTTATTTATATTAATTTTTTCTTAAACAATGTAATTAATTTTATTTACTTTCACTAATATTTTTGGTCAAAAACTAATTTAACTTATTATAAATTATTAATTATGGTTTTTTAATATATTTAATCCATTTTTTCAAATTATCAACACATAAGTGGTAGAAATTAATTGAAATTTAATCCAAGATACAAGATAAAGCCGTTTTTAAAACTAAAAAACTCCAAAAGTTTTCTATGTTTTTATAGTCAATTTCAAAGTGAAATTTAGTACAATTACCAAAATTGGATTAATTAATAAAAATAAGATATAATTAATCTTTAAAAACAATTTATAATATAATTTATCCTTAAAAAAATCAATGAAAAAGAAGTTTTGATCTAAATTTCAGTATTTTTCACTACTCATTAAAAAATAAAACTTCATAGAAAATTACCAAAAATTTTACCTAACATAATTTTTATGTTTAAATTTAAAATATTAAGTTTATTTAGACATATATAATCCATAAAAGTTCCAAAAAATGTATTTAAAATAGGTTCTCTATTAAAAGGTAGTAAAACTGCCTTAATAAAAATATAGTATTTTTATGCATAAAATTTGATTTGTTTTTATATTAAGACTATAAAATCTATTGGATGAATATCAAAAATAATTTATTGAATATAATATATATATATATATAACATTAAAATTACTCACTAATTTTATTTAATTTAATTAATTAGGATAAAACAGCTTTGTTGACCTAAAAATAATAATATTTTCTTTTATATCCAATTGGTTTTCATATTCATTTCTAATTCATTTGTAACCAATGAATTAATTTTAAATTTGTGTTATCCATATATTTTCATAAGTTATTTAACCCTTTTCAAAACTACTAATTTATTTTCTAGGATCTATTAAGTAATATTTTAATAATATATCATTATCGTTATTCGGTCTTGTGTGTTACACAAGACTTCGAGGAAAGGCATTGTTGCATGTAACGTAATCTATCCTCAGTGTTCCGTGTAGAGAAATATAAAATTTATATTTTTTTTACTGCATTATTAAGTTGGTTTTTCATATAACACAAGTGAAACATATTGATTTAATATAAAATAAACTATTTTTAGTGTTGCGTGAAATGAAAAATATCAAAAAGAAAAAATTAATTAAAAAATTAATAATTCAAAAAATCTAACGGTGTTTTATTCTACCCCCTTAAAATGAATTTCTTCCTAAAAATTTTTCTAGGTTATCAAAGGTTTAATACTTCAATATTTCTTTCAAAGAAACCCACATCGTAAAAATTAATACTAAAATTTCCCTTAAAAGGGGAAATTCGGAACCATAACAGTTACCCGAAGTAACATATTACTAGGCTTCCACATAGGAGAACATTGGTTGGGAGTGAATATTGGACAAGGAGGAGAAGCGTAAATATTTTATGGAGTTATTGATTTCATCAATCACAAACAATATAATGATCAAATAAAATTTGAGGGCCTCAAATTCATAAATATTTGACGATTTAAAATACTATCGGTTCAACAAAAATTAAGGTATTAGGACAAAAAAATTATCATTATCTTGTCTTTGAGTATTTATTTTTTTGACCACGAATATAAGGAAATATACTTAATTTATATATTTTTATAAACAAAATTCCATTCTTTTGTTGTTCTTTTATCTATTTTTAATTCATCCATTACTTCAAGAAATGGATGTCTATAAATTAACATTGATGCCTGAAGCACTAAAATACACTTTTAACAGATCATAGGGTTTGTAAAAGAATGAAAAGTATAACAATTTTCCTCTAGCTATCCTTCAAAATCATTATGTTTAATACATTATTCTCTAAAAAAAATTAACACCATTGTTTCATCATAAATATTTATTCATCAAAAATTATTATACATTAACTAGGAAATCATGTAGGTATATGGTAGGTGTAAAACCCTTATTGTCCTTCGGTCAAGGGTTCAATACCCATGGCCTTACCGGACTTTATTGGTTGTCACCCAACATACATGATGTCCTTTTATAAAACCGCACTAATGAAATATCCCAAATAAATATGATGGAAGTTATTGAAATAAGTTTAATCACTAAATTGCCTTCTTACCAAGGTTTTAAATACAATATCAATACATAAATACTTTCTCCAAAGTTTAACATAAACTTTTCATGAATGGTTAACCTTATACTACTTATAAAGGATGAAAATTCAAAACTTTATAAATAAATTCATGAAATCATCTTATCATTTATTCAAAAAATATCACAAAACACCACTTGGTTTTCATATTCCAAAACTGTGAATATCCTCATTGAATATTCCCTTGTAACATAGTAATAACTTGAATTACCATAAATACTTTTGGAAAACATTAATTATTCCTTATTAAAATGATTACGAGATACATTCTTTAATTCCAATATATTGTAAACTTCATCCTTGGTGACATAGACCACTTTTACAATATTCAGTTCATGGGTATTCTGTACCTTCCAATTTACCTATTCATATACAACATATCATTATCCAAACATTATTATCTCAAAGTCAGGTATTAATTAAGGGTTACCTTCCCCTAATCAAAATATCAATTTTCTATGTCTTTATCACCATTCAACATGTCCTTTTCAAAAATTAATGAAAAAAAACTAAAAATACTTATATATTTCATGATTCATATAACATAATCTTTTAAATACAAAAAATAAATACTTCATTCATCCAAATTTATTCTTAAACATTTACTCTGGCTTTATCAACTTATTCCATGATGCCTCTGTCCTAGAATATGAAATATTAATCATGTTTTAAGGTTCCTCAACCATAATCTATTCATGATTCTTATGATTAATTTGAACAATACTAGAAGAAAATCACATAACTTTAACATGTCATTTTTAGTCTCTTTAGCTTCATAAGTATAATGAATACTCATACCACCTTCCTAATTCACAATATGAGATTTCCACTTAGCAAGCTGATTTTCGTAATGCCCATACATTACAAATCTAAAACATTCAATTTCAACCATGTTTCTTTTAGTTATCTCTATTGATTAAAATAAGAAATCATAGGGTGAGATACACATATCATAGAATAAAATCGCATAATAATGAAAAAGAATTTATTATAGGATGTCTAAATCATGACACCTACTTATTTAATCTATGACCCCTTAGGTTTATCCTAGGTTATTCATATTCAAACTCTATTTAAATTCATCATTATGGTTCATAAAGAGTTTGTTATTTCCCGAATTATATCCCTCAGGAGTGTCAAACTAGGTATGCAGCAAGGCTCGTTGTTGTATACCATGTTACATTGAATCAGACCCAATGCACCTGGTCAGATTTGTTACCACTAGGTGCATCTGTGCTAGACCCAAATCCACTTGTAGTATCTATACAGGTATATATTACTAGAAAACCACTCACTCTATCCTTTACCAAAATTACATGACATTTTCCTAAATGTTAACTCATCATTATGCTTATCCTTAGAGACATCCCTAACATATCCTTAGAAATATACCTAGGGATATCACTATAGTTTTCTCATCCTAGTTTCTAAATTTTTTCTAAACCTTTTCTTTGATACCAAATATAAAAATCCAATCTTTACATACTTAGAAATTAAATCACTTTTTTAAAATACTTAAAAAATTAAACAAAAAGATGATCAAAGGTCGTATTAGTCTAGTTCCTTTGGAAACATGGTAATATAAAAACTAGTACATAAGTGACCCACATTATCTCCCACTAGGTTCTTAATGACTAGAACCCTTTTTAGACACATCATAATTAATACATATACTCATAACCTGGGGAAGGAAGCATAAAAAATGGGTGAGCTCAGATGCTCAGTAAGGGTAAAAAAGGGAGACATGTAAGAATAAACATGAGCATAGGGGTATGAGAACATGATCATAACATTAGATTATCATACCATGCATATCATAAGATCAGAAACATGAATATTGGTATAAATCATAGGAGTTTATAAAACACGAATCATAAGAAAATAAAGAACAAAATCCATGTAATTAAATTATGGGAATAAGACGTGGAATTGAGGCATACATAAACTAGTGATATCACTCACTATAAGTCATGGTGTATTGATAGACCTTATCAAGGCACTTTATGGGAATAACACATATTGGGAGGGACACACCCCCATCCCCAGTCGTAGTACTTTTCTTTTAAGGGATCAGGTTTCTCCATATTCCCATAGTGGATCAGGTTTCCCCATCTTCCAACTTCTTAGAGACTACACCTGCTTGGTAGGACACACCACCATACCTAGTCATAGTCTATTCCTTCTAAGGGGTCAGGTTTCCCCATCTTCCCATAGTGTATTAAGCTCATCATCATGATTCACATCATTATCTTGTGAGATAAAAATCTTTACCCAATGTATTAGAGGGAGATATAGGTCTCACCCATCTCATAATAAAATCTTTCGTATATATACCACGAGATAATAAAACATTCATCATATCATGACCCATAAAAAGAGATGTGTTTTGTAAAAATCCTTTCATAATCCTATGAAATTAAATGGGTGTCATAAACATGTAATTATATCTTAACCTGTGGAAAAATATAGGTTTCATAATCACTTCATCAAATCCTAGTAGGTTAAAAGAAGTGGGTTTCACAAGCATAAAACTCATGGAATAGGAATAGGTTTCATAAACATCATTCCATCAAAATAAAAACCATTCATAGAAATAATATGAATGGAACCTTTTCATCCTTTCCCAGAAGGGAATGAGTAGCATCAATGGATGTCATCTTAGATGGAAAATAATTTTTAAATATATTTTAAAAATATTTTTTGAGGAAAAAAATATTATGTCTTCTTTTAAAAAGTGTCTTTAAAACATAAAATGTTACGACCCGTCCCTAGGGGACCATTCCATGACTACCCCAAGCCCGAATTCCATTGTCCAGGGTCCAACGACTAGCACCAGAAAAGAATATCCCTAAAATGGGAAGGCATTGCCTTTAAACCTGTATAAACACATAGAGTAGAATACAACAAGAAGAAACCACTAAGTAAACTGTTGTAGGAAAAAAAGAGTGTTGAAAGTAAAGGGGCTGAAATACAAGCCCAACTGAAAGTACAAGTGCAACTCAAAAGTACAAATAAAACTAAAAATTAAAAGTTAGCTTCTGGATCATCCACCACATATCCTACATGAATGGTAGGTACATTTTATGATTCGTAGTCCCTACATCACGTCACACCAAATGGTCTGCCTCCAAGTACCATCCAGTCCTAGCTCCCTTAGCCTCGATCAATGTTGTACGTCATCTGCACAAGACACAACAAGGTGTGGGTGAAGCCCTTACAGGGGTGAGTATAATGATACTCAAAAGGGACCCTGAGAACCCATAGGTCTCCTAAAGTTCCACAAAGGAAAACCACAAATCAATACATCAACTCTACTTAGGTATATGCCCATACATATACCAAAGTTATCAAGATATACACATCTCGTACATGAGGGAAGAATACCACAAATGTAACACCATGAAGGTAACACCATGAAGGTAAAATTACTACACAGGTAACACTATGAAGGTTATACCATGAAGGTAAAAGTACCACACATGTATCACCACGAAGATAGTACCATGAAGATAAAAGTACCACACAGGTATCACCACGAAGATAGTACCATTAAGGTAAAACTACCACATAGGTATCACCACGAAGATAGTACCATGAAGGTAAAATTACCACACTGGTATCACCATGAAGATAGTACCACTAAGATAAAAGTCTTAGTTCAAAAAGAGTCTCATCTCAAACCAGGTTTTCAGTGAAGTATAGAAGTATAGATGATTAGTCGCGAAACTAGATCATCTTATTCTGTCAAGAGGCAATGCTTTTGACCATACAGATTTTGACCCACACAGAATCGATAGGTAATAACCCCCACAATGATCCACATAGGATCTGACCCACCCAGAGTTGATAGGTAACTAACCCCCACAATGACCCACATAGGATTTGACACACACAGGATCGGTATGCGCTGACCCACACAGGATCATTGAGCGCTGACCCACACAGGATCAGTATGCGCTGACCCACACAGGATCGTTGAGTGCTGACCCACACAGGATCTTTATGCGGTGAACCACATAGAATCACTGAGCGTTGACCTCTGTATGATCAGTCTCCAACATTGGCCTCACTGCCAGCCACTGGATTCCTCACACCAGGTGCACTCAAGTTCCATAGAATCTGCCCTCGAGATATCGATCATACCTCGACTTCCACTAAGCTCTGCAATGGAGAAACCCAAAGAACTGCCAAGTCATAAGGGTTTCAACGCGTGAGACAGTGCGTCAATCGGACGCCCGGTCTGTGATTTATAAGCGTTTTTGTTCCAGGGGCCCGGTTGGATTCGGGTTTGATCCATCCCAGTCATACTTTAACTATCTCCAAAACTCAAGAGTATTATACCAAAAAGGACCACCTCGATCCAAGGATCTCAATGCTGCAGACGGTTCATCAAACGGACGTCTGGTTCTCAAGATATGGCCCTTTAAGTGTTTATGGGCCTGGTTGGGCCCGACCCGGTCGGAATTACTCGGCCCGACCCGGTCTGGGCTAGGCTGCGGCGGGTTTGGCCTGTTGGGCCGAGGTTCGGCCCGAACTTTAAGGGGAGGCCCACAAATGCGGCCCGCAAGGGAGGATCAGTCCGCAATGGGGCAGCCCGCGAAGGGCGGCCCACAAGGGGGAGGCCCATCCCATATAGGGCACGACCCATAAGGGGGTGGCTTGGCCCACGTAGGGCACGACCCACAAGGGGGTGGCCCACCAGGTGGTGGCCCGTTTGGTTGGCTGCCCACTGAACGGCGGCCTGGCCACGTGCGGCGCGACCCACAAGGGGGTCTGCCCTAGCCCCCACCGAGGGAGTGACCCCTATTTTTCTCAAATGGTCAAAGGTCATTCAATCTTATTCGTAGTGGCGGCACCATGTGGTGCCACCAGGTGGCATGCTGGACCCGCTAGAGCAGGTCCTGCTGATTCTCTCATGGCCAGCCAGTGTGTCGGCTAACCTCCCAAGCGGCGCACGACGGCGCACCGCTCCGCCACCCGTAGTCAACCGGTGTTCCGGCCACCTTCCTCCGGTCATCGTGGCTAATGAGCCACGTCCCCCTTTGCTCACCTCCATCACATTATGGCACGCCGCACCTCCTTTGTGGTCGGTCGGTGTCGGCCACTCCAATGACTGTCGCGGCTTTGTGATGCAGCCACCTCTTGTGGCATGCGTCGACACGCTATCCCCAACATTTCCATTTGGTTTCATCGTACTGGTGGTATTCCATGGAGGTGAAAGGATAGAAAGATAGTGGAGGGTTCGGATTGGGTTTTTTAGGCCCGCTCACTCTATGTTAGCTCATAAACAAGAGGGGGATTAAGGGTTTAATAATGAATTGAATTAAACAACAATCAAAACCCTACAAAGATACACCGCAACAACCTTCTAAAAAAATGAATGAATTACAGATTAACTCATTAGTAGGTTGGTCAGTGTTCTTCGTGTAATTCAAGAACAGGGAAGAGAAAAACATTTAAAATGCAAAAAATAATAAACCCCTACCTCGTAAACCTGTTGGAGAGCTCCTGCGCTTGAAGGTGGATCATGTTCTTCATTCCCGCAACTAGTTCCCAACGACGCCACTCATATGTCATCTTTCGGTTCATGGTTCGGTGTCACCCGTCACCTCCCACTGGGATCGGCTCCGTACTCTAAGGGTTCGGCGTCTCGGCACTCCTTCAACACTTTGTTTCTTAGTGAAGTTGTGCTGATACCCCTCCCCAAACTCTATATATATAAAAGAGGGGGGTAAGTGACGACATGGGGAATTAATGGGGGCTCATTAATTAGGAACCTTACTAATTCCCCAATGACATCGTTACTTAAGATTGATTGGTCAAGCCATATATTGGATTTACACATCATCGGCCCCACACTCCACATGTTCTTTGGTGAAGAAGGAAGAAAAATAAAATTATTTTATTATTTTATTTCATTTCTTTTAAAAGGTCACAAAACATAAATTTTTCTCTAGACCTACTGTGGTCAAAGTAAAGTCTCCATTAAGCGAATCCCGGCGCTGCGGATTCAATGGTTCCCTCATATTTTTAATCTGAGCACTGGTTCAAAAGTTATAAAACGCCACTCGTGCATTTACTGAACGTACCTTAAAAAAGATCAATAAATTAATAATGTTCTCCCTTGGCCCGTTCTGGTCAGTGTTAGGCTCCGCCTAAGGAGAAAACACCCCAACGAACTCAGTGTTACTCTCATATTTTCAATCTGAGTTACCGTTTAGAAGTTATGGATTTTACAATAAAATAATTGACACTTAATTGTTTTATTTACAGCCAAAAACTAACTTTCACAAGTGGCCTGCGCCGACCAATATTAGTATTTTCCTGAAGAAAGCATACACTCACGAGTTCAGTGGTGGCCTTGGATTTTTAATCTGAGTCACCAATCGTGAGTTATAAGAATTTGAAAAATAAAATAACTTTATTTAATTATTTTATTTACTGTTATGCCATTTTAGGGTTTTCTCACAGGAAGCCTGTGCCGACTAAACTTAAGTCGCGCCTAGGGTAAACCTATCATCCTAAATGCAATGGTGCCCTCGGATTTATTATTTGGGAAACCATTTAAGATTTATTTATTTATTTTAGGAAAAATTCTTATGTGTGCTAATTAAAGCTTAAAAAAACCTTAACGGATCATTACGGACACTCCAGGCCTCAGAATCACGCATAGTCATATTTCGCAATCTCGAAATAATACCATATAATTAAAAAAAATTATAAGGAAAATCTGGGACATTATATTCTCCCCACCTTAGGGATTTACATCCCCAAAATCCAAAACAAATGAAAATCAAACAAAAGAGGGTACTAAGCAGGAATCTGAGCCTCCCGCTCCCGTGTGCTCTCTTGGAGGTCCCCGTGATGCCACCAAACCTGCACCATAGGGATCGACCATCCACGAAGGACTCTCTCCTGTTGATCCTCTATCTCCACCGGGAACTTCGTAAAAGTCACCCTATCATCAAAGTTCAACTCTCCCTAGTTGATAATGTGTGATGGATCATGTACGCATATCCTCAGCTGAGACACATGGAAAACATTATGCACCTGGTGCATCTATAGGGGAAAAGATAGATGGTACACCACCTCATCCACTCTGTTGAGAACCTAAAAAGGTTCGATGAACCTCAGAGATAGATTTCTGCCCCGTCCAAACCTCTGCAATTCTCATTGGGGTGAGACCTGTAGGAAGACATGGTCTCCCTCCTCTAACTCCAAGGATATTTGTATCTTGTCAGCATATGACTTCTGCCACAGCTTTCTTCATCTCTGGCCACCAGTACTGACACCGAAAGTCCTGATACACCTTCACCACTCCAGGATGTACCCCTAAAGGGGATATATGGATCTCCCTCAACACCTCCTCCTGAAGCGTCACTGATACCATGGTGCATCCTATGAATAGGATGACATGATCCCCACCTTTAGAAAATCCTTCAGGAGACCGTCCTGAGGATATATGAGCACGTCGTGCCTCACTGTCAACATCCAAAGCTGGGCCTCCCGAATTTGCTGAAAAATTGGGGGAGTGGTAGTCATATACTAGAGGTAAGTTACTCCGTCTTTATCCAAAAAGGATATCCATAACGTAACAAGCTACTCTGACGCCTCACTCAGTAGTTGTAGACGATACCTCCTGCTGAGTGTGTCTGCTACCACGTTCCCCTTCCCAGGAGTATAGACTATCTCAAGGTCATAGTCCTGGATGAACTCTAGTCATTATCATCGTATCAGCTCCTAAAATATCTGACGACACGTCTTCATCCATGGGAAAGGCCCCCCCTTCTTTTTCAAAGTTTCCAAGGGTGTCGCTACCCTAGAGAAGTCTGGTTCAAAAATATAGTAGTACCCAACCAAAGCAGAAGTCCCTTTCCCTTCAGGGAGGTAATCCCAAAAACATATTTTGAAAAGATGCCCCCGCATTCTGCCACTACTGTTGGGAACTAAAAACTCAAAACTCCCGCTGCCATGAGGGTAATGATGTCTGACTGAAGAGTGATTGGCTTTACCCTCCTATGCGTGAGTTTATCCTGTGCTGTATGGGTTTCCTTTTTCAAAAACCAAGGAAAACCTCATTCCAATGTTGTAGATAAACCACAACCTTTTTTCCTAATATAGTCAATCTGAGTATGAGCTACAGATGTCCAGTCCATACCCAAACTAACGTCGTAAGGCCTCGATGCTACCACCAAGAGGTTCCAATCGAAACTCTCTCCTCAAGGGTCAGATCACACCATCGGCATAAGTGTGATTATCGAGTCTAATACCAAAGGTATCTCCATACATAAGGTTCAAGTAAACAGTTTAACCAGAATCTCTAGGTCTTGAACAAGATTCATAGAAAGAAAGAATGATTATTTACTATGTATATTAATACGAAATCTAGTAGAAGACACAAAACATACCTCTAATCATTTCTGTATCCCTTGAGTCACACTCCTTAACTGCATGAAGCTACTCCCTTCCCCTGTTCTCCAACTCCCTAAGCCTAGTGGGGACCACATTGCGGTGGTGGTTGTAACATATTGAAATGTAAACCACCTCATGTTGCTCTCCTAGATCCACTTCCACATCTACTACCCTGTAGATTCATCTATCCCTATCACTTCCTCTTCCCGAAACATTTTACACACCCAAGTCTCTGATACTAACATTAGTTTCCTACTCTCCCACTACTAACATTCACTGGATGTATCTGATTAGCCAAAGAACATTCAACCACAAAGGTTCTCTCTTTCACCCTAACATAAGTAGGAATGCATAGAGGAATAGTGCTGGTTTGGATGTTCCTAAACACATCTCACTCAGAGGTGCGATCCCTGAAGCACTAACCGTACTATATTCATCAATTACCTAGGATGGTCAGTACGCCTCAATGAATACTCAGCTACCGACATGTCATCCTGCCGAAGTTGTATAATCTCTTGGGAAAACTCACCCCTTAGCTTTTTATGGTAAGAGACCCCATTCTCTTAGGAAGGTTCTCAATCTTATCCACAGAAAAGTCACATCTTCACAAGATTAGGGTAATCTAAACACTCTCATCGTCCTACTGAGCCATGTAAAAGGCTCTCTACCAAGACTTTCATCTAATCAAATGGTTCCCTGGTTAGGTGGAAACTCGGCCACAGCCTCTATCCAGTTCTCAGCTACCTAGGGATCTGTCTCACCATAGAACCTTGGAGCTCTCTACCATTGAAACTCATGAAACATGCTCAGTCGGCATGAACCCTCTCCTAGTGGCGTTGGTGGCATATGCTTCCCAATGGGTGGTGGTGCTACTGGTGCACCACTCGAAGGTGTTAACACAGTAAGAAGTCCCTACACCTAAGCCTCATCACTCGGTGGGCCGTCATTGCGTACTATCTCAGGAATCCTAGCTGGCTATCTATGCAACGACATCCTGATAAAGAACAGGTGTTCCATGATCATTAAGTTATACCTTGTGAGCTGAATCCAAAGAAACCAAAGAAAAACATTTCCAAAACACACTCAATCAGTGTTTTTATACACTGAGTTGGAAATCAGAAGTCATGTTCTTGGTGTACAAATACATCATCCACCGCACCAACATTGGATTCCTCAAACTGAAAACAACACCCATAACACTTAACATTGTTTCCATACAGAAAAGATCAGAGTCCTAGTTCTTTGGTAAAACCGACTCCTATGATACCACTTTTCACGACCCATCCCCTGAGACCCGTGCCATGACTACCCCAAGCCTACCTTCCATAGGCCGAGGGCTGGCGACTAGCACCGGAAAGGTGTATCCCTAAAATGAGAAGGCATTTCCTTTAAACCAATACAAACACAGAGAGTAGAACACAACAAGAAGCAACCACTAAGTAAACTGCTGTAGAAAAAAAAGAGTGTTGAAAGTAAAGGGGTCGAAATACAAGCCCAACTGAAAGTACGTGTACAACTAAAAAGTAAAAATACAACTGAAAAGTGAAAAACAGTTCCTAGATCATCCACCATGGATCCTACCAGAAGGGTAGGTGTAGCTTATGATCAGTAGTCCCTGTGTCACATCACACCAAATGGCCTTCCTCCGAGTACCATCCAGTCCTGGCTCCCTTAACCTCAATCAATGGTGTACGTCATCTGCACAAGACACAAAAAGGTTCGGGTGAAGCCCATACAGGGGTGAGTATAAAGATACTCAGTACGGACCCCAAGACCCCGTAGATATCCTAAAGTTCCACAAAGGAAAACCACAAATCAAGACATCAAATCTATTTAGGTATATGCCCATACATATACCTAAGTTATCAAGATATACACATCTCATACATGAGGGAAGAATAAAAAAAAGGTAACACCACAAAGGTAACACCGCTAAGGTAAAATTACCACACAGGTAACACTATGAAGGTTACACCATGAAGGTAAAAGTACCACACAGGTATCACCACGAAGATAGTACCATGAAGGTAAAATTACCACATAGGTATCACCATGAAGATAATACCAAAAAGTTAAAATTACCACTTAGGTACCACCACGAAGATAGTACAAAAAAGGTAAAAGTCTTATTTCAAATAGAGTCTCAGCTCAAACCAGGTTTTCAGTGAAGTATAAAAGTATAGATGATTAGTCGTGAAGCTAGATCATCTTATTCTATCAAGAGGCACTGCTTCTGACCATACGGAGTCTGACCCACATAGGATCGATAGGTACTAACCCCCGTAATGATCCATAAAGGATCTAACCCGCCCAGAGTCGATAGGTAACTAACCCCTACAATGACCCACATAGGATATGACCCACATAGGATCGGTATGTGCTGACCCACACAGGATCATTGAGCATTGGCCCACACAGGATCTGACCCACAAAGGAGTATGCACTGACCCACACCGGATCGTTGAGCACTGACCCACATAGGATTGGTATGCACTGACCCACATAGGATTGTTGAGCACTGACCTCCGTATGATCTATCTCCAACCTCTGCCTCACTGCCAGCCACTACATTCCCCGCACCTGGTGCAATCGAGTTCCGTAGAATCTGCCCTCGAGATATCTTTCATAACTCATCTACCTCTAAGCTCCGCAATGGAATAACCCAAAGAACCTCCATGTTGTAAGGGTTCCAACGTGTCAAAAATTGCGTCAATCAGACACTCGGTCTGTGAGTTATAAGCGTTTTAGTTCCGAGGGCATGGCTTAATTCGGGTTCGATCCAACCCGACCCTACTCCAACTATCTACAAAACTCAAGAGGAGTATACCAAAAAGGACCGTATCAATCCAAAGATCCCAACTCCATAGACGGTCTTTCAAATAGATTTCTGATTCTCAAGATATGTCCCTTTATGTGTCTCTGGGCCCGGTTGGGCCCGGGTCCGGTCCGACCCGGTCAAACTGACTCACCCGACCTGGTCTGGGCTGGACCACGGCAAGCTCGGCCCAGCCCGTAAGGGTGGACCGCGAAGGGTGGACGGCGAAGGGCGGCCCACAGGGGGGATGCACGCAATGGGCGGCCCAGCCCGCGTAGGGCATGGTCCGCGAGGGGGTGGCCCGTGGGGTGGCGGCCCGCTGGGTAGGGGTCCGCTGGGCGGTGGCCCGGCCATGTGTGGCACGACCCACAAGGGGGGTCTTCCTTAGCCACCACCAGGGGAGGAACCCCCAATTTTCCCAAACGGCCAAAGGTCATTCGATCTTCTTCGCAACGGCGGTGCCATGTAGCGCCACCAAGTAGCACGTGGGATCTGCTGGAGCGAGTCCTGACGATTCCGTTGCGGCCATCCGGTGTGTTGGCCGACTTCTCCAGAGGTGCGCAACGGTGCACCACTCCGGAACTTGCAGCCAGTCGGTGTTTCGACCACCTTCATCCAATCGCCGCTACTAAATATCTGTGACCCCCTTTGCTCACTGTTAGTGTGATGCGCCTCCTCCGCGGTTGGCCGGTTCTGGCCACTCCAATTACAGTCGTGGCTTTGTGTTACAACCTCCTCTCACGATGTCAGTCGACACGCTTTCCCCAATGTAGTCGGTCGGTGTATTCGCGCTGGCAGTCTTCCATGGAGGCGCAAGGATAGCAAGATAGCGGAGGGTTCAGGCCGGGTTCGTTAAGCCTGTTCCCTCCTCATTTTCTCGTAAACATGAGGGGGATTAAGGGTTTAATAATCAATTGAATTAAACAACAATAAAAACCCTACAAATATACCCTGCAACAACCTCCTGCAAAAATGAATGAATCGTGGATCAACCTGTTATTCAGTTGGTCCACATTTTTCTTATTATTCAATAATGGTGAAGAGAAAAACATTTAAAATGCGTAAACAAATAAACCCCCTACCTCGTAAACCCGTTGGAGAGCACCCACGCTTGAAGGTGGATCATTTTCTTCATTCCAGCAACTGGTTCCCAATGACGAAACTCGTACGTCATCCTTCATTTCATGTTTCGGTGTCACCCGTCGCCTCCCACTGGGATCAGCTCCATCCTCTAAGGTTTGGCATCTCATCACTCCTTCAGCACTTCATTTCTTGGAAAATCTGTGATGATACCTCTCCCCAAACTCCATATATATAGGATAGGGGGAGGGTAAGTAATGACGTGGGGAATTAATGGGGGCTCGTTAATTAGGAACCTTCATAATTCCCCAATGACGTTATTACTTAAGATTGACATGTCAAGCCATTTATTGGCTTGACACATTGCAGACCCCACACTCCGCTTGTCTGTTGGTGGAGAAGGAAGAAAAATAAAATAATAAAATTATTTCATTCCATTTATTTTAAAATGTCACAAAACATAACTTTTTCTCCAGACCTACTGCGGTCAAAATAAAGTCTCACTTAAGCGAATATTGGTTCTGTGGATTCAACAATGCCCTCTGATTTTTAATCCGAGCATCGATTCAAAAGTTAAAAAATTCCACTCACGCGTTTACTGTACGTACCTTAAAAGAAGTTCAATAAATTAATAACATTCACCCTCGACCCATGCCAGTTGGGGTTAGGCTCTTCCTAAGGAGAACATGCCCCAAAGAACTCAACAGTTCTCTTAGATTTTCAATCCGAGTTATCATTTAGAATTTATATATTTTACAATAAAATAATTGATACTTAATTATTTTATTTACGGCCAAGAACTAACTTTCACTGGTGGCCCACACCAGCCAATGTTAGTATCTTCCTAAAGAAATAATTCCCTCACAAGTTCAGCGGTGGTCTTGTATTTTTAATCCGAGTCACTTTTCATGAGTTATAAGCATTTGAAAAATAAAATAACTTTATTTAGTTATTTTATTTATGGTTATGCCATTTTCGGGTTTTCTCACCGGAAGTCTACGCCGACTAAACTTAAGTCCTTCCTAGGGTAAACTCATCATCCTGAACGCAATGGTGCCCTCATATTTTCTAATCTGGGCAACTTTTTAAGAGTTATTCCTCTTTTTCATGAAAACTGCTTATGTGTGCTAGTTAAAGCTTAACAAAACATCGACAGAACATTCCGGGTACTTTGGGCCTCGGAATCATGCGCCATCAGATTTCACGGTCTAGAAATAATCTCATATAATTAAAAAAAAATTTGAAAATTCCGGAACATTACATAAAACCCTTTGAAAAACATTTTCTTGAAAATAAACTTGAAAACTTATAAATAATTCTTTGAAAGAATTTTGGAAACCTTTTTTTTAACATATAAGTTGTCTTGAAAATGTTTTGAAAAATATTTTCCTTGAAAATTTATAAAAGAAGCTTGAAAATATTTTGAAAAAAATTTCATTGAAAATAATTTGAAAACATATAAATTAAGATTGAAAACATTTTTAAAACCTTTTTACATGAAATTTATTAAATAATCTTGAAAATTATTTGAAAACCATTTTTCTTGAAAACTTATGAATGACGCTTGAAAAGTTTTGAAACCCATTTTTCCTTGAAAACGTAAAATAAGATTGAAAATATTTTGAAAACCTTTTTCTTGAAAACCAATTTAAAATAATGAATTTCCAAAATATTAGGAAAGAATTTTATTTAAAAAAATAACTTTGTAATCTTTTAAAGGAAGCTTCAATGGAATAACAGTCATGACAGTGGGTAAATCCGTACATGTCGATCATTCCTTTTGCACCATAAAATGTTTAGAAATGTGCCTCAACCAAAAAACAATAAGAAGTTTCCATTTTAAAAAAGCTTTTTCAAAGGTAAACCATGGTTAAAAATGCATCTTAAATATCATAGGATAATATAATAATATTTTTTTAATCCTTTTATATAATATGGTTTTGAAGGAACATAGATTTCCAGTTGAAGAGAGTGGTAAATTTGTACTTTACTAAAAACAATTTCTTGATCATATTATGTTCCAAATATTTAAAAAAATGGTGAAATTAATTGGATATAACCTGAATATATAGAGGGTAATAAAATTAATGATAATTCTTTAGATATGGATCATATTATTACCTCAATCGAAATATAATCATAAACAATATTGATAGATGATGAGATTGTTTCGATAAACATCTTATCACATGGTAACCTTGAATCATAATCCACATGTAAGAAAAAAAAATTAATTAAGCATAAAATATCATTAAAGTATTTATATTCATGATATAACATGCCAAATACACCTTGAAAAAAATAGTTGTATAACAAAACATGTTTCTCAAAGGAGGAAAATTGATGCCAAACTATATTAATGATTTGGTAACTTTTTAAACATAAACCCAATGAAAGAAAGATCATATAATGGATATGTAAATACCCATAAATTTAATAATAAGAGTCATAAAATACCTCAATGGTCAGTATAAACACCACACAAATGAAAATGAGTGATGATTAAGGCATGTATCTCACCGAAATAAAAAGTGAGATGAAATCCCCTTACCTTTTGTGTTGACTCTCATTGTACTCATTCAGACCTACTGTATAATAAAAATAAGTTTATTATAAATATATAAAATAACCATATTCTTATATATAATACCATATATGGTTTTATTATGACTTTATGTTACCCTCTTATTAATATTTTTATGGTAAGGTTTCACTTCAAGTAATATTCTCTTTGTTTTTAGCATGTGTCTTAATTTGTTGTATCTTTGGTCCATATACTTATATCAAGATTTAAAGAATTTAAATCATGAAATAAATATTATTTATATTATTTATATTTTTATTATAATAATCTATATAATATAGAATTATGAGAATGAAATACACTTTTCATGGAGACGGTAGGTCGTATGAACGCATAAACACTATTTCCAAATTTATTGTCGTATTGAAAGAAACAATGAACATGAGTGTATATATGTGTATAATAACATTACATTAGCATTATTATGTCATATATATCACATAATTTTACTAAACACATCTTTAATTCATTCCATGTAGTTTTTAAACGAATCGCATCGCTTTGATGGGGTGGTAGTCCACACTTCCTCAAATGAAATTATCATATTTACACAATATGGAAAGCATAAAGGTATTTTATAAATATAAATTACAGAAGAAAAATTACATTATAAATATCATATATATAATATATAAATATATTTTATATAATAATTTCCACCATGAGAGGTGATAATGGAAAAATTAACAATCATCGTTTCGTGAAGCGGTAGTTCGCCGTTCATGTAAACAGTACGTTCGTTACCCATTAGATGGAATTGTGGGTAATTTTAGGTATAATAATTATCATAAAAACATCCTAGTATATTTATGATATATTTTTTATACAATTATTTAGTTATAAGATCTTATGGAGTGGATAATTGAAAATAAAAAAGGAGCTTGAGGAGGGTTATTACCTCTTCTTTGGGTAACTCCTTTTGTTTTTCACCAAAGGGCTTCCTTGGATTGATTTATTCCAAAATGGATGATTAAAGGAGAAAGTTAGGGATTTTGGGAAGTTTATTGGGAATATATTGGACGATCCTAAGAGGTTTTATAGGTGTGAAGAAGAAGGAGAGGTGGTGGCCTTTTATTGGGAAGGGAGGGGACACACATTGTATTTTTTTAAACAAGTTATGTGTACCCATGTGTTTACCTAAAAAAATTCATCCAAAAAAACTCAATAAAGGAAGGTTTATGGATGAAATAGTTCCATAAAATGGGTTTTTTACAATTTTACAAGTCATTTAGGCCCTTATGTTTAATTTTTAGTCAGTTGTTAAGATTGATTTTACCTTAATCAGTGTAATTAATTTTAATTACTTTCACCAAATGTTTTTGTCAAAAACTAATTTGACCTTATTATAAATTCTAAATTATGATGGTTCAAAATATGGAATCCATTTTTCCAAATTCCAATCACAGAAGTTTTAGAAATTAATTTAAATTTAATCCCATAGCTGGGACGACAAAGTGGGGTTTTGAAGTAAAAACCTCCAAATATTCACTAGGTTTTTATAGTCAATGTCAAAGTAAAATTGAGTAAAATGACCTAAATATGATTAATTGATACAAATATGATTTAATTAAACTTTAAAACCAATTTAAAATATAATTTATCCTTATAAATAAATTATATGAAAAGTATTTTTGAATTAAATTTTAGTATTTTTCACTTTTTATTAAAAAATGAAACTTCATACAAAAATAAAAAAAATTTACCCTAAACTAATTTTTATGTTTTTATTTCAAGTATGAAATTTATTTTGATATATATAATCCCTGAAAGTTCCAAAAAATTGATTTAAAATAGGTTCTCTATTAAAAATAGGTAAAAATGATTTAATAAAAATATTGTATTTAATGCATAAAATTGGGTATGTTTTTATCTTAAGCCTGTAAAATATATTGTATGAATATAAAAAATATTTTATTGAATATATAATATATATATATATCACATTAATATCACTCGATAATTGTAATTAATTTAATTTAATAAGGTAAAATAGCTTTGTGTGCATAAAAATAATTATATTTTCCTTTATATTCAATTGGTTTTCATATTCATTTATAATTCATTTATAACCAATGAATTAATTTCATATTTTTGTAAACAATAGAATTTCATAAGTTAGTTAAAACTTTTCATAACTACTAATTTAATGGCTAGGTTATATTAAATAATATTTTAATAATATATCATTATCGATATTCGGCCATGCGTGTTACACAAGGAATCTAGGAATGTCATTGTTTCATGTAACACAATCTATCCTCAGTGTTCTGTGTAGAGAAATATAAAATTTGTATAGAGTGTACTGCACTATTAAATTTATTTTTCAGATAATTCAAGCCAAATATAGCACTTTTATTTAAAATAAACTATTTTTAGTGTTGCGTGAAATGAAAAAAAAGATTAAGTTAATTCAAAAAAAATTCACAAAACCTCAGGGGTGTTACAGAGCCTAGTTGGCCACATTTCCTCAAGCACATCTCCCTGAATGTCAAAGGCTACCGACTAGAATCAAGGGACTAGGGTGTGTCCATGGTGAGGCTATGACCTTGTTACTAGACTCTAACATAGTGTATAAATATAATATCAGGTAAATAGTGGAAGTAATATAAGTAATAGATGAAACTGAAGAAGCCGACAGAATAATAAACAACAGGGTCAACTGATAATAATATACAAATGTTGATGATACATCATGTCTCTTTAAAACTGGAAAATAGGTAAACATGGTACCAAATAGTATATGTTATACAAAAGAGGCAAAAATAAACCAAAAACTATCTCATCATCATGGACTCCAACTCAATCATCTGCTACCCAGGTCAATCCTAATAAAGAAAGTAGTATCATGTGTCCAAATATGGATGTTTCCTTTTTTCAACACCTAGATACATGTAATATTCCTACGTACCAATGGCAGCCTAAATAGGGTGTGAGATAAATCTTATTATTCCACCACCAGCGGCATATATAACATCCACTATGTGTAATATAAAGTGAAACAGTGTGTAGGCATGCATATATAAAAGTAAAGAAATATGGTAATGTAAATACTGATGTACCTGATTCAACCTCAACTGGTGTATGAACTTGTAACCATTTCATTTATTATTTTTGTTCCAGTGTATAAAGTTAAGTCACATGAGTTATAACCAGCATTGACATCATGTCATGATAGTATTAATAAAGGATCCAATATGTAATAATGCATCCATGATGATAATAATAAAGAGGATCCAAGTTAATAAAGAAGGCATCCTTTATGTAAGGGGTCAATCCAACTCAGTAATAATCTATAACCTGGATAAAAGGGGTAAGAGTGTAATACAAGGGCCATCTCCCAAGGAATTCGACAATAATATAATTATAACTAAGTTTAAGGAATTATTCCAAGGTAAAATGGGATAGGAAATGACTAGGACCAAGGGTGTGTCCAATGCGCCACATGTTTGTAGATGTCACACTAGATCCAAGGAGTGTATCTAAGGCATCCTTTAAGGATAATGGATGGATCCTATGGTGTCATGTCAAAAATACACTAGTAGAAAAGGATTGGATTCCAATGTGGGTATCAACCATGGAAACCAGCATCCCTGAATTGGAATAGCGTCCACGAGTTCTCAAGGAATTTACTTGAGAATCCAAGGTTGGATTGAGTCTGACCACTACTATAAATATTTCAAGGTCCATATACAATATGCACTATATACTTGATTCATTAATTGATTCGACCATGTAATACTTGTTCCATTTAATAAGTCATTTGGTTCAAGTTGTTGCCTTCAATTAGTGTGACGAGGATAAAAGACATGAAACCATTTATTAATTCATGTAATCTGTATTCAATTCATTAGGTTCACTCCACTACCTTTCATTAATCATGGAAAAGTTTCCTACATAAGTGAAACTAAGTCATTTTATTATATTTAAATAAGTCCAAGTCATATATATATATATATAATGTACTTTCCAATTACAATTGATATTCATTAATTTCATTGAGGCAATTACATTTGAAGGAACAAGTGAGAATCATATGTGTTCTAGCCATTACAATTCATAAATTAAACTAAACAGTTACCTTTATAAAGTTCAAGTTGAATCACACCTGAATGGTGGTGCAGATAGGCTTAGCAATCTACTAAAAGAATAAATATAGAAAAAATCCAACATGGGGTGGTGTGTGTTGAGGAAAAAACTACCCAACGATGGATAAAATATATGAAAAGGGTATTGGAACATAGTTCTAATGACTATAATCAAGGAACATGAGTAAATTGGGTTTCTCCTGATGAAATTAGTAGACACACGCGACAAACGACAAAAACATAAGGGATGAGTTATAGACTGCCTACCTCATACTTGTATGACTCCCCTCGTCCAGTATTAGCCTCTAGTTTGGTCTATATTGGAAGAGATATGAAGAATGGATCAACTCCCTAAAAATAGGGCATATGAGCCTACGTCTAAATGGAATCATCAGGGGGATGAAGAACGACGAGTGGAAAAAATTAATCGAGATCTTGCTGACACACATCCAATGAGATAGATGGATATAAAATCAAATTTTGATAGGGGAATAGTGTAATAACCTAGCTTAGGGATCCTTGGGGATTCTAAATGAAATAGTAGGGAGGGTGGAGGGTTCTGTATAAAAAATATGAGGCTTTTCCTCTTTTTTTTAAAAAAATTCTCAGGAATTTACACATCTTGTAAATGATTTACATGTCATGTAAAGCTTGAGGCCCTTCCCCCAAGAAAAAACATAGATCATTACACTTTGTGTAATAAATACACATCATGTATTCCAATTACAAGGCATGTAATTGGCCTATATCCAACCTACAACCTCCCTATTCCCTTTTTCTCAAAAACAAACCAACCGGCCTAAAGGTGCGGTTTCATATTTAAGCCAACAGCGAACTAAAACATGAGTTTTAACAGAAAATTAAAAATATCCATACCATAGATAAAAACTAGTTTCTTATAGTCTCCCCCACCCCCCTTAAAGGAACTCATCCTCAAGTTCACCATCCAATGGTGGAATAAAACTTTCTCAGAACAACTCCAGCCACTGGGCACGTACATCGGCCTCCCGCTCCTAATAATCATCATGTACACGGTTGTTCTACCATAGTACCCATATTAAAGGGGTAGAATAGTATCAAATATCCTTTATGCTTATTCCAACGATATGTATAGGATACTCCTCAAAAGAAGCATCAGTATCTAACTAAACCTCTTTCGGATCAAAAGTATGAGATGGGTTAGCATAATAATGGTGAAGCTGTGAAATGTGGAATATGTCGTTCATGGAATGATAACTATGAGGTAATAGAAACTAATGGGTTGTAAGCCCTAATCTCTCCAAAATCTCAAATGTCCTAATAAATTATAGTGACATCTTCTCTTGCCTTAGTATTTGTATATACCAAAGACTGAATGATACCCATAGGAAAACATGATCTCCAACCTCAAACTCTAGAGGTCATCGACGGCGATCGACATATGATTTCTATCTAGACTGATCAATAGGCATACACTTTCTAATTAGTTTAACCTACTCTAAAGTCTCTTAAAAGAGATAAGGTCCTTGTAGCGCTACCTCACCTACCTCTAACTGGCATAGGGGTGAATGGTATGTCCTACCATCAAATACCTCAAAAGGATCCATCTGAAATGTTTCCTAAAATATATTATTATAGGATAACTCTTTGAGAGGGATATGCTTCTCCCAAGAACTTATTAAATCTAGGAAACATAATAATAGCATTTCCTATAATTCCCATATATTCTATTCTAATTGTCCATCTGTCTGAGGGTGAAAATATGTTCTCAAAAGAACCTATATACACATAGCCTTCTGAAAACCCCTCCCAAATCATGCAGTGAAGAGAGCATCCCTATCTAAAATAATATTATGAGGGACCCCATGTAGTCATAAGATCTCATGGACATATAATATTCCTATCTCATCAATTGATAATGTCTCCAAGATAGGAATTAAGTGGGATACTTTTGTTTTTTTTGTCAATGACAATCCAAATTGCATCGCTACCCCCAAGGAAACCTCGGTAATCCAACTACAAAGTCCATGGAAATATCTTCCCATTTCCATTCCATGACTGGAAGCGGTTGTAACAGTCCTACAGGTTGATGGTGCTTCTCCTTCACCTGTTTACAAGTGGAACACCTAGTGATAAAGCTTATTATCTGACATTTCATCCCAAGCCACCAATATTGGCATCAAGTATCTCTATACATCTGGATATGCCTGGATGAATTTCCCACACAAAATCATGGGACTCACACATCTGTTCCTCTCCCATATATGTAGGAACCCATAAATTTCCATGTATATATAAGATTTCATCTCTATCCATAGACCAATCTAGAGGTGGGTCATCTCCAGCAATAATCTCTCGGAGAACCAAGCCTTCTAGATCAAAAAATTGTCTGTTATTCACCTTCTCAAGGATGGAATAGGTAACTATCAAGGATGAGAGATAAGAATACTTGTGAATATCATGAAACTTTAAATGTAGCTCATAAAAGAGGGACATCGATTTCCATTCATCATTTTCTTCTCGTACAACATGTGCCTGAGTTTTCTGACTCAGTGCATTAGCTACTGCGTTGCCTTTTCCAAGCATACAGGAAATCTAAAACTCTAAATACTTAACATATTTGACCCATATTCACTATCTAATATTCAATTCATGCTGGGTAAATATATATTTGAGGGTCTTATGGTCTTTATACCACAAGTCACTCTACCATTAGATAATGTCTCCTACAATATAAGGCATGGACAACTGCTTCTAGATCAAGGTCATGTGTTGGGTAATTTCTCTCATGATGCATAAATTGTTGAGATCTATATGCAATGAATCTATCCCCCTACATCATCACTACACCTAGTATGTTGTCAGATACATCATAGAACACTATATACTCTCTTCTATTCTCTAGAAGAATGAGAATAGGTGCCAAGTAAATCCTCCCTTTCTACTTCTAAATGGATTTATCACACTCTTCTGACCATAAGAACTTGACACCCTTCTTTGTAATTTTAATAAGTGGTTTATAAAGGTGTGATAATTAATATATGAAATGACTATAATATCCATCCATCCCCAAGAAATTTTGTATTTTAAACATGTTTTGGGGATGCTTCTAGGAAACCACAACACTCACCTTCTCTGGGTTAATAGATACTCCTGATTCTGAGATTATATAACCCAATAATTGAATTTTGTTGATCAATAAGTGGAACTTGGTAAGATTGGAATAAATCTGATTCTCTCTCATTGTATTCAAAATGAACTCAAGGTGCTTAGCATGGTCTCTACGAGTGTGAGAATACACCAAGATTACATCCACAAAGACCATGGAAAAGGATTCTAGATAAGGGTAGAACACCCTATTCATCCAAGCCATGAAAACAAAAGGTTTTTTGTAAAACTAAACGGAATAAAGAGATAATCACACCGACCATACCTACTATGAAAATTTGTATGAGGTGTGTCTGAAGTCCTGAATCGCACCTAATGATAGCTCAATCTTAGGTCAGTCATTGAAAATAACATAACACCTTAGATCTTGTCAAAGATATCATCTATACATGGTAGTGGATACTGGTTTTTCATTATAAGAAGGTTCAACCATCTATAATCTATGTATAAATAAAGGGTCCCATCCACCTTCTTAGTGAAAAGAACTGGTGAACCCCGAGAGGAAGTGTTGGGCCGTATAAAACCTTTGGCCTCTATATCCTTTAACAATCAATTGAGCTCTTGAAGATCTTTAGGTTCCATCAAATATAGTGTAATGGACACTGGAGCTTCTCTTGGAATGAGATCTATCATAAATACTACCTCTCTATTAAGAGGTAATTTAGAAAAAATTTCAGGAAATATTTCACTGAAACGATCTACTAGCGGAGGGAATTCATCTTGATGTAAACCCTGATCCTCTATGAAGAGATTATAAATCTATTCAGTTTCTCCACCTAGACTAGGATGTTGTGGTCTAGCTCTACAAGCCTAAAAATCCCACTCACCCTTTTGTAGATAATTTTTTCCCTCTTGTGTTGTAAACAATACCCTATAGTGATATAATTCAAAAAAAAGTGTGATATGGGACCAACCAATCCGCCCTAATAATGAAATTTAAATCACAAATCTTGAGATCAAAGAGGTTCCACAATAAAGGGTAACTACCTACCTCAAAGAGATAGTCCTTGCATTGGTGTATTCCCTCTGACCATACTCCCAATGGTGTATCTAGGGTCATTAAACCATAGTAATACTGAACTTCCAACTTGATACTTTCATAATAGATAAATAGATTAAGGAGTGTGAAACACCTATATCAAAAAAAAGAAGATAAAATAGTAGAGGGTACTAGAATAGTACCTTGTATTATAGATGGTCCTACACTCTGATCCTTTGGTATTGGCTATAAAGCATGAAAATATCTTGACCCATGGCCATGTGTTTTGGATGGACTACCTTGAGTACGATTTCTCTACTAGTTCTACTAATAATATAAAGTATGGATACTATGGAAATAAATTCCTCCTTGTCTATTCATGTTAGTGTTACTCCAACTTCCCTCCTGATTCAGCATAAAATAAATTACCCCTAAAGGTGGAGCTGGTGTGGATCCTATTACACTATAAGTAGATGGAAAGGTTTGACATAATCTCTTAACATGCCACATATAGCCAAAAGAACATCACTCCATTGGGTATCTATCACACTAAGGCTTCAGATGCCCCTATCATCCACACTGATGGAATACGACAGAGCTACCAGTGTTGTTACTTTGACCACCACTGCTCTGAAGTGAAACCTTGAGGGAACATTTCGTGATACCGAAAGAACTATTGTCCATCCTCGACATTGGTCCAATATACCTGTTACTACCAACTTACGTTAGGTTTATCTCAGTGATAATATCCTTATTGATGATCTCAGAGAAAGTAGGTTGGTGAAAAACATTCACCTTGGTATGAATGGAATAATGGAGCTCGTCCTCAAAGCATCTAGCATGTGAAATCTCGTCAATATCTAGAAGTGGTGAAAAGTTATGTAACTCGGTGAAACATGTTGAATACTCCATGACTGACATAGAACCCTACTCTAGATTCATGAAATCTATGGCTTGGTCATCTCTCATCATCTAATTAAAGAAGTAATCATAGAACTTAGTCTTGAAATCAGATCATACCATTCCCTTATGTCGACCATACTGGGTAATCACATCCCACCAGTTCTTGTCCGAATAATATTGTATGTAAGTATCAATATTTACCCTCCACTCTAGAGAAGTCTCCAAATTCTCAAATTTAGAAAGGGTGGCCCCCAACCGAGACTCTGGCCTCCAACCAAGACTCAGAAACCTGTGGGTTGTCATCCCCCAAGATGGTGGAAGGATTATACTGCTGGAACTCACGTTTTAGGTTATCCATCATAGGTGAAAGTCATAGAGCACATTTCTTGGAATGCATTAGATTTAGAAAACTCTCACGAAGCTGAGCATCAGTTCCTAGATCAGGTATAGAAAGTGGTTCCTCAAGTTGAAATCCTGACATTAGTACTAGAGGCTCATGGATCACCATGTCTTGATAATGATCATTGATACCCTCCAAGAGCATGAAACAAGTACATAATGGTGTTATTAGTCAAAAAATTCTAATCACACACCTCGATACAAGATCAAAGTAGATAGATAGCACCGGTGGAAGCTGAATGAAAGATTAAAGTAGATAGATAGCACTGAGTATTAGTAAGTTCTCTTGTTTAATTTATAGGGGTTCCAGTATATAAAGGGTAAATAGTACATTACCTCTTACTTTACTAGAAAGCATTTATTTTAAAAGTAAGATTCCGTATTTTTAATTTACAGTTTCTTATAAACCTGTAACAAAATCTGATTAAAATGGATTTTCATTACCAGTTAATCATGTCCCATACACCTTATCACTGAAAGTGACAACCATTTAATTTAAATTTAAACCCATCTATATTTGGCCTCAGAATTTAACATGTTATGAACAGTGCATTAACTTGGTAACTTCTCATTCCAACCCATGAGGGCTCATACACCTCGTGAATTGAAACTGGAAATCGATCAATCACAGCCAAAGAGAAGCACATGCATATATATAACAAGGATCACTCAACAATAATAGAAAAAACAAGCAATGAAAGCAATGAAATGAACCTATATGGAACAACATATACATGTCATGTGAATTCTAGGTGCCTATATTGATACATGATTAATTATCCTTACCCTTGTCTCATCGGGCCAAGGATAAAATGAAAACCTAAATCAAAATAATAATAATAACCATCACATAGAATTTGTTTCACCTAATGGTGAAATGATATAAACTGTAATAGGAAAATCATAACAAAAATCATTATTCAGGAAACTTAGCATTTACCCAAAACATGGGTTAGCTATGACTAATCACAGCTTGTAACCAAATTCCAAGCATTCCTAACCTCCTTTATTTTGTCTCCAAATAGTAATTAAATAACGGAACCACACTGATACCATTTTTTGATGTATTAAAGCTAGGTTACACTCAAAGGTACCACGATCCCGGTTGGAAACATGGCCTCAAGCGCATATCTCCAAATTCCAGAGGCTGTCGAATTACAAAAAGGACCTAGGATGTGTCCATGGGGAGACTATGCACACATTACCAGAATGCAGTATAGTAGATAAATATAATATCAAGTAAATAGTGGAAGAAACATAAGTAATTTATGAGACCACAGAATCAGACAAAATGATAAACAACATGATCAACTAATAATAATATACAAATGTAGATGATGCATTCCATGTCTCTATACACTACTAGAAAATTGGGATATAGCCACAGACTTATAGCCATGATTTTCCAAAATTGTGGCTATAGGTATTTATTTCAAACCTATAGCCATGATTTCCTTTAACTTTGGCTATAGATAGTTTTTTCAAAGGTTATATCCATGGTTCTATGAAACCGTGGCTATAACATATACCTACATCCCTGGTTTTTGTAAACTGTGGCTATAGGTTTCCCGCCTAAAAAGGGGAAAAAAATTCGCATGAGAATATGGTGAGAATACCTATTACCATGGTTTTTTTTATATTTCCACTATTTCTATATATATACCATAAGGTTCATCTAGTGTAGTGGTAATGTGGCTGGCTACTGTGGTGGAGGTATGGAGATTGAATCCCACTATATATAATTTATTTTCCATCTATATCCGTAGTTTATAGGGTCTATATCCATGGTTTTCCACCATGTAAATAGACTCTATGTCCATGGTTTAAATTGTGGATACAACCCTACAGCCATAGTGGAAAATCGGGTGGGCTATTGTCACGGTTGCAAAACACTGTGGTTATAGGTGTTGTTTCCATGGTGAAAACCATAGATACATCCCATCTGAACTGTGGCTATAACTTATTTTTATATAAACTCCAATACGAACCATGATCCATTGGAATAGTGCCTATAACTTATAGCCATGGTGTTGACCCCTATCGGCATGGTTTAGGACCATGGCTATAGCCAAATTTTCTACCTTTGATAAAACTGGAAAATAGGTATACATGGAAAAAGAAAATACATGTTATACAAAAGAAGAATAAAGAAACCAAAAACTATCCCAGATTGTTGAGCTCTAGATCAGTCATCTGCTTCCAAGATCCAACCTAAGAAATATAGCAGTATCAAGTGTCTAAATCTGGATGCTTCCCTTTGTCAACACTTAAATAAATGTAATCTATTCGTGTACAAATGGTGGCCCATATAGGGTGTGACATAAATCTCAATAGACACCACTAATGGCGTCTATAATATCTGGTCCATGTAATATAAATTGAAATAGTGTGGGGACATGAATATATAAAATTAAAGTAGTATAATAATGTAAATACCCAAGTACCTGCTTCAGCCTTAGCTGGTGTCTAAACATGCGACCATTTCATTTATTATTTATGTTCCAGTTTAGATAAGTTATTCACATGTGTATAACCAGTACTAACATCATCCTGTGATAGTATTAATAATATATACAAGATGTAACAAGGAATTAATGATGATAATAATAAATAGGATCCAAAATAATAACCAAGTCATCCTTGACCTTAGGGGTCGATCCAACTTAGTAATAATTTGTATCCTAGCTAAAAGAGGTAATATTTTAATACAAGGGACATCACCCATGGCATTCCACAAAAACATAATTCTAACCAAGACCAAGGAATTCATCCAAGGTAAAATGGGATAAGCAATGACTAGGCCCAAGGTTGTATCCAAAGCACAACATGCCCTTAGACGCCATGCTGGATACAAGGAATATATCCAAGGAATCCAATAATGATAATGTAGGGATCCTATGGTGTCACATTGGGAATCCACTAGTAGATAAGGATTAGTTCCCAAGTTTGGAATCAACCATGGTAACTGGAACCCCTCAATCGGAATGACGTTCACAAGTACTCAAGGAATTACCTTAGGAATTCATGGTTGGATCAAGTCTAAACACTCCTATAAATATATCAATACCCATTAAAAATAGGAACCATATACTTGATTCATTAATTAATTAGGCCTTGTAATAATCATGACATTTTATAAGTCATTTGGTTTAAGTTGTTGTCTTTCATTAGTGTGACAAGGCTAAATGGCATGCAATCATTTGTTAACTCATATTAGTATTATTCAATTCATTAGGTTCACTATGATTCCTTAAATTAACCATGGAAATGTTTGCTATGGACATGCAACCAAGTCATTATATTGCATTTAAATTATTCCAAGTCATATATATATATATATACTTTCCAATTACAATTGAGATTCATTAATTACATTGAGGCACTTACCTTATAAGGTTCAAGTGAGAATCATACTTATGATGGCCATTACAATTCATAAATTTAATTAAACACTTAACCTTATAAAGTTCAAGTAAAATCACACTTGAACATGGCACAGATAGGATTAACAAGCTACTAAAAGCATAAATATGGAAAAACCCTACTTGGGGTGATCAATGTTGAGGATGTAACATCCAAAGATGAATAACATATATGAAAAGGGTCTTATAACATGGTTCTAATGACTATAAGAAAGGAATATGAATTAATTAGGTTTTACATGATGAAATCGACATGCACACATGACAATTTATAAATGAGGAAAATTTGAGGGATGAGTTATAGACCACATAACTCATACACATATGACTCTTCTCTTCCAGTATCAGCCTCTAGTTTTTTCTGGATTGTAAGTGATCTGAAAAATGGATCAATTCCCTTAAAATAGGGCATAAGATATTGCATCTAAATAGGATCTTAAAGGGGAAGAATAATGATGAATGGCTAAAAAGGAATCGAGGTCTTACTGATGCGCATCCAATGAGATAGACAGATTGGAAATCAGAGTATTAATGTAGAAACGATAGAAGAACCTAGAATAAGGATAATTAGGGGATCATGCATGAAAGAGAGGGGAGGGGTGATGGTTTTTTATGAAAAATAGGAGGCCCAACCTCTTTTTTTTTTAAAAATAATCTTCTCGTGCATTTACACATTGTGTAAATCTTGGTGTCCTTCCCTTGGGAAAAACACTTTACACGACCTGCAATGTTCTACCCTAAAACCTCCCTACCCGGCTTACCATAAAACCAATAGGTATACTGGTAGGTCACATGGCCTCAAGCATGTCTCCTCGTATGCCAAATGATTTTGACTAGCTGTGAGGGTATCATGAGGCGATAGTGGGGAGACTATAGCCTCTTATCAAAGATATATAGTGGTATTATCATATAATAAACAACAGACAGCATTAGAAATAGTAAATAAGAAAAGGAAAAGTAGCAGAAGACAATTAATAATCAATTGAATAAAAGTGGCTAACATCGTTTATACAAAGTTTTCATTCATGTCATTGTGATGATACATAACTAGAAAAAATTGACATAAAGAAGGAAATAGCACAATACTATACATGAAATAAGAAAATAACTAAAAGTCTCAAAAGGTGATATCCACAAGCATCTAGAGCTCTCGCTCAATACTTTTCTCCAAACTCCCATGTAAAAACACACAGAAATAAGAAAGGTCCAAGTTCCTGCAAGCATAATGTCTACCTGGGTACCAAGGGTACCAAAGCAGGGTGTGAGATAAAATCTCAGTAGGTTAGCACCCACAGTGTCAATCCCAATTATTCTATGAATATAAATTAATAAATTCTGTATGTATAAGGAAATAATAACCATATCTGAATAAATAATCAACAATCCATCTAGGTTCCTAAGGGACAGCTGATGGCTATACCTTCTTCGGCTCATAACAGGTTCAATAACTTCATCTTGTGAATATATATATATATATATATATATATATATATATTACGAGGATATTTTGGGATGTACCAATGGATTTACAATAATAGGGAAAGCGCTCACAGTCTAACCCTTAGCTCAACTCCAAGAGCTCTCATGTTCTTCCTTCCTAAAGTCTCTCATGGTCCTTTGGAACCCAAAATAGAGGTACACACAGTCTTCATACTCAAGGATCTCACAGTCCTTTCGAAATAAATATGAAAGCTCACATAGTCTTCATACTCAATTCTCTTATAGTCCTTCAAAAATCAATTTGGAATCTCAAATGTTCTTCCTTCTCAAGGTCCCCATGATCCTTTAGAAATCAAAATGGAAGCTCACACGGTCTTCTAACTCAATGCTCTCACGGTCCTTTGGAAATCAACCTATTGAATGTGTAATCATTTATAATATATAAGGCATGAGTCATAAAACACTCAAGAAAATTAATACCCCATTTCATTTATAATAATATACATAATGCATAACCACTTATGCATTCCACTATCCACGTTCCTTTCCATATAAAGCATTAAATTTGATTTGAATCATTTCACAAAACCTAAACAAGGGGTATGATCTAACCTTCCCTTATGTGTAATTCCAATTAATCCATAATTTACATTTATAATTTAATGAATAAGGAAATACCTCTAAAAATTTTCAATAGCCATGTCCATATTCATAGTTTACAACATGAGGCATCACATCTCATGTGCCAAGCTATCCAAATTAGAATTTTATTTAAAACCTTGGAATTCATATCGAACATTTTATAAATCATAAAATGGGTGTGGTCTTACCATCCCTTAGTTTTATTCCATTTAAAACCATTTTCATTCAATTTAATAAAACATGAAAATAAATTTATTAAACTCAATGATCACCTAGGAGGTATCATTGAAGAAGGGAAAATACCTACTTGGGTAATTCCAATTCATAAAATAGGCCAAGGTCTTAAACATTCCATTTATCAATAATAGCCTCAAATAATAAAGAAACAAAAATATAATAATCCAAGAAAGCATAAATGTCTAAAACTTTCTTTTTAGATTGAAGAGAGCCCACCTCTTTTGGAGGAGTTTTATTACAAAAAAATGACTTTGTTATCAAATAAATAATTTATAACACTTAATTATTTCATTAAATTTAACAAAGGAATCATTTTATAAAAACTACCTTACATGGAGAAACATCAATTAAAGGTGATAAGGCATTTTATTAATGAATTATTAAACATAAGGGGCAGTGGAAAGGTACCCTACCTCAATAAGTAGACCAAACCAAGATGAACACTAGGTTCATGATGATTTTAACTCGAATCTTCTCCACACTTTCATGAACATGTATTACTATATATATATACCCCTTAATCCAATGTACATATTTCCATATCCATGATGGAATATGTACAAGGAAGATATATATATATATATATATACATACCTATGTACATGAGTATAAGTATTCAAGGAGTCCCTAAATGCTCTACAATTGAATCTAGATCCTTAAATCACCCAAAAGACAACAACTAAAAATGTAAAACCAAGAAGTAGATATAAATATCACCCTAAAATGATGACGGTGAACCAAATTGAACCAAATAAAACTTTCCTTTAGGGGTGGATACTGTAATATGCATAAAGCAGTCCCGAGAGACCCTTTGAAAAGCCAAACAGTGAAGGAAAACCTAAAATTTTGGTTACCCTCAAACCCTTGGTTTGGCCACACCTCACCGGGTGATGGGGAGACAAAAAATCATCCAGGAAGAAGGAAAAAAAGGAATTGAAGACCCTACCTTTGAGATTCAGAGAGAAATCGGAAGAATATATGATGGAAATTTTTTATCCAAGAGGATTCATTGAGAGGGGGTGTCATGCGAGACATGGGAGAAAGGAGGGGTGTTGCATCGCATAATTATGAGGGGAGAGGGGTAGTGTAAGTTTTTAATTTCTTTTATTTTTATTTTTATTAATTTAATTTAATTTTTAAAACTGGGTATCATGCATGGTTTGGGTCACATGCTTTGGCAAATTTTTCACCCTTTACTAGGAACCTAAGACACCCTGCATGGGTAGGATGCATGGTTTGGAAATCGTGTTCCAACCATGAAGTGTATAGTGTCATGGTACTGCCTCTTACCACTAATCATATAGGCTAGGAATACAGTTTGGTAAACCGTGCATAGCCCTTGTTATAGCCTCTGTCCACTAGCATAAATCCAAATGGTTTCTTACTGGTGGTCGCACAGTTTCAGGAAAACCCTATGCCCAGTGAAGACCCCTTTAAAACATTAATTTTTAGGTATGGTGCTCCAAAAACTTCTTGAGACACCTGGGAAACTTCTTGGGATTTCACCCAATTCTGAAAAACATCATGTTTAAGAGTTAAAACTCTCAAAATTTTGTTTTGATTCTTGCTTTTTAAAATTTCCCATCCAGTAAATGCAAAAATATAAATTTTCTTTGGATTTTTTCATCATCTCAAAACATGATTCGCTATAACCTTACCACCTTAGAGCTTCTCATCCTTGAGAATCCTTTGGGAACAACATAAACATCACCCAAAAAATGAGGGACATGAAGATTAATTAAAATTGTCTCATTGTTTTTACCAATTCCCAACACACCATAGAGCATCATTTAAGAACACGGTACTTAGGATGTTAAAACTCGAGCTAATGCTCGTTTTCCAACCAAAACACCCAAACAAATCCTAGCTAATCTTGTATAGTTGGAAACATGATTCTACTGTCATCTTTTTAAGCATGCAGCCAAAGGTAATTTCCACCTTAGGCTTTAACATTACTGAGGTTGAATTCTAAGTCATGAAACTTACCACCATCTTAATTGCCTACAAAAACACACCTCTAAGAATTTTAACAACGCTTATCGCATGATTTCAAAAATGGTTAAAATTTTGATTCCCCATTGACCTCAAAACCCATGTCCAGCCATATTTTCATGAAAATACCTGGCCGACACATACATCACCCACTTACAACTGACGACGTGCCTGAAACAATTCTTCACTAACTAATTCATTGAAAAAAAAGAGACAACCAGTCGAGCCACTCCAGCCGACCGTTTAAGAAGATTCTTAACTTGGATAGATGGTGTTTTACGAATAGAAATGTGATGACTTCTACCAATTAATCTCACATTTACCACAAATATACCCACTAAAGTCCCCACCTGACTTATAATTATGTTCCTTGGTTAAAACATCACCTGGCTTTGTAAAATATTTTTCCACCGCATGAGCAAGTGTGTCACCCTAGTCCAAACCACTAGAGTCATTCCCCCTTTATAAGAAACACCTAAAATCCAAACTAAAAGTGTTGGATAACCTTGGATTTGAATAAATGGATTCCAAGGAACTATTCCAAGGTATTAAAAATTCCATAACTATGAGAGATACATTGTCATAAGGCTATGACGTCTACATCAGATCAACGACTAAGCTCAGAGTAGCATCTTCCTGGTGGACGAGTCAAATAAAGGAACTGGTGTCCAAGAGTCCATACAAGGTGTTCCTACTTGGGAACCCAACTTCCACTCATAACTACCATGCCTCAAATATAACCATTTATTCAGCAAGCAACATAGATAAAAACACTCAAACAATCCCAATGGCTTTAAATCTTTAGTGCAGCGTAAGACCGATGCCCTATTAGTGCATCTAGGATGATGTCAACATAAGGTACATTATTGTCACTATAAAGAATAAACTAAGAGGATTTTCATGGCTTCTAGTGAATAATACCCATCTACAGGAGAGAAGAATGGTCAAACCACAACTGGTCGACTTCATGGAAGAAACTAGGATTCACCTATAGATCCATCATCACCTGAACCATGATGCCTTTATCACTCAAGGAATTATGTGATCATTCATGAATTACCACAAAAGTCAACACAAGACCAATTATTCTTTCTTAAAGGTTTTAGAAAAATACAACCTAATAAACATCGTGTTATCGAGCAAGCACCAACATGATTTAGAGCTTCAACCCTCAAGGGCATACAAGCTTGCTGACCATTTTCAAATGGTCTTATTTTGTTGGGTTCCTTTTACTTGGAAGGAAAAATAACAATAATGATAGATGTGACACACTCCACCATAGTAGTGTCCTAATTGAAAATAGATAAGAGATCACAAGCACTCTATATCCATATTCTTCTTAAACGTACATATGACGCTCCTCCAAGCCATGATCACAATGTCAAAGCAATTGGCATGAAAACCCAATACCAAAATGACTGGTGTGTCATAACACCGAAGTCTCTATAAATTCCTCTGATAATTGATACCAATATGATTTCTTTATTTCCCAGGTCACTCTACTATGAAGATGACTCAAGACAATGCCCAATAGCATAGGTCTCAATGCTTCTCCAAACTAAATCAGTTCGTTACACCATTTTTCAATTCAACAGTACCACGTATATCAACGCAGTATACCCTGAGGTTTTGAAGTGAGACGGAACATACTTGATACTACCTAGGGGTTGTCCACCATATGAATTCAAGTATCAGGAGGATCATACAAGATATTTAGTTCAGATTCATATTTTCCCATACAACCATGATCTGTGATGACAACATATCGAGTTGTACATCACTAAGGAAGAAGAATAGGTCAAGTGGCTGGCGAATCTGTCGACCTTTCCCGAGGCATGTCTAACCTACTTAAATAATGCATTTCTTGATGATAAATCCGGTATAAAAATCCAAATACACAACAAACACCCATATGGAAAAGGGTTTCATTAGAAACAAAGAGTCCCATTAGGGAAAACGACACCAAGTGGTGGAAAACTCATGGTATTAGCAAGTCATTTAAACTCAAGGGTTCTACCTACCATGGGATAGCCCCTTATGAAAGGAAAAACCTCAACCCTAATATTGGGTAATGCTAATAGAAGTCACCATGAAAAAAATCGCATCATCAATCCATTTCTAAATAAAATAACACCTATGGAAAACACATACGGTTCCATTCCAAGGAAACTTAAAGGAAAAACTCAAACTACCCTTACATGAGGTTTTTAAATAGAGGACTACACCTAGGGTTCCATTTCCAATCCCTTTATATTTATTCACATTTAATCTTTAATCATTAAAATATTTAATTCAACACATCAAGTAACCATTTTAAAATGAAATCACTAGGCACTTGATTTATAACAAATAACTAAAAGAAAGATAGGAAAGTCTCATAAAACTTCCTTTAAGAATTAATCTTTTTTATACATCTCATCATATATAGGAATTTTTTCATCTAAATTCATTTTTAATAGAAAAGGATACCTACTAGGGTCCCATTTTAACCAACTTATGGTCATTAAAATGCATCCCAATAGCAGCTATTAAATTAATAAAGTTTCAAACTCCCAAATGAGTCATCTCATAATAAACATTCTTCAATTTGCCTACTTGGGTCTAGTTGTGAATTTAATAGTTAACCATTTTATTTCAAATCAAAATTAAACATCTCTGAACATTTATATCTATTTCACAATACATCATGGAATTACATTTAATATGGGTCACCATTTCCCCATTCATGAAGTTCTCATACACTTCATGGATTGAAAATTGTCTCCCATTAATCGAAATAAATTTTCATAAACAATTGAATTCTAGTAGCCTTTTACAATGGTTCAAATACATGGGTTACCTTTTCCCAGCTATAAGGCAGCCATACACCATACAACTAAAAACTTTCTCTCATCGTAATCGCAACCAATAAACATAGCCCATGCAACTAATTTTATATTAACAAAACAACATGTTATTATAAGAAGTAACACATAACAACATGTTGTAATCACATAAGCATGTAACACTAAAAAGGAAAGGCATTATAAGTAGTTATGAAACATGGAATATAAATAGTTAAGAATGTTGTACAATCAATGATGGAATATCACTCAATGAACACAGTCAAATCAGCAGGAAAACTAAAATGAAACTACATGGAATGACACATGCATGACATGTTAATACCTATGTGCCTATAATGATGCATGAAATGATTCGTACTTTTAAAACTATTAAAAGGGTAAAAATACCATAAACTCATAAATCAATAAGTAGTGCAAATTACACTAGTCACTCAAGGTGAAATCATGTCAAATGTAACATCAAAAAACATAAAAACAATCCCCAACCCGAGACACTTGGTCATTTCCCGTACATGGGGAGATCAGTACCAAGAAGGGTTATTTATCAAGCACCGACCCATTCCTAGTCTTATGTCTATCAAAAAAAATATTAAGACAAAGTAAAAATTCCCTTTGATACCACTTTGTAACATCCCGACCTGTCTTACCATCAAATCAATAGCTGGACCAATAGGTCACATGGCCTCAAGAGAACCTCCTCATATTCCAGAGGCAATCGACTAGTATTAAGGGTCTCATGAGTTGATCATGGGGAGACTATACCCTCTTATCAGAGATATACAATGGTATTATCTGATAACAAACAACAAATAGTAGTGGAAATAGTAAACAAAGAAAGACAAAGTAGAAAAATATAATTAATATTAAAATGAATAAAATTAGTCAATTCCAATTTCTACAAAGCACGCATGTGTGTCTTAATGATGATACAAAACTAGAAATAATTGACGTGCAAGAGGAAATAGCACAGTACTATACATGAAATAATAAAAGAACTAAAATCCTCAAAAGGCAATCTCCACAATCATCATGATCTCCCACGCATTCCTTTTCTTTTAACTCCTAGGTACAAGAACACAACAACAAACAATGTCCAAGGTATTGCAAGAATAAGGTCTACTTGGGTACCAAGGGTACCCTGGCATGGTGTGAGATAAAATCTCAGTAGGATGGTGCCCATGGTATCAAGCTGAAACTAATCAGTGAATATAAATTAATACATTTTGTAGGTATAAGGAAATAATAACCAAATTTGAATAAATAATAAACAACCCATCTAGGTTCCTAAGGGACACCTGACAACATTACCTGCTTCATCTCATAGTTGGTTCATGAATCTGATCATGTCACTATATCTATATATATATATATATATCAATATTTCTGGGATGGACCGGGATATACCCATGGTTGTCCAATACCATGGGAAGCACTCATAGTCTAACCCCTAGCTTAAATCCAAGATATCTCATGGTCTTCCTTCCCAAATACACTCAAGGTCCTTTAGAACCCAAAATGGAGGCTCACACAGTCTTCCTACTCAAGGTTCTCACAATCCTTTGAAAATCAATACAAAATCTCACATGGTCTTCCTGCTCAAGGCTCTCACCGTCCTTTGGAAATCAAAATGGAATCTCACACAATATTCCTACTCAAGTCTCTCATGGTACTTTGGAAATCAACCTATCTATGGAGCAATCATCTATAAAATATTAGGTATGTGGTATAAACCACTCATGAAACTTAATATCCCATTTCATTTATAAAAATATACATAAGGCATAACCTCTTATGCATTCCACTAGCCAAGTTCATTTCCTTATAAAGCATTACATTTGATATGAAGCATTTAAAAAATCATAAACAAGGGGCATGATCTAACCATACCTTATGTTTCATTACAATTAAACCATCATTTAAATTTATAATTTAATGCATAAGGAAATACCTCTAAAGAATTTCAATAGCCATGTTCATATTCATAATTTACAACATGAGCCCACACATCTCATGTTCCAAGATTTCCAAATTCCAATTTATTTTAAAACCATTCAACTCATATCGAACATTTTATAAAGCATAACAAAGGGAATGGTCTTACCATCCCATGGGGTTATTACATTTAAATACATTTTCATTCAATTTAATAAACATTAAAATCAATCTATTAAACTTAATGAGAACCTAGGAGGTGTCATTAAAGAAGGGAAATTACCGACTTGGGTAATTCCAATTCATAAAACAGGATAAGGTCCAAAACATACCATTTATCAATCATATACTAAAATCATAAAGAAACATCAATGCAATAAACCAAGAATCCGAAATGTCTAAACCTTACTTTTTAGCTTGAAGATAGCACACCTTCGTTGGAGGGGTTTTATTACAAAAACATGACCCTATTATCAAACAAATCATTTATCACACTTAAGCATTTCATTAACTTTATCAAAGGAAGCATTTTAGAAAAAATACCATACAAGGAAAAACATTAATTAAAAGTGAAAAGGTGTTTAATTAATGAATTATTAAACTTAAGGGGAAAAGGAAAGGGACCCTGCCTCAAGAAGTAGACCAAACCAAGCCAAAAACTCAACACTTGACAATTTTAACTCGAAGATGCTCCACACTTGCATGCACATACATTGCTATATATATACACCCCTTAATCCAATGTACATATTCCCCTTGCCATGGGGGAATATGTAAAAGGAAGATATATATGTATGTATGTATATACAAACCTATTTACATGAGTGCAAGAATTAAAGGAGTCACCAAATGCTTTACAATTGAAATTAAACATTAAATCACCCAAAGGACGCAAAATAAAAAGGTCTAAATCAAGAAGTGGATATAAATCTCACCTTAAAACGATGGTGGTTAACTATATCGAACTAAATTCACCAATCCTTTGGCGTAGGATGTCGGAATATGCACGAAGGGGTCCTGAGAGACCCTTCGCATAACCTAACATCGAAGAAAAAATCAAAAATTGGGTTAGCCTCAAACCCTAGGTTTAGTCGCACCTCACTGGGCAACGGGGATACCAAAAATCATCTGGGAATAAGGAAAAGAAGGTACCACAGACCCTACCTCAAAGATTCAAAGAGAAATTGGGAGAATATATTGTGTAAATTGTCGATCCAAGAGGGTCTATATAGAGGGGGTGTCATGTGATCCATGGGAGAAGGGAGGGGTGTTGAATCACACAATTAGAAGGGGGGAGGGGTAGTGTAAGGTTTTAATATATTTTATTTTAATTTTTATTAAATTAATATAATTTTTAATACTGGTTATCATGCATGATTTGGGTTGCACGGTTTGTAAAATTGTGTGCCAACCATGTGCCCCCTATTGGGAACCTAAAGCACCCCGTACGGGCTAGCCACACAGTTTAGAAACTGTGCAACATCTATGTGGTGAATAGTGTCGAGGTACTGCCTCTTACCACTTACCGTGCAAGCTAGGCACACAGTTTGGTAAACTGTGTGCAGCCCATGTGATAGCCTCTATCCACCTACATATGTCCACATGGTTTCCTACTAGGAGTCACACTGTTTCAGACAAACTGTGTGCCCAGTACATACCACTTTAAAACTTTATTTTTCAGAACTAGTGCTCCCAAAACTCCTTGAGACACCTGGAAAACTTCTCAGACCTTCATTAAAATCCAAAAACATCATTTTGAAGAGGATCAACTCCCATAATTATTTTCTAAATCTTGGTTTTAAAAAATCTCATCCAGTAATCACAAAAAATCAACAACCGTAGAGTCATCCGTATTTTCACCAAGACATCTGATAGTAATCAAAATGTCATTCACCCTAGTAAAGAAGTCCCCAACAGATTCATTCTCACCCATCTTCAAGTCTTCATACTTCAATATCTAGATTTGATTTTTTTTCCTTCTTGACTTTTGTATTGACTTCGTATATGTTTTTCAATTTTTCCCATATACCATTGGTTGTGGAAACTCCTTTAACTCTCAAGAATTCACTTTTGTGAAGTGATGATAATATAGCATTCTTGACCCTTCCATCATTCTCAAGATACTTCTTTACAATAGATGTAAGTGGATCTTTATCATCAATGGGATGAAACCCAACTGTTTCAGCTTCAAGAACATCATAACTGATATACATAAGATATGGAAACATTATATCCTTCTAGATATGATAATTATTTCCATCAAATACTGAAATACCTTTACTGTTCACACAATTCAGATTCTCCATCAACAAATAATAGTGAAGGGAACACTACTGGAATTTGGGTTTTTCCCCACACTTACATACCAACGGTTCAATGAAACCGTTGGGGTAGGATTGTTTAGGAAGGCTTTACCAACGGTTATAGTAAACCGTTGGTATTGAGGTGAATAGTGGAGGATTTTCCCAACGGTTCATTAGAACCGTTGGGATATATGTGAATAGGGGAGGTTTTTCCCAACGGTTCATTAGAACCGTTGGGATATATGTATATGTGAGGCTTTTTCCCAACGGTTCTCATGAACCGTTGGGAAAACTTTGTTTTTGGGAGTTTTTCCCAACGGTTATAGAACCGTTGGGAAAAACATACATATGCCAACGGTTTTTTAAAACCGTTGGCAAAGGTTTTCCCCAAAAACCCAGCCGCCCGTTCTCTCCCCCATTCGCGTTACAGAGCCCTAACGGGAGCAGCAGCAGCCGATTTTGGAGATACTGCCGGCCGGATTCCAGCTCTTCTTCAGGTTCTTCTTCTTCTTTATCTCAAAAGGTATTCAAATGTTTGGATCTCAATGAGTAAAACCTCCATCTAGTTGAGTGTTATCCCTAACTAGTGTGGCATCCGGCTTGTGGGTGTTGAGAGAACTTTCAAAGTTGTTTTTTTGTGCCTTGGATTGTCATATATAGTTTTATAATTTCTATGGATTGTATAATAATTATGTGGAGTTTTAAATAATCCTATTTTTTACATTTCTGATCATGAATTTATGTATGTAATCTTACAAAGATGTGATTCCTCTAGATCCTTGGATTTTATTATTGGGAATGTATTTTATGGATCATGAAATAAATTATGTCTTAGTCCTTCATATTTATACATTGATCAACTTGAAAATAAATTTACAAAAATAAAAAATCATTATCATTATCAAACTCAGATCACTTTGGTTCTAACATCCTACCAATTTGATTTTTTAACAATTCAAAGTGAAATTCACACCACCAAAAGGTATTCAAATGTTTGGATAGTATTTAAACTTATTTTTATTTTTCCCTTCAGTTTAGACGATTTTGGAGCTACTGCTGGCGCCTAAGGGTGAGTTTTCTTGAAAATTCCTTTTTGGATTTTACCCCTTGAACATGGGATGTCATTTGTGAAAGGTTATATAAATCGAATTGATTGTTCGATTTCTGAATTGAATTGTAAATTAAATTAATTAAGGGTATTTTATGGTTTGCATTCCCCTTTAACACATGAATGCCAATTATTTTTTAACACATGTTTTAATTGTATTGCCTTGCCAATGTGAGTAAAGTAGAGACTATGCTATGAATCTATGAAATTGGATTGAATTTATCTTATATTTTATGCTACCATGTTAGATATATTATAACTAATGCATGTGATATCTTTATAGTCTTGTTAGGAGTGTTATATTAAAAATTCCCATGTGAGTGCTTGGATTTTCATTGAATTTCTAGCCATTATGAGTTATGTTGAGACCATGATATGGAATTGATTGATTAAGCAAGAGAATCTCATTATCTTGTCATTACAACATGAGTAAATGAAGCTTCATTGTTTTCAGGTTATTATTTGATTGAGTCGCCATTTTGAGGTGAGTTGTATTAAATACCTTTGTTTTTGACCTTGGTATGTTTAATGAATTGTTTAAATGAAATGAAATTCATTAAATGATTAATAGTAAATAGTGATACATGGATTCTATTAGGATGTCAGGTATATAATCTTGTTTCTATTAACTTATATGCTTTATGTGATAAATGGATTCACAGTGGAATTCCACGGATAGACTCATTTCTTTGAATATTGATTAAGCCATTGGTGATACATGGATCCAAGGGAGGGATTCGATAGATAGACTTATTGAATGTAGAATTATATTCCAATTGATACATGGATTCTTATGATAATTCCATAGATAGACTTATTGAATGTAGAATTATATTCCAATGATATGCGTCTTGTGTGGTGGTGGTGTGGTTTATGTGTTTTATGGTAGTAGTGAAGTGTGTGATTATGTAGTTAATGTGAACCCATAGGTTGAGTATTTTGTTCTATCTATATATCATGTATTTTTATGTTATTTCTACACATTCCCAACCAGAGTTGGATAAACTTACCAACGATCAGAGGTTTTGAGTTATGGGTATTTTTTCTAATATCTAGGATGGTGGTTATATGTTTGGATAGCTACCATGTCTTCCCTACTCTTCCTTCAAAAGTGATTGACCATGTGTTTTTAGGCAAGATGCGATGTGATTGTCCATGTGTCTTCAGGTGAGATGTACTATGATTTCCCTAGTGTTTTTCGATGAGGTGTGATGTGATAAGGCTATAATAAGATGTGGCATGTGGTTGGGGTCATGTAGGGTAGGAGGATGGAACAAGGTTGATGTTATTCATGTTCATGATACCCTACTAATATGGTTATGGGATGAGTCATGCTGTTATGTGATATAACACATTAAGTTCTTGTTGGTTTTACATTTTTTCAATAACACATTTGTATGTTTTTTTTACATGTGTAGTTGATACCTTGATTATTTTCTTCCTTTATCGTTTACTTAAATGTATATTCTATTATAGTTAATGCCTATTGAATTGTTTATGACAAAATGACTTATATAAATTCTTTTTACAGAATGGACAGAAGTTGGATGTATGAAACCGATCGGATCTCAGATGATTTTCAAAACAATTTGGAGAGCTTTATAGATTTTGCATTTCACAATGCTTCAGATAGTGGTCGCATACACTGCCCATGTTCCAATTGTGTTGGTAGACCTTGGTTGAGCTGTGAAGAAGTCAGCTACCACATAACCAAAAATGGGTTTCAAGCAAACTACTTTCTGTGGTATCACAATGGGGAGAAAACGAAATCTCAAATTGGTGATGATCGAAATGAAAAGACTGGAATGGAGAATTTGTTAGATGATCGGTTTCCGTTTATTCGTCATCATGAAAAAGAAAGGATTTCGACTCAAGAAGACTTCGATATGAGGACAGATGATGCATCTAGTGAAAATGATGATATTGATAGGGTGAAAAAATTGAATGATGCTGCCACGACTCCAGTATATCGGCAATGCGATAAAATGAAAAAGCTGGAATTTTTAATCCGATTATTTAATGGGAAAACTATGTATGGGATTTCTAATACAGCAATCGATTACATTCTTACCCTCTTGAAGGATTTACTTCCAGATGATGCAGATATTCCCTCAAACCACTATATGGCATGGAAGTTAGTTGAGGAACTTGGATTTTCAAGAAACAAAATTCATGCTTGCCCGAAAGATTGCAGTTTATTCTGGGAGGAAACCGCTGAACGAAATGATTGTATAAAATGTGGCACATCCCACTGGAAGTCAAAATCTGATGGAACACCATCCCACATTCCACAGAAAGTAATGTGGCACTTTCCATTGATCCCCAGACTCCAGAATCTTTTTATGTCTGATGACATATCAATAAAAATGAGATGGCATGATACCGAGAGAAAGAAGACTGATGATGAGTTGGTTCATCCTGCAGATGGATTTGCATGGAAGAGATTTGATGCTCTACATCCTGATTTTGCAGCTGACGTGCGTAATGTGAGGCTGGGTCTTTCATGCGACGGTTTTAATCCGTTTGGGCAGATGCTTACTTCGCACAGCACATGGCCAGTTTTTATACACATTTATAATCTTCCCCCATGGTTGTGTATGAAAAAACCTTTCACTTTCATGAGTATACTCATATCTGGTCCTTCTGATCCTGGCATTGATATTGATGTATACATGCAACCTTTAATAAAAGAGTTGAAGCTTCTTTGGGATGTGGGTGTGCGCACATACGATGCATGTTCGAAAGACATATTTCAGATGCGCGCTGCGCTTATGTGGACAATCAATGATTTTCCGGCTTATGCAATGATGTCTGGATGGAGCACGAAGGGGAAACTGTCATGTCCAGTTTGTATGAAGAATACACGATCCAGAAGACTGAAACATCGTTGTAGTTTCAGTTTTATGGGACATCGACGATTTTTGCCAAAGGATCATCCATATAGAATGAATCGTCGAAGATTTGATAATACTATAGAGACCGATGATCCACCTCAGCGTATGTCTGGAACTGATGTGCTTAATGAATTGAAAGATTTCAGTTTTTCGTTCGGGAAGGGTCAAATGAAATCTGGAAAGAGAAAGAATGTTTCCACAGAAACCTGTTACAATTGGAGGAAGAGGAGTATCTTTTTTGATTTGCCTTATTGGTCAACCAATTTGCTACGTCATTGCTTAGACGTAATGCATATTGAAAAGAATATATGTGAAATGTTGCTTTCAGTTCTTCTAAATGTCAAGGGGAAGACAAAAGATGATTTACGATCTCGACGTGACTTGGTGGATTGGGGCATCAGACCAGAATTGCATCCTGTGCGTATCAGTGAAAATAAATGGCAACTTCCATGTGCTTCTTATGTGATGACACCTACTGAAAAAAAACAATTTTTGGAAGTATTAGAGACTATTAGAGTTCCTGATGGCTATTCAAGCAACATATCTAAACGGGTCAACAGAAGAGAGTTGAAGCTAAAATCTTTGAAGACTCATGATTATCACGTTCTACTGCATGAGTTGCTTCCAATAGCAATCCGTCATCTTTTGTCCAATAATGTAAGGGTGGGTGTTATTCGGTTGTGCCATTTGTTTAGAGATCTTTGTGCTAAGAAGTTGTCCAAGTCTTTCTTGCAAAAAATGTTGACAGATGCCCCATTAATTTTGTGTGAGTTGGAGAAAATATTTCCCCCATCATTTTTCACATGCATACTGCATCTGACTGTCCATATTCCAACTGAAATACTTCTCGGAGGACCTGTTTCTTTTCGTTGGATGTATCCAACTGAAAGAAATATGTTCACATTAAAGTCTTATGTTCGAAACAAGAATCATCCTGAAGGTTCTATCGTGAACGGTTACTTAGCTCAAGAATGTATGGATTTCTGTTCAATGTATTTGTCTGATCTTACTACAAGAATGAACAGACCAATGAGAAATGAAGAAGAACAATATGAGCAAATTGAACCCAGTTTTCCATCACTTCCTCAAACAGGAGGAATTCCTGGATCATATACATTGAAGACATTAAGCCATGAAGAGCGGGAGATGGCACATCGCACAGTTTTGTTCAACTGTGATTTGTTCGATGACTATATCAGGTAACAAAATTGAATATGTATATCTTACATATATATATGTTAAACTATTCATATTTTTTTATCTACAGGGAACATAAAACAATGATAAATAGGAAGCATCGTTCTTTATCTTTGAGAAGGAGAGAGACTTTTCATAGCAAATATTTTTCTGCTTGGTTAAAATTGAAGGTAAAAATATTACTGTTTAAATTAATTATTTCAATATTTACTTAAGTTTAACTGTCATTTATATTGCAGGTATTGAGTTTGTCTGCTGACTCTGTCTCTGAGGAAATAAGAGCTTTGGATTTTGGTCCTAATACCGTGGTTCGTGACTGTAAATCAATTGTTATCAATGGGTACAGATTTATTGTCACTGAACGAGCCAAAAACATGAGAACACAACATGATGGTATTATGGTTACTTCCACAACAGATTGTTATGCCAGCGCATCAGATAGTAGACCGCGACTTGAAAATGTGGGTTATTATGGAGTCGTTGAGAAAATAATAATATTGGATTATTACTCTCATGGACGAGTCACAATGATGAAATGCCATTGGTTTGATTCGATGAAGAGACATGGCACATTTATTGATGATTGTGGATTTCGAGTAATTAATATGACCCGCACTCTTGCAACCGAAGAACCATATGTGTTGGCATCAATGGCTAAACAAGTTTTTTATGTCAAAGATCAACTTCAACCTGAATTTGGTGTCGTAGTTGAAGTAATTCCAAGACATATTTTTGATGATGCTGATGATGGAATTGACACTGTCCCTATTGCCATTGGAACCAATCCATTTATTTCTTTTGATGACTCCAATAGCTCAATTGTCAGAGTTGATTGTGAACCTGAAGTTGTGGTTGGAAATATATAGAATCATTCATCCATGTTCTCAATTCTTTTGGTTTACCTCGATTTGGGTTGTTAAGGTTGGTAATATTCATATTTATTTAGTATTGATCACAAATATGTTTTAGCTGACTTGACCGTTATGTGAATTTTCAATGTTTATTGGTTGCTGTTTTATTTGAATTGCATTTTCTAATTTGCAATTGAACTGTATTCAAACCAAATCAAACAATATTTCTAACTTGGTGAACATTACAACTTGTATGTTTTATTAAATTCATTCAAGCTCTTCTAAAACAATTGATAGCTAAATTACCAATGAATCCCCTCATTCCCTCATATATTTAGTTTTTTGGTTTACACATTAATTTTCTTTTTCTAATTAATTACATATTTGTTTTCCAATGCAGGAAATGAATCCAATTGAAGAGAGACGAAGAAAAAAAATGGCGGAGAACAATCGTCGGATGGAGGAGATGGGCATTCCACCATTAGTGCCTACAGTGAGTACTTTATTTCAAATATATATATATATATTTACAGAATATATAATGTCATGTGATTAATTTTTTTTGTAAAATTTTTTGTAGGATCCACCATTACGTCGACAGTTATTCGACGAGGAGCCTAGTACTGGTCCTAGTACTCAGGCCGGTGGTACGAGGAGGGTTCGTACCAGAGGTGGACATAGAGCTGCGCGTGCCCGACTAGACCCTGCCCCTCCCACTGACATTTCAGCCTTCCCACATTCTGATCCCGGTGTGTCGTTAGGGACACACGGGATATTTAGACCTCCCATGTTTTCGCTACCTTCTGCATCTTCTGCCCCATCATTTTCACATCCCATGATGATTCCCACTCCCCAGTCAGCATCAGGTCATACAGTTGTTCCATCTTCTTTTCCTTCTACTTCTGTCTCTCCGAGCTTTTATATTCCATCGTCTTCGACTCCTGTTCCACCAGAGGGTGTTCCATCAGGTTCTGTGGATCCGGCGCCACTCATTGATCAGACTAGCACAGGTATATTTATAAAACCCTATCAAATTTTTATAGCAATATTTATTTTCATTATAACATGTTTTGATAAAATATTTGTTTTTCTTTCATGACAGATACATCTACTGAAAGGAGGCGGGGGCGGGGCCGTACACGCATGCGTTCGGTGTGGAACCGTCGCACACAGGTTATGGTGGAATATAATGAAGACAATCAGATGGTTGAGAAAACAGGGCAGCAATGTCGGAGTTTTATGGCGACGCTTGCCAAATACTCCGACATCATTCCCGTCAGCCCGCTGTCGTGGAGACATTTGCCACATGAGGTCAAAGATAGAGCTTGGGCTGAGATATGGGTAAAAAAATCTGTTGTATTTAATTCCATGAATTTTTTTTGTATTTATATAAATTAATATTTTCATTTCAGCTTCGATTTAATTTTCCTGATGGTGAGGGTGCACGAATGGAACGTCTAAAGGATTTAGGCGAGCTTTGGAGAGCCTACAAGCATGAGCTGTATATTGGCTGGCGTGCTAGAGTTGGCACTGAGTTAGAGGCGGTACCAGTCGTGGATGATTGTCCTATAGAGCAGTATCGTCAGATGATTACTCATTGGACGAGTACCCAGTTTAAGGTATGAATTACATTTGAGGTATTTAAATAATAACTTTCAAGTTTTGCATTATTATTATCCTTTGCATTATCGAATTTTATTTAGGAATCATCTGGAAAAAAGAAAAAAAACATTGATGCAAAAAAATACCTCCATACACTAGGACGCACGACGATGCCGGATCATGAGAGGCAGCAGGTATGACAATTGTTTATAAGTTTTCTTTACGACTTACATTTTCTTTTGTTTCCTCAATTATTTAATTATTTGCTGAAGTCTTTATATAAATTTTGTTTTCAATGTCATTGTAGAGGCAAGTACAAAATATTGAAGGACGTGTGCCTCGAGCAAAACTGTTTTGCTCGAGTAGACGAAAAAAGGATGGACGTGCTGTCAACGAAGCGACTCAGCAGCAGATTGTAAGTTTTAATCTGTTGATTTTATATTTTAATATCTATTTCGTAACTTAACAATATATTTATATTTGTAACAGGATGCTTTAGAGGCCATCGATGCCCAAGAAGCAGACAATTTTGGGCCATCTGATCACTTACATCAGGTGTTGGGAGATGATCATTCTGGCAGAGTACGCTGCCGACCTAGGATAGCCCCGACGAGGTATTGGCCTGCCTCAGGTACGAGTTTTAGTGCCACCGAGCTGCAGCAAGTTAGGGCACAGGCAGAAAAGGCTGAGAAAAGGGCCACAGAGACGGCAGAACAGTCTGCAAGGGAAAACAGTGCATTTATGAAATTTATTGAAGTTCTACGTCCAACACTTCCAGCAGAGGCCAGCCCAGCGATTGATGAATACATGTCGTCGATACATTCTATATATGGTGCACCAGGTGGCAGTTCCAGTGGTGGTCAGGCCGATGTCGAGCTTGAAGATGATGATGGCGAGCAGTCTGATGCGGAAGAGGAGGGAGATGAGGAGGGCGAGGAGGAGGGCGAAGGCGAGGAGGAAGGCGTTGTGGAGGGTGAGGACGATGAGGAGGACGATGACGAGGGCGATGATGATGATGATGATGGAGATGGTGATGCCGATGTGGGACATATTGATCCGTTGCATTTTTGACTTGAGATTTGATGTTTAATCTATTCTAGTTGTTGGTTTTATCTAGACTCGTAGTATAATATTGGAGTTGAGTTATTTTTATATATTGTCTGTTTTTATGGATGTTGTTGTCTTTTAGTGGTTGTGTGTTTGAGAACTCCCTGGACAACCCCCCTCATTCTTGGACCCTGGACAACCCCCCCCCCCTCCCCCTTGGACCCCGAACACCCACCAAACACCCCCCGGACAGCCCCGCGGACAGCCCCCTGGACAGCCCCCTGGACAGCCCCCCGTACAGCCCCCAACCCTCCACCCTGGACCCCGGATAGCCCCCCGGACAGCCCCCCGGACAACCCCCCCACCCTCCCCCTTGGACCCCGGACAACCCCCCAAACACCCCCCGGACAACCCCCTGAACAACCCCGGACAACCCCCTGAACAACCACCGGACAGCCCCCTAAACAACCCCGGACAACCCCCTGAAGAACCCTCAAACACCCTCCGGACAGACCCCGCACAGCCCCCCCCCCCCCCCCACCCTCATCCTTGGTCCCCGGACAGCCCCCCGGACACCCACCGGACAGCCCCCCCGGACAGCCCCCGCGGACAGCCCCCTGGACAGCCCCCCGTACAACCCCCAACCCTCCACCCTGGACCCCGGATAGCCCCCCGGACAGCCCCCCGGACAACCCCCCCACCCCCCCCCCCCCCTTGGACCCCGGACAACCCCCCCACCCCCCCCCCCCCCCTTGGACCTCGGACAACCCCCCAAACACCCCCCGGACAACCCCCTGAACACCCCCGGACAACCCCCTAAACAACCCCTTGAACAACCCCCGGACAGCCCCCTGAACAACCCCGGACAACCCCCTGAACAACCCCCAAAAACCCCCCGGACAGACCCCGCACAGCCCCCCCACCCTCCTCCTTGGTCCCCGGACAGCCCCCCAGACACCCACCGGACAGCCCCCCCGGACAGCCCCCCGGACATCCCCTCCACCTTCCTTAATTTCATTAGCTCTGAAATGTTTCATAGCACGATCAACTAAAATCTAATCCATACTAAATATGATATAAAAATATTCTATATGAATTTCCATAAGATTTTAAGTGAAAACAAAAAGTGACATACGAAAAACTGACCAAACGCATTCGAAATGTGTTGATGTTTTAGGAAAACGATCCATGGGTCATATGTGACGTGCCGTCTGCTCGACCACTTCAGAAATCAGTCACCCGTATTTTTCGTCTGATTTCAGGCCATTCCGACATCGTTCGGCCCGTTTGGACCCCCCTCACGCGCGTTTACGAAGCGCGCGCATCACTTAAAACACGAATATTGAGCCGTACCGCGCAAACCGCACGTCCGATTGACGTGCCGTCTGCGCGTACACATCACGAATAATAATTAGAATGTTCCACTGTGGTTTCAGCTCAATCCGAGGTCGTCCGCTATGAATTTGACCGTTGGACGCCCGTTCTGGCCGTTTATGACACCAGAACTGCGTTGTCGGTCACCGCGGGCACACGGCACGTCCGATTGACGTGTCGTCTGCTCGACACTTCAGAAATTAGTCACCCGTATTTTTCGTCTGATTTCAGGCCATTCCGACATCGTTCGGCCCGTTTGGACTCCCCTCACGCGCGTTTACGAAGCGCGCGCATCACTTAAAACACGAATATTGAGTCGTACCGCGCACACCGCACGTCCGATTGACGTGCCCTCTGCGCGTACACGTCACGAATAATAATTAGAATGTTCCACGATGGTTTCAGCTCAATCCGAGGTCGTCCCCTATGAATTTGACCGTTGGACGCCCATTCTGGCCGTTTATGACACCATAACTGCGTTGTCGGTCACCGCGGGCACACGGCACGTCCGATTGACGTGCCGTCTGCTCGACCACTTCAGAAATCACTCACCCGTATTTTTCGTCTGATTTCAGGCCATTCCGACATCGTTCGGCCCGTTTGGACCCCCCTCACGCGCGTTTACGAAGCGCGTGCATCACTTAAAACACTAATATTGAGCCGTACCGCGCAAACCGCACGTCCGATTGACGTGCCGTTTGCGCGTACACGTCACGAATAATAATTAGAATGTTTCACGGTGGTTTCAGCTCAATCCTAGGTCGTACGCTATGAATTTGACTGTTGGACGCCCGTTCTGGCCGTTTATGACACCATAACTGCGTTGTCGGTCACCGCGGGCACACGACAAGTCCGATTGACGTGCCGTCTGCTCGACCACTTCATAAATAACTCACCCGTATTTTTCGTCTGATTTCAGGCCATTCCGACATCGTTCGGCCCGTTTGGACCCCCCTCACGCGCGTTTACGAAGCGCGCGCATCACTTAAAACACTAATATTGAGCCGTACCGCGCAAACCGCACGTCCGATTGACGTGCCGTCTGCACGTACACGTCACGAATAATAATTAGAATGTTCCACGGTGGTTTCAGCTCAATCCGTGGTCGTCCGCTATGAATTTGACCGTTGGACGCCCGTTCTGGCCGTTTATGACACCATAACTGCGTTGTCGGTCACCGCGGGCACACGACAAGTCCGATTGACGTGCCGTCTGCTCGACCACTTCAGAAATCACTCACCCGTATTTGTCGTCTGATTTTAGGCCATTCCAACATCGTTCGGCCCGTTTGGACCCCCCTCACGCGCGTTTACGAAGCGCGCGCATCACTTAAAACACTAATATTGAGCCGTACCGCGCAAACCGCACGTCCGATTGACGTGCCGTCTACGCGTACACGTCACGAATAATAATTAGAATGTTTCACGGTGTTTTCAGCTCAATCCGAGGTCGTACGCTATGAATTTGACCGTTGGACGCCCGTTCTGGCCGTTTATGACACCATAACTGCGTTGTCGGTCACCGCGGGCACACGACAAGTCCGATTGACGTGCCGTCTGCTCGACCACTTCATAAATAACTCACCCGTATTTGTCGTCTGATTTCAGGCCATTCCGACATCGTTCGTCCCGTTTGGACCCCCCCCCCCCCCCCCCACGCGCGTTTACGAAGCGCGCGCATCACTTAAAACACTAATATTGAGCCGTACCGCGCAAACCGCACGTCCGATTGATGTGCCGTCTGCACGTACACGTCACGAATAATAATTAGAATGTTTCACGGTGGTTTCGGGTGAATTCGTGGTCGTCCGCTATGAATTTGACCGTTGGACGCCCGTTTTGGCCGTTTATGACACCATAACTGCGTTGTCGGTCACCGCGGGCACACGGCACGTCCGATTGACGTTCCGTCTGCTCGACCACTTCATAAATCACTCACCCGTATTTATCGTCTGATTTCAGGCCATTCCGACATCGTTCGGCCCGTTTGGACCCCCTCACGCGCGTTTCGAAGCGCGCGCATCACTTAAAACATGAATATTGATCCGTACCGGGCAAACCGCACGTCCGATTGACGTGCCGTCTGCGCGTACACGTCACGAATAATAATTAGAATGTTTCACGGTGGTTTCAGCTCAATCCGAGGCCGTCCGCTATGAATTTGACCGTTGGACGCCCGTTTTGGCCGTTTATGACACCAGAACTGCGTTGTCGGTCACCGCGGGCACACGGCACGTCCGATTGACGTGCCGTCTGCTCGACCACTTCAGAAATCAGTCACCCATATTTTTCGTCTGATTTCAGGCCATTCCGACATCGTTCGGCCCGTTTGGACCCCCTTCACGCGCGTTTACGAAGCGCACGCATCACTTAAAACACGAATATTGAGTCGTACCGCGCAAACCGCACGTCCGATTGACGTTCCGTCTATGCGTACACGTCACGAATAATAATTATAATGTTCCACGGTGGTTTCAGCTCAATCTGAGGTCGTCCTCTATGAATTTTACCGTCGGACGCCCGTTCTGGCCGTTTATGACACCATAACTGCGTTGTCGGTCACCGCGGGCACACGACAAGTCCGATTGACGTGCCGTCTGCTCGACCACTTCAGAAATCACTCACCCTTATTTGTCGTCTGATTTTAGGCCATTCCGACATCGTTCGGCCCGTTTGGACCCCCCTCACGCGCGTTTACGAAGCGCGCGCATCACTTAAAACACTAATATTGAGCCGTACCGCGCAAACCGCACGTCCGATTGATGTGCCGTCTGCGCGTACACGTCACAAATAATAATTAGAATGTTTCACGGTGTTTTCAGCTCAATCCGAGGTCGTACGCTATGAATTTGACCGTTGGACGCCCGTTCTGGCCGTTTATGACACCATAACTGCGTTCTCGGTCACCGGGGGCACACGACAAGTCCGATTGACATGCCGTCTGCTTGACCACTTCATAAATAACTCACCCGTATTTGTAGTCTGATTTCAGGCCATTCCGACATCGTTCGGCCCGTTTGGACCCCCCTCACGCGCGTTTACGAAGCGCGCGCATCACTTAAAACACTAATATTGAGCCGTACCGCGCAAACCGCACGTCTGATTGACGTGCCGTCTGCGCGTACACGTCACGAATAATAATTAGAATGTTTCACGGTGGTTTCAGGTGAATTCGTGGTCGTCCGCTATGAATTTGACCGTTGGACGCCCGTTTTGGCCGTTTATGACACCATAACTGCGTTGTCGGTCACCGCGGGCACACGGCACGTCCGATTGACGTGCCGTCTGCTCGACCACTTCATAAATCACTCACCCGTATTTATCGTCTGATTTCAGGCCATTCCGACATCGTTCGGCCCGTTTGGACCCCCTCACGCGCGTTTCGAAGCGCGCGCATCACTTAAAACATGAATATTGATCCGTACCGGGCAAACCGCACGTCCGATTGACGTGCCGTCTGCGCGTACACGTCACGAATAATAATTAGAATGTTTCACGGTGGTTTCAGCTCAATCCGGAGACGCGGTGTGGCCGAAACCACTCAAAGTGTCCGTCTTTTGTTTCAAAAGGACGTCATTTTAAGTGAAAAGCATCAACTGGCTTACGGAAAACCGACCAAACGCATTCCGAATCTGTTGATAATTTATCCCAACAATCCATGGGTCATATGTGATGTGTACAAGCCAACCCGGGATGAATTCGAGTCGCGGTGTGGCCGGGATAAGTTTAAGTGGCTCTCTTTTGTTTAAAATGAACACCATTTTAAGTACATACGGAAAAACGACCAAACGGATTCGGTTTCCGTTGAAACTTTAGGAGAATGATCCATGAGTCATATGTGACGTGTACGAATCAACCCCTCCACAATCGGAGACGCGGTGTGGCCGACACCACTCAAAAAGTGTCGGTCTTTTGTTTCAAAAAGACGTCATTTTAAGTGAAAATCATCAAGTGACATACGAAAAACCGACCAAAGGCATTCGGACTGTGTCGACACTTTAGCACAAGGATCCATGGGTCGTATGTGACGTGTACGAGTCAATCCTGCCTCAATCCGAGGTGCGGTGTGACCGACACCGTTCTAACTGTCTATCTTTTGTTTAAAATGGACAGGATACGCAAAACCGACCAAACGCAAAACCGACCAAACGCATTCTGAATCTGTTGATAATTTATCACAACGATCCATCAGTCATATGTGACATGTACGAGCCCACTCGGGCTCAATCCGAGTCGCGGTGTGGCCGGGATCAGTCTAAGTGGCTCTCTTTTGTTTAAAATGGACATCATTTTAAGTACATACGGAAAACCGACCAAACGCATTTGGTTTCCATTGAAACTTTAGGAGAACGATTCATGGGTCATATGTGAGGTGTACGAATCATCCCCGCCACAATCCGAGGCGCGGTGTGGTCAACACTGCTCTAACTGTGTCTGTTTTGTTTAAAATGGGTAGGATTATAAGTGAAAAGAACTGGCATACGCAAAACCGACCAAACGCATTCGGTTTCCATTGAAACTTTAGGAGAACGATCCATGGGTCATATGTGACGTGTACCAATCATCCCCGTCTCAATCCGAGACGCGGTGTGGCCGACACCGCTCTAACTATGTCTCTTCTGTTTAAAATGGACATGATTATAAGTGAAAAAGAACAACTGGCATACGCAAAACCGACCAAACGCATTCCGAATCTTTTGATCATTTATCACAACAATCCATGGGTCATATGTGACCTGTACGAGGCAACCCGGGTTCAATCCGAGTCGCGGTGTGGCCGAGATCAGTCTAAGTGGCTCTCTTTTGTTTAAAATGGACACCATTTTAAGTACATACGGAAAACCGACCAAACGCATTCGGTTTCCATTGAAACTTTAGGAGAACGATCCATGAGTCATATGTGACGTGTATGAATCATCCCCGCCTCAATCCGAGGCGCGGTGTGGCCGACACCGCTCTAATTGTGTCTGTTTTGTTTAAAATGGACAGGATTATAAGTGAAAAGAACAACTGACATACGCAAAACCGACCAAACGCATTCAGAATCTTTTGATAATTTATCACAACGATCCATGGGTCATATGTGACGTGTACGAGCCAACCCGGGTCAATCCGAGTCGCGGTGTGACCGGGATCAGTCTAAATGGCTCTCTTTTGTTTAAAATGTACACCATTTTAAGTACATACGGAAAACCGACCAAACGCATTCGGTTTCCATTGTAACTTTAGGAGAACGATCCATGGGTCCTATGTGACGTGTACGAATCATCCCGCCTCAATCCGACATGCGGTGCGGCTGACACCACTCAAAGTTTCCGTCTTTTGTTTCAAAAGGACGTCATTTTAAGTGAAAAACATCAACTGGCATACGGAAGACCGACCAAACGCATTCGGATTCTATCGATACTTTAGCACAACGATCCATGGGTCATATGTGACGTGTACAAGTCAACCCCGTCTTAATCTGAGATGTGGTGTGGCCGACACCGCTCTAACTATGTCTCTTTTGTTTAAAATGGACATGATTATAAATGAAAAGAACAACTGGCATACGCAAAACCGACCAAACGCATTCGGAATCTTTTGATAATTTATCACAATGATCCATGGGTCATATGTGACATGTACGAGCCAACCCGGGATGAATCTGAGTCGCGGTGTGGTCGGGATGAGTCTAAGTGTCACTCTTTTGTTTAAAATGGACAACATTTTAAGTACATACGGAAAACCGACCAAACGCATTCGGTTTCCATTTAAACTTTAGGAGAATGATCCATGAGTCATATGTGACGTGTACGAATCAACCCCGCCTCAATTGGAGACGCGGTGTGGTCGGCACCACTCATAGTGTCCGTCTTTTGTTTCAAAAGGACGTCATTTTAAGTGAAAAACATCAACTGACATACGGAAAACCGACCAAACGCATTAGGATTCTGTCGATACTTTAGCACAACGATCCATGAGTCAAATGTGACGTGTACGAGTTAACCCCGCCTCAATCTGAGGTGCGGTGTGGCCGGTATCACTTCAGGTGTATGTATTTTGTTTAAAATGGACATCATTTGAGGTAAAAATATATGGTATAGAAAAAACCGATCATATTATGAATTGAATTTCAGATTCCACGTATAATTGTCATCTAAATTTTAAATTGAATTCTATATGAATTATGTATGTTTATGAATTGTAATTTAATTATGGATTTGTATAGTTTCAGGATCCATTATATGTTAAATGTGTATGAATTTGTTCGTAATTGAATATGTATGTTTTATTTTATTACTGGTACAATAGTTGGATCGAAAATGAGGTGAAAATGAGGTGAAAATGAGGTGAAAATGAGGTGAAAATGAGGTGAAAATGAGGCCTGATGACTGGTGGTGATGGACAGGGGACAGGGGCTGTGCAAATTGCAGGGTGCTGCAATTTGCAGCATAGGGTATGCCAACGGTTTCAAACCGTTGGCATATAAGTTTTTAGCATGTCTTTTCCCAACGGTTCTAAACCGTTGGGAAAGACTTCACCAATTCCCAACGGTTTGAAACCGTTGGGAAAATGTTCCACATGGTATATCCCAACGGTTTGGAACCGTTGGGAACATGTGTGGTATTTGGTTTTCCCAACGGTTTGGGAGAACCGTTGGGAAAAACTATCCCAACGGTTCACCCAAACCGTTGGGGTAGGGTAACTTCTATGGGCCTATTGCAACGGTTGCCAGTAAACCGTTGGGAAAACCTTTCCCAATGGCTTACTTCCCAACGATTATCAGAACCGTTGGGAAAACCTTTCCCAACAGTTTGAGGGGCTTTCCCAACGGTTCTGAACCGTTGGGAAATAGTGTATTTCCAGTAGTAGAACCTTCCCCTATGATACCACTTATAAGTGCCTAGTCAGTGTATTTGTATCACTGAGAGGGGGAGGGGTGAATTAGTGATACTTTTTCTTTTATATTTCCTTTGAATTGAAACAACATTCACCTCCTGTTAAAGATTCAATTCTCTTCTGAAAACAAAACCAACACACATCCATAGGAACAAAGGTATTTACAAGGTTCGTTATTCAATATGAATAGCTATAGCCTTGGTATGGTTTGGAGACAATCTCATACCATACAATCCACTAAAAAAATAGCTAGATTACATCAAGTAGGAAATTCCCTTTCAATCGTGTAGCACTTTGAAGACAATCCAAAACTGTGTGTGCACCCTCTTAGCACAAATAGGGTAATTCAAATGTTTGTGTAACAACTCATGTTACATGTTCTTATTTTTAAAATCAACATATGTATTCAGTTTAAAAAAACCTTCAATTTCTTACCCAAAAGAATGGTAAGAACCTCCTGAACTTTATTGCGGAAAACTAATTCCGATTTTTCTGGGTCTGATTTTCCCAGTTGGATTCCTCTAAGTATGATTCTCCCAGTTGGATTTTCTTTCTGAATACAATAATAATAAATTGGAACCACTTCAATACCTGATTATGATAAAACCCAGTATGATTCTTCCTCATTCTGAGAAACCCTATACGAAAATCCCGAAGTTGATTAATTCATCCTGATACGATGATCTTCCAAATACAACATTGTGATCTTGCTTCTTCTCTATCACATATCCGTCAAAAAATATTCAAAAAAGGATCAAGGCAGTATCACTTCCTCTCACTGAAAACTCAGAGATTCTCTCTCTAATTTGGTGAATAATAATCCATCTTCAGTCAAGTAAAAATTACTTTTAGCCTTTTATAGGTGACCCAAAACAAGTTTGGACAGGAATCCCAAAATCTTTCCCACTCACCTAAATTCACCCAAATCTGAATTTATCCTAAAATCTCAGAGTAATTTTGACTTCGTCGACACTTATTGATTATTCATGAAACTTATACAATATTCACCTCTTCTTCTCCAGACTCCTATTTCAATTGTGAGTATGATTACAATTTTTAGCAATATATGGGTCCGATCATCTGAGTTTGATTATCTCAATCCGATTGCTGAATACGATTCTCAGAACCAATTTGAATCAAAATATAGTCTTTGAATGTTAATCTCTGCCTCAAAAAAACATTCAGTAATCTCTTTTCCTCCAACAACTCATCCAAACAAAGTAATTCAACCCTTTTGAAATGGTTGACTATATTGTTGATAATCTTCTTCATTTCTTCTCTTGACCCACTTGAAAAGAACATCTAAAAGTAAATCAGTGTTCATTTGTCTCTTCCTTCAGCAATTCAAACCACCATTCATCTCAGCCTGATTACGATATGTAGAGTAAGATTGGCTTGGGTATGATCATTCTAGGTATAGTTATCTTGATTTCAATCTTTTGTATGTGGTTGATGGAAAAAAAATACTACAGTAAATCAGCATTGCCTCTTCAATCGACACCACCTCTTCAGTCGACACCACCTTTTCACTCACCACCACCTCTTCAATCGGCAGCTTCTCTTCAATCAGCGCCACCTCTTACTCTTCTTTCACCCAGATATGATTATTTTGAAAAATAGTCGGTATCACTTCTTTCACTCTTCCACCTGGATATTATTTTTTTGAAAAAAAATTGGTTTCACATCTTTTCAATCGGCACCACTTTTTCAATCGGCACCACCTTTTCAATTGACACAACCATTCCTTTCACTCCCCCTTTATTCCATCAAGCTTGAAGTATAAGTTATAAATTCAACTCATGATTTATATTGAATAAAAATCACCAAAGCATCGTCATAATTAAAACATCAAAGTCACGTTGGCCCTGATTCTCCAGAAAAACAAACACTTCTTTATCATCGTATTCAAAGTGAATCTGATGACCATTTACTTCCAGCAAGATACCTTCACTTCCATTCTGGTCCTGAGTCAAGTATGATCAAAAACATTTCTTTCAAAATAGATTCATCTCTTTACGATGGACTTTCACAGTGAATCTGATTCTTTTGAAAACATGAGTCTGATTCTTTACAAAACAAACCTCAATATGATTTTTTCCAAAAAAAAAGTGAATTGATTTCCTTTCTTCTTTTTTTCAATAACTTATTTGACAATAAAAAACAACACATGAAAAACATGACCATCCTCATCAGTTTGTTCCTAACAATAAATATATTTACATTGATATAAATATAATATATATGTTTTAAATATGTTTTAGATAAGACTAAATATGGATTTACACATAATATATAAGATATTTAGTAAAAATTGCTTATAAAACAATTAAAAAAATATTTTTAATTCAAAATTAGTTAATTAAAATTGAGTAATATCCATTTAATAACAATTTGAAGTTTAAAAAATCAAAAAATCAATAAAAGATCTAAAATAAGTTGAAAGCATAACTTGAACTTCAAACGATCATAACTTTTGATCTGAGTGTCTGTTTGTGCTCTACCACAAATCAAATCAAAGCCCATGATGATCTCTATGCACTAGTGACAAAGGGAAACCCTATCACATTTTTTGAGGCCAAAAGGCCCAAATGGCCTCCAAAACTGAGTTTTAGGTGGGGTATCCCAATTTTTTAACATTCGATGAAATTTCAACCTTATTTAAGGGGGTATTTTTTCCTATTTTCAGTGGATACTAAATTTATTCCAAGAGCTTAGATTCATATCAATATTATAGTTTTAAAATTTTATCATTTTTCACAATGTACTATTATTTATAATCAAATGTATAGAAATATATACATATTTTTTATATATTTAGACATAAAAATTTATGTTTGTAAAGAAATAATTAAACATATTTACATATAAAATATATTTCTCAATATATAAACCATATCAAAATAAAAAATAAAATCCATTTTATTTAAAATACAAATGTATGAATATTTATTCATATATAGAATTAATGTATATATAATGTTTATATATATAAATATATTTGTGTGTACTGACAAACATATATATATTTATCTGCATATTCTAATATATGTATATAAATATTAATATATAATATATGAAAATAAATATAAATACGTATAATTATATTTATAGATGCACACAGATATATAAATATATGTATGTATGTATGTATGTGTGTGTGTGTGTATGTATGTATGTATGTCTGTCTGTATGTATGTATGTATGTATGTATGTATGTCTGTATGTATGTATGTATGTATGTATGTATGTATGCATGTATGTATGTATGTATGTATGTAATTATTTATAAACACATACATACACAAAACATATTTTATATATGTATTTAAATATATATATATATATAATATGGATAATAAAATGTAACGAAATATATATAAATATATATAAATATATAAATATATCATAAAATAAAGAACAAAACAATATTGGTGAGTGGAAAAGGCATGAGATTATGAGGGGGAGGTCTCAAGTTCAAAACACATCAAAGGTAGGGGCACGCGCAGGCGAGAGAGGTGGATGCTTAGCGCACTATTAACGGGGGGTCTTAGCGCTGTTAAAGGGGGGTGGGGCTTCCTAGCATTGTTAAAGGGGTGGTGGGAGTCTAGACAAATGCTTTTAAAGGTGGGGTTGGATGATAATAAAAGGGGGTTGGTCAACTCACCGAATTTCCAGATTTTTTTTTGAATTTAATTTTTTGACTTTTATCAGCGCTTCTTTTTTTTATCATTGGTAAAGGGGCATTTATTAGTGCTTTTTTAGTGATGATAAAAGGGACCTCCCTTTTAATAGTTCTTCGATTATCAGCGCTTTTTAATTAGCGTTATAAATGCCCTTTTCGCACGCTTTTAAAGACCATATCTGCATTAGTGTAAGCGCTAGTAAAGTTTGGTCATTATTAATACTAACTTAGCATTGATAAAAGTGTCTTTCCTTTTCAGTGTTCCCCATTTTGAGCTTTAATAAAGACTAATTATGTAATAGTGTTGCCCTCTTGATTCGCTGAAGCCTTAAAATTCTCACACTAGATTCTCGATGAGCCCCTTTGGGGCTTTTACTGGCCCTAAGTTGAGCCTACCAAAGCCTATTCAATTCACTTGATTCTTTCAACTCTTTCATTTAGGGATGTGCAACCAAAACCTACAAAACCAACCAAACTCAATCCACCTCACTTGCAAAAATGGAAAACATCAAAACAATCTAGAACAATTTGAATTTTTTTGTGTTTGGTGAGATAGGGTGTTAGGGTTAATATTCAGTTTTACTTGGGTTGACCAATCCCACATATACCTGTCAAAAAACTTGCAAGACCACGAGCCGATCCGTTAGCCTATGGATTTATGTGGGTTAGATCTTTAAATATTTAGGCCTGCAAAACTTTGGGCTGCATTAGATTCAACCTGTAGCCTGAATGGGCTATCCCGCAAGGTGTTCGTGCAGGTCCCATTTGGCCCACAATTATAAGTAGACTAACAAAAAGTTATGATTGAAAAATAAAATAAAAAAAATGTAATAAAATAAATTAACTTGAGTGTGGAAAAAAATAGTTCAAGTTAAAATCCACCTAATACAACCATACATAAACCATCAAAGATATATATTTTTTAAGGGTTGTTATTATTGTTATAGTGGTTACTATTAATTGAAAACTAAAATTTTCTTCTAATCTCAAACATTTCTCATTTCCCGCTCCCTTTCATCATTGTTCATCAATCAAAAAATATTATAATATATTTTATTCATTAAGCTTAGGGGTTGACCGGTTAATTCGTGGATCCACCATAGATTGGATCACACGTTTATTTTTTTTAGCCTTCATTATTAGTGGACTGGACCAAATCGCTCAATAAAATTTGCAGCTTGCATGATCCACCGTGTGGGTCGACCCGCCCCACCCCGTTAATACCTCTAATTCCACCTTCCCAAAGTACGAAAATATTCTACTCTCAATTTTAAATTTTTTTTTATTAAATTTAATTAGATATTACTAATTTTGGACATGAAAGGTAATCTTCTGCTGAATTATTAGAGTTAAAAAAACATTATTTCTGTAGTAAGATATTTGAAAGAATTCTTTCGACTCAAGCATTATTTATTTGTATAAATAATTTTTTTTATGTATTTGTATGAATTACAATTTCTTTTTTCGAACTCAAACCGAGGTGCCCTTTAAACGGTCCCAACTCACTACGTTGATTTTTTGGTAAAACAATTTGTTATTGATGTGCGTTGAATTATTTTTTAACCCGCCCAAGATGGATTGGGTGAGATATATATTTAAACCAATCCTACCCACAGGTTTTCACACCCTTACATATGAAGGACGATTATTTAAGTCTATCTCTCTGGGTTTTGCGCGCGAAGGGAGGGAAAGGCAGAAACAGAACCGACGGTTAAGAAGCTGCGCGACTAAAACAAAACTTAATGCAAGACGCAAATGTTCATCGGTTAACACTCAGCAGCAAGGAAAAGGCATGCAGTTGGGTTACTGTTGGGTTAATTGCATGAGCATATAATTGCAGGCCATAAAAGAACCGCCACTCTGAGCCAACCCCGAAAGTCCTTCGTCTTCCAAACCACAAAAAAATAATAATAATAATAATAATAAATAAATAAATAATTGAAGAAAAAAATCAATAATTAACTCCTCCGCGCAGCAAGAGCAGGAAGGCAATAGAAGAGGAAGCGGAGGCGGAGTGGAGAGAAAACAAGGGAGAGATGGGGAGAGGGAAGATTGAGATAAGGAGGATAGAAAACTCCAGCAACCGGCAGGTGACCTGTTCCAAGCGGAGGAAGGGGATCATCAAGAAGGCTAAGGAAATCTCAGTTCTCTGCGACGCGCAACTCTCTCTCGTCGTCTTCTCCGCCTCCGGCAAGCTGCATGAATTCTGCTCCCCTTCCACCACGTACGGATCTACTTGCCCTACCATCCACACCCCTCATGCTCTTCCTCTCATATATATACACATACATACATATATACATATATCGATTTGGTGCATGTCAACTTATATAAATTGTTTTCTTTTCTTCCGTGTTCGTCCGTGTTATTGTTTGGAGGAGCAGTTTGGTTGATTTGCTGGATAGGTATCAGAAGCAGTCTGGGAATAAGCTATGGGATGCTAAGCATGAGGTACAGATGACCATTTGCACGCCCCCCACCCCACTCTCTCTCTAGATCTAGATCTCTCCGCCTCTTTGCAGATCTATTCTCTCTCTATCCGCTGTCGATGGGATTTTTTGCTAAAAGTGTAGACATAGAGGGGTTTCGTAGCACAACTTTTTTTCCATAAGCATGAAACATAAATTTCATGGCCAGATCTACAAATGGATATATGTTTTGCTTCCTTCCATCAGATCTGTTTAATGCAAGCGATGAAACGCCGTTGATGGGGTCTGGCAGTCCGTGTACTTCCCCTCTATATCCTTCCATCTGCTTGTTTTGTATTTTTCAAAAAAAAAAAAAAAAGAATGAAACACACTGACCAAAAAACTCATCTGTCGCCCCACTCTTTGTTTCTCCACATTCTCTCTGATCATTAGCCGAGAAATGGACCATCCCCAGAGAGGATCTGTTATTGAATTGAACCTCGTTTCTGGTTGCTAACAAAAAGAATAAGTGAGATAGATTGGTATGGTTTCCCCCCTTTAGTTCTGTCACTGATAATGTTTAAGGGGTCACAGGATCTCAGCAGTGAGATAGATAGAATCAGGAAAGAGAATGAGAGCCTGCAAATCAAACTCAGGTATGTGTGTGTGTGTCTTAAGTTTAGTTATTGTTGCTTTCTAGGTTTATCGTTATGGTGTTATTGATGCTGTGGGACACTGGTTGCAGGAATCTGAAGGGAGAAGATGTCACTTCTCTGGACATCAAGGAACTGATGAATCTCGAGGGGGGCCTTGAGAATGGCCTCGCAAAAATTCGAGATCAACAGGCAACTTTATTTTATATTTAGATACACAGATTGATACACTTATACACACACTTAACTCGTTGTTTCTTGCCAGTTGGAAAATAAAAATAAAAATATTCATGTTATGTTCATTTTATTGTGCCACAGAACGAGTTCGCAGAGATGGTCCGTAGAAATGTATGCATACTTCACTCCCACCCTCTCTCAATGGGTGCGTGCCAGCGCTTGTATAGCTTCTAACCTCTAACGTTTTGATCAGGTGAAAATGGCGGAGGATGAGAATCGACAGCTCCTTAACACCTTGGTATGGATCCCAATATTTTTCCACAGTGTGATATTATATACTGTTCATGGAGATGTTTTTCTTTTTCATGGTAATAAAACCAATGAATTAAGAAAAAGTTAATCACGCGCAATTGGTGATTGCAGTCTGAAATTAACAATATATGAGGGTCGAGAAATCTCCATGATTTTTAATTTGCACACAGAAGAAGATGATGGCCAGGGAGGAAGACGAAGCAGCACCAGCAGCAGCCGGGGGTCGGAGGCATCCTAATCCTCATGACATGCCTTTTGTCTTCCGGGTGCAGCCCACGCAGCCGAATTTGCAGGAAAGGATGCAGAACATCCAGCTTTAATATTGCTATCTTTCCAATTAGACATAAATAAATCATTGCCGTGATAAGGGCAATCTGGTGTGTGATCTTCCTGCTACCATGCATGCTATATCAAACTGTGAACCAGTACTTTGGATTTTCAAAATCTGCCTACTATAAATATATAGTCCTATTTTCTGTAATGCAGGTGTCCAGACCCTTCGCATGCTAATTAATGATCGTGCGTTTCACTCTTATCTGCTTCCGGTAGTCAAGCGAGGCACACATATACTGTACCCAATTACCAGAGAAATCTGAAGGTGGATTTTTGCAGCAATAAACAACACATACCACATACCTATTTACAGTGATACAATTACACACCAAAACAAACGATGAAAAACAAGGAAAAATAAAAAAACCATAGATCTGGTGCCTAGGTGCCCCCAAACCTCCAAAACCAAACACGTCAAGCATTTTGAAATCTCCAAGCATTTTGGAATCTCCAAGCCTCCGTCACACCATTGGAAGTTTGGTGTCGTCTAGAGATGTTTATTCTTCCAACATCTCCCCTTAAATTTGTTTTTTTCATGACCCACACATTCAGATTTAGCTTCCTCGAAGCTTACTAGATCGGAAGTTGTCAAGAAATAATACAGATTTACAAACTCCTCCATCGGAAAGCAATACAAAATCTCTTTCATATCAAAAAAAGAAGTTCAAACTTGTCAATCTTTAGAGTTGGTATACATGGATTTGTTCGGACCTTTTAAAGTTTCTAGTTTAGTAGAAAAATATTATGTCTTTATTATAGTGGATGATTATTCAAGATATACATGAATATTTTTCCTTACTCATAAAAGTGAAGATCTTTCCTATTTTTCTAAATTTTCTAGATTTGTAGAAAATCTGAATGGGTTTAGAATTAAGGCCTTAAGAAGTGATCATACTCATCAGTTTGATAACCAAGAGTTTGAATCATTATTCTCAAAACAAGGTTATAATCAAAACTTTTCTTCTCCCAGGACCCCACAATAGAATGACGTAGTAGAGAGAAGAAATAAAACCCTTCAAAAAATTTCTCGAACCATTCTCAATAAATATGATTTAGCTGTCTAATTTTGGGTAGAAGCTGTAAATAGAGCTTGCTATATAATTAATAGTATTTTAATTAGACCGGTTTTTAAGAAGTCCCTATATGAATTATGAAATCACAACAAACCAAATGTTAACTACATTAGAGTTTTTTGGTTGTAAAGCCTTTATACTCAACACAAAAGAGAATATACACATGTTTTCTTCCAAAAGCAATAATGGAATTTTTCTCGAATATTCCACATTTAGTCAATCATACAAGGTGTTTAACGAAAGGACCTGGGTTATAGAAGAATCTATACATGTCATGTTTGATGAAACAAATCCACATGAGCCTAAGACCCCTTAGAAAATCTCAAGGATGGGATTTCCAATCGGGATATCAATTCTGCTAGACCTCCTATAATGAACTCTCCTGGATCTAATAAACATCGTGAACTCAAACTTATAAATGAGAATGAGATGTCAAACACTTATATTCCTAGAGATGTGATGACCCATAGATATCACCCCTTTGATGTAGTTCTAGGTGACCTTGATAAGGGAACTCAAACTAGAGCTTCTCTATGAAACCAAGTTGAAAGTCAAGCTTTATTGTCACAACTTGAACCTAAGAACATCAATCATGTAATTAATGATGAATTTTGGCTGATGTGAATACAAGAATAAATTAATGAGTTTGAAATAAATTGAGACCATGAACTAGTTAACATACCCAAAGACTACCTAACTATTAACACTAAATGGGACTTTAGAAACACGGTTGATGAGTTGGATGCAATAGTTAGAAACAAAAAAAAAGGACTTGTTGCACAAGGATATAATCAAGAAGAAGGTATTACCTATGAGTAAACATTTTCTCTAGTAACTAGACTTGAAGCCATTAGAATGTTGCTTGCCGATGCAGCACATTTGGATTTCAAACTATGTCGAATGAATTTCAAAAGTGCATTCTTAAATGGTCATATAGTTGAGAATGCTTTTGTGGAACAATCCCCCATATTTCAAAAACCTCAATTTCCAAATCATGTTTTTAAATTAAAAAAAATTATATGGTTTAAAACAATCTACTAGATCTTAGTATGTTTGAGTCAACTCATCTTAATTTCCAAAGGTTTTACCAAAGGAATAGCTAACTTTAATTTATTTATTAAATTAATTTCAAAAGATGTTTTAGTAACACAAATCTATGTTGATGGTATTATTTTTGGATCTTCAAGAAATTCTTTGTGTACAAAGTTTTCAAAAATTATACAAAGTGAATTTGAAATGAGTTTGATGGATAAACATAAATTCTTTATTGGTTTTCAGGTTTTCCAAAATAAATATGGATTTATTTTAAATAAAATAAAGTAAAACTAAATATATTTTTAAAACATTTTGTTATGAATTGTACTCGAGGTAGTGATACTCCCATGAGTACTAGATACAAGTTTGATCTTGATGAAATTGGGAAACCGGTTGTTCAAACCACTTGCAAAGGAATGATTGAAAGTTTACTATACTTACCTGTTATCTGACCAGATATAATATTTAGTGTGTGAATGTGTTCTCATTTTCAAGAAAACCTAAATGAGTCAAATTTACTTAATATGAAAAGAATTTTCAAATAGCCTAAAAATACAAGCAACTTTGGATTTTTTTATTCCATAGGACAAACATTTGATTTAGGTTGTTATTCAGATGCTGATGTTGCTAGTTGTATGTTATATATAAAAAGAACTTCTAGAACATGTCACTTTTTGGGAAAGTCTCTAGTTTCTTGGGATACTAAGAAACAGAATTCATTTTCATTATCCACTCCTGAATTTGACTATATAGTTGCATGAAGTTGTTGTGTATAGATTCAATGGATGGAACCCACTTTACTAGACTATGGATATCAATTATGACATGTCCCTATAAATTGTGATAATACAAGTGTGATAAATATTTATAAGAATCCTATATCACATTATAGAACAAGGAAATTTGATTTTATACATCACTTTTTGAGAGATTGTTTTTAAAAATGTGATATAAATCTTGAGTTCATTAGTTCTGAACATCAGTTTGCTGGTATATTTATAGAACCCTTGAATGTTGAGAGAATAAATCAAATCAAACATGAATCGGGCATGATAAATTTTATATAATTGGTTGAATTTAGTTGAAGTTATTTAATTCCTATGTTAAACTGTTTTCTAGACTTTTCATAAAGTAACTGTGTAGTGTCGTTCACACAGTCAGTATGCCTACCCTGAGTTTTGGTTCATACGGTCAGTATACCTACCATGACCAATTGTTCATGAATTTAATATACCTACCATGGAACATAATTCACATGGTCACTATAATTACCTTGATTATTAACTCACACAGTTACTATGCCTTCCATGGAAATTTCATTCATGTAGTTAGCATACTTACCCTGAGGTTGCGATCAATATGCCTACTGTATATTTTTTTCTACAGATCCATGGTTAGTAGACCTTCCATGTCTGTTTTCATACTTAAATTTTTCATGGAAAATTTTTGACAGTATTTCATTTAAGTTTGTTATTATTTTAATCCCGAAATTATTTAAATAAAATTTGAATTTGAATCTGAATTGACACCTGTCTTTTCCCTTGGATCCCCTCTATCCTTTTGAAATCTTTTGAGCAAATCTATTTCTATAACCTTGAACCTCTCACTCTCTCCAACCAAAACCTCTATGTTTTTTCTTCCGTATATTAGCCTTCTAGACTCAAATTGAACCAAATTTGTTGAGGATAAAACACGTGTTAGATTCCTATTTTCCCGACCAAACACCTCCTTAAAAGAAGTCAAAGAAGTTGAAATCTAACTCAAGCATGACACTGAAGATGAAGAATCTACACCTGGTTGATCGTCTCATCCATGTTGAAAAGGATATCGATTTATAGAGTTTGAAATCAAGAAAATCTATGGTTCTAAATGAAATTTGGGAATAGGGATGGAGTGTTTGGTTTAAAGAGAATAGTAATTCTTTTTATCTAAAGTTTATTAAAGAGTTTTATGTGCACCTTGAGTTATTCCATGGAGAGACGAATGATATAGTTATATCAATGATAAATGGTGAAGGTTTAGAATTCTCTTCGAGGTGATAGGAAATGTGTTTTGGTATACCTCACAAGGGATATTTTGGAGATTACCAGAGATTGTATCTAGTTAGTCATCCATACTTGGAGTTTTAGAATCACTACCACGGAAATGGATTTATGAAGCACCACCCTTTAACAACGCTAAAAAAGCACTGATAAAGGGGATCCTTATCAGCGCTAAGATGAAGAGTTGATAAAAAGTTCTTTTGATAGTGCTAAAAAACCACTGTTAAAAGTACCCCTTTATTAGCATTTTTTAGCAATATCAAAGGGACCCCCATTATCAGTACATTTTTTAGTAGCGCTGATATATGTGGGTCTTTATCATCACTTTTTTTACTAGCACTGATAAAGGGTATATTTTTAAAAAAATCACAAAATATAATATATTTATATAAAATTATATTTATATCGATATAAATATAATATATATTTTTAAATATGTTTCAGATAAGTATAAATAGACATTTACACTTAATATATAAGATCATTAGTGAAAATGGATTATAAAATATTTTAAAAAATATTATTAAGTAATAATTTTATAATTATTATCAATTAATAATCATCTAATAACAATATAAAGACATAAAAAATCAAAAAATTAATAAAATATCTAAAATAAGTTGAAAACATAACTCAAACATCAAACGACCATAACTTTTGATCCGGGTGTCTGTTTGAGTTCTACCACATATCAAATTGAAGCCTATGATGATCTCTATGAACTAGTAATATAGAGAAACCCACTGTCACGTTTTTTGAGGCCAAAAGGCTCAAAAGTCCCAAAAGGCCTCCGAAACTTAGTTTTTAGTTGGGATACTCAAATATTTTAGCATTTGATAGAATTTCAGCCCCGTTTAAGGGTGTCTTTTTTCCATTTTTTAGTAGGGTCTAAATTTATTCCCAAGGATTACATTCATATTTATATTATGGATTTAAAATTTTATCATTCTTCATAATTTACTGTTATTTTTAATCAAATATATAACAATATATACATATTTTTTATATATTCACATAAAAACATTTAATTTTAAAAATAAATAATTAAACATTTTTACATATAAAATATATTTCTCAATATATAAGCCTTATATAAATAAAAAATAATATCCATTTTATTTAAAATACAAATATATGAATATTTATATACCTATATAATGTGTGTGTGTGTTTGTACTAGTGTGTGTGTTTGTATTAACAAACTGATATATATTATCTATATATTCTAACATATGTATATACATATTAATATAATATATATATATATAAATATGTATAATTGTACTTATAGATACTCATATAATATATATATATATATATAATGGAATGCATAATGCCATACTATCATAACCACATGGTCAAGTCCTTGTGCCAAGACTACAAATAAGATTTTGTCAAGATAACAATATAGTGGAACCTTTCATAAATAATCATAAACATTTAAGGCAATGTATAACTAAAAAAAAGCCTTTTGAACTTGAACTTCAGCATAATATGGAAAAAATAAAATGAAATAATTCTATTTACTTATTCACATGGATATTATACTAGTCGAATAATCACATGCAATATCAATAACCACTTTCATAATAATGGAATGCATAATGCCATACTATCATAACCACATGGTCAAGTCCTTGTGCCAAGACTACAAATAAGATTTTGTCAAGGCCTTATTCCAAGACACTAGTCTGTCATATGAGACCTACCGATGCATCAAGGAGCTATATCGGGCTCCATCCGTCACTTACTAAGTCCAATACATTCCTCATATGAATAGGTTTAAACATAACATAAACATTCATATTAAAACTATCATAAGAAATATCAATACTTTCTTTATAAACCATGAATGGTATAAAAATAACACATCCACAGTCAAAAATATCACAAAATAGTCAATACTATATTAAAGCTTTGTATCATAATAAATCAAATTCAAATAAGCTTAAAATCCATCAAAGGATGTTGACATAGATGAAATCAAAACTATTTGAGAGAAATATCTATTTTTTTAAATCATTTAAAAGTCACATAATTATAAAAGAAAACATTTACTTTGAAAATATTATTATAATCTTGTGAGGGAAGCTTCGACAATTTTATAACGGCGGAAAATAACCGCACCCGCTGTATAAGTTAAAAAGACATTCTTACCTTAATTATGTCGAAAAGGTTAAAAAGGACCTTGTTTGGAAAACAACAAAAAGATTCCTTTATAAACATCTTATAAAAAGTCAAAAAAGGATATAAAAGACTTTAACCCATATTCTATAAAATAGTAATAATGTTTTAAAATACATTTTTAAGAAACCTAGATGTGGATGATAAAGAGGTCCCAGTGGATACTTATGTAAAAACAACCTCGGATAATAAAGAGATTGTGAAATTAACCCTTACCTTGAAATTTTCCTTGGTAGAGGGTAGGTTAACCTCCTGTATAATGGTGAAATAATTGTTATTAAATTATTAAATAATCATATACATTAATATGATATAATATATGGTCTTTTAACATTTCTTTTTTAATAATATCTTTGTATTATTGTTGTTTCGGGTGTTAACAGATTCATTTTCCTTTATATTATTTGTTATGTGGGTCATATTTTTTATGGATGGGATGTATCCTATTCGTATCCAGAATGATATCAAGTCTTTAAACATTAATTTTAATCATATAATGAAAATTAGTCTTGAATGGATATGATGGAGAATGAATCTCATCGCGTTCGTGGAGACGGTAATCCGTATGTATGCACGAGTGACAATATCATTCTTTTGATATTAAAATAATATATAATTGGATGGTATATCATATATACAAAATAATTATCATGTTATATTTATTATTTACATGAATTACACATCATTATTATACCCATCCAAATAATAATGTATTGAATAACAATTACACCACGACGTGGAGACAGTAATCTGTACGTACGCACGTATGGTGACATGTCATTCAAATGATCGATAGAATAATGAATATGGTTGTACCATATTTATAATAACATCACAGTATATAGAAGATACTGGAGTTATTATTTTAGAATGGAAATAAAAAATAAATAATAAGTGGAAGAAGAAAATAACTTGAAAGAGGGTGGTGAAATTATTACCTTTTTTTCGGGTTCTTCCTTTTGATTTGATCAAAAGGGCTCCTTAAGTTGGATTTCTGACTAAAAAAGGCCTCTAGGATGAATTTAGGGAAGTTGATATGGTATTTGGGTATAGGTTGGCCGAGAAAAATGGCTTTGATGGTGCAAATTAGAGAGAAGGGTGAGTGCCCTTTTATAAGAGGGGTGAGGGGCACCTTAGGAAAATCTAGAAATATTATTTTATAATAAAATCATTTTTGGTTTCTAATGGCTCCAAAATGAATTATTTAAAGGAAAAAGTGTGGATGGGTCAAAAACCACTCAACCAATAGGTTTTAGATAGGTTTGGGTCACTATATTAACTTTATCTTTTAGCTTTAACTCTTAGTTAAATAGTTTGACATTTACCATGTCACTTTGTATTTTTATATTATATGGTTAATAAACATACTACATACTTCCAAGAGAAACCCAAGTGGTTCATTAATGATAAAACTATCATTATATAAGTCATTTTTCTGAACCTTAGATTTTTAGGAATATAATATCAATTAATAATATAATATTTGTTTTAAAAACTCTTTTATGTCAATTTTGGCACTATTTGGTATTTTGTTTTTGCTAAATTCATAACAGCATTATTGCTTCAAAAATAATTAATCTAACAAACCCTAATATGTCATATAAACCTAGAAAATTATTGGAATTCATAAAAAGTCTCAAATTACATTTATTTGGATATTTATAATATCAATTATTTTAATATTTCATTAATTAGGTAATTACTGCATCATCATTGTGTCATAAATAAATTAAATTATTTAATGTCTAAAAATTATAAATAAAATACCATTATATATTAAATATTTTTATAATGAATGTTTATAATTGAATTTATCTTATGCGTAACTCTATATTAAAATGTTTTCGTTATTAAACTTTGATTTTAACTCTTTTAACTCTTCTTTGAATTAAATAATAATAAATGTCCTAATCTAATTCAAGTGGACAAAATAGGTTCATAATTTATTCATAATGTTTTTTCTGGTATAATTATACTTAGACAATAGAATTAGGACATGTGTTAGGGTAATAATAATATCATTTTTACCCTTAATTACCCTATTTAATTTTAACTGTGGTAAATAAAAGTAAAAAGTTACTATTCACAAAAAAAATATTTTTATCCTATTGAACCACATTTTACTGCTTGATATTGAAAGTGTCTCTCGGATTTCTTAAATTCCACTCAAATAAGCGATAAAATTATGTTTTATGTGAATTTGCAAATTCTTCTAGGAGATGGATAAAAGACGGTGAAAAGTTCAATAAAATTTTTATATATCTAAAATTATTATAAAATGGATCCAATGAATTACATTGAACTTATATAGTTATTATGTATCTATTTTGACCTAAAATAAATTTAAATAAAATAATTAATTATTTAAATAAAAATTCGGTTTTAAACTATAACTCAATGTTTTTTCACTATTCGTAAAAAATTAAACATTTTCAGAAAAATAAAAAAAAATTCACCCTAGGCTAATTTAGATATTCTGAATCCAAAAATGTAGTCTATTTTGAAAGATAAAATTTATAAAATTTCAAAAAGTGGGTATTACAATTCATAACGGCTAGTTTGATTGGTTGTGGTGTGTGTTAGAACTCGAAGTTGCGTACAAAACATGCTATTGTATTAATCAAAGAGAAGTATACCATGGAAGCTTGGGGTGTTACATTATCCCCTCCAAATAATTTCATCCTTGAAATTTCTAGAATATTAATGCCTAAAAATACTCTGGTGGTTCTTCATCATAAGTTCCTCGGGTTCCCACATTGCATCTTCCATCTTTTGGTTTCTCCACAGAACTTTTACCAGATGAGTCATTCGGTTTCTCAACACTTATTCTCTTGTATCAAGAATCTTGATAGGATATTCACAATAAGATAGATCGGGTTCCAGTTCTAATTCCTCATAGATGAGTACATGCGTTGGGTCAGGCATGTATTTTCTCAATAGTGATACGTGGAACACATCGTGAACTTTGGAGAGATTTGACATCATTTTCCAAACGACAAGCTAGAGCCCCAATTCATTCTAGAATTTCAAAAGGTCCTATGTACCTGGGACTCAATTTACCTTTGTTACCGAAATTTATAACTCCCTTCCATGGACATACCTTCAAGAAAACATGATCTCCTACCTGAAATTCCAAATCCTTCCTTCGGTTATCAGCATAGCTCTTCTGCCTACTTTGAGCTGCTTTGATTTGGGTTTGGATTACCTTCACCTTTTCCATCATTTCCTCAACAAGTTATGGGCCTATAAGTTTTCTTTCACCAACATCATCCCAACAAGTTGGCGTGCGACATCTCTTTCCATATAACGCTTCATATAGTGCCATCTGAATACTTGAATGGAAGCTATTGTTATAGGAAAATTATACCGAAGGTAAATATTGATCCCACATACCCCGAAAGTCAAGTGATCAGGATCTCAACATGTCTTCTAAGGTTTGAATAGTTCGTTCTGATTGTCCATCTATTTAAGGGTGGTAGGCAGTGCTCAAACGAAGTTCAGTATCCAGGGCTTTCTGAAGACTTTTCCAGAATCTTGAAGTAAAACATGGATCATGATCAGAAACAATTGATAGGGGTACTACATGAAGTCTCGCAACTTCATTCATATATAGTCTTGCAAGACATTCAAGTGGTAGATCTTCTCTTATAGCAAGAACATGTGATGACTTGGTAAGACGATCAACAATGAACTATATTGCATCATTCCTTCTAGGAGTATTTGGTAGTCCCATGACAAAGTCCATCATAAAATTATCTCATTTCCACTCAGGTATTGGAAGAGGTTGCATGAATCCTCAAGCCTGTTGCCTTCCAACTTTCACTTGTTGACAAACCATACATCTTGACACAAAATCAGCAATCTCCCTCTTCATGTTGTCCCACCAAAAATGTTCCTTCAAATCTCTATACATTTTGGTGCTCCCAGGGTGTATAGAGAAATTGGAACTATGAGAATCATCTAACAATTCCCTTTTTAGATCAGGTATATTGGGAACACAGAGTCTCTTCCTGAATTTCAAAATCCCATCTTCATATACAAAGTCAATCAATCTCCCATCATTCACAGCTTTAATCTTCTTTTGAAACTCTTCATCACCAGTCTGAGAACTCTTTATCCGTTTTAATAAAGATGGTTTGGAAACCATTTGAAAAAGCATTGATGTTTCACCTTCCATGGTGATTCCCATATCCATCTTTACTAGATCCATGAAAATAGGATCCCTTTCAACTCTCATCTTGTTCAAAACTCCATGATCCTTTTTTCTCAAAGAATATGCCACCTTATTTTCCTTCCCCAAGTGGTAGTGTATCATTAAATCATAATCCTTGAGTAGTTCAAGTCATTTCATTTGCCTCATGTTGAGTTCTTTCTATGAGAAAATATACTTCAAACTCTTATGATCGGTATATATCTCACATTTTTCACCATAGACATAATGTCTCTATATCTTCAATGAAAATATTATAGCTTATAACTCAAGATTATGAGTATGATAGTTTTTCTCATGAATATTTAGCTATCATGATGCATAGGCAATAACCCTATCATTCTTCATAAGGACACAACCAAGTCCTTTCTTTGAAGCATCACTATAAATAACAAAACCATCATTCCCTGATGGTAGTGTCAAGATAGGAGCATTGACTAATCTTCTCTTCAGTTCTTTGAAACATTCTTCACACTCTTTTGTCCAAACAAATTTAACCCCTTTACATGTGATCTTTGTTAATGGGTTAGCCAATCGGGAAAATTTTGGATGAAACGTCGATAATAACCTTCTAAACTAATAAAACTATGTACCTCGGTTATACTCGTTGGTGCTGGAAATTCTTGGATTTCTCTTGTCTTAGAAGGATCAATAGAGATTGCTTCCTTAGAGACAATATGGCCAAGAAAATAAATCTCCTGAAGCCAGAATTCACACTTTCTAAAATTCCCATATAATTCATGACTTCTTAGAGTCTTCAGGATAATGCGAAAGTGATTTTCATGATCTTTGTAGATTTTGGAGTATACCAAGATATCATCAATAAATATCACTAAAAATTCGTCAAGATATTCCTTGAAAACTCTGTTCATTAGATCCATGAAAATAGAGGGTGCATTAGTTAGCTCAAAAGGCATTTCTGTAAACTCGTAATGCTCGTACCTGGTTCGAAATGTTGTTTTCAGAATGTCTTCTTATTTACACACAACTGATGTTATCCAGATTGAAGGTCAATCTTTGAAAAATATTGAACTCCATGAAGTTGGTCAAATAAATCATCAATGCGAGATAGGAGATACTTGTTCTTTATTGCTATAGCATTGATCTCCCTGTAGTCAATGCACAACCTCATAGATCCATCTTTCTTATTAACAAAAAGAACAGGGGCTCCCCATGGAGAAACACTAAGGAGAATAAATCCCTCATTACTCAATTCCTCTAGTTGTTTCTTTAGTTCCACTAATTCCACAGTGTCCATTCTATAAGGAGTCTTTGATATGGGCCTTGAACCAGTAACTAAATCAATGGAAAACTCAATTTCTCGTTCTGGAGGATGTCCAGGTAAATCTTCTGGAAACACATCAACATATTCTCTCACAATAGGTACATACTCTATTTGAACATTACTTTCCTTACCCACAGTCATTTCATTCTCTTGATCCTAAATAATTGAATTTAGTTGAGATACTGGGGGTGGATCTAGACAAGAATTGGGTGGTGACGATTTTTCTCTAAAGATAAGGTGTACTTTATCATCGTCATAAAAAATAGTAACCTCCTTCTTCTTACAATAAGTTTTTTCATCATGGTCTGAAATCCAATTCATATCGAGTATTATATCAAATTCTATCATTGGTATGACGATGAGATCAGCAGATAAAGAACATTTATATGCCCTAATGGGAACTGATTCACAGAAATTTGTATAAATGATACTTCCCTCAGGAGTTTTGACTGAAAACTCCCTTGTTAAATAAAATTGTAAATATCTAATTTTCTTAGAAAACTAGGAAGATATGAAACAATGTGATGATCCATAATCAAATAAATCATTTTCTAAACTTGAGGAAACCATTAAATTACCTGCCATCTCATCTTTCGGAGCTTCAACCTCAGCAGTAGTGATCTCATAAGCTTGTCCTTGATCCCTTGGCCTTTTCTGTGGTAAGTTTCCCTAATGATTAGGAAATTAATTTTCATAATGTCCCATCTCACTGCAATTGTAGCATTGAACATCGGTATCTTCTTTCTTCCCCTTACAATCACGAGCTTGGTGGCCTTTTTCACCACACTTGTAACAGACTACCATTCCCTTCAAACAAGTACTGGGGTGTTTCTTCCCACATTTACTACAGGATGGATATTCAACTTTTACATTCTTCCCCTTATTTCCATTTCCAGAGTGATCAGCAGATATCTTCTTCTCTTGCTTTTCTTTAAAGTCATAAGACTTAGAGAATTCCTTTTCTGTCTTGATAGCACATAAGACAATATCTTCGTACAACGAGAAGGATTGTGAGACTAATGCTCGACGGAGAAATGGTTTTATCCCCTCAAATAAATGATCAATATTACTTCTTGGGTTATGAATATAATCTGAAACATGCCTTGCTAACCTTGTAAAGTTAGACTCATACTTTGTAACATTCTCATCCTCCTTTTGCCTCAGACTCAGAAATTGTCTTTCCATATCCGCTCGATGGTCATGAGGAAATTATTTTTCTAAGAAAATATCTTTAAACTCCCTCCATTCCATATTTGATACTTTATCATCTTCCTTCATGTTTTGAATCAATGAATACCATTGATCATCATCTCCAGTGAGGCGGTAAAATTCCATGACAAATTTTTCCCTTTCACTACTCCCTAAGGTGTGGAATATTTTCTCTAAGGAATTTATCCATTGCTCAGCTACTATTGTATTTTTACCCCCATTGAATGTTTGTGGTTTTTTACTCATGAAGCGATCTAACCATGATCATCCATGTTGCGGATCAGGGTACTCCATACGGGTAAGGTTATTATTTATAACCTAAGTGAGTTTTCCCAGTATGGTGATTAGCTTATCAGCACCAGTTGCATCACCAGCTCCACTATAATTATCTTGATATGGAGGTAAATCCCTACATGGAGTGCGTGCATTGATATGGTTTCCATTCATTCCACTTGGCACCATTTCTAAACAATGTCATACACTATACTAGTTTATGAATTGCAAGATATAAATCCAAATTTATAAAACACTTAACATAAATTGAACATTTTATAGATATAATCCATAATCATAAAAAAAATTTCTTTGAGGAAGTATATACTCATAAACCATTAATAATGGTTTGTAAAGAAAATGAGAATTGTCCTAAGCATATCCCCTAGGAGTGTCGTAACCAAGAGTGCATCAAGGCCCATTGTCGTGCACCAGTTCCCGTTTGAGTCTAGCTCAAAGCAGTGTTTTCGAGTTTTAACACTAGGTACATCTGTGCCAGAGCCTCCTCTACCTGCTTGTATCCAGATAGGGATGTATTTCTCGAAAAACTCACAAAATCTCTACAATAACAAAATTCTAGGAAGTTATTCTATACTAATCCTCAAAGTCCATCTTAGGTCTATGTGTTCTAATCAGAGTTTATCTAAATCTAGCTTCCAAGGTTTGTACTAAAATTCCTCTGATAGCAACTGTAACACCCCGAACCCAGTTACCCAGAGTCGGGACATTATTACATAACATTGGCAAGGTCACAAAAGATCAAGTCTCGAAAGACCGATTTGTTTATTAGCCTTGGAAACACTAGATACATTCATAAGACTTACATTACATCATAAAGTGAAAAACTAAAACAACATGGTCTCCATAGTCCACACTCATATCCCCTCAGACTATCCCTGTAGGTCATTCATAAAATACTTCTTCACATCCTGAGAAAAATAAAACATAGAAAGGGGTGAGCTCAGATGCTCAGTAAGGATAACAATATAGTGGAAACTTTCATAAATAAGCATAAACATTTAAGCCAATGTATAACTAGAACAAAAGCCTTTTGAACTTGAACTTCAACATAATATGGAAAAAATGAAATGAAATAATTCCATTTACTTATTCACATGGATATTCTACTAGTCGAATAATCACATGCAATATTAATAACCACTTTCATAATGATGGAATGCATAATGTCAGACTATCATAACCACATAGTCAAGGCCTTGTGCCAAGACTACAAATAAGATTTTGTCAATGACTTGTGCCAAGAAACTAGTTTGTCTCATTAGACCTACCCATGCATTAAGGATCTATAGCGGGCTCCACCCGTCACTTACTAAGTCCAATGCATTCCTCATATGAACAGGTTTAAACATAACATAAACATTCGTTTTAAAACTAGCTTATGAAATGTCAATACTTTCTCCATAAACCATGAATGGTATAAAAATAACACATCCACAGTCAAAAAAATCACAAAATCCTCAATACTATATAGAATATTTTTATCATAATAAATCAACTTCAAATAAGCTTAAAATCCATCAAAGGATATTAACATAGATGAAATCAAAACTATTTGAGAGAAATATATCTTTTTTTGAATCATTTAAAAGTCAAATAATTATAAAAGAAAACATTTAATTTGAAAATATTCTTATAATCTTTTAAGGGAATCTTTGAATATTTTATAACGGCGTAAAATAGCTGCACCCTCTATATAAGTTAAAAAGACATTCTTACCTTAATTATGTCGAAAAGGTTAAAAGGGACCTTGTTTGGAAAATGACATAAATATTCCTTTATACACATCTTATAAAAAGTAAAAAAAAGGGTATAAATGACTTTAAACCATATTTTATTAAATATTAAGAATTTTTTAAAATGCATTTTTAGGAAACATGGATGTGGATGAAAAAGAGGTCTCAGTAGATACTTACGTAAAAACAACCTCAGATAATAAAGAGATTGTGAAATTAACCCTTACCTTGTACTTTTACTTGGTTGAGGGTAGGTTAACATCCTGTATAATGGTGAAATAAATATTATTAAATTATAAAATAATCATAAACATTAATATGATATCATATATGGTCTTTTAACATTGCTTTGTTAATAATATCTTTGTGTTATCGTTGTTTCAGGTGTTAAAAGATTCATTTTTCTTTATATTATTTGTTATGTGAGTCATATTTGTTATGTATGATATGTATATTATTATTATCCAGAATGATATCAATTCTTTAAACATTATTTTTAATCATCTAATGAAAATTAGTCTTGAATGGATACGATGGAGAATGAATCTCATCTCGTTCATGGAGACGGTAATCCGTACGTACGCACGAGTGAAAATATCATTATTTTGATATTAAAATAATATATAATTGGATGGTATATAATATATACCGAATAATTATCATGTTATATTTATTATTTACATGAATTACACGTCATTATTATACCCATCCAGATAATAATGTATTGAATAACAATTACACCACGACGTGGAGACGGTAATCCGTACGTACGCACATATGGTGACATGTCATTAAAAGGATGGATAGAATAATGAATATTGTTATACCATATTTATAATAACATCACAGTATATAGAATATACTGGAGTTATTATTTTATAATGGAAATAAAAAATAAATAATAAGTGGAAGAAGAAAAGAACTTGAAAGAGGGTGGTGAAATTATTACCTCTTCTTCGGGTTCTTCCTTTTGATTTGATCAAAAGGGATCCTTAAGTTGTATTTCTGACTAAAGGATGGCCTCTAGGATAAAGTGAGGTAATTTTAGAGGTTATTTGGGTAGATTTTGGCCGAGACAAATGGATTTTATGGTGTGAATTAGAGATAAGGGGGAGTTCCCTTTTATAAGAGGGGTGAGGGGCACCTTAGGAAAAGCTAGAAATATTATTTTATAATAAAATCATTTTCGGTTTATAATGGCTCCAAAATGGATTATTTAAAAGGAAAATGTGGGTATGGGTCGAAAACCACTCAACCAATAGGTTTTAGAAAGGTTTTGGTTGCTATATTAACTTTATATTTTAGATTTAACTCTTAGTTAAATAGTTCGACATTTACCATGTCACTTTGTATTTTTTTATTATATGGTTAATAAACTTACTTCATACTTCCAAGAGAACCCCAAGTGGTTCATTAATGATACAAATATCATTATATAAGTACTTTTTCCTAACTGTAGATTTTTAGGAATAGAAAATCAATTAATAATATAATATTTGTTTTAAAAACTCTTTTATGTCAATTTTGACACTATTTGGTATTTTGTTTTTTCTAAATTCATAATAGCATTATTGCTTCAAAAACAATTAATCTAACCAACCCTAATATGTCATATTAACCTAGAAAATTATTTTAATTCATAAAAATTCTCAAATTACATTTTTTTGGATATTTATAATATCAATTATTTTAATATTTCATTAAATAGGTAATTACTGTATCATCATTGTGTCAAAAATAAATTAAATTATTTAATGTCTAAAAATTATAAATAAAATACCATTATGTAGGAAATAGTTTTAGATTTATAATGAATATTTCTAATCGAATTTATCTTATGAGTAACCCTATATTAAAAGTTTTTAGTTATTAAACATTGATTTTAACTCTTTTAACTCTTCTTTGAATTAAATAATAATAAATGTACTAATCTAATACAAGTGGACCAAAGAGGTTCATATTTTGTTCCTAAAGTTGTTTTTGGTCGAATTATACTTATCCAATAGAATTAGGACATGTGTTAGGGTAATAATAATATCATTTTTACCCTTAATTATCCTATTTAATTTTAACTATGGTAAATAAAAGTAAAAAGTTATTATTCACCAAAAAAATATTTTTATCTTATTGAACCACATTTTACTCCTGGATATTAACTGTGTCTCTCGGATTTTCTAAATTCCACTCATAGAAGTGCTAAAATTATGTTTTATGTGAATTTACAAATTCTCCTAGGAGATGGGTAAAAGACGGTGAAAAGTTCAATAAAATTTTTATATATCTAAAATTATTATAAACTGACTCCAATGAATTACATTGAACTTATATAGGTATTATGTATCTATTTTGACCTAAAATAAATTTAAATAAAATAAATAATTATTTAAATACAAATTCGGTTTTAAACTATAACTCAGTGTTTTTTCACTATTCATCAAAAATTGAACGTTTTCAGAAAAATTCCAAAAAATCACCCTAGGCTAATTTAGATATTCTAAATCCAAAAATGAAGTCCATTTTTAAAGGTAAAATTTATAAAATTTCAAAAAGTGGGCATTACAATTCATAACGACTAGTTTGATTGGTTGTGGTGTGTGTTAGAACTCAAAGTTGCATACAACACATGCTATTGTATTAATCAAAGAGAAGCGTACCGTGGAAGCTTGTGGGGTTACATGGGGCATGTGTAGGTGGGGATTCCTAGTTTTGTTTAAAGGGGGTTCAAGTAATTTTAAAAGGAGGTGGGTCTACCCTCTGATTTACAGATTTTTATTTAAATTTTTTTATTTATTTTTTTGATTTTTTTAATCGCTAAAAAATCATTGATAAAAGACACTTTTATCATCACTTTTTTTTTAAAACTGATTAAAGACCCCTTTTATCAATGATTTTTTCAGTGCTGATAAAAGCAGCCTTTATTAGTACTTTTTTTAACAATGATAAAAGGGACCCCCTTTTAATAGTGCCACAATTATTGGCATTTTTTAGCATTGATAAAGGATTTTTTTAGCACCGACAAAATGTTGTTTTGTAGTAGTGAATACTTTAGATGAGCTCACTGGGAATTGAACTCCTTTAAGACCATTGGATGTTGAGTTTAGTGGTGAATTTAGGATGATGGTCAAGTTTATCCAAAACCTAATTTTTCCATGAAAAATTAGACTTCATTATCCAGTGGAATTAGGATCTATTTTTCTTATTTTTTATGAATAATGGTGTTTAGATCAATCTGTGCAGATATGTCTTAAGACATATGATTGAATTGTGTAAGACTTCTTTGAAATTTAGTTTTTCACATTAAATGAATCTTATCACATCCTTGTTAGAGTACAAAGGCTTAGTTCCACAAGGTGAGGAAATAATTTCCACTTCATATGGTGTCTACATTCCACAAAAAAATGTAATTGGAACACACAGAAATGGGGATGAGTGGCTGACCCAAAGAATATTTATAAAAAAGTTGATCCTATGAAGTACCTAGTTAAACCTAGGGATCTTTTTTATCCAGATCTAAAACCTAAAGAGATAGCTTTATATTCAGATGATGAGGTGGTAGTTTGTGAAAACCAAGTTAAAGAAGAGGATGAAATGGTAGATTTGGATGAAGAAGCAAGAGAGACTCATGGGGATAGTAAAGAATCATATACTTATATGTCTTTTTTATATCTTAGAACTTCCTTACCCTTTCTATCATATAAATAAGATCTTTTGTCTGAAGATCTAGTTGACACAGATGTTTCTATGAGTGGTTATATGCCTGATATGGATGAGTGAGAGGACTCTAAAAGTGATGAAGTTAATTCAGGTGGATCACCTGTGACTGGTACACTACTACAAATATGGCCTTTATCAGTGCTAGAAAATGGCATTAATAGTGCTAGAAAATCATTGTTAATCGAGGTGAAGATAGGGGTCCCTTTTATAAGCACTCAGAAAAGTGCTAATAAAGGCCTCTTTTATTAGTGCTAAAAAAAGCATTGATAAAGGGTGACATTTATTAGTGCTAAAAAACAATGATAAAAAGGTCCTTTATCAGCACTTTTTTAGCATTGATAAACGACCCATTTTATCAGCGCTTGTTTTAGCACTGATAAAAGTCAAAAAAAATTAAAAAAAAGTTAAAAAGAAAATACAATGCTCGGGGAAGCTTTTAAACCCCGTTTTATTAGTGCTAGGTGGACCCCCTCCCACTCACTCATGCACTTCACTTGCCCACACATCCCCCATATTTCCCCACGTGCCCCTCCTTGCTTCCACCAGAACTCGAACCCGCGACCTCCCCCCTTGTGTTCCTGCACCTTTGCCACTAAGCCATTTTGTTTTTTTCTCCATTTAATGATATATTTATTTATATATATATATATAGTTATATTTATTCATATATTAATATAGATTCATATTAATATTCATATATTTAGTTATTTTAATACATATATATTCATTCATTTATATATATATATATATATTAATATTTTTTTTATTTTTTTGTATATTAATATGTATTTATATTTATTTATATATATATAGTTATATTTATTGTTATATTAATATAAATATATTTAGTTATATTAATACATATATATTTATTCGTATATTAATTTATATTTATTTTTATTTTTATTTTTTTATATATTTTTAGTTATAATTTTTTATCTGTATATTTATTTGTATATTAATATATATTTATAAGATTAGTTTTAAATACATTTATAAAATATGTTTTTTTATGTGTGCTTATAAATAAATAAATACATACATACATACATATATATATACAACACACACACACATATATATATTTACGAATAAATACATATATGTGTGTGTATCTTAAAAGACATAGAATGTTAAAACGACCATAACTTCTAATCCAGATGTCTATTTCAACTCCAAAATCAGTCAAATCGAAGAAAAAGAAACAATATTTGATATGATATGTGGTACAGGACTAGCAGACATCCGGATCAGAAGTTATACATATTTGAATTTTAAAAAATCGAGGTATCCTGACTAAAAACTCAGTTTTATAGGCCTTTTGGGTCTTTTTGGGCATTGAAAAATGTGACAGAAGGTTTCCTTAGATCACTAGTGTGTAGAGCTCATCACAATCTTTGATTTGATATGCTGTAGAGCTCAAACGAACACTCGGATCAAAAGTTATGGTCGTTTGAAGTTTGAGTTACATTTTCAACTTATTTTAGATCTTTTATTAATTTTTTTGATTTTTTGTGTCTTAAAATTGTTATTAAATGATTATTAATTGATTATAATTAGAAATTATTAATTAATAATATATTTAAAAATATTTTAAATCCATTTTCACTAAATTTCTTATATATTAAATGTAATAGTCTATTTATACTTATCTAAAACATATTTAAAATATATATATTATTTCTATATCAATATAAATATACTTATATAACAATATATTATTTTTCATGAGTTTTTTTTGAAATTTACCAGCGCTAGGAAAAAGCGCTGATAAATCCCCCCATTTATCAGTGCTACTAAAAAAGCGGTGATAAAGGGGTCCCCTTTAACAGTACTAAAAAAAGTGTTGATAAAGGGGTCCCCTTTAATAGCACTGAAAAAGGGCTGATAAAGGTGGGCCCTTTATCAGCGCTTTTTTTAGCGCTAAGAAAGCCCCCCCCTCCTTTATCAGTGCCTTTTTTAGTGTTGTTAAAGGGTGGCACTACGGAAACCCAGTTTTGTGGTGGTGGTAGTACTCCTAGAAATCATATTCCAGATGCACCTTCTAAGGAATATAAATCCCCTGGATCTCTGGTTTTGGGGTTGGATTATCTAGATTTAGATGATGATGAGGGTAGTTAACATGGACATGGTGAACCTTCCATCCCTTATACTCAAATTGTTCCTGAGGGATCTTTTATTTCTATGATAGATGATCAAGAGAATCTTAAGGTATCCCCTGTGAGAAATTCTATTCGCCAAACCCTCCATGATATCTTTGGCCCTAATCCAATCAAAGAAGGTGAAGAAATTGAGAAAGGCAGTGCACATAGTAAAGATGTTGAGGATAATTCTATTACTATTCATTGGGAATAAGTGGATGTTATTTATAGAAGTTTATATTAACTAGATATAGATGCATTAGTGGAGGATTTCCCTGGATTAGATGGTAGGACTTAGGCTTATGATCCATATACCTCAATTACATCTGCTTCATATATCACTAAGGGTGACTTGGATGTGTTCAAATAAAGGATGATGGATATGTTCAAGTGATTTGTTGTTAATTTTGAAAACTCCTTGCAACAAGTTAGAAAATATAACATTTTTAATGTTGTTTAAACAATAATATTTAATATTCATCCAAGATTTAATTTCATAATTGAAATGATGTAGAATGAGATTGAAAATTTGATAGATCATGTTGGTTCTCTCTAGGTCATTCTATCTGCTATGATGATTCATTTAGACCAATGTTTTATGAATGTTGTTTTTTAAAATACTCCTATGCCTCCTCCTAATCCTTATGTTCAGTTAGTCTTTTATGTAGAAAATATTAAACAACTTTTAAGAGATGAGTTGAAGTTTATTTTTGTTGAATTCCAATGAAAAATTGAAGATGTGGTTGATGGTTTTCAAACCTATGCTTCTAAGACCTTGTCACTTTTTAGAGAAGATGTGAAACAAGATGGGAAAGACAGATAAACAAAATAAGGATATTAATTACCATCTTATCCTGATATTTACTAAGTTAAACTTAAAGAGGGTGTTCAGAACCTTGATTTAGATCTGAATATGCCTCCCTTGACTCAAGATTTTAAGTCACAGGTTGATAATCTCAAGGATATGAATCTAGTTTTGGAAGATTTCATAGAGAATAGAGATGATTTCCTACAATCTTTGGAGCACGGTTCTCAAGATTTTAGTGAGTTTACCCAGTTTATGGAATCTTATCTCTATACTTCTTGAACAACTCTTCTAGACACTTCATCCATTTCTATGTGCCTAGCTCCAAAAACTACCTCTCCTACCCTCAATCCTTTCAGCCTGACTCCTGGACATGCCTTTAAACAACTGTGGCCTATTTCTAAATGTGTATTTTTTGGTGATCCTACCACCTTATCTTCTCCTCAGACTACCTATATCCCTACTTTTAATTACAAATAAAAAGGATCATATCCTTTCATCTGATATGAAAGATGCACTAGAGTCAGATTCAGATTAGGATATCTGATATGGAATTTTTATAATCATTTTGTAATCACTTTTAATATATTAATAGAATATTATCTTTTATTCCCATTTTTCTTTTATCTTATTCATTGTTTTTTCCATTTACTTTTTGATAATGAAAAAAGGGGGAGTAGTGATAAATTATAATCAATTTAATTCATTGTAAAACTTTCTAAGATTTCATGAACTTGCTAAATAGTTAATTCAATCATCTAAAAATATAATTTTTTATATTCAATTCATTTAAATTTAAATTTCATGGTTTTTTATCATAATAAAGGGGGGATTGTTGGCTTATACAAGAACCTCCTTATTTTAATGATCCAAAATCATGTTTATAATATTATTAATGAATTTCCTATTTTATGTTAGTTAATGGTTTTCTAGCCAAACATTCACAAATTTCTAAGTATAAAAGTTATCGTGTCAACCAACCGCATAAGTAATGTGCATACCGTGTGAAGAATTTAAACATACCCTAAGGGTAAATTGATAGTGATGTCATACTATGTATGATAATCCACCTAACTACATGAACAAAATACATATCGTGTATCTGATAAGGAAATTCATTCAAAGTAATAAACCTACCATGCATTAAAGATCACCTTACCACATATACAACCAACTTGTTACATGACAGTTACCACATAAAGAAGTCAATATGCCATGTAAAGTGTCACGAATCATCCCAGTGAGGCTCACTCCATGACTCTTCAAACCCTCCTCCAATAGGCCAGTGGCCAGTGACTAGCATTGAGTAGGAATATCACTAACATAGGATGCCTTAGCCTAAGTACCTGTACACACGCACATATCTCCAAACCCATAAAATGTTGAAATGTAAAAACAACTAGATAACCATGCATGCATACCTCGAAATCCCACAACCAGATTATGACATGAAGTGAAGAAAAGTAAATAGGGACAAATAAAAGTCCACCACAAAGATTCTAAAACAAGTCAAACATGGAAGTAAATATGGGGATTGTTGTTAAGATACTGTAGGAACACACCTCAGTCTGTTCGGTCTCATAAAGCATCTTTTAGTCCTGGTCCCTCAAGGACTCTGTCAAAAGTTTATTATCTACACAAGACATGACACATATGAGAAAATATCATGTAGGGGTGAGTATAAAAATACCCAATAGGATGCCCTGAAACACAAATGCATATAAAATAATAATAACATCCAACTCTACATAGATATATATCAACAACACATACAAAATGATATCTAGATATACTCAATAAAGACAAAAAGTCTTAAGGTAAATTCACAACCATAATTCCAGCCTACACTACTAAAAAATAGGTCTTTAACAATGCTAAAAATGGCTTTTATTAGTGCTACAGAAGTGCTGACTACTAGAGCAAGGATAAAAGCCCTAGTATTTTATCAGTGCTTCTAAAAGGGCTGATAAGGGGATATACTAGACTGTGTTGTTACAACACACTACCCCACCAGTGCAGTGTGCTGTAACAGCACACCGCATCACTAAAAACACCACAAAATCAAAAAAATAAATTATGATACAGAATTTAAATGAAGAGAAAACAATCTAGTCTCGTTTCGTCAGTTTTGGAGATATGATGCGTGTTTTAAACTAAAATGATAATTATATATTGAAAAAACGCACTTGGAGTCAAAAATATCACATAGTGTGTTGGATTGAGGTGAGGATAATTCTTAAATGTCTCAAATGACTTATGTATTGTTTTCTTAAAGTATCAAATCAATTTTAATTTGTTTTCCCAGTTTTGAGTATGTCGCTTTTCTTTTTTACTAAAATGTCAGTTTAAACTGGAAACATGCAATTTGACTCATATTAGTTATATCATGTTTCAGTTTGATGTGATACTGATTAAAACACATAAAAAATTACTTATGAATCATTTTCCTAAATTATAAAGACAATCTGAGTTCGTTTTCTCTATTTGGGGTGAGTAATGCTTTTTGAACTAAAATATTGATTTTAAACTGATAACGAACACATTGAGTCATACTGGACACATTATGTATCATATTGAGGTGAGGATGATTCCTACACATCAAAAATGACTTATATATAATTTTACTAAAAATCAAAAAAAATTGACCGTGTTTTCTCAGTTTTGAGTAGGTGACTTGTCCTTTTTACAAAAATTGATGTCAATTTTAAATAAAAAGACGCACTTTGAGTCATATTGGTCACACCGTGTGTCAGATTGATGTGCAGATAATTTGTACATGTCACAAATGTATTATGGATCATTTTTATAATGCCTCAAAAAATATGAATCCATTTAATCTATTTTTATTACATCACATGTCTTTTTTACAAAAATGTCATTTTAAACTAGAAACATACACTTTGACTCATACCGATCACATAGGGTAACAGTCTGACATGAGAAAAATTCCTACATGTCAAAAATGACTTATGAATCAATGTAATAAATTATTAAGAAAATATAATCATGTTTTCTAGTTTTAAGTGAGTGACATTTTTTGAACTAAACTGCGAATTTTAAACTGATAACGGACACATTGAGTCATACCGAGCACCCCATGCATCAGATTGAAGTTTAGATGATTCCTAAACAGCAAAAATAACTTATGGATAATTTATTTAAAGTATAAAAACAATATGAATGCATTTTATTAGTTTTGAGTAGGTCAGATGTCCATTTTATTAAAATTGATATCATTTTTAAATAAAAAGACGCACTTGGAGCCATACCGGTCACATCATGTGTCGGATTGAGCTTCAGATGATTCCCTCACATCTCAAATGACTTGTGTATAATTTACATAAAGTATCAAAACAATCCAAATGTATTTTCTCAATTTTGAGTATGTCATTTTTTTACTAAAATGTCATTTTAAACTGGAAACACACACTTTGACCTATACTGATAACATCATGTATTGGTTTGATGTGAGACCAATTCCCACACATCACAAAGGAATTATTAATTGATTTCCTAAATTATAAAGACAATATAAGTGTGTTTTCTTTATTTTTAGTGAGTGACATTTTTTGAACTAAACTGTTGATTTTAAATTAACAACTGACACATTGAGGCACACCGGACACACCATACGTCAAATTGAGGTGAGGCTAATTCCTACATGTCAAAAATGTTTTATGGATCATTTTACTAAAGTATAAAAACAATATGAATGAGTTTTAAAGATTTTAAGTAGGTAAGTTGTCCTTTTTATTAAAATTGATTTCATTTTTAAATAAAAAACACACTTAGAGTCATATCGGTCACAACGTGCGTCCAATTGAGGTATGGATGATTCATACTTGTCTCAAATGAATTATGGATAATTTTACTAAATTATAAAAACAATCTGAATTTTTTTCTTTATTTTGAGTACATCACTTATTTTTTTACTAAAATTTCATTTTAAACTAGAAACACACACTTTGACCTATACCAACCACATCGTGTATTGTTTGATGTGGAACTGATTCCTACATTTCAAAAAGTAATTATGAATATATTTCCTAAATTATCAAGAAAATTAATGAATTTTCTTGTGGTACAGATCATAATATTTCATCAAAGGAAGCATAAATAGAAACAATCTTGAAAAGTGATGACATTGTCTCAATAAACTCTTATAACATGGTAACTTGGGACCATACTCTCCAAGTAAGAAAAAAAAATTACATGAAGCTTAAAATATCATGAAATAAAGTAAATTCATGATATAACTTTTAAAATGGAATTATATACACCTTGAAAGACAATTTAGGTCCATAACAAAACATAATCCTCAAAGAATTCAAATTAAGACAAAACTATTTTACCGATTTGGTAACTTTTGAAACTTAAACCCCTTGAAAGAAAGATCATAGAATGGATATGTTAATACCCATAAATTTAAGTATAATATAAATAGAATAAAATCATGGGTATTACATACACCACAAAAAAAAGGAAATAGTGGTGAACATCGTATGTATCTCACGAAAATAAAAAGTGAGATGAAATCCCCTTACCTTGTGTCTTGACTCTCGTCATACTCATTCAAAACACCTGTATAATAAATGTATATTTATTATAAATATTTTATAGAACCATATTATTATATATAATACCATATATTATTTGATTATTATATTATATTTCCCACATGTTAATAATCTTTTGTTAAGGTTTCACTTCGTGTAATATTCGCTTTATTCTTATCATGTGTCTTAATTTGTTATTTCTTTGGTATTTATACTCTATATAATGATTTAAAAAAATTAAATCATGATATAAATATAATTTATATAAAGTATATTTTTATTATTTTAATCTATAGAATATATATGTATGAAACAGAATAGACCGTTCATGGAGATGGTAGACCGTATGTATGCATGAACACTATTTCTGTTTAATTATCATATTAAAAGAAGGAAAGTAAAAGGAATATATATATATATATATATGTGTGTGTGTGTATGTATCATTATTAAAGTATATTTATGATATTGTATATATATTATATATTCACTAAAACCATCCTTAATACAATCCATGTAGTGTATGAACGAATCATATCGTTTTGAGGGGGCAGTAGTCCACACTTCCTCAAACAAAATTATCGTATTAACACCAAATGAAAAGTAAAAAAGATATGTGTCATAAAAATAATACAGAAGATTAAAGACATACTAAATATAATATAATACATATATACACAGATGTTCCCTCAGAATGGACACCATGATATGTGGTAAAGGAAAAATAAACAATCATCATTTTGTGAGGCAGTTGTTCGTCGTGCACAGAAACTGTATGTTTATTACCCATTGGATAGAGGTGTGTATAAGTGTATGTATAAATATTTACATAAAAACATCCTATTATATTGAGGATAATGTTTTTGTTATATAATCATGGAAAATAAAATATTTTAGGTGGTGGAGAATGGAAATAAAATTAGATATCTTGAGAGAAGACGTTACCTCTTAATCGGATAACTCCTTTTGGTCCGTGTTAAAAGGCTTCCTTGAAAGAATTTATGCTCAAAGAGAGTCTTCAAGGAGGAAGGGAGGGATGTTGGGAGATTATTTGATTATATTTTGGATGATCCAAGGGGATTTATAGGTGTGGGGAAGTGGGAGTGGTGGTGGCCTTTTATAGGGAAAGAAAAAAAACTCACTTGAAATTTTTGAAAACAAGTTAGGTGTACACATGTTATTGCCAAAAAAATCATACCAAACCCACAAAAATTATTAATGTAAGTTTTATGGCCGAAATATGTCCAGAAAATTGGTTTTTGGAAAGTGGTTAGGTCATTTGGTCCCCTAATATTAAGATTTAATCCCTTAATAAGCTTAAGTTGTCCTTAATCGTTGTAATTAATTTTAACCACTTTTACTAATATTTTAGCCAAAAATTAAGTTGATATTATTAGAATCTAAATATTATACTGGTTAAAATGGTGTATGTAACTTTTTCTAAATTCAATTCACAAAAGAGACAAAATTAATATTAATTCTAATCTCACAAACGTGGCGAGAAAGAAGGTTTTAAAAGTAAAACGTTCAAAAGTTTATTAATCTTTTATATTCAATATCAAAGTGAGAATGGTTATAATGACCTAAATTGTATTAATAGATGTAAAATTTATCTTATGTGACATTAAAAAAATTAAAATATAATTTAACATTAATAATTTTTTAAACAAAAAGTCATTTTTTAACTAAAAAGCAGTATTTTTCACTATTCGTTAAAAAATAAAGTTTCTCAGAAAAATCCAAAAAAAATCATCCTAATCTAACTTCAGTATTATAAATTCAAAAATATAGTTTATTTTATCAAATTAAATTTCAATATTTTTCTAAAAATAATTTTATTATTTTTCATAGAAGGACATGAAGTGTAGTTCATTAGAGAAAATATTATTTTTAAACATATAAATAATTCACTAAAAAAATTATATCTTTCGTTATCAATATGTTTTATTTATATAAAACTATTATAAAAAATATTTGGGAAGTTGTTATTACTATTAATCTTACTAAGTTTAAAAGATATGTTATAATTATCTCGATTAAATAATTTTAACAATAAAATGATGTTTCTTATAAGCACTACTACAGATAGTGCTTTTATCAATGATAAAAAACACTTTTAATAGTGCTAGAAAAGTGCTGTTAATACCAGTGAAGATAATGGGGTCCCCTTTAATAGCTCTAAAAAAGCACTGATAAAGGCCTAGCTACTTTTGATGTGTTGTTTATATAACATCACACCCACCAGCATCACATGCACAATACACACAGAAAACCTACACAAAACGACACCTGCACAGTGCACACAAGAACAAAGCAGTGCACACAAAAATGAACACATGAACAAAGTAGTGAACACAAGGGTTTGGAAAACAATTCTATATACATTTCAAACAATGTTTTATATAATTAAATTTACAATTATCCAATAAATAGTTAAAAATATTAATGTTTCAGATTTTGACATCCGTGATCCCCTCTCAAAAATGACCGCCCATGGTATTAGTTGAAGAAAAAATCATCCCAACTCAATAAAAAAGTTCCACATATATAATAAAAAAAATCTATTAGTAATACTATATAGAAATAAATTAAACATTAATATGAAAGAATAAATTAATAAAATGTCAATTTTTAATAAAAAAGACACATTTGGAGTTAAACAGGTCACACTGTGTGTCGTATCGAGGTGGGGTTGATTCCTACAAGTCCAAAATGAGTTATTGATCATTTTCCTAAAATATCAAAACAATCTGAATGGGTTTGCTAGGTTTTGAGTATGTCCCTTCTTTTTTTACTAAAATCAATGTCAAATTTAAATGACATATTTGGATTTATACTAGTCACATCATTCGTCAGATTGAGGTGTGGTTGATTTCTACACATCTCAAATGACTCATGGATTATTTTTCTAAAGTATCAAAACATTACGTATGGGTTTTCTCGGTTTTTATTATGATATTTTTTTTACTAAAATATCATTTCAAACCAGAAACACCCATTTTGAGTCATACCATTCACATAATGCATCAGGTTTAGGTGAGACTGCTTCATACATGTCACAAAGGACTTATGAATCACTCTTCTAAATTATGAAGATAATTGGTGGGTGTTTTCTTGGTTTTCAATGAGTGAGACATTTTGAGCTAAAATGTCAATTTTAAACTGATAACGCACAATTTTAGTCATACTCGTCACACCGTGCATTGGATTGAGGTTCGATTTATTCCTCCACATCACAAATGACTGATGGATCATTGTCTTAAAGTATCAAAACAATATAAATGATTTTTCTTAGTTTTTAGTATGTTACCTATTCTTTTTACTTAAATTAATGTCAATTTTAAATAATAACACATTTAGATTTATACCGGTCACATCGCTTGTTATATTGATATTTGGTTGATTTTTACACGTCACAGATGACTCATGGATCATTTTTATAAGGTATCAAAACAATCCAAATGCATTTTCTCAATTTTCAGTATATCAGTTGTGTTTTTTACTAAAATATCATTTCAAACTAGAAACATTCTTTTTGAATCATACTGGTCACATCGTGCGACAATTCTATGTGAGACTACTTCATACATGTTAGAAAGGAATTAAAAATCACTGTCCTAAATTATGAAGACACTCAAAAATTGTTTGCTTGGTTTTGAGTGTGTGACACGTTTGGAGCTAAAATGTAAATTTTAAACTAATAAGAGAGAATTTTAGTCATATCGGCCACACCATGTGTCGTATTTAGGTATGGTTAATTCCTACATGTCATAAATGACTCATGTATTGTTTTCCTAAAGTATCAAAATAATCTGAATGTGTTTTCTTAGTTTTCGGTATGTCAGTTGTTCTTTTTACTTAAATTAATGTCAATTTTAAATAAAAAGACACATTTGGATTTATACCAGTCGCATAGTGCATTGTATTGTGGTGGGTCTTATTCCAACATATCAAAAATTAATCGCATATCATTTTCCTAAATTATCAAAATAATATGAATGCGTTTTCTAAATTTTCAGTATGAAAATTGTGTTTTTTTACTAAAATATCATTTCAAACCAGAAACACTCATTTTGAGTCATACCGATGACATATTGCATCATTTTGAGGTGATACTACTTTATACACATAAAAAAGGACTTATGAATCACTCTCCTAAATTATAAAGATGATCAGAGGGTCTTTTCCTATTTTTCAGTGAGTGAAAAGTTTTGAGCTAAAATATCAATTTTAAACTAATAACGGGAACTTTTAGTCATACTGGTCACACTATGGGTCTAATTGAGGTGTGGTTGATTCATACACATCACAAATTACTTATGAATCGTTTTCCTAAAGTATCAAAATAGTTTGAATGTGTTTTCTCAGTTTTTAGTATGTTAGTTGTTCTTTTTTACTTAAATTAAATTAAATTTTAAATAAAAACACGCATTTTGATTTATATCGGTCACATTGTTCATTTTATTGAGGTTTTTTTTATTCCTAAATGTCATAAATGACTCATGTAATGTTTTTATAAAGTATCAAAACAATCTGAATGGGTTTTCTTGGATTTCAGTAGGATAATTGTTTTTTTTTACTAAAATATTATTTCAAACCAGAAACACCCATTCTGAGTCATGAAGATCACATCATGTGTCTGTTTTAGGTGATAATGCTTCATACACATCACAAAGGACTTATAAATAACTCTCTTAAATTATGAAGAAAATCAGAGTGCATTTTCTTAGTTTTCAGTGAGTGAAACGTTTTGAGCTAAAATGTCAATTTTAAACTAATAACAGACACTTTTAGTCATGAAATTTGAAGATAGATCCTTACTACCCTATTGTGGTGTTGAGCTCGCCTAGGGTTTTCTAATACTTCTTGAGGCACCCTCACTTGCTTTCTTTGATAGAGGATTTTTGAATAGCCTTGATCTTCTTCGGATGCGCTTGTGGCTATAGTTCTCCCAACCCCCCTTTTTTCTACTTTTACTCTCACATGGGTGATGCAATTCTCCCTCCCGGATCTCCTCATCCCTATATCTAGTTCATATCTAGTCTATCCTTTCCATTTCAATGTTTTTTACAACTTTAGTAGACCTCATTTGGTGTTACGGTTGTCCAGTCACTAACGGAAATCTGACCTATTCCAACACATATATACCAACGGTTTGTAAAAACTGTTGGTATAGGTCCCCTTTCCTAATGGTCTAGCCAAACCATTGGGAAAAGGCCACTTTGAGTCCACTTTTCCCAATGGTTTTCCAAAATCCTTGGGAAAGGGTATGGTTTTCCCAATGTTTTGTCCAAACCGTTGGGAAAATCCCACTTTGAGGAAACTTTTACAAACAATTTTCCAAATCTGTTGGGAAAGGGTGTAGCTTTCCGAATGGTTTGGCCAAACCTTTGGGAAAAACCCACTTTGAGGCCACTTTTCCCAACAGTTTTCACAAACCATTGGGAAAGGGTATGGCTTTCCCAATGGTTTGGACAAACCATTTGGAAAAACCCACTTTGAGGCCGGTTTTCCCAACGGTTTGGCCAAACCGTTAGGAAAGGGTATGGCTTTCCCAACAGTTTGTCCAAACTGTTAGGAAATCCCACTTTGAGGCCACTTTTCCCAATGGTTTGTGCAAACCGTTTGAAAATCCCACTTTGAGGCAACTTTTCCCAATGGTTTGGAAAAACTATTGGGAAAGAGTGGGTACCTATCCCAACAGTTCTCAAAATCATTGGGAAAGGCCAATCCCAATGGTTTTGAGAACCGTTGGGAAAGGTACCCTTATTTTTTATGAGTACATTTATCGAATATCGTCAAATAAAACAATATATAAATTACATATATATATATATCCAAATATATTCACAAAGGCAACTCTATGATAGTGGTAAAGTCATTGATATATAACATGGAGGTTGTGGGTTCAAACCTCCACTAGAAATTATATATATATATACCTATCCCACCGGTTTCCCCAAACCGTTGGAAAAGACCTGACCCAAAAGTTTTCTCCAACCCCTTGGGATAGGTATTTCCCCATTCCAAATCACCCAACAGATTCCCAAACCATTTTTATAGGCTATACCAATAGTTTTGGGACCTATACCAACAGTTCCAAACAATTAGTATAGGTCATTTTTTCATTAGTGGGCATCTACGGGTTGCGGTGTTTTTCAATCTGGTAGTGGGTTGGATTCTATCAAGCGATGAAGAAAGTGTATGGTGGTGGTTAATTCTAGTGGTGGATGAGGTGTGAGAGGTGTCATGGCCCCATTGCAGGAATCAAGTGTTCGGGATTAAAGATTTGGTCATGAGGGTTCTACAAGACTACGGCGGTCAGATCCAAAGATGGGATGCATTTTCCTGGATCTGCTTTTATGGATGTGGATTCTGAATCCCGTTGATGGTTGAATGATATCAGGCTATGTGTCTTCAGATGGTGTTTTGCAGGCAGTGTGATTCTTTTGGTTTTTCTCTGCACTGGATTTTTTTTCATGTCTTCTTGGTTCTGCAAGTTCTTGAGGAGCAGACCTCTTTATGGACATTGGTTTCTTTATTGCATTTGGTGCATCACTCCATTTAGTTGGTGTCATTGGGTAGGAAACCTCGAAAGAGGGATGGGTGTGTTTACACCCATCATCTAGCCATGCATTATCACTTTTATGGATGAATGGGTGACTCTCTGTGACATTTTCTCAGTAGTTTCAGTCATTTTTCTGCGTTGCATCAGGTTGACATTGTTGGAAGCTCCTTTCATGATTTTCCAGGCAGGAGGATAAAAAGAGAGAAGGGTGTGATGGAACCCTTCATATGGATCTCCTCCACATTCTTTTTTGGTTGGAGAGGTTCTCTACCTTTTTGTACTGCCAGTACGGTGCAACTTTTGGTGGAGGGGGTAATGCATTTTCATAAATAACCTCTCTGTGGCAATGTCTAGTGAGGGGGTGATGAGGATATCCAGTTCCTGTTTGGAAATATTCTTCTTTTGTTCTTGTCTTACTTTTTTGAATTTTATTTTTAAGACATTTTACCTTCTTGTAATGGGTTCCCTCTTTCCCAAACAGAAAAGAGGCTTTATCTTTTTAATTCAATAAAGGGGGCTTTGCCCTCAACCTCTTCAAAAAAACAGACACTTTTAGTCATACTGATCACACCGTGCGTCAGATTGAGGTACAACTTATTACTAAATATAAAAATGACTTATGGATCATTTTCTTAAAGTATCAAAACAATACAAATGTGTTTTATCACTTTTCAGTATGTCAGTTGTTCTTTTTACTTAAATTAATGTCAATTTTAAATAAAAAGACACATTTGGATTTATACCGGTCACATCGTGCATTTTATTGAGGTGGTATTGATTCCTACACATCACAAATGAGTCATGGATCATTTTTCTAAATTATCAAAACAATATGAATATGATTTCTTGGTTTTCAGTATACCAGTTGTTTGTTTTACTAAAATTAATGTCATTTTTAAATAAAACAAGACACTTTGAGTCATACTGGTTACACTGTGTGTCATATTGTGGTGTGATTTATTCCTACACATCAAAAATGACTTATATATCATTTTTCATAAAGTATAAAAACAATACTAATGCATTTTCTCATTTTTTTAGTGTGTCAGTTTTGTTTTTTTTACTAAAATATCATTTCAAACTGTAAACACACATTTTGAGTCATACCGGTTGCATCGTGTGTCAGTTTGACATGATACTACTTCATAAACGTCACAGAGAACTTATTAATCACTTTCCTAAATTATTAAGACAATCGGAGTTATTTTTCTTGGTTTTTACTAAGTGACACATTTTGAGCTAAAATGTCAATTTTAAACTAATAACGGACAATTTTAGTCATATCAGTCACACTGTTCATCAGATTGAGGCGTGATTGATTACTAAACGTCACAAATGAATTATGTATCATTTTAATAAGGTATAAAAACAATCCTGATGAATTTTCTCCATTTTCAATATGTCACTTGTTCTTTTTGCTAAAACTATTGTTAATTTAATATAAAAATACACTCTTAAAGTCATAACGGTCACACCGTGCATCAGATTTAGGTATGGTTGATTCCTACATGTCACAAATGACTTATGGATCATTTTCATAAAGTATCAAAACAATCCTAATGCATTTTAAAAGTTTTCAGTATGACACTTCTTCTTTTTACTAAAAATACTGACAATTTTAAATAAAAATAGACACTTTGAGCCATATCGGTCACATATTCATACTATTTTTGTAAATTCTTCCATAAAGTATGCCTCCCATTCATTTCTAAGAAAATATATCCCATCTTATGAATATTATTCTTTTCTAAAATCATGGAAGTACTGAAAAAATATAAATACACAAAGGATTAATAAATATTTTAAATGAAATATTAATTATCTTCGAAAACACCTCTTCAGGGATGCTGGTTTGTCCATGGAATATGATCCCTTTCATAAATTTACAAATATAATAGCCATAGTCTTTATCATTTGTTTTTTTCAGACACTACAGAAACATTAATAAAAATAAGTAATTTTTTTATATGTGTTTGGATAGTGAAACCTTATTATATATACCCTGATTTGTATCTAGTCATAGTACTTGTGATGTTCCTTATCCTTTTCCCCTGGCCTCATTACATGATGTAGATGATATTTGGGAAGACGTGTATTCGTTCATAGATCTTACCCATCGAATGTATCATTTATTTGGGGTCATATGTTTGGCTTGTGAGCTCATTATCTTTGGGGAGCATTTCATTCAAGAGAGCAAGTAATTCTGTAAAACTGGTTTCACTCCATCCATTGTCTTATTTCAAATTATACATCTTCAATATGACTAAAAATGATATATATTTAGTGCGACCACCATAAAAAGGCGTCTTTTCACAACTCTTTAACTGCTCAAATAATTTTGGACAATCATAAATTCATCTTTAGCTATCCTTGTCATTTCCTCAATAAAATATTTATCATCATTCTCATTTGTAATCACATCCTTGATGCGGTATTCTTCACTTTCCACACTTGTAATCATATCAGATGATTTATAAAATGCATTGTTATCCCATCCATTAGAAACATTCATTTTTCCCCATGTTTATTCCAACATTTATAACTTTGATCTATTCCGTGACAGATCAAGTGTTCTTCCAACTCCTCTGAACTAACTTGTCTTGAATAACAACATCGTAAACATAGACAATGGATTTGAGAAGGGTCATATGCATGATCTTTTGCAAACATGATGAAAATTTTCACTCCATCTTCATACTCTATTGCCAAACGATTGGTATCCATCCAGTCTTTATTCATATCCATCCTATTCGATTCAGTGATATTAGTATTTAACAAAATAAATACAAAAAATATTGATATAATGTAATGGTTTTCCTAATTCTTTAAAAATATAAACTTAAAATATTATGAAAAAAGTAGAGTTCAAATGTCCTTTGAAAACTATTTAAAAAATCACACTTGAAATCCCATTAAAATCCAACCATTTACACAAATTCCTCTTTAAAATGAGCAACATCCCTCTAAGAAACATTTCAAAACACTTGAATCATTTTAAAAGAGACACTTAGGCATTTTCAGAAAGACATAGATCCTAATATAGACACTTTATAAAAGATACATAGAAACCACCTAGATTCATCAGTGTCTAGTTATATCAATCATCCTTCACCACAACACCAGAATCCCAACAGATATGGTCCATAGTCAGTGACCACATTCACAACCATGAAACACTCGTGTTCTAGTTTACTACAAACACTGCATTATCCCAATGATCCTTGGATCAAACCAAATCAATTGGTCGTACACCCCATGAACAATGTATATGTCTCGCACATGAAGTATTATTAGTTCCTTTATAAATATACCTAAGAAAATCTATAAGCATGAACCCATTACATAATCAAAAATTTCTCAAGTGTCATTCCTTTCACAGAAACAATTTCCCTATGCTACTCATCACTAGAAGAAACTATGTTTCTTTCTCAAACCTTTTATGTATATCATGTCTCAAGTCAAAATAAGAAAAGAACTGTGTTACTAAACAAATAGATGGAATGATTTTCCATAGTCTATTTTCTAAAATCTTCAAAAAGACTTTATAAATGAAATTATAAAGACAAGTAATTATAAAATTATTAACTGAACTAATATCAATAACCTCTATAATCAAAGTGATGAGAGTATCATTATAAGTCTCAGGAGAATTATTACCTCTCCAAAACTCATTCATGAGGTTAACAAAATCAAGTCCCAAAATAGTCTAGAACCTTTTAAATAAAATTTCATAAAGAAAATATAGGTTTGGTACCATTGATTGATGCATCAACCTAAATGTCATGACCACTTCATAACATTGAATATTAATAGTTAATAATTCATTTATATAATTTGTTAAAGTTGTAATAAAATAATAATTTATATATTTAGATATAAAATTATTCTAAGAACAAAATATGATTTGATAATCACTGGAATTATATCATTTGTCCCTTTGATGGGGTTCAATGTAAAGTGTTTGCGGGTGGAATGATTAATTACATGTGTTGTTATGGTTATTTGACTAGGGTTTTCTGAAAGTGCCCCATGTAGCTTTGGATAGGTAGGCCTAACAAAAGAAATGATTCCCTTATAACTCAATTTATCCCTTAATAAAAATATCAATGTATTCTCATATGAAGTAGGATTGTCAGCCAAAAAAAATAAATTTATTGTGGTATGATTATTCCATTTATGTCATGTGTTTATCATTTATTGCTCATTTTCCTTCTGGGGAGGTATTTTCAAAACCATGAGGTTACTGGAAATTATTTTTAAGAATTTAATATAGTGTAATGTTCCCAAATCAAAAACAATTTTTATAAAGTTCCAACCAGGCCTTTGAGAATTCATTGATAACCAAAATATGAAATTATTTTTAAGAATTTTCCAAATGAACCTTAAATATTACACCCAAGTTGAACACATAAAATTATTTTTTGGAGACCAAAAACGATTCAAAACTTAATGAAAAACTCCTTTAAATAATAAATGAATTAAATTCCAACACAAATATATCAAAAATACATAACGGGGTGTCCAAAAATCTTATAAGATATCATTACATATTGCTAAATCAAATTAATATATAAGATTCATAAAAAAGATAACAAAAGAACACCAAAGTTCAATAACAATCAAATCCCCTTCAAAAACCAACCAACATACAATTCATTTAGTGTGCAAACAAGGACCACCCATTTCTTTTCAAAAACCAACCAACTGCAATTCATTTAGTGCACAAACAAGAAACATCAACAGTCATGATTTTTAGCGGGGCGTTTAGCCCATATAATTCACAACATCACCATAAAACAAAGAGAAAGAGGAGAAAACTCACCATGGAGGTGTCGTTCAGCGCGCAGCGGAGGGGCGTTCATAACAGAGGAGAGGCGTGCAGTGGAGGAGAGGTGCATGGTGGAGGTGTGGCATGCGACGAAGGGGTGGCGCCCAACCGAGGAGAGGCGCACAATAGTCTGGTTCATGGCAGAGGAGAGGCGTGCAGTGGAGGAGTGGTTCGCGGCAGAGGAGAGGCGACGGAAGAGGAGGAGGAGGAGGAGGAGGCAGTGTGGCGGTAGTGATTAGCTTCCGCGAGAGCTTGAGGGATGCGAGGAAGGGGGAGGAAGTTAGTTTTTTTTTCAAAAGCTCAGTGAACCTTTTATCAGTGCTAGCTAAAAAGTGTCGATAAAGGTATGTTTTATCAACATTAAAACAAAAAGTGCTAATAAAACATGGCTTTATCAGTGCTTTTTTAGCGTTGATAAAAATAATCTTTTATCATTGCTAAAAAAGTATCGCTTATAAAGACGTCCTTTATCATCTCTTTTTTAGCGTTGATACAGACAGACCTTTATCAGCGCTAAAAAAAGCATTGATAAAGGTATATTGTTAATAATTTATTTCTATTATTATATATATTTATAAAATTATATACATGAAAAATATATATATTTTTTTATAAAATTCTAATTTAAATAATTGTAAAATTATAATAAATACACTTATTATATTTATAATCTTAGAAATATATATAATAAATATATTAACTATATATATTTATAAGATTATAGATTTATATAACAATATTTCTTCTTATTTTATAATTATTTATATGAATATATATATATATTTATAATTATAATTATAAATGAATATATATTTATTTATTTAAATAATTATAAAATTATAATAAATTAATATTTCTAATTTTTATAATTTTAATAATATTTATATTTAATATATTTATTATAATTTTATAATTATTGAAATATATCTGTATTTATTTATAACTATAAATATATATATTTGTATTTATTCCTCAATACTTCTATATATTTATTTAATTATATATAGCACTATATATGAAAAAAATAAATATATTATTTTTAATTAATAATCATTTAAATAAATAAATATTTATTTATATTTATAACTAATAATTAAATTAATATTTATTTGTAATTAAAAATTATAATAAATAAATTATTTATAGTTATAATTATAAATATATATATTCATATATAATGATAAATTTATAACAAATATATTTGAAATTTTATAAATATATATAATTAATATATTTATTATAATTTATTAATTATTTAAATATATCTACATTTATTTAGAATTATATTTATAACTATTTGTATTTATTTATAGATATTTGTATATAAATATATATAATTAATATATTTTTTAATTATTTAAAGATATCTATATTTATTTAAGAATTATAATTATAAATATTTTTATTTATTTATAAATATTTGTATATAAATTTATTTAATTAATTAAATATTTATTACTTTATAAGTAGTATAAAAAATATATTTATTATAATTTTATAATTTTTTACATATATATATATATATGTATATTTATTTTATTTATAATTATAACTATAAATAAATATATTTATAAATTTTTTGAATATATTTATAAATATATCTATATATATAATTATAATATATGTATTTATTGTAATTTTATAATTATTTAAATATATATATATATATATATAGTTATAATTATAATTACAAATAAATATATTTAAAAAGTTTTTATATATACTTAAAATTTAATAATTATAAATTTAATAAATATATTTATTCTTTCAATATATTTAATGTAATTTTATAAGTATTGAGAACATAATATAGTATATGGGTAACATGAATTAATCATATACACCTAGTAAAATAGACATAATAAAAAATGAGCCATCAATGGACAACATGAATAATAAGAAGAGTGTAATGTATAAATGAACATTTATGATAATACATAACATATATGCACGCATGATCAATATATTAATTGAAAAAATTCATTGGAAACACATATATATTTAATTATAATCTTATATTTTTTAAAACATTATATATATTTTTGAATTATTAAAAAATATATATTAATTATAAACATGCGTTTTTATTTAATATATACAAATAAACATTGTTTTTGAATGTAAATATAATAATTGTATATAAATTATTATTAAAAACTTTTATCAACACTTTTAGTTAGTGATGATAAAGGTCCCCCCTTTATCACCGCTTTCTGCTTAACATTGATAAAACAACACACTTCCCTTGACCTGTTTTGTGGTAGTGAAAACATCGGTGTTGCATGTAACGTACAACAAGTCGGTGTTGCAAGTAGCATAATCCAAGTTGGTCTTGCGTGTAGCCCAAGCCAAGTTTCTATTGCCTGCAGCGTAATCCATGTCGGTCTTGCATGTAGCGCAAGCCAAGTTGGAACCGTGTGAAAGAAATGTTTGACTTAACGGTTTTAATATATATATATATAAGAACTATTTCTAGTGTCATGTGAAAAGAAAAATATCAAAAATATAAATTAAATCGAAAAATAATATTTCCCAAAATCTTAGGGTGTTACACCACCACATCGACATTTTTTTCTAGCTGACCATTCATTACCCCTAATGTTGGGTGGGGGCACCACCACATGGCAGTCCGCAGTACCGCAACACCACACGTCGATATCGCCACCGCCAAATACACCGCACCACCAGACCGATGTTGCCACACCCATGGACCATCAATGCCACCGAATGTCACGGGCCCTTTGTTCTCGTGCTCACCACTAGTGTTGTTGTGGCCAAACCGTACTGCACCGCCGCATGGAGTGTAACGACCCAAAATTTTGAATAAATCTTATTTCCTAATTTTGTGTGTTATTTTATTTCATTTGATAACATGATTATAATTAAAATGAGACTATTGGGTTTCGACTGTTATATGACCATTGGTCAATATGACCGTTGGAAACTAAATGTTGCGATTATTGTCTCTAAATACAAGTGATCTTGATTAATTAATATAGAAAGAAGATTTGATGGCCTCTTCCAGTAGTCTCGGGCCAATCGAATCTCATCTAACAGAACTTGGGAAGGAGGTAGCACCACTGGGCTTTGCTCTAGACCAAACCCAAGCTGAACTTCATCGTGTGAAGCTAGAATGGAATCGCCTTCGTGAGAAGTTCAAACTGATAGAAATTACTTCTCGTGCAATGTTGGTCGAGCCGCCCTCAGATTCTCTCAACTTAGCACAACTTACACTTAGGTCCTATGCTGGGGTTATAAGGGGCTATGTAAGCAGATCTTAACTGCTTTGTGTAATCCTTTGAGATAAAAAAATTGTGTTTTCTTCTTATGGTGAAGTTTGTAAATTTTCAAATGTCCGGATAAATGTAGGATGTATATTATTGATGAATTTGAAAAAAAGATATTTTTAAAATATGTTTGTAATCCTTAAATAATTAATGATGTGTAATGATTTTCAAAAAATAGTCTTATGCAAATGTGTTCAGTCAGAAATTTGGAGTCTAATAAGATCAACATATTTTTTGGTGAATAGTAATTTATGAACAATGATTTTACACTTAGGATTAGTAATCTGACCAAATGGATTAGTAATCTCACTTAATGAATTTATTAATATAATATATGCACCTTGATTAAGTAATTTGATTCAATAAAATAGGTATATAACTGTTTAAGAAATTATTAAGTCAAGTATTAGTTTTTCGGGTGAATAGTTTTTTTTAATTAAAAATTAAATTAAAATTATTTAGAAAATTATTTTTATAAAATGGAGTTTATTTTTGAATTCATAGAATTGATATTATTTTAAGGTAAATTTTTGGGAGTTTTCTAAAAAAGTTGAATTTTCAGTGAATAGTAAAAATACAGTTTTAGGGTTTTAGTATGTTTAATGACATCATCACTGCGTCATGATGATGTCATGAGATATTTTAAGGGATGGTCGACTTTTGAATAGTAAGATAAGGTATGAGGTGTCCCAAGTGGCCAATACCATGAGGAAATACCACTTTTTTTGCCAATACCACCAATGAGGTGTCCCTTGGCCATTAATGCCTTGTCCCCTCACTTCCCCTATAAATAACATGCCATCATATCATCCTTTCCATTCAAAAATCCTATTCAACTATGTTCTGGTCTCCTTACCTCCCAAGGAGTCCTCCCAAGGTGCCCTCAAGCCTCCCAATGTCCCAAACCTCAAGATTTTAAAGTTACTCTTCAAGGTATGGGATCCTACCTCTCTCTTTCTTTTCAAGTACTCTCCTTTATGTCATTTATTTTAAGCTCCATGCTATTATGTTGGGGATGTTCTTTTATATTCATCCTACTGTCCTTTTATGTTCATATTATTAGATACCCCCTCTTTCTCTCATTAATTCATTTTAAGAATGTTTAAGTGGCGTCGTTAGGCTGCCAAATTTTTTAGGGATTCTTTCACCCTTCTCATTTTCAAGTTCTATTTTCATGTCAAGTCTTTCAAGTTCCTTTTTATTATGTTAGGGTATGATATCTATATTTATCATACTGATATTTTATTTTCATATGATGAGAACACCTATTGGATCTCATCAATTCATTTTTTTGAAGTTTTAAGTGACGTCGTTAGGCTGCCGAATTTTTCATAAGAGAAATCTTATTTTTGTATTCTTTTAAAGTTTTTCATTTCATATGGTATGTCCTTAAAATTTCATTACCATGATCTTATATCCATTATATTCTATCCCTATACTATTTTATGGATCATTTATGAGTGTGTGACCCATTTCCCCTCACTTTTCAATGTTTTTTAAAACCCTGTAGCATAGCCGTTATGCTGCAAAATTTTCGTCTCAAAATGTCTCGCTATTTTTCTAAAATTAATTTATTTTATTAAGTAAATACTCACATCTATTTCTTCTATATGGGTATTTACATATATATCAAAATTTTCTATTTCAATTCTGGGACTTACATACATGAAACCTGCTTTCCTTTTTTCGTGAGTTTAAAGTGACATAAATATCATGTCTTTAATGAAGTTTTTAAAACGTTGTGATTATGAAATGAAACCCATTTATTTTATTCTATATGGGTTATTTATGAAATTTTTGATGATTATATATGTTTCTCACATGATAATAAAAGAAAATTTAAGGTTTCACCCTGATAGCACTCCAATTCTTTAGGTAAAGACTTAATCTCTATAGATGACCTTTTTTAACGATACCTTTGTGAATAACCTTGGTAATTTTTAATGACACCTTGGGGATGGACCTTGGTGAAACGGAAATTATTATCTATGTTAAATGTTTTATCCATATATTCAAGTTATTAAACATGTTATTTTTATTATGATATGCCTCATGATCTCTTTCTCATGCCTTAAAGTTATTTTTCATGACTTTTTGATGTATCTCAAGTTCACATGTAAAATGTTTCCCTTGTTTCCCTTACTGGGCCTTCTTCTCACCCTTTCCTTTTATATATGCTCCCAGGTTATGAGATGCTGCAATGAACTTAGGATGAAAAAATGAAGATGCCTTTCAAGTGTTTAAGAAGAATGTTTTATGTTGTCATGTATTAAGTTCCTGGTTTCCAAGACACTAAACCTTAAAGATCCTCGGTTTTGTATAATGTAATGAAATTTTATGTGATAAAAAGGCGGGATGTTATAGTTGGTATCAAATGATGGTTTAGTTATTTGTGGAAATTAGGATATGAAAACTTTAGGAATAATCCTATAGAAAAGTTTAAATATAGGAAATCTTCCTGGTATTTTGGTGAGTATTGAGTAAGTGGGTTCCAAAAATAAATAAATCCCTGTTTGGATATGAACAAGTAGAGGTGGCTCTGGCATAGATGTTCCTAGGAGTGAAAACTCTGACAAGGTGTTTCGGGCTTGACCCGGGGTAACCTGGTGCACGATAACGGGCCTTGCTGCACTCTTGGTTTGACACTCCCGGGGGATATGCTTTGGTAAATTCATAAGCTTTGTATGAACCATTATTAAAGGGACAAATATAAAATAAAATAAAGATTCACATAAGAATATATGATCATGGATAACCTAGATTGGAACCTAGGGGATCACAGGTTAGGGTATACTTTTCTTCTACAAGTTTATCCTTCTATACTTTAAGATTCCTTTTCATGATTATTGGCTAAGTATTTAAGCCCCCTAATTATACTTTCTTTTCTTAGTTAATGGTGGGAAATTGAAGAACATGTCCCAACAACCAATGTGATAGGAAATGTGATGATTACCCTATTAATATGACTGAGATGACGAGAGATCAAGTTGAACATATTGTGATTATGCCAAACTAGCTATCAAAAATCACCATTAATAATTGGTACCTAGTTGAATGCCCAAATTCATCAAGCAAGAAGAAGACAAAGTCTCAAGGATGTTCATCTGATAAATTTGATAAGGGAAAGAAGACCCAATTTCCTTTGTGAAAAAAGTGTTTAAAGGGGCACCAAGGAGAATGTCACAAAGGAACCAGGAGATGTTTTAAATGTGGGGTGATAGAGCATAAAGTAGCCAATTGCTTTAAAAAATGGATAATGTGATGAATATAGATAAGGTTCGATCTAATGTACCTTATACTTTTCAATGTCATAAATATGGAGAAGTTTGAAATTATCCAAGGAAATGGTCTCTTGGAAGGGATGAGAAGCATGATGAGCATCAACAATCTTCAAAGACAAGGGAACAATGCAAGTCCTATACTAAGATGGATCATGATGACTAAAGTACATGTAACTTCTTTGAAATAATTATCTATGTCATGTTGTATTTTAGTTTATGCCCTATGAGCATATCTTTAATGTTTTCTAAGAACATCGAGTCACTACCTAATATGGTTTTATATCATTAAGGAAAAAATCTATTGTTATGTACCACATGTTGATGTTTGGAAGCTATTATTCTTAAAAAAATATGATTAGGGGATTAAAAGATGATTATTATTTTGTAAGACATTCAATATTTTGGAAACCCAATATGATCGAGGTAAATTGATTACTATGGCATTTTCTTTGAGGAGTAAAGGTTGACTTATATTTTGACGAATCGATGAATTAAAGGTGAACTTATAGTAATTTAGGTTACTTATGGAAATAATTAACCTATCTTGGGGAAAATATGTTTAGGTTAGTTACTTTTTTTATAAGGTGTTAGGAGTGGTTGATGTTGTTTAGAGATGAACGATGAAGTTTATCTTGGAAGACTATGTTATCAAATCCTTCTTATATTTGGGTTTCAATCTTAGTTTGGTTTATTTTGAGGAATTTGAAGGACAGTTATTTATGGAATGGTCTATGATGAACTTTGGGTAGTACCGTGCAACTTTGAAGATTTAAAGTAGTTTCCCTTCCTATGGGGTTCTTTCTTTTTGAAGAGTTGTTTAATCTTACCCTTACAGTTTTTGGAATAATGTTTAAAGATAGAAGAAATAGATAGTTAATCTTTTGTGGATTATGTGACTCTCTAGAAGATTATTCTTGTTCTTTTGATGAGACCAAGTTTTTTTGAATGCTCATCATTTGGAGAAAAGATTAGTTTTGGTAGAAACTTATTAAAGGATGAAACTATACTTGAAGGTAGGTATATTTCCTTATGTTTTTATTCTATGTAGTAAATGAATTCCTCAAAATTATGAAAAGGAATGTAAAACAAAAATGTTGTTGGTTTACGTTTCCTACTTGGTAATCAAAGACCGTTTACACACATCATAAGTTTGTGATTTTCTTGTGGTTAACTTTCTCCTAATCATGTTTTCTATCACTCTTTATCAGAACATGACCCTTTGTTTTCTCTTCCATATCCATGTTTCCCTACATGGAATCCTAGTATGGGTTAACTCGGGTGACCTTTGTACTTCCCTTTCTTTCTTTTAAAGTAACATTTTTACTGACTCCTTTTTTGATGTGGGACTTTTAATGAAATTTCCAATCCCAATTTTAAAAATTTTGAGCATGCAATTTCTTATGGGGGAAGAATGTAATGACCTAAAATTTTGAATAAATCTTGTTTCCTAATTTTGTGTGTTATTTTATTTCATTTGATAACATGAGTATAATTAAAATGAGACTGTTGGGTTTCGACTGTTATATGACCATTGGTCAATATGACCGTTGGAAATTAAATGTTGTGATTATTGTCTCTAAATATAAGTGATCTTGGTTAATTAATATAGAAAGAAGATTTGATGGCCTCATCCAGTAGTCCCGGGTCAATCAAATCCCATCTAATAGAACTTGGGAAGGAGGTAGCACCACTGGGCTTTACTATGGACCAAACCCAATCCGAACTTCATCGTGTGAAGCTAGAATAGAATCTCCTTTGCGAGAAGTTCAAACTGATAGAAATTACTACTCGTGTAATGTTGGTCGATCTGCCCTCAGATTCTCTCACCTTAGCACACCTTACACTTAGGTCTTATATTGGGGTTATAAGGGGATATGTAAGGAGACCGTAACTGCTTTGTGTAATCCTTTAAGATAAAAAAATTGTGTTTTATTCTTATGGTGAAGTGTGTCAATTTTCAAATGTCCAGATAAATGTAGGATGTATATTATTGATGAATTTGAAAAAAAATTATATTTTTAAAATATTTTTGTAATCCTTAAATAATTAATTATGTGTAATGATTTTCAAAAAATGGTCTTCTGCAAATGTGTTCAGTAAGAAATTTGAAGTCTAATAAGATAAACTTAATTTTTGGTGAATAGTAATTTATGAATAGTGATTTTATGCTTAGGGTTAGTAATGTGACCAACTGGATTAGTAATCTCACTTAAAGAACGTATTAATATAATATAGGCACCTTGATTAATTAATGCGATTCAATAAAATAGGTAAATAACAGTTTCAGAAATTATTAAGTCAAGTATTAGTTTTTCGGGTGAATAGTTTTTTTTAATTAAAAATTAAATTAAAATTATTTAGAAAATTATTTTTATAAAATGGAGTTTATTTTTAAATTCAGAGCATTTATATTATGTTAAGGTAAATTTTTGGGAGTTTTCTGAAAATGTTGAATTTTTAGTGAATAGTAAAAATACAGTTTTAGGGTTTCGGTATGTTTAATGACATCATAACTACGTCATGATTATGTCATGATATATTTTAAGGGATGGTAGACTTTTGAATAGTAATATAAGGTATGAGGTGTCCCAAGTGGCCAATACCATGAGGAAATACCACTTGTTTTGCCAATACCACCAATGAGGTGTCCCTTGGCCATTAATGCCTTGTCCCCTCACTTCCCCTATAAATACCAAACCATTATCTCATCCTTTCCATTCCAAAATCCTCCTCAACGAAGTTCTGGTCTCCTTACCTCCCAAGGAGTCCTCACAAGGTTCCCTCAAGCCTCCCAAGGTCCCAAACTTCAAGATTTCAAAGTTACTCTTCAAGGTAAGGGATCCTCTCTCTCTCTTTCTTTTCAAGTACTCTCCTTTATGTCATTTGTTTTAAGCTCCATGTTCTTATTTTGGGGATGTTCTTTTATATTCATACTAATTTAATTTTATGTTAATATTATGAGATACCTCCTCTTTCTCTCATCAATTCATTTTAATAATGTTTTAGTGGTGTCGTTTGGCTGCCGAATTTTTAAGGGATTCTTTCACACTTCTCATTTTCAAGTTCTATTTTCATGTCAAGTATTTAAAGTTACTTTTTATTATTTTGGGGTATGATATATATATCTATCATACTGATCTTTTATTTTCATATGATGAGAGACCCTATTTTATCTTGTCAATTCATTTTTTTGAAGTTTTAAGTGACGTCGTTAGGCTACCGAATTTTTCATAAGAGAAATCTTATTTTTGTCTTCCATTCATGTTTTTCATTTCATATGGTATGTCCTTAAAATTTCATTACCATGTTCTTATATCCTTTATATTAGGTCCCTCTACTATTTTATGTATCATTTATGAGTGGGTGACCCATGTCCCCTCTCTTTTCAATGTTTTCTAAAACCCTGTAACATAGCTGTTATGCTGCAAAATTTTCATCTCAAAATGTCTCTCTCTTTTTCTAAAATTCTTTTATTTTATTAATTAAATACTCACATATCTTTCTTATATATGGGTATTCACATATATATCAAAATTTTCTATTTTAATTCTGGGACTCACATACATAAAACCTGCTTTTCTTTTTCCGTGGGTTTAAAGTGACATAAAGGTCATGTCTTTAAAGTAGTTTTTAAAACATTGTGATTATGAAATGAAACCCATTTATTTTATGCTATATGGGTTATTTATGAAATGTTTGATGATGATATATGTAGATCACATGATAATAAAGGCAAATTTAATGGTGCGCCCTGATAGCGCTCCAATGCATTGGGTAAAGACTTAATCTCTAGAGATGGCCTTTTTTAACAATACCTTTGTGAATAACCTTGGTAATTTTTAATGACACCTTGGGGATGGACCTTGGTGAAACGGAAATGATTGTCTATGTTAAATGTTGTACCCAAAACTTCAAATTATGAAACACATTATTTGTATTATGATATGCCTCCTGATCTCTTTCTCATGCCTTAAAGTTATTTTTCATGACTTTTTGATGTATCTCAAGTTCACATGTAAAATGTTTCCCTTGTTTCCTTTACTGGGCCTTCTTCTCACCCTTTCCTTTTATGTATGCTCCTAAGTTATGAGAAATGCAATGAACTTAGGATGAAAAAATGAAGAAGCCTTTCAAGTGTTTAAGAAGAATGTTTTATGTTGTCATGTATTAAGTTCCTGGTTTCCAAGACACTAAACCTTAAAGATCCTCAGTTTTGTATAATGTAATGAAAGTTTATGTGATAAAAAGGTGGGATGTTATAGTTGGTATCAATGGATGGTTTATTTATTTATGGAAATTAGGATATGAAAACTTTAGGAATAACCCAATAGAAAAGTTTAAATATAGGAAATCTTCCTGGTATTTTGGTGAGTATTGAGTAAGTGGGTTCCAAAAAAATCCATGTATGGATACGAACAAGTAAAGGTCGCTCTAGCATAGATGTTCCTAGGAGTGAAAACTCTGACAAGGTGTTTCAGGCTTGACCCGGGGTAACCTGGTGCACGACAATGGGCCTTGCTGCACTCTTGGTTTGACACTCCCAGGGGATATGCTTTGGTAAATTCATAAGCTTTGTATGAACCATTATTAAAGGGACAAAGATAAAATAAAATAAAGATTCACATAAGAATATATGATCATGGATAACCTAGATTGGAACCTAGGGGATCACAAGTTAGGGTTTACTTTTCTTCTACAAGTTTATCCTTCTATGCTTTAAGTTTCCTTTTCATGATTATTGGCTAAGTATTTAAGCCCCCAAATTATAATTTCTTTTCTTAGTTATTGGCGGGAAATGGAAGAACATGTCCCAACAACCAATGTGATAGGAAATGTGATGATTGCCCTATTAATATGATAGATATGATGAGAGATCAAGTTGAACATATTGTGATTATTCCAAACCAGCTATCAAAAATCACAATTAATAATTGATACCTAGTTGAATGCCCAAATTCATCAAGGAAGAAGAAGACGAAGTCTCAAGGATGTTCATCTGATAAAGTTGATAAGGGAAAGAAGACCCAATTTCCTTTGTGCAAAAAGTGTGGAAAGGGGTTCCAATGAGAATTTCACAAACAAACCGGTAGATGTTTTAAGTGTGGGGTGATAGGGCATAAAGTATCCAATTGCTTTAAAAATGGATAATGTGATGAATAGAGATAAGGTTCGATCTAATGTACCTTATAATTTTCAATGTTGTAAATATGGAGAATTTGGACATTATCCAAGGAAATGATCTCTTGGAAGGGATGAGAGGCATGATGAGCATCAAAAATCTTCAAAGATAAGGGAACAATGCAAGTCCTATACTGAGATAGATCATTATGACTAAAGTACATGTGACTTCTTCGTAATAATTGTCTATGTCATGTTGTATTTTAGTTCGTGCCCTATGAGAATATTTTTAATGTTTTATATGAACATCTAGTCACTACCTAAGATGGTTTTATATCATTAAGGAAAACATCTATTGTTATGTACCATATGTTGATGTTGTGAAGTTTTTCTTCTTAAAAAAAGATGATTAAGAGATTAAAAGATGATTATTATTTTGGAAGACGTTCACTATTTTGGGAACCCAATACAATCGAGGTAAATAGATTACTAAGGTATTTTCTTTGAGGAGTAAAGGTAGACTTATATTTTGAATAATCGATGAATTTAAGGTGAAATTATAGTAATTTAGGTTACTTATGGAAATAATTAACCTATCTTGGGGAAAATATTTTTAGGTTAGTTACTTTTGTTATAAGATGTTAGGAGTGGTTGATGTTGTTTGGAGATGAATGATAAAGTTTATATTGGAAGACTATGTTATCAAATCATTCTTATATTTGGGTTTCAATCTTAGTTTGGTTTATTTTGAGCAATTATAAGGACAGTTATTTATGGAATGGTCTATGATGAACTTTGGGTAGTACCGTGGAACTTTGAAGATTTAAAGTAATTTCCCTTCCTATGGGGTTCTTTCTTTTTGAAGAGTTGTTTTATATTACCCTTACTGTTTTTGGGATAATGTTTAAAGATAGAAGAAATAGATAGTTAATCTTTTATGGATTATGTGATTCTCTAGAAGATGATTCTTGTTCTTTTGATGAGACCAAGTGTTTTTGAATGCTCATCGTTTGGAGAAAAGATTAGTTTTGGTAGAAACTTATTAAAGGATGAAACTCCACTTGAAGGTAGGTATATTTCCTTATGTTTTTATTCTATGTAGTAAATGAATTCCTCAAAATTATGAAAAGGAATGTAAAACAAAAATGTTGTTGGTTTAAGTTTCTATCACTCTCCATCAGAACATGACCCTTTGTTTTCTCTTCCATATCCACGTTTCCCTACATGGAATCATAGTATGGGTTAACTCGGGTGACCTTTGTACTTCCCTTTCTTTCTTTTAAAGTAATAGTTTTACTGACTCCTTTTCCGATGTGGGACTTTCAATGAAATTTCCAAGACCAATTTTAAAAATTGTGAGGATGTAATTTCTTAAGTGGGGAAGAATGTAACGACCCGAAATTTTGAATAAATCTTGTTTCCTAATTTTGTGTGTTATTTTATTTCATTTGATAACATGAGTATAATTAAAATGAGACCGTTGGGTTTCGACTGTTATATGACCATTGGTCAATATGACCGTTGGAAACTAAATGTTGCGATTATTGTCTCTAAATACAAGTGATCTTGGTTAATTAATAAAGAAATAATATTTGATGGCCTCATCCAGTAGTCTCGGGTCGATCGAAGCCCATCTAACAGAACTTGGGAAGGAGGTAGCACCACTGGGCTTTGCTCTGGACCAAACCCAAGCCGAAATTTATCGTGTGAAGCTAGAATAGAATCACCTTCTCGAGAAGTTCAAACTGATAGAAATTACTACTCGTGTAATGTTGGCTGAGCTGCCCTCAGATTCTCTCACCTTAGCACACCTTACACTTAGGTCCTATGCTGGGATTATAAGGGGCTATGTAAGGAGACCGTAACTGCTTTGTGTAATCCTTTGAGATAAAAAAATTGTCTTTTCTTCTTATGGTGAAGTTTGTAAATTTTCAAATGTCCAGATAAATGTAGGATGTATATTATTGATGAATTTGAAAAAAAGGATATTTTTAAAATATGTTTGTAATCCTTAAATAATTAATGATGTGTAATTATTTTCAAAAAATGGTCTTCTGCAAATGTGTTCAGTGAGAAATTTGGAGTCTAATAAGATCAACTTGTTTTTTGGTGAATAGTAGTTTATGAATAGTGATTTTATGCTTAGGATTAGTAATGTGACCAAATGGATTAGTAATCTCACTTAAAAAATGTATTAATATAATATAGGCAAATTGATTAAGTAATGTGATTCAATAAAATAAATAAATAACTATTTCAGAAATTATTAAGTCAAGTATCAGTTTTTCGGGTGAATAGTGTTTTTTAATTAAAAATTAAATTAAAAATATTTAGAAAATTATTTTAATAAAATGGAGTTTATTTTTTAATTCATATCATTGATATTATGTTAAGGTAAATTTTTGGGAGTTTTCTGAAAAAGTTAAATTTTCAGTGAATAGTAAAAATACAGTTTTAGGGTTTCAGTAAGTTTAATGACATCATAACTGCGTCATGATAATGTCATGAGATATTTTAAGGGATGTTAAACTTTTGAATAGTAATATAAGGTATGAGGTGTCCCAAGTGGACAATACCATGAGGAAATACCACTTGTTTTGCCAATACCACCAATGAGGTGTCCCTTGGACATTAATGTCATGTCCCCTCACTTCCCCTATAAATACCAAGCCATTATCTCATCCTTTCAATTCCAAAATCCTCCTAAACGAGGTGCTGGTATCCTTACCTCCCAAGGAGTCTTCCCAAGGATCCCTCAAGCCTTCCAAGGTCCCAAACGTCAAGATTTCGAAGTTACTCTTCAAGGTAAGGGATCATACCTCTCTCTTTCTTTTCAAGTACTCTCCTTTATGTCATTTATTTTAAGCTCCATGTTCTTATGTTGGGGATGTACCTTTTTATTCATACTACTTTCCTTTTATGTTAATATTATGAGAGTCCCCCTCTTTCTCTAATCAATTCATTTTAAGAATGTTTAAGTGGCATCGTTAGGCTGCCAAATTTTTAAGGGATTCTTTCACCCTTCTCATTTTCAAGTTCGATTTTCATGTCAAGTCTTTCAAGATCCTTTTTATTATGTTGGGGTATGATCTCTATATCTATAATACTGATCTTTTATGTTCATATTATGAGATACCCTATTTGATCTCTTCAATTCATTTTTTTGAAGTTTTAAGTGACGTCGTTAGGCTGCCGAATTTTTCATAAGAGAAATCTTAGTTTTGTCTTCCTTTCAAGTTTTCATTTCATACGGTATATCCTTAAAATTTAATTACCATGTTCTTGTATCCTTTATATTCTGTCCCTATACTATTTTATGTATCATTTATGAGTGGTTGACCCATGTCCCCTCTCTTTTTAATGTTTTCTAAAACCCTGTAACATAGCCGTTATGCTGCAAAATTTTTGTCTCAAAATGTCTCTCTCTTTTTCTCAAATTCTTTTATTTTATTAAGTAAATACTCAAAGATCTTTCTTATATATGGGTATTCACATATATATCGAAATTTTATATTTTAATTATGTGACTTACATACATGAAACCCACTTTCCTTTTTCCTTGGGTTTAAATTCACATAAAGATCATGTCTTTAAAGTAGTTTTTATAACGTTGTGATTATAAAATGAAACCCATTTATTTTATGTTATATGTGTTATTTATGAAATTTTTGATGATGATATATCTAGCTCACATGATAATAAAGGAAAATTTAAAGGTTCACCTTGATAGCGCTCCAATTCATTGGGTAAAGACTTAATCTCTAGAGATGACCATTTTTAACGATACCTTGGTGAATAACCTTGGTAATTTTTAATGACACCTTGGGGATGGACCTTGGTGAAATGGAAATGATTGTCTATGCTAAATGTTGTAGCCACATCTTCAAGTTATGAAACACGTTATTTTTATTATGATATGCCTCATGATCTCTTTCTCATGCCTTAAAGTATTTTTTCAGGACTTTTTGATGTATCTCAAGTTCACATGTAAAATGTTTCCCTTGTTTACCTCACTAGGCCTTCTGCTAACCCTTTCCTTTTATGTATGCTCCCAGGTTATGACATGTTGTAATGAACTTAGGATGAACAAATAAATAATCCATTCATGTGTTTAAGAAGAATGTTTTATGTTGTCATGTCTTATGTTCCTGGTTTCCAAGACACTAAACCTTAAAGATCCTCAGTTTTGTATAATGTAATGAAATTTTAGGTGATAAAAAGGTGGGATGTTATATGGAGTTCCACCCACAATAATAGAGATTCCACTACCATCATTTGGAGTTCAATTGACGACATGCGCCTACAACATCGACGTAGAAGAATCGTCCTTCCTACGACCACCACTCAACCATCCCATGCATTCACTGTCATCCATGAAACATGTTTCCCAACAACTATAGTGCTTGAACTGAGCCCGCCAACATCCCATTTTGTTTTCACGACCCGTCCTAGTGGGGCCCACACCGCAACTCCCCAAGCCCACCTCTAATAGGCCAGGGACTGGTGACTAGCACCAAGTAGGCATATTACTAACATGGGAGGCATTGCCTAAGTACATGTACACACTCACACATATCCAAGCCCAAAAATGCTGAAATGTAAAAGAAACCACTAAGGAAAAAAATGCATGCATACAACTAAACCTAACCAACAGAGTACGGTGGAGGGTAAAGTACTAAAAGTAAACCTGGTCGGAATACAAGCCCACAAAAACAAAAGTCTGAAAACTGCAAAGTCCAACATGGAAACACAAAAGGTACTAGGACTGCTACTCGTAGCCATAGAAATGCATCATCCTGTAGGGAAAACAGAAATCTCGGTCCTATCCTATTCCGCCCTGGACTCTATCAAAAGGATGCTCGTCTGCACAAGACACGACACGTACGGGAAAAGACCGTGTAGGGGTGAGTATAAAAATACTTAGTAGAGGACCCTGAAAACCACAAAGTAGTACAAAAAGTAAAGGTGCAGTCATCTATGCACAGTATATGTCTACAGAACATATATCACAAACCGGATATACTCAAAACCTAGACCTGCATTATAGAGACAAGTCACACAACCGCATACCCCCAGCTAGGGGTTCAGTTCGAAGATTCCACGAAGCACTCATTCCGAGAGAACACACTCCACGAGTCTTATAGCTCTGATGATGTTCGTCCAAGAAGTACTGTACGTCGGGAAACGTCACGAGAGGTAGTTACACTCATTATGGGAGACACACTCCTGAGTGAGAAGGTTATTATAGATAGATGCACTCATTACGGGAGACACACTCCTGAGTGGGAAAGATCACGATACACAGATGAGGATCACTGTCAAGGCCATGGCGGATACTATGACACATCCGGAATTCACCTGCTAGGTAGAGGATTGACGCCCAACGGAGTTGGTCACGTCGATGCCGGACTCTACCTAGGGTCAATAATGGATAGAGGATCTCGATCCGGGCCTCTCGGGTGGATGCCTGACTCTATCACAGAAATTCCTAATGAAGGGATCATACACCTGTAGAAGGAAATGATTCCTGACCTTTAGGGGAACGAGAAGAAGGGGCACTAAACCAAACGAAATATTTCCAAGATACAGTGAACAAGAAGACCATGTTTTTTCCAAAAAGTTCACGGTGTGTAGAAAAGTTACACGTCATGTTGTCTGACCCTGGGTACTGCTCATGTACAACGGCCCATGTCATAAGGCTTGTTGTGTAGAAAACTAAATACACGGCATGTAGTATGGTGTACACGCTGTGTCCGAGTGGCTGGGGTTGTCTCCATGTACGCTATCCATGTGCACGTACATGGTCATCAACCCATGTACTCCAACCCGTGTAATCGGTACACGGGGTGACCCACGTTACTAGCCTCACCTGGCCATGTGATGGAGTACATAGTCGTGTACTCCATCCCATGTCTGTGTACCCCCTGGATAAACGCCGAGTTCCATGCAGTCGCCTCTACCATGCTATACACGCCGTGTCGTCTGAAGCCGTGTAGTCCAACCTATGTCCGTGTACTTCCCAAAATACTCACTGAGCTTTGGGGAAAGTATAACACGTTGTGTGACTAAGGTCACACGCCGTGTGATTCCTCTCTGACCCAAAAAACCCTAGATGCCGCCGTTAGTACTACACGACGTTTTCTTCAGAAGTACGTGCCGTGTATTTTGTAAATTTCCAGAAACGCGGACCTCCGCCGTCGTGCCTTCGGTGATGCTCTGTTCATCAATCTAGTTGTCCGATCACCATGAAACTCCCAGGTTTTGGTCACCCCAACACCATGAAGCTGATTTTGTTGTTTTCGAACCTCCGATCGACTCCAAAAACATGCAACGATCCATCCGCACGAAGAACGCTCGAAGAACAGCCCTTCCCGATCTGGTCTGATTCGCCATCCGCTATTTTCGTCGCACCTCCGCAAGGTCATTGTGGTGTCGATTATTCAACTTGGGATTTTTGTGTATTAGAACATATGTGCAACAATCCATTGTTCATCGCCCCATGAAGAATGCAAATAACATTTGAAGAAAGGAAAAGGGGAGGAAATCCAATAAAACAAATTGAGGAATGAACCTCCGCTGTTGTTCTTCATGGCGTTGATCCTCTCTCATTAGTGGGATTAAACGGGGCAGAAATAAACAACAAAATCAACATGGATTAATTACCCCATAATCATCCCAAAGAAATCCCTCTCACAAGGATGTACGAATCCACAGATCGACTTGTTTGTGGTTGATCCATGTTCACCATTTAAATCAAAAGTGGGGAAAAGAAAAATTAAATAACAAACCCCTACCTTAAGAAGGGATCGATTGCTAACGAAGAGGTCGTACTACCATCGTCGTAGAGATCCTCCAACCTTGTTGGAACAGCAATTCGCAGCTTCGATCATTCCTCGTTCGTCACTGAGAGTTTTCTCCAAGGTTTCCTTTCAAACTTTTGCCAACGATCGACGTTCGATTATCCCAATAAAAGGGGAAACATATTTGACATTCAAAAATACACTACAGTATTAATGATTCCAAATTTCCATTCTTGATTCATTATGACATGCCATTTAATTAAAGAAACAGCTGCCCCGTTGTCGCACTGCAGCAGATGTTTCCATAAAAGAAATAAAATAAACTTGTGAATTTATTTTATTTTATTTTACTTAAAACGTCCGAAAATTAACATTTTACCCCGACCCACGCCGGTCGAGTTTAGACACATTCTTAGTTAAATTCGTCATCCCATACGCAAATGTGCCCTCAGATTTTTAATCCGGGAATCCGTTTGGAAACTGCCCCAGCCGCGCACAAGTGCCGACCCGCTTAACTTAAAAAGTTCAAACCACCATTCCGGGCTCTCTGGGCCTCGAAATGATGTTTCTTCTTTGCACCCGGGCTCGAAATAATTCCATTTAAATTTTAAAAATAATACATGGAAAAATTCAAGACATTACATTCTCCTCACCTTGTGGATTTACGTCCTCGAAAAGCCAAAACAAAGGCTACTCCAAAAGATGTGGGTACTGGGAACAGATTTGGGAATCCTGCTCCCACGTGCTCTCCTAAAGATTCTCATGCTGCCACCGGATGTGCACCAAGGGAATCGATCACCCATGAAGGATCCTCTATTGTCGATCCTCGATTTCCACTGGGTACTCAGCAAAGGTCACTTCATCCTTGATGTACATCTCGCCCCAGTCGATGACGTGTGATGGGTCATGCACATACCTCCTCAACTGCGACATGTGGAAGACATCATGTACCCAATGCAACTGTGGTGGTAGAGCTAGGTGGTACGCCACCTCTCCAACTCTTCATAGTATCTAGAAAGGTCCGATGAACCTCAGAGATAGCTTGCCGCCTTGGCCAAATCTCTATAACCCTCATCAAGGTGAGACCCGAAGAAAGATGTGGTCTCCCTCTTCAAAATCCAGAGGTCTCTGTCGTCTGTCAGCATAAGACTTATGCCAGATCTGTTCGGTCTTCATCGGATCCCGGATGATCTGCACCTTCTTGGTGATAGCTCTCACTAACTCTGGACCCATGAGTGCTGACTCTCCGGGGTCGGTCCAACAAAGCGGTTACCAGCAGGGTCTCCCATACAAGGCCTTGAATGGTGTCATACCAATGGTGGAGTGGTAGCTATTTTTGTATGAAAACACCACCAGTGGTAGGTGGTCCTCCCAACTGTGACCAAAGTCCAAGACACAGGCTCGCAACATATCCTCCAGAACCTGAATGGTCCTCTCCGTCTGACCATCAGTCTGGGGATGAAATGATGTGCTCAAGCGTAGCTGATTCCCAAAAGACTCCTACAATCCCTTCCATAACCGGGATGTGAAACGAGTATCTCGGTCCGAGACTATTGTCGAGGGGACTCCATGAAGCCGAACTATCTCCTGTACATAGAGGTGTCCCAATCTCTCTATGGTACTCTGCTCCCTGATAGCCAGGAAGTGGGCTGACTTGGTGAGTCAGGCAATGATCACCCAGATAGAATCATGCCCCTTGTACATCTGTGGTTAGCCTGTCACGAAGTCTATTGATATTTCATCCCACTTCCACTCTGTAACATCCAGGGGTGAGCTAATCCCACTGGAACCTGGTGATCGACCTTCACCTGCCGGCATATAAGGCATCGAGAAACAAACTCTGATACAGCCTTCTTCATGCCTGACCACCAGAACTGTCGTCAGAGATCCTGGTACATCTTTTCCACTCCAGGATGCACCGCCAAGGGGGATGTATAAAACTCCCTCAGGACCTCCTCTTGAAATGCCACTGGTATAACATTCCATCCTCTGAAAAGAAGTACGTGCTCCCCACCTTGTGAATATCCATCTGGAACATGTACTGTGGATAACTGGGCACGTAAGGCCACACAGTCGACATCTCCTAGCTATGCCTCCCTAACCAATTATAAGAGTGGAGGGGCGACAACCATCGACTGTAGGTAAGTTTTATCCTCTCTATCCATGAAGGATAATTGCAACACGACTAACTGCTATGTTGCCTCACTCAATAGATGTGAGCTCGACCTTCTGCTAAGAGCATCTTCCACCTTGTTCCCCTTCCCAGGAGTATAGATGATCTCAAAATCATAATCCTAGAGAAACTCTAGAAAACGCCTCTACCTCAGATTCAAATCCTTCTGTGAGAAGATGTACTTGAGGCTCTTGTGGTCAGAGTGGATGATAAATCTCTCACCCATAAGGTAATGTCGCCACATCTTCAATGCGAAGACTACCACTGCCAACTCGAGATCATGGGTTTCATAGTTCTGCTCATGTGACCTAAGCTGCCGTGAACCATAAGCAATCACCACTTGCCTCTACATTAGGACACATCGAAGCCCAGTCCTTGATGCGTCGTAGAAAACTATGTTCTCGATACCCTCCTCCAGCAATCTCAAGACTGGGGCGCTTGTCAAACACTGTCTCAACCGCTCAAATGACTGTTGGCACTTCTCCATCCACATGAAGGGTTTCCCCTTCCTGGTCAAGGCCATCATTGGTGCTGACATCCGAGAGAAATCATGAATTAATCTCTGATAATATCCTGCCAACCCAAGGAAGCTATGCACCTCTGTTACACTCCGAGGTGGATCCCATGCTAACACAGCCTCCACCTTGGTTGGGTCTATAGCTACTCCATCTGTTGAGATGACATGTCCCAGAAAGTGGACCTACTAAATCCAAAACGGGCACTTTGAGAGTTTCCCATAAAGCTGGTGCTCCCGAAGTATGTCTAGGACCATCCGCAAGTGTCTCGCATGCTCCTCCTCTGACGCCGAGTACACAAGGATGTTGTCAATGAAGACCACTACGAACTGGTCCAAGTACAGCTGGAAGATCCGGTTCATCAGTCCCATGAACACTGTAGGGGCATTCATCATTCCAAAAGGCATCACCAAGTACTCATAGTGACCATAACAACATCTCAAAGTCATCTTCGGTATATCCTCATCCCGCACTCGTAGCTGGTGATAGCTTGATCGAAGGTCAACCTTCAAGAACTATTGTGCCCCTCTTAGCTGGTCGAAGAGTTCAACGATCCTTGGCAGTGGATACTTGTTCTTCACCGTCACCAGGTTTAGGCGCCGGTAATCCATGCACAACCTCAGACTCCTGTCTGCCTTCTTGGAAAACAAGACAGGGGCCGCCCAGGGTGAAACGATGGGTCTCACGAAACCCTTGCTCTGAAAATCCTCCAACTACACCCTCAGCTCGCGAAGCTCTACGGGAGCCATCTGATATGATGATGAGAAAATTGGTGTAATATTGGGGTGTAAGTCGATGCAGAAGTTGATTTCTCGGCAGGGAGGTAATCTTGGTACATCTTCGGGAAAGACGTCCTCATACTCCACTACTACTGTTGGGAACTGGGAACTCACAACATCCACTGCTCTGAGGGAAAGGCTAGCCAACTCATGAGCGATTGGATGCACCCTCCTATGCATAAGCCCATTCTGCGCTGCCTGGGTTTCCCTTTCTCTGACAAAGGAAAACCTTGTTCCATCATGATGGACACACCACACTCTTCACCTAAAACAGTCAATATGGGAATGGACTGAAGATAACCAATCCATACCAAGAATGACGTTGTAAGGCCTCGACGCTACCACCAAGAGGTTCCAACCGAAACACTCACCACCAAGGGTAAGATCACACTGTCTGCAAAGGTGCGTGATCGTCGAGTCTCCTCCCGTAGGTTTCTCCAAGCGTAAGGATCAAGTCAACAGTTCTACCGGAATCTCAAGGTTATGTACAAGACATGTGGCTATGAAGGAATGACTAGATCCTATGTCTATAAGTACAACAGCTAAGGTAGAAAAGACACATATCATACCTCGAATCATCCCTAGATCCCCTAGGTTGTATGCATAGACCGCATGCAGCTATCCCCTCCCCTGTCCCCCAGCTCCCTGAGCCTGGTGCGGACCTCCTGGGGGTGGTGGTCGAAGTAAGTCAAAGTGTCTGCCACCACCCACAGCTCTCCCTTCTCCTCTACCATGTCCACCGCCTGACGGGTCTATCTGCTCCACTCTCTGCCTCTGGCTCAGTGGTCCATCCACCGCTTCCTTGTCAGCAGCTCGACAGGTCAGAAAATCTCTAGCAAGATGTCTCATACTGTCACACATGTAGCATCACTTCTCCCTAGGCTGACTGGATCCAGTCTGAGAGCCCTGGACTATCGATCCTCTATCCTGGGTCCTCCTATGATGTTTTCCACATCTGGATCCTTGAGCCTGATGTCGACTCCCTGTTGTCGGGGTCTCCGCACCTATCTTCCAGCTGCTGACCGTCGCCGGCTGTCTCTACTCCGCCAAGAAGCTCCCGATCACCAAGGCCCGCTCGAGCACTCCAGCATAAGTCGAAATGCATAGAGGCACGACACTAGCTCTGATGTCTTTTCGTAGACCGCGCTCGAAGGTCCGAGATCTGAAGTACTGATCCTTGACCATATCGATTGAGTACCGGGTGAGGTTGGTGAACCTCAATGAGTAGTCAGCTACTATCATACTGCCCTGCTGGAGCTGAAGAAGCTCCTGTATGCGCACAGCTCACAGCGTAACGGGAGAGAACTCCACCCTGAAGAGTCGATCAAACTCCGTCCATGAAAGAGTCTCCTCATCGTGAGTCTGTGTGGTCAGACTCCACCATCGTCCTGCCGAACCCTGAAGAAGTCTCGCTCTTAGGATCACCATATGGTCTTCTGGTGTTCTCACTAGATGGAAAACTCTGGTCACCGCCTCAAGCCAGTCCTCAGCCACCTGAGGATCGGTCTCACCTCAGAACCTGAGGGGCCTCTGTCTCTGGAACTCCTGGAGCGCGCTCAGCCTGCGCTCCTCGTCGGTGACTGCTCCACTGGTGGCCGCATAACTGGTGCACCACCAAGTGGAAACGCCTGGGGAACTGGTCCCTGTATCAAAGCCTCATCACTAAGGAGGTCATCCTCGTGATCGCGCTGTTGAATCCTAGCAGGTATGTGTCATGGAGGAATCCTGTAAGGAAACAAGATGTACCATGGTCAATGAGTATATCTGGACAGCTGGCACAAAGGACATGAAAAACACAACCCATTCCTATATGAAGCATGTACCATTATTTTACTTCCACGTAACTAGTGTTTTCATGTACCGAGTCAAAAAGTAGGTTATCAGAGTCCTGGTGTATGGATATGTTGGCCGCCGCACCAACACTAGAGTCTCTGTCCTGAGAGCCGAACTTGAAACACTAAACACTGTTGCCCCAAACCAATCTCATAGACTCTTGGTCCTAAGGTAGAACCGACCACCTCTGATACCACTCTGTCAGGACCTGTCCCAGTGGGGCTTGCGCCGCGACTCCCAAAACCCACCTCCAATAGGCTAGGGGCTGGTGACTAGAACTGAGTAGGCATATTACTAACATGGGAGGCATTGCCTAATTACTTGTACACACGTACACATCTCCATGACCACAAATGCTGAAATGTAAAAGAAACCACTAAGGAACAAAATGCATGCATACAACTAAACCCAACCAACAGAGTACGACGGAAGGTAAAGTACTGAAATTAAACCGGGCCGAAATACAAGCCCACAAAAACAAAAGTCTGAAAACTGCAAAGTCCAGCCTGAAAACACAAAAGGTATCAGGACTGCTGCTCGTAGCCGTAGAAATGCCTCGACCTGTAGGGAACTCAGAAAGGTCGGTCCTGTCCTGGTCCGCCCTAGACTCTGTCAAAAGGCTACTCATCTTCACAAGACACAACACGTGCGGGCAAAGCCTGTGCCGGGGTGAATATAACAATATTCAGTAGAGGACCCCGAAAACCACAAAGCAGTACACAAAGTAAAGGTACAGTCAACTATGCATAGTATATGTCTACAAAACATATAGCACAAACCATATATACTCAAAACCCAGACCTGTAGTCTAGAGACAAGTCACACAACTGCATACCCCCAGCTAGGGGTTCAGTTCGAAGATTCCACGAAACACTCATTCCGGAAGAACACACTCCACGAGTCTTATAGCTCTGATGACGTATGTCTGAGAAGTACTTTACGTCGGGAAACGTCACGAGAGGTAGTTACACTCATTACGGGAGACACACTCCTGAGTGAGAAGGTTATGATAGATAGATGCACTCATTACGGGAGACACACTCCTGAGTGGGAAAGATCACGATACACAGATGAGGATCACTGCCAGGGCCATAGCGGATACCGCGACTCATCCGGAATTCACCTGCTGGGTAGAGGATCAATGCCCGGTGGAGTTGTTCACATCGATGCAGGACTCTACCGAGGGTCAAGAATGGATAGAGGATCATGATCCGGGCCTCTCGGATGGATGTCTGACTCTATCACAGAAAGTCATGCTGAAGGGATCATACTCTTGTAGAAGGAAATGATGCCTGACCTTCAAGGGAACAAGAAGAAGGGGAACTAACCCAAACGAAAGATGTCCAAGATACGGTGAACAAGACGACCATTCTGTTTTCCAAAAAGTACACGGCGTGTAGAAAAGTTATACGCCGTGTTTTCTGACCCCGGGTACTGCCCATGTATAACGGCTTGTGTCGTAAGGCTGGTCGTGTAGAAAACTAAGTACACAGCGTGTAGTACGGTGGAAACGTCATGTCTGAGTGCTGGGGTTGGCTCCGTGTACGCTGGCCATGTGCCCGTACACGGTCATGAACCCATGTACTCCAACCCGTTTAATCGGTACACGGGGTGACCCGCGTTACTGGCCTCACCTGGCCGTGTGATGGAGTACACGGTCGTGTACTCCATCCCGTGTCTGTGTACCCCCTAGATACACACCGAGTTCCACACAGCCGCCTCTACCATGTTGTACACGCTGTGTCGTCTGAAGCCGTGTAGTCCAACCCGTGTCCTTGTACTTCCCGAAATACATGCCGAGCTTCGGGGAAAGTCTAACACGTCGTGTGACCAGGGTCACACGCCATGTGATTCCTCTCTGACCCCCGAAACCCTAGCCGCCCCCGCCAGTACTACACGACGTGTTCTTCGAAAGTACACGCCGTGTATTCTTGAAATTTCCAGAAACGCGGACCTCCTTCGTCGCGCCTCTGGCGATGCTTCGTTTGTCAATCCGACCGTCTGATCGCCATGAAACTCCCAAGTTTAGGTCGCCCCGACACCACGAATCCAATTCCGTTGTTTTCGGACCTCCGATTGGCTCCAAAAACATGCAACGATCCATCCGCGTGAAGAACGCTCGAAGAACAGCCCTTCCTGATCCGGTCCGATTCGTCGTCCGCTATTGTCGTCGCACCTCCGCAAGGTCGTTGTGGTGCCGATTCTTTAATTTGGGGTTGTTGCGTCGTAGAACGGATGCGCAACGATCTGTTGTTCGTCGCCCCACAAAGAACGCAAAGAACGTTCGAAGAAAGAAAAAAGGAAGGAAATCCCATAAAACAAATCGAGGAACGAACCTCCGCCGTCGTTCATCACGACATTGATCCGCTCCCGTTAGTAGGCTTAAACGGGGCAGAAATCAACAACAAAATCAACATGGATTAATTCCCCCATAATCAACCCAAAGAAATCCCTTCCGCAAGGACGTACGAATCTACGGATCAACTTGTTCGTGGTTGATCCGCATTCGTCGTTTAAATCAGAAGTGGGGAAAAGAAAAATTAAATAACAAACCCCTACCTTAAGAAGGGATCGATCGCTGACGAACAGGCCATGCTACCGTCGTCGTCGAGATCCTCCAACCTTGTTGGCGCAGCAATTCACAGCTTCGATTCGTCGTTGTTCGTCGCTAAGAGTTTTCTCCAGGGTTTCCTCTCAAACTTTCGCCAACGATCAACGTTCAATTATCCCAATAAAAGGGGAAACATATTTGACATTCAAAAATACATAGTGGTATTAATGAGTCCAACTTGCCATTCTTGAGTCATTATGACGTGTCATTTAATTAAAGAAACAGCTGCTTCGTTGTCGCACTATAGCAGATGTTTCCATAAAAGAAATAAAATAAACTTGTGAATTTATTTTATTTTATTTTACTTAAAACGTCCGAAAATTAACATTTTACCCCGACCCACGCCGGTCGAGTTTAGACACATTCTTAGTTAAATTCGTCATCCCATACGCAAATGTGCCCTCAGATTTTTAATCCGGGAATCCGTTTGGAAACTGCCCCAGCCGCGCACAAGTGCCGACCCGCTTAACTTAAAAAGTTCAAACCACCATTCCGGGCTCTCTGGGCCTCGAAATGATGTTTCTTCTTTGCACCCGGGCTCGAAATAATTCCATTTAAATTTTAAAAATAATACATGGAAAAATTCAAGACATTACATTCTCCTCACCTTGTGGATTTACGTCCTCGAAAAGCCAAAACAAAGGCTACTCCAAAAGATGTGGGTACTGGGAACAGATTTGGGAATCCTGCTCCCACGTGCTCTCCTAAAGATTCTCATGTTGCCACCGGATGTGCACCAAGGGAATCGATCACCCATGAAGGATCCTCTATTGTCGATCCTCGATTTCCACTGGGTACTCAGCAAAGGTCACTTCATCCTTGATGTACATCTCGCCCCAGTCGATGACGTGTGATGGGTCATGCACATACCTCCTCAACTGCGACATGTGGAAGACATCATGTACCCAATGCAACTGTGGTGGTAGAGCTAGGTGGTACGCCACCTCTCCAACTCTTCATAGTATCTAGAAAGGTCCGATGAACCTCAGAGATAGCTTGCCGCCTTGGCCAAATCTCTATAACCCTCATCAAGGTGAGACCCGAAGAAAGATGTGGTCTCCCTCTTCAAAATCCAGAGGTCTCTGTCGTCTGTCAGCATAAGACTTATGCCAGATCTGTTCGGTCTTTATCGGATCCCGGATGATCTGCACCTTCTTGGTGATAGCTCTCACTAACTCTGGACCCATGAGTGCTGACTCTCCGGGGTCGGTCCAACAAAGCGGTTACCAGCAGGGTCTCCCATACAAGGCCTTGAATGGTGTCATACCAATGGTGGAGTGGTAGCTATTTTTGTATGAAAACACCACCAGTGGTAGGTGGTCCTCCCAACTGTGACCAAAGTCCAAGACACAGGCTCGCAACATATCCTCCAGAACCTGAATGGTCCTCTCCGTCTGACCATCAGTCTGGGGATGAAATGATGTGCTCAAGCGTAGCTGATTCCCAAAAGACTCCTACAATCCCTTCCATAACCGGGATGTGAAACGAGTATCTCGGTCCGAGACTATTGTCGAGGGGACTCCATGAAGCCGAACTATCTCCTGTACATAGAGGTGTCCCAATCTCTCTATGGTACTCTGCTCCCTGATAGCCAGGAAGTGGGCTGACTTGGTGAGTCAGGCAATGATCACCCAGATAGAATCATGCCCCTTGTACATCTGTGGTTAGCCTGTCACGAAGTCTATTGATATTTCATCCCACTTCCACTCTGTAACATCCAGGGGTGAGCTAATCCCACTGGAACCTGGTGATCGACCTTCACCTGCCGGCATATAAGGCATCGAGAAACAAACTCTGATACAGCCTTCTTCATGCCTGACCACCAGAACTGTCGTCAGAGATCCTGGTACATCTTTTCCACTCCAGGATGCACCGCCAAGGGGGATGTATAAAACTCCCTCAGGACCTCCTCTTGAAATGCCACTGGTATAACATTCCATCCTCTGAAAAGAAGTACGTGCTCCCCACCTTGTGAATATCCATCTGGAACATGTACTGTGGATAACTGAGCACGTAAGGCCACACAGTCGACATCTCCTAGCTATGCCTCCCTAACCAATTATAAGAGTGGAGGGGCGACAACCATCGACTGTAGGTAAGTTTTATCCTCTCTATCCATGAAGGATAATTGCAACACGACTAACTGCTATGTTGCCTCACTCAATAGATGTGAGCTCGACCTTCTGCTAAGAGCATCTTCCACCTTGTTCCCCTTCCCAGGAGTATAGATGATCTCAAAATCATAATCCTAGAGAAACTCTAGAAAACGCCTCTACCTCAGATTCAAATCCTTCTGTGAGAAGATGTACTTGAGGCTCTTGTGGTCAGAGTGGATGATAAATCTCTCACCCATAAGGTAATGTCGCCACATCTTCAATGCGAAGACTACCACTGCCAACTCGAGATCATGGGTTTCATAGTTCTGCTCATGTGACCTAAGCTGCCGTGAACCATAAGCAATCACCACTTGCCTCTACATTAGGACACATCGAAGCCCAGTCCTTGATGCGTCGTAGAAAACTATGTTCTCGATACCCTCCTCCAGCAATCTCAAGACTGGGGCGCTTGTCAAACACTGTCTCAACCGCTCAAATGACTGTTGGCACTTCTCCATCCACATGAAGGGTTTCCCCTTCCTGGTCAAGGCCATCATTGGTGCTGACATCCGAGAGAAATCATGAATTAATCTCTGATAATATCCTGCCAACCCAAGGAAGCTATGCACCTCTGTTACACTCCGAGGTGGATCCCATGCTAACACAGCCTCCACCTTGGTTGGGTCTATAGCTACTCCATCTGTTGAGATGACATGTCCCAGAAAGTGGACCTACTAAATCCAAAACGGGCACTTTGAGAGTTTCCCATAAAGCTGGTGCTCCCGAAGTATGTCTAGGACCATCCGCAAGTGTCTCGCATGCTCCTCCTCTGACGCCGAGTACACAAGGATGTTGTCAATGAAGACCACTACGAACTGGTCCAAGTACAGCTGGAAGATCCGGTTCATCAGTCCCATGAACACTGTAGGGGCATTCATCATTCCAAAAGGCATCACCAAGTACTCATAGTGACCATAACAACATCTCAAAGTCATCTTCGGTATATCCTCATCCCGCACTCGTAGCTGGTGATAGCTTGATCGAAGGTCAACCTTCAAGAACTATTGTGCCCCTCTTAGCTGGTCGAAGAGTTCAACGATCCTTGGCAGTGGATACTTGTTCTTCACCGTCACCAGGTTTAGGCGCCGGTAATCCATGCACAACCTCAGACTCCTGTCTGCCTTCTTGGAAAACAAGACAGGGGCCGCCCAGGGTGAAACGATGGGTCTCACGAAACCCTTGCTCTGAAAATCCTCCAACTACACCCTCAGCTCGCGAAGCTCTACGGGAGCCATCTGATATGATGATGAGAAAATTGGTGTAATATTGGGGTGTAAGTCGATGCAGAAGTTGATTTCTCGGCAGGGAGGTAATCTTGGTACATCTTCGGGAAAGACGTCCTCATACTCCACTACTACTGTTGGGAACTGGGAACTCACAACATCCACTGCTCTGAGGGAAAGGCTAGCCAACTCATGAGCGATTGGATGCACCCTCCTATGCATAAGCCCATTCTGCGCTGCCTGGGTTTCCCTTTCTCTGACAAAGGAAAACCTTGTTCCATCATGATGGACACACCACACTCTTCACCTAAAACAGTCAATATGGGAATGGACTGAAGATAACCAATCCATACCAAGAATGACGTTGTAAGGCCTCGACGCTACCACCAAGAGGTTCCAACCGAAACACTCACCACCAAGGGTAAGATCACACTGTCTGCAAAGGTGCGTGATCGTCGAGTCTCCTCCCGTAGGTTTCTCCAAGCGTAAGGATCAAGTCAACAGTTCTACCGGAATCTCAAGGTTATGTACAAGACATGTGGCTATGAAGGAATGACTAGATCCTATGTCTATAAGTACAACAGCTAAGGTAGAAAAGACACATATCATACCTCGAATCATCCCTAGATCCCCTAGGTTGTATGCATAGACCGCATGCAGCTATCCCCTCCCCTGTCCCCCAGCTCCCTGAGCCTGGTGCGGACCTCCTGGGGGTGGTGGTCGAAGTAAGTCAAAGTGTCTGCCACCACCCACAGCTCTCCCTTCTCCTCTACCATGTCCACCGCCTGACGGGTCTATCTGCTCCACTCTCTGCCTCTGGCTCAGTGGTCCATCCACCGCTTCCTTGTCAGCAGCTCGACAGGTCAGAAAATCTCTAGCAAGATGTCTCATACTGTCACACATGTAGCATCACTTCTCCCTAGGCTGACTGGATCCAGTCTGAGAGCCCTGGACTATCGATCCTCTATCCTGGGTCCTCCTATGATGTTTTCCACATCTGGATCCTTGAGCCTGATGTCGACTCCCTGTTGTCGGGGTCTCCGCACCTATCTTCCAGCTGCTGACCGTCGCCGGCTGTCTCTACTCCGCCAAGAAGCTCCCGATCACCAAGGCCCGCTCGAGCACTCCAGCATAAGTCGAAATGCATAGAGGCACGACACTAGCTCTGATGTCTTTTCGTAGACCGCGCTCGAAGGTCCGAGATCTGAAGTACTGATCCTTGACCATATCGATTGAGTACCGGGTGAGGTTGGTGAACCTCAATGAGTAGTCAGCTACTATCATACTGCCCTGCTGGAGCTGAAGAAGCTCCTGTATGCGCACAGCTCACAGCGTAACGGGAGAGAACTCCACCCTGAAGAGTCGATCAAACTCCGTCCATGAAAGAGTCTCCTCATCGTGAGTCTGTGTGGTCAGACTCCACCATCGTCCTGCCGAACCCTGAAGAAGTCTCGCTCTTAGGATCACCATATGGTCTTCTGGTGTTCTCACTAGATGGAAAACTCTGGTCACCGCCTCAAGCCAGTCCTCAGCCACCTGAGGATCGGTCTCACCTCAGAACCTGAGGGGCCTCTGTCTCTGGAACTCCTGGAGCGCGCTCAGCCTGCGCTCCTCGTCGGTGACTGCTCCACTGGTGGCCGCATAACTGGTGCACCACCAAGTGGAAACGCCTGGGGAACTGGTCCCTGTATCAAAGCCTCATCACTAAGGAGGTCATCCTCGTGATCGCGCTGTTGAATCCTAGCAGGTATGTGTCATGGAGGAATCCTGTAAGGAAACAAGATGTACCATGGTCAATGAGTATATCTGGACAGCTGGCACAAAGGACATGAAAAACACAACCCATTCCTATATGAAGCATGTACCATTATTTTACTTCCACGTAACTAGTGTTTTCATGTACCGAGTCAAAAAGTAGGTTATCAGAGTCCTGGTGTATGGATATGTTGGCCGCCGCACCAACACTAGAGTCTCTGTCCTGAGAACCGAACTTGAAACACTAAACACTGTTGCCCCAAACCAATCTCATAGACTCTTGGTCCTAAGGTAGAACCGACCACCTCTGATACCACTCTGTCAGGACCTGTCCCAGTGGGGCTTGCGCCGCGACTCCCAAAACCCACCTCCAATAGGCTAGGGGCTGGTGACTAGAACTGAGTAGGCATATTACTAACATGGGAGGCATTGCCTAATTACTTGTACACACGTACACATCTCCATGACCACAAATGCTGAAATGTAAAAGAAACCACTAAGGAACAAAATGCATGCATACAACTAAACCCAACCAACAGAGTACGACGGAAGGTAAAGTACTGAAATTAAACCGGGCCGAAATACAAGCCCACAAAAACAAAAGTCTGAAAACTGCAAAGTCCAGCCTGAAAACACAAAAGGTATCAGGACTGCTGCTCGTAGCCGTAGAAATGCCTCGACCTGTAGGGAACTCAGAAAGGTCGGTCCTGTCCTGGTCCGCCCTAGACTCTGTCAAAAGGCTACTCATCTTCACAAGACACAACACGTGCGGGCAAAGCCTGTGCAGGGGTGAATATAACAATATTCAGTAGAGGACCCCGAAAACCACAAAGCAGTACACAAAGTAAAGGTACAGTCAACTATGCATAGTATATGTCTACAAAACATATAGCACAAACCATATATACTCAAAACCCAGACCTGTAGTCTAGAGACAAGTCACACAACTGCATACCCCCAGCTAGGGGTTCAGTTCGAAGATTCCACGAAACACTCATTCCGGAAGAACACACTCCACGAGTCTTATAGCTCTGATGACGTATGTCTGAGAAGTACTTTACGTCGGGAAACGTCACGAGAGGTAGTTACACTCATTACGGGAGACACACTCCTGAGTGAGAAGGTTATGATAGATAGATGCACTCATTACGGGAGACACACTCCTGAGTGGGAAAGATCACGATACACAGATGAGGATCACTGCCAGGGCCATAGCGGATACCGCGACTCATCCGGAATTCACCTGCTGGGTAGAGGATCAATGCCCGGTGGAGTTGTTCACATCGATGCAGGACTCTACCGAGGGTCAAGAATGGATAGAGGATCATGATCCGGGCCTCTCGGATGGATGTCTGACTCTATCACAGAAAGTCATGCTGAAGGGATCATACTCTTGTAGAAGGAAATGATGCCTGACCTTCAAGGGAACAAGAAGAAGGGGAACTAACCCAAACGAAAGATGTCCAAGATACGGTGAACAAGACGACCATTCTGTTTTCCAAAAAGTACACGGCGTGTAGAAAAGTTATACGCCGTGTTTTCTGACCCCGGGTACTGCCCATGTATAACGGCTTGTGTCGTAAGGCTGGTCGTGTAGAAAACTAAGTACACAGCGTGTAGTACGGTGGAAACGTCATGTCTGAGTGCTGGGGTTGGCTCCGTGTACGCTGGCCATGTGCCCGTACACGGTCATGAACCCATGTACTCCAACCCGTTTAATCGGTACACGGGGTGACCCGCGTTACTGGCCTCACCTGGCCGTGTGATGGAGTACACGGTCGTGTACTCCATCCCGTGTCTGTGTACCCCCTAGATACACACCGAGTTCCACACAGCCGCCTCTACCATGTTGTACACGCTGTGTCGTCTGAAGCCGTGTAGTCCAACCCGTGTCCTTGTACTTCCCGAAATACATGCCGAGCTTCGGGGAAAGTCTAACACGTCGTGTGACCAGGGTCACACGCCATGTGATTCCTCTCTGACCCCCGAAACCCTAGCCGCCCCCGCCAGTACTACACGACGTGTTCTTCGAAAGTACACGCCGTGTATTCTTGAAATTTCCAGAAACGCGGACCTCCTTCGTCGCGCCTCTGGCGATGCTTCGTTTGTCAATCCGACCGTCTGATCGCCATGAAACTCCCAAGTTTAGGTCGCCCCGACACCACGAATCCAATTCCGTTGTTTTCGGACCTCCGATTGGCTCCAAAAACATGCAACGATCCATCCGCGTGAAGAACGCTCGAAGAACAGCCCTTCCTGATCCGGTCCGATTCGTCGTCCGCTATTGTCGTCGCACCTCCGCAAGGTCGTTGTGGTGCCGATTCTTTAATTTGGGGTTGTTGCGTCGTAGAACGGATGCGCAACGATCTGTTGTTCGTCGCCCCACAAAGAACGCAAAGAACGTTCGAAGAAAGAAAAAAGGAAGGAAATCCCATAAAACAAATCGAGGAACGAACCTCCGCCGTCGTTCATCACGACATTGATCCGCTCCCGTTAGTAGGCTTAAACGGGGCAGAAATCAACAACAAAATCAACATGGATTAATTCCCCCATAATCAACCCAAAGAAATCCCTTCCGCAAGGACGTACGAATCTACGGATCAACTTGTTCGTGGTTGATCCGCATTCGTCGTTTAAATCAGAAGTGGGGAAAAGAAAAATTAAATAACAAACCCCTACCTTAAGAAGGGATCGATCGCTGACGAACAGGCCATGCTACCGTCGTCGTCGAGATCCTCCAACCTTGTTGGCGCAGCAATTCACAGCTTCGATTCGTCGTTGTTCGTCGCTAAGAGTTTTCTCCAGGGTTTCCTCTCAAACTTTCGCCAACGATCAACGTTCAATTATCCCAATAAAAGGGGAAACATATTTGACATTCAAAAATACATAGTGGTATTAATGAGTCCAACTTGCCATTCTTGAGTCATTATGACGTGTCATTTAATTAAAGAAACAGCTGCTTCGTTGTCGCACTATAGCAGATGTTTCCATAAAAGAAATAAAATAAACTTGTGAATTTATTTTATTTTATTTTACTTAAAACGTCCGAAAATTAACATTTTACCCCGACCCACGCCGGTCGAGTTTAGACACATTCTTAGTTAAATTCGTCATCCCATACGCAAATGTGCCCTCAGATTTTTAATCCGGGAATCCGTTTGGAAACTGCCCCAGCCGCGCACAAGTGCCGACCCGCTTAACTTAAAAAGTTCAAACCACCATTCCGGGCTCTCTGGGCCTCGAAATGATGTTTCTTCTTTGCACCCGGGCTCGAAATAATTCCATTTAAATTTTAAAAATAATACATGGAAAAATCCGAGACATTACATCTGTTGTCAGTCACCATTGTTGTAGTGCCCACCCATATCGAAATTAGCCCATGTACGTCATCACTTAGATACAATCCCCACCAATGGGCGAGGTTCTGTTTGAGAAAATGCACCATCAGACATGGATGATCATGAGGGCAACCAACAAACTTCCAAACTGTGGAAAAGAGGTCGACACCCAAGGGGCCGGGGTGGCTCTCATGGAAGGGGGTTATAGACTTAAATGGTGGTGAATGTGACATGAATGTTGGTGATGTTTCTTTGACATTGTTAACTCTGTTTTCCTTGCTTGTACATTTTTTTATAATATATTTTTGGGGTCATGGTCACAATTGTTTTTACCTTTTTGAGTATATTTATATAATTATATAACTATTTTAATATAAATATATTATAATTCTAATTATAAATAAATATATTTATAAATATTTCTATATAAATATAATTATATAATTATATATATGTATATATTTATATATATTTATATAATTATACATATATTTATTAATATATAAATATATATAATTATAATTATAATAAAAATATTTATTAATCAAATATATTTATTACAATTTTCTAATTATTTAGATATATATTAATTATAATTTTACAATTATTTAAATATTTATATATATTTATAATTTTATAAATATTTTTTTTTAAACATTATATATATATTGGAATCATTAAAAAAATATTAATATATTATATACATATTAATTATAAGCATGTGTTTTTTAATTAATATATGCAATTAAACATTATTTTTGGAATATAAAAAGTGTGATTTTATTAAAAAAAACTATCACCATGTTTTTTGGTGTTGATAAAACTGACATTTTTGTCAACGTTTTTTGTTTAGTGCTGATAAAAATTGGTGGTGCATGAGTGCTGAATTGTGATCGTGTAAGTTTGATATATAGCACGAGTTAATTCAGTTGGAAAATTTTATTTATAAAGTTCTGTATGGTTACACCTGTTCACCGTGGGAACGGTTCAATGTTCACCGCATATACTCTTCAATCAGTGAGTCCCATTTAAGAAAATATATTTAAACCTAAATAATTTATATTTTAAAAACCTATATTCATTAAAAACCGTGTTTAACGGTGATTAAAGCATGATATTCAACTCCCCTTTTTGTACTGGTACTAAATGCCATGGAAGAAAAAGTTTATTGGTTAATTCATAATTCACAAACATTGTTTGATTAATTGCATGTGCATGTAATAGCAGACCATAAAAGAACTCCACTCTGAACCACCCAGAAAGTCCATCGTCCTCCAAACCCGAAAAAAATAATATCAAAAAAAAAAAAAAAAAAAACTCCGAACCCTCCGTCTCTTTCTCCCCCACCCTCCCCTAACTTTCCATTAATTAATTCCTCCCCGCAGCAAGAGCAGGAAGGCAATAGAAGAGGAAGCGGAGGCGGAGTGGAGAGAAAACAAGGGAGAGATGGGGAGAGGGAGGATTGAGATAAGGAGGATAGAAAACTCGAGCAACCGGCAGGTGACCTGCTCCAAGCGGAGGAAGGGGATCATCAAGAAGGCTAAGGAAATCTCAGTTCTCTGCGACGCGCAACTCTCTCTCGTCGTCTTCTCCGCCTCCGGCAAGCTGCATGAATTCTGCTCCCCTTCCACCACGTACGGATCTACTTGCCCTACCATCCACACCCCTCATGCTCTTCCTCTTATATATATACACATACATACATACATATATATCTTCCATTTTTACTTGTTTGAGGCTGTTGTTTACATCTGTCTGGATGTTCAGTTTGCCCGATTTGCTGGATAGATATCACAGGAGGTCTGGGAATAAGCTATGGGATGCTAAGCAGGAGGTAGACCATTCTGCAGATATCTTATCTTTCTATCTGATGTAGATGGGTTTTTATTATATAAGTATAGACCTGGTGGGGGTTTCGGAGCACAATATTTTTGCCATAAGCAAGAGACCAAAATTTCATGACCAGATCTACGAATGGATATATGTTTTGCTTCTCTCCGTCGTTTATTATTTAATGCAAGCGAGTAGCCGCAGAACGAAACATGGATGATCCGATCTTGCGGTCCTTGTGCCGCCTCCCCCTCCATATCCTTCCATCAGATTGCAAGTCTCTGTAAATAATTTTATATTTTTCAGAAAGGAATGAAAAAGCATATCTGTCGTCCCACTCTCTTCTCTTTTGCCACCCTTCTATCTTTTTATTAGCCGAGAGATCAACCCTCCCTTGAATACGTGGTTAAGATCCGTTTTTTAACCTCGTTTCGGGTCGCTAACGAAACAGAGAACATGAGATAGATTGATACGGTCCACCCCCCCCCCCCCCCCCCCCCCATTACTTGAGTATACTGATAATGCTTAAGGGATAACAGAATCTCCGCATGGAGCTGGATAGAATTAAGAAAGAGAACGACTGCATGCAAATCAAGCTGAGGTATCTGTATCTCCGTGTGTTCAGAATTTTAATAACTATTGTCTTTCTCTGTTTTTCATGTTGCTATTATTGATGCTTTGTTCAGGAATCTCATGGGGGAAGATGTCACTTCACTGGACATCAAGGAACTCATGAATCTCGAGAGGGACCTCGAGACTGGGCTCACCAAAATCCGAGATCAACAGGCAATTTTATTTTGTAATTAGATAGATAGATACCCTTTTGCACAAACTTATTACTTTGTTTCTTGCGCAAGCAATTTACTTTATATGCAAGTTATATTTTCTTTTTAGAGATTAAAAACCAAAATATTCTTATTCTTTCATCCTATCATGCCTCAGAGCGAGTACGTCGAGATGGTCCGGAGAAATGTATGCGTACTTCACCCTCACCCTATCAATGCGTGCGCGCGCACACTTGTGTAGCTTCTAACTTGTAAGTTTTTGATCAGGTGAAAATGGCAGAGGATGAGAATCGACAGCTCGTTTACACCTTGGTAAGCATCCCAATATCTTGCCTCTGTGTGTTCAAGTGCGTGATATTATATACAGTAAACGGTAAAATCTGTTGGGTGCATAACGGCGGTGTGGGCTTTCTGAGATTAACAATATATATGGGTATTTAGAAATCTGAATTATTGTTAACTTTTACTCAGAGGAAGATGCAGGCCATGGAGGAAGACGCAGCAGCAGCGGTCCCGGGGGGTGGGGGCTATCATAATCTTCCTGGCATGCCTTTTGTCTTCCGTGTGCAACCCATGCAGCCCAATTTGCAGGAAAGGATGGAGAACATCCAGCTCTAATATTACTATCTTACCTATTACACATAAATAAATCATTGCCTTGCTAATGGCAATCTGGTGTGTGATCTTCCTACTACTACGGATGCTATCTCAAACTGTGAACCTGTATTTTGGGTGTCAAAATCTGGTTGCTATACATATTGTTAAGATGATATTTCTAGTTTGCCAATAAAATTGGTTTTTTTTTATGTTACACTTGCCATGCAAAACAACCCATGTAAAATGGTTGTATTTTATCATGTCTTTCCATTCCCTAGAGGGCATACCGGCTAGATATATCATTGGGTCTTTCACTTTGATCCGTTTGAACCTTATTACACTACTGGAAATGTGACCTATACCAACGCATCTATACCAACGGTTTGTAAAAACCATTGGTATAGGTCCCCTTTCCCAACGGTTTGGCCAAACCGTTGGAAAATCCCACTTTGAGACCACTTTTCCCAACAGTTTGTCAAAACCGTTGGGAAAGGGTATGGATTTCCCAACGGTTTGCAAATCGTTCGAAAAAACCACTTTTTCCTATGGTTTGGCCAAAACATTTGAAAAATCCCACTTTGAGGCAACTTTTCCCAATGGTTTGGCCAAACCGTTGGGAAAGAGTGGACACCTATCCCAACGGTTCTCAAAACCGTTGGGAAATGTCTATTCCAACGGTTTTGAGAACCGTTGGGAAATGTACCTTTATTTTTGAGTACATTTATCGAATATCATCAAATAAATCAATATATAAATTACACACACACACACAGATATATATATCCAAATATATTCACAAAGGGAACTCTAGGATAGTGGTAAAGTCATTGATATATAATGTGGAGGTTGTAAGTTCAAACTTCTACTGGAACTTTTATATATATATATACCTATCCCAACGGTTTCCCCAAACCATTGGGATTGGTCTTTCCCCACGCCAAATCACCCAACAACTCCCCAAACCGTTGGTATATGCTATACCAACGATTTGGGGACCTATACCAACGGTTCCAAACCATTGGTATATGTAATTTTTCAATTAGTGTTACTCGGGCCCCCACCCATGACTTGCTATTTTCCAAAACCGATATCTTCTACCAGACATAATCTTCAGCGTAGATCATGTTGGGTGAAAACTCAATCCCACATCAATTTCCACAAAGGATGACGACTCACATATAAGCTTGGATGAGTAATTCCTCCTATCACCCAAGAGTTTTAGGATGGAACCCTGGAAGAGCCTATGTGTTGGGCCTAGAAGGACCTTAAGGTTGGAGAAAATCGATCATCACTCGATCTAACGATTCTGATGACACCAATATGTGTTTCTTGCTGTGTTTCTTTATTCTATGCATTTATTTGGATCTATGCCGATGCATTATAGGACAATCCTTGTGTCCTATGTGTGTTTCCTAACTGTTGTATATCATTACATCACCAAACTTCACGAGGGTTCCATTTATGCACACTTGTCCATGTGTTGGGGGGAGGTACACTACCATAAGGCAATTCGCACGACCCATAAAGGACCATTTGGGTGTGTTTGGTTCATAGTGTTCGAATCCAATAGAAACAGATCATTAAATATTCTAAAAACAGAAAAAGCTATAAATGGAACACAATGATTTCAAAACCTTCAATCTTTTTTGAACCTATGTGCACTATAAGAACACTATACACAAACACACACATGTATTATTAAGCGCAAAAGAACAATATACAAGTTTCAGTCCTTCAGAAACAAGAGGCAAAATTATTCAAAATTAACTTTGGAACAAAAAAATAACTATAATACTTACAATCAACAGAGGGTGGCTCTCGGACAATCCTGATCTTTTGACTATGTTGGAGCAATGCTTCCTATGATACATGGATCTGAAGATTCAGACTGTAATGTCCCGAAATTTTTATTAATATTTGTTTCCTAATTTTGTGTGTTTTTTTTTATTTTACACTCAACAAAACTATATCCTTTAATTAATGAAGTGAGTATAATTAAATGAGACCGTTGAGTTTCGACTGTTATATGACCGTTGGTCAATATGACCGTTGGAAGCTAAACTCTTAATGTAACATCCCATGTAAATAAAGAATATTACTTTTTCATATTTATCCATATTTGTTAATAAAATGTTAATATTAATTTAAAGGGAACGCTATGCTCGATGGCATACCCAATACGCAACAATGAGTTTCTTGGAAATCTTACATTGCACTCTAATAATAAAATAATATTATTTTAAATGGTAGTTAACGCCTAGCCGTTGTAAAGTCGGGAATGAACAGAACTAACTACAAAATGATTATATATGTTTGTCAAATATTTTTACTTTTTTCCAATAAATGTTAAAGGCTTAAAATGTGAATGAATCTAATTTTAAGCGTAAATATTCTAATATTTTTTAAAAGGTCGATTAACCGCCTTTTGATGGCGAACCCTTTTTAAATCCACTTTTTGACAATTTCATATGTTATTTTGGACCAAATAAAATCTTTTTTTTGAATCGGGACATCAAAATTTACTTTGTGTATGTTTTTGTTATTTTTTTGATAAAGTTCATTTTTAATGAATAAGTGAAAAATGTTGTATTTTAATTCAAAAACTATTTTTAATCTAATTTATTTAGATGATTAGATCATCTTTTGAATTGGTTTTAAAGTGCAATTAGAATATATTTTTACCATTTAATCCAATGGTGGTCATTGGAATTAATTGGACTTAAACTAGTGTCAATATTTTAATAGATATTGTTTCTTAAAAACACGCTATTTGTTTTGACAGCGGGAATTAATTATTAAATTAATTAATGCAACTTATATGTTTTGAATTTTGTAAAATAGACATCATTTTTGAATTTGGAATATCAAATATAGCTTAGGGTGAATTTTTGGTATTTTTCTAAAAAAGATCAATTTTTGATGAATAGTGAAACCACTAAGTGGTAGTTAAAAAAACTGATTTTTCGTTTAAATGAAACTTTATCACTTTTGTGAATTTAATTTCAAAAATTCGAAATACATGGTTGTCATTAGGATGTAAAATGTGGTTCAATGGGATTAAAATAATTTTTGGTGAATAATAACTTTTATGTTTTATTAATCGCGATTAGAGGTAATTAGTGTAATTTAAGGTAAAAATAATATTTTAATAATATGAAATGACCTTGACACATGTCCTACCCTTATTGGATGTGTCATGGCTGACCAAGACAATCCATGGGTCAACTTGGGGACCCCATGTATTCACTTGGGTAAGAAAATGGCATTAATAACTTTTTATTTAAAGTTAAAATAAAAATGTCATAAACATGTATTGTTTTACTAAAAAAATTTACATGAGGTTATAAAAGTCATATTTTTGACTATAAATAATAATTATAAAGATAAAAATATTTACTACATCATGATATTTTTTTATAATTTTTAGACATTAAATAAATTAAATTATTTATGACACCATGATGATGCAGCGATTACCTCATTATTTAATGATTTAAATAAAATGATAGGATAATGTAAAATCTAAGACCTAAACTTGTCAAAAACCTATTGGATGGGTGGATTTCGAACTCTTATCACCTTATCCTCGAAATATATAATTTTGGGTCCTTTAAAATCCGAAAAGCATTTTATAATAAAGTAATATTTTATAACTTTCCAAGAGTGCCCCTCCTCTTCTCTTATAAATGGCCCCCACCTCTACCACCTTACCCACACCTCTCAAGCCTTTGGCTCGACCAACCCCAGCCCATTTCATCTCTCCACATCCCTCTCCTAATCCTAGAAGCCTTCCCTTAAGCAAAAAGCTCTTCAAGAAACCGTTTTGGTTCAAACCAAGGGGATTTAGCCGATTTAAAGGTAATGTCTTCGCTTGTGTTCTTTTGTTTTATTTTGCTTCTCCAACCCCCTAAAATCATTTTATTCCTTTATTTTGTAACAAAAACAGTATCTTCAATATACTAGGATGTTGTTATGTGAAGGATTCGAGCTACACTTACACACACCTTCTTCTAATGGTTAAAGAACATACTGTTTTTGTGGATAGAAAATTTCTGCCTCACGAAACGATGATTGTTCAATCTTCTCATAACACCTTTCATGGTGTCCATTATGATGTCACTGTATTTTATATATGGTATATATGGTATTTATGTTTTCTATATGCTTCTGTATTTTATATTTAAAACATGCCTTTATGCTTTGCATGTTGTGCAAATGCGATAATTTCATACAAGGAAGTGTGGACTACCGCCCCCTCAAGGGATGTGACTCATTCATACAATACATGGAATGTATAAAGAATGAAATTAATGAACATATGTGACCTATATATCATATATATTATACTGTAATTATAATATATATATATATATATATATCACTCATCTAGTTTTAATTCCATTAATGTGCCAAAGAAATGAAAGTAGCGTTCATGCGTACGTACAGCTTACCGTCTCCATGAACAGTACATTTCATTTATTATCTCCAAATGCTATATACTATTATAAGTACATATATATAATGGAGATATATGTCATATATTACATCTAAATTATGGATATCATTATGGAATTATAATATATATATCTCTCTTTTAACTTTAATTCCATTAATATGACAAAAAAAATGAAAGTAGCATTCATTCGTACGTACGACCTACCATCTCCGTGAACGATGATTTTCATTTTTTTTATCTCCAAATGTTATGGAATAGTATAAAATGAATATATAATGGATATATATGATATTTAAATCATTAATAATATTCTGGAGATGATGTACCTATAACTACATGGATAATTCTTTTCCAACAAGTTCAATTTTTACTCATGTACCGAACAACGACAAAAACGTCTGATATGAACTCACATTGTTAACCAATTATTATAACATTATAATATGTGATATGAACTGAATAATAATATTTAAAGGAGTTCCTTAAGAAATTATAAATTGACCAAAGTTTATTATTCAGGGATATAAAGAAACGAACAAGACAAGTCGGACTTGAGGTAAGGGATCCTACCTCTTTCTTTCTTTTTAAGTACTCTCTTTTATGTAATTTATTTTAAGATCATATTTCTTATGTTTGGGGATGTTATTTTATATTCCTAATTCTGTAATTTTTATGTTAATATTATGAGATACCCTATTTGATCTCATAAATCCATTTTTTGGATGTTTTAAGTGGCACCGTTAGGTTGCTTAGTTTTCGTAAGGTATTTTTCATCTCACTTTTATTCCCGTGGAATTTATGCTACATTTGCCACCATTTCCATTTAGTGGTGTATGTACTGCCCATTAATCTACTCTTCGTGTAATATACTTTTTTTTATGAGTATTTACATCAATTTTGTATAGTCCTTCTTTCATGGGGTGTATGTTTCGAAAGTTACACAAGTCGGTAAGGGATCCTTTCACCCTCCTCTTTTAAAAAGACTTCTTTTGTTATGTCTTTTAATTTACATATTATTATGTTGGGATATGTTATTCTATATCATCATTGATTTAAAATTTATTTTCAAGTGATGAGATACCCTTTTTGTCACATCAAATCATTTTATGAATTTTAAAGTGACGCCGTTAGGCTGTCGAATTTTTACAAGGGAACTTCTTAACCCAATTTCGATTTCTTTGGGTTCAACTTGTAGTTATTGAATATTTAATCCTATGAATATATGTGAATGACCTCTGATTGTTTTACAATTAATATACACTTATATTGGGTGTATTTGTTTTTGTCACACATAATTATGATATTGATTTATCCTTAATTTAAGGATACCTTCTTTATAAGGGATTTCATCTCATTTTACATTTCTATTGAGACTTCATTGTTGTTATGCACCAATTAACTCTTATATGGTGTATATACTGTCATTTGGCATATTATATCATGAATCCCTTTATTCTCATGATATTATAAAGTTCTGATTAAATGTTATTCCTCAATTATTTGTATTCAAGTCTCTCATTTTGTTAAAAACTCCTTAACTAAAATATCTTTTTAAATGTTTTAATGATTTATTATTATAAATATTTCTCATTAATATCCATGTTTTCAAAATGGGGTTTAAGGATTTATTTATATGGATATTAATGGTTTAAAATGTTTAAAGCTTCAAGGTGGTATGGGACACTTTGATTCAACAATCTCTTTATTAAATGCTTTAAATGGTTTTGAAAATGGTTTTTATAATGGATTTGTTATCTCAATATATTTAAGTGATATATTGTGATTGAAATGTGGGAATTTTTTCTTTCCATTATATTTTTTTTATGTATTATGATTTTGTAATGGTACTTTTATATTTGACGGGTGGTTACGTAATAAACCATATGACGGGTGGTGCCGTGAATACCAGGATGGGTGGTTACGTTATAACCTCCAATGCATTGGGTATGGAAGTCAGCCGTATGGCTATTCCATTTAGTGATATGTGTGGAAGTTTACCGTATGGTTATTCCAATTAAGTATGTTTATGTCCCAAGTTACCATTATATGTTATGTGTTCTTTATATTGGTTTTATGGTAATCTTTTGGTTACAAAAGGGTAAGTAATGATCCTTTATTCAGTGAAGAGTATTTAGTAATTCTTAAAGGTGAAAATTATTACTTTGAAAAAGTATTCATGGTTTACTTGATGTTTTGAAAAACTAACAGTTTTCCTTCTTTGTGTATCCCTTAGTGAGCTTTTTATGCTCACCCCAAGTTTTTTTGAAATGTTTTTCACAGGACTTAATGTGGGCTAGGGTCAAGAATGGGATCAAGGAAAAGTCATGCTATCTAAAACATGGAACTAGACATGTTTCTTTTTAAGAGTTTTTATTTTATGGAAACTTAGTAGAAGTGTATACTTTGTAATCTTTTGAGATGTAATAGTTATGTCTTAATTCTCTAAAACTCTAAACTTGAAAATATCCTCTAGGTGAATTATTCATTTAATTCATGATTATGTAAGGTTTTAAGGATGGGTCCTTATAGTTGTTATCAAAGGTCGGTTTAGATAACTTTAGAGGTTAGGGTATTCTCTAAGCATAAGTGACATTACCATAATGGTTAGGATTTCAAAAAGAGTCACAGTTTTAGATAAAGTGAATGAGTAAGTATATCTTATTGTTTATCTTCCTCATTAGTACATGATAATTTTGTTGATATACTCACACTGACATTTTTGGTTTTAGTAAATGGATGGATCTAGAAGTTTCCAAAGTGACAATGGATTTAAAGGAAACTGTGGTGGTTCTCTGATTAAGAGACTGAATGAAATGGGGGATTCCATGGGGAATATCGTGGTTATGCTAAACCAACTATCAAGGAGTCATGATTAACCACTTGAACCTTGGTGAGTTCTCTGATGCATCATGTACGAGAGAACCAACTCGATGTGGAAGTTCAGGTAATAATTATAATGGTAACCATTAGGGTTTATATGATCCTTACTTTTGAGGTAATTATGGGTTACTATATGATGGAAGACGAAAGGCATGAGGTAAAATTGAGGTTAAATTATGTTGTGGTTATTTTTGAAGATTTTATCTCATTTTGGGGAATTTTTTAAGAATTATATAGTTTTGGAAAAATGACAACACGCAGACCGTGTGACAACCTGTCGCGTTGGACAAAGATGCGGGAATCGAACCAACAACCAAAGTGCGACTGATATTTATTGCCTACCACTGGACTATGTGAAGTCTTTGGTTAGTATGACTTATTATTTTTAGTTAGATGATTTTATGAATCTAGAATAAGTTGATTTTGGGTTATCTATGGAAATTATTAACCTATCATGGAGGATATGTGATTAAGTTAATTACTTTTCAATATGAGACTTTAAGAGCAACTGATGTTATTTGGAGATAAATGTTAATTTTTACCTTGGAAGACTATGTGATTAAATCATTCAAATATTTGGGTTTCAATCTTATTTTAGTTTAATTTGACGAATTTTATGGAAAAATTGTTTATCGAATGGTCTTCATTGAACTTTGGGTTTTGTTGGACAAAATTTGGAGATTAAGAGTAGATTTTCTTTTTTTAAGGATTATCCATTTGTGGATTATCTTATCTTGTTCTAAATACTCGTCTTTTGGAGAAAATATGAGTTTGTGTAAGAAATCTAGTAGGAGATGAGAGTCTACATGACAAGTAAGTATATTTCCTTATGATTTAGTTAGGATAATAAATAAATTCCTCAATGAAATGCAACTTAAAAACAAAAATGTTGTCTGTTAACTTTTCCTACTGGGGAATCAATTACTGTTTAACCCATCACCAGTTTGTGATTTTCTGGTGGTTAACTTTCTCCTAAACATGTTTTCTATCACTCTCCCTCATAACATGACCCTTTTTTTTCTTCCATATCCATGTTTTCCTACATGGAATCCTAGTATGGGTTAACTCAGGTGACCTTTGTACTTCTCTTTCTTTCTTTTAAAGTGATAATTTAATTTACTTCTTTTCCGATGTGGGGTTTTCAATGAAGTTTCCAAGCCCAATTTTAAAATTGCGAGGACGCAATTCCCAAAAGGGGGGAAGGATGTAACATCCCATGTAAATAAAGAATATTAATTTTTCATATTTTTCCATATTTGTGAATAAAATGTTAATATTAATTTAAAGGGAACGCTATGCTCGATGGCGTACCCAATACACAACAACGAGTTTCTTGGAAATCTTACGTTGCACTCTAATAATAAAATAATATTATTTTAAATGGTAGTTAACACCTAGCCGTTGTAATGGAGGGAATGAACAGAACTAACTACAAAATGATTATATATGTTGGTCAAATATTTTTACTTTTTTCCAATAAATGTTAGAAGCTTAAAATGCGAATGAATCCAATTTTAAGCGTAAAAATTCTAATATTCTTTAAAAGGCCGATTAACCGCCTTTTGATGGCGAACCCTTTTTAAATCCACTTTTTGAAAATTTCATATATTATTTTGTACCAAATAAAATCCTTCTTTAGATTCGGGACATCAAAATTTACTTTGTGTATGTTTTTGTTATTTTTCCGATAAAGTTCATTTTTAATGAATAAGTGAAAAATGTTGTATTTTAATTCAAAACCTCTTTTTAATCTAATTTATTTATATGATTAGATCATATTTTGAATTGTTTTTAAAGTGAAATTAGAATATATTTTTACCATTTAATCCAATGGTGGTCATTGTAATTAATTGGACTTAAACTAGTGTCAATCTTTTAATAGATATTGTTTCTTAAAAACACGCTATTTGTTTTGACAGCGGGAATTAATTATTAAATTAATTAATGAAACTTATATGTTTTGAATTTTGTAAAATAGAAATCATTTTTGAATTCTGAATATCAAATATATCTTAGGGTTAATTTTTGGTATTTTTCTAAAAAACTTCAATTTTTTATGAATAGTGAAACCACTAAGTGGTAGTTAAAAAAACTGATTTTTCATTTAAATGAAACTTTAGCACTTTTGTGAATTGAATTTCAAAAATCAGACATAATAGGATGTAAAATTTGGTTCAATGGGATTAAAATAATTTTTGGTGAATAGTAACTTTTAAGTTTTATTAATCACGATTAGAGGTAATTAGTGTAATTTAAGGTAAAAATAATATTTTAATAATATCAAATGACCTTGAAACTTGTCCTACCCTTATTGAATGTGTCATGGCCGACCACGACAATCCATGGGTCAACCTGGGGACTCCATGGATCCACTTGGGTAAGAAAATGACATTAATAACTTTTTATTTAAAGTTAAAATAAAAATGTCACAAACATGTATTGTTTTACTAAAAATTTTTTTACATGGGGTTATAAAAGTCATATTTTTCACTATAAATATTAATTTGAAATATAAAAAAAATTTGTACATCATTATATATTTTTTTTATAATTTTTATACATTAAATAAATTAAATTATTTATGACACCATGATGACGCAACAATTACCTCATTATTTAACGATTTAAATAAAATGAGAGGATAATGTAAAATCTAAGACCTAAACTTGTAAAAAACCTATTGGATGGGTGGATTTAGAACTATTATCACCTTATACTCTAAATATATAATTTTGGGACCTTTAAAATCCGAAAATCATTTTATAATAAAGTAATATTTTATAACTTTCCAAGAGTGCCCCTCCTCTTCTCTTATAAAAGGCCCCCACCTCTACCACCTTAATCACACCTCTCAAGCATTTGTCTCGGCCAACCCATGCCCATTTCATCTCTCCAAATACCTATACTCATCCTAGAAGCCTTCCCTTAGGCAGAAATATCTTTAAGAAACCCTTTTGGTTCAAACCAAGGCGAGTTACCCGATTTAAAGGTAATGTCTTCACTTGTGTTCTTTTGTTTTATTTTGCTTCTCCAACGCCCTAAAATCATTTTATTAATTTCTTTTGTAACAACACCAGCATCTTAAATATACTAGTATGTTTTTATGTGAAGGATTCGAGCTACACTTACACACACCTTCATTTAATGGTTAAAGAACATACTGTTTCTGTGGATGGCGAATTTCTGTCTCACGAAATTATGATTGTTCAATCTTCTCTTAACACCTTTCATGGTGGACATTATGATGTCACTATATTTTATATATGGTATATATGGTATTTATGTTTTCTATATTCTTATGTATTTTATATTTAAAACATTCCTTTATGCTTTGCATGTTGTGCAAATGCGATAATTTCATACGAGGAAGTGTGGACTACCGCCCCCTCAAGTGATGTGACTCATCCATGCAATACATGGAATGTATAAAGAATGAAATTAATGAACATATGTGACATATATATCATATATATTATACTGGAATTGTAATATATATATATATATATATATATATATCTCATCTAGTTTTAATTCCATTAATGTTCCAAAGAAATGAAAGTAGCGTTCATGCGTACGTACGGCTTACCGTCTCCATGAACAATACATTTCATTTCTTATCTCCAAATATTATGTACTATTATAAGTACATATATATAATAGAGATATATTTCATATATTACATCTAAATTATGGACATCATTCTGTAATTATAATATATATATCTCTATTTTAACTTTAATTCCATTAATATGACAAAAAAATGAGAGTAGCATTCATCCGTACGTACGGCCTACCATCTCCATGAATGGTGCTTTTCATTTTTTTTATCTCCAAATGTTATGGAATAGTATAAAATGAAAATATAATGGATATATATGATATTTAAATCATTAATACTATTATGGAGATGATGTACCTATAACTACATGGATAATTCTTTTCCAACAAGTTCAATTTTTACTCATGTACCGAACATCGACAAAAACGTCTGATATGAACTCACATTATTAACCAATTATTATAACATTATAATATGTGATATGAACTGAATAATAATATTTAAAGGATTTACTTAAGCAATTATAAATTGACCAAAGTTTATTATTCATGAATATAAATAAACGAACAAGACAAGTCGGACTTGAGGTAAGGGATCATACCTCTCTCTTTCTTTTTAAGTACTCTCTTTTATGTCATTTCTTTTAAGCTCATATTTCTTATGTTTGGGGATGTTATTTTATATTAATAATTCTGTAATTTTTATGTTAATATTATGAGAGACCCTATTTTATCTCATAAATCCATTTTTTGGAAGTTTTAAGTGGCGCCGTTAGGCTGCCGAGTTTTCATAAGGGATTTTTCATCTCACTTTTATTACCGTGAGATTTATGCAACATTTTCCACCATTTACTTTTAATGGTGTATGTACTACCCATTAATCTAATCTTTCTATAATATAATTTTTTTATGAGTATTTACATCAATGCTGTATAGTTATTCTTTCAGTGGATGTACGTTTCGAAAGTTACCCAAGTTGGTAAGGGAACCTTTCACCCTCCTATTTTTAAAAGACTTCTTTTGTTATGTCTTTTAATTTAAATATTATTATGTTGGGATATGTTATTCTATATCCTCATTGATGTAAAATTTATTTCCAAGTGATGAGATACCCTTTTTGTCTCATCAACTCATTTTATGAATTTTAAAGTGACGCTGTTAGGCTGTCGAATTTTTACAAGGGAACTTCTTAACCCAATTTCGATTTCTTTGGGTTCAACTTGTAGTTATTGAATATTTCATCCTATGAATATGTGTGAACGACCTATGATTGTTTTACACTTAATATCCACTTATATTGGTTGTATTTGTATTTGTCACACATAATTATGAGATTGATTTATCCTTAATTTAAGGATACCTTCTTTATAAGGGATTTCATCTCATTTTACATTTCTATTGATACTTCATTGTTGTTATGCACCAATTCAATATTATATGGTGTATATACTATCCTTTATAATATTATATCATGAATCCCTTTATTCTCATGTTATTATAAAGTCCTGATTAAATGTTATTCCTCAGTTATTTGTATTCAAGTGTCTCTCATTTTGTTAAAAACTATTTAACTAAAATATATTTTTAAATGTTTTAATGATTTTTTCTTATAAATATTTCTCATTAATATCCATGTTTTCAAAATGGTTTTAAGGATTTATTTATATGGATATTAATGTTTTAAAATGTTAAAAGCTTCAAGGTGGTATGGGACACTTTGATTCAAAAATCTCTTTATTAAATGTTTTAAATGGTTTTGAAAATGGTTTTTATAATGGATTTGTTATGTCAATATATTTAAGTGATATATTGTGATTGAAATGTGTGAAATGTTTTCTTTCCATTTTTTTTATGTATTATGATTTTTTAATGGTACTTGTACATTTGACAGGTGGTTACGTGATAAACCATATGACGGGTGGTGCCGTGAATACCAGGACTCGTGGTTACGTTATAACCTCCAGTGCATTGGTTATGAAAGTCGGCCGTATGGTTATTCCATTTAGTGATATGTGTGGAAGTCGACTGTAAGGTTATTTCATTTAAGTATGTTTATGTCCCAAGTTACCTTTATATGTAATGTGTTCTTTATATGGGTTTTATGGAAATCTTTTGGTTACAAAAGGGTAAGTAATGATCCTTTATTCAGTGAAGAGTATTTACTAATTCTTAAAGGTGAAAATTATTAATTTGACAAAGTATTCATGGTTTACTTGATGTTTTGAAGAACTAACAGTTTTCCTTCTTTGTGTATCCCTTACTGAGCTTTTTATGCTCACCCCAAGTTTTTTTGAAATGTTTTTAACATGACTTAATGTGGGATAGGGTCAAGGATGGGATCAAGGAAAAGTCATGCTATCTAAAACATGGAACTAGACATGTTTCTTTTTAAGAGTTTTTATTTTATGGAAACTTAGTAGAAGTGTCTACTTTTAATCTTTTGAGATGTAATAGTTATGTCCTAATTCTCTAAAACTCTAAACCTGAAAAGATCCTCTATGTGAATTATTCATTTAATTCATGATTATGTAAGGTTTTAAGTCCGGGTCCTTATACTTAACGTTACTATTTTAGTTTTTAAATACAAGTGATATTGGTTAATTAACATAGAAACAAGATTTGATGGCCTTATCTAGTAGACTCAGGCCGTTTGAATCCCATCTGACGGAACTTGGGAAGGAGGTAGCACCACTGTGTTTTGCTCTAGACCAAGCCCAATCCGAAATTCATTATGTGAAGCTTGAACGAAATCGCATACGGGAGAAGTTCAAGCTGATAGAGGTCACCACTCAGGCAATGTTGACCGAGCCGCCCCAAGATTCTATCACCTTAGCACACCTTACTCTTAGGTCCTATACTGGTGTTATAAGGGGCTATGTAACGAGACCTTAGCTACTCTGTGTAATCCTTTGATATATATAAAATTGTTTTTTTTCATATCATGGTGAAGTTTGTGAATTTCAAATGCCTGGATAAATATAGGATGTATATGAATTTTTGGAAAAAGGGATATTTTAAAATATTTATGTAAACCTTAAATAATTAATAATGTGTAATGATTTTCAAAAAATGGTCTTCTATAGTTGTGTTCAGTAAGAAATTTAGAGTATAATAAGATCAACTTAATTTTTAGTGAATAGTAAATTATGAATAGTAATTTTATGCTTATGATTAGTAATGTGACCAAATGGATTAGTAACCTCACTTAAGAAAGTATTAATATAATTTTGGCACCTTGATTAGGTAATGTGATTCAATAAAATAAGAAAATAACTGTTTCAGAAATTATTTGTTATGTATTAGTTTTCTTTTGGGTAAATAGTGTTTTCATTCAAAAATTAAATTAAAAATATTTAAAAAATTATTTTCATAAAATGGAGTTCGTTTTTGAATTCAGAGCATCGATATTAGGTTAAGGTGAATTTTGGGTATTTTTCTGAAATAGTTGAATATTCAGTGAATAGTGTTTTTACTTAAAAATTAAATATCTCATAATTAGAAAATTATTTTCATAAAATGGAGTTAATTTTTGAATTCAGATCATGGATATTAGGTTAAGGTAAATTTTTGGGATTTTTCTGAAACAGTTGAATTTTTGGTGAATAGTGAAATTACAGTTTTGAGTTTCGGGTGTAATGACACCATTAAGGATATGATAATTATGTAAAGACCCGTAAAATTCAAGGGAAATTTTTTCTTAATTTTCTTTAGAATTTTACAAGAGCGCGGTTTCAGACGGCACCTGATTCCGAGGCCCGGAGTGCCCGGAATTAATTTCCGAAGTTTGGCTCGGGTACGTTCAGTGAACGAACGAGCGGGAATTCCTAACTTTTGATCCGCTGCTCGGAATTGAAATCCGAGGGCACCGATGAACTCGCAACGCCGATATTCGCTTAAAGAGACCTTTTCGGGAGTTGCGTTTGTTGCGAGTTGAAAGTTAGCTTTGGGGGTTTTCAGTTGAGTTAAATAAAATTTGTGTAAGACAAATTTTATTTTAATTTTTTTAAAAACCTACCAAAGGTGGTTGGAAGTGGGACCCACACCCACTTAACCTCCCTTGGGAGGATTAAGTGTGGTGGGGCCCACACGAACCCCTAGACTTTTCAAATTTCCCTAACCCCTCTAAACTCCCCTCTCTCCCTTTTAATGGCTTGACAAGTTAACTTCTATTTAATTATACAATTCATGTATATTAAATAAGTGAGTTAATTTTGGAGTTATCCATTTTGAATTTCAAACCATTGAAATTCTAATGTGTTATGTGATAATAAAATAAGAAGTTGTCTTATTTTATTTTGGGTTGATCGTTTGTCTTCTTGAGAGGTGGAGAGCTCCTCTTCTACTTCTTCAAACTCAACGAAGAACGCGAAGAACGTCGTTCTTCAACGAAGAACTTCTCCGCCGAAGAACATGATCCATCCGCGACGCCGTATCCGCGACGCGACGTACTTCTTCTGCGTCATCTCTTCCGCGACGGTTTTCCGCGACGAACGCCTTCGATAACGACTCTTCCTCCGACGTCAAAGGAATCGACACCGATATTCCACGACTACGTCAACGTGCGACTATCGAGGTAGAGGTTCTTGAGTTCGTTGTTCTCTTTATAATTTGACTTTCCTCAAGACTTGACGAGGAACGCCCTTTTTCCGACGAAGAACGCCGCACCGCTCTTCTTCGTCTTCGGTGTCAACGAGAGAGAACACCGCACCTTCCTCGGACAACCTTCGTCGGCGTACAAGGATTCGCCAACGACGTGCCTCTTCGGACGCGTCTCTTCGTCAACGGAATTGACGAACGACTACCGCGACGCCCGATCTCCGCGACGTCGACTTCCGCGGACATAGTCAAATCCTCGAACTTATACCCGAGGTAGGGGATTGTTGTTTCATTCTTAAATTATTCCATTTCTTGAACATGGATCTGGCATGTCTAACATGAGGCTTTGAATGTTCATGTTGAGTTTTTATTTAACGTGAGGGGGGCCGGACCGCATGAACACGGCCGAACCCCCCTCCAACGTTTATGTTGATTTATCTTGTGGGAGGAAGCAAGTGGCGTGGTGCCGTCGCACCACGCGGATGAACGTGCAAATATCTTCGCGATGCCGTCGCACGCACCATGGTAGAAACAACAGAAACGCGACGCCGTCGCGCCGCGTTGAATGAATATCAAGCACGACAAAGGGGGCGCGGTGCCGTCGCACCGCGCCGGACGACGAACGCCGCGGCCGGTTCCGGGCCGCGGCGGGACGAGGAGACCGCGGCCGGTTCCGGGCCGCGGCGGAAAGGAAGACCGGCGGCCGGGCCGCCGGCGTCGGAAGTCGAAGAGGGGACCGGAAATTCCGGTCCCGTTGGAGAAAACCGGCCGGCCGGCTGGCCGGCCGGATGCCGTTAAACCGGGGAATTAATTCCCCGGCCAGCTGGAAAAACCCCCCTCTTAAAGAGGGGGGCGGTTTATTTTTTTTTTAAAGGGAGGGGGCCGGCTGCCCCCTCGGATCCACACAAGCAGGCCCCCCTCATGTGAGGGGGGCGGTTTACTAAAAATCGGCGCGGCTAAGCCGCGCCGCCAGAAGAAAGCGGGGGCAATCAAGCCCCCCGCGTGCGGCTCCCCGTGCGGCGCCAGCACCAGCCGCCGCGGCCCGCTACCGCCACCGCGGCCCGTCGCCGCCGCCACCGCGGCCCGCCGCCGCCGCCGCCGCCACCGCGGCCCGCCGCCGCCGCCGCCGCCGCGCCGCCGCCGCCACCGCCGGCCGCCCCGGGGGGGGGGGGGGGGGGGTCGGCCCGGGTCGGCCCGGACCCGGACCCCCCCGTTTCGTACAAGATTTGGTTTTTAGCCCATAACTTGAGCCTCGGACCTCCGAATGACGAACCGTCTGCGGCAACGCGATCCTTGGATCGAGACGGTCGTTTCGGTATATTGCACTCAAGGTTTCGGATTACCTTGCGTTCGGCCGGGTTGGTTCGTTCACGGAACCAACCGGGCCTTCGGAGCGGAAACGCTCATATCTTGAGCCATGAACGTCCGATTGACGCGCCGTCAGTCGCGTTGCGTTCCTCTTAATGAGACGGATCTTTTGGCATACTCCGCCCGAGGTTTGGACGCAGGTGGAGTACGATCGGGTTGGTTTTGCCTTAAAAACCAACCGGGCCCCGGAGACGAAAAAGCCAATAACTCACAGATCGGGCGTCCGATTGACGCGCCGTCTGTTTCGTTGACTTCCTCTTGATGAGACGAAACTTTTGACATACTCCGCCCGAGTTTTGGATACAGTCGGAGTATGGCCGGGTTGGATTGTACCCGAAATCCAACCGGGCCCCTGGAACGGAAAAGCTGATATCTTTCAGACAGGACGTCCGTTTGACGAACCGTCAGCGGCGTTGGTGTTTACGTTTAGTAACGGTCCCTATGAGTATGCCCTATGGGAGTTCGGGGTACAGTTGAGATACGGCCGGGATTGGTTTCGCTCTCGAAACCAACCGGGCCCCTGGGACGAAAAGGCTAATAACTCACAGACCGGGCGTCCGATCGACGCGCCATCTGTTGCGTTGAGACCCCTGTGACGAGACGGACCTTTGAGACACTTCTTCGTGGGACTTTGAGATACTTGGAGTATCGACCTGTAGCTCGTGGAGCGGACCCTCCCAGTGACGAGCGTGCGAAGTACGGAGACCGTGTAGCTGGCTGAGACCTGACGACTGCTTGACCGACTCGACTTGGAGTGAGTCGACTAGCCCAGTGGACGGAGCACTACTTTCTGAGGTGCAGACCCATGGCAGACGGAGCACTACCTGTGTGACAGTGCAGACCCGCGGTGCTCGTCCGGAGAGTACCTCAGCAGGCTACTAGGGGGTGTGCACTACTGAGTTTGGGTGACATACCTCGGCGGGAAGCACTACTGTGTCTGGGTGGCTGACCCGCGGTACTCGACAGGAGGAGTACTTCAGCAGTCTTAGGTTAGTGAGCAGTACCTCGGAGTCGTGACAGGACCACTGCACACTCCAGAGACGGAGCTCTTCAGCAGTTACGGTTTCGATAATGAAAATCCTGGTTTGAGCTGAGACTTTTGACCTTGTGTTTACTTCATGATTGAGATGAGTCACTTGCTAACTTTGGTATATGTATGGGCATATACCCGGGTAGTGGTTATCCGTCGTTTTCACAATCCTTGTGTTTCCTCATGATTGAGATGGGTTACTTGATAACTTAGGTATATGTATGGGCATATACCTAAGTAGGGTTTATCTGTTGAGATCTTCTTGTGTTTATCCTTGTTGGTTTTAGTGAGACCTTGAGGGTCTCGGGGTCCCTACTGAGTATCGTTATACTCACCCCTGCACGGGCTATGCCCGCACCTCGTTGTGTTGGTTGCAGACGACGGACAGTGCTGACAGAAGCCGAAGGTTCAAGGACTGGACGGTACCTGGAGGTGGACTATACGACGAGGCGGTACCCGGAGGTGGACACTGGGCGGGACATACTCGGAGCGGATGGCGGGACCCGAGGAGCAGAGGAGCTATCTGTACCCACCCTTCAGGTGGGATTTCCAGTGGACATCTCAGCGTAGCAGCTTTACTTTTCAGTCGCTGTTTTCCCTTTCGAGTTGTACTTTACAGTTGGGCTTGTATTTCCGGCCCCTTTTTACTTTCAGCTCTTCTTTTTGTACTTAGTGTTTTACTTCCGCTTGTACTCTGTGGTGCTTGTTTTCTTTATAAAGGCAATTCCTTCCCAGTTATCGGGATTTTACGCCTTTGGTGCTAGTCGCCAGCCCCTGGCCTATGGAAGGCGGGCTTGGGGTAGTCACGGCACGGGCCCCGAGGACGGGTCGTGACAAATTGGTATCAGAGGTGGTCGGTTCTACCGCAGAACTTATAACTCTGATCTTTCTTTCTGTGAAGCAATAGTGTTAAGGGTACCGAGTGTGGTTTTCAGTTCAGGGAGTCCAGTGGTGGTGCGAGCGGCCGACGTATCCATACACCAGGACCCTGACAACTGATTTCCGACTTTGTGCACGAAAACACTGATTGCGTGTGTGTTTTCAAAGGTTTTTCCCCTTAAAACAGCTCAAACCAGGTCAGCTCACCAGGTATAATCGTTTGATCGTGTTACGTTGTTTCTTTCAGGATGTCTTTTCTCAGACGACCAGCTAGAGCCCGGAGGGATGAGCGTGCTGACAGTCTGTCGAGCGACGAGGCTTCGGTACAGGGCCCTCTTGCAGTTGAGGCACCAGCGGAGGCACCAGCGGTACTACCATACGTTGGGCCACCGATGCCACCAGCCCCAGCAGTAGGCGATGCACGACGCTTGAGCGCGCTGCACGAGTTCCAGCGCCAGAGGCCACCCAGGTTTCGCGGGGAGACGGATCCCCAGGCTGCAGAGGACTGGCTGGAGGCAGTGGTACGAGTGTTTAGGCTAGTGAGGACACCAGCAGACCTCATGGTGATCCTCGCTGCGAGCCTACTACACGCAGCAGCAGGTAGGTGGTGGAGCCACTTGTTTCAGTTTTGCGATGAGATGAACTTCGCATGGGAAGACTTCGAGACCTTCTTCAGGGTGGAGTTTGTGCCAGTATCTCTACACCCCGAGCGTGTACAGGAGATTCTGCCTTTGCCGCGTGTTTTTCGATCAGAAGCCGAGTCATCTGTGGGCAGTAGACAGATGAAGCAGAGGTCCAGGAGGACCAGACCAGCAGTTGGGCGATCTCGAGTTTTAGGACCGGTGGTGCGGGGCACCCGAGGTGGGGTCAGAGCCAGGCGTGCCAGAAACGGACAATGTTACTCCTGTGGCGGAAAGGGTCACCTGGCACGTGACTGTCCGACTCCTCGATCCGCAGGCTTGGAGGGAGCCACCGAGGTTGAGGCAGCGACAAATGCTGGAGCTCTGGGAGCAGGTGGACAGGGGAGGAACTAGTGGATACGTCCCTTGTACTTCTAGTTCCATGTTGATGTTGCTTTTGTGTAGCGTCTTATAATATGAGCTGCAATAATAAAAGACGCATACCTTTGTGATGTTTTCTTTCCTGTCCTCTTTTGTGATGTTACTAAGAGGTTCTAGTTGACTGTTGACTTGACCCTCACTTGTGAGACATCTACTGGAGGAGACCAGTTACCACACACTGATGCCGACAGTGTGACTCAACCCTTGGAGGCGAGAGTAACGGTTGGATCTCTTAGTAGTAGCGTCGAGGCCTTACGACGTCATCCTTGGTATGGATTAGTATCATCCATGTTAGGATTGACTGTTTTAGGCAAAGAATGTGGTTCATCCAGGGGATGAGACCAGGTTTCTCTTATCGGCAAAGAAGAAATCTTGCAGCTCTTGTGGGACCAGAGATGGTTCGGGCTACGTCAGAGGAGGTCCATGTCATCCAGGAGCGGATGAGGACAGCACAGAGCCGGCAGAAGTCATACGCTGACAGGAGGCGGAGGCCACTAGAGTTCGAGGATGGTGACCACGTCTTCTTGCGGGTCTCACCTCGACGTGGTATTCGGAGATTTGGCCGAAGCGACAAGTTATCTCCGCGCTTCATCGGACCCTTCCAGGTTCTCAGCAGGATTGGCGAGGTGGCTTATCGCCTGGCTCTACTACCTCAGTTGCACCGGGTGCACGACGTCTTCCACGTATCCCAGCTGAGGAGATACGTGCACGACCCGACGCACATCATTGACCATGGGGAGCTTGACGTTGACGATGGGGCGACTTTTACGGAGGTTCCGGTGGAGATAGAGGACCGACAGGAGCGGGTCCTTCATGGGCGATCGATTCCTCTTGTGCGCAACAGATGGCGGCACGGGAATCTCCAGGAGAGCACATGGGAGCGGAAGGCTCAGATGCGTGCTCAGTACCCTCTTTTGTTTCCCTAGTTTTGTTGTATCTTTACGGGGACGTAAAGCCCTGAGGTGGGAGTAATGTAAAGACCCGTAAAATTCAAGGGAAATTTTTTCTTAATTTTCTTTAGAATTTTACAAGAGCGCGGTTTCAGACGGCACCTGATTCCGAGGCCCGGAGTGCCCGGAATTAATTTCCGAAGTTTGGCTCGGGTACGTTCAGTGAACGAACGAGCGGGAATTCCTAACTTTTGATCCGCTGCTCGAAATTGAAATCCGAGGGCACCGATGAACTCGCAACGCCGATATTCGCTTAAAGAGACCTTTTCGGGAGTTGCGTTTGTTGCGAGTTGAAAGTTAGCTTTGGGGGTTTTCAGTTGAGTTAAATAAAATTTGTGTAAGACAAATTTTATTTTAATTTTTTTAAAAACCTACCAAAGGTGGTTGGAAGTGGGACCCACACCCACTTAACCTCCCTTGGGAGGATTAAGTGTGGTGGGGCCCACACGAACCCCTAGACTTTTCAAATTTCCCTAACCCCTCTAAACTCCCCTCTCTCCCTTTTAATGGCTTGACAAGTTAACTTCTATTTAATTATACAATTCATGTATATTAAATAAGTGAGTTAATTTTGGAGTTATCCATTTTGAATTTCAAACCATTGAAATTCTAATGTGTTATGTGATAATAAAATAAGAAGTTGTCTTATTTTATTTTGGGTTGATCGTTTGTCTTCTTGAGAGGTGGAGAGCTCCTCTTCTACTTCTTCAAACTCAACGAAGAACGCGAAGAACGTCGTTCTTCAACGAAGAACTTCTCCGCCGAAGAACACGATCCATCCGCGACGCCGTATCCGCGACGCGACGTACTTCTTCTGCGTCATCTCTTCCGCGACGGTTTTCCGCGACGAACGCCTTCGATAACGACTCTTCCTCCGACGTCAAAGGAATCGACACCGATATTCCACGACTACGTCAACGTGCGACTATCGAGGTAGAGGTTCTTGAGTTCGTTGTTCTCTTTATAATTTGACTTTCCTCAAGACTTGACGAGGAACGCCCTTTTTCCGACGAAGAACGCCGCACCGCTCTTCTTCGTCTTCGGTGTCAACGAGAGAGAACACCGCACCTTCCTCGGACAACCTTCGTCGGCGTACAAGGATTCGCCAACGACGTGCCTCTTCGGACGCGTCTCTTCGTCAACGGAATTGACGAACGACTACCGCGACGCCCGATCTCCGCGACGTCGACTTCCGCGGACATAGTCAAATCCTCGAACTTATACCCGAGGTAGGGGATTGTTGTTTCATTCTTAAATTATTCCATTTCTTGAACATGGATCTGGCATGTCTAACATGAGGCTTTGAATGTTCATGTTGAGTTTTTATTTAACGTGAGGGGGGCCGGACCGCATGAACACGGCCGAACCCCCCTCCAACGTTTATGTTGATTTATCTTGCGGGAGGAAGCAAGTGGCGTGGTGCCGTCGCACCACGCGGATGAACGTGCAAATATCTTCGCGATGCCGTCGCACGCACCATGGTAGAAACAACAGAAACGCGACGCCGTCGCGCCGCGTTGAATGAATATCAAGCACGGCAAAGGGGGCGCGGTGCCGTCGCACCGCGCCGGACGACGAACGCCGCGGCCGGTTCCGGGCCGCGGCGGAAAGGAAGACCGGCGGCCGGGCCGCCGGCGTCGGAAGTCGAAGAGGGGACCGGAAATTCCGGTCCCGTTGGAGAAAACCGGCCGGCCGGCTGGCCGGCCGGATGCCGTTAAACCGGGGAATTAATTCCCCGGCCAGCTGGCAAAACCCCCCTCTTAAAGAGGGGGGCGGTTTATTTTTTTTTTAAAGGGAGGGGGCCGGCTGCCCCCTCGGATCCACACAAGCAGGCCCCCCTCATGTGAGGGGGGCGGTTTACTAAAAATCGGCACGGCTAAGCCGCGCCGCCAGAAGAAAGCGGGGGCAATCAAGCCCCCCGCGTGCGGCTCCCCGTGCAGCGCCAGCACCAGCCGCCGCGGCCCGCTACCGCCACCGCGGCCCGTCGCCGCCGCCACCGCGGCCCGCCGCCGCCGCCGCCACCGCGGCCCGCCGCCGCCGCCGCCACCGCGGCCCGCCGCCGCAGCCGCCGCCACGCCGCCGCCGGCCGCCCCGGGGGGGGGGGGGGGGGGGGTCGGGCCGGGTCGGCCCGGACCCGGACCCCCCCGTTTCGTACCAGATTTGGTTTTTAGCCCATAACTTGAGCCTCGGACCTCCGAATGACGAACCGTCTGCGGCAACGCGATCCTTGGATCGAGACGGTCGTTTCGGTATATCGCACTCAAGGTTTCGGATTACCTTGAGTTCGGCCGGGTTGGTTCGTTCACGGAACCAACCGGGCCTTCGGAGCGGAAACGCTCATATCTTGAGCCACGAACGTCCGATTGACGCGCCGTCAGTCGCGTTGCATTCCTCTTAATGAGACGGATCTTTTGGCATACTCCGCCCGAGGTTTGGACGCAGGTGGAGTACGGTCGGGTTGGTTTTTCCTTAAAAACCAACCGGGTCCCGGAGACGAAAAAGCCAATAACTCACAGATCGGGCGTCCGATTGACGCGCCGTCTGTTTCGTTGACTTCCTCTTGATGAGACGGAACTTTTGACATACTCCGCCCGAGTTTTGGATACAGTCGGAGTATGGCCGGGTTGGATTGTACCCGAAATCCAACCGGGCCCCTGGAACGGAAAAGCTGATATCTTTCAGACAGGACGTCCGTTTGACGAACCGTCAGCGGCGTTGGTGTTTACGTTTAGTAACGGTCCCTATGAGTATGCCCTATGGGAGTTCGGGGTACAGTTGAGATACGGCCGGGATTGGTTTCGCTCTCGAAACCAACCGGGCCCCTGGGACGAAAAGGCTAATAACTCACAGACCGGGCGTCCGATCGACGCGCCGTCTGTTGCGTTGAGACCCCTGTGACGAGACGGACCTTTGAGACACTTCTTCGTGGGACTTTGAGATACTTGGAGTATCGACTTGTAGCTCGTGGAGCGGACCCTCCCAGTGATGAGCGTGCGAAGTACGGAGACCGTGTAGCTGGCTGAGACCTGACGACTGCTTGACCGACTCGACTTGGAGTGAGTCGACTAGCCCAGTGGACGGAGCACTACTTTCTGAGGTGCAGACCCATGGCGGACGGAGCACTACCTGTGTGACAGTGCAGACCCGCGGTGCTCGTCCGGAGAGTACCTCAGCAGGCTACTAGGGGGTGTGCACTACTGAGTTTGGGTGACATACCTCGGCGGGAAGCACTACTGTGTCTGGGTGGCTGACCCGCGGTACTCGACAGGAGGAGTACTTCAGCAGTCTTAGGTTAGTGAGCAGTACCTCGGAGTCGTGACAGGACCACTGCACACTCCAGAGACGGAGCTCTTCAGCAGTTACGGTTTCGATAATGAAAATCCTGGTTTGAGCTGAGACTTTTGACCTTGTGTTTACTTCATGATTGAGATGGGTCACTTGCTAACTTTGGTATATGTATGGGCATATACCCGGGTAGTGGTTATCCGTCGTTTTCACAATCCTTGTGTTTCCTCATGATTGAGATGGGTTACTTGATAACTTAGGTATATGTATGGGCATATACCTAAGTAGGGTTTATCTGTTGAGATCTTCTTGTGTTTATCCTTGTTGGTTTTAGTGAGACCTTGAGGGTCTCGGGGTCCCTACTGAGTATCGTTATACTCACCCCTGCACGGGCTATGCCCGCACCTCGTTGTGTTGGTTGCAGACGACGGACAGTGCTGACAGAAGCCGAAGGTTCAAGGACTGGACGGTACCTGGAGGTGGACTATACGACGAGGCGGTACCCGGAGGTGGACACTGGGCGGGACATACTCGGAGCGGATGGCGGGACCCGAGGAGCAGAGGAGCTATCTGTACCCACCCTTCAGGTGGGATTTCCAGTGGACATCTCAGCGTAGCAGCTTTACTTTTCAGTCGCTGTTTTCCCTTTCGAGTTGTACTTTACAGTTGGGCTTGTATTTCCGGCCCCTTTTTACTTTCAGCTCTTCTTTTTGTACTTAGTGTTTTACTTCCGCTTGTACTCTGTGGTGCTTGTTTTCTTTATAAAGGCAATGCCTTCCCAGTTATCGGGATTTTACGCCTTTGGTGCTAGTTGCCAGCCCCTGGCCTATGGAAGGCGGGCTTGGGGTAGTCACGACACGGGCCCCGAGGACGGGTCGTGAGAGGCGGGCTTGGGGTAGTCACGGCACGGGCCCCGAGGACGGGTCGTGACAAATTATGTAATCATTATGGTCGACTTATGAATAGTAAGATATGCTGTGAGGTTTCCCAAGTGGCAAATACCATGGGAAAGCCCATGGTTTTTCCAATACCACCGATGAGGTGTCCCTTGGAAATTAATGATTTGTTCCCTCACTTCTTCTATAAATACCAAGTCATTACCTCATCCATTTCATTCCAAAATCCTCATCAACAAAGTTATGGTATCTTTATCTCCTAAGGAGTCCTCCCAATATTCCCTCAAGCCTCCCATGGTCCTGAACTTCAATCTTTCAAAGTTACTTTTCAAGGTAAGGGAACCTTTCACCCTCCTCTTTTAAGTCATGACTTCCTTTATGTTATGTCTTATAGTTACATTTTATGATGTGGGGGTTTGTTATTATATATATTTACTAATATCCATTTCATTTCCAAATGATGAGAGACCCTTTCCGCTCTCATTAATTTATTTTCTGATTTTTTAAGTGACGCCGTTAGGCTGTCGAATTTTCGTAAAAGAAATCGCACTTTCTCTTTCTTTTCAAGTTTATTTTTCATGTGGTCTGTCATTAAAATATCCACACCATGATGTCATTTATTTTTATTCTATCCCTCTACTAAAAAATTATCCATTTATGGATGGGAGACCCTTGTCCCCTCTCTTTTTATTATTTTCTAAAACCAAGTTACATTGCCGTTATGCTACAGAAATTTCATCTTAAGATTTCTCTCTCTTTCTCTCAAGAAATTATCTTATTTATATATGTGAATACCCATACCTATTTCATTTATATGGGTGTTCATAGTTATAAAAAAATGATATATTTGATTTTGGAATTGACATACATGTAACCCTCACTCCCTTTCCAAGGGTTATAAATGACATAACGATCTTATTTTTAAGAACTTTTAAAACGCCACGATTTTGAAATGAACCCATTTCTTTTATTATCTATGGGTTATTTATGAAATGTTTGATTATGATCTATGTGCATCACATGAAAGTAGAGACATATTAAGGTTTCTCCCTGATAGCGCTCCAATAAATTGGGTAAATAATTAATCTCTAGATATGACAAGTTTCACGATACCTTGGTGAATAACCTTAGTAATTTTTATGACACCTTGGGGATGGAACTTTGTGATATGTTCATGAATATTGAAATGAAATGTTTTAAACACATATTCAAGTTATGATTCATGATATTTTTATCATGATATTTCTATTCTTACATTTCTCATGTCTTTATGATTTTTATCATGTTCTTATTATTATTTCTTAAGAACACATGTCAATTGTTTCACTGGTTTTTTTACTGAGCCTTCCGCTCACCCATTTCCTTTGATGTATGTCTCCAGGTTATGAGATGTAATAATTTTACTTAGTATGGACTTATGATGAATCCTTAAAAGTGGATTAGATGAATGTTTTATGTTTTTTTCAAGTTTTTTTGTTCCCGATTTCCAAGACACTAGACTTTAAAGATCCTATTTTTGTAAAATGTAATGAAAATTTATGTATTAAAAAGGCAGGATGCCATAGTTGGTATCAAAGGATAGTTTAGTTATTTATGAAAATTAGGATATGAAAAATTTAGGAAGAATCCTATAGAAAAGTTTAAATATAGGAGAACTTCCTGGTTTTTTGGTGAGTATTCAGTAAGTGGTTTATCAAGAAAATACATCCCTGTCTAGATACGAGCAGGTAGAGGTGGCTCTGGAACATAAGTACCTAGGAGTGAAAACTCTAACAAGGAGTTTTGGGTTTGAACCGGGGTATCCTGGTACATGAAAATGGGCCTTGCTGCACTCTTGTTTACAACATTCCCAGGGGATATGTTTGGTTAATCACAAGTTTTTTATGAATCATTATAAAGGAATTATAGAGAAATGTAATTGTTTAAGCATGATGTTTTAAGACATAAAATCCTTTATAGTTAAAAGATTAGTAAATGAAATAAGTTTCTCACTAAGGTTGTAATATTTTAGAAAATGCCTGGAAATATGAGGAACCATGCAAATGGTGACCGCAATAGATCATGCACTGACGACCCTCCGATGGAAGATAGAATGGAAACATTCACGCGAATTGGAAACATTCTTTGATGCATCAATGTATATCACAAATCCCTCATTTCAAGATGGAAGAGTTAAAATTGGAGCATTGAACAGTCTTCTTTTCTATTCTTCAAAGCATTCTGTACATTCTTTTGTCCATACAAACTTAACCCCTTTACATGTGAGCTTGGTTACAAGGTTAGCCAGTCAGGTGAAATTCTAAATGAAATGCCAATAGTAACTTGGTAAGACAATAAAACTGCATACCTCAGTTATGTTTGTTGGCATGGGCCATTCTTGTATTACCTTTGTCTTCACAAGATCAAATAATATTCCATCCTTATAGACAATATGGCTAAGAAAAGAAATATATTGAATCCAGAATTCACACTTGATAAACTTCCCATATAATAAATTTCTTCTAAGAGTTTTTAGAATAATCCGCAAATGATTCTCATGGTCTTCAAAGATTTTTGAGTATACCAGGATATCATTGATTAATACCACAAAAAATTAATCAAGATATTCCTTGAAAACCATATTCATTATATCCATGAATATAGAGGATGCATTAGTTAGTCCAAAAGGCATCACTGTAAACTAGTAATTCCCATACCTAGTTTGAAATGATGTCTTAGGAATATCTTCCTTCCTCACACGTAGATGATGATATCTGGATATAAGGTTAATATTAAAAAAGTATTGATCTCCTTAAATTTGATCAAATAAATCATCAATCCGGGTCAGATGATACTTATTCTTTATTGTAATAGAATTTATTTCCCTATAATCAATGCATAGCCTAATGGATCTGTCTTTCTTCTTGACAAAGAGGACAGGGGATCCCCATGGAGAAACACTAGGTCGAATAAATCCCTTTTCACTCAATTCCTCTAGTTGTTTCTTTAGATCCACTAATTACACAATGGCCATTCTATAGGGAGTCTTTGATATAGGTCTTGCACCAAGAATTAAATCAATAAAGAACTCAACTTCCTTCTCTGGAGGATGTCCAGGTAAATCCTCTGGAAATACATCAATGTATTCTTGCACTATATACACATCTTAAATTTGAATATTTCTTTCATTGCCCATAGATATTATTTTCTCTTCCTTTCCATGTATTGCATTCAGTAGAGCTACTAGGGGTGGATCTAGATAATAATCATGTGGAAAGGATTATTCTCTAAAGATAAGGGATTCTACACCATTTTCAAAAATTGTAACATCCTTCCTCTTATAATACATCTTAGAATCATAATTTGATATCCAATTAATATCAAGAATTATATCAAATTCAATCATTGGTTTAATGATAAGTTTAGCAACTAAAGCATGTTTATGTGTCATGTGGGGGTATAGTTGACATGCCTTTGTTTCAATGATCCATCCCTTAGGAGTTTTGACTGATAACTCCTTTATTAAATCAAATTCGACATGTCTAATTTTCATGGAAATATGGGAAGATATAAATGAATGCGATGATCCAGAATCAAATAATGTGTTGGATAAGTTTGAGGAAATAATTAAATTACCCACCACCACTTCATTAGGAACTTAAAATTCTGCGGTTTTAATCGCTAAGCTGTCCCTTGATCTCTTGAAATTTTCTAAGGCATGTTTCCTAGGTGATTAGGACACTCATTTTCATAGTGTCCCAACTCTCTATAATTGTAGCATTTAACATAATCAAATTGTTTCTTCCCCTTGCATTCATTAGATAGATGACCCTTTTCTCCACACTTATAGCAAAATCTCATGACTTTCAAGCATTTCTCAAGATGATTATTTCCACATTTCGTGCATAATGGTAATTTATTCATTCCATTGTTCTTCTTTGGTGCTTCACCATCCCCTTGGTTATTAGAGTACCAATTTTTACCTAGGTTTCCTTTGAACAAATTTGATCTATAAAATTCCATCTCTGTTTCGATGGCACTTGATAAAATTTCATCATATGATGAAAATGTTTGAGAAGATAGTTCCCTTTAAAAACTTGTCTTAAGACCTCCAATGAAATGATCAATCTTTTCCTCCAAGTCACGTACGTAATCTATGGAATAGTTGGCTAGCCTTGTGAAGGTAGCCTCATTCTCTGCAAAACTGTCTTCTTCCCTTTTCTTTAAGATATGGAATTTCCTCTTCATTTTGGTTAGTTGATCACAAGGAAAATATTTTTTGAAGAATATTTCCTTAAAAGTTCTCCATTCCATACATTCTATTTCTTCTTCCTCTGTGGTATTATGAATCAAGGACCACCATTGATCATCATCAACCTTGAGACAATATACTACCAATACTACCTTTTAATTTTAATTGCATCTTAATCCCATGAATATCTTTTCAAGGGACTTGATCCATTGCTCTGAAACCAATGGATTAGTAGTCTTGCTGAAATATGGGGGCTTCTGCCGCATGAAACAATCCAACATAGGTGTGGAATGGTTATTTGTTACAACCTGAGTAAGTTTTCCTAATATGGTCATGATTTGATCTGCTCCAACATTGACTATGTTGACTTGATCAGTGAGGAGATCCCTATATTTCCCACGAGTATTGATTCGCCTTCTTCCATTAGAATCCATTTCTAAATAATGGAATAAACTAGATTTGGTTATGAATATCAAACAGAAAATCACTTAACATAGATTGAAATTCTATGCATAACTAATATCATAAATATGGATTCTCTGAGGAAAAATTTACATTAAAATCCTTCATAATGGATTGTAAATAAAATGTGAATTATCATAAGTATATCCCCTAGGAGTGTTATATCCAAGAGTGCAGCAAGGCCCGTTGTCATGTACCAGGAGACCCCGGGTCAAGACCAAAACTCCTTGTCAGAGCTTTCACTCCTAGGTACATCTGTGCCAGATCCACCTCTACCTGCTCGTATCTAGACATGGATGTATTGCTTGAAATATACACATAATCAATTCCTTACCAAAATATTGGGACGTTCTTCTATGTTTATCCGAAAAGACTATATTAGGTACTCTTCTCTAATCCACATCTTCTAAATCTAGTTTCTGATTTTTCTACTAAACTTACTTTAATACCAACTGTAATACTCCGACCCCTATAGACCGGAGCTGGTGCATTAATAAGTACATTAGCATGGTTAGAAGGAATGAAATCCCAAAGGAATAATCAATTTAGTAGTATTGAATAAACTAGACACATATATGTAACTCAAATTACATTGGAAAGGTACAAAATATGGCGCATAAGAAAAACTAAAAACTGCTTCCATAGAAACTCAATAAGTGATCTCCTCTTCATGACCTGTTAAAGGTAAAAAAATGAAAGGGGTGATCTCAAATGCTCAGTAATATTTAAAAAAATATAAGAAGCATGAATCAATAATAACTGAATCAAAAACAACTTGGCATAATCAATATGGAATGATGAATAAATGAAAAACTCACGCCATTAATAAACTGAGAATGAAACCGCATCCATAGATTTTTTCATAGTGAAAAACTCATGGATATTAATAACTGATAATGAATAAAGATAATTTTTATTAATTGGAAATCATGTATCAGTCACATGATACAATAATACCGTTAAAACAGTTTAGTTCTGTGGGTAGAAACCCATCTGATTTTTGGAAACAAACTCGAAGGGTTTGTCGCCAAACTGATTGTCTCATGAGACCTGTCGATGCATCAAGGTGGTATAGAGGGCTCCACCCATAAATTCATGTACAAATAATTCTTTATAAATAGATTTAATAAAATAGAAATATGTATTTACATTATCTGTACAAAATAGATGATACCGATTCATCAACACTTCCACAATTAAAACAACATTCAAAATAAATACAATATGTAAAATGGTATACAACTTAGAAAATAATCATATCCATGATATGAGAATTTGGATATTTAATAGAATTATAATTTCAAATGAAATGTGATATCAAATGGGAATTAGTTACATCAAATCATAATTATTAGGTGCACAATACAAAGTCACAACGAAATAGAAAATTGATACAAAGTCCCTTACCACAATGTAATCAGTCGAATCATATGAACAAAACATAATAACCATAAAATTAATCATTGAATATCATGAATATAAATATAATCATTATATTATATGAAAAATGTTTGTACACATACACCACATTCAAGAAATAAGTGGTGAACATTAGCAATCTCACGGAAATGAAGGTGGGATGAGAAAACCCCTTACAAACATTTTAGCATGATAACAGGTGTTCTTGTGGGGGATTAATGAGAGGTAAAGGGGTATAACATTATTTATATATCATAAGGATAGTATGGGGGAGGTCCAAAAACATATCCCATCATTAGGAATTAAAAATAAAAGGGTACAACATAGGGGAAATTCTTGAACAAAAGTGAGAGAGAGGATCCCTTACCTTATGTTTGAAGGTGTTCTTGATTGTCTTTAACGAGTTGAATAATCAAATTTAGCCTCATTAATTAATTTTTCCATAATTTCATCAACATTTAATTTATATGTTATAACTTTATTAGGTTCATTAATGGCCTTTTTAATGGGTCTAGGATATTCAATTTTATTGTTTTGGAAGCATTTTCTTCCTTGGTTTTCATGATGTGTTTACTTGAATTCATGAAGGGAAGTTCATTTGAAATGTGGTTAAACATACATAATTGTTAATATATATTATTAGTGAAATTAAAGAGATATAAATTATCTTATAATGATTCTGGTTATATACCATGAGTATGACTTATTCGATGAGTTGATGATAAACGCTTGGATTTGGCTTAGTGGTTTTGTGCACAATGAACTTGTTTTGTATTATTATTCCATATTATGAGTATGTAAGGATTAAAGGACATTAAACAAGATAAAATAAATATATTATGATCTTATTAAACCATTTAAAAGGTTTCATGACCAGTCTTGAATATAGTAATGGAAATTGAAAACCCGTCTTCCTTGAGTGTGATAAATTAACACATCTCAGATGGTGTTTGAATTTATAATATAAAAGGAAAGGAAAAAATATATTATGATGAAATATTCCATTATCATAATGAAAATATATTACATGTATGGTACTGGAATTATCATGGCATTTGGATGAGGTGAGGTGATAAGAGAGAACAAAATAATGGAACTTGTAAAAGGAATTGAAAGAAAAAGGAAGAGAGGTTAACCTCTTGAGTACTCCTCTTTGAGAAACTCATTAAGGACTTTGTTTTTGGCCTTTTGGTGAGACGAGAAGGTCTAGGACGTGGGGGAGGAGGTTAGGGAGATATTTGAGAAGAATTTAGGCAAGGATTGAAGCTTGAGTGGCGTGGGAGGAAGAGGGGGTGAGGGGTGGTTTATATAGTGGAGGGGAGAGGGGATTTCTCTATATTATATTCATTAATTTTTTACTTCTCCACAAGACAAGGAATAGTGAGTCTTCCATGACCAAGAAAATTAATTTTTTCATGTGAATACAAATCAATTGGGCTTAATCAGTAGAACATCATACATGACTTTATAATTAGTGTATTTAGCTTATTTTATAAATTATGGTATTTCACTGTTGATAAAAAATTCAAGTATTTCAGAAAAATAACAAAAATTCACCCTAACCATTTTCAATGTTCAGAATCCAAAAATGAAGTCCATTTTTCAAAAATAATTTTCTAAATAATATTAATTAAATATTTAATTAAAATCACTATTTAATCGAATAATATAAACACTTATAATATTCATCTTCATTTTAAGGTGCCTAAATTTATTTATACATTCATGGGTATGGATACCATTCATAAGATTCATATTAATATTCATAAGGGTAAGTTAGTATTCATAAGGGTAGGTTAATATTCACAAGGCTAAATTACTATTCACCAAAAATTAAGTTAATCCAATCAGACTCTAAATATCATCCTAAACACAACTGTGTATGTCAGATTTTCAAAATTCCATACACACAAGTGGAAAATTTAAGTTCAATGGTTAGGCTATGACTATCTCCAAAATAAACAAGTGTTGTTTCAAAGAAAATCAATGAATTATGAAATATAGGCTATGACTAGAATGTATTTAAGAGAAACATACCATAAAATGTTTGGGGTGCTACAATACTCCCTTCTAAAATTGGAACCAACAGACTGAAAAACTATTTAGAAATATGGAGCTACTTCCTTCACCACTCATTTTTTAGTGGGACTTCTAAATAAAAACAACTACTACCACCATGGAACTGGGTAGTCGACACCCAACATCTATTAGCTGATGAAACCTTCACATGCATATCTTCAATAAGTGAAACCCAATATTCCTATTATCACCTCCTATGGATCTTAAAACTTGATTCTAAGGAATTTAAGCTTTATAAGATATATTTACAAGCCTTTAACTATACTTCAAATGATCATTAAGAATTCATTTAATTTCATCCCTTGGAATACAAAATAATCAGTAAAACTCACTTTAATGAATATGTTAAAAACAATGGTGAGTGTTTGTGATCATGAAAACACCATGAGATTGAAATAGATAAAAAAATATTTTCAATGATAATCAAGATTGATGATTTCATCCTCCACTTCTTTATCTATGTATTTATGTGTCAATTTTAGCCAAATTCCTATTATTTTATTTTAAAATCTCTCTATAAATCTCTCTAATATCTCTAGTTCTCCCTTTATATTAATCAAGAAAATATCATATTTTTTAGTTCATGAGGTTTTGATAAATGATTACAGTTTCTCCATTTAACCCAAAGCCTCTATTATTTTGACACATATCCTCCCCTTTTATTAGATAGTTCATGATGTTTAATAAGTACATTTTATATTTATTTATCTTAAGTAATGAACATAAAATTTGAATGATTTTTAATTCATCAAAATATATTGAAAAGATTTCACCACGGAATAATGCTAGGAATCATAGATTAATGCAATCCAAATGTGGATCTCTTTGAAAATCATGAGCTAATATGTATTTATCCTCTAAAAATTATTATTTAATCAACCTTCAAGACTATATGTGATCAAAATATTATGGTGTAACTAAATCCATCAAGGAACAATCAATTTTTCATGACCTTTCTTTATGGAGTGAGTCACAATTCGTGATGCATAACCCTGCACACCTACATTGAATAAAAATATTTATTCAAAAATCATAGGGTGATATTGTGGAAAAAGTATCTACCCAGAATTGAAATTGTTGACAAGATATTTCAAGATATTTCTATACATTAAAAACCATCGTGTAATATTTTTAAATTATGGTTTAATATTTATGTTTTTAATTTCACATAAACTCCACCATAATTTATCATGAAATGAATAAAATAACCATAACATAACTTAATTTCCACAACAACCATACTTGACCCAAATATATTACAACAAAACACATAGAATATTGCATGGTTATTTTTTATTCTCTAATGAAAACATCCTTAACTTATTCGAGACTTCAGGAAACTTTAAATTAAAAGTTTATTTTAATATCTTGAGTTTTTAGAATGATTTCCCACCATTTTTTTCAATAAACACAATCCAAAATTCAAACTTGGATTTTTTTCTAACAATATCCCCCATTGGGTTTATAAAAAATACACCCTACTTATTCAAAACCAAGTTCTATTATAACTATAATATTCATTACAATTTTAATTTATTGAAATAGTTCATCAGGATTGATCCAATATTCCACATGATCTCATATACACCTCCATGCTCACAAGTGGCTACCTAATAGCAGTTAGGGCCTAAGTTAGGTAGCGGGGAGATTATTCCCTCAATGTTAGAAAACTATTAATCACTAACATAGTGGGAGAAATAATAAATTAATTAAAATTATAAGAGTACACAATAGAAGAAACAGGATAATTGCATAACATGAAATATCAAAATGGTATACAACCAATTATATATCCAAGTAAAATAGATCAAAAAATGTGGAAGATCAATACAGGTAATATAAAAAAGATAAAATGAATATTAGAGGAACATCTGCAAAATTATCTTAGATTATGTACCAGAATAAACTCATATCCATGACTAGCTCCACCCTCTCAACAAATCAAAAAAGTTCCCTTTCCCTTGGATGAATCCCTAACAAAAAAGATATATATTAACTAGAGTTATTGTGCTGTGTGAGTAATAAAACCATTAAAAAACCACTAATGCATCCTTAGAGTAATTGTAGCTGATATATGATAGGTTATATACTGATATAAATAAATATTTGATAAGAACACAAATCTATTGAATCATTATGTTCTAACCAGGCCTCCACACACCTTGAACACACTTAATTTAACTCTATTCTAGAAGGGAGATATATGTCGATCCCCTAATACATCTGATATCATTTCTAGTACCTTTTCAATCATGATATGACACCATATCATGCAACAAGTAATATTCCATATAAAATACCATACTACCCCTATCAAATAAGGGATTTCACCCACTAAAACACAGACTAAGTCTTCTACCACACCCTGTTACTTAGGGTTGGTCACATATCACAACCCACATCAATTTCTAATCACATAGAATCACCATGTATTGGTTATAAATCATCAATTAGGATCCCTACCCTCTCACTCAAGGCTATCCCAACATCCTCGATCACATTCCATCATATAACAACTCAATTTCCTCACTCAACCTGTGGACACTATCATCAGTATTAACACATCTCATAGTAAAAGATTAATAATAGATAATTTAGTATAAAAAATCCAATACTAACCCAACAATACATCCCAAGAAAAAAAGTTCCACAATGATAACCATATATCTTCTTCCTTACTAAAGTCTAACTTTTTCCCATGTTAACCAAGTTCATGAGATTTATATCTTTGAAAGTGAATGAATTCATCCCCCTTTCCCAATTACTACCCTACTAGGACACCCTATTCGTAACTGAGTCCGAACATCTCACTCTAGTCCTAATTCTCCTAGGAATACATCCCTACCTATAACCACATTATGAGGTGGGGTTTCACTATTTCCAAACCATTTAATTCACAACTCCACTATAAGGGGTGAACTAGTTCAATAAGAATCCACCCATTCCCTTTGATATTAAAAACAGAACATTACCAATATAAATCAAGTATCGACATATAAGATAGAATATTCACCTATATAAAAATTATAGAACATGTTAAATACTTCCTAACAAAATATTTATAGATAAAACTTTCCTATCCATGAAATACTTTCCATTCATAATCCATAAAAACTATAAAATTATCCTCAAACACTTATAATTAGGGACTAGAGATGGAAAACAAAGAAAAAATAATAAAATAAGACACCTAGTTCATTGTTTAGGATTGAAATTCCAAGAGAAAACTTCTATAATGAATGAATCTTTGAATAAGTTAGTGGATATGAAAGAAGATTTTATGGAATTAACATTGTATTACTAACTAAAATATCACAAGACACCTTAAATACATAATTTAACAAATTAGTTACTTATTTATAAAAAATATACATCAGGTATATAATGGCTTGACCCCCCAGCTCACAACATGATTCCCCTTTAAGAATATCACACTAAATCTATAAAAAGTATGATATTTCAATTAAGTATTCTTACATATCATCATATATTGAAAATAAACCCTTAAATATTACAAAACCCATAAATCTCTTATAACTCTTATGTATTAACCTGGACTCATCATCCGATAAGTATCATCCATTATATATCAATCCTTACGCATCATAGGGTAAGTATTCACCCTTGCCTATCATTCCTTATGCATCATAAGGTAAGTCATAAACCCTTAAATTTCATACCCTTATTTATCACAGGGAAGATCAATAATTTTTCAAATATAAATACTGCCACACCCCAACCTCAGACGCCCATTTATTTTATTCTTTTCTCGGTCTCATGTTGTTTGGATGAGGTTCAGTTTCGGTCCCGGTTTGATATTTTCAAATATTTTTTTTGGGTCTTAGGATAGGGTGCGGTCATCGTAAAATTAGTGGTGACTATGCATTCAATCCTGGTGAATGCATGATTGCTTGATAGTTCAAATAAATAATAAAATAAATAAATAAATTAAGTTAATTGAAAAAGAAAGATAAATTAAATTTTGTAACAATAAAACAAGGTTAATGTTTAAACCATAATAATAACACTATTTCATAGATGATAATATTATTATTATTTAATTTTATAATAATACCATTATTGTTAAATTGTTATAAATATAATTATTATTTAAAATGAATGAAAACAATGTTATGTTTTTAATTATTAATAAGTTTGTTATTAATATCAACTTTTTGTTGATATTATTATTATTATCATCATCATCATCATTTCACTATTAATATTATTACTATTATCATTATTGTAACATTGATAATAATAATAATGATATTATTCAAAATAAAATGAATAAGAAATTATTATTATTATAACAATAATTTTAGATTTTATTTTAATTTTTTAATTATTTTTTAGGGGAGAAACCCTAGGGGGTTTCCAATCCCCCCTTTCTTCTTCTGGCATGTGACATCCCCCCCTCCTGGTCTTCCTCATGTGTAGCTGCCCGTCTTCCAGCCTCCACCTCCCCTACGCCGTCTGACCGCTACCCACTGCCCGCCTCCTGGTTTCCACGTCTACGTCGTCTGGCCGCCACCCACCTCCCACTCACCTCCCATCGCACTACCGCCGTCCACCCCTATCATAGATGGTGAACCCCCACTGCGCCTCCATCTCACTGCCACTGTCCATCCAACACAAATCCCGTCCAACTCCCTTTCTAGTGGTCTTTCGGTGTGAACCCAAACTCCATTGCACAACGCCTATGCCTTTCTCCCGCATGGCCGCGAATCCCCTCCCTGATATCCCTATCCTCCTTCCATTTGTGTACTCAATTTTAGTTTTGTTTTTTCCTTCATGTTGACCAAAACCATAAGGTTCGGGTTTAATCCGGTTGTTGTGTTCATCTGGATTTAGGTTTTGTGGAAGGTGTCACGGGTCATGTTGGACCGCGTTCTATCCACCGCCACCAAATGCGAGGCGATTCAAGATGTCTCGGTTATCCACCACCATTTAAGGTTAGAGTTTTATTATTTCCGCTGGGTTTAACACAACTGATTTTGCATCGTAATTGTTTTTTGAAGTCATGGTACTCTATGTGCAGTGTGGATAATTATTTGGAATGTAATATTTCCTTTCTGCATTTTCAAGGTTGAGCACACCTCTACGATTAGATGAGGCTTGCACTGCTTCTTCATTTGGATTATTTTTATTCAGTGTTTTTAATTATTTTTAGGTTTATTGCAGCGAATTGGTGAGGTAAATTCCATGAAAACGTAGTCATCGAGTCACAAGTACCTGTGTGCGAGTGTGTGGCATGTCACGTTGTTGTGAACGAGCTGTGAGTCGAGGTAGGATCCCTTTGCATTGTCCCTTAAATTAAATAATTATTGAATTCTTACTTTTGAAATCTTTTTTAATGATAGTTAGTGATATATGGTTTTTAGAGTAAAAGTTTGATGTGAAAAAAGTAAGATCCTCTTTGTATTTGAATTGCATGAAACTGTTTTATTCCATATACATGAAAAGTTTTTATCAAATTTTCAGGTGGGGTTTTATAAGTAAATTATGGTCTTTAGAGAATTAATGGGGTTGTAAATGTGTGTGGGGTTCAAAAAAAAAAATATATTTTTAAATGGGGTTCCAAATTGTTTTAAAATTGGAAGTGGTGTTTATTTGGTCATTTGGAAATGATTTTGTGTGTGTGTGGTTCTTTAAGAAATTATTTAGCATGAAAAAATCATATAAGGCCTATTTTGAACTTTTATCAAATGGTTTCTTTTGGAAAACCCTCCTAGGGGTGGGTCACTTGCCTCATTGGGTGATTAAGATATAGGAATGTTCTTGGTATGGGACCTCCCTTGTGTAATAATTATTTAATGAAAGGGACTACCCATGGGGTGACCCGGAGGTACTTGATTATATAGTGTGTGTGGTTATATATATATGTGACTTGTTGTCTAAATATTAAGGAACACCCCTTTGTGAAATATACATGGGAACCTATCATATCAAAGAGGGTAACTGAGAATGATTACTGCACTAGTTAGATTATGCACTGCTAGTGGCCCATAGCAGGGGAATATTTTGTTATTATTTCTATGAGATTGGGCCCCTTAACCAGGCCAGATAGGGTGATGTTTGGGTGTTAGGGCATTATGATGTCATTGATAGTAGGCATGCCTTCAGGATGAGTCACATGTATAGTATGTTCTATTCTTCATCTGAGTTTTTAGGTGTTCCTGTGTTCCTCCGATAATAGTACCCTTAGTGCCATTACCCTCACTATGTGGCACTATGATCTCATGCTTGGTTTTGGTACCCCTTTTGTAAATTGTGAACTTTCTTTTATGTTAAAATATTTTTAGGAAAAATGTTTTAGAAACAATAATAATCCTTCCCTTTTTTATTGTTAGAAAAATAAGTGTTTACCTTTTTGGTTTTCTTTTACGCTTCCTTTGAGTCTTATTTCAAATTAATAGGGTAAGGGATTATGCGTGTTTCTTTTTAAAATAGAAAGTTTGAAAAAGTCTATATTTTTATATTGTAGTTCAAGCATGATAATCAATGTCTTCTTTAATTAAGGTATGTTCACTGAGAATAGAATTTTCTAGGCCTACCAACTGAGTTTTAATACTCATGCCTATAGTGTTTTCTTGTTTTTAGTTTTTTCTATTGGTTCTAGTCTTGGTATGGCCGCCTCAATGATGATTGGTTCAGTTTCTTAGTTGAAGGTGACCCAGAGGTCACATTACGAATGATGTAGCATAAGTTTTGTTTTTCAGTTTTGTATTTTGTTTCTGTATGTCCAATGTATTATGCATCTGCTACAACTATTTATTTATTTGCGTTCAATCATTTTATATTGTGGTTTGTTTGGTTCGATTTATTTATCTAATATTGGTTATTTATTTTGGGTTTAAACCATTTCCACATGTATGTTTTGATGCCCGACACTAGTTTCCATCCTGGGGGGATCAGGAACACCCCTCAGGACATGCCACTGACCAGATCGGGAGATCGATTCAGGGTCGTCTAGGTTAGTTCATGAGAAAATGGTATAATAGATGGCCCTTGTTATTTTGGGTGTCCGGTATAATGATATTAGGACTGTTAGGGCTCAGGAAGTAGGTTAAGGTTTGGTGCCTCATCACCACCGCTCGTGACGAGACCTGAGTTACCATGGGTAGTTTGGGTTTTGAGTCTTTTGTCTTGGGTTGTTTTGGATTGAGGGATGATAGTGGAGGTGAATTTGTTCATGTTTATGCCTCACATGGGGTGGTGACCGATGTGGAGTCCACGTTACCAGCTCAAGGTCCTCTTAGTGTTATGCATTACTTGGGGCATGACACAAAACTATGTCACCAGGTCAGGAATATGAACTAGTTCCTCATTCCAGTGGGTTTTTGTGGGTTTTGTTTCATTTTGATATCATTTTATGTGAGTGTTCATTAAAAATTTAATTGATTTTGAAATGGAAAAGTGTTTCTTTTAAACTGTTTTGAAATTGGTGAAGTGGGTTTTTAAAGAGAAATTGTTTCGATTAGGAAAATTTTGGTGTGTGTTTGGATTTGATAAGGGAAAGTGGTGTTAGAACCATGGAATTATTTATGTATGGTCACATGTGTGTGTGTATGTACGAAGAGTGCATGAGGGTCACTTGTTGGCAGATGATGTAATTGGGATTGAATGAATGCACATGTGACAGTTCATAATGTTCCATAGGTGAGTTTTAAATATTTAAAAGAAATAGAGGTGTTTGGAAAAGAAAATTCTAATTTTTTTTTGGATTATGTTCCTATTTCCCTTGGCATGGGATGTTACTTTGATTGAGACTTGGATTGATGCTGACCACATTTGTGTTTTTCGTGTTGTTCTGAGTATGCCACCCAGAAAGGTCACTAAGGTTACCAATGTGTCATGCCCATTTTTCGGTTCTTTTCATATATTGCCTATCTATTAAGGTAATAAATGTCTTTTAGAGGTAGTTATGTGGTTTTAGGAATTATAGTGGCCCTTCGGGTTGTTGGGAACTCCCGAGGGTGTTAAATTTCATACCGTCCTAGAGTTATTTGATGGTTTGGTTTTGGACTAGTAAAGATGGGTTTTCTCATTGTCATTAGATTTTTGGGTGTGGTTAATGGTGGTCAGCTTTCGTAAAGGTTTCCCATATAGAAAGGAGTGCACGTTAAAGGAACCTGTCTCAAGAAACCATCTTCGTCGGTGCTGACACCCAGTTTGTCAGATCGTTCTCTTGTGTGCCACCAGTAAGGCTAGTTCTGATATTTTAATCCATCATGTTACATACCTTTGAAAACATACCACCATTTTGGTAGTTTGAATCAATAGGAGGAAGAGGAATTTGGGGACTGGGGGATGAAAATTCCTGACAGTGAGGTAGGAGATGCTTCATCCATCAGGGCCCCTACCACATGTCTCAGGGTGAAGCTCGCGCACAGTCAAGAGTTTCTGAGGGTGTGTGGAACCTCTGTTCGGTTTATGTTTTCAGTTTTGGGATGAAAATGTCCAATGTTTCCTTGTTCTATTCTTTCCCCCTTCGTAATATCATCCTCATTAGGGTGGTGTGATGAGCTTATTCTACCACAATCGAAGCGGCCTTATCTTCTCTTACCATGTTTTCTAAGTCATTCATATTCCTTTAAGGGGTATTGGGCCCATTAATAAATAAAACTATTCTAATTTTGATTTTGGTCTCAGCTGTGTTAGTAAGGATGATGCTTAGTGAAATCAATGGGTGGTGTCTCTTGGCTCTTTCTTAGTTTGGGAACCTCTATGAGTTTTCCTCCAGTGTGTTTCAGTTTTGTGGGGGATTCCTCCATTCTAGTGTCCCATAGTATCAGTTGGCCCCATAATCGTTTCAGATCCTAGTTCTAATGGTGAAATTGTTTCTATTGTTCTATAGAAGTTGGATTAGATAATTTAGAAGTTCATGTGTGCTTCTCTCCCCCTCTCTGGGGTGGTATGTTTGGTTTTTCCTTTTTGTGCTAATGGATCCTTATGGTGGGGAGAACCCCTCATGATATCCTCTTATTTTGAGTGTGGTTTCATATGGGTTTGTCGGGTGTGACTTGGGGAATAAATAGTCTCCCCGAAACTCCTTATTTCTTTAGGATACATTCGAGCATGGACTCAATTCTTAGCAATATTTGGGCATGGTGACTTTCTAGGGGTAGAAAGTGTCTATGGTGGGGAGAATTGTCGCACCCCGACCTCACATGCCCATTTATTTTATTCATTTCTCGGTCTTGCGTCATTTGGATGAGTTTTAGTTTGAGTCTCGATTTGAAATTTTTGAAGATAGATTTTTTTTGGTGGGCCTCGGGCCGGTGCACGATTATCATACCATTAGTGGTGCATGTGCCTTTGGTCCAAGTGAATGCACGATTGCCCAATAGTTCAAACAAATAATAAAATAAATAAATAAATTAAGTTAACTGAAAAATAAATCTAAATGAAATTTTATAATGATAAAATGAGGATACTATTTAAATAACAATAATAATAATTATACTATTTTACAGATGATATTATTATTATTATTGAATTTGATAATAATACTATTATTGTTAAATTGTTTTAAATATAATTATTATTTAAAATGAAATGAAACAAAGTTATCATTTTAATTATTATTAAGTTTTTTATTAATATCAATTTGTTTTTGTTGTTATTATTATTATTATTATCATTTCACTATTAATATTATTAATATTATTATTATTGTAACATTGATAAAAAATATTTTTATTATTATTCAAACTAAAATTAATAAGAAATTATTATTACTATTATAACACTATTTTTATATTTTATTTTAATTTTTTAATTATTTTTTAGGGAAGAAACCTTAGGGGGTCACCACTCCCTGCTGCCCGCCTCCTGAAATGATCCCATCGTGCTGACGTCATCCTCCCCTGTCACAGCCAGTGTACCCCCACTGTGCCTCCACCTCACCACCTCTATCCAGCCGACACACATCCCAACTGACTCCCTTTCCGGCAATCTTCTGGCACGGACCTGAACCCCGTTGCACAGGGCCTCTGCCTTGCTCCGACATGGCCATGAATCCCCTCGCCAATAGGCCTCTCCTCCTTCATTTTGTGTACTCCTTTTTGGTTTGTTTTTTTCCATCAGGTTTACTGAAACCCTAAGGTTTGGGTTTAATCCGATTGTTGTGTTCATCTGGAATTAGGTTTTGCGGAAGGTGTCATAGGTCATGTCAGAACACATTCTGTCCACTACCATTGAAGGAAAGGAGATTCATGATGTTTTAGTTCGCTGCCTCCATTCAAGGTGAGAGTTTTTTTATCGCCACTAGGTTGTACACATTTAATTTAGCACTGTAATTGTCTTTTGAAGTCCTGATATTCTATGTGCAGTGTGGATAATTATTTGGTATGCAATCTCGCCTCGCCACTTTTTCAAGGTGGAGCACACCTCCGTGTCGAGGTGAGGGTTACACTGGTTTTTCATTTGGATTATTTCATATCAGTGTTTTTAGTTATTTTTGTGGTTGTTGCAGCGCATTGGTGAGGTAAATTCCACGACACCGTAGCCATCGGGTCGCAGGTACTGGTGCACAAGTGCATAGTGTGTCGTGTTGTTGTGATCGAGCTGTGAGCCGAGGTAGGATCCCTTTTCATTATCACTTAAATTAAAGAAATATTTATTTCATACTTTTCACATATTTATTTAAGGATAGTTAGTGATATGTGGTTTTTATAGTTAAAGGTTGATGTGATATAAATTGAGATCTTCTTTGTATTTGAATTGCATGAAACTGTTTTATTCCACGTGTATGCCAAGTGCTTATCAAATTGCTCGGTTGGCCTTTGTAAGTAAATTATGGTCTTTAGATAATGTATGGGGTTGTAAATGTGTGTAGGTTTCCCAAATATATATATATTTTAAATGGGGTTCCAAATTGTTTTGAAATTGGAAGTGGTGTTTATTTGGTCCTTTAGAAATGATTTTATGTGCGTGTGGTTCTTTAAGAAAGTTTTTGGCATGAAAAAATCACGTGAGGACCTTTTTGAACTTTTATCAAATGGTTTATTTTGGAAAACCCTCATAGGGGTCGGTCACTTAACTCGTTGGGTGATTAAGATATGGGAGTGTTCTCGGTATGGGACCTCCCTTGTGTAAAAATTATTTATGGCAAGGGACTTCCCCTGGGGTGACCGGAGGGTTCCTAATTTTGTAGTGTGTGTGGTTATATATATATTTGACTTGTTGTCTAAATATTAAGGCTCACCCCTTTGTGAAATATACATGGGATCCTAGAACAACAAAGAGGGTTACTGAGAACGATTGCTGCACTAGTTAGATTCTGCACTGCTAGTGGCCCATAATAGGGGAATATTTTGTTATTTTTGATATGGGATTGGGCCCCTAAACCAGGAAAGATAGGGAAACTGTTGGGCATTAGGGCGTTATGAAGTCATCGAGAGTAGGCATTCCTTCGGGATGAGTCACATGTATAGTATGTTCTGGTCTTCTTCTAAGTTCCTAGGTGTTCCTGTGTTCCTCCAATACTAGTACCCTTAGTTCCATTACCCTCACTTTGTAGAACCATGATCTCATGATTTGTTTTGGTTCCCCTTTTTGGTTAATTGAGAACTTGTGTTTATGTTAAAATATTTTTAAGAATTTTTTTAGAAAGAATAAGAATCCTTATATTTTTTAGTGTTAGGAAAATAAGTCTTTACCATTTTGGTTTTCTTTTACTCATTCCTTTGAGTATTATTTCAAATTAAGAGGGTAATGGATTATGCGTATTTGTTTTTAAAATAAAAAGTGTGAAAACTCTATATTTGTATATTGTATTTCAAACCATCTAATCAATGTTTTCTTTATTTAATTGATGTGCATTGGGAAAAGAATTAGATGGTCCTACTTACTGAGTTTTAATACTCATTCCAATAGTGTTTTCTTATTTTTAGTTTTTTCCATAGGTTCTAGTCTTGGTATGGTCACCTCGGTGATGGTTGGTTCTTTTTGTGGTAGAAGGTGACCAAGAGGTCACATGATGGTTGAGGTAGCGTGGGTTCAATTTTAGTTTTTTATTTTGTTTCAGCCCGTTCATTATATTATGCATATGCTCAAATTGTTTATTTATTTCTATTCAGTCATTGAATATTGTGGTTTGTTTGGTTTGATTTATTTATCTGATCCCAGTTATTTATTTTGGGGTTAAATCATTCCCACGTGTATGTTTTTATGCCCAACACCAATTTCCATCCTGGGGGGATTGGGAACACCTCTCAGGACATGCCACAGACTGGCTTGGGTGACCGGTTCAGGGTCGACTAGGTCAGTTCATGAAAACTACCCTCAGAGGACCTTACATATATAGTTAACCCTTTTGTATTACCCTTACCATAGGGTAACCCTTAAATTATTTATTTTACCTCAAGGAAAACCTTACATATCATAGGAGACAACCCTTACCTATTAGGACATTACTATTTTTTCAAGCGAATTAAAAATCCTTATACATGGTAACCCTTACACATGAATATCTTGATGCATGATGACCCTTACACATGAAGAACCATGCAAATGAGAACCCGTATGCATGAGGACTTTAACTAATTTTTCTGACATAGTTTTCATAAATGTATCCATTTTAAAATTTATCATAGCCTTCTCCAAACACATTAAGACTACCAAAGGATAGTAAATCCTAAAAAAAATCATAGAAAAACTTCATCCCATACCCATGGTTCCCCTTATCCATATATTGATCCTAAATTAACTCATTACCACAACATGATTCATTATGTCATGGTATGGTGTTCTTCTTGCTGCAGGATTCCAGCTTTAATCCTTGCCTGATACCCCAAATTATGATTTCCAAGCACTTTCAAAACCCCAAAAAACAAAAAAAATTAATATAAACAATAATAAAAAAACCTACGTATTCAACAACATATAAAGCATATGCTCTAGCTCTGGGATTTGACCCAGTTTTGGGTGCCGAAGGAACGGAAAGGAGCTTCCGGTCTTAATCGAAATAGGGGAGCTCGCCGCCTACGGTGGGACCCATAGTATGTTGGCACAACCTACGGCTACAACAGAGTCTCTACCATACTACTACACCATACCATTTGGCCCTGAGAATCATCTCAAGGGTTTCTCTCCAAATAGATCCAACCACTAGGCCTGTATATCTGAAGACCGCTCCTAAGTATCATATTGTACATTAATTTTTTTTCCATAATACTATAAAAATGGAACTATTGTCCCTTGAAACATCTTCTTGCACCAATATAATATGCACACCAGGCCTTCCTCAAGCGATATACTTGCCTATAGCTCGACATCGTCACGATCGATCATGTATATAGTGTTCATCTATTACATATAGAGCTGCGATACATGAAAATAATAATTAAAACCTAAATTTCATGGAAAAAGATAAAAATTAGGCATCAAATCCAATAATATCTATAATATCAAATGGAACAACAAATCCTGATGTGGGATTTCCTCACCTCATACACTGATTCCCTTATCGTGGTGATGCCCATACGAATCCCTTATTTCCCATGGTGAAATCAAAGGTTCATTACATTGGGCTAGTACACAATAATTTCCTAATCTAAGAATTAACCAACCACTACAAGATTAATTGAACCCGCTTAGTGGTCTCCCACACCAAGCTCTTCCTGATCACTATTGACTCACCTACCTCTAACCAGCCTAATAATAACAAGAGACATGACCTACCATAGAGTGCCTCAAAGGGAGACATCTGGATTGAATAATATAATATATTATTATATGAAACATTTTTCAAGTCCATATGGTTATCCCATGCTCCAAAAAAATAAACCTTGCACACCCTGAACATATCTTGCATTACCCGAATCATTCTTTCAAACCACCAGTTTATCTACGTGTGATATTATATACTAAACTTCTACTGAGACTCCACAAAATTTTATAATACCTTCTATAATTTCAACATGAAATGAATATATATTTTTTATATAGTGATTGTAGGTACCCCTTGTAGCCGCTCTATCTCCCACAAAAATAACTTTCATAACTCATTCACTAACTGAGTCTTATGGATATGAAAGAAGTGCACAACTTTCATCATCCATTCAACCACAACCCATATCAGGTCATGAACCCTTAGTATCCTAGGTAGTCCTATGATGAGGTCTATGTTCACATCACCCCACTTCCATTTTAGAATTGTAAGGCATTTAATTAATCCAAATATTTGTCGGTGCTCTGCCTTTATCCTCCGACGGGCAAGGAAATGAACGTCAAACCTTTCAATATTTTTCATTACCCATAGCCACCAAAAACAAAATCTAATGTCATGATACATACTTTTCAAACATGGATAAACCACCCAATATGATGCATGTGAGCCCCTCATAAATTCCACCTTCATATAACAAGGTACCTCCACTCTACCATGGATTTAGAAAATAACAACTTGCATTGTTATCGGTTGTGAAATTTGGAGGGATTTTGAATTAATGGTTATAGATCCACTGATGTTTTCAGAATCAGGATTCCTATAAGGATTTTGAGAGTTGTAACATATCAAAGATGAATTTTTAGACACTTTTAAAGGCCCAAAATATCTTTTGATTACTAGATTTAATGTTTATGTGGGATTAAGGTGACCCTTTTATTGAATTTTGGTTTTTGGAGACTCTTAAAATCATGATGGGTGAGCATCAAAATGAAATGAAGGATGACAAGATACGATCATGTTTCGACATGTTTGGTCATGATGTTATAGGTGCTTGTGGGGATTTTGTAAAAGTAGAATACCCTTATGTATGTGTATCATTCCATGGTGGTGGGCATCAAACTATGTTTTGGGGTTAGCCGATGAACCATGCTATGGACAAGGGATTTTTGGAATTGAAGGTTATATGTAAGAATAAAATCTTCGTGCATAGTAGTTAGGGAATTTTCTAAAATTTTATGATGAGGTTGGGAGGTTGGGACATGGCAGGGGTGCCATGACATAAGAGTGGCTAGTAATGTTGTTTGTCTCCCAAATGGTGGATTCTTTATGGAGTGACGATAAGGATCACACTCTGAGAGTGGTATGTGGGGGATTAAACTCTATTTTTTTGGGACCCAATTTCATCGTAGTTAGGAATGCCACACCACAATGTGTCTTAGAGAGGAAGTGTCGCAATATGAACCTCATGGTGAGACCATGAAAATAAACCTGGTATGTTTTTTAGCATGATAAGACCCATATTTCTGGGGTCAACACCCTATGATATTTGGAGAGGAAGGGGATCTAGGGACCACTATTCTAGGATATCTATCCAACTTACTTAACCCTTTTCATTACTCCTTGTATAGGGTAGTTCCATAAATATTTTATAGAATATTTTATGTCTGTTATTCCTTCATTTCCATCCATCTCAATACTCCTTTTTCATTTTCTGACTTCACTGTCCTTGGATATGGTTTCAATGATGATTTCCTTGAATAATGGTGTAATCATACCATAATAATGGGTATTTTTTGTGGCATGAATAGAGGACATACTAAGAGTATGAACACACTATGTATGGAAACATTTTACTTATGGTATGCCACCACCCTCATTTTTTTAGGTTTTTTTTGGAAAAAATGTGTAATTTACAATTAATTCAAGTAAATAAATTTGGGATTTTGTGTGGCTTAGGTTTGAGTGTGTGTCGAGAGTGAAACACATCCTATTACTCATGGTTCTAGGGTAATTATACTAGCCAATGAGTTTTTGGGTGTTTAATCATTATTAAATTAAATTTAATAATTAATTATAAATTGTTATAATTAATTATATTGAATGTTATGTCTTGATATTGGATCTTGGGTGATTATATGATCTTGGAAGAGGCTGGGATAAGGTTGATGAGGATGATAACTTCGTGTATAGGGTAGGTGGTCCCTGAATATCTCCCTCAGGTTATTAATTATTTTATATAGCATGTGATATGTGGTATGACTACTTGTGTGTGAACAAAATTTTATTAAATTATATTTTTTAAAATGACCATTAATATAAAACATGTGTAAAGGTCTATGACGAAAACATGAAAAAAAGATTGGTACCTTAACCAATAATGGTTGAGGTATTAGTGATAAATGTGTGATATGATATATATTAACCCATAAGTGGTATAAATTATGAGGATGAACATAATGGACCTTGATATTGGTTCCCTTAGTACCCTATATTTAAATAGGGGTTATGTGTTGGAATTGGTTAGCCTAGGAGTGGTACATATTGAAAAACATAGAATATCATGGATCCTATTGTCTTAATATTTTGTGTGTGAAAAGTAAGTGTTCTTACTCAACTATTATTGGTGTGGGCCCGAGGGAGGATTCTATGTTAAGGATTCATATGAGGGTTTTGTGAGAGAACTGACCTAACTTTACTTTTGTAGTGAGATGGGATTTATACCATATCTCCAATGTGATTACAATATGGTGTTTCCTATGAAGATAATTAGTCCATGATGTTATTATCTTCATTCTAAGGTGTATTGTTCCCTTTAATAGATGATATTTAACCATAGGGTTGAAAATGAGATAGAGTAACTCATCTAGGATGTCTATAATGTTATGTGATCGGGGGGACCATAGTGGGTGCCCCAATTTCATGTTTACCCTAGAGATGGATAGCATATAGAGGTCACCACAATTTTGGATTGGTAAATATATAAATATGAGTTAAGGATGAATTCTTGAGGGGATACCCTATGGGATGTGTTTCAGGTTTGGGTGAGTAGATAAGCCATATTATATGCTATATGAAGTTTTTAGGAGAGGTTATTCCCCTAGTTTTATGGGTAATATAGTGATAGAGTGAGATATGGTTCATCGGGCAATGATGAACTGGTAATGTTTGGAGGGTTGGATACGAATCCTTAGTTTTTTTTCTATATTGAGATTTATAGAGAGGGAATGTCCCCAATGGTATGTGTTATTAGGAACTGGGGTGGGATATGACCCCTCAGGTAATGATAGCCTGATGACTATTTTGACATGGGACGAAACCCCCTAGGTGTATGTTATAAACTAGATTTTGGGATGAGATATCATCCCTCAATAACTATGTGATATGATTCTAGGGTGAGGGTATATCCCCCTTGATGACTATAAATGTTGAATCATCGACATGTCACTGTTCCCCCAAGATGATATTATGACTACTAATTACTATGCAAGAATAATTCCCCAATATGTATTTCTGTGTACTGATTACTAGTAAAGGTACTGTTCTACCCAGATAACATGGTGACTACCTATTCCAGGGTGGAGAATCTTCCCCCTGATGGGAATGTTTTTTTCTTAAATACATCTGACACTAGATAAACCAGGTATTATATTTTTGTATGGGTTCTGGAATAGGTTTTAGTCCCCCAAGGTAATTTTCAAAAAAGATTATTTGGAAGGACTTTGTTCCTTTATATGGTTTTGTGACATTCCTAGAGACAAATAACACTATCCAAAAGGTGCATACATGGTAGTGTATACGTGGTAACAAAGCCTATGATTAATGATGACTATTTTATTTCACTCCCATGAATTAGTTACAATCTCTACATGCCACATGATGAATACTTGGTATATCTTGGATATGTTAGGGACAAAATTGGTAGTGGACTACTGACTTATACTCACCCCTTTCTTTGGTGGCCTTGGAACATTAGTAGTTCACCCGAATTATGATCCCAGGTACATGTAGTAAAAAGTTCCAATATTTCATATCTGAGTTGGATAACTTAGATAGTGTCTAAATATAAATATTTGGGATGGTAATATAGACTCTTTTTTTACTTTTTATTATTTATTATATATATATGTTCAACCTCATGGCTGATTAGTTGAATGTATGGCTGTGAACATGTATATTTATTTGATATTGCATGGATGTGTTTTATTTATTTCATATAACCAGATCATTTTTAATAGATGTTGTCTAGTAATTTATATTATTGTATTACTAAGATATGTGGTTATTTTATCCCAAATGTTTCATCTTAGAACTTCACTATTAATTAGAAGCTTGTGGTCTATGGGGTGGTGCACCTGAGGTCTCATGACACTTTGGCTGGGACATTGGTGATTGGGCTCAAGCCTAGGGTTTTACAAAGTTTTATCAGTTGGACCTTTTTTCAATTTCATACAATTTTAATTTTTTGAATAGGGAATATGAATGTTTTAAATCTTGTGATATATCTCCTAAAAGTGATTCGAGGATACATTTATGCTCAGAATTCTAGGTTTCTAAGGTTACAAGATTCCTATTTTGGTTTCTACTCTTACAATTGAGATATTTAATCAAGTATGATGTTTTTATTTGACATTGATATTTATGATTTAGGTTATTGTATTTTAGTGGAAAGAGGCATTTGTGCGTGCATCATATTTAACATATAGGACTCATATGACATATATATAATTACATGTGACTGATTTCATAGATAGTGGGTTTAATTGTTTAATGTGTCAAAAAAACTTATATAATATTTTCCTATATATATATTTTGGTGTAAATATAATATTATATACTATAATATTTTATTCTAATGATATTTCATGTGGATCCTAGTGTGGTATGGTTAGTCATGATTTCCCTATAGTCCCTCCATGAAAGGGATGTATAGTGACACTTGATGGGTTAGTTTTGAATCTGAATTCCCTAATACTATTTATAGAATAAGAAAATAGGTACAATGACTTAAAGTGTCAATAATAACCTATATGGTGTTTTCCCATATAGATTCTTGGTGTAATTATAATTAATAAAACCACATGACTATGGTTTTACTTGATATAAATCATCATAGGGAAATATTGTTATATGGATGGGATGTGTGGTGAACCTTAGTGGGTTGGTACATGCATTGTATTCCTTGGTGATAGACCCTTGAAGGGTTGGTACAAAAATTTTATTCCAGGATAGTGGTTCAGTATAGTTAAGTTAGATAGGAAATGTGATCTGAGGATGGACACAAGTTTCAAAGAGGATGTGGACACCCTTATGAGGGTTGAGGAAAGGCATGCAAGATGACATGGGATTTCACACATAGAGTTATTTTCTATTGAGGTTTTGTTTTGTGGAATTTTTTTTTGGATTCCTAAATTTTTTGATTCATGGTATGGTTCCTGATCAGATTATGGATCATTATTATATATGGTTAGATCTAGGATGGATAAAGCATGGGTAGATGGATTTTGGTTTTGGAACAATGTCATAGTGGTGGGTGATCATGCAGTTGGCCTTCGTATGAGTGAGATTCCATAATTTGTTGGTAATGAATCATTGTGGTTGTTTCTATCTAGATTAGATAGACCTATATTTGATCATGGTTAGTTTATTAGGTGTGTGATCATAGGTTAAATAAGATGTATGGTAGTGCATACCCATTGGATTTGAATGCGATAAAGGTGGATATTAGGTAAAAAACATATGATATGGTTCTTTATAGATTCAATATACCTTTGGAAGATGAGATTGAGGTATGACATGGATTTTTAGAATGGTCTCTATGCATTATGAAAAGTGCGAGTTGGTTATGTTCAGTGACTTTTGATTTATAGATCAGTGATCAACCTTATGCGGGTTAAGAATTGATGTGATCGGTGACATTCTTTTTGGCATGGTGGAATAATTTTTTGATGAGAATGAGAGGTTTCCCATTATGTTGAGAGGTGACATCCAGAATTGATCTAATTATAGTGGAACAGTCAACCTGAGCTTGGTCCTTGGCATGTGTTGTCAGGGATGGGATGAGTGTGACTTGGGAGGACTGACACGTGTGTGATATTCAAACTTGTCAAGAATTATATATGAGGAGTAGCATAATGGATTCCATATGATGGATAGAGAGACATTAGTAGTATTATGGCGTGACTCTCATTGTATAAAGAATTCAACAGAATCCAAGCGTGACATTCCTGGTGATTTGGGATTAGGTAGCAATTGATATTTTACGTTGGTTCTTGGGGATGAACAGGATGACCATGTATAGTGATTATGAGTGGTAATGGAAGGAGAATGGGATATGAAAATTAGGTATTTTGATCCAGTTGGGTGAAAGTAAGTATACTCATATGGTGGGGAGCATTAAATCAATCATAGATGTACGACCATCATGTCGAAGTTATATTGATTCAGATATATCAGTTGGTCGATGGTTGTGATGGAACCAAGATACCAATGAGTTGGTATATGTGATTTTATTTCTTCCTATAATAGGTATCATATTTTGGATTTTCATGTGATGCCTATTGTGTTATCACCTCCTTATTTTATTGCTCAAAAATCATGATTCCCATGTTTCTAATGATTTTCATGTTGTATGGTAGTATATTATTTTATAAATATTAATTCAAAGAAAACCGACTATGTATTGAAAATAGTAACCACTAGGAATGAATCTCCACTAGGAATGACTCTCCTCCTGGAAAGAGCCTCCGCCAACATGAGTCTATATTATCATTAGTCTCTACCAACATGAGTCTCTGATAAATGAGCCTTTTCTAGATGAGTCTCCACCAATAATGAGTCTCAGCCAGAAATGAATCTCTTCCAGTGGTGACTCTCCACCAGATGAGTCTCTATCAGATGAATCTCTGTAAGATGAGTCTCTGTGACTCATTACTCACTACAAGACATGAGTCACCACTATAATGTGCCACTGCTAAGTGTTCCTCCATTTCCATTCTATCTAATTTGAATTTAATGTTTCCAATGAATATTTTATAAGATTTAATGTACTATATTTTTTAATGATTATTTATAAATAATTACATGGATGCATTGAATATAAAGTTAGAGATTTAGTATGAGGATCTAGAATAATATTTATTGTTATTCTTGAATGGATATTTAGTGCTGTAGTGCTATATATTTATGTAAACTCCCTCATGCATGAAGGATGGTGTATTTGGTGAGTTATTGAATTTTGGAAGAGAAATAACTTACATAATTATTTATGTAACTATGAAAAGAGTTAAATACATAGAATATCAAGATCCTTTTTTCCTATAGATAAAAGATATAACTTCATGTCACTGTTTTTTCTACAAATTTTGGAGAAACTATTTGAGCTCCTCACCAAAGAAAATATGAGGAATATTGAGAACCTAGAGCACTAAAGTCCAAGAAAAACTAATTCTTTCACATCTGTTTACTCAATATCTATGTTGTTTTCTTTTACATTCAAGTAGTGTTTTGTTTTCACTATTTATTTATACACATTAACTCCTGCATTTTAATCGGAGAATACTCTATATTCTCTTCTATCCCTTTTTATAATTATACCAACGACAACTTTGTAAGAGGTCCCTACATGGCATGTGTTATTTTTCCTACCCAAATATAAATATGTAAGAGGATTTTGGCCTAGAAAACATGTGATATTATGTGTATACTTGATCCAGGCTGTGGACCTGATTATTGGTTATAATAATCTACTTGGTAGTAGGTTTTTTCCAACTGGATTAGATTAAGTCTCAGCTTGAGACGAAACCCCATGTTTATTCCACTGAGGGTTGGTTTTTTCCTCCATTTCAAATCTTAGACTTTATTTGATTTAAACTGTAAACAAAAATTACTTTGATATTTAATCGTAATCATTGTATATATAAAATCTTCTATCAAGTAAAATGATTTCAAAAGTTAAAGTAATTTAATATATTATTTTAACTGAGCCCCAATCAATATTTTAGAAATATTTTAAAAGTTAAAACACATATTAAACTACTGTTTTGATTATCTAGGAGAATTTATTTCAAATTGGGGATTTTTTTCTTAACATAAATTTTATTAGAAACTCAATTTTCCCCTCTTGAGTTACTCACTTCAAACAACATTTGGTATCAATGTAATTTCAAAATTATTTCAATTTTAGTTTTAGTTATTCTTTTAATGATCTTAAGTTTCTATAATTTATAAATTTTAGATATTTATGGATAATAGACAATATGTTATTTCTACCAACATAAATATTTTTTTAATATCACTAATTATGTTCCATGGAAAATAAAAATGATAATGCATTTTGAGAGCATGAGTTTTGAAATCTGGAAAACTATTATAGACAAAAATTAAATATGTAAAACTGTTAGAAATACATGGTATGATCATACTAAATATTACTATAATAATAACTAAAAATACATGAATTATTTGTATTGTGTTTTGGGTGATGAAAAGTTTAATAGAATACCTTCACGTATAACTAATTTTAAAATCTGAAACACTAACTATTTTTCATGAGGGGAAATCTAATGTCAATGAAATATGATTAAATACCTATACTATAAAATATGATACGTTTAAAATAAAAAATGATGAGATTATTTCTAGTATATATCTTAGGTTCAATTATAATGTGAATACAATGCACTCACTAGGGAATCCTATTTCTGATAAAGGGAAAGTGGTGCGCCTATTGAGGTGTCTTCTAGATAGATGGAGAGAAACCTCAGTGTCAATTATAGAATCATGTTATATTATAAAGTTACATCTTAAGGAGTTGATTTAAAAACTAATGATGTATGAGTAATAATTAAATGATAACATAGAATATGAGGATAACCAAAAACAAAATCTATATCCTTTAAATCTAATTCCTAAAAACAAAAGGAGAAAATTAAAGCTGACAGTTCAAGTGATGATGAATTTCCTGCTGACAGTGATGAAGAGATGACCCATTTGGATATAAGGTTTAAAAAGATTCATAAGAGGGTCAAATTATTTAGGAAACCAAGATATAAAGGTAAATATGATAATAGTGGAAACTTGAGGAAGTATTGGAAGAAGGATGATGCTTCCAATGAGATCATTTTCTATGAATTAAATGGAAAGGGCGTGTCAAAGATGAATGAACAAAGATGAAATAACAAAATAAATATGAAGATAAGGATAATAGGTAAATGAATAAAATGAAATAAACATGGATTTCCTCTGAACATAGCTTGAGTGATTCAAACACAACCCAATAGGAAAAGCATGACATATCTAACATGTGTTTTATGGAAAATACATTTGGGGTACTCGATGTTTTTCCTGTTTCTCCTATACACATTTCTAATCTTTCAAGAGATGGTAAAATGATGTAAACATGTATAATTAAGTGATGTTTTAATACTATAATATTTTGGGAGATTAACTTAATGAACATAAGGACAAATACAATATTCAAAAAAGGCATCATGCCTTGACTGCTAATTTTAATTTTGATCTTGCTATTAAAAAAGAGAAAAATGATGAACCTTTGAAGGAGAAAAATGAATTAATATTTTCAAATGAAAAAATAAATAATTATATAGAAATATTCACCAATGAGAGAAATAATCTTACTCAAACTCTTGTAAAACTGACTACCCCTAACTATACCACTGGTATTGGTTATCAACCCAGAAAAAGTAAAATTATTAAAAATAAATTCATTCATAGTTCTAATTCTGCAAGTACTTTATATTCATCTAGACCCCAAAAAAATTTAATTTATAAATACGTAAAATTTTCTTATAGGAAACCTATTAAGAAAATACGAGTTCCAAAATCATTAATTACTAAAATTTCAAGACCCAATAAGATTTGGGTACCAAAATCATTTTTAGTGTAAAATTTTGTTTTATAGGGAACATGATTGAAGAGTTCAAGTAAGAACCTATGGTACATGGAAAATGACTATTTATGATATATTACTAGATATTATTCATGTTTTAAGAATCTGATGAAGGTAGATGGTATACATGTCACTTATGTTGAAAATTCCAAAGGGAAAATTAATGGTCTTGTCCAAATTATTAATTTTGATACTAATTTAATTTCTAATATATTATTTTTTTATTTTTTAAAGTAAAATATGTGTATCATCTCAAAAATATGTGATGATGGTTTTCAATTTATTCTTTTAAAATAATTCGTAGAATATTTTTGATTCAAAAAAATATTTAGTATTTACTTATTTATGAAATGAAAATGTTATTTATATTAATTTAGATTCATTATTTTCAAAAAATTTTTCTTCTCTAAGTTCATTTTTTAAGGAATATTATCATTTGTATATAATACTAGCCCATTGTAATATTAAATCACAATGAAAGATCACTAGGTAAAGGTTAGTGAAATATCTACTTAAAATAGAATTTCAAAATGACAAAGTCGTTAACCCATGTCAAAAAGGAAAACAACATAAGATCACTTTCAAATCAAAGAAAAAAGTTTCAAATTATGATCCCCTAGGTTGGTTCACATTGACTTGTTTAGACCTTCTAGAGTTTTTTGTTCAAATTAGAAGCACTATGTCTATGTTCTTATAGATGAATTTTCTAGGTAAACATTACTATTATTTTTAGTTCAAAAAATTGAATCCTATTATTATTTTAATAATTTTCCAAAATCTATAAAAAATATTAATGTATTTAGGATTAAAACATTAAGAAGTGATCATGGTCATGAGTTTAAAAATCATGAATTTGAATATTTTTTCTCACAAAATAGCTATAATCATAGAATTTATGCTCCTAGGACCCGAAAATAGAATGGTGTTTTATAAAGAATAAATAAGACCATTTAATAAATTTATATGTCTATAATTAATGAGTATGACCTTCATGTTAACTTTTGGGTGGAGGCTATGAATAATTTTTTTTATATAATCAATAGAGTTTTAATTAGACCTCTCTTAAAGAAATATCCTTATTAATTATGGAATGGTACAAATCCAAAGTTTAATTACTTTATATTTTTTGGTTTTGAAGTATTTATTCATAACAGTAGGATAATATTGAAAATATTTCTTCCAAGAGTGATGAAAAAATATTCCTTGGTTATTCAAATTATAGTAAATCATATAGGATGTGTAATAAATGAAAAAAGACTATGGAAGAATCTGTTCTTTTCAAATTTTATTAAACAGATCCACATGAGCCTAAGATCCCTTTATAAAACCTTGAAAATAATTTTTCAACTTTTAATATCAATGAAAAACCTTCTAAAAATTCTATAAAACAAGCATAAAAATCATCTAGTTCTGAGGAAAACCCTGAATCTGAACCATAGATAACAATGAGATTTCCAACCCTTCATTTCCAATATCTATTAGGATTCATATATTTCATCCTCTAGATTATGTAGTTAGAGACCTAGATAAAGGTACATAAACTAGATATTCTCTTTGAATCCAGGTTTAACATCAATAATTCTTGTAACATATTGAACCTAAGAACATAAATAATGAAATTAATGATGCATTATATGTGATGGAAATTCAAGAATAAATTAATCATTTTTAAAGAAATAGAGTTTAGGAACATGAAGATAGACCTAAAGACACTCTAACTATTGGAATTAAGTGGGTGTTTAAAAACAAGGTTGATGAGTTTGGAACAATAGTAATAAGTAAGGCTATATTAGTTGCACATGGATATAGTCAATGAGTGGGTATTGACTACGAGGAAACTTTTTCACCATTGGATTGTCCGGAAGCCATAAGAATACTTATTGCTTATGTAGCACATTTTGAATTCAAACTATATCAAATGAATGTCAATAGTTATTTTTTAAATGGTTATATAGTTGAGGATTTTTTTGAACAAACCCATGGATTAAAAATTCTCATTTTCAAAATCATTTTTTCCAATTAATTTTTTATATGGTTTAAAATAGGCTCCTCATGCTTGGTATGATAAGATAATTTTTTTATAAATTTAATGGGTTTTAAAAGGTATAGATGATCCCACTATTTTTTTAAAAATAATTTCAAAATATGTTTTAGTCTTTCAATCAATTTTGATGAAATTATTTTTGGATCTTCTAGAAATACTTTGTGTACTGATTTTTCAAAAATGATGTAAAATTAATTTGAAATGAGGTTTATGGGTGAACATAAATTTTTTCTTGGTTTTAAAAAATTTCAAAATAAAGCTGGAATCATTTTAAATCAAATAAATTACACTGAATACCTTCTTAAATGTTTTGGTTTTTATATAACTAACTGTATTGATACTCCCATGTGTACCACTTGTATATAGGATCTTGATGAAGCTTGGAATTTATTATATCAAACCAATTACATAGGTATGATTGGAATCTGGATATACTTGACTGCTAGCTGGCTTGATATTATGTTTATCATGTGTTTGTGTGCCCATTTTTAAAGAAACCCTAAAGAGTCTCATTTAATTTCTGTTAAAAGGAATTTTAAAATCCCTCAAATATACAGGTAATTTAGGATTTTTCTACCCTAGAGGACAAGAATTTGACTTAGTGAGTTATTTTTATATGGATATTTGGGGTTGTAAGTTTGATAGAAAATTCACCACTAGAACATGTAATATTTTGGGAAAGAACATATTTTAGGGACGAAAAACAATATTCTATACTTTGGATATCAATTCAGAAATTTTCCTAACAATTGTGACAACATAAGTGAAATAAATATTTCTTAGAATCATGTGTCTCATTCTAGGACAAAGCATATTGATTTAAGACATCACTTTTTGAGAGACCAATTTCAAAAGTGTGATATAAATCTCGAGTTCATAGAACATAAACACTATATTACTAATATTTTTAAAAATCCCTTGAATTTTAAGATATTAAACTATATCAAACATGTATTAGGAATGAAATTTTTTGGTTATTTTTTAGTTTTGGAAAATCTACCATTGGAAAAGTTTCCATTGTACATACCTTTATTGGACATGTCTCCATTGTACAAGAATATGTTGGACAAGTATCCATTGTATAAGCCTCTATTGGAGATCCACCATTGATGAACCATTATTGGAAACCCACCATTGGTGAACCTCCTTTTGAGACCCTTCATTAGATACCCTCCATTACTGACCCTCCATTTGAATAACTCACTGTTGGGATGCTACCAATATCTATTTATCTGATGCTATCACTCGAACCCATATTTTTCTACCATTAATAATTTTCTATGATTAAATATGTTTTTGGATTTAATCATTTATATTTTATAATATTTTTTGAATTCCAATACCTAAAAGAAAAATCTGGCTTAAAATCTAAAATTGAGTCAATCCCACACTCATTCCGGCTCCCTTAGAACCGTTTTACCTTACCTTTATCTCTTGACCATTAATATTTTCACTCCCTTTATCAAACCTTAATTTTTCTATAATGGTGAGAGTTAAGTGTTTTACAGAGTCATCTCTTGAATATTCGCAACCTTTGAAAAATTCTATAGGATAACGAAGCCGAGCTATTATCGAGATGAGTGACCCAAATCTTGCGAATTGCGTGGTTGTTTTTTAAAAAGAAGTGGACACTAAATGGTTATTATGTAGTAAGTCATTAGTGCTCTAATTGATAAAGAACCAAGGATGGATATACTGGTTCTTGAGAAATGATATTCATTTCTATCCTAGGTTAGTTCATTAGTTTTATCAATATGAATATTTTTTTAGTATGACGAAAGATTTGATTCAGAGCATGATTGGTGGAAAAAGGTAATATTTTATTCAAAATAATGGGATAAGTGTATAAATGTTCTTCATAAAGGAGTTTTTAAAGACTATCATGGATTTATTCCATGTGACAATGAGTCTTTTGTTTATAAGGATGAACTAATTGATCTTTCTAGTGATGGTACTCTAAGATTACCAGTTTCTATTGAGTTTTATGGAGAATGCAAAATTTTATTCAAGTTTATTTAACATATATTATGTACCAGAAAATGGGTTTTCAATAATATATGATATCAGTATATGTATCATATATTCTAAATGAAATGAGGAGATATCATAATTCTCTTCAGACGCCTCATAATACACATGATAAATATGTGTACGTAATCTTCTAGATCTAACTCTCTAATTTAACATACGTTGATTTCATCCATTCTTGAGGCCAAAGGATTAGTTAATAAAGAGGAAGAATCTAAAGTGAAGTGTGATGGATTATTATTAATAAATTTTATCTATAAAAGAATGAAATTAAATTGGAATCCATAGATGAAATAGTAGGTTGAAGATACTGATATAATATATAAGGATTTTATTCCTATAGAAGATCCTACTAGACCCAAGAATTTAGTGGATACTGTCTCGGATCCAGATGAAATTGTGATATATTATTCCGATGAGGAAGACGAAGTAGTTGTTGCTGTTGAAGAAGAGGAAAAAAAATATCTATTAAAGAGGGATATGACCCCGTCATTTCCAAAATCCCTATCATGTAATGAATTACATTATTAGGAAGAAGAGTATGATTTCTATGGAGAAGAGATAATTCATAGTTATTCTGAGACTTATTAAGAAGTTGTGTAGGTTTCAGATAATGAAAATGGTAACAGAGATAATGGTGATAATGGAGATGATGATAAGGATAGTAATGGTGATAAGGACGATAAATCTTGAAATAAATCACATCATACATCCACTACTGGTTTTGATTCGATTATGTATGTAGAGAGACCTAGTTCAGTCAAATCTATGTCTTTTGAGAGATTTCTTTTTGATCAACTTATTATTGATGCTGCCTCTACTAGAGGTGAGACTAGAGTATCTATTTAGGGGAATGAATAACCATGTTGTAGCTCAATATGAATGGGAGATTTTCATTGGTTTATTTAATCTTGGATTAAACTATTTAGAGTTGAAGGATTTTAAAGAAGATGTTGGAGAGCATAGAGACGTTCAGGATGAGGTATCATTTAAGGGGAGCCTTATCTAGGTTCTAAATTTATTAGTCTATCCGATCTAGATTCAAATGATAATGGGAGTGGTGATAAACACAACAGTCCACAAGACAATGGTGGACCTTCTGACTCAGTTAGAGTTGGGATAGATCATAAGGGATCCCTTATTGAGGAGATTGATGATGTTGGTGAGATCATTTCTTTTCCTTCACATGTAGCTAATAGATCAAATACTGTAGAGGATATTATGCCTTATGCAGAGAGAGATACTATACCTATACATTTTATTACTTGTGTTCCTTATGATTTTGTTTCCAGAGTTGATTTAGAGTCTTTCAAAGAGAGTCTGATTTTATATTTTAGTGGTATATTGAGGTCTCTAGAACCTCCTATCACTTAGATTAGTGATGATGTTTCTAGGAACATAATTGAGTTAATTTTTTTTTCTATATTCAATCAATGATGATTTTTCATATTTAGGATGTTTAACTTGAAAACATATGGTTGTCCAGTGAGATGTAAACTATGAGATATATTATGGAAGATATGAGGACCTCCTTTTCTACCAGTCATGTTGCATTATTACAGAGGTTGGAGAGTGTTTCTAATGTTGCATCTATATCTTGTTCTCCACCTACTGATGAATTTTTCGATGATGATATTATTAGATATATAGTAATATAGGAGATTTATAAAATTATGGGTGATATCTATACATTTAATCAAGAGAATATTTATCAGATTAGATAACATAATGATTACATATATAAATTGGAAAAATAATGTTTGAATGAATACTGATTTTATAGGGAAACCATCACAAAGTCCATCAAAAATTATATTTCTAGGGTATATACTGAACAATATTTGAATTCAAATTTCATTTTTTTAGCTTAAAACATAAGGATTCCAATTGTTACTAGGGATTTTAAGGAATATGTAGACCAGTTGAAAGTGATGACCCCTCTGCTAAAATTATTCATAGAGGATAAGAAATAATTCTTTAGTGATATAGAGAAAGGAGGGAACATTATTACATATTTTTTTTAATATTATTATTCCCTTCTTGTATGTTTTTTGTATAATAGTTGTTACTTCTAATCCCATTATAGTGCCAGCCTTCACCATCGAACTATATATTTCTCCTTTTTCTCTTCAGCATCATCCTTTCAGTATGTCTCTAGATGAAGCAGTCAGAAATCTCCAACCAATGGTGATCAGATACCATCCTACCACTACCTCAGGACCCTCAGCCTCTACATTAGTGCCGCTGCCATTCTAAAAGGAAAGGAAACTGCTAATCCTAGCACCCTATCTGAGAGTGATTTAGATTAGAAATAGTCTTTTATAGGGACTTGGTTGTATTTTCCATTTTATTCTATTTTTTCTATAATTCCATGATGTTTTGTTCTTGATGAAATCTCTCTCTTAATTTTCATATCTTTATTCTTTGTATTTTCTATTTCCTATCTTATATATTTGATAATCCCAAAAGGGATAGAAAACTTATGAAATTTACCTTTTATACCTACATTATCTCTTCATATTATCATTTGATATCATAATTATGTTATTTTCATATATTGATTTCCTATTTAAGTGTTTTTATGTGAATTTCCTTATTTAAGTTTTAACACAATTTGGATTTATTATTTGTTTTGAAATTTACTTTAAACATATAACATTAGATTTTTTAATTGTTAAGAAGATATCATTACTTCTTCAAATTCATCTATTTTATGCAAAAGTTGGTTTTATACATGGTTTATAAAATTCCATGATTTATGATCCTGAAAGAGGGTGAGATTGTTAGAACCTCCTTATTTTAATGATCAGAAAACATGATTCTTATGTTTCTAATGAGATTCATGTTTTATTATAGTATATTATTTTATGAATCATATTTTCAATAAAATTTGGTAATTATTGAAAAGAGTCACCTCTAGGTATGACTCTCCACCATGCATGACTCTCCACCAGGCACGAGTCACCACCGATATGGGTATCCACCAGCATGAGTCTCCACAAGCATGAGTCTCTACCAACACAAGTCTCCACAATATGATTCTATTCCAGATGTGTCACAACTCGTCCTCTGGTGACCATGACGTGACTACCCCAAGATCGCCTTCCATAGGCTAGGGGCTAGTGACTAGCACTAGAAAGGCATATCCCAAAAAGAGAAGGAATTTCCTTTAAAACATTATACACATAGATAGGGAAATCTACACAAATATAAACATGAAAGAATGGAAAGTAATACAACCCCCACAAAGTACCACCACTAAGAGTAAAGCATGTAAAATGAAAGTAAAGGGGATATAATACAAGACCAACTAAAAGGAAATTACATGAAAATAAGTACAAGATCTGAAGGACATCCACCAAGGATCCTAACTGAAGAGTAGGTACAACTCTCCTTTGGATGTCACTGCATCACACCGTGTATATCGGTCTACCTCTGAGAACCATCTAGTCTTGTCTCCACAAAGTCCCAGTCAAAGATGTTCATCGTCTGCACAAGACACAACAGGTGCAGGTGAAGCCCGTGCATGGGTGAGTATAATAATACTCAGTAGGGACCCTGAGACCCCCTAAGGTCTCTCAGTAATCCACAAAGGAAACATTACAAAGAAAATACCACAAAGGTAATACCACCAAGAAAGATCTAAAACACATAGAAAAAAGTAAAGGACGCATCTCACATCAGGTATACAACTTAAAGAATATGAATAAAGATGATTAGTCATAAGCTAGATCATATTATTATGTTGAGAGGATTGACTGCTAATCTGAAGAGGGTTTCTCTACTTCAGATCCACAAAGGGTTTCTTTGCCACTGATCCATGATAGGTCGCTCTATGGCTAGTCCATGATAGGTCGCGGTACAACAGATCCACAGAGGTTTGCTCTCATTCCGATCCTCGAAGGGTCACACTATTGCCGATCCACAGAGGGTCTCTCTATTTCTAATCCATGGAGCCTCGCACAATTTATGATACAAAGAGAGTCACTCACTTTATGATCCATGGAGGGTTTCTCCATTGCCGATCCGTGGAGGGTCTCTCTCTTGCCAATCCATGGAGGGTTTCTCTTCACTTGACAGCCAACCACTAGATTCCCGCAAATTATACGTATGAGTTCTCATGGTTTTTCTCCTCAAGCCATTGGTCATAATTAAACTACCACTAAGACTCACTTAGAAGTAACCCAAAGTCCCATCTTGTCATAAGTGTTCCAACACAATAGGCGGCGCGTCGATCGGATGCCTGATCTGTAAGTTAAATTCTTTTTAGTAAGAAGGACCTGGTTGGATTTGAGTTCGATACAACCCATCCATATTGAAACTTCTTCTAAAAAATCAAGTGGAGTATCTCAAAAGGACCGAATCATTGCGAGGGTCCTCTCACTGTAGACAATGTGTCTTTTAGATGCCCAGTCTACACGATATAGGAGTTTTAGGGAAACAGGGCTGGTCGGGTCCGGTTTGACCAGGTCGGACCAACCCGACCCAACCCTATCCCGGGGTCCAGCATTGGTCTGGCATGGGTCTGTCCCAGCCAGCCCATTAGGCTTGCGGGTATGGCCCGGTGGTGGGTCCGGATTGACGTTGCGGGTCCGGCCTGACGATGCGGGTCCTTCCCAATGGTGTGGGTGGCCCAGCCCGCTGAGCTACTGGTTCGACCCGCATGGTGGGGTGCACCCTACATGGTGCGAGCCGATTCACCAGACCGGACGCAGGTGCATCTAATTCTACTCAGATGAAATAGCTGGCGCCACCCCTCTGTCTAGCTAGGCTGGTTTCCTGCTAGCCATTATGCATGTGGGTCTTCTGCGTGCTCCATCTCACTCGAGCGGGCCACTCCTCCACGTGGCATCGATGTGCACTGCGCCACCTCACCAGCGCAGCCATTCGGTCATGGCTTCCTACCACCGTGGTGCGCTGCCACCCTCTGCCTGCGGCCACCTCTGCATCGGCGGTGCCTTCTACAGGCCACCATAGTCACTCTGGTGGTCTGTTTTTAGAGACATCTCCACCTATGGACTCAGTAGGGTGCCACCATCAACACAAAGACTTCAAATTCTCCTTACTGACAAGTTGGATGGTTGAATTAGAAGAACACAACAAGAACAACTATGGTGGAGGGACCATACGTTATTCGGGTCAGCCCACACCCTCCACGTTAGAGTTTAATCATGGGGATAAAATGATGATATCCACATAACTTGAAAAACCCCAAATCAGACCCCCACGATATCCACCTGCAAGAACGAGCTATTTTTGGATCAACCCTTTAGTCAGTTGATCCGTGTTCGTCATAAATTTTCATGAATGAAGAATAAATCATCAAATACATATAATGCATAAAACACTACCTAGATTCTTTAGATACACTAATGACAAAGGATGCGATTCGCGTCTTCCTCGATTCCCAGTCATTGGCATTCATCACCTCTTTCCAACCTCTAGATCCGATCCTCTGACGTTCGTCGCTTCGTTCTTCTTTCTTCATTTTGGAGGGGTTTTGCCAGCAGTTCATCAGATATTTCCCCACATTTGTTAATTCCCAAACTCCAAAATGTTGGATTATTAAAATAAATTAAAGATCACATCAATGTTTCACCCATTAATTATGCTCATTAAATAATCCACATTTAATGAGTCATTAATATAAAAATGTCACGATTTTAAATGAGCAATTTTTGACCCTCCATTAATGCACCTCATCGCCGCCTCATTGCTACACCACAGCGTCGTCATCCTTTACTCAATGGTGAGAAAAGAAATAATTAATTTTTTTTATTATTTTTCTCAAAAAGTCCAAAAAATAACTTTTCTGCTCAGCCCTTATCGGCCAAGTAGAGTCCTTTATAAGTGAATCCCGACGTTCTGAGTTCAATGGTGCCCTCTTATTTTTGATCTGAGCATCGGTTCAAAAGTTAGAAAAACTCACCCGCATGTTTACTGAACGTACCTTAAAAAAAGTTCAAAATTCCATTCCTGGCTCTCTGGGCCTTAGATTCACGTACATTGAGAGCATGTTGTCTCAAAATAATTCCACATAATTAAAATAAACTACATGGAAATTCTGAGACATTACAAGATGAGTATCAACTAGATGATTCTATGCCTGTATGTGTCTCTGACAGTTGAGTCTCCGCCAGCAATGAGTCACCGCTAGACATGAATCTCCTCCATCCATGAATATTCACCATATGAGTCTCCTCCAGATGAATCTATGCTAGATAATTCTCCATCAGTCATAAATCTCCACCAGACATGATTCATAGCCAGAATATGCCACCACTAGGTTTTCCTCTGTTACTGTTCTAGCTAATTTTAATTTAATTCGTACAATAACTATTTTATCATAGTTAATGTAGTGGATTTATTTAATTATTATTTCTACATCATTCCATAGAAACAATAAATACAAATATAAAGATATAGTATGAGGATATAGAAAAATATTTATGATTATTCTTCAATGAATATTTAGTGTTATAGTGCTATATATTTCTGTGAACTCCCTCACACATGAGGGATTATGTATGTGAAGATTTTTAGAAATTTGGAAGATAAATTACTTACAATCTAATTCATGAGACTATGAAATGAGTGGAACACACAGAAGATCAAGATCCTTTTCATATAGATAGAAAATATAACTTCATGAAACATTTTTTTCTGCAACATTTAGTGAAATTATTTGAGATCATCGCCAATAAAAATTTGAGGAATCCTGAGAACCTAGAGAACTATAGAATGATTAGCAATAATTATTTCATATATTTTTACTTTATATCTCTATTTTTTCTTTTAATTTTGAGAACTGTGTTGTTATCTCTATTTATTTACACACACTGACTCTTGGAATTGAACTTGATAATACTATATATCATCTTTTATCCATTTTCATCAATATACCCATGAAAAATGTGGAAGAGGCCCCAACATAGCCTATTTTGTTTTCCCCCATATAAATATGGAAGATTATTTTATCCAAGATATCTTATGCTATGGTATGTATACCTGATCCAGGTTGTGGATCAGGTTATTGGTAATAATAATCCTCTTGGTAGTAGGTGATCTTCTTGTGGAGGGTATTAAGTCTCATCTTGAGATAGAACCCCCTAGTTATTCCATTTTTTGTTTGTGTTTTGTTTTCTTCATTTTAAAGATTAAAATAGATTTGATTTCAACTGTAAAAAAACTTACTTTGATATTTAATCTTAACTAGTGTATATATAAAGGATTTGATCAATTAAATCAATTCCAAAAGTTAATGTAATTTCATATATTGTTTTAACTGTGCCCTAATAAATCTTTGATAAATATCTTGAAATATCAAACTTATATTAAACAAGTATGTTGATTAATTGGGAGAATTTATTTCAAATTTTGTGTTTTTTTCCTAATTTTTTTTATTAGGAACACAATTCACAACCCCCCCTTGAGTTACTCACTCTGAACAACAAAATGGATTTCAAATTTTGACATTGGGCATGTGATGGAATTGGGAAGGACTTGAGTGAGGGATGGATTAGAGGTTCTCTAATGCACATAGTGATAGTTTTATTGAAGATATGATTTTTTTATGTAATTAATATGGTTTCAATATTTTAGTCCATTGAATATTTCAATATATATCTCCATATTTATCCAGATTCATTTTTGTGATTGAGTTTCATTAGACCAAAAGAATTAAATAAATGAATATATATATATATATAAATATAGAACCATTCATATGATTATTTTCATAATAAATGGTTTTACCATTTAATTGGACCTTTTATGGGAAATCTAGCACCATGGTTGTTTCTAAAACATGGGGTTTACCCTAGGAGTAACATAAAGTTGGTCAGCATTGGGCTTTTGGTAGAGGATGACCATTGAAAAATGCATTAAATAAATTAAATTATTAATTTATTTAAATTCTTTAGTAATCAAAAAACATAATAACTCATCTATAAATGCGATTTTATAGAAAATATATAGGGGTGTCCACATTACCCAAGAAATTAAATAGGATGATAAAGTGTTCTTTGTTGTCATTGGCTAACCAGGAATATGGATCAATGGTGAACTTTTGAGGTGAATCATGAGATGGATGATGAATGTAGTAAATATTCTCCTTCATTACTATAGAACATGTTATTACCCAATGATTGATCTATACTTGATGTATGACTCACTATTTCATGGTTTTCCACCCTTGTTTTGATTATTGAACTTGGATTGTATTTTATCTTCTTAATTTATCTTTGATATCAAAAATCGCATGAACTAGATATAAATCTTCTTGATATCCTGATTTAATGTTTTATTAATTATTCATTGATTCCCCCCTATTTTTTCACTTTATGGTCATTGGATGGGATCACATCAGTCAATGATATTTTTCACTTCATTCTTTTTCCTTTCCACCACTACATTTGGTGTTCTTAATTGTTGGTCCATGGGGCTGGTGATTTGACATTTACAGATCATATTCAAGTGAAATCAAACCCAAAGATATGTGGTGATGGTGTGAATTATGGAAGGATCAGTGTTTGGTGGATGTATCATGAAGGATATATCGGTGTGGGTGTTGGCTATAGGGATTCAAGATCCCAAGTGGCGACAAAGTTTCACGGAAGATCATATTTTTAATTTCCAACCAACAAAGGCCACATAATTGATGATCAGAGGTCTGCCTATGATTTTAGTAGATTTGAGTTAGTCAAAAAACATGTTTGGAAGAATAAATTTAGGATATGGAGTCTACATTAAGACAATGTAGTTTTCTTTAAAAAAATACAACTATACATCATGTGTCTCGGAAGAACACACACCGCATAACCCCCTTGCTATGGTGGCTAGGGTTTTAGGAGTTAAATATCACATTTTATGTATGAACTATACAAGACATGTGTCCTGATACTAAAATTTTTCATATACCCCATGAGTACATGAGAACAAACATGATCAGGTATATGAGCACAACCAAAGTATGTGGGCATGGACGTGTACTTAGACATGGTCAGGGTACATGGGCATGAGATGATGTACATGATCATGGGCCGGAAGACATTTACATGAACCAGAGTATGAATGGAACATCATATAACCCATGTACACACTTTTAAATACCACATGTATAGCCAAGCCATGTGCAGGAGAGTACATGCCCAGGTGTCTAGGCAAGGTCACAAGCTATGTGACCCTATATACACACCATGTACTTTAGTCAATAACATCCACAATATGCTTCAGTTTCTTCAAGACATGGATTTGGGCATACAATCAGCATATCCTGAGTAATTATCAGCATAGAAAATAATTTTATCCTTCATTTTAGAATCATAGATAAAATATGAGGTGTTACAAGCATGATTCTTTTTTCAACATTGCTTATCCATTAATAACTATAGAGTGTGATCATTAGAGTGCTACCATGGTTAAAAACCCCTTATTATATTAGGGAATGGGTCCCTATACTCTTTACATAGGTATAGTTGGTACCCCCTATAATAAAGAGGGTGTGGGTCCTTTATCTATAGAGTAAAACCCTCCATATTTGAGTATCATCAGTGACCAGATCCTTCACTAGAGATAGTTCCCCCTATGAATTAGAGAATAATGGCGAGGTGTATGAGCTCAACATGGATTCTTGTGCTATTGAGAATGGTTCTTAGAATAAAAGATGGACCATTGGATCTTCAGGATGAACCATAATTCTTGGTTGGGTTGTGAATATGGATATCCCATTTCTCGCTTACTTGGGTTTCTCTATGAGTATATATTTTGGGGTTTTACCTCTTGGTTATGGGTTGATATAATTTCTGTATCATTATACTGATTCCTTCTTCATTTTTAGGGTGTCCTACTATGTGTGTATATACTCACACCTACATGTAATTTTACTGTATGTGTTATTTCTTATAATGTTTACAAATAGATCATTGATGACCTTAGTGGACCATGTTTTGGAGGATCAAAGTTGTAGCTAGTAGTACTAACCATGTTCTCTTTCCATCCTTGGATATTGTGACTTAGGCTCTCTTCAATCCCCATTTTTATAGTTTTTTCATGACGGGGATCTATTTTTGGTTGGGAATGTATTTCCACATTAAACTTTTATAATATTGTTTTATACTTTGATGCTTTCATAGAGGTTTCTTCATGCATGATTGACACTCTAGTTGTTCAATATTTTATTACATCTCTACACTACCTCATGGAGTTGGTCATGTGTGTGCATGGGATACTTAGGTTAAGTCCTTCTATTTCAATATTTACTTCTTGGCACTTTTCATCAGTCCCTAGCCTATTAGAGGTGGTATTGCACTATATCACCTGGTTTACCACCGACCAGGAGAGACCTACTGGGTTAGTTCATGATAGATTGGTATTAAAGGTGGTATTTCCCATAGGTTAGTGTTTGGAGTTGGACCTTTTTGTAAGGATTTATTTGGGAAAATAGGGGGAAAATATAGGATTTTCTTGAAAGTGGATTTTAGTCTAGGGAATCCTATGTTGGGGTGGTAGCTGTTATATCCAATAACCAATACTATGTCTACCTACATATTGACTCGGTATACCGAAACTTTGGTTTTAGGAAAAAATGGTACATGCATCATATAGGATTGGATATTTTTACTTTCAGGGAGTCTTTAAGTTAACTACCAATATATTATATTCTATCTACGGTATATATTGATGACTTTCAAGATGAATACACAATGAAAACTAACTATTATTCCAATATAGTATTGTGAAAATGATCAGTTGAGCGATGAGGCCTCAATTCTGAGATCCAATCATGAGGTGTTTCACTTAGCAGTCCAAACACAGGATCGACTATGCGTGGGATATCTAATATCCCTAAAAGTCTAGGATGATGATGTATACATGATTAGTTCTTTATATAAGTTATAGAAATACATACCACTAAGGTTTTATGCATATATATATATCCTCATTTAGTGAAGGGTTTGATCGAGGTGGTGATCTGAGTTCTCAAGATTTTTCAAACCCCTTCTAATCAGATGGTTTTGCTTTTGGATAGTATTATTAAAGGGGTTGTATGGAATTGATGAATTCTGATCACAAAAACTCATGATGAGATGAAACTCTTATGTTCAAACTTCTATCAACCTTTTCTTGATGTGTATTACCCTTCATTCTTGTGCTCTGTGTATATTTAGGATCTTTTCAATCTGTAGTAGGTTTATATGTCATTTTCTGAGTACACCATGAGGTTTAAAAACCTCACACATTAATCCCTTGACATGGTATGATATGGATTCTTTCGAGGTTGTAAGTTGTAGTAGGGAATTCCTAGAGACATAAGTTATTTCATAGTCTCCTTTTTAATTCTTACTTATTCCAAAGTACTGAAGCAGGTTCTAGTTATAGAGATCTTTCTAAAGGAGGAATACTAGGAAGAAGAAGGAAATAGTAGACATCATGAGGTTAATTCATCTATAGTAACTAGTGGGTGTCAGTTTTCAGGGTATCAGTGCATGAGACCTCCACATTCCCAGACTCAGAAACATGGTTATGTAGTGTAGGGTTCTTGCAAAGGATCCAGTCACCCAGGAGAGGGGTGATGCTTTTATTGTGTTTAGTGAGGTCACATGGAATATGATTTACTGACCCAACATACCGAGGGAGGTTAGAAAGTAGTTAATTGACCACCATGAAAGAGGAAAAACTATGATTAGGGATCTCCCAGGAATAGTCAATGTGGGATCTAGGGTGGTAGTACTGATAGATGAGTAGGTGGAGCTCCATTAGGAGGATATTCTAGTAGAGGAAGACACTATAAGCTACTCCCATCACCACCTCTGAGTGCCCCGTTCTAGGCTTAGAGGACTAGCTGTCATGGGAAAGGGAAGATGCAATATATAGAGGGATATGGCTAGGAAGCTCATGAGATGATTTGAAGTATTATTTTTGACTATTATAATACTTACAGAGTATTTATAGACACTAGTGAGAGACATTCCTTTAAATCCATATCTCTTGTGTGAGAGGTGGAGCTTCCCTTTGAGATTATATCCTAGTATTTATAGCTAGAGGTTCCAATAGGGAGAGATTATTCTATATTGAACATCTTCCAACAATGTGAGTTATAATTTCATGGAGAGAGTTTCTCATGGGAGATCTTGAGTGTCATAATGAAACCATATGAAATTATCTTTGGTATAGAATGGATTTACGTGGTTTTTACCCAAACAGGCTATCATCACAATTGAGTGATATAGATTCATACAAATGGGTTGAGATTATCCTTTTTGATAAAGAGGTATCTTATAGATAAGCGAGTTGGCCTCAAAATCATGAAACTACAACCCATCACCCATCAGTTGGAGAGATTATTCCTTGGTGTTGCAGACTATTCAGGAATCTGGCAACCAATGGTAGTAGAGGGTTATTTGGAAATCTATTTTGAATATCCCCTAGGATTACATTTGAGGATAGAGATTGACTTCTACATCAACAAACACCCCTTTAATACACTAATATCTTCTAAGAAATATCAGATTATCCCCACTAAGCCAAGGGAGCATAGGGTTTAGTTAGAATACCTTCAAGAGAAACGTTTTATTAGACCCATTTTGTGTCCCTAGGTAGCTCCGATGATATTTTTGAAAATATAGGTTGTGAGTTTCATGATTTTTTTGACTATCATCACCTAAAACATAAATGATAAAGAATAAATACGCCTTTATGAATATTTATGACTTTTTTTACTTGTTTAAAGGTGAAAGTTGTTTCTTAAATATCGATCACATTCCAGACTACCATCATTTTAGTTTTTTTGAGGGTGATATTCTGAATATAGTATTCCGATGTCACTATAGAAACTATGATTTCAGGGTGGTGCCTTCTGATGTGACTAATTCCCCCACTTTGTTCTTAGATATTATTATCTAGATCCTCTATCCATAATTGGAATAATTCATACTCATCTTCATCAATGATATATCCATTAACTCCACATCATAGGATTAGAATATAGAGAATTTTAAGATAGTACTAGACTTAATCCATGAGGACCAACATTATGGTAATCTCTCAAAGTGTTAGTTTTGGATCCATTAGGTTGAATTTCTAGGTCAAGTCATCTATGAGAAAGGTTTAGCTATAGATCCAGTAACTGTTGATGCAGTGCTAACTTGGAAACTCCCCAAGAGAGTGTTAGAGGTGTGGATTTTTCTCAATTTGGTAGGGTACTATTGGAGGTTCATGGTATAATTTTTCTAGATAGAATACCTTTTGAATTACTTGACAAGATAAATGTAGTTTTTTCACCTATAATGAGTATTGTTAGGAAGCCTTCATGGAGTTGAGGTTGAGGTTGATGTATACTCTAGTTCTGAGACTAACAGAGGAGGGTATTGAGTATGTAGTGATTTTCAATGCCTCAAAAGTTGGGATTGATTGTGTGTTGATGAAAATGAATTTAGTGATTTATTATGGGTAAATTTATTCAAGATCTCATGAGCATAATTACATGTCCCATGAATTAGAGTTGGTAGAAGTAGTCTTCACTATAATGAAGTGGAGGCAATATCTTCTAGGTGAGCAGTTCATTGTTTACTCAGACTACTAGAGTTTGAGGTATATCTTCACTCTGAGAGATATACACCTAATATAGAGTCATTGGTTATTTTTCCTATATCACTATGACTTATATATCGTTTATACTCATGGGAAGGGGAACATGATTGTTTATTCCCTTAGAAGGAAATCTTATTCTTTCTTTATAGATGATGTGTGTATAAAGTTTAATTCATTGTATATTACCTCATTGGATGATATAGGTTCCATTTTTATTTATTATATGGTGGTAAATCCTCCACTTATTTAGTGTGTGAAATAACATTAGTTTGGAGGCTTTTATTTTGAGGTTCTACATGACTAGGTTTCCTTACATGATGTGCCAAATGGATTTTCTGAATGAGGGTATCACATCATCCTTTTTCATGTATGTGAAGTAGTTTTAGTCACATTTCATGAGGTATTGAGGTTGTTTGATATCTACCACTATATTTTATATCTAGGGGTGTATAAGATTCCCAAGGACCTAAAGTGATAGTTTTGGTGTTCTTACATGTTTAAGAGCATTACCGAGTTTGTCTCTCGATGCCTCACATGTCAATAGGTAAATGTTGAACATCAGATTCCATAAAGCTTGAATAACCCCCTTGATATCACATAATGTAAGTGGGATAGAATATCAATATATTTTGTGACTAGGATTCCATGGATATATAGAAGCCATCATTCTATCTGGGTGAGTTTTGACTGACTTAGAAAGTCATCACACTTTCTTTCCATTAGGGAGCAGAGTTTGTTTGAGAGTTTTGGGAAGTTGTACGTATGTGTGATTGTCCAGCTTCATGGGGTACCTTCAATGATTTTATCTGAACATGATATTTGTTTAAAATAAGTAACATGGATGGGTCTTCATGAGGTTTTTAAGACCTAGTTGTGAACGAGCACAATGTTTCACCTATAGACGAACTGGAAAACCAAGTGGACTATTCGAATTTTATATGACATGTTGAGAGCCTGTGTGTGGGAATTTGGATAGGGCTGGTAAGATTACTTCCCATTACTATATTTTTCATATATTAATTGTTATCAATATAATATTTACATGGAACCTTTCAAGGCCCTGTATGAGATACTCTACAGGTCACCCTTGTGTTGGATTGATATTGGAGAGACATCTCTTGTTGGGAAAAATATATTATAGGAGTCAATGGAAAAGGTTCATGTGATCTATGATTGTATGAGGAAAAACCATATCCAATAGAAATATAAAATAGATATACATCATAGGACTTTGATGTTTGAGTAGGGACACCATGTTTTCTTGATAGCCTCGCCATGAAGTGGATTGAAGAGGTTTGGTTGTGGAAACAAGTTATCCCCAAGGTCAATTAAGCTGTTCCAGATCCTTCAGAGGGTTGGTGATGTTTCTTACCACTTGGCCTTAACTCCTCATCTGGGAAAACGTTATAACATCTTCCTTGTGTCACATATTAGGAGATACGTGCAAGAACCTATGCGTGTTATTTATTGGGGTGAGCTGGACATCAAGGATGGAGCCACCTTCACAGAGTACCTAATGAAGATCAAGGACCGAAAAGAGAAGATCCAACATGTATGGACCATCCCTTTGGGTTGAGTTATTTGGTATCATGGTAACATGTAGAAGAGATCCTAGAAGTGTGAGATCCACTCGCGGGCTTAGTACCCCCACCTTTTTGCATACCTTTTTCTTTTTGGGGTAAAAATAATTAACGGAGAGGTGAATGTAACAAAAAATGTTTTATTGTCTTAGTCATTTTAATATTTCAATATACATATCAAGATTTATCCTTGGAGTTGGAATTTTATTTGGGTGTTGCAGGACCCCTAAAATAATATATTAAAAATATTAATATATATTAAATCACATGCATGGATTTTTCAGAATAAATGGTTTCCCCATTGAATGGTACCTCATATGGGAAATTTTATACCATGTTTGTTTCTATAATGTAGGTCTTACCCTAGGAATGACATAAATTTTTCAAGCATTAGGTTTCCAGTTGAGTAATACTATTAGAAGGTGCATTAAATAAATTAAATGATTAATTAATTTAATTTATTTAATAACCTACAATTTTAAGACCTCTTCTATACACGAGATATTATAAAAAATCTATAGGGTTAGCCTTATAACCATAGGATATTAGAGATGAGGAAGAACAATCCTTTATTGGCATTGGAAAACTAGGAATATGGATCAATGATGAATAATTGTGGGCCACTAGTTTGGTCCTTGAGTCCTGCAAGGATTTCAGGCCACCCAAGGCCTTTAGGCCAGTTGATTCTCAAGGACTTTGGGCCATAGTAAGGCCATAGGGTCACCCCAAGGCCTTCGATCCACATGAATGCAGGCCCCAAACACACTACAAAAAATTAGCAGCCCTAGAAGAGGATTCAGAACATGTGCACTCACCAGAGCAGAGCCAAATGGATTGTCAGAATGAGAGGGTATGGCTACACCATCGGTACCATCCTATGCTTACACGGGAATCCTAGCCAGACGGTAATGAAAAGGTGGAGAGATACTATCAGAATGGAGATTCTAGGGAGGGTCAGTTCCTTGTAGATAGTCTGGTTGAATTCCCTAAGACCTTCTAGTCATGTAATCTCCTAAGCCTATATGCCATGTAATCTCTGAGTCTACGAGCCTTGTAAGGGTTCCCCCTCATCCCTTAAAAGGGGGGTTATCAAAAAATCAATAAAAATGAAGGCCTTCGGGCCATTCATGCATTATTCCAGTCTTCACCCCAACTTTACACAATTTAAAATTGTTAGCTAGAATCACATTAGCCAATAATGTTTATCTCTCCTTTCTTATGATTTCCCCCACTATTCTTTGTGTTCTCCATATTTGGTCCATGGGGTTAGTAATTCTATATTACTGGGTGGGATTTGTGCATGATCGAACCCCTAGATATATTATTGTATTAGGAATTATGAAAGGATTGGTTTTTATTTGAGATATCATGATGGATATGTGGGTGTGGGTGTTGGATATAGGGATTCATGATCCCCTATGGTGATGAGAGGTGCGACGAATTCACACGGGAGATCAATGTTTTAATTTACAGCCACCAGAGGTTTGAAAATGGATGATCTAATGACTCCCCTTCTGTTTTAGTGGTTTTAGAAAATTAAAATAGTATTTTTAGAATTAGATATTATAGATATAGAGTTTTCATGAATAATTGGGCATTTTCTAGGGAAAAATCCTACTATGCAAAATGTGTTCCCAAATAACTCATGTCGTGTAGTCCCCCTACTATAAAGGACGGGATTTAGGTGGAGTTAAATATAAAATTTCATGTATGAATTATACATGTGCTGTAATTGAGTACTGGAAGCTAAAAGTGAACCCTAGTAGTTTATGGACATGGGCACAACCTTATATAATGGAACAACTAGAGTATGCAGGCACAACCATGCACTCAGACATGTCTAGGGTACACGGGCATAAGTCTAAGTACATGGGAATGGGACAAAAAACATGATAATACCCTTAAGAAGACAAGATACACCCTGTACCCCATGTACATTATTTTTCCCCACATGGCTAACCAAGTTCTGTGCAAGAGAGGATACCGTGTGACCCTATATAAATGACATGTACTTTCCCCAATAACTTCCACCTTGTGTATCTATTTATTTGAGAAATGTATTTAGGAATGTAAGTATCCTATAATAATTTTTTCCCCTGTATAAAAAGATTATAACGAGCATGAGTTGTAACATGAGTTGTAACGAGCATGATTCTTCTTTTAATGATGCTTAGCTGGTGATAGGTGTGATCATCTGAGTGTTACTGAGGTTTGGAAACCCACATGTCACACTAGGGTGAAAACCCTCTATACTATTTACATAGGATGGTTAACCCTACCCCGCACTATATGGGGTGCGGGTACTCTATCTAAATAGTGGCACCCCCATCTTCAAGCTCCAGTGGGGAGAAAATCCTCCGCTAGAGATAGTGCCCCCTTGGATATGGAGAATAGTGGTGAGGTGTGTGACCTCTAGAATTAATCTTGTGAGGTTTCCCATGGTGATGGGAATTTGAGATACACCTTTTTATCTATAGGATGACTCATTATTCTTAGCTGAACTATAGAGATAAAGATCACCTTTATCTATTGCTTGGGTTTCTTTGTGGGAATATATGTTGGGTTTCATTTTCCTATTTTTTAAGGGTTATGATGAATTTTGTATATTTATATTTCCCTATTCTTAGTTTTCGGGTTATCCTACTGGGTATGTATATACTCACCCCTATATGGGATTTTTCTGGGCATGTTGTGTCTTATGAAGATAACATACTAATCAGTGGAGACCTTGGTGGACTAGGTTTTTGAGGATCATATATATACCTAGAAGAGGTGACAACCTTCATTGGTTAGCCTTTGAGATTGTGATATGGGCTCTCTTCAGTCCCCCCTTTTTTATTTTTTTTATTTAGGTACTTAATTTATGATTGGGCATGTAGTTTTTCCCTAATCTTTTTTACTACACTGTTGTACTTTGATGATTTCATAGAGTTTTTAATTCATTATTTACACTCTAGAAGTATAGTATTTTATTACATCTCTATACTGTTTCATTGATCTAATTGTGTGTGTGTGTACTAGTACTTAGGTTAAGGCCTCCAATTTTTGTATTTCCTACTCAAAAATTTTCGCCATCCACTAGCCTATTAGAGGTAGGAATGGGGTGTCTCAATCAGCTTAACATGGGCTAGGTGGGACCTAGTGGGTTGGGTCATGATAGTTGAGGACCCAACCATGTAATTTCACTAAGTGTCTTGTTTATAATTTATTGTGGGTATTTTTATGATTTTAGAATGCATCCAATAATTAAGGAAACATGATCAGGATATGTGATGGAGCGTTAGTGGGTGAAGTGGAGCGTTTTTGAGAAACATCGACTAGTGGAGGAAAAACCAAAGTTTTTTTTGTGATATTGGGTATAGTGAGTTGTGAATTTCATTTATCATGTTGATCGACTACTAGAAATGTGTTTTCTATTAGCGATTGTCATGGTAGGGAGCACTATGATCTAGAATTGGAAATTATGAGTGGAGTCGTCTGGTATGTAGAACCATAATCCTATGGATGAATCGATCAAGAAATATTTGGTGTATCAGGATATATAGGTGTAGTTGAGAACTATCTTGGTATTAGTTATGTTTATGTGCATGTTTCTTGGGTATTGGTGAATTATGTAAATTTTTATTTGGAGTTTCTTAGTGGAATATTATTCGACATTTTGGGATAAAATATAGAAATATAATGATGAATTGGATATGAAGGTGGGTTTGGATTTCTGGATAGATGAACATAAATAATTATTATGTATAATTAGAGTTATGTTGATGAGTTTATAATTCCCCATGTTAGTACAAGTAGTGAAATTTAGATGGAATTGGAATTTTTAGTCCCGAATCAGAGAATATTTTTGAGAATCAATATTCAGATCTGTATTTTGAGTGTTGAAACATATCAAGGAGATGTTTTGGAATGTGGTTAGATGATCATAAAGTGTTTTAGGTGGTTAGGTGAATTTTATAGAGGGGTTGGTTTGACCCCTTTGTTTAATTTCATCTATAGGAATCTCTTCACACCATGACGGATGAATATCATGCCATGATGAGGGTCAAGTAGAGGCCATCCCACAATAACATGGGAGGGTTTCTCCATGATAATTTCCCATAAGGATGTTTGTAAAGGATAATACCCTTATATATCGGTGTCACACAATGGTAGTTGGTATCATGACAAAGAGAGGATTTGTTTTATGGAACACAGTGTGAAAAAGGGTTTCACAACAATCCATGTGCTGTGTAGGAGTAATATTTTCATTCTTAAGAGTTAATATCATTGAAAAAATTTTAGTGTGATGTTGGGAAGTTGTAATTTGGAAGGAGTGTTGTGGTGTGTAAGCTTAAAGATAAAGAGGCCATGACATACAGATGTTAAATTACATTGTGGGGCTACCATGGGGTGGATGAATGATGATGTGACTATAAAGGCATCACCCTATGTTTGGTCAATAAAAGACCAATTCCTTTGTCTATTAAAGGCTAGTTAATCTATAGACTTAATATTCATGTTGTAGCATGTCCTAGAGAGGATGAATCACGATGAAAAATTTATGGTATCATTATGACTTGGAATGTATGATATTTTTGAAATAGGGATGGATTCATTTTTTAGGTTATTACCCTAAAAGTTTTGGAGAGAAAGGGGAATTAAGGATCACAATTATCTGCTCGATCTCACCTTCTATTAATTATTTTTATTCCCCTTCGTTAATAAGATTTGCGGATGATTAAATAAAATATTCATGGTAATTTAATCATATTTTCCCTCCATCCTTGTTCTGATTTGTTAGTGAATGACATCAATGTCCTTGTCTAGGGTTTCAATGATGATTTCACTAGGGAATGGAGGAATCATCTAGTAATGGTGAGGAATTTCCATTGATTTGATAGAGTATGTATTAGGAGTATAAAAAACTAGGTATTGTGTTGTTTTTCATAAAATATTTCATTTTCCTCATTTATTTTCTTTTTTATGAAATTAAATAATTTACTGATAATTTGGGTAATTAAATTGATTATTTTTGGTGGATTATGTAAAGGTACATGTCAAGAGTGGATCACACAATATTTCTCATAGGTTCAATGTTTTTATGTTTCTCGGTGAGTTTTTGGGAATTTATGACTTGTTGAATTAAATTGAATAATTTGTTATAAATTTTCATAATTAATTATTTTGGATTTTTTGTCTTGAGATAGGATCCCAGGTGATGATACAAACATTGATGAGGCATTAACATGCATGATGAGGATTCTAACACCGTGTATGTGGTAGGTGGTCCCTGAAAATATCCATAGGGTAATGAATTTTATCATTTAGAATTTGATATGAGGTCTCCTAACTTGTGTGTGATCATCTATTTATTATATGAATTTTTCTTTAAAATACCCATGTTTAGGATATAATTTTCATGAGATATTATGGACCCCTAAACATTTTCATGGTGCCTCGACTGTCGAAGGCCAATGGAATGGTCATAAATTTTTATTGTGAGTTATATAAACATGTAAAGGGTATAAATTTTGGAGACTAACAAAGTGTAACTTTAGATATTTCCCTTAGACAGATTAAAGTAAAAGAGGGTGATAGAGTAGAAACAATTATCTTAAGAGTAGGCCATAATAGAGACATTAATATTTCTTGGATCCTCTTGTCTAGATGATGTGGGGGTGTGGAGTGAGTATTAATACTCCACTTGTAGGGGTGTGGGATTGAGAGATAATTATATGGTAAGCATTTATGTTTTTGTTTAGTGAGAGAAATGAATTAACTTTACATTGGAATCAATATATTATCATTATGCCATCTCTCTTGTGTGATGTTGGTATAGTATTACCTACAAAAATGATTGGTCTATAGTGATATCATTGCCTTGTTGAGGTAAATTGTGAACTGTGAGTGATGTTAATTGACCTAATATATGTTAATGAGATTAAAAAATTGACACAGAGTGTCAATAACTTGATGCATCTAAGGGAAACTTAATGTTTTCCCTGATTTTATATTGATGCTATAAAAGGTTGGTAAAGTGAAGCTATCACAATAGTTTCCTGGTGAAGACATAGAAACAATTCAAGGTTGTGCGTTTGAGAGGAAAACATAGAGGATTTTTTCAAGGCTTGAGAAAGTGTAAAACCCATATTATATGATATATAAGGTTTTGGGGAGATGGTATTCCTCTGGGCGTATAGGTTATAAAAGGGAAAAGTAGGATATTTCCCCTGGGTAATGATGGTTTGGTAACTATTCTAGGGTGGGATGTGAAAACCTGGGTGCATGGTATATGAGGGTTAGTATAGTGGGTATAACCCCTATTTGTATGTGTTATCAGGCACTAGGGTGGGATGTTACCCTTACAGTAATGATGGCCTAATAACATTTCAAGGGCGGGTTATGGCCCCTAGGTGTATGCTATATATATAATTTTAGGGTGAAAGATTATCCCAAAATGAATATGTGATATTATTTTGGTGTGTGTGTATATCCATCCCAATTAATATATATACTTATCATTAGGAAGGGTGATATTTCCTTCAAATTACATTATGAATACTGATTACTAGGTAAGGAGTCATTACCCCCAAATACATTGTGACTACTTATTCTTGGGTAGAATACCATTCTCCCCCCATATGATTTAGTGACTACTTATTCTAAGGTGAGGTGTAATACCCTCTGATGTGTATATATTATGATCATATATATCCAACACTAGATGAAGTGGGTATGCTATTTTGGTCTAGGTTCTAGGGTAAAACTTAGTACCCCTGGGTGATGTTCTAAATAGACTCTGATTTAGAATATGGTTCCCCTTAATGGTTACATGGCATGATTAGATACATTTGGAACTATCCATAGAAGGTATGGTCAACCATGTGTGTCACCTTAGAACCAAAGGATCAACAATGATTATTTTATTTCACTTACATGATTTATTTACATTCCGATCATATCATATAGTGCATGAAATATATATCCTAATTATGTTAGTTACACAGTTGGTGGTGGAATATTGAGTTATTCTAACACCCAACTTAGGTGGTTCTGATAATTTATTTCCTAGGAATACCTCATGATTGCAGATAAAACTAGAGTAGAGGAACAATATTTCATAGATGAGTTGGATATCTTAGATGGACTCTAAAGATGAGGATCTAGGATGGTAAAAAATTATCCTTATGTAATTTTGATTATTTATTTTGAATATATGATTGTCCCATTATGAAAATATTTGGATGTATGATTTTACACATACATATTAATTTCTTATACATAGATGTGTTTTATTACTTCCACATACTCTAATAATTAATTATTTATTTTTTCATTATTTCCACTTTTGTATTATTCTGATATGAGATTATAGTCTCTCCACTATATCTCATCAAACCCTTACTACTAGTCGACAACCTTTGATATGTGGGGATGGGTTCTTAAGGTCATATGACACTCCTAATGGGACACTAGTGAGTAGTATCAGTTCAGGTGTGTTCCATAGATCTTGTTTTCCTCATCTTGAGATCCCAGGATTTGATCATATTCCACTAGTTGTTCCCAAACTAGAAGATAATCTGAATAAAGCTAATGGGTATCCTTTAACTGATACACCAATGGAGAATATTTTTTTATCAGTCAACCCTCAAACACATCAATATGATACTCAATGATAAATTCATAACCTTATAATCCTTAATATATGTTCAAACTACCTACTTATAAGTCGTTATATTAAGAGAATATATGATGGAATTTCCCTTCTTAGGGAATATTTAATCTTAATGTTAATGGTATAGAGATAATCAAACTAAAACATCTTCCATAGATCAATGTTTCACTGGGTGAATATGTATTAAAAGATCTAGTGGTCTATATGGATGATAAATATCTAAGAAAAAGGATAATTTCAAAAACATTATAATTCATATACCAAAATTGCTAACTCTAAATCATGGGTAGGGTATTTCCTCTCATGGGGTCGTAGCTGAAAATACACATAAGGTACCACTAGACCCCCCCTATATCAGAATGACTCTAAGACTGACCCTTGTATAATCATAATAAATGGTATAACCAATACCTAGATCTAGAAGAATCATAATTAGTTTAGATTCCAATCTATTTTTCAACTCTTAAAAAACATATTTACATTGATCATTCCACTCAAACATTAATAATAATAACCCAAAGTAATATAAATTTAATTATTCTGGTGAAATAATAAGTAAATCATATTTAACAATATAGTATTAAACACATTCACTTAAATATATTAAGTTATAATTTTACAAATAAGAAATCTATATCACATGGAAATATAATAAGTGTTAAATATGATGAATCAAATGTTTGACACAAAGAATTAATACCTGTATTTTTGGTAAAACACACACACACATATATATATATATATATATATATTATTTTCATTAAAATATTTTTTTTCGGTTAGAAATAATATTTATTTTTATAAAATGGATTCATTAAACACTAGTTATTTGATCATATAATTTCTTAAATTTATTATTAATTCTTATAAGGGTCAGATATTCTTGTGTGTTATATAAATTAATATATTTCAATGAATAAGTATTTTAATTAAAAATTATGATTTTAAAATTTTTAAAATTGATTTGAATATAATTTTTAAATCAACATGTTGAAATTATTATTGGGTGAATTTTCAGTACATTTCTAGAAAAGGTTTTTTTAGTGAATAATAAAAATTTAATTTTTTTAATTATAATGAATTTAATTTTTATCATCACTAAAAATGGAATTTAATAAATTTAACTTCATATTTTGAATTATCATAACCCAAATTAGGTGATAATTTTAACTTAATTTTCATGCATAAAAATATGTAACCATGGTAAAAATTATTCACCATGATAAAGGATATAGTGAGGTAAAAATGTTAAAGAAAGAGGTAAATGTCACAAAATATTATACGTGAATGGGTTGGTGACATATTGAACAACCTTACCTAATCTTTTCCCTAATAATTATCAATTTTGGATCATTTTTACTTGAAAATGACATCTCTTTTTATTTTAAGAAGTTAATATTTATAAAAATGTCACCCCTCAAACCTATAAAAGGACCCATTAACCACCCCAACTACCCTCACTCTATAATACGTTTTGATCATCCAAATTCATCCTAAATCTCTCCCAAACCTCTTTCCCACATCTTCGAGAAACTTTTCACACAAAAAGACAAATTTATGGTTCCTTAAGGTGTAGTATAAGAGAAGACATCCAAAGTAAGAGGTAGTGTTATTATCCAAGCTCTATTAACATTTTCTTCTTATAACTCCTCAAAATATCATCCATAAATATTTAAATAGCTACATTAGTATAAAAAATATAATTAAATGTTATTTATTTAATGGAAGATCCACTATCTATCTTCATGGATGGTTATAACAGTATTTTTTGGTTAAATATGATTATAATAATCATTTTATAACTTTTTTCATGTTCTATATTGGGTGAATAAAATTTAAACTAAATTAAAAAATCTAATACATAATGGTTGATAAAACTACATAAATGAACATTCCATTAAATGATTACTTTTATACTCAATGTACCATGAATATGGGACAATATAAAATTTTTCAATGAAATTAAAAATATTTAATTATACTTATAGTGTTTTTATTATTATTTTAAGATAACTTAAATAATCATAAAAAAATCAACACATCTATGGAGCTATGAGATTAAAACCTCATGAAAGTAAGAATAAATATGAGGTCTTAAGGAAATAATTCTATATGAACAAAAAATAATAGTAATAAATAAAATATATATGGAAATGGTTCTAAATAAATTATTTAAGAAACTCAATATTACTATTCCAGAGGTTAGATACATGAACCAAGCAAGTTAGATCTTGAGATAAGGGAACTTTTAAACCACCCAATTTTTTTGGTTATGTGTTGTCTCCCCAAACATCATTTTATCTATTTATTGTTATGATTTATCTATTATATAATCTTTATATATGTATCTCACATGTATATCTAATTTAATTTACCTTTATTTTTTTTGGGGTTATACATGTTTTCCTGACCCCCTTCTTAATATTTTGTTGAAAGGAGCCTCTTTAAAGGGAACTTTCCTAATCATTATTCCATTTCACGTGAAAATATTTTAATGTTTTTATCAATATATAACATCATAAAATGATTTCTATTTTATGAGAAAATATTATGAATTATTTATGTTTTAAATTAAAATACCATGTTCCCAATTTTTTTAAGGGTTCTTTACCCGTTACTTAAAACATTGTTTAAGAGGTGAACTTCTACACCTATGTATGTAACCTTTATTATGAAATATTTCTAATAGGGAATCCATATTTATGATCTATGTTTATTATTTCAAATATTAATTTCCAAAATATTTAACTACTTCACTCATAGGAACCATTATGAAATATCTATTGATTATATTTTGAGAAAACATCATATAAACCATTTCTTTCTCATGGGGTTTTCATATGATTATGATTTATGTATAATCATATTATATAGAAAAAATATACATGTATATATTATGATGTGATGGGTTGGATTGAAATTATATATCCATCTAATTCATTGAGTAATGTTTTTATCACCTAAGGTACCAGGTATGGTGCACATGCAGTTACCCTAACACTTATGTTATGTTGTCATTGTATAGAGACTAAAATTATGATTATAATATCATTTTTATGTTGTCCAAACATTCTTATGATACCATTTATCATGATATCATTATATTTATTCCATTATTTCATGTAATTATATATGATTTTCATTTTTATGTTACCATGTTATTCCTTTTGTCTTAGATGTTATAACTCATCATAATCTTTACTCCTTTGAATTTTTATGTCACTTTTTTTACTTTATGTATTTCACCATGGTATAATATATAATAATAGGTGTCAAAGGTATTTATGATAAAATTATAGAGATAAAAATAATAAAGATATAGTTTATGTTTCAATTTATGTATTATTTATCTAATCTCACAATGAAGCAAGACCTCTAGATCCTGGGGTTGTGCTTTATGAATACTTATATTAAAAATAATGTGACAAAATTATTATGAAATCCATATTTCCATGGTTATAATTAAAGAAAGTTATATTTATTTTTTGGGAATAGGATAATAATGCATTATTTAAAATCCTATAGATAATTTTAAGTAACACTTCCTTTGAATTTAGTAAAGTACAGAGTGTGTGTTTTCTTAGAAAAAAAATACTTATAAGGATAGAAAAAAGTGTATTTTGGCTCTATAATTGATTAACCTAGGGGTAATAACCCTGAAAAAGGTTAATTAGGCATTGAATGGATCTTCACTCATTTTAAAACAAGTGGGCCTAACTATACACATGGTTTGACACTCCCATGGTATATTCTTTTGTTAAATTTCATTCTCTTAATGATCCATTTTAAAGAAATGGATATATTTTTATGGAATATAATGATATAATATAAATTTTTTTTGGTTAGATAATTTAATAGTAAAATGAACATATAAAACCTAGATTTAAATAAACAAATTCATAGGTTTGGGTATTCATTTTAGTTATGAGTTATTCATTCTAAATTTATATTCTTTTATTTTATAAGATTATTAATTAATGTATTCTCATAATTAACATTATTTGTTTAATAGTTAACTTTAAATAGGATTAATAATACCATCAAATAATATGATAGTAAATTTGATGAATTCCCAATCAAAATGCCAAATATAATGGTAGAATAAGTCAAGAAATTCATGGATATACTTGAATAACTAACATAATATATGAATAATAATTTGAATCATGTGGAACATTCTACTTATTCCAAGTAAGAATAAGATTAAGTTGAGTTATTTATGTATAAATGTCCTCTAACTATTAGTGGGCCTTAGGATTCCTTGGTTGTATAATAATTAATTAATTAAATTGTGAATATATTCTATTTCCACACACGCTTTAAGAAAATTAAAGATATATTATCCATTTATCATTCAGAGTGAGAAGATAATATATGGTGGGAACTGATCAAGAACACAAAAACCAAGGAATAAATTGAATCAATGGACTGTGAAGCATCCAAGAAAATATTTTTCAATAAATAATTTCACCCAGTCTTCATTTTAAAATGGAGAGGGAGTTTCATGGATTTATGCAAAGGGAGTATGAGTCGATCACGTATCATAAGGAAAAAATTATAAGAATTGAAAGGAATGACTCTAGATTTTTCATTAATATCAATTGTAAGGTTGGATACTTATTTAGTGGACTAAAGACAAGGCTTCAAAAATAATTGGAAACTCAAGGCATTGAAAACTATGAAGAAGTTGTCTAATGTTCCCTAAAAGTCGAAATGGAGAATGGTGATTCTCAATATTATCATGTGGATAGATATACAAAAAGGATAATGGATTTTAATTATAGAGGATGAATGGATAAATCAAATTTTGATATGAAAATACACCTACCCACTTTTTATATATGTGGAAATAAACATTCTGGGAACTACCTCAAGGGGACTATGAAATATTATAAGTGTCAAAAGGAGGAGAATAAAAATAATGAATTCCAAATAGAGATTAATAATACCACTAATGTAATGGAATAAATGAAGGATCCAATCAATCCTTAACCCATGCTCTAATATTTCAACTATAATGAACATGGACAATATGAAAATTAGTGTAGTAATAAAAGGGATGTTGAAGATAATGGATAAAAACGACATCAATGTCCAAGAGGGAATTTAAAGGATTATTATATAATAATATATACTTTTGTTATATATATATCACATCTTAATAGATTAATATTCAATACATAACATTATTATCTATTCCAAAATCATATATGTTTTATATCTTTAGAAATTTGGAAACATAAGCAGTCGGTTCATAAGTGAACTAAAGTATTCCCAAACTATGTTCTTCATAAATAGAACCCTTCTTAGAAAAATTATACTTAATGCCTTTTATTTATAGCATGTATAAATGAAACATAAGAAAGGGTGAGCTGATATTATCAGTATGGGTTAGTAAACAAAGTATCAATGATCACATAAACATAACATGAGCATAAGGGTATTAAAAATGAATTTAACAATTGAAAAAATACCCATAATACAATAGATAATAATCTTGAATATTTATTAAATCTTGAAACTTCTTAAGAAATGAATCTTCAAATATTTAAGTAACATGAGAATGAGATTATAACATTGGAATAAGACATAAGTTTTCAGTATATAGATAAGCATGGAAAATAATTTCCTTAGTAGCCAAGGCTCACTTCCATGGCTATTATAGTTTATTGGGTTCACCCCCAAAACCATCATATCCATAGTATAAGTTCACTTCCATGACTATAATAGTGGATGATGTCCATTTCGTAATTCTGTTCACTCCCCATTCTAGTCCTTGATATATCATGAGATATTCATCTTTACGCAATGCTTTGGAATGCTATATAATTATGATCCCATCCATGGCATAATGAAAATCATACATATGTGTTACATGTGATCATAAAACATTAAACATAATATAACCCATTTAAAGGAAACAGATTTAAAAAATGTTTCATTATTTCAACAAAGCATAACATATAGAAAAAAATTTGTTTTATAAATATTTCATTATTTCAACATAGAATAACATGTGGAAAAGAAATGGGTTTCTTAAACATCTTGATATCATAATTATAAACCAACCTAATAAACAATAAATATTGTATCATTGGATAATATTCCCAGTAAATCATAAACAACATCAAAATATGTCATCTTAGATGAAAAATTCCTTTAAAATATAATTATAATATTTATTGGGGGGAAATGCCGTTTTTATTTGTAAATCACATATTAAAATCTAAAAATTGCATAAATATTAAGTAAATAATTTTCATTAAAAAAACCTATAAAATTTATAGTAATTTTTAGATAATTGAGTGCTTATAATGGTGGGAAATTATTTTTAATTTGAGTATATTAAAACAAATATTCATTTCATATTTTTTATAAAAAAACAATAAGTACCTTATTTAGAAAACAACAAGAAGATTAATTTGAAATTTATTTACACGAAGTAAAACATGGGTAAAATTTAGTTTAAAAAATAATTTAATTATAGTAAAATAATATTGAAAACATTTTAATATAAACATGGGCATGGATGAAAAAATATTTTTGACCAAAGAGAGAAAAATATTGATTTTTCTCAAAAACATCATTTCAGTATCATAAGTTATTAAAGAGAGGAAAATGAAAGGAAATAATGTAATATTTCTAATTAAACATTTTATAATAAAACTTATTGTATTTTTTAGATATAGGTCATAAAATTTCATCAAATAAAACTTGATCATAAACAATCCTGATAAACAATGAGATTTTAACATAAAACCCTTACCGCAAGTTCCACTTTCTTTGAAAGTGATCTATCCTCCTATATAAAAAATTTAAATTTATTAAAATTAAATAAATTTATCATGTAAAAAGTTATAATATCATATATTAACCCTTCATAATATTTCAACACCCACTTATTAATAATTCCTTATAAAAATCATCGTTTCTATGTGTTAATTGTTTAGTTTTTCCTAAGATTTTCAGTTTAGTGGTTCTGGTCATTAATCTTTGATCATAGTTCCATAATCTATTGAAATTTATTCATTATATAAATATAATAAATATTAATTATATATATATATTTATATTCATTTTAAAAATATAGAGATATAAAAATTAATTACACCGTTCATGGAGATTGTAGGCCGTATGTACGCATGAATTTTATTTTCACTTTTTTACATATGGAGTGAAAGAAAGATAAATAGTAATTAAACATTCCAATATCATTTTAATGTAATATATATATTATATATTAATTAAATATATCTTTATTACTATACATGTAAATTGTAAATGAAAAAAAATTATGTCACTTCATGGAGGTGGTAGTCCACACATAAACACGAGCGATGTTATCATTTTACAATCGATTAGAAGAATGTGGATAATGGTTTTTAAATCATAAGAATAAAAATTAAATATTTTTTAGATACTTAATTAATTATTTTATAATGTATACCACTGATTTATAGGAGTTATAAGAATAAATAAAATTTAAAATGCTCAGTTAAGAGTTTTACATCATCATTGAGAAACCTTCTTTAGCTTACACCTTAAGCCTTGAAAGGATAGTATTTTTGAAAGAATATAAGATCTTGGATGTGGTAAATAAATATAGTAAGGAATTATTCTATGGATTTTCTAATATATAAAGACCAAATATTTTGAATAATAAAGTAGAGGAGGTTCCCTTTAATAAGTGATTGGAGGGGCACCCTTGGAATTACCTAATCTCTTAAATTAATATAAGTTAATTTTAATGAACAAATTGATCTAATTTGATATAATTTGAATATAATATGATTATGATTCTAAATCCTCCCACCCAATAAAATTTTAACAAGTTTAAGTGATGTTTTCACCATTGTCTCTTTATTTTAATCCCCTATTAACACTTTCGACAATTACCACAAAATCAATGTTTTTACTCTAAGGGTTTATATTGTTACCATAAAAAAGTGACAAAAAATGGAAAATGGTTGATATTTTCAACCATATTCCATTATCATTGATCAAAATAAGTTATTTATTAATTTTAAATCTTTTTAAAAAATATTATTTATTATAAAATATGATTAATGACATTTTTGGATCAGTCCATTTAATTTGACTTTGAATGAAACTTGACATAAAATGAATTCAAATATAAAGCTTTCACACTTCCCTAATATAATACCAATTTTATTACTTTTAATATTTTTAAAATTATTTTTTTATTTTTCTATTAGTTAAAATAATATAGTGTTGGTGTCATGTAAACATTTTACGTAATTATTAAATGAATAAAAATTAAAAATAAATTTCTGAGAAAAAAATATTCATGATTAAAATAAACATTTATAAATGAACATATCCAATTTTCATCCTTATATAAAAATATTAGTGACATTAAAGTCAATATAGTGACATTTTGTATTTATTATTTTATTAAAATAATATAAAGGTCATAATTAAAGAAAAATGGAACCAAGTGGCCATATATTAAAAACATGTATGGGAATGTATGAAATCCAGTCATAAAATATGAATAATTAAAGTTTTATTTAAATATTAAAGCCTTATATCAATGTTTTGACCCTATTTTACCCATTTTACCCATATCAAGGTGATAAAAATTTACCAAGGTTGATATTCATAATAAAAAAAATAAAAGTGACCAATTTTAAAAATTTTAATCTCATGATACCAAATATATAATAAATTTTCATGATTAAATTTCTATAAGTTGAAGAAATTAATTTTAAATTAAGTGTGCTAAAAACTATGAAAGCCGTTTTTTTATAAAAATTCCATTTTAAGCATTAAACACTATTTATTATTATCCCATGAATATAAAAAACATTAGATTAATGTTGAATAATTTTATTGAATATATAATATATATTACTTTAAAATCATTCATCAATAGTGATTAATTTAATTTGTTAAGATAAAAAAGCATCATATTACTAAAAATAATTTTCTGAAAAACATATCTTTTACTTTCAATTGATTTTTGTTTTCATTTATAATCAATTTATTTCCAATTAATTAATTTTATACAAGTTTAAAAAATATATTTTTTATATTTTAGTTATTTATAATCATACCGAACAATTCAATATCTAGTTGATAAATGTTACATTAAATAACAATATTTTAATAGTATATTATGATTCATTTAAAATCCATATTGCATGTAAAGAAAGATATCAATGAAATAAAATTTATTTATAGAAAAATATATCATAAAATCTTGAGGTGTTACATTATACCCCCTTAAAAATAATTTCAACCTCAAAATTCAATCACTCTAACACAAACATATGAGGATATCACTATTTTATCACATCCTTAGGTTCCCAAGTAACTTATTAAAATTTTATTCTTCCTATAAAGAACACTAACTAGGTGAGATTTCTTGTTCTATAGAACTTTATATCTATGAACCAAAATATATATCAAATTTTCTTCATAGTAAAGATCATTCTCTAGTGGTATGACATTTCAGTTCAATACATGTGATGGATCAAGCATGTAATTCCTCATGAGTGATATTTAGAACACATCGTGAACTTGAGAGAGGTTCGATGGAAGTTCCAAGTAATAAGATACTATCCCTACTTGATAAAGAACATTCAAGGAACCAATATACATATTAATTAACTTTACCTCCTTTAAAAATATCATAGCCTTATTATATGGAGAAAATCATAAGAATACCTTTTCATAAACTTTGACTTCTTGATTTCACTAATGATTTTCAACATAAAATTTCTTTTGATTCTGAGCTGCCTTGATGTGATGTTGAATATATCTAACATTATTTTCCATTTTATAAACTATCTAATATCCCAATAGCTTTATTTCTTGAACTTCATCCTAGAACAATAGAGTTATACACTTCCTTCCATAAAGAGCATCATAAGGAGCCATCTGAATGCTCGAATGAAACTCATTGCTGTAAGAAAAACCAACTAGAGGTAGGGGTTGATATCAACAACATTTTAAATCCATATAATAATACCATAGTATATCTTTTATCATTTAAATGGTTCTATTAGTATGACCATGTATCTGACGATGATAAATTTTACTAAAGTACAACTTTGAATCTATAGTTTTTTGAATAACTTTCCATAACTCTAAGGTAAACCTTGGATCTCGATCAGATAGAATATAATACTCCATGAAACCTTACAACTAAATTAATTTATATTCTATAAATAAGAACAAGGTATAAATATTATCTGATAACAATGGGTTACGTTAACTTCGTAAGGTGATTGACTAAAACCCAAATAACATTATTTCATTTAGATGTTTTGGAGAGTCTGACAAGAAAATCCATGATGATGTTTTCCCACTTCCATTCTAGTATGAGAAATGGTTTTAAAAACCTATTATAATTTTTCTATCATTCTTAACTTACTGGCATAACTAGCACTGAGAAACAAACTTTGTAATATCTCTCTTAATGTTGTCCCAACTGAAAACACTATTCCAGATATTTATAAATCTTAGTAATTATTGGCTGAATAGAGGGTGATGAACTATGAGATTATTATAATGACACCTTCTTCATGTTTGGTATTTATGTGACACATAATAAGTTCCTCAATCTTATCTCTCCATCACAATAAAGTTTTAACTCATGAACAATTTTTACCATCTTCTTTAGTTCCACATCTTCCTTTTTCACCTATTTAATCCTCACATGGATAGATGGTATAACAATAATTCCATAAAGATAATATTTCTCCACTTATTTCAATATTTTTATATCCATAATTTGAAAATAGAGACATATTGGATCTTTTTTGATCCACATCATAGATAATCTAGAATGATCATTTTGAATCAAACCATCGGCCACCATGTTCACTTTCCTAGGGTGGTAATGTATTGAGAATTCATAATATTTTATCCACTCAAGCCACCTTCTCAGGTTCAAATTCTTCCATTTCCGAGTGGATAAATATTTTAAAATTTTATGATTAATATTTATATCACACCTTTCTTTATAATGATAATGTCTCCATATATTTAATCTAAATGTTACCGCTACTAACTCAAAATCTTGAGTTGGGGGTAATTTTTATCAAAAAATATTAATTGGATTGAGGCATAAGCTATCACCATATCATTATGTATGACGAAACATCCCATTACCTTCTTTATTGAATATCTAAAGATCACAAACCCTTCTCCACAGTATGGTAGTGTAAGAATAGGTGTGATGACTAACCATATATTTTGTTACTTTAATTTTTATTCACATTCATCTATCCAAAGGAAATTGACACCCTTCCAAGTTAACATGGTGATAGGATTAGATATTCTAGATAAATTCCTTACAAAGCATTAATAATATCTAGAAAAATCAAGAAAAATATGTATTTCAGTCACTCTGGTTGGTCTGGGAAAATGTTTAATAACATCCATATTTGATTAATCCAAAAATATACTCTCACTTGAGATTATATGACCAAAAAATAAAACTTTTTATTCAAAAAATTCACAGTTGGTAATTTTTTTAAATAGATTCTCTTTCCTTAGGGTCTTCAGCACAACACTCAAGTGGGATTTATGAACTTATTTTATCTTGGAATATATAATAATATCATCTATAAATAATACCAAAAATTGATCAAGGTAATATCTAAATACACTATTCATTAAATCCATGATGTCAGTGGGGTAATTTTTAAAACAAAATGAAATAACTATAAATTCATAGTTCCGTACATTGTATGAAATGTTGTATTGGGTATATCACCCTTTTTTACAATTAATAGATGGTATTATGAATGAATCCCAATCTTATAAAAGTATTAATCTATATATCATTGATAAAAAATGTCATAAATATATGGAAAATGATATTTTGATCTTATTAAATTTCCAATAATCAATGTAGATCCACCTTGATTCATCTTTCTTATTAACAAAAATAGGTGCCCCCACAATTGATTCACTTTTCCAAATTAATCCCTTGTCAGTATTATCCTAGAGTTTCTCCTCTACTTCCTAAAACTCAATCAAGGTAATTCTCTATAGAGTATTTGAAATAAGTGTTTCCCCAGGTATGAGTTTTATTGAAAAATTCATTATTTGTAAGATTATTAGGTAAATCATCTATGCAAACATAAAAAATCTATAATTCAATAGGAATACCATAAATTTTTAATTTTTCCCTAAAAATATAGGATAAACACACCTTTTTAATCAGAATAAAGATCCATATAATGGATGTGATTTACATTGGAAGTTCATATTTATCATCACATTGATAGATGATCATTTGTTAGTTTAGAATATCAACCATGACTTCCCTTACTCAATGATTGTTGTGGTATTTAGGTAAATAAATACAATACATGCATATGATAAGGTAAAATTAAACTTGATGGAGAATAATGATATTTGTAAAAAAAAACATTCCCAAAAACGTCAATATGAGAAGAATCACAGACTTGAGATGTGATCATCATACCAATAGTATTTTTCACTACTAATTAAATATCTAATTATTGAGGATATGAATTAATATTCTTTGAAAATTTTCTTGATATAAAGAAATTCATATACCTAATATCCAATATGGTACTTCAATATTTGAGCATACATATTACCAACTAAAATTCATTATTTTATCTTTATTCCCTTAGTAAAACCAAAAGAGTTTTTATGGACATTAGAAATATTTTATCAGAGTGATCCATCATGAAAAATAATTCATAGGATGTATAAATCATACACCTTCTCTTCAATCTATTAAACCATAAGTTTAACATAGGTCAACCATGATCATCATCTATTGAAATCCTTCATGACTATTCATAAATAAAATTTTAATTAACCCCAACATATCCCCTAAGAGTTTGAAACTAGGTTCATATTAAGGGAACACTCACCGTGTACCAAAATAATGATCGAGATATACTCACCCAAATATTTTTGGGGTTACTACCCATAGATTTATCTGTTCCAAAACCAAACCCACTTTTAATATCTAGACATGTATGTTTTGATAAGAAAACCAACCGTTTTTCTATATCATAACATAGGATGTTATCCTATGCATGGTATTATAAAAAAGGGTTCTCACTAAAGTTTTCTCATCCTAGTTTCCAAAGGTAACTAAAAATTTCTCTAATTCCAACTATATCCACCTACACTTTTCATACATTGATATTATATCTTAATAAATGAATATTCAATAATTTTTTTTTGATCCATGACATAATCGTATAGGTTTACTATATTTTGAAACAAGGATATAAAAACAAGTTCATAAGAGTACTATATCATCTCCCACTAATATATTCATAACTTTCACCCTTCTTAGAAATATCACATTTAATAACTTTTTTTATAACTTGGGGAAAGTAAACATAAGAAAGGGTGTGCTAAAATGCACAGTAAGGGTAAATGAAGGGTGTATCAATGATTGGTTAATAATAACATGAGAATATTGGTATTGTAATATAAATTAATATTTTAAAACCATACCTATCATATCATAGATAATAATCTTGAATAATAGCATAATTCTTGGCAGTTTATAAAACATGAAAAAAAAGGAATCAAATAACTTGAGTAATGAGATCATAACATTGGCATAAGACATAATTTTTTTTGCATATACATAATAATGGAAAATCATTTCCTTGGTTGTTGAGGATCATTTACAATACTATCATAGTGAATAAGGTTCAATACCCTAACCATCATATCCATAGTTAATGTTCACTCCCAAGACTATCATAGTGGATAGAGATCCTTACTGAACTAGGTTCAATCCCCATTAAAGACTTTCTTATCTCATGATATATCCATATTTTCCCAATTCATTGGAGGGATATATAATTTCATTACTACTTGAAACATAATTAATATCATACATACGTGTTCTGCAATATCATAAAACAATCATTATAGCATAACTCATGGAAATAAAACATGTTTCATAAACATTTCATCATTTCATCATAGAATAACCCATGTAAAAGAAATTGGTTTCATAAACATAATATCATGATAATCATAAACCATTTGGAGAAAGAATAAGTATTGTACTGTTGGATCATATCCCTAGTATAACTTAACTAGAATCAAAATATATCATATTAGATGAAAAATTTCATTAAAATATCATTGGAATATTTGTTGAGGTAAAAACCCATTTATTTTTTAAGTGACATATTAAATTATAAAAAAATTAAAAATACTAAGGAATAAAATTTCTTTGAAAAGAACCTTAAAACATTATGATTAAAATTTTAAATCTTTGAGTGGTCATGATTGTGTGAAATTCAGTTCATTCCAAGTATAATAAAACAATGATTCATTTCACATTTTCTATAAAAAAAGTAACAAATTAAATATTTAGATAATGATAAGAAGATACCTTTGAAAGTTTTTTATAAAATTAAAAAATGGGTAAAAATACATTTAAATAATCATAGAATTATGGAAAAACATTTTTGAAATCATTTTAGATAAAAACATCTACATATAAGAAAAAGGATTTTCAACTGAAAAGGGAAACAAAGTTAATTTTCATTAAAAATATTATTTCGGTATCTTGATATCATAAAAAGGAAAATGAAAGGAAATCATATAATCTATATTAATAAGAATAGTATAAATAAACTCTGGAAATTCTTAAGAGATAGTTCCTAAAAATTCATCATCATAAACTTGATCATAAATATTCCTGATTATTTGTGAGATTGTAAAATAAAACCCAAACATCAAGTTCCACTTTCATTGAAGGTTCCCTTACCTCATGTATATAAAATTTAAATTTGGTTATAATTATATAAAATAATAATATATATAGTTATTATATCATATAGTATTGAATTATAACATTTCAACACACCCATATTAACAATTCCTCAAAAAATCATATTTATAAGTTTTGACTATTTTATTTTTCATGAAAATTTTAGTTTGGTAGTTCCCATACATGAACTTTGATCATAGTTACAAAATATACAGAGTTTTAATCATGAAATAAATATAATATATATTTATTAAATATATAATTAGACTCATCCATAAAATATAGATATAGAAAAATGAATTTGACTGGTCATGGAGATGGTACGTCATACGTATGCATGAACACTATTTTCACATTTCGACAAATGGAATGAAAGAAAGGTAAATAATAATCCACATTTTTTGTGTAATTATTTATTTATAACATATATTATATATTTATATAATCTTTCCTTATTACCATCTAGGTAAATTAGAAACAAAAAATGATTGGCAATGCTCTGTGGAGGTGGTAGTCCACACAAATACACTAGTTACATTATTATTTTCAATAGACGAGAATAATGTTGATAATGGTTATTACTTCATAATAATAAAAATTCAGTATATTTATGATACTACATTGATTATTTTATAATGTATTCCATGTATTTAGAGGAGGTATAAGAGGAAATAAAATTTAAAACACCTGGTTAGAAGTTATATATCTTTGCTGAGAAACCTTCCTTTACTTACACTTTAATCCATGAAAGGATGGTATTGTGGAAAAACCAAAATCTATATGACGTATTATAGGAAGATTTCATGGTATTATGTATGGTATTAGTTGATATAAAAGGCTCAAATATTGTGAATAATGAAGTATAGGAGGTTCCCTTTTATAAGTGAGGGGAGAGGAAATCATGGAATTATTTAACGTATTAAATTAAGATAAATAAATCTTCATAGAAAAATTTATCCTAATTAATGTAAATTAAAGATAATATAGTGAGCATTATAAATAATCTAATACAATATAATCTTAACATGTTTTGGTGATTTTTCACCCTTATGTCCTTGTCTTAAACCCCTCTTAACCCTTTTAACAATTACCACAAGATCAAGGTTTTTTACTTTTTAAGGGCTAGGAATGTTACCATAAAAAGAAAAGTAACCCATATATGGACCATGTTTGATATTCTAAACCATATAATATTAAATTTATTAGAGATAATTTTTTTTAAATTTTAAATCAATTAATAATATATTATTTATTATTAAATATCAATAATGTCATTTTTGGAACAATTCATTTAATTTGAATTTGAATAAAAATTAACAAAAAATGAATTCAAATATAAAAATTTCACACTTGCATAATATGTTATATTTATTTAAAAAATTAAAATACCATAATAATTCTTCCAAATTTTATTACTTATAATTTATTTAAAATTGTTATTTTTTATTAACCTAATAAATATTATTTCAGCATTGCATTAAAATTTAAGGAAATTATTCAATGAATAAAAATTAAAAATAAGTTATAATGATAAGAAAATTAATTAATATTTAAAACAAACATTTATAAACCAACTTATCATTATCCTAATATAAAAATATTACAGATATTAATGTTAAGAGAGTGACATTTTATATTTATTCTTTTATTAAATTAATATAACAATCACAATCAAAGAAAAGTGGAACCAAATGCCATATATTTGAGAAATGGAAGGGAAGTTCTGAACTAAACTCATACAATAGGATAAAGTTAGGATTTAGAGAAATTTTAAAGCCTTATCCCAAAGTTTTAACCCTATTTTCCCCATACTGAGGTGACAAAAGTTTACCAATGTTACTATTCCTGATGACTAAAAATAAAAGAGCCCTATTGGAAAAATTTGAATATGTAGATTCCAAATATGGAATCCATTTTTCAACATTAAATCTCTATAAGTTTCAGGATTTTATTTTAAAATAAGTTTTCAAAACACGGTGAAATCCATTTTTTGGAAAAATACAATTTTATTCCTAAAACTAGACATATTCTTGTCACATGCCTAGAAAAACCATTATATTAATGTTAAAAAATTTGATTTAATATAAAATATATAAATTTACTTAAATTAATTAACCAATAGTGATTAATTTAATTTATTATGATAAAAACACATTGCGTGCATACAAAAACGTTTTCAGAAAAAATATATCTTTTACTTTAAAATGATTTTTATTTTAATTTAAAATAATTTTTTAAATAATGAATTAAGTTTATATATGTTTAAACCATAAATTTTTTAAAATTAAATTATTCCAATTCAGACCCTCCAATCTAATGGTTAGGTGATAATTGTCACATTAAATAGTAATATTTCAAAAGTATACCGTGGTTCATTTAAACTCAATGATGTGTGTAAATAAATATATAAAAGAAATCAAATTTACTTATAGAAAAATATATCATAAATTATTAGGGTGTTACATATTATATTTCAACTAATTAGGTATTTCTTAAAAATGAATTTGTGATAGTTAAATTAGTTATTCAATCAAGAATAGTGAATTTATTATTTGATTTTGGATAAATGAATTATTTCTTGTAATGAAATTTTAGAAGAGAAATTCAAACACCACTTAAAAAATAGAAGTTGAGTTATCAATGAAAAAAATAAGGAAATTATTTCAGCCCAATCATATAATTCCTCCCCAGTCAATATTTCTATGCTGAATCTCTCAACAATCCTTTTTTATCCTCTTTAGTGGAATTGGATGTTATACATTCCATGGATTGAATGTCCTTATATATAGCCTAAATAAATTGTTGGTAGAATGAAATAAATTTACATGTCCCAAACCATCCTTTGATTTAATAAAAGTGTAAGAAGGAGGATGATGTTACATTGGAAAATTCATCTCAAGAATGGAGTTTTTCCCTATGAGATAGCATATCTACCCCAATTGATTGAGATAAAGGAGAGGATCACTATTGATGACATTCTATTCATATATGTATATGATGATATTCTCCTTGAATATTTTCTTAGTTTTCCTCATGACTGATTGGTTAATTTATTAATTTAACATATACCAAGAGCTCTACCCATATCCAAGACTCTATATTGAATGATCCCCATTAAATTGGAAGAACTGATGAAGAAACAATAATAGAATCCCGAAAAAGGATTCGTATAGCCATGTGCTTCACCATGTGGTGTGATGATCCTCTATTTTTAAATAAGGGATGGTTAACACACCTATATTTTTACTATCATGATGTCAAAATAATCATGATAAAGAACAAGTATCCCATTACATATATTGATGATTTTTTTATTAGCTATATGAGCCCCAATAATTTTATAAAGTGGAAATTCGACATAGATATCATGTTAATGGGGAAGAAAGACGATATTCCCGAGACTACTATTTGAAAATGGTATATATTCCATGATTTCATAGTAATTCAATTATAACTAAAAAAACCTCCAATAAAATTTATATACTTGACAAATAGAGTATTTAGGTATTAAATTGAAAAATTTATTACAGTCTTTGTAAATGATGTTCTTATATACTCAAAAAATGAGGAGGAAAATTAGAAGAATTCAAGTACTATAATAAAGACATTAATAATGAATAAGTTATATGAAAATTATAGTAAATGTATGTTTTTGATGGATAATATATCGTTATTATGGAATTTTATCATAATAAAGTAGATATTTGTGGATCCTTTGAAGAAAATGGTAGTTAAGGAATTACCCAAACCAAAATCTATAAAATAGATATGTAGTTTCCTTAGATTATCTGGGTACTATCAGATATTGAATGGAATCTTTTAATGATTTTCAAACTCTCTAAAAAAGTTATTGTTGAAGGTTGTAGAGTCTATCTGGACATATGAATGTGAAGAGATCTTCAAGGAGTTGAATAAGAGGCTAATCACTTTACCTGTACTCACACTACCCATCTGCGGGGAATGATTTGTGATCTATGGTGGTTATTTAGAGAAGGTTTTAGGTTATAACCTCATAAAAAATGACAAATTGATAGCATATTACTCTTAACAATTAGATATCCTTATGAAGAACTATCTAACACATGATTCAGAGTTCACTTAATTAATATTTTCATCAGATATTTTTTGGAATTATCTCTATGTAGAGATGTTTAGAAAATATATGGATCATAAGAGCCTCATGTTTATATTACCATATAAGGAGATTATCATACTCTAATAAAGGTTTTCATAACAGATCAATGATTATGATTGTTCAATCCATTATCATCACGGGAAGGAGAATAAATTTAAAGATTCTATTTAAATAATAAATGATGAGGATTTAGATAGATCGAATCTTCTTAGACATGAAGAGGATAAAAATTGGGATCATAAAGGAAGGAACATCATCATTCCTTCCTCAAATTATTAATAAACCATCCATTTTTGAGAAGATAAATAATTCTTATAGGGTAAATTTTGAGGTGAAAAATAAGGTGGATTCTACAATAAAATAAAAATATTCATATTTCAACATTAATTAAGAAGGAGTTTCGATGTTTGGGGCACATCTATGCACGCTATAAAATCCTAAGGTAAAGAGGGATTTATTGACCAATGATTATAGCTCAATATTCTCCATCCCAGATAGAGAAAAAAAATGTATAGAGATATCCAAGAGAAATATTGGCATGACAATACAAATAAGGATATTAAGGAATATATGATTAAGTTATTGGTATTAAAACAAGTGAATACTGAAATGAAAAGGACCAAGGGGATGATGCAACTTTTTTCCATACCTAAATTAAAATGGGATAAAATAACTATGGACTTTGTCATGGGTCATCTAGATACTTCTAAAGGATATAATTCTATATGGGGTTTGATGGACTGTTTAACAAAGACTGATCACTCCATCTCCATAAGAGATGAATTATCCCTTGAACCACTCATATTGATATATATTTGATAAATGGTGAGGATTTATGGAACACCACTATTGATTGTATATGGTCGATAACCATATTTAAACATAATGTTTTGGAAAATTATTCATTATGTGTTGAACACAGATTAAATATATAGCATGCCTTATCACCCCCTGATTAAGGTCTAATATAAAATACTATCCAAATAATTGAGGATATTAAGAGATATTTCTCTATATACTTCAAAGGAATTATGGAAAATCATATTCCTTTATTAATATTCTCATATAGAAATAGTTTCTATTCATGAATATAAATGGATAATTATATAGATCTCTATGGGAAGATATGTAGAACACCCACATGCTAGGATGAAGTTGGGGAATTAAAGATTCTACGACCTAAAATTTTAGAAGTAATGGTAGAGAAAGTCAAAGTCATTCAATAATACATTAGGGAATAGCAACACAAATAGAATCATTATGCTAATAATCATATAATATTTCAAAATTTTTAGGTTGAAGATAATGTGTTCTTTTATATATCTCCATAGAAGAGGGTCATGAGGTTTGGGAATAAGGGAAATATAATTACTAGATATATTTTCCCCTTTGATATTATTGATTATATCAAAGTGGTTTCTTGTTCACTAGAACTCCTAGAAAATTAGTCCCAAGTATATGATGTGTTCTAAGTATCCATATCAAAGAATTACACACCATATCCCCCATGTGTACTAAATTCTTTGGTGGTATAGTTATAACATGACCTTTCTTATGAGGAAACTAATACAAAACAAACTTTTAACAATTCTTGTTATAGGATTTATTAGAGCCTAAAAATAACAGACTACCAAAGTGAGGTTAAAAGAAAACCTTTATCAGTGCTTTTTTAGCACTGATAAAGGCCCCCTTTATCAGTGATTTTATTTAGCACTAATAAAGACCCCCCTTTATAAGTGTTTTTTATCATTGATGACTGGGGTATTTATGAGTGCTGAAAAATAATTGCTAAAGTAACCCCTTATCAATGCTTGTTTCTAGCATTGATAATGGGTGCCTTTATCAACACTTTTTTCTAGCACTAATAAAAATTGAAAAGAATTATTTTTTATATCCTTTATCAGTGTTGAGACCCCTTTTATTAGTGCTCCAACTGACCTCCTTACACCCACCCCTTCTTTTGTGCTTTTAACCCCCTTTCCTTAGTGCCAGAAATCTTCTCACCCCCTGCACGTGCCTAGATTTTATCTCGTGACCTCCATGTCAAAATCAAACCACATTAACACTTCCCTACATTTTTATTGTATATTATTAATTTTTTTTATTTATATATATTTACATACATATTTATTATTTATATATATATATAATTATTTTTAAATTCATTTATAAAATAAATGTTTGGGTGTGTGAATGTGTGTGTAATATATACATACTTAAATTTATTTAAATATATTATATATTAATATTAATTTACATATATTAGAATATAAATATAAATATTTACTTATTTATCAATACACACACATATTCATAGATAAACATTATATATAAGTATATATATATTCATATAGTGTTATTGTAAATTCATTTATATACTATATTTAATGATAATGTTATATTTATATAAAAACACATTGAAATATGATGTATACACACAATATTGACACCCATACACACATACACACATATTTTCACACATAAGTACACATTTATATTTTCCTCTCTCACACTGTTGACGCTCCTTTCTATCAAATAGTCCAAAGAATGGAAAAATGGAATAACTTAAGCACAAAGAGGGTCACCCTTTGAAGAACATAAAAAATTTACAAAGGGATGAACCAGGAACTCATTTGGAGGGCGTCACGCAAGTATCCTACGCGCCGCACAAGTCACTTGCACGCCACATATGGGTCGTGCTAGTCACTTGAACGCCCTATTCCTTTTTCACCCAAGGTTACCAATGGCCTATAAATAGCCCCTATGGGCCCCCATTTGATGGATGAATTTTTCCAAAACTCAGATTCAAGATCTGGTCACCCAAGTCTTTGTATGACATCTTCCGAACACTTCTAAGGTAATTCTTTACCTAGAATGAAAGCTCTAAAGAGGAAGAATAAGACCTAAGTGTTAGAACTCATCAATACTTGTGTGCCTAAGTGTCCATCCCTTAAGGGAAATAGAAACACTTGCGCGCCGCCTTGCCCTCTCAAGGGAACTTGCGCACAAAACTTTTGAAAGCCTCTAGTGATGATTCTAAGGGTTTGAGTACAGAGTCGCCCAATTATTACCCTATGGATTCTTCATCACCCAAGGTGACTCATGTCATGCAAGTCAAATTGCGTGACCAGGACTTGTACACGAGAACAATACTTGCACGCCTCCTTTCCAGTCACCTCATTTCCTCAAATTCACCTCTCCTCTTCAAGACATGTCCATCAAAACCTTCTTCAAAGCTATTTATAGCATGGTTTCTTTGTTGGCTTCTTTATCTGAGAGGAATTCATTGGTCCTCCTTCTCAGGAGTAAGTCCCAATAATAATTTCTTTTAACTTTGGGTCTCATTCTCAAGAGTAAGCCCCAAGTTACTTTAACATTGGTCCCCCTCCTCAGGATTAATCCCCAGGTTATAAGTTCCCTTTAATTGAGAATCTTCCTCAGGAGTAAGCCCCAAACTTATTTTCTTTTGATTTGGGATTCCTTCTTAGGAATAAAACCCAATCATAAGTCCCGCTTAATTTGGTCTTCCTTTTCAGGAGTAAGTCCCGAGTTAAAATTCCAAATCTCCATAAAGTAAAAATACCTTTATGGACCCTGCTCCCGGGCTTCTTTCCTAAACTAAGCCATGATGTTCATTTACTTGGGCCATCATACATACGTAATCCCTACATCATTTCTCATGACTGCATCTTTTGTGGCACCATTTTCAAGTTTACTGATACCACTTGTTTCTCACACCGAGTATGACTCACGTGGGCTTACAGTATAAAAGTAATAATGACATCACTTTTTGGTCCATTAACCATGCATAAACCCCATTTTTCTTTATGTGAACTACGTGGAATTTGATCTCTGCCTTAAAATTAGAGTACGTAGGAAGCCTTTATAAGGTTCAAGCCCATATTTCATTAATTATATTTCATCCCATATAACGTTAAACTATATCCTTCCTATAGAAATAAGTGGGTTCTGATTCCTTTATTTTTAACAAGGATATATAGGTATCCCATCTACGGGTACTATCCCAACTCTGAAATAATCCATGTCTTTCTGAATGAAAATAAACATCAAGTTCCCCACTGAGTGTCTTTAAAACCAGTATGGTCACCATAATGACCAAGAGATTTCTATATAATGTATTGAATGATACCATTGACTAAGAATCTCCAATACATAAAGATTATTCTCTATCGATTAAGAACCAAAAATACTTATAAAGATTCTATGAATAATGTCATGAACCAACCCGGGTCGACCCTGAACCGGTCACCCGAGCTAGCCCACGGCATGGCCCGAGGGGCGTTCCCGATCCCCATGGTCTGGAAACTAGTGCCGGGCATCAAAAAATAACCGTTGGGAATGATTTGTCCCATGAACAAAAGTTAACCAAACAAATAACGACTGACGATAGGAGAATAAGACTAGCAGTGGAAATAAAATAAAAGTACATACCTCTTTGTGACCTCCTAGGTCACAACCTAACTCAAGACCACGCTGCTCCAACATTGAGCAGCTGAACTAGGAACCTGTATGAGAAATTGAACCTGCAACTGGAAAGATATAATAGGCGTGAGCACCGAGATGCCCAGTAGGGATGCCAAGAATAAACCATGGAATCCAACAATTCTCTTTTCCAAAACATTCCACTGACACAATTTTGAAATACAGATATGAAATTAGGGTTTTCACATTTTAAAATATGAAACATGTTATTCTCATTTAAAAACCCAACACACGCTACACACCATTTCCAAAAATCATTTTCCATTTTATAAATTAAATTCAAAACAAATATATATATATATATATATATACACACCAAAGCTGAGATAGAGTGAAACAAGTAAAAGTGAAACTAAAAATAAACAAGTGCAACGTAATGTAAACAAGAAATGTATATAATTCAGCAACCATGGGTGGTCCTAAACATCCCTAGAAGACCCCTGGACGTACTTGGTTTCGGAACCACCTAACTGTATATGGTGAAGTTCCTAAGTCTATAACCAACTGGCTACCCTAACTGACCAATCTAGTGGCAAAGCCCACCTGGCCTAACAAAAAATCCAGGGGGTGCCAACCCGTCTAATCGGGGTTGGTCAACAACCGTCACTCGATCATCTAAAAGACGACCAGGAACCCATGGTGGTTATAATAATACTATGTAAGTAGGAAGGCCCTTGCATGCGTGACTTATCTCACCACACCTGCCTACCCCAAACACAGACGCTTCCTATGCGTTCACCCATAAAGGGTTACCCTAGCCACGAATTCCCCATATATCTATATATAAGAATACATGTCGAACATAAAAAGTACCAACCGGGCTGTCACATCATTCGGTTATCATAACCACTTTATTAAACACTTGGAGTTGTAAATCGAGCCTCTAGTTTTACATAATCAATGTGTTTATGAAAACATTACAAAAGATATTCCAAAACAACCCTAAACACCACTTTTTTATTTAGAAATCCAAATGGGCCTTTAGGTTCCAAGTTTCAAGGCATTGCAATACAAGTCTTTAGTGATAACATATTAAATTTGTAAAATAAACCCACCCAAGTGTTGTCTTACTCCACACACTCAACAAAATATATACATCAAAAGAAAAACAGGCATATATGCATGGATTTATTTTCAAACCAATTTAAAGAGCCTCACAAAGAGATCCACATCATTTAGAAAACAAGAACCGCTTATAAACCAAGGATTCGAGAAAAATACCAATTCAAAGAGACGCAAAATCATTTCTTCAAAAGAATTAAGTTCCATGAAATCAACCAATGCTGGAAAAATAAGTTTCATAAAATGTTTCTACCAGAAAACACCACTAAAAATGTCCAACAATACCATTTGTAGATAAAGGCAGTTAGTTCCAACCAAGTTGGAAAGGCATAAACATGTGCGTAAATAGAGGACTATCCAAAAATCAATTTTTAATCAAATATTTCAATAGTAAAACACTACCATAAGTTAACTATAAACATTCTAGAGGTGAGAAACATAATCTAAAATTTAATTAAGAAAGAGAAATCATCAAATTGATTAAAATTGGGAGTAAAGAAATGGAAACACCTACACATAACCAATGGACTATTTCAAAGATATTTTCAATAGTTTTAACCATCAAAGAAACACCGAAATAAATAAACTAACTAGATTATAAGGGTGCAAATAAAATTTATAAACTAAATGAAACCATGCAAGTGCCTATGGAAAACTTCAGAAAGAGAGATGGGATGGAAACACCTACCTTGAACAAAGGTCACGTCAACCTTTCTAACTCATGGAGCAGCTCGCTCGCATGCAGGAACTTCCATATATATATATATATATATATATATATATATATCCTTAAACCAATTAACGTGTTCCCCGAACCATGAGGGAACACGTACATAGAAGATATACATATCTATACATATCCATACCTAAGAATATGAGTGCGCATCTTCAAAACCAACCGCAACTCCTTACGATAGATCCTCGAGACTCAAAAACACCACAAATCCCTAAAATAAAATTTAAACCAAACAAAACAATCAAAACACGATCTAAAAACCAATCCTACAAAAATCACAAAGTTCACAAGTAAAACCCAAATCACACTTTAACAATTTTTTTATAAAATAAAACTAAGGGAAACACCCCCAAAATTGTATCAATTTATTTTAGAATCTCATATCACAATTTATCAACACCCCAAGTGCATAAATACATAAAAATAATTAAAGAATCACGCTAATGACCAATTTTTAAACAATTCATCAATACAAAATCATCTCAAAAATCTAGAGGAGAAAACCAAAGTGATGCGAATTACATTTTAAAAATCATGAAATTAATATTTGTCACCTAAGAAAGAAAATCATCGTAGATGCATATTGACATAAACTAGGAACTGACTCAAAAAATTTTCCTAATCAATTATACAAATTTAAGAACTATATAGAATGATAATTAAGGGTATAAAAAAGCTGAAAAACAAGTTTTAAAACTAAAAGAAAGAGTGAAAATATTAACGGAGTGCTCTAGAGATAAAATACACAAATTCACCTACCCCGAAGGTGTTTGAATCCAACAATGCTTCAATGGATGGGAGAAAAGAATTTCACAGACCCTCCATAGACCCTAAAAAAAAGAGGAACACACACAAATTAGACCCCAAACTTTGGGTTGGGAAAAAACCCCTAAAATTTGACAAAACGAAATGCATCGGAGAAGAACACCAGCGAGGGAGGTCATGGCCGAAGAGGAAAACTGCCAGAGAAGAGGAGGTAGTTGGGTTACTGAAGGTGAGTGGGAGCTGGTCGCGACATACTGGGATGATAAAACCGTGCCGGACCAAGAGGGTTGCACCAGACCAGGAGGGTTGCGTTGCGCTAGAAAGGAGGGACAACCAGACCAGGAGGGTTGCGTCATGCTCACGCCGGACATGAGGGGAAGGGGGGGGGGGGTACAGCCAAGGAGGAGCGCCAGCCATGCGGGGAGCCGCCATCATTGGTTGGGTCGCTAGGATGGCTGTGCGTAGAGGGCTGGGACGTGGTGTCAGGGGGAGCGAGCAGGGAGGGAGACCGTGCAGGGATGGAGGACCCGGGGGAAACCCAGGTGGCACGACAGGAAACGGGGGGGAACTTCGGGTAGATTTAGGGTTTATTTTTTTAACCTATAATAATAATAATAATAATAGTAATAATAGTAGTAATAATAATAATAATAATTAGTTAATTATAATAATTATTATTATTATAATCCAAACATTTATAATAATAAAACCATTTAAAAATATAAACACACACACACACACAGACATATATATATACATATATAGATATATATACCTATATAGAAACATATATAAACATATATATATACACATATAAACATATATATATACACATAACATTAAAACATAAACATATATAAACATATATAAACATATATAAACATATATAAACATATATAAACATATATACATATATTTATTTATTTATTTATACGCTCAAAAAACTAATTTAATAACATTAAAACTGGATGATCGTGCGGTATTCGCCCACCGTACGATACCCAAGCGGACTGTAATCGGGCTGCACGTAGCCAAGTGGAAATCACGTGCCCAAGCGGACTGCGCATCTTAAACGTACGATGTTCTCACACTACCCCAAACCATAGACTCATCCCAACATTAAAATTTTAAACTTGGAATCACCTACACTTACGAAAAATCACCCGACGCGAAGAGAAATAAAATAAATAAAATGACTAAAAAAACTAGTGTGACAATTATCCCCACCACAAACACTTTCTTCCCCCAGAAAGTCACCAAGCCAACAGTTAGCAGAACTCGAGTCTATGCCCAGGAAAAACCAGAAGAAACTGAGAGGCTTGGGGTGACCATTACCAACACAAGTCACACCCGACCAACTCGAGTACAATCATTGTCCGAGGTTGAGGGGAGAAAACAAGAGGGTTCTACCCACCACATAAATTTACTAACATGGAGACCTTGAAACTCGAATACACCACCCCAGGGGGGGGGGGGGGAACGCGAGAACTCCCTAAACTGAAATCATCCCAACTTCTCAATGCTAACGGAACAACTCAACCACTAGTATTAAAACTATTCTGGAAAAAACTGGCACAATGAGACACCGAGAAGGAGGAATTCCCTACAAAATTCAAACACAATAAATGAAAAGCCACGGAGAGGTGTCCGACCTAATAAAGAGCCCAGAAGTGACACCCATTAATTTTGCAGAACCAAACATCCCCCTAACGTACGCAGCTGAGACCATCCCCAAGATCAAAACGGGCTCATTTAGTCAAAGACCTGACGCCTTTCAAAGAATATGAATGATTTAGAAACAACATGAAGAGAAAATGAGGCCACTTTAAATGTAGTAGAACAAGCTCATCATGAAACCACAACAAGGATGATCTTAAAACAATGACAATAATTGAATAAGAAAACTTTGGATATTTCCCTTCAGAAGGATGAAAACATGGACCGGACCAAGGTTCCACACACTCTCGGCAATTACTGACTGTGCGCGAGCTTCACCCTGAGAACTGTGGTTGGGGATCTGATGGCTGAAGGATCTCCTGCCTCACAATCAGCCATTTTCATCCTCCAGTCCCCAACTTATTCTCGTAAATGATTCAAACGTCCATGGAGGTGGCACATTATCAAAGGGATGCAAGATGATGGCATAGAATTCCCAAAGAGGCTACACTAGTGGCACAAAGAGAATAGTTAGACAACCTGGAAGTTGGCACTGATGAAGATGTTGTCTCAGTGATAGGTTCCTCTGGCATGCACTCCTTTACAGATGGGGAACCCTCACTAGAGACAATTACCATCAAACACACCCCAAACTTCAACGATGGCGATACATTTCACTTTTACTAGTCTAAAACTGGACCCTGGAATAAACCTGAGATGGTATGAACCCTAACAACCCTGGGAGTTCCCAAAAACCTGAAGACCCACTCTAATTCCACAACCACACAACTGCCCCTCATATAATTTGATTACTTTGATCGATAGACAACATGAAAAAGAACTGAAAACCGGGAATGAATCATTAGAAACCTTAGCAACCTTTCTGGGCGGCATACTCATGACAACATGAAAAACACAACTGAAATCGGCATCTAGCCAAAACTCAATCAAAGCAACAACCTGATCCAAGGGAAACAAACTCATAAGATAAACATATACAAACATGAGTAAAAAAATTATTTTCCAAAAAACCGTCATTTCTTTTAAATTTTAAAACTCGCCTATGTCCCCTTATGGACTATCACATGTGCGTTCACCCAATCCTGGCAACATCGCTCGTCGAAAATTTCTCGCACACACCCTCTGCACATATCGATGCACATGTGATCCTTCATAAGGAATACCAAATTTCGAACACTTCTTTCCCTCATCAAATCCAAACAAGCAATAAATCATTCCAAATCGAAACACTCCCACTTTAAAAACCCAATTCACCAATTTCAAAACAATTTTAAAAGAAACACTTTTCCATTTTAAAACCACTTCAATTTTTAACACACACTCACATCGACTGAGATCAAAACGAAACACAGTCAACAACAAACTACCAAAACAAGGAACTAGTGCATATGCCTAACTCAGCGACATGGTGGTGAGCCATATACCAAGTAAGAAATATCACTAAGAGGACCTTGGACTGGACACTTGGACTCCACATGGGTCACCACCCCATGTGAGGCCACAACATGAACAAGTTCACCTTCATTATCATCCCTCAAACCACAACAATCGAAGGAAAAAGACTCAAAACCCAGACTACCCCTGGTAACTCAGGTCTCGTCACAGGCGGTGATGATCAAGCACCAATCCATAACCTACCTACTGAGTCTCGAAAAATCCTAATCTCCTTCTACCAGACATCCCAAATATCAAGGGCCTCCTCTGATTCCATTTTGTCATGAACCAACCCGGGTCGAACCTAAACCGGCCACCCGAGCCGGCCCGCGGCATGGCCCGAGGGGTGTTCCCGATCCCCATGGGTTGGAAACTAGTGCCGGGCATCAAAAACTAATTGTTGGGAACAATTTTGCCCATGAAAAAAAGATAACCAAACAAATAACGACTAACGATAAAAGAATAAGACTAGCAGCGGAAAGAAAATAAAAGTACATACCTCCTTGTGACCTCCTAGGTCACAACCCAACTCAAGACCACGCTGCTCCAACATTGAGCAGCTCAACTAGGAACCTGTACAAGAAACTGAACCTGCAACTGGAAAGATATAATAGGTGTGAGCACCAAGATGCTCAGTAGGGATGCCAAGAATAAACCATGGAATCCAACAATTCCCTTTTCCAAAATAGTCCACTAACAGAAGTTTGAAATACAGATATGAAAGTAGGGTTTTCACATTTTAAAATATGCAACATGTTGTTCTCATTTAAAAACCCAACACACGCTACACACCATTTCCAAAAATCATTTTTTATTTTATAAATGAAATACAAAACAAATATATATATATATATATATATACCAAAGCTGGGCTAGAGTGAAACAAATAAAACTGCAACTAAAAATAAACCAGTGCAATGTAAAGTAAACAAGCAATGTAAATAATTCAGCAACCATGGGTGATCCTAAACATCCCTATAAGTCCCCTGGACATACATGGTTTCGGAACCACCTGCAGGCATACGGTGAAGCTCCTAAGTCTATAACCAACTGGCCTCCCTAACTAACCAATCCAGTGGAAAATCCCACCTGGCCTAACAAAAAATTTAGGGGGTACCAACCCGTCTAATCGGGGTTAGTCAGCAACCGTCACTCGATCATCTAAAAGACGCCCGAGAATCCATGGTGGTTAGAATATTACTGTTTAAGTAGGAAGGCCCTCGCACGCGTGACACATCTCACTGCACCTGCCTACCCCAAACACAGACGCTTCCTATGCATTCACCCAAAAAGGGTTACCCTAGATACGAATGCCCCATATATCTATATATAAGAATACATGTCGAATATAAAAAGTACCAACCGGTCCGTCACATCATTATGTTTTCAAAACCACTTTATTAAACACTTGGAGTTGTAAATTGGGCCTCTAGTTTTACATAATCAATGTGTTTATGAGAACATTGCAAAAGATCTTCCAAAACAACCCTAAACACCACTTTTGTATTTAAAAATCCAAACGGGCCTTTAGGTTCCAAGTTTCAAGGTATTGCAATAAATGTATTTAGTGATAACATATTAAATTTGTAAAATAAACCAACCCAAGCATTTTCTTACTCCACACACTCAACAAAATATATACATCAAAATCCAAATAGTCATATACACATGGATTTCTTTTCAAACCAATTTAAAGAACTGCACAAAGAGACCCACATCATTTAGAAAACAAGAACCTCTTATACACCAAGGATTCAAGAAAAATACCAATTCAAAGAGACAAAAAATCATTTATTCAAAAGTATTAAGTTCCATGAAATCAACCAATGTAGGACAAACAAGTTTCATAAAATGTTTCTACCAGCAAAAACCACTAAAAACCACTAAAAACATCCAACAATACCATTTGTAGATAAAGGAAGTTAGTTCCAACCAAGTTGGCAAGGCATAAACATGTGCGTAAATAGAGGACCATCCAAAAATCCATTTTTAATCAAATATTTCAACAGTAAAACACTACCATAAGTTAACTATAAACATTCTAGAGGTGTGAAACATAATCTAAAATTTAATTAAGAATGATCAAGCATCAAATTGATTAAAATTGGGATTAAAGGAATGGAAACACATACACATAACCAATAGACTATTTCAAAGCAGTTTTCAACACTTTTAACCATCAAAGAAACACTGAAATAAATAAACCATCTAGATTATAAGGGTGAAAATAAAATTTATAAACTAAATGAAACCATGAAAGTGCCTATGGAAAACTTCAGAAAGAGAGAAGGGATGGAAACGACTACCTCGAAAAAAGGTCACGTCAAGCTTTCTAACTCAAGGAGCAGCTCGTTCGCACGCAGGAACATCCATATATAAATATAAATATAAATATATATCTTTAAACTGATGTACGTGTTCCCCGCGCCATGAGGGAACAAGCACATAGAAGATATATATATCTATACATATTCATACTTGGGAATATGCTTGCGCACCTTCATAACCAACCGTAACTCCCTACGATAGATACCTGAGACTCAAAAACACCACAAATTCCTAAAATAAAATTTAAACCAAGCAAAACAATCAAAAAATGATCTAAAAACCAATCCTACAAAAATCAAAAAGTTCACAAGTAAAACCCAAATCACACTTTAACATTTTTTTATAAAATAAAACTAAGGGCAACACCCCCAAAATTGTATCAATTTATTTTAGAAGCTCATATCACAATTTATCAACACCCCAAGTGCATAAATACATAAAAATAATTAATGAATCATGCTAATGACCAATTTTTAAACAATTCACCAATGCCAAAACATCAAAAAAAGCTAGATGAGAAAACCGGAGTGATGCAAATTACATTTTAAAAAGTTTCAAAATAATATTTGTCACCTAAGCAAGAAAATCATCGAAGATGCATATTGACATAAACCAGGAACCGACTCAAAAAATAATCTTAATCAATTATAAAAATTTAAGTACTCTATAGAAAGATAATTAAGGGTATAAAAAAGCTTCAAAATAAGTTTTGAAACTAAAAGAAGAATGAAAATATTAACGGACTGCTCCAGAGATAAAATATGCAAATTCACCTACCCCAGAGGTGTGTGAATCCAAAAGAATGTCAAAGGATGGGAGAAAAGAATTTCTCAGACCCCCTGTAGACCCTAAAAAAAGAGAAACACAGAAAAATTAGACCCCAAACTTTGGGTTGGGAAAAAACCCCAAAAATTTGACAAAACGAAATGCATCGGAGAAGAACACCGACGAGGGAGGTCGCGGCCGGAGAAGAAACCGCCAGGGAAGAGGAGGTAGTCAGAAGACTGTAGGTGAGCGGGAGCAGGTCACGAAAGACCGGGAGGATAAAACCACGCCGAACCAAGAGGGTTGCACAGGACCAGGAGGGTTGCGCCATGCCAGACCAGGAGGGTTGCGTCGTGCCCGTACCAGACATGAGGGAGAGGGGGGGGGGGGGGTATGACCGAGGAGGAGCTCCGACCGTGCGAGGATCCACCATCATTGGTTGGGCCGCCAGGATGGACGTGCGTAGGGGGCTGGGACGTGGGGTTGGGGGGAGAGACCAGGGAGGGAGACCACGCAGGGATGAAGGACCTGGGGGAAACCCAGGGGGCGCGACAGGAAACAGGGGGGGAGCTGCGGGTAGATTTAGGGTTTATTTTTTTAACCTATAAAAATAATAATAATAATAATAATAATAATAATAATAATAATAATAATTAGTTAAATATAATAAGAATTATTATTATAATCAAAACATTTATAATAATAAAACCATTTAAAAATATAAACACAAATATATATATATATATACATATATAGATATATATACCTATATATAAACTTATATAAACATATATATATACACATATAAACATATATACACATATAAACATATATATATACACATAACATTAAAACATAAACATATATAAACATATATACACATATATAAACATATAAACATATAAACATATATATATTTATTTATTTATCCGCTCAACCAACTAATTTAATAAAGTTAAAACTGGATGACCGTGCGGTATTCACACACCGTACGGTACCCAAGCAGACTGTAAGCCGGCTGCACGTACCCAAGCGGAAAGCACGTGCCCAAGAGGACTGCACATCTTAAACGTATGGTGTTCGCGCACTATCCCAAACCATTGACTCATCCCAATATTAAAATTTTAAACTGGGACTCACCTGCACTTACGCAAAATCACCCGATGCGAAGAGAAATAAAATAAATAAAATGACTAAAAAAACGGGTGTGACAAATAAACCCATTTGAAACTGATTGAAAAGTTTGAACCTTAAACAAACAAGGTCATCCCCATTTCCAAAAGAAACAAAAAATGGTGAACTCGATGTGAATCCTTAACCATGTTAAATGATGTTTTACTTATTTGTTAGGCCCCTATTAAACTCAACATGAGGGACAACAAAGCAATCAATAACATACGTGCTTATCCAAAAGATGTAGTCTAGCCAAACTTATCTTGATTATGTCTGCTATATCAAACATGCACTCTTTTTCAAGATCTCTTTGCAATATGAAATGAATTCTTTAAAATTCACACCTGTGAATACCTCGGCCGATACTCCTGCTGGATCCTCGTCTTCTCTGAGGAAGACATCACCTACTTAGCATCTGCAACGCTGAGTCTCGAATGCATTTGTGGGGGAATACCGTCAACATGGTACCATCCTGACTCTAGTGGCCGATCAACAAGCCCTCTAAGTTAACAACTTACCCTGGTTGTCCGAACAGCGATGACCAGTGGTCAAGAAGCTGGTGGTGCGAACCACAGTTTCCAAATGATTCAGGTTTTTATCCCTAGAACGCAACAACCAGTCCCTCCCATATTATAGGGAGTTGAATGAAGAGGTCACTCAAGGCCTCGGGTCAAGAAGGCATGAGTCCTTCTTGAGGACTCCCTCCAACAATTCCTGCCAGACTCGTGTGGTAGTGTACTCTCATCATGATGAGGGTATCACCTCTAGGTGTTCAGCTCAGGTTCCTCAGACCCGAGCATGCAAGACAAACCGCCAGAGGTGAAATTCAGTCAACAGGGAGTAAGTTCCTACCTCTACCCCCTTCGGATAAGTCCATCAATCTAACTTGATGGAAAACAATGAGCGGGCATATACACCTGTTCGTCCGGATTTCAATGCTCAGCAGACTCATCTGGTAGTAAAACACAAATCCCGCCAGGCAATTCCAGTGGAGTACTATAGGCAGGAACATACACCTATTTATAATTCATCATCCAGTCAGCAGGCTCATCTGACTGCATCCAAAGAAGCTTTCCAATCTAATATGGCGGTAACTGGTAAGCAGGAACATACACCTGTTTACAATCAGCAATTCTGTCAGCAGTCTCGTCTACTGGTATTGAAGGAAACCCATAAACCATACTTTAAGGAGAATACATAGCATGCACATACACCTGCCAATGTTCATCAAGCCTTCCAACAGTCTCGTTTGGTATCACCTAGAGAAGTCAGTCAAAAATCCCCGATGACAAATCTGGAGAAGACTCAACTCTCTGCCCCTGTGCATAAGTATTGTCAATATCTGTTGACATGAAATGGAGGATAGGAGAAGGCACATACACCTACTCCAAACATGGAATGTATGTATATTCTCATTCTAGTAGACGAAGACACCAAGCACATTCAGAAAATAGTGAAAGAGAATAAGCAAATCCATGCCCATATTCTGGATACCTGTCAGAATATTATAACAACATTAGCGAAATTATAGGGAAAGAAACATAAATATATCCCTATCAGTGGAGTGACTCATCAATATGTCACTCCAGAGTATACACACACCTCTGTTCCAGTCCAGGAGGGTTGTGGGGTGTACCCCCCATGTCATACAGACAATCAAGTCGGGTACATACACCTGATTTAAATGGAGATAATCAGCCTAACTTGACCATTTATCTGGAGTAGGCACATACACCTACCCATAATAACCACTTTCGTCAACAAGTGGTTTCCAAAGTGAGTAAGAAGGCATCCAAGAAAAAGACCCATCCAACACAGTTGAAAAATCAAGATCCAATCTACAATAAGGCCTTGATCAATGCTGGAGTTCTTGAAGCCCTCAGACAATTATCTGTTGCAACTCAAGATTCTACTCTCTCGTTTCTAGATTTTGGAAGTAACAATAATAATTCTTAAGGTCTTTATCAGACACTTCCCCATGAAGGCTTGCTTTATGACAATTTGTTCAATCTCAAAGTATCATCTTCAGATGAGAGCCACAATAACCCTCTGCGTGGCCAGAAGACCAAGAATCAAGAGGTTTTATCTTTTGCTGTAACCCACCATGGTGGTCCTCCCCATGATTATGAATTTAGATATGAAAGTCCTCTCCGCAGTAGTAATTCTCATTGCCTAATTTTTTTTCAATGGACAATGCAGTAACAAGAAGGCCCTCTTATCTTGAGGCACTTGCAAATGCAAGGCCAGTCATGTCTGATGCCTTACCACTAGTAGGTGAAATAATTTCTTAATCAGAAGATAGCCCGGGGTGTAGGTCATTCTCCGAAACACCCCTAAGTCATTCATTTTTCAATTTGAAAAATGAATTCCTTAAAAATATTGTTGAATCTGATGAAGCAACAAAGAAGAACCTGCTTTGGTCCAATCAGGTAGAAGAATCTTCATCAAATGGTAAAGAGGAAGTGCTAAATATGAGAAAAAAACTAGAAAAAAGTGAAATACCATTCTTTTTTTGGACTTTGGATGACTCTCAGTATGATATTCCAGAAAGGTTGACAGAAGATTGTATTCACGATATTCGTCTCAACATATAGAAAAATCTTTGTCACTTAAACATGAAAATATTATCTTATGATGAATTTAAAAATCATGTCAAGATAATAAAAGGGGTTGCAACGCCAAATTGACTTGGCATCTCTCTCAGTTTTTCGACACCCAAAGGTTGAAAAGCAGCAGAGAGCCCTTCAAAGTTCATGACATGGAACGTTAAAAAGGTTTTGCCAGTTAATTACCAATGCCCCATCTGGTATTCATATCAAGGGATGAGGTGTTCATGGAGCATTGCATTTCACTGTGCTCCCCAGTCAATAAAGCCCACCAAAAAGTGGTCTCATACAATGTTATTACCCATGGCTGGCCAGAGCTAACTAGTTTTGTGTGTAATCAAAGGAATTCTAAAGAACATGCCTTAACTAGTTCTTCTCAAAGTAAGACATTTAAAGAACAAGTTTTTTAATTACTCTTGAATCAAGAAAATGAGAATATAGAACAAGCTTCTAATTTAGAGTAGGAACATCATCAAGTGATAGAAGTGTCAGAAATAATCCAACGGCCATCTGAGCCAGGTGATTTGAGTGGATGTAGGATGATGCATCCGGCCAATTTCTAGACAAAAGTCTACAAAATCAGGAGAGATTTTAAGAATGTTTAAGATGTAGCAGCTCAAGAACCACCTCAGCTTTCCAGACTGGGGACTCTTTTAACTCTACCCTTGGGATCAACAGATATGATTTGAGGAGTTGATTAGGAAAAACTAGAACAACCCCAGTCCACTGAACTGGGGACTTTTTCAAATTCTCAATCTCTTCCTCAGTGAAAGTCAGTCTTCTCTCGATTAGGGAAGAATACACAAGAGGAACGCAGAGGTGAATTATCAGGAAATTCCCTCCAAATTATGGTTCATCAAGAATATTTGGAGGGATCAACCAAACAAAAGGCAATGTATCATAAAGGACATGGAGGAAGAAAATATCGTAGAAGAGCTGACAGAAGGGCTGTAATGCGTTTTGCATCGATAAATGTCATCAATGCCATTGTCACTGATCCCCCAGAACATGAGGCTCAATCAGAGGGATCAGATGAAGAAGTTCCTATTCAAGAGGATGTGCACACAGAAACGAATGATGAAGGTGTGCGTACCGGAAGACAGAGGGTTTCCCAAGGGAAAGATATTCTTTTAGGTAATTCCCTTCCATACTCCAGAAAGGTACACGCAAAGGAAAAGGGTAAAAGTCAGGTTACACCCCACCCTACATCTGGAGAAGGCCAATCACTCTCATTAGAGGAAAGGTTCACACAAGAAGAAGAAGAAATGAAGGAATTAAGGAGGTTAAATGCCAAACAACTTCAAGGTAGTTTTCCTCCTAAGAATGCTGGAGTTAATCAATCAAGGGAATTTGTTGTAGCTATTGGTATGGATCAAGAATACCCCCCTTTACAAGTACACCCTCACAGGTCAAATACTACGGGTCATACACAACAACAACCGGAAATACTACAATCAATGGCAGTCCCAATCGCCACACCCGTCCAAACTCTAGTCATTGCACCTTCTCAGGTTCAAGCTCAACCAGATGTTTCTCAAAAATTAATGACTACCATTGAGTAATTAACATCTTGGTTGGAAGCTATGTAAGGAAAGCGTGCAAAAATTCAACCAGAAAAGAGAGCTTACCCTGAATGGGTGGATTCAATTCCTACCCCATCAAATTTCTCGAGTACCACATTCCCAATTTTTAATGGTTCGGGAGATCCAGAACAAAACTTAACACATTTTGTTTCTCATTTTGATCCTATGATGGGAACTCCTCAAAAACAAGAAGCAGTTAAGATCAAGTGTTTTGTACAGTCATTACAAGGACCTTCTTTTGTCTGGTATACAAGTTTTCAATCCTGGTCAATTACTGAGTGGGAAGATCTCTGTCAAAAGTTCCTTCTTCAATTTAGCTAAACATTTCCAAAGATGACATTTTTCGATCTTACCAATTTTAATCAAAGGGAGAATGAAAGAGTTTCATATTTCATTGCTCGCTGGAAGGGATTAACATAATCCTTAATCTTAGCACTCCCTCAAGAATAATTGTTTCCAATCTGTATGGAAAATTTTCGTGATGAATTACGAACACCGTTGATCCCTGTGAAATACACAAGAGGGTTTCGAGACCTTAATTCAATCACTCAGTAGATAGAAGGATCTCTTATGAAGACTAAGGCTAAAACTCATGTAATTCCATCAGTTCCAGGAAGGAGAATAGGGAAAGAAGAGACTGCTATAGTTACACTTAAACAAGCACATGTACCTATTTCCACTTCAATACCTTCAACATATAGAAGGGATCCACCTCCCAAACTTCAACAAAAATGGCCGCCTCATCAAGATGATAAAAAAGATCAAAGGGAGAAACAATTTTAAGATTTGAAGAAAAAAGTTTATTATTTCCAGAATGAACAAGTTCCATGTTACTTCATCTCGTCTCTGGAAAACAACCTGCTTCAGTTGCCAAGTCCCAAAAGGCCAAACAAGGCAGGAGATGAAGACCTCACAAATTATTGCCCATTTCATCAGATGTTGGGTAATACCATTCAGGAGTGTTTTGTCTTCAAAGACCTCCTACAAAAGATGGTGGATTCTGGACAGGTAAAACTAAAAGTTTGTTCAGCCCAGGTATCATGTGTTACTGCTACTGCTCCAGAGAAAGGGGGTGAGTGGCACGAAGTCAAAAGTAAAAATGCGTAGAAATATGATGATTGGATGGTCAGGGAAATGATCAAACGAACCCATGCCATTTTACAAACACAATTGAATCAACCAATTGTGTCTTCTACTTTGAATGCCACAGAAAAACCCCCTTCATCAGAAGGGAAATCCTCAAAGAATCAATGTAATTTGAAGAAAAAAGAGCATTCAGAAGAAGATGAGCTCGTGTCAAATCCTAAGTTGTCTTTGACTCTGGCATATTTTATGCCATCTGCTTCAAAAGTACGGGCACTACCCCACCAAATGGCACATCCTAAATTGGTTCATCAAGAAGAATCTTCATCAGATGAAGAATTGATCTTTGGTTATGTTAACATGATTCATTTAACAGATCCTTATGCCAATGATGGTTTCGATTATGATGAGCCTAAGTTCCCTATATCTAACAGAGGAATTAGAGGAAGAGACAGAGGTTTAGGATAGAGGGGAAGACGTGGATATTCCAGAAGCCACTATTTCAATCCTACCCCTGCTAGAATTGAATATGCGGTAGAAACTCGTGGCAAAGCCCTTCAGTGGGCTCAATATGAACAATAAAGTTCTTCCACACATGGCAGATTTGGTCCTGACACAGTTATTTTGGAAGACCATTTAGAGGTCCCACCTTCTTCCTCTCAGCAAATAGATAGACCTATTCATTCTAATCTACCTAATCCAAGAGTGTTTCCAACTCCAACACCGATATGAGATGCATCTACTACTAAAGCATCAACTTCCAAGGCGCCTACAAAACCACATGTTCATGATGGGAAATGCAGACCTTTGGACCAAAAAGTATGATGTCCTGAAACATTTGGCCCAAGTACTGGCCAAGTTATCAGTTTTGGGATGCCTTGAATCTATCAAAAGATCTTATGGAGGTGCTTATTGAGGCTTCATCAAGTCCTCAAGAGTTTGAAACTAAAATTGCTACGGCTAAAGTCTACCATATAGAGAATGATCCTGCAGAATTCCATGTAGTGATATCCTTTACAGATGAAGATGAAGATGATGTTGTACATGGACATATTATACCTTTGTATCTATTTGGAAAAGTGAATGATAGAGACATCTGATGAGATTTCATTGATAATGGATCAGGTGTCAATCTCATTCCTATTCGTACACTTCGTCGATTAGGCCTTAACGAATCTGATTTATCTTCTTCTACATTGATATTGCAAGGATATGATAAGAATGAACAAGAACCTATGGGAAATATTACACTCAGAATTCAGTTTGGAGACCTTGTATCTAATTCAGATTTCATGGCTCTTCATCAGGACACAAACTTCAACGTTTTTCTTGGAAGACCTTGGCTACATCAGCATGCGTTCGTACCATATTTATACCATCCATGTCTCAAATATTATTTCAATGGTCAAATTGGGACATTTTATGGTGACAAAGCCCCATTCAAAACATGTGAATCTCGATACATTGAGGTAGAATTTCATCACATGGAGGGAAAGGGAAAATCCACAGTGAAGAAGGTCACTAAAATTAATGCTCCATTTAGTTTGGAAAAGATTCCAGTAAATCCATTCATACATGTGAGTACATATTATGTGTTTCCTTTCAGTCAAATTGATGGGATATACCCAAATCTAATCACTCTTATGGAAACTTCCATAATTTTAATTACGGAAATCGAGCCAGATATAATGGGAGAAATTGTTGATTTGGCAAGAAATGATGAAATCTTAAATGGAGATGTCTTCATTTCATCCTCTGAAATCCAGCAATTATATACTTCATCAACCAGGCCAGAAAAAGTTATAGCAATACCAGAGGAAAATAATGATGTCGATTCTCAATTCATTATCTCCTCTCTATCACCCTAGTAAGACCCTTCATCATCAATAGGGTCTGAAATGGAAGCCACTTCTTCAAAATTTTCAAATTTTAACTTCTTCCCTGATCATGGAAATTATGCTTCGTCATATACTATGCAAGTACAAGCAGAAGAAGAAATACATACTGAAGAAGAAGAGGAAGATCTCAGGGATGATCCTCCAGCATTTGAATAGGGTATCTCTACCGCCGTGGATTAACTCAGAGAAATAAATCTGGGTATAAAAGAAGATACATGCCCCACTTTAATTAGTTCATCCATGACCCTTGAAGAGCAATAAATATATACTTCATTTCTAAAGAAAAATCGATATGTATTTTCTTGCAATTATACAGAAATTCCAGGTCTTGATCCCGATGTTTCCACTCATCATTTGGGTTTTCCAGAAGAACATTGAGGATTCAAGCAAGCAGTAAGAAGAACACACCCAACTTATGCCTCCAAAATTGAAGTTGAAGTTGATAATATTATCAAGGAAAACTTCATCAGAGAAGTTCAACATCACAAATGGTAGGCTAATATTGTCCCTGTGAAAAAGAATAATGGACAAATTAGAGTTTGCATTGACTTCAGAGATCTTAATCGACATTTTCCCAAGGATGATTTTCCAATTCTGATAACAGAACTCTTAATTGATTCAATAGCTATCTATGAAGCACTTTCCTTCATGGATGGATATTCTAGGTATAATCAAATCTGAATGGCTCCAGAAGATGAAGAATCTATAGCCTTTAGAGCCACTCAAGGTGTGTTTTGTCATCGGGTAATTCCCTTTGGCCTAAAGAATGCAGGTTCAATGTATCAAAGTGCCATGCACCATATCTTCAAACCATTTTTAGGGAAATTTGTTTAATGTCATGTAGATTATTTGGTGGTTAAATCCAGAAAATGTGCTGATCACTTGGATGATCAGGAAATCATATTCAACAATCTTCGACCACACAATTTGAAGATGAACCCCTTGAAATGTGATTTTGGGGTAACCTCAGGAAAATTTATCGGCTTTTTTGTACGCCATCAGGGTATCGAAGTTGATCCTTAGAAAACAAAATCAATCCTTGGTATGTCTCCTCCTCAAAATTTGAAATAATTAAGTGGTCTTCAAGGACACTTGGCCTATATTCGGCATTTCATTGCCAATTTGGCAGGCAAGTGTTTACCCTTCACCAAATTAATGAAGAAGGGAGTCAACTACCAATGGACTGAAGATTGCCAAGAGTCATTTGATATCCTCAAGAAATATCTCTTGATTACACTGGTATTAATTCCACCTGTTTAAGGAAGACCACTTATCCTCTATGTGACATCTTTAGAGCCATCATTGGGTGCCTTCCTTTCCCAAAAGAATGACACTGCGAATGAAAACAACCTTTATTATCTTAGTCGAATGATGCTTGAGGCAGAAACTTGATATTCAAGTATTGAAAAGTGTTGCCTAGCATTAATCTTTGCAGTTCAGAAATTGAGACACTACTTGCAATATCATGAGGTCTAATTGGTATCTCGCAATAACCCACTCAAATTTATCCTTAGTCGTCCGATACTTACAAGATATCTGGTAAGGTGGGAAGTTATTTTGCAGTAGTTGGATATCTAGTATGTGTCTCAAAATAAAATAAAGGGCCAAGCCATGACTGATTTCCTTGATGATCATCCACCCAAGGAAGATACATCAATTAATACTGAACTTCCTGATGAAGAGGTCTTCTCTATTCAAGATAATCCTCAAACATGGGAAATGTACTTTGATGGTGCCTCCAGAATTCCAATAGGGAAGAGAATGGAAAATCCTAAACTCAACAAATTTGGATTAGGAATAGTCCTTATATCCCCAGAAAAGGCAGTATTGCCTTATTATTTTAAATTATTGGAAGGTGGTACAAACAATGAAGTAGAATATCAAGCTCTCATCGCAGGCTTGGAATTAGAGCTTCAGGCACAGGTGAATCACTTGAATGTAAAAGGTGATTCAGATTTGGTAATAAAACAAATCAATGGGGATTATTCCATCAAAAAGGAAGAGTTAATACATTTGCGTGATTATGTCAGAGAGTTAATGGCATAATTTCCCTCGTAACCAACATTTTCTTATGTTTGCGATCACAAAATGCCCAAGCTGATGCACTGGCTATTGTAGCCACAGCCCTGGCAGATCCAAACTGGGATGAAACAATCATCAGTATTTCCCACCGTCATGTATTTTAACCTTTTGTTCAAATAAGAATAGAGGAAATCAATGAAATCCGTCCCATTTCTGAACCATATGGTCATACTATAGGATAGATGACACCTATCATAGAATACCTTCAAAATGGAACACTCCAACCTGATAGATTCAGGAAAGAACAAGTCTGACTACATGTGGTTAATTTTACTCTTTATGATAGCCCAAATAACCAAAAAATTCTCTACAAGTGAGGTTTTGATGGAATTCTATTAATATGTATTGATGGTGAAGAGACAATGGCTATCATGAATGAAGTACATGTAGGAGTTCGTGATCCCCACCAGTCAGGACATAAACTTTCTAGTCAAATTCGAAGGCTTGGATACTTCTAGCCTTCAGTGATACAAGATTGTGTTGATTTCATTAATAAGTGTCATTATTTCCATGTATGTTCCAACTTCATTCATCAAACCCCAGAGTTTCTTCATACAGCTAAATACTCATGGCCATTTTCCACATGGGGAATGGATGTAGTAGGACCTTATCCTCCGGCTACATCCAAGAAGTTTAAGTATATTCTTATTCCTATTGACTTCTTTTCCAAATGGTCAGAGGCAAGACCTCTCAAATAATTTAGTTCTAAAAGAATTGTTAGCTTCATCAAGTCTAGCATCATTACCAGATTAGGTGTTCCTCATACCATATTGACGGAAAATGGCACCAACTTCTGTTCATCCGAGGTGAGAATGTTATATCAAGAATACAAAATCAAATCCAACCATTCATCTCAGTATCATGCAGCGACCAATGTCTAAATTGAAGCCTTTAATAAGACTCTTTCAAACATACTGAAAAATATGGTGGATAAAGATAAGAAATTAGGGCCTGATAAAATTTTTCATGCTTTATGGGCTTATCGGACCACCACCCGCACTGCTACACAATCAACTCCATATTCATTGGTATATGGAATAGAAGCAGTATTGCCCATTGAGTTTCAATTAACTTTTCTCAGAGTATCCATTTGTGATCAGTTATCTATAGATGAACAATCTCAAAATCTATTTGATGAATTGGAAAGATTAGATGAAAAAATATTGTGCACCCTGCACCACTAGGAAGTATATCAGATTCGAATAGCATGAGCTTTCAATAAAAAAGTTCTTCTTCATTCATTCATTCATGGAGAATTGGTATTGGTCCTTAGAACTCCAATGATACCAGAAAAGAAACCTCCAAAGCTTGAGCCAAAGTGGGAAGGACCCTATTCAATACAGAAGGTCTACTCCAATGGAGATTATTCTTTAATCTCAATGGATGGAGAACTCATTATAACTCCAACCAATGCAAGATTCTTCAAGAATTATTTTTTGTAATAGAATTACACCCTTTAGTCCTTACTGAAATACTTTAAACTAAATGGTCCCTTTTGTCTTTACCGTAGGACATTAAACTGCATATCCCCTCTATCGTCTAACATGAGGTTAAACTGTTCGTTCGAGCTGCAAGACATTAAACTGCCAAGCACCCCATGTCTGTGACACATGACATTTAAACTATGCACATTTCCTACAAGATGTTAAATTAAAATACATCCTTGCTACATGGCGCTAAACTTTACAACACCATTTTGTCCCACATGACGTTAAACTATGCATCGTTAGGGTTGTTATTACCTCTTGTTTCTCACACCGAGCATGACTCATGTGATCTTAGAGTAAGCTTCAACTATAACACCATCTCTGGGCTGCTAACCATGCGTAAGTCCCAACACCATCTTCGGGTTGTCCTCAAGTACAACTTAATCAACAATTCTTTCTCAATCGAACTACGCGGACTTTGATCCTTGCCTTCTAGGTTGGGTTTGTAGGCAACCTCCCGAGGTTCAAGCCCAAAACCAATATCTTCACATTGGTTCACCTCCATCTCATATGATGTTGATCTGTGAAGCCCCCCCTGAAACCAATATATTCACATTGGTTCATCATCGTCCTTTCTATATGACGTTAAACTATACAGCCCCCCATTTTCCTCACTGAAAGACATTAAAATGCATAGTAATATGTCCTAGCTACATGACACTAAACTATGCAGCACCGGTCCATACATATGACCTTAAACTATTCACACTCTTGTCCAGTATGACAATAAACTACAACAGTCTCTAACACCCTCACCTGAGAGGGAATCATTATTGACATTGATCTCCAATCATGTCATATTCCATGGACTACTTGCATACATGGAAATGCCTGAACCTTTAATCTTGGGTCCAACCATCATTGCACTAAAGCCCCCTTTCACCCTTCACATGTACCACCCAAATTTGTACAGAGGGTATTTCAAGAACTATGTATGGCTTGATTCCCATCCTTATGGGAGACGTAGGAATGTTCGAGAATCCCTCGAACCCATCCCCAAGTATTTGGGCCTAACCCCAAAATCCACTGTCAGTCCCTTGGCTGAAAAGTCCCCCTACGAGCATATGAATGTGGTATGAAAACCTTGGTCTTTATTCACATCAGTTTTCTAACAAACACACAATGTGTCTCCCTCATTACTGTCCAAACTCTATGAACCTAAACTAAGATCTCCTACTCTCTTGTCCCAAATGACGTTAAACTGTATTTCAAGAAATACATATGATTTTATTCTCATACTAATGAGATATATAGTGAAGTCCAACATCTCAATTCAGGACCCAACCACAACATGACTATGGCCAACATTTGTCTATGTATCTCCTTCATGCATTGGAAAATACCCATTTTTATGTGTCATATTCCTAACCTTAAATACTTCAAAATTGTCACGACCCGTCCTCGGGGCCCGTGCCGTGACTACCCCAAGCCCGCCTTCCATAGGCCAGGGGCTGGCGACTAGCACCAAGGCGTAAAATCCCAGTAAACAGGGAAGGCATTGCCTTTATAAGTAACAACCACACAGAGTCAGCAAGCGGAAAGTAAAGTGCAGAAAAGTAAAGGGGCCGGAAATACAAGCCCAACTGTAAAGTACAACTGAAAAGTAAAGTACAGCAACTGAAGAAAAGACGGCGGCCTCGTGTCGTCCACTGGCAATCCCACCTGAAGGGTGGGTACAAATAGCCTCCAGGCTCCTCGGGTCCCACGTCCGCTCCGAGCACGTCCCGCCCAGTGGTCCACCTCCAGGTACCGTCCTGCTCCACGCCCCAACCGTGATCAGCGCTGTCCGTCGTCTGCAACCAACACAACAAGGTGCGGGCATAGCCCGTGCAGGGGTGAGTACAAGCTACTCAGTAAGGACCCCGAGACCCCCGAAGGTCTCCCAAAATCCACAAAGGATATAGCACAAAAGAAAGATGCAATCACGAAGTAACATCTGACTCGACTTAGGTATATGCCCATACATATACCTAAGTCCCCAATTCTAGCTCTGCTCACGAGCTCAAGAACAACTCAATCCACAAAGGAAAGCAAGACTCAAATCCACAAGGAGAGTAAACAGTAAAATCCACATAGGATAGTTCAACACAATCCACAAAGGAGAGTAACATACGATTCAGCTCAACCAGGTATACTTTTTCAGATGACGTCAAAGACGATCACTGATCCGTCTAAGTCGTCGGACCCACGAAGGATCGATAGGTACTAACCCCCGCAGAAGACCCACACAGGATCGGGCTCACACAGAACCTGTAGGCAGTGGCTCACACAGAACCGGTAGTAAGGACCCACATAGGATCGGGCTCACACAGAACCTGTAGGCACTGATCCACATGGGATCGCTGAGTGCAGTAGTCGACGCAGTCCACTGAGGATCTCTGCACAGTCGTCGCCGCAGTCCACGAAGGATCTCTGCTCTGCCGTCGTCGCAGTCCACGGAGGATCTCTGCTCTGCCGTCGTCGCAGTCCACGGAGGATCTCTGCTCTGTCGTTGAAGTCACAGCCAGCGCTAGGGTTCCCGCACAAAGCGAGCTCGTTTAGGAGGGTCCGCTCCACGAGCCGAGAGGCTGATACATCAACTGACACGTAGTCCGAAGTTGATGTATCCAAAAGTTCCGTATCGACAACAGGATCTCAACGCAACAGACGGCGCGTCAATCGGACGCCCGATCTGAGAGTTATTGGCATTTTCGTCCCAGGGGCCCGGTTGGTTTTTTTAGGGCAAAACCAACCCGACCGTACTCCGCCTTGATCCGATCCTCGGGCGGAGTATGCCAAAAGTTCCGTCTCACTTAGAGGAAACTACCACAGCTGACGGTACGTCGTTCGGACGTCCGTAGCTCAAGTTATGAGCGTTTCCGCTCCGAGGGCCCGGTTGGTTTCGTGTACGAACCAACCCGGCCGAACCCAAAGTCTTCCGAAACCTTGAGTATAATATACCGAAACGACCGTCTCGATCCAAGGATCGCGTAGCCACTGACGGTTCGTCAATCGGAGGTCCCAGGCCCAAGATATGGGCGAAAGACCGAAGAGGGCCCGAAACGGGGGTTCTGGGCCCGGGGCGACCCGGCCCGAACCCCCCCTGGGGTTCTGGGCCCGGGGCGACCCGGCCCGAACCCCCCCTGGGGTCGGCCGGACCGGGTCGGCCCGACCCGGCCCGGCCCGGCTAGGCCGGGTCCGGTCCGGCCTGGGCGCGGCCCGGCCGACCGGACCGGCCGGCTCGGCCGGCGCGGCTTGGCCAGCCGCGCGGGTGGAAGGCCGCGGGCGCAGCCCCCGGTCGAGGGAGCCGCGGCCCGCACGCGGGCCGCGCGGGTGGTCAGCGGACGCGGCGCATTGCCGCGTCCCGACCGGGTGGACCGGACCCGCGGACCGCGGGTCCGCTGGTTCGCCGCCGCCGCGGCCGAGCCGCGGCGGATTCCTCCGGCGGCGCGCCGGGCGCCGCCGCCCCCGGTCGCCGGCGCCGCCGCGCCGGCGACCCGCGCCGCCGCCTCCTTCCGCGGGCCGCCGGAGATGCTCCGGTGGCCCGATTTGCCTCCCGTCTGCGCCGATGCCCCTCCCGGATGCCGACCTTCACTGCGGAAACAACGGATCGCCCCTGCCGCGCGGTTTGTCGTCGTCCGCCATATCCGCACAACAAAAGAGATCGGCGGAGGGTTGCCGGGTCTTGTTCGTTAGACCCGCACCCTCCGCGTTAGCCATAATCAACGGGAGAAAAGAAAACGATGATCAACACATGATCCAACAATTTTATTTAAAGATAAAATTGTTCGTTTGAAACCGGCTTTTTAAATTTTCAAGAACGTTCACGAGAAAATTTAAAAGGGGTAACTTTTCCAAAATAAATCCCTACCTCGCAGCTGTTGTCGCCGAACGGGGGATCGTCGCGGGATTGCTCGTCGCGGAAGAAGGAGATCGTCGCGTCGTCGCGGTATCCGGCGTCGCGTCGCCAATCTCCGGATCAAGAACAAACGGATTTAATTAATTAAATCCGTTGTTATTGAAATTAAGAAGGGAGAATTTAGAAGTTTCGATTCTCACCTTTAACCGCCGATCGCAGGTTCGCCGCGGAAGATGAGGCACCGAAGAAGAAGAAGAAGAAGGTCGCGGAAAAGCTGTTGACGTCGCGGATCGTGCGTCGTCGGATTCCGGTTCCGGCGTTCTTCGCGTTCTTCGCGTTCTTCGCGTTCTTCGCGTTCTTCGCGTTCTTCGCGGAGAGGGTGGAGGCTCAGAGGAATAGAAATCCTCCAAAATAGACAAGTTTGTCTATTTTATTATTTTGCCAACAAACGTAAAACGCATAAGTAACGACCCAATTAATTCGTTGAATTAATTCAACGAGCGAAACAGCCCCTTTAATTCACGAAAGAAACAGTCCATTTAATTCACGAAATAAACCGCCCAATTAAATGGTCTGTTAAGAATTAAAGAAAACGCGTCGGTTTACTTTTCAGTTACTTTGACGGGTTTTCGCGGGTGCGTTACTTAGCGAAAGAAACGGCGGGGCTCGTGCGGGTCCCACCGCACAAATATCCTACCAAGGGGTAGGATATTTCTGGATAGCATCCTATCCAGTTCAACTCAGTTCAAGCCGCCTTTAAGTGACTTTAAGTGGCTTCCAAGCAGTTTAAGTGAAATAAAATAAAGTTGTCGCACAAACTTTATTTTATTTCTGACTTAAGCCGCAAAATTTAAAAACCACGTCTGAGCAAACGCAACTCCGGAAGAGGCGTTTCTAAGAAAATACCGGCGCTGCGATTTCATCGGTGCCCTCAGAATTTGATTCCGGGCACCGGTTCAAAAGATAGAAAAACCCGCTCGTCCGTTCACTGAACGTACCCGAGCCAAACTTCGGAAATTGATTCCGGGCACACCGGGCCTCGGAATCAGGTGCCGTCTGAAGCTGCGCTCTTGTAAAATTCCAAAGAAAATTAAGAAAAAAATTTCCTTGAAATTTGCGGGTCTTTACAAAAATATCCATAATCCTTTTCTTGAATTCTAGTCACAAAATGTCTGATACCTAAAAATTATTTTTTCTAACTATGCAGCATGTGCCCCTAGGTGGCCTTGCATAATTAGTCTACATAACGGACCTGTCATCCAAAAGATTCTATTATTTGACTATGCATCCAATGACCTTAAGTGGCCCTACATAATTCAAACCCCCAATGGGTTTGTCAAATAGTGGTAACTTCATTCTTGGGGGGAAAACCTCTTTTGTCCTTATTGGTCTTAACGATGATATGTATGGATCTGCAAAAATAGCCATCATTAACATATTTTTCCCATACTCTTTTTCATGATCTGAAAGTATTCAAGTATATGGTTTATATTTCCCTTCCCTACATTTGGGTAAGACCTTCACAGGAGTGACATTCATCCAATTCTTTGACAATATTGATTGGGAATATCCTCTCCATATTCAAGTACCTCTCTTCATACAAAAAACTTTTTGGTTTGAAAAATTTGAATCTCCATAAATTTTCATTGGCTTTTAACAATAGAAAAGTAAAATTTTGAGAGTTCTTTTGCCTGACTATGTAGCACGTGCCCCTAGGTGTCCTTGCATAAGTAGTCTACAAAATGGACCTGTCAGCCAAAATATGCTATTATTGGACTATGCAGCCAATGCCCTTAAGTGGCCCTGCATAATTCAACCCCCTAATAGGTTTGTCAAATAGTGGTAAATTCACTCTTAGGAAATACTTCCTCTAATGCCTTTTAGCCCTTTTTACATATCATCCCTCATATTCAAAATTTCTTAAGTAATAGTTTACATGTTTTCCCCCGTACTTTAATATGGTAATTTGTTTTCAAAAAAATTATCAAGGAATTGAGTCAATTTTAATCCAATCGGTCAATGTTATTCGACCTTAAACATTAGACATTTTATGTCCGACATGCATGACTTTAAACTTCCAACAAAAGATAGGGTACTCATTAAATTGGGAACTTATAAAAGAAACTCTGAATACAAGTCGAGTCCTAGCTCGCTAAATGTACATATTATATGATTTAGGCAATACTAAGCAACAAAAGATAAAAAGTTTGTGGGGTTTCTTGTATAATCCTAGAAAAAATCAAACTATGATTACTAGGACCATTGGCTTAGGAAAAATATAATATATAAATAATTATCAAGAGAATGCAGGTACAAATGATTGAAGATGAAATGCCTTATTCATTGATGCACAAGATTATAAGAACATCCACAGATTAGAGTATCTTCTCCTTTTCAAGAATTAAAAATGGCTTTCAACATAAATTTTCATTTGATTTACGACATCCCGAGCTTCATCAGCAGCCACTTGAAGTTCATTCACTCGACCAGCTTCACTCTTTTCATCTTGATAGAGTGCCTTCTTGGCATCTGCAATGGCTTTCCTACCATTCGTTTAGACTCATTCTAATGAATTTTTAAGCTGGTCGAGTTACCCAGTAACGAAATATAACTGTTGCTGAAGATGCATCTTCTCGAAAACTTTCTCCTTGATCTTATGATTTAGCTCCTTCAACTTTGCAGCATGATCAGCCTCAGTTTGGGACACCACAGCCTTGAATTCACCGATATTGGTCAACAACCTCACTCTGGTCAGATCTTGATGGCTCTTTTTCTCCTGCTCCCTCTTTAAGATGACTTGTTTCACCACAGTATGGATCTCTTGATATCCAAAACCACCAAGCCTAGAATGACGAATAAGGATGACAGTTGCAGGATCTTCAAAGATAGATCTTCAAGAGAAACTTTAGATATGATCTTACATATATTCTTCCATGCATTGTGAGTGAGAATTGGAGCACCTTTTTCACCTCTGGGTCTGATTCAACATCACTATCACAAGGGGTAATATAGTCTGGGATTAATGCACTTAAATAAGTGCCCTGTTATGCTCCTCCCCCCTGACCCTTGGTACTTAACTTTCTACTCCCGTTGGGGCTGAGGCTGAGGCTTCACCTCCAAATCTAGCCACTGAAATCGACGGCCCAACATAGTCAATTGAAATCTTTGATTAGTTCCAAAAGATAAAAAAAGTTTATTAGCTATCTTGGAAATTAAATACATCCAAAAATATTATCATATTTTACCCAACGGTAGATCAGCAACATGAGAAGGCTCCTCCCCATCTTTCCTAGCTTCAAAAGGATTTTCAGGATGGATTTCAGGAAGCTCGGCTGGGTTAAGATCCACTTGAGCTAGCATCTCTACAATTATAGGGTTGTCTCTACCCTCTTTTGGCATTGGCAGATTAGCAACTTACTCAGACGGAACTTCACATTTCAACCAATCATGGCCAGAGATGTAATAATTTTTTTTAACAGGACAAAGGATAACACTCACATATAAAATCTTCTAAATCACATGGTAATTTAACATGATTTAATTTTTTTTTAAAAGTCATGCTAGGTTTCATCATTTCATCTAGTGATATCTTAGATTCCTGGTTAGTCTCACCAGTGGGAGCATTTAACATGTCTTCTTGGCGACCCTCCTCCTGCGACCTTTGACCCCAAACAGCTTCCTCAGAGAAAATTTCGGAGTCAGTTGTAGTGGTCGCCCAATGTTCTGGTGCAGGTGTTGAACCTAAAGCATCATATAATTGAAGTTAGTTGATATCTTCATTCAACATTCTGTGAAGTATTGTTAATTTACTAGAAGCGGGCTCTTCTCTCCTTATAGTAGAAACAGAAGCAGTACATGGAACAAAAGCTGGATCTTCTTCTCTCCTCGTTTCTTCAGGAGCAGCCAGGTCTGCATGAATTTGCAACTATTCACCAGAACACTCCATCGTCCTCAAAGGAGGGTCAGTTCTCTCCCTTAAAGTGGAAATCAAAGAAGCCCCTGCAATCCCAAGAAGTATGAGCAATCTTTTCACGAGTTAGGATTCATGACTATCCGAAGGACTTACCACTACTGATGAAGCATCTAGCTGTGGAATTCTTCCTTCGATGCCTTTGATTATTTGACTTTTTGGGTGTGTTGACATCATCAACTCAAAATACAGGTATTGGAGAGTGAAAATCCCTTTCCAACTCCTCGTCCATGGCTTGCCGGCCAGGAGATACCTCACCCAGCTCGTGAGGTGATTCAACAACTCCAAGAGCGGTGCCACTAGGGCTGTAATGCGGTGAAGGGACCTCAGTAGTTCCTTTATTAAAAAGCTTCAAGATGAAGAAAGTAATTTCCTAGAGTAACAGATATTTTACTGAAATTAAGTTGAAAAGAAAATAAGGAAATAAATTTACATCTTTAGGAGGCATGTAATCATTCCACTCCTCGTCTACTGAAGCACTAATCTCCCCAGTGGTGCCACAATTAATCATTTCTTTCACTTGATTGGTAATAGGAATGGAATCATTAGTGGCATATATGAGAATTTACAGCTCTCTAATGCAAGCCCGCACTTCATGAGGGTTATCCTAGAAGCGAATATCAGCAGAAGCTTGGAGATTCCCCACTTTGGGGATATGTAGCCCTTCGCATAAGTCCATCCAGGCAGTTTCAGAATCACAATATAAACTCCGCCATGTCTGGACAACCTCTTGTCATAAATATCCAGTATGCGCACCAGAAGGCTAGGGGGAGGGTCCTACAATCTGGGACTTCAACTTTTTCCCAGCTCCTGCAATCACAGATAAAGGATAAGAAAATGAAACTTTTTTCTCTATAAAATAATAGCGACTAACTTACCTCAATGATATAACTCACCAAGAGTTTATGGAGTAGGTCTCTTTACTCTGGAAGGAGGATTATATCTGGCACAAGACCGCTTTGACGCATGTCGTGCCTCATTATCCTTATCCCTGGAATCCGGTGAATCAGCCTCGGGTGAGGAACCTGGTGAATTAGCTCCGGGTGAGGAAGAATCACCGTCCATATAAAGGGTTTCTTTCATGAAGGTTCTCTTTTTTGTCCCCACCCGAGGGACCAGATGATTCAGTACCCCTTCATGGTATGATGCTACCCAGTTCTCGGCATACCATGTAGTCAATTGACTCACTGCTCCAACAACTGGTAGATCAAACACTGCCCCGGTTTTCTCCATAGCTGTCAGAAACCATAGTTTTTGGGAAACCATTGGATTCTTCTTTGACCTGACATGCATGGGAGGGGATACAACAATCTTCTGCAAAAAAATGAATTGGCGTGAAAATTTATATGGAGCATAGGGCTCACATATAATCTCTCCATAAATTCTGGTGGCCAATACACCATCTATGTAAGCTAGAATATATGACCTCAATTCCAGGCTAGCTATTCCATCATCTACAAACTGCCCAGTTGGTGGGTTTCCATAAGGAATGAAATGAAATTCCTTGAACATGCTCATCCTCACCTTCATATCATAGGAATTGAGGTACAATGGAGAAATTTTGAAAAATTCCTACACCGATGGCCTAGAAGAACTTCCAGGAACCTGTACTCTGCTCTGTACAATGTATGTCCGGAAGTGAGTGCTGATCCATCCCCACAAAACTTTTAATAGTCCCACTATTCTCAAAGGAGACTTACCCATATAGACATGGAGTAAGTTCCTGTGAATCTTCGCCAAAATCGAGCTTGAGAACCCAACCATTTTTCTCTCAGCCAACTTGGTTACAACAACGAAGGTCCCTGTCCTGACGCCTCCCTTCAAATCCCTAACTGGAAGAAGATGAACACTGAGGCACAAAGCTAAAAATCCCATGAGATGGGTCTTCTCTAGGATTATTTGATCCACTTCATACCACCACTTTTCAAACTCTCCCGCTTCCAGAGTTGGCCAGAATGTGCCAAGAGCACCCCTTTTCTCTGTTCTGGGGCAGCTGGTAGGACGAGTACAAGTGGGACCCTTATCCTTCTTCTCAATGAGAAAGATATTCATCCACTCCTTTAGATGAATATCCTTTCTATAATGAGTTTTGGTGGAATTTGAATTCTTGATCTTGTGGAAAATTTTTAATAACTCTCTAGCCAAAGCCAAAGTCTTCTCCGAATCATTCTAGGTCACCTTGGGGGGATGAATTCATCATACATATATTAAAAAATTGGAGCCCTTGAGATCTTTTAGACATCCCACAAGCTGATGCCTACTTATCCATGAGTCAGATGGAAAGAATTGGTTTCCGAGCTCCAGCAGATGATTAACTCTGACACAAAATTATCATTCCTATAGACATATGTCTGCCCAGCCCAGATGGCATCATATATTGCAGCTCCCTTTAGATTCTCTAAAAACACTGCACAGGTTTGTCGCACCCAATATGCCCACATCCAAGTCGACTTCACACCTCCTCCGGGATGGAAATACCAACTCTTTTACCATCTCTTGTATTGATCCATCTGAGAATTTCGGAAAATATAGGGATAGCAATGCGGCTGCAGCTCAAGCTTGTGAGGCTTCAGATCTGGAGCACATGGGCTATGATGCATTATGTATTCCTTCTCCAATATTCCAGCATTGAAAAATGATCTTGAAACTCAAACATTTTCCGAATAGAAATTGGTGTATGTCTGAAACCAGGAATGAGGAATATAATTCTTTGCTTCTCGAACGTTTAGTTCTTGTAGATGACCATGGCCATATAAAGGAAAGTAGATGATCTATGAAATTGGAATGATATTTCTTGAAGTACTTAGCCAAATATGGGAGAGTGCTATCATGAATATTATAATAATCATGGCCAACGAAGTTCATCATATCATCTATTCTCTTACTGACCAACTTATCAGTTGATCCAATTCTTCTAAGAGCCATTGAATCTACACAAGGATCAAACAATTATCATTGAGGTAAGTCTATTTTTATGAAATAATTGTCAAGAAAACAAAAAAAATGGGCAAGGAATTAAGGTGTTCAAGTCATGTCGTGAAAGTCATGCCGCGCAAGTATTGCCGTATAAGTATTGCCGCGCAAGTCAAAATCCGTACTGGAGAAGTGCGACACAAAGAAGAGCGATCAACCGAGGAAATGAAGACACTTGCGTGATGAGATCTCAACAACTTTGAAGGCAGGATGGTTTGCATGATGTGACACCCATATATATAGGTGATCCCACAAACCTGTGCACCAGAACCTGCGCGCCAACACCTGCGCGCCACTGAACCATTATTTCTCGTTTTCCTCAGAGTCAAATCGTCTTTCCTTTTTCAGATCCAACTCTGAGGGGGGACTTTTTTTGATGCTCCTTTCCATCAAAGAGTCAAAAAAATGGCAAAGGGGAATACCTTTAGCACAATGAGGGTCACCCTTTTAAAAACATCAAAAATTAACAAAGGGTTGAACCAGGAACTCATTTGGAGGGCATCATGCAAGTATCCTGCATGCCGTGCAAGTCACTTGCATGCCACATATGGGTCATGCAAGTCACTTGCGTGCCCTATTCCTTTTTGACCCAAGGTGACTAGTGACTTATAAGTAGCCCCTGTGGGAACCCCATTTGAGGGATGAATTTTCCAAAACTCAGATTCAAGCTCTGGTCACCAAAGTCTTTGTCTGACGTCTTCTGAACTCTTCTAAGGTAATTCTTTACCTAGAATGGAATCTATAAAGAGGATGAATAAGGACTAAGTGTTATAACTCATCAATACTTGTGCACCTAAGTGTCCAAACCTTAAGGGAAATGGAAACACTTTCTGCTACCTTTCCCTATCAAGGGAACTTGCGTGCCAACTTTTTGGAAGCCTCTAGTGATGATACTAAGGGATTGAGTTCAATGTCGCCCAAGTATTACCCTATGTATTCTTCGTCACCAAAGGTGACTCATGTCGCGCAAGTCTACTTGCACGACTAGGACTTGCATGCCAGAACAATACTTGAGCTCCTCCTTCCTAGTCACCTCCTTTCCCCAAATTCACCTCTCCTCTTCAAGACATGGCCTTCAAAACCTTCTTCAAAGCCATTTTTCGCATGGTTCCTTTGCTGGATTCCTTATCTGAGAGGAATTAATTGGGCCTCCTTCTCATAAATAAGTCCCAATCATAATTTCCTTTTACTTTGGGACTCCTTATCAGGAGTAAACCCTAAGTTCCTTTAACATTGGGACTCCTCCTCAGGATTAAGCCCTAGGTTATAAGATCCCTTTAATTGGGCATCTTCCTTAAGAGTAAGCCCCAACCTTATTTTCTTTTTATTTTGGATTCCTTATTAGGAATAAAACCCAATCATAAGTCCCTCTTAATTTTGGATTCCTTTTTAGGAGTAAGTCCTGAGTTAAAATTCCAAATCTCCATAAAGTACAAATACCTTTATGGACCCTGCTCCTGAGCTTCTTTCCTGAACTAAGTCCTGATCTTCATTTACTTGGGCATTCATACATACGTAAGCCCTACATCATTTCTCATGACTGCATATTTCATGGAAATATTGTCAATTTTACTGATACCTCTTGTTTCTCACACCGATCAAGACTCACGTGGGCTTAGAGTGTAAAAGTAATAATGACATCTCTTTTTGGGCCATTAACCATGGATAAACCCCATTTTTCTTTACTCGAACTATGTGGACATTGATATTTGACTTAAAAGTAGAGTACGTAGGAAGCCTTTATATGGTTCAAGCCCATTTTTCATTAATTATTTTCCAGCCCATATGACATTAAACTATATCTTTCCTATCGAACTATGTGGGTTCTGATTCCTTTATTTTTAACAAGGATATGTAGGTAGCCCATCTGCGGGTATGCTCCCAACTCTGAAATAATACCTATCTTTTTGAATGACAGTAAACTTCAAGTGCCCCACTGAGTGTCTTTAAAACCAGTATGGTCATCATAATGACCCAGATATTTCTATATAATGTATTGAATGATACCGTTGACTAAGAATCTCCAATACAGACAGATGATTCTCTATCGATGAAGAACCTCAGATACATATAAAATATTCCCTAAATCCCATAAATATCAATCATTGATTGCCAAATCTAAAGGAAAAATCATTTTCATACTTGGTGAATTAATAAGGATTCGTGAACATAACTTAAATCTATAAGAGAGTCCTGGAGTAGGTAATAATTACCCTGAAAAAGGTATGATGAGCCTAACCTCCCATCCTCTTGACCAATACAAATTATTAAGCCTCATCGGTCCACAACTAATGATCACCTACCTTTGGAAAGTAGGTCCAAATGGATATTGAATCTTTGGATCTTTTCGGTTCTATGAATAAACCCCTTAGAAACTGATTGGAATGTTTGAACCTTAAACAAACAAGGTTATCCCCATTTCTAGAAGAAACACACACACACAAATATTTTCATATATATGTATTTATTCACATATATTAAAATTAACACAAAAATATAAATTTGTTTATTGACATAGATATGTTTATATATAAACATCTTCTTGTATAGATATATATATAAATATTAATGCATTTTTATACAATAAATAAAATGGATAATTATTTATTTCAAAGGAAATGAATAATACATATTTATTTCCATATGGTTTATATATTTAAAAATATATTTTTATATAAACATGTTTTTATAAAATTGATTTATTATAAGAAAATATAAGAAAATATTCATATATTTAATTATAAATAAAACTACATTATTTAAAACGATAAAATTTAAAAACCATAATATCTATATGAATGTAATCCCTAAGAATAAATTAATTCCCCACTTAAAAGGGATAAGAAGACTCTTTTAAATGAAAATGAAATATTATCAAATATGAAAAAATTTGGGTATCCCAACTACAAACTCAGTTTTGGAGGAATTTTGAGACTTTTTTGACCTAAAAAAAACAATGACTAGGGTTCCTCCATGTCACCATGGTGTAGATATATTCCCATTATTTTATTTTATTTATTTGAAAGCTCAAACAGACACCTGAATCAAAAGTTATGGTCGTTTGAAGTTCAACTCATGTTTTTAACTTATTTTAGATCTTTCATTAATTCATTTAATTTCAATGTTATTTAATTGTTATTAAATGAATATTAATTTAAAATAAATAGAAATTTTTTAATTAACAGTATTTTATAATTATTTAATATTATATTTTCACTAAATATCATATATATTAATTATTAATGCATATTTAGCCTTTGATGAATATTATTTAAAATATATATTATATTATATAAATATAAAAATATTTATATATTTATATATTATTTTTAATGAAATATATTTTATTTTATTAAATATACCATTTTGCTGCACTAAAGAAAAAGCACTCATAAAGGAGGTCCTTTATCAATGCTAGCAAAAAAGCACTAATAAAGCCCCCTCCTTTATCGATGCTTTTTTACTAGTGATGATAAAGGCCCCCCTTTATTAGTACTTTTTTACAAGAACTTAGAAAAGGACACCCTTTATTAGTTATTTTTTATTAGCATTGATAATGGTGTCCCTTTATCGGTTCTTTTTTTTGGCACAAATAAAGACCCACTTTATCAGTAATTTTTTATCACTAATAAATCATAGTGCTCGATAAACCCAAAATTTGTAAAAGTGGGAGCATCTAATGAAGATCTTGGACTATAGATACAATGTTCAAATAATAATTTATCCCAATTTATGAATGTATTTAGGAGGAACAATAATTCTAAATAAGTAATAAGGGAACCTAAGTAAGTAATGAAATAGAAGTACCTTAATTTTTTCAACTTAGAGTACAAAATGAAATTTCTTGGGTGAAATTTTATAATTGAAGAATAATGTAATGGCATAAAATGTTATAAATGGAATAAACCATTTGAAATACCATGTGTTTAATTTTTAAGAATATACTATTAAATTCATTCCCATAAATATATTAACATATAATTATATATAGAAGGAATTTATAGCACATGAAAATTAAATAAAATTGATAAATATGAAGAGAAAAATTTTTTACACAAAGAAATAATTATTGTATTTTCAGTAAAACTTATTTATTTTGTTTTTTTAAATATACCTTTATGGTTTTTAAATAAAATTTATTTTCATAAAATGGTTTGATTAAAACTATTTATTTGACCATATAATATTATGTAATTTTAATTAATTTTTCCACGGGCTAGAGATTAGACCACATCATAAAAATTAATATTTTTAATAAGTAATAATTTTCTTTAATATTAAATTTATGCTATTAATTTCATTTTGATAAAATATTTTTTTTGAATTATCACATCAAAATTATCTTATGGAAAATGTTTTGGATTTTTCTAAAAAAATGATTTTTATTGAATATTAATTTTTTTATTACTTATATTGAAGTTAATTTTTATCACCTTTAGAAATTGAATTTGATAAATGGATTAAATAGTTTAAACAATCATAATCAAAAATTGGTTATATCAATTTAATTTTAGGGCATCAAAATATGTTACAAAGGTAAATATTAGTCACTATAGTGATAGTTAACATGGGGTAAAAATGATAAATAAAGAGGTAAATATAAAAAAAATCATTATTAAATGGTTGGGTGAGGGATTTAATAGCCTCACTAATATATTCCATGTTACTTATCAACTTTGGAAAAACTTTCCTTGAAAATTACATCTCCTTTTTATACCAAGAAGTTAATATTTAAAGAAATTCCACCCCTCTAACCTATAAAATAACCCTTTCACCACCCCACTGCTCCTCACACCAAGAACCTTTTAGACCAACCAAATTCATCCAAAATATCTCCTAAAATCCATTTCAAATGTCCTATAGGTGTTTGTATCACCAAAATACCAATCTAATGTTCCTTAATGTGTAGTCTAAGAGAGGAAATTATAGGAAGATGTAATGTTATTAACTGAGCTCTTTTAATATTTTATTCTTATGATTCCAAGAAATGTATTCCATAAAACATAAAATAGTGAAATCATTATCATGAATATGTAAAAATGTTATTTTTTAATGGAATACCCACTATCTACCTTCCTTCCTTTCAATAAAAAATGAAAATGTTACCCGTGTTATATGTAGACCACTGCCTCCATGAAAAACATGTTTCATTTTTCATCATTAACTTCATGGATAGTCATAAAAATAATTTTATGGTTAAATATGATGAAAATAATCATTTTATAATTTATTTTTAATTCCTAAATGTATGAATAATCCGTAAAATAAATAAAACAAATTTAGATCATAATGTTTGATAAAACATCCTAGATGAACATTCCATTAAACAATAATATTTATACTTAGGTAATAAAAACCATAAGACCATTCAAATTTATAGAATGAAATTAAAATAATTTAATTTCACTTTTGCAATGGTAGTATCATTTTAAAATAACTTCTATAGTTATCAAAAAATTAAAGCATCCTTGGAACTATGAAACGAACACCCTAGAGATAGTTAGAATGAACATTATGTCTTAAAAAAATAATTGAATAAAAGAATAGTAATAAAGATAATTTAGATGAAAAATTATCATAAACATGTATTTTATGAAAATATTTTTGTTATTCATGATTTTACACTTTAAAATAATATAATTCATGATAACAACCCATAGTTATGGGTCAATGGTGATGATGATGTATCAAATGAATTAAAATTAGAAAGTGATGATAAAGATGGAAATCCTATAGAAATTGATGAAATTGATGAGGAAGATGAAGATATTTTCACTATCATATACAAAGATAAGGATGAAGATTAAGAATGAAAGAATTACATGTTGGTTATTGTGAATATATATATATATATATATAATAGTAATTATCAATTAATTATTGACAACATTATTTTTATGTTTTAGATGTATTATGAGACTTATAATGATATATTACATATCCTCATTGAGGTTATACTACATGGTGAAGAACCTAAGGGTATGTCATCCAACCCTTAGGTTATAGGCATTATGTCGACTCAGATGGGTCGTGGTCTTGCATGATTGATGATTCCCAACCCTATTCTTGAGTGATGTCCACATATTTATTTTGATCCACACATGCATAGGTATGTTTAGATGTGTAATTTAGTTAATTTTTATTAATTTTTTTATATACTAATTATTTTATTATTTTTTCTATTTTCTCAAAGTTCTTTGCATATAATTTTTGGAAGGAGGAGTGCTAATCTATGATATTATGTTTCTAGAGAATGGGTAACATGGAATTATATTCCCATTGATGCTTGACAGATAATGTTTGATCATTGGATGGTATATAAATACATCATAGTTATTTTTTAAATCTATTTAATTATTAACTTTCTGTTATTAATTATTTTTAGGTTTTATGGTATCCCATCAATGATATCATGAGGACCTATATCTGGGAGGGCTGGGAGGCCAATATGTGTGAGATTTTCTATCAGTTTTTTGACAATATGAGGAAGAGATCTATGAAGAAAGATGGTGTCACATAATTTTATGACTCTTACTACTTTCATTGACCCAATTACATCTCCTCTAGGTATTGTATAGATTGTGATCATTTTGGATGGCAAATAGTTTTCAGAGGAGATCATCATTATCTCAGAATAATAGAGGGATATAGGAGGTCACCCATAGTGTTGGTAGTAGTATATTCAGTACTCATAAATGAAATATAGTAAGTACTTTTATTTAATAATTTATATAACTACAATTGTAAATTTCCTAGTTTATTATTCATATATTCTGTTTAGAAGCATGATATTATAGATTTTTATGCTTACAAGAGGATATAAAATAACCCTATCACTAGAGATATTATTGGTGGTAAAAACACCCAATTGTGGCCAGTACAACATTTTTATTGAGTTTTAATATTCAATAAAAAATAATATTTAACTATTTTAATAATTTCCAATTGCACTTTAAGGAGTCATGTGAGGTTGAGACTACTCACAAACATGATGAGAGTTAGGCCATGATCGGAGGCTATGCCACCAATGTAGAAGATTTGATGAAGCAACATGAATGTATGTTACTCAGTATGAATTTGAGAAAGACCAAGTTGTTTGTATCAACTCTCGATTGATGCCTGCCAGTTATTATAGCACTATTCCATTTTCTTCCATATCGAGGGGGGATTATGGATAGTATTGATCATCAGCTATGGATTATAAAAAGAATATGTGATCTCAAGATGTGGTTATAGAGACTCTATGTAGAAGGAAATAAGAGTTTCATCAAAATCTTGAGCAGTAACAGGAGGAGATCCAGCACATGAGCAGCCACACAAGAAGATGATGGAGTACATACGATGTTTGGAATAGGGTATAGGTATGGAGTTCCCTCCACCACCTCTTCCAGATAACCCTCCCCATCCTCAGTGATTTATGTATTTTTTAGATACATTTATTAGGATAAACATTTGATTGAACATTTATATATATATATATTTTTTATTTATTCACAAAGTTACTATTTTATATATTGTGTTTTTTATATTATTGGGGTTTTTTAGTTTTATATCATTATATTTTTTATATTATTTTAATGTTTTATATATTTTTTAAAACAATTTTTTAAAATTTATTTTATTTTTTTATTTTTTTGTGATGGGATTAATCTCCCATCATAAATAATTATTTTAGATGGGAGATTAATAACATACCAAAAAATAAATTATATATATATAACTATTAAAGATTTTTTTTGATAGGATCCCATCATTTTAAAAAAATGGTTTCCCAAGGGACCTTTGTTTAAATAATGTTTTTTTGTGATGCATTTTCGCTATAGGATTTTTGTGATGGGACCCCATTACAAATGACTATTTGTGACAAGATCCCATTCCAAATAAACATTCATAAATAATACATAATACAATAGTGTTTGCATAATTACTGGAAATCATCTTATTAAAATACATTTTTTAATTAGATCTTTTGGAGAAAAGAATCAGTATATAAGTTATGTGACCTTGTATCCTCGAGTCCCATAGTTGTTATTCGTTTTCAAGTAAGAAACCCTAAATGAATAGGGGTTTTATGAAATAGGTGGTTAAAGTGTGAATAAATTAATAAATTTGGTTTTAGGTATTATATAAATCTATGGTGATTTGGGATCTTGAGTTTTCAAGGTGATTTTACAGTATCCCCGAGTTAAGGTTGGTGGATTCTTTTTCACTCAATTTTGTGAGAAATTTATTGATAATTAATGTGATTATTTAATTTATATGTTTTATTGATGAAAAATTGAATAAATAATAACAATTATTAAGTATCCTAAATCTAACATAACATCTTAAAACTGATGATTAATAATAACCCAGGGGATGGAAAACATAGTAGGATCATTTAATTAACAGGGAGTGAATATTGGATCATGGAAGAAATATTACTTCCCAAATTAATGTTCTCACCTCACTTAAAATTCCTTTTATTAGTAAACACATCCTTAAGAAATTTAGAATATCGATGGATCTGTTTCATAGAATCTAACAAAGGGATAATAACTTAAACCTTTCTAAAAGTTTCAATAACTTCCTTTTCCATTTCATTTTCTATATTTTCCATGATAGGATGAATACAAAAATGATAATGTGGATTCTCTCTATACATTTTCCAATAATATTCAACATTATTTTTCACTTTTTTAGAGACCATTATATTTTTAAAATCCCTTTAGGTTATATTAAGATTTATTGATTCCATTAATTTTATTTTTATTATTCTACTAGTTTATGGAAAATATGTTTATGTACATATTCAATAGGTTCAAAAATATACTTGGTTGGTGTATTTATAACTCTTTTATGGGATTTTACATTAGTTTTAGATGTAAAACTATCTTTTTCAGGTTCATAGTAACTATTTTGAACTTGGGGGTTTTGAATTTTAGTTCCACTTCATAGAATTATTACACTTACATCCTCTCTTCCATTATGGATCACTTTATCTTCTGATATAAAATTAACACTCCATTGATTTTTCAATCCACTAATTTCGGTTACCATTTAATCCATTTGAGTAACAATGTTTTGTAAAAACACCTATTTTTGTTTATAAATTTCTTTTTTCTTTTTATCTTTCTCTTCAACATGTAATTTATTTATTTGATTACCTTGTTATTTTTTATTTTCTTGATTTTGAATGTTTGTGAAATTCCAACCAACTTGGTTTCCAAATATTTATTATTTGTACCTAGGATGTTGAATTAATTTTTGGGGCCATAAATTTTTACTTGGTTGATCATTATTCCAAAAAATATCGTTTTTTATAATACCATCCTTGGTTGAAAATATTATTATATTTAAAGGGCCTATACTGGGTGTTATTAATGATAAATTGACTATAATATTTGTTATAGAAAGGTTTTCCTAGAAATATTCTTTAACAATTCTGACTATCCCAAATTCAATGGTTGCTTTATTACATTATCATAAGATACAAATAATCATATCCCAAATGACCAAAATGTTAGAATTTTCAGAAAAATGGAAACAAATTTGAACCTTACATTATAATTGAAAATATAAAATAAAACATAGAAAATCCTTTTGATAACACTATTAATCAACTAGATTTACCCTACATATCACTCATAATAAACTTCTTGAAATCCTAGGGAAAAATAAATCATAAGAAATGGGTGAGCTCAAATGCTTAGTAAGGGTAAGAATATAGTGGAATTTATGAGTAAACAAATCACAAACCTTATGGAAAGGTAAATAACTGAAACACATTCCATTTAATCAATAATTTTAGAATAATATTATAAGAATAAAATATGATCATATAATTATATATAAATAATCACATGAGCGAGAAAACATAGCCATAGATATTCCACTAATTGAATAATCACATGGAAATAAAGAGTTAATATCACAATGATGGAATGAAAAACGTCAGACATCTGAAACAGACTATCAAGGATTCGTTCTAAGAATATAATACTATCAATTCTTTGGGCTAAGAATTTATCATCATCAAGGATTCGTACTAAGAACCTAATAAATGGGTAAGGCCCTCGACAAACCCAAATCTAGTTTGTCTCATGATTCCTACCAAGGCATTGAGGGGCTATAGTGGGCTATACCGATCACCTACTAATTCTAATACACACATCATATGAAAAGGTGAAACATAATCAACATATTAATTTTAATTGAAACTAGCATAAAAAAATTAAAAAACTTTTCCCATTAAGTAAACATAATCACAAACCATCCAGAATAACATGTTGAATGACATAAAAATTGAAAAAACTAATCAACATCCATTTAATAAAGTATGGAAGATGGTATCATATTATATCAACCTAAATTAATCCCAATATTAAAAAAATAATGTTTACATAGATGAAAATACTTTATTAATATCATTAATGTTTTTTTGAGTAAAATACCCTTTATAACTTTGAATTTTTTTTAAAATGTGGCACAATTATAAAGGAAAAACATTTCATTGAAAATAAACATGTAATATTTTAAAGAAATAATAAAAACATTAATTCAACATAAAACAATTAAATTATGTTCATTCCATATATCTAAAAAACATTCTTTTTGAAAAAGGAACTTTAAAAGAGGATTTTTAAAAGAAAGTCCCTTAAAATATCATATCATTGAAGTGATTTTTAATCACATGAATTGATTTTGTGCATTCAATATAAATCCAAATAAAAAAGTGTAAATAAAACATAATATAACCAAAATTTATTTCTCACATAATCTTATCATATAATAATAAACAAGTATAAGTTAAACCCAATGAATGGAAATTCAGTTAAGAAACCACTTATAACTTTGTAATTAGTCGAATTTTATGCCCCATTAAAGAAATAGTTATAAAAAGAGACATTTAATACCATAAAGATAATAATATTCATTATTTTAAATATCAACATGATGTACATACAACACACATAAGTATTAAGTGGTGAATAAGGCATATATCTCACAAAAGTAAAAAGTGGGACGAGAAAACCCTTACCTCACGTTTCCCTTTACTGTAGAGTTCCTTAAACACTAGTATAATGGTTTAAATAATGTTATTAACTCATTAAATGGATAAATTAATATTTATAATACCTTATGTGATGATTTATATCATCTTATGATCCATTTATTAATAATATTTCATTCTTTACATGGTTTTAGTTATGTTTGTTTCATGGTTTCATGATCAGTTCATTTGTGTATAACTGTTGAATATCTTGTCAAATGGGAATAAAAAAATAAATGTTTAATTAAAAATAATTAAATAACATACATAAGTAAAAATTTCCCCATATATAATTTTTTATTTCTTACTTGAGTATGATTTTTTAGATATAATGTTAATGATAAATGTTTAGTTTATTTTGGTGGTTTTTCTGAACACCATGAACTACTTTTGTTTGATATACGATTATGAGTATAAATTTGTTCCATAACATGAAATGGAATATAATATACATATTAAGATATTATTTAACTATAACAACAGTTTTATGACAATTAATTAAGGAGGAAATGGAAAAATAACCAAAATATTATTCATAGGGGTGATTAATCGACATAATTGGACAATAGTTTTATTTCTTTAAATAAGAGGAGGTAATAAAGTGGATGGATTTAATATATTAAATTAGAGACATAAAATTAAATTATTTACCTTATTATGTAATTATTATTCCTTGGAAGATGAAATAAATGAGGAAAAATTTGAAGAATAAAAGAAAATAAGTGTGGTGTTTTGTGAAAATTACCCTTTTGAATATCACCTCTTTGGAGGACACCTTGAGGACATAAAATTTGGTATTTTGGTGAGAAAAAAAGAAATTTGAAATTGGGGGAGTTATGTGGATAATATTTGGTAGATATTTTTGGAGTTTTAATTATTTTTGGGGCTAAATGGGGTGGTGAAGGTTGGTATTTATTCTTGAGGAGAGGTGGGTTTAATTGGTTAAAATAATGATTATTTTATATATAAAGCCAAATAAAATGTGGTGGAATTAATTTAAAAGAATTATATTTTTAATTATTGTTTTTAGGATTATTAGGATTGATCCGTACCTCATCTGACCATTAAATGTTTTATTTTTAGTTATGTTATGAATTTACCTTTTAACGTTAACCCGTGCCACTATGTTTTCTACACTGCAGTAAATATATATTTTACCATGATAAATGTTTTATGAATAAAAATGATTTTGAAATTATTAAATAATTTGCCTATATTTATTAAAAATATATAATCAATTTTATGAAATTAAATTCATATAATTTGAAAAATGATATTCAAAATTAATCCCACAAACACAATGAAAAAATGGGGTTCTTAAGTGAAAACTTAAAATGTTTGAAATGTTTTTATATCCAATTTAAGCGTGAAATTGATTCCAATGAGATAAATTGGTTTTATTTTTGTATGATATAAATAATTAAACCTTAAAAGCAATTTAAAATTTAATTTAACAATATAAATAAATTAGATGAAAAGGTAGTTTTTAAATAAAATGCAGTATTTTTCACTATTCATCAAAAAATAAAATTTATTAGAAAAATACCAAAAAAATCATCCTATGATAATTTTGATATCCTAATTAAAAAAATTAATCTTATTTTTTAAAATAAAAATTATAAAATTATAAATATTTATATTTAAAACTGATGCTCCATTAAAAGGAGACAAAATTGAATTTTAGAAAAATATTACTTTTTATGTTTAAAATTTGATTTATTCTTTTCTTAAGCATATAAAGAACATTGAATGAATTTAAAAAAAATAATGAATATATAACATATATATTTAATTAATATATATCACTATTAGTGATTAATTTAACTTATTAATATAAACTTCCATTATGGGCATAAAAATAGTTTTTTTATAAAAACACTTCCTTTATGTTCAATTAGATTTTATTTTTATTTAAAACTAATTGGTAATAAATGAATTAATTTTATTAATATGTGTAAACTTAATTTTTATATTTTCTTTAATCTCATTCATTCCCTCCATTCCAAAAACTAGGTGACAACTATCATATTTAAATAATAATATTTTAATAGTTTGTTTAAGATTAATGTTCTGTGTAATGTATGCTATCGAAGAGATTGAATTTAAAAATAAGAATACTGTAAAATAGTGGGGTTTTACATTCTACCCTACTTCAATAAATTAAATTCTCACAATTTTAAATTTCACATAAAAAAATGGTTGATACTTGAAAATTCCTTTATAGGAAACCCACACCATAAATATAGTCAATAAAACATCCCCATGATAAGTGTGGGAAAGGGAAATGTAAAGGTCTCCGAAACATTAAGTTTTTGAATAGGATTACATTAGTGTAAAGTGGAAACTGATACATGTAATTGAAATCAAACAATGAAGTTTTGATGGAGAGTGACAGAGAACATGGCCATTATAAAGTCTACCGTCACAAAACCATAAATATATGATGAGTTAAAGAGGCTATCAATTTATCGATAAAAAAATTAAATGAATTGTGTTTTCATTCAAAATTAATTTCTTAGAGTTGATGGATTATTTTAACATCCTAATAAAATACTTATAAAATAGACTTATATGATTTCCTTCCATGAAGTAAGCATAATCTTATCCTTTGGTTGTGTTTTGATATATTTTCACTTCATCTCTTACAATCATAAATAGATATTCAAGTTTATTTTTTCATACATAAAGCACATTAATGAATCATAATATCCATAAGTCATTCCTTCAACCTTTAAATATTTAATGAAACCAAAATTTATAGAACAGTTTATCCAATATGGTAAATCATACTTTAACCTCAAACAATAATATCCAAAGTTCAACATATTCTATTCAATAAGTAGTTAATCTTAAGACTCATTCAAAATAAGTTCATCCAAATTCAAAGACCACAAATATGGAAGTAAGGTCACTAAATTTATAAAATAAACTTGACAATGGATTCCCTAAACAACATAATGTAACTGTAAATTCCATATATCAAATATATGAATACCTTGATCACCTTAAAAGCATAATGTAAACATTACTATTTCTAAATCCGTAAAGAATAAGTACTATAGTACAATAACTATATATTTCAGGATTATTATAACCAAAATATCATTAACAAAATAATTTTACAACATAATTATTTAATCCAAAAACCCAAATAGTTTAACTATTACACTTCAATAATAGTAACCAAATAAGATTGATTTTTACCCATTTACTTATTATAAGGTTATTACCTTAATTATTTGGGAGTTCATTTTCATACTGCCACATCTATTTATAGTTGAAATATTATACATTTATAGATTCTTTTTTCCTTTTCAAGCACAACCCTGGGGACCTTTCTTTTAACAATTGTAATAATCTTCCATTCCCTCTGGGCAAGTATTGAGGTGTATCTTTCTATAATTATCACATGTGGGTAAATCCATATTCCCATTTTACCTTTATCCATTCCTTGATCCATCATTCTATTCTTCTCTTTCTTTCCCTTAGAGTCATAAGACTTAGAGAAATATTTTCTTATCTTGATAGCACATGAAACTATATCTTTGTATGATGAGTATTTTTGGGAGATCAGTTCCTTTGGAGGAATGAATTTAACCCAATAAAGAAACAATCAATCAACTTATTAGGTTATTTATGTAGTCCAAGAAATACCTTTATAATCTAATAATGTAGGTTTCCTACTTAGAAACATTATCATCCCCCTTTTTTCTCAAACCCAAGAATTGTCTTTCCATATCTGCTTAAAATTCAAGAAAGAAATCTTTGTCCAAAAAAATATTCTTAAAATATTCCCATTCTATGTTGGAAATTTCCTCATCCTCATTAGTGTTTTAAATCAATGAACACCATTGATATGTATCTACAAAGATACAATGAAGTTCTATGACAACCTTTCCCTTTCATTACTCCCAAAAGAAAGAATTATATTCTCTAAATAAATTATTCATTTATCATATACAAATGGATTTTTAGTCCCATTTAATGATGAAGGTTTTCATCGCATTAAGTGGATTAACATAATTAAACTATATTTTGTACCAGTTCTCTCTATATAGGATAGGTTATTTCTCATAACTATGATAGTTTTCTCAAAATAGTTATAATTTGTTCATCTTCAGTTGCTGCTCGAGATCTAGCTTCAACAGAGTTATCTTTCCATGGATAAAAACCCCTACATGGATTTCATGCATTTATACAGTCCTCATTACTTCCACTACAATCCATTTTTAAATAATTTAATACACTATATTAGATCATAACATTATGGAAAATAATGTATAAACTAAAAACTAATGAAATACTTAATGAAAAATGAAAATTTGATGCATAGCTAATATCATAATAATAAACATAGTTTCTTTGGGGTGTCATTCTATAATTATCCTCAATTTATATCTTAGTTTTATGATTCCTAATATATGGTTTAATAAATCTAGTTCCAAAGGTTTATACTAACCTTTATCTAATACCAACTGTAATAGCTCTGGACCTAGTATCCCAGAGTCAGTGGTTACTTTATTAAATTGACATAAGATACAAGTAATCACATCCTGAAGTACTAAAAAGTTTATTAGTTTATGATAACTATATACATATTTCAACCTTAAATAAAAATTTAAAGTATAAAAAATAACACAAAAAATCCATTGAGAATACTGTTAATCACCTAGCTTAACGCTGCAAATAATTCGTAAGAATCATCTGGGAATCCTGGGAAAAAATAAAACATAAGAAATAGGTGAGATCCAATGCTTATTAAGGGTAAGAATACAATGGAAGATATGAATAAACAATTCATAAAAATTATTTCAAGGTAAATAACTAAAACACATGTCATTTGATCAATAATTTGAGCATAATATGGAAGAAATAAAAAATGATCAAATAATGCGATTTAAATAATCAAAGGAGCTAGAAAACTTAACCATATATATTATACCAATTGAATAATAATATGAAAATCAATAACTATTATCATAATAATGGAATACATAATTATAGACGTCTAAAACATACTATTGAAGCTTCGTTCCAAGAATCTACTACTATCAAGCCATTTTTCTAAGAATTTATCATCATCAAGGATTCATGATAAGAACCTAATAAATGGGTATGGCCTTAGCCGACACCCAATATATTTTGTCTAATGAGACCTACTAATGCATTGGGATAATATAGTGGGCCTCTTCCATCACTTAATAATTCATATACATTCCTATTATAAAAGTGTGAAACATAACTATCCTATACATTTGTTTTTAAACTAGCATACAAAATGAAGAAAACTTTTCCCATTAAGTAAACATAATCACAAACCCTACAGAGTAATATGGTGAATGGTATCAAAATAGTAAAACCTAATCAGTATACATTTAATAAAACTTGTAAGAGTTTATAATAAGATATTAACCTCAATAAATACCAACATTAAAAAAAGTATGTTTACATAAATGAAAATACTTTTTTAATAACATTAAATAATTCTTGAGGAAAGTACCCTTTTTCACTTTGAAAATAATTTATTTTTAAAATGATGTTTAATTATAAAGGAAAAAAATTTCATTGAAAATAAACATTTAAAATTGTATAGGAACATTCAAAACTTTACAACCACATGAAATAAGGAAATTTAATTCATTCCATATATGAAAAAAAGATTCTTTTAGAAAAAAGTACTTTAAAAGAGGATTTTTAAAAGAATGTACCTTACAAATATTATAGCATTGAAGTGAGTGACAATAAAATGAATAAATTATGTGTATTAACTATAAAAACACATAAAAAATTTAAAACACATCATAAGATAACCAAAAGACATTTCTCATATAATATTATCACAATATTATCAATAAGTATAAGTTTAACCCAATGAATGGAAATGGTGTTAAGAAACCACTTACAACTTTGTAACCAATCGAATCATATGCCTCATAAAAATAATATTTATCAAAAGAGAAATTTAATAAAATAATAATAATTATATTCATGAAATTATATATCAAAGGGTAGTAAATAAAAAACAAACAAGGATTAAGTGGTGAATAAGGCATATATCTCACAGAAGTAAAAAGCGAGATGAGAAAACTCTTACCTCTCATTTTCCTTTAGTGTAGCTTTCCTTAACCTCATATATAATGGTTTAAATAATGTTATTAAAAAATTAAAGAGCTATATTTATATTTATAATACCTTATGTAATGATTTTATATCATATTATAACCCATTAATCAATAATATTACATTGTTTTCTTGGTTTCAAGTGTGTTTATTTCATGGTTTCCTGATAAGTTCAACTGTGTGTAACTATGGATTATATTTTAAAAATGGAATAAAACTACATAAGTTTAATGAAATAGTATTAATTAAATTTCATAAGTATAAATTTACCCATATATAATTTTTATTTATAACATGAGGATGATTCATTAGATTAAACGTTAATGATAAATGTATGGTTTATTTTGGAAGTTTTTTTCAAAAATCATGAACTAGTTTCTTTTTACAAAATATTATGAGTATAAATTAGTTCAAAAACATGAAATATTTTATAATAAACCTATTAAAATCTTATTTAAACATAATAATAGTTTTATTACCAAACAAGAAGGTGTTAATGGAAAAATAAAAAAACCATTATTCACTGGGGAGATTAACCTGCATAATTGGACAATAGTTTTGTATCTTTGAATAAGAGGAGGTAATAAAATGTATTTATATAATTAAATATATTATAAGCCTGAAATTAAATTATGTAAATTATTATGGAATTATTATTCCATTATTAATGAAATAAATTAGGATAACGTTGAAGAAGAAAAGAAAATAAGAGAGACATTTTGAGAAAATTACCTCTTGAATATCACCTTTGTTGAGGAACCCTTGAGGACATTGGATTTGGTATTTTGGTGATACAAGAAAATATTGGGATTGGGGAGAGTTAATAAGAAAATATTTGGTATATATTTTAGGATCTTAAGGCCTTTTGGGTTGAAATGGGGTGGTGAAGGGTGATATTTATACTTGAAGAGATGTGGGTTTAAGTTATTAAAATAATAATTATTTTATATATTAAGCCAATCACATTGAGGTGGAATTAATTTCATCAAATTAGATTGTTAATTTATTTATTTAGGATTTTAGGGTCCATAAATACCCCATACAACCATTAATTTTATTAATTTTTAGGTATGTTAAGATTTTACCTTTTAACTTTAATCCTTGTCACAATTTTACCTATACTAGGATAAATAATTTTTTTCCACAATAACTTTTTTATACCTAAAAATTAAATTGAACTTAAAAAATAATATTAAACTTATGAATCAAAATATGGAATCAATTTTAAAAAATTAAATTCACAGAATTGGAAAAATTAGATTTAAAATCAATCCCACAAACATAATGAAAAAGCGGGGTTTTATAGTGAAAAGTTCAAAAGTTTGAAATGTTTTTATATCCAATGTCAACGTGAAATTGATTCCAATTACATAAATTTATTTATTTTTGATGTATAATAGAACTATTTATACTTTAAAACTAATTTAAAATATAATTTTACAATATAAATAAATTAGATGAAACAACAATTTTCAAATAAAATATAATATTTTTCATTATTCATCAAAAAATAAAAATTATCAGAAAAATACTAAAAAATAACCCTAATATAATTTTTATATCCTAATTTTAAAAATGAATTTTATTTTATTAATTTTATTTATAAAATTTTCAAAATTTATATTTTAAATAGGTGCGCCATTAAATGGTAGAAAAATTGCATTTTAGAAAAATATAGCTTTTTATGCTTAAAATTGGATTTATTAATATCTTAAGCCCCTCAAAAAAATTTATTTAAATTAAAAACATTTGATTGAATATATAAAAAATATATTTCATTAATATATCTAAATAATAGTGATCAATTTAGTTTATTAATATAAATTTCCATTGTGGGAATAGAAATATTTGTTTTATAAAAACACAGCCTTTATTTTCAATTGGATTTTTTTCATTTATAATTAATTGGTAATTAATGAATTTATTTAATAAACATGCATACATATATTTTCATAATTTAGTTAATCTAATTTATTCCCTCCATTCTAATGGAAAAGTGATGTTATCAAAATTAAATAATAATATTTTAATAGTTTGTTTAAGCTCAATGTTCTTTATAACATAATTTATCAAATACATTGAATTTTAAAATAGAAATACTATAAAATCATGGAGTGTTACATTATCCCCTACTTCAATAAATTGTGTCCCCAAATTTGAAATTGCACTTTGAAAAACAATGGTTTATACATGAAAATTCCTTTATGGGAAACACACATTGTAAATAGGGTTAATAAAACATCCCCTTAATAAGAGGGAAAGGGAAATGCGAATATAGCCACAAATTTATGATTTTTAATAGGATAAAATTAGTGCGAACTGAAAACCCGGACATGGAAGATAAATATAACTATCATGTTCTCAAGGAGAGTTATATAGAACATGGTCATCATAAATTCTACCATCAAAAAATCCAAAATCTATGATGGGTTAAAGAGGCCATTGATTTATTAGTAAGAAAAGTAAATGAATAACATTTTCATTCCAAATTCCTTTCTTAGAGTTGATGGGTTATTTTACTATCCAAATAAGCACTTTTGAAAAGAAATTTACTTTATTTCCATTCCATAATCCCAATTTTATCCTTCGGTTATGTTTTGATCATTTTTTTCTTTATCTTTAACACCGAGAAATAGATATTCATGTTTAATTTTTCTTATTTGAAGCTCTTAAATGAATCATAAGATCTAAATTTTATTCCTTCAGCCTTAAAATATATACTAAAACCAAAATGGTTATCACATTTTATCCAATATTATAAATCATACTTTACCCTCATACAATAATATCTAAAGTCCAACTTAATTAATATAAGTATATAATCTTAAGACTCATTCAAAATAAGTCCATCCAAATTTAGAGACCAAAATTTTAGAAGTAATTTCACTAAATTTCTAAAATAAACATAAAATTGGACTCCGTAAACAATATAATGTAACTATTAATGTCACATATTAAATATATGAATACCTTAATCACATTAAAACCATAATGTAAACTTGTCTATTTCCAAATCCCAAAAGAATAAGTACTACATTATAATCTTTATATATTTTATAATTCTTGTAGATATAATATCATTGATAAAATAATCTTACAACATAATTATTGAATCTAAAAACTAAAATAATTTAATTATTCTACTTAAATTATAGTAATAATATAATATTGACCTTTATCCTTTTACTTCTTCAGAGGTATATTCCCTTGACACTTTGGAAATTTGATTTCATATTGCCCCATATTCTTACAGTTAAAACATTATACGTTTACATCTTCTTTGTAAGGACCCAAACTATTTTAAATAAATTTTATATTTTATAATATAGTTATAGAAAACACATGAATATTTTGGTTTTATTATATCCTATCATAATTAAAAGACTGTTAAGCATAATTTCCATTGATAATATAGTCATTGAACAGTGATCATATGATTAGTACAAATATTGGGATTTAAAAAATATAATTTACATGAAAAAAGGAAGTGATTGCCTCAACCAGTAGGATCTTACCCTATAATCCCATTTATCAAAGCTTCCGAAGGTGATAACATTTCTTGTCTTTTCCCTTGACCAAGCCCAATTTGAGATCCAGAAACTTAAGATTTAGGGAAACCATTTACAGAAGAAGTTCAAGATCATCAAGATCATGACCCAAACCATGTAGACCGAACCACCCATGAAAGTATCACCTTCATACACCTTAATCTTAGGGAGTTTTCGAGTTTATTTAATGGATATGCATCAAGACCCTAGTAGTAGGAGTATGTAAATTATTTTTGATAGAATAATTAATACATTTTCATCATATTATTTCTTCTTTATAAATGATTTTAATATAATAAAAAATATTAGTTTTGGGTAATATTCAAATTTAATTAAGGAATTTATTTTCATGAATTAACAGATCTTGGAAAAAAATAATATTTTAATAAAGTATGATTATTAAATATTTTTTATCAAACATAAAAGATTATATAATTTTTATAAACTCAAATGTAATTTTTATAAGGGTTTGAAAAACGTTAATTATAAAAAAACCCAACATTTCCCTATAAATGTCAATTATTATTTTAAAAGGGTAAATAAACATATTTAGAAAATTATTTTGATAAAATAAATAATATTTTTGGAATTATAATGTCAAAATTATCCAATAGTTAAATTTTAATAATATTCTGAGATAGTCAAATTTTAATGTAAAAATAAAATATCATATAAATATACAATGTGTTTTATGACATCCTAATAACCCAAAAGTGATGAAATAAATACTATAAAGGGAATCCTTGACCAAATATAACACCCTAAACAATTTATGGTATGTTTCTCTTAAATACATCCTTTTAATTAGAAAGCCTATATTTCATAAAGTAGTGAGTTTCTATGAAACAACACTTGGTTATTTAGGAGAGAGTCATAACCTAGCCATTAAACATAAATTTTCCACTTATGTGTTTTGAATTTTGATAAAATGGGCATACACGGTTGTGATCATGGTGATATTCAGAGTCTCATAAAATGAATTTATTTTTAGTGAATAGTAACATACCCTTATGAATATTAACATACCCTTATGAATATTAACCTACCCATATTAATGTTAATATGACCCTTATTAATAGTAACCTTACTAATGAATTTATATATAAAATTTAGGCACCTTAAAAATGAAGATGAATATTTTATGTGTTCGTATTTTTTAATTAAATAATGTTTTTAATTAAGAATTAAATTTATCAAATTTATAAATTTTCTTTTGAAAAATAGATTTCATTTTTGGATTCTACTCACTGAAAATTATTAGGGTGAATTTTTGGGATATTTATGAAGTTCTTGATTTTTTGATGAATAGTAAAATGAAATAAATTATGATAAATGCTAAATACTTGATTTACTACATCATAGGTGATGCAAGGCTGATGTAATCCCACTTTGTTCTAACTCAAATTCTATTATTACTATTTGGGATCAAATTAATCAAGAATATTCATAGTCTTGAGAATAAATATTAAAATAACGATTAAAAAAATGTAAAATCCCTACTCCTATCGACTATATAAACTACCCTCACCCCCTCGTCCTCTCACACCACTCAAGCTTCATTACATGACTATATTATACTAAAATATCTCTCTAATATACTATCCCATTCCCAAGACCTTATGGTTTCACCAAAAGGCCAAAAACAAAGTCATTAAGGAGATTCTCTTGGAGGAGTTCTCGAGAGGTGGACCTCTCTTCCCTTTTCTTTCAAATTCTTTTACAAGTTTTATTCTTTTGTTGATCTCTACTAACCTCCCTATATAAAAATTTTATGATAATTCTAGTACCTTAAATGGAATTTAATTTTATTATTCTAATGTAATATTTCATCATCATCACCATCTTCCCCCACCTCTTACACTAAAAATGAAAATACCATCCGAGGTATGTTAATTTATCATACTCAAGGACAAAAAATTTTCAATTTCTATTAATATCTTCAAAACTGGTCATGAAACCATTTTTATTGTTGAACCAGATCATTATATATTTATTTGACCTTATTAAATGTTCTATAATCCTTAAAAACTCATAATATAAAATAATAATACAAAAGAAGTTCATTTTGCACAAAACAGCTAAGTTAATTAAAGCGTTTGTAATTAACATTTAACTAATGAGTCATCCTCAGGGTATATAACCCAAAATCATTATAAGATCATTTATATATCTATAATTTCACTAATAATATATATTAACAATTCTGTATGTTTAACTGCATTTCAAATTAGCTTCCATTCATGAATACGAGTACACCGAGCATGAAAACAAAGTAAGAAAATGCTTCAAAAACAATAAAATTGAACCTATTAAACCCATAAAAAAGGACATGAATGAACCTAGTGAGGTTATAATAAATTAATTAAATGTTTATTAGTTTAGTTAATTATTAATTAATTAATCTAAATTTTATTATTCAGGTCATTAAGATCAATCAAGAACACCTTCAAGCACAAGGTAAGGAATCCTATGTCTCGCTTTTGTTTAAGAATTCCCCCCCATGTTGTGTCCTTTTATATTTAATTCCTAATGATGGGTTATGTTTTCTCACCTCCCCCATACTACCCTTATGATATATAAATTATGGGATACCCCTTTACCTCTCTTCAATCCCTCACAAGAACACCTGTTACCATGCCAAAATGTTTATAAGGGGTTTCTTATCTCACTTTTAGTTCTGTGAGATTTCCATTGTTAACCACTTATTTTATGTATGTAGTGTATGTGTACTACCAATTGTTATATGATATCAGGAATATATTTATATTCATGGTATTCAATGATTCATTTTATGGTTCTTATGTTTTTGTGATATGATTCAACTGATTACATTGTTGTAAGGGACTATGTCTCGATTTCCATTTCATTGAGAATTACTTGGTGTTATGAACCTAAAAATCCTTATGTGGTGTATCTACTACAAATTTGAGACATGTTTTCATTTGAAATTATAATTATGTTAAATATCCATTTTCTTGTAGCATGAATATGATTATTTCCTTAAACCGTATACCATTTCCCATACAATGTTTATTTTGAATGTTATTTTAACAATTGTAATATTGATTGATCAATATTATCCAATATATACGTATATTGAGAAGGCATAATGTACATGTATGAAATATATTGATTAATAATTCTTTGGACTTACAATTATGGGTGGGGCCTGTTACAGACCTTTGATGCATCGACAGGTCTCATGAGACAAATTAGTTGGCGACAAACCCTTTGAGGTTGTTTTCAAAAATCAAATGGGTTTCTACCCACATAACTAAACTATTTTAATAGTATTATCATATCATGTGCTAGATACATGAAATCCATTAACAATCATTCTATTAATTCATTTTTAGTTATTACTATCTAGGAGGTTTTTAATATGACAAAATCTATTGATGTAATCTCTTTCTCATTTTGTTAATGGCATGCGTTTTTCATTTATTCACCCTGACATATTTGTTTATGATTTAGTTATTATTGATTCATGCTTCCTCTACTTTTAACCCTTATTGAGTTCTTATGGATGCAGTTTTTTAGTTGTTGTTATGTATTGTATTTTTGTTACCTTTACCCATGTAATTTGAGTTAAATCTATGTTTCTAGTTTCTTTAAGACTACTAAACTGATAATTCATTCAGGATATCATTCATTTTAACCATTCCAATTTAATAAGTAATGCACCAGCTCCGGTCTAGAGGGTTTGGAGCCTAATAGTTGGTATTAAAGGAAATTTAGTAGCAAACATGAAAACTAGATCAGAAAACGTATATTAGGGAACAAAGCCCTAAGGTAGTATTTGTGGAAAAACATATAAGAATGTCTTGAAATTTTATTAAGTAATAGATTATGTGGATATTTCTATAAAATAAATCCATGTCTAGATACAAACAAGTAGAGGTGACTCTGGAATATATGTACCTTGGAGTGAAAACTCTGACAAGGATTTTCAGGCTTGACCCAGGGTATCCTGGTACATGACAATGGGCCTTGCTGCACTCTTGGTATGACACTCCTTGGGGATATACTTCGGATGATTCGCATTTTATTTACAATCCATTATAAAGGATTTTAATGTAAATTTTTCTTGAGAGAAACCATGTTTATGAGATTAGATATGAATAGGATTTAAATTTATGATACATACATTTCTAGATGAAATTATAAATTATGATTTATAACATAATGTACTGAATGCCATTATTTAGAAATGAAACCAAATGGAATATGGGGAATAAATACTCATGGACAATATACACTACAAGAAATTTATGCTATAGCCATGGACCTATAGCCACAGTTTTATAGGTCTGTGGATATAGTATTTTTATAGCCATGATTTAATTAAAAATCCATGGAAAAAATTTTCCATCCATTTTTTTTCAAAGCCTGTCAGGATCCTCCTCCATTCTCCCTTGATCTGCAACCCTCCACGCCATCCTCCTCCATCCTACCCCGATCCGCGACCCTCCTCCCTCAACCTCTCTCTCACGGTGGCACCCTCCTCCTCCATCCTCCCCCGATCCATGACCCTCCACCCTTGACCTATCTCACATTGGTGCCCTCTTCCCATGTACCCTCTACGCATTATCCTCCAACCCAGATGGTGCCCATCATGATGTTTATAATCATTTTTCTCATTTCATTCTAAATCCATAACATGGGGGATTTTGTAACACCCCAAGAATTCATAATGTGTTATTTCTTCAAAATAATTCAATAACTTGTACTACACGCAACACCGAGTTCAATCACACCTTGACTTACAAAAAAAGTCCATTAAAATAGTTCATGAATAGTATTAACTAAATTTTAAACTTTATATAACCCTTATAATTTTAGAATCCACATTATGAGTTTCTTAGTCATAATGCAAGAACAGATTCATTTTCAGTATTGCACTTTTATCAACATTTAATAGTGAAACCATTTTAAATACAATATTTTAAACTTTTTGACTAAATGGGGACATCAAAAAATTTAAAATGAAACATCCCAAGCTTCCACGGTACGCTTTCCTTTGAATAAAACAGTAGCGTGTGTTGTACGCAACTTCGTGTTTTAACACGTACCACAACCGATCAAACTAGCCGTTATGAATAGTAATACCTAATTTTTGAAATTATATATATTTTATTTTTAAAAATGGACTTCATTTTTGGATTCGGAATATCAAATTTAGCCTAAGGTGAAATTTTGGTACTTTTCGGATAACTTTAATATTTTGATGAATAGTGAAAATTACTAAATTTTAATTAAAAACAACTTTTTTAATCAAAATAATTAATAGTGATAAATTATTAATTTGAGTGGTTTTAAAGTATATTTAGAATATATTTTTACCACTTAATATAATGTTGTTCATTGGACATAATTTTACAATTAAACCGAACATAAACAAGTGTCAATCTTTTGCTAGTTATTATCTCTTAAAAACACGCTTTTTGTTTTGACAGCGGGAATTAATTTTAAATTAATTTCTGCCACTTCTGTGTTTTGAATTTAGAAAAATGGATTCCATATTTGGAATCAGGATGTTCAAATTGTGTAAATAGGTAACTTTTATTTTTAGACATTTTGAATAATTACTGCGGTAAATATTTTATTTACCATGGTTAAGGGTAAATCCGGTAAATAAGGGTAAAAAATAATATTATAATAATACTAAATTACCCTAAAACGTGTCTTAACCCTATTGGTTGATACATGGTCGACCATGGGCATCTTTGGGTCTATTTTGGGACCCCATGGATCCACTTGTGAGTGATAATGACACTTTATTTTAATTAAGTTAAAATGAATACAAAAAATGGCATAAGCTTACATCTTTTAGAAGAAGAATTTTTATATAAGGTTATACATGTTGGATTTTCGATTATAAATATTCATTAGAAAGATAAAGAGATTTCCTACATAATGATATTTTATTTATAATTTTTAGACATTAAATAATTTATTTTATTTATGACACAATGATGATGCAGTAATTACTATAATAGTGAAAAATTAAAATAAGTGATATTATAAATACCCAAATAAATATAATATGAAACTTTTAATGAATTAAACTAATTTTATAGGATAATATGATATATTAGGATTGATTTAATTGACTTTTTTCGAAGTAATCAATCTGTTATGAGTTTCACAAAAATCAACTAATGAATAGTGTCAAAATTGACATAAAAGAGTTCTTAAAACAAATATTATATTATTAATTGATATTAAATTCCTAAAAATCTAAGGTTCGTCCAAGAGACTTATATCATGATAGGTTAATCATTAATGGACCACTTGGGGGTCGATTGGATGTATATGGTAAGTTTAGTAACCATATTATATAAAAATACAAAGAGACATTGTAAAAGTGAAACTAATTAACTTAGAGTTAATACTTAAAGATAAGGTTAATATAAGTACCCAAACCTGTCCAAATTCTATTGGATGAGTTGTTTTCGACCTATCCCCACCTCATACTTTTAATAGTAAACTTTGGAGCCTTTGGAAACCGAATATGAATTTATTATAAATTAATATTTCTAGCTTTTCCAAAGGTGCCCCTCACCCCTCTTATAAAAGGGCACTCCTACTTCTCTTTTCCTCACACCTCTCAAGCCACTTGGCTCGTCCAAACTCTGCCCAACTAAGCTCCCCACATCCCTCTCCTCCTCCTTGAAGCTTCCCCTTAGGCAGAAAGCATTTCAACAAGTCCTTTGGTTCCAACCAAAGTGAGTTACCTAAATTAAAGGTAACGATTTCTCTTAAATTATTTTAATTTATTTTGCTTCTTCAACCCCCAAACTCTTTTTATTTCCCTTCTTTTGTAACAACACCAGTATCCTCAATATACTAGGATGTTTTTATAAGAAGTATTCAAACTACACATACACACAACTCCATCTAATGGATGATGAACATAATGTTTCTGTGGATGGCAAACTAACGCCTCACGAAACGTTGATTGTTCAAAAACATCTTACCGCCTCTCATGGTGGCCATTATGATGGAACTGTAATTAAATATGATATTAATGATATATATTTTATATATAAGCTTCTGTAATTCCATTTTATTTCATACCATTATTCGTTTCATGTTGTATATACATACGATAATTTCATTTGAGGAAGTGCGGACTACCGCCCCCTTAAAATGATATGACTCGTTCATACCACACATGGAACGTATAAAGGATGGTGTTAATGAACTTAAGTAACATATATAAAATATTATATTATACTGTAATAGTAATATACCTATGTATCATTTGGATTCGATTCTTTTAAAATAAAAATTAAATGGAAGTAGCGTTCGTGTGTACGTACGGACTACCGTCTCCACGAACGCGATGAGATTCATTCTCCATCGTATCCATTCAAGTATAATTATCATTTAATGATTTAAAAATGATGTTTAAGGATTTATATCATTCTGGATATGAATAAGATACAATAAACATGACTTATGTAACAAAACATATAAAAGAAAATGAGTAAGTTAACACCCGAAACGGCGTTAATACTAAGATATTATTAACAAATCAATGTTAAAAGATCATATATGATATCATATTAAAGTAAATGATTCTTGTATTATTCAATAACAATTATTTCACCATTATACAGGAGGTAAACCTACCATCGACCAAGGAAAAAGTACAAAGTAAGGGATTTTCTTATCTCACTTTCAATTCCGTGAGATTTCCATTTTTCGCCACTAAATTATTGAAAGTGGTGTATTGTGTACTGCCATTTGATATATATTCATGATTCTATTTATATTCATGTTATTCTGTAAATCATTTGGTGGTTATTAACTTTTGGCCATACGACTCAGTTGATTAACGTGGTAAGGGGTTTCTTATCTCACTTTTAATTTCGTGAGATTTCCATTGATCACCACTTAATTATTGCATGTGGTGTATGTGTACTGACCATGATTGTATTAATTGTGTAATATACTTTAATTTATGGGTATTTACATCATCATGGTATGATACTTCTTTCATGGGTGTATGTTTCGTATGTTACCTAATCGATAAGGGAATTTGAGATTTCAATTCCCACTCATTTGGCTTTACGCATATTTCATTGATTATATTACCCCAAGATTATGTGTGGAATCACTATTCATTTGATTATGTCATAATTTCCACTCCCCTTCCTGTGGATATAAGTTTGATACACATAATCACTCCATTGGTAATTCTCAAGTCATTGATATGAATTTGATAAGAGTCATTTTAACTCATTCTCCATTTGTTGAGTTAAACATCCAATTCGTTGGTATTGTTTTTACAAGAATATGTGTGAATGTCCTTTGATTGTTTTACACTTAATATTCAATCATATTTAGTGTATTTATATTTGTCACACATAATTATGTCATTGATTTATCCTTAACCTAAGGATACAACCTTTATGAGAGATTTCATCTCAATTTACATTCCATTGAGACTTATTTGATGATATACACCAAATCACTTTTATGTGGTGTATATAATGTACTTTGACATAGTATATCATGAATTACTTTATTCTCATGATATTACAATGTTTTGATTACCTCAATTATTTGTATTCAAGTGTCTCTCTTTTGGTTAGAAACTCTAACCAAAATACCATTTTAAAATGTTTTAAAGAATTATTCTTCTAAATCATGCTCATTAATGTCCATATTTTAAAAATGGTTTTAAGGATTTATTTATATGGACATTAAAGTTTTAAAATTAAAAATCCTTTTAAAAAGTTTCAAAGTGGTATGGGACACTTTGATTCAAAAATCTATTTTTAAATGGCTTTTTGACAAATAGTGTGACTTTTAAATGTTTTCAAGAAAAGGTGGATATTTCTCTCAAATAGTTTTGATGATTATTTTCATCTATGTCAACATCCTTCATTATTCTTGATTGAGGTTAATGTGATACAATACAATCTTCCATATTGTATCGAATGAGTTATGTTTGACTGTGGATGTGCTATTTTTAAACCATTCAAGGTTTGTGGTAAAAATATTGACATTTCGTATGCTAGTTTAATACGAATGTTTACGTTATGTTTAAACCTTTTCATATGGGAATGAATTGGACTTAATAAGTGACGGGTGGAGCCCGCTATAGCTCCTCGATGCATCGGTAGGTCTCATGAGACAAACTAGTGTCTTGGCACAAGGCCTTGGCAAAATCTTATTTGTAGTCTTGGCACGAGGCCTTGGCTATGTGGTTATGATAGTCTGGCATTATGCATTCCATCATTATGAAAGTGGTTATTGATATTGCATGTGATCATTCGACTAGTATAATATCCATGTGAGTAAGTAAATGGCATTATTTCATTTTACCTTTTCCATTTTATGCTGAAGTTCAAGTTTAAAAGGCTTTTGTTTTAGTTATAAATTGCCTTAAGTGTTTATGCTCATTTATGAAAGCTTCTGCTATAATGTTATCCTTACTGAGCATCCGAGCTCACCCCTTTCAATGTTTTATTTTTTTTCCCAGGATTATGAAGAAGTAATTTATGAATGACCTGCAGGGATAGTATGAGGGGATATGAAGACAAGATGTTTTTTTTATGATGTAATGTAAAAATTTATGGATGTATCTAGTTATTCCAAGGCTACTAAACTAATCGGTCTTTCGAGACTTGATCTTTCTCGTGATCATGCCAATGTTATGTAATTAATGCACCGACTCTGGGTAGCTGGGGTCGGGGCGTTACAGTTGGTATCAGAGGAAGTTTAGTACAAACCTTGGTAGCTAGATTTATATAAACTCTGATTAGAGCACGTAGACCTAAGATGAACTTTCAGGATTAGTATAAAAGAACTTCCTAGAATTTTGGTATTGTAGAGATTTTGTGAGTTTTCCGAGCAATACATCCCTGTCTGGATACGAGCAGGTAGAGGTGGCTCTGGCACAAATGTACCTAGGGGTAAAACCCGAAAACACCGCTTTGAGCTAGACTCGAACGGGAACTGGTGCACGACAACGGGCCTTGCTGCACTCTTGGTTACGACACTCCCGGGGGATATGCTTAGGATAATTTACATTTTCTTTACAAACCAATTTAAGTAATATATATATAAGATGAGAGTAAATGACCTTGGTTAATCCTAATATGTTTCAAATTGAGAATATGGTGACATTTTAATCTCTAAATGATTTTACAACTACTATTACTCACACAATGCTTTATGGTTTTAGTCAATGGCTGGATTCCAAGGAAGTCATAGTGACTTTGAGAATGATGTACAAGATGGGAACAGTGGTGGCAATGAGCAACAAAATGGAATGTTGATAGGCGTAAAAGATATCGTCTTTATGCCAAATCAGTTTTCCAAAAATATGATCAACAACATATATATTAACCAACTCCCAGACTCAACAAGGAAGAGAAAGGTGATAAATGATAAGAGCTCCAGCAATGGAGACCATGGAGAAAAGAACCCTCAATTTTCATCATGCAGGAAATGTGGAAAGAGACACCCAGGAAAGTGTCTCAATGGGACAACGAAATGTTTTACGTGCGGGAAGGAAGGACATAAAGTAAAGAATTGCCGAAGAAAAATGAAGAGTACTATGGAAGAAGATAAAAATGGTCCCAAGAGTCCATTTACAGTCATTTGCCGTAAATGTAGGGGACCTGGCCATTACCCGAGTGAATGTCCTATTCTATAGGATATTTTCTTGGTCAAAGAAGAATCTATGTCGGAATAAATGGTTGGATAAATGTTTAAAAAGTATTAGCACTCCTTGTTGATGGGTTTACTATGGAAAAATTTTCTCTTGTATTTGTAACCCCGCAGTTTGCCATGTGAGAATGATATTTGAGGAAGAATTGTCTCTTCTCTTGTGGATATGGGTATAAATAACCATTTGGATTTATATGATCATTGGGGTTTGAGAGAATTATAAGTTATTATAATTTGGGATGAAGATTCAAGGTATGATATAACATTTGTGGTTAAATTTATGATATAGTATTTTGAGGAATTTATCTCATTTTGGCAATATTATAAAATATAGTTTTTGAAAAAGGACAACACGTAGACCGTGTGACAACCCGTCGCGTCGGACAAAGCTATGGGATTCGAACCCACAACCAAAGTGCGATTGGGATTTATCGCCTACCACTGGACTACGTGAAGTCCCTGGTTAGTATGACTATTTTTTTTTGTTAAATGATTTTATTGATCAATAATAAGATGATTTGGGTTCTTATGAATACCCTTGGTATAGGAAAATGATTTGGTGATTAAGTGATAAATGTTATTTTGGAAGATGTTCGTTTTGTTAGGAACACTATATGCCCAAGGAAAATAGAATACAATGAGGTTTCATTTGTAGAGTAATGGTGGATTTTTATCTACATTTTTATTGTTGATTTATAGTGATTTGGGTTATTTATGGAAATGATTAACCTATAACAGAGAATATGTGATGATGTTAATTACTTTTAAGTATGTGACTTTAAGAGTACTTGATGTCATTTGGAGATACAATGTAACATGGGAGACTACATAATCCAATTCTTCTATGTTTTGGGTTTCAATATTAGTTTGGATTATATTAAAGGATTTTAAGGACAATTGGTTATTGAATGGTATCTATTTAACTTTGGGGTATTGTTGGTTTAATTTTAGAAATTAAGATTAGTGCATATTTATGAATATCCTTTTGGGGGATCATTAGATCAATCAATAACCATTTTGGTTTTGATTAATCTTCAAAGACAATGTAAATATATGGTTTATCCTGCATGGATCATGTGATTCTATAGAAGTTTATTCTAGCTCTTCCAGTGTGACCAAGTCTTCTTGAATACTCATCGTTTTAAAAAAAAAAATTGAGTTAGTGGTGGAAATTTATTAAAGAATGAAAATCTACTTAAAATTTAAGTATATCTCATAATGTTCTTAGTCAATATCATAAATGAATTCCTCTTCCTTATGTAATGTAACTTTAAAAAAAAAATGTTGTCCTAGATGGTACCTTAAATCATCACTAATTTATGGCTTTGGGATTGTTGGCCTTTTCATAGCCATGTTCTCTACCACTCTCCATCAGATGATTGATGGTTAGATTTCTCCTCCATATCCATATTTTCCTACATGGAACCCTAGTATGTGTTATTTTCGGTAATCTTAATACTTTCCACTCTTTATTTTAAATAGAGGTCTCATTAATTCATTTTTCGATGTGGGATTTCAACTAAGATATTTTGAAACGTCAAAAATGTGTCATCCCAATATTCTATGTTTTGTTGAACCGATGGTATTTCAAATCATCATAGATTGATGAGTTTAAGGACCTCAATTTTATACTTGTTTGTGATTGATGACCTCAATCACTACCTATAAATATTTACGTTTTTCCTCCAATTATATGTCTCTAATTGCCACCAATGTTCTCCTAATCGAGATCATAATTTGGTGGTGACCCTTTCATTTCTCTTTTCCTCCTATTAAGACTAAATTTTAGTAACCCAATTTACGATGTGGGTTTTCCCACAAATATATTTTCTATTTTCAAACTTTTATTTTCTAAGAACAATTTCAAATTGCGAGGACGCAATTTATTGAAGGAGGGGAGAATGTAACACCCCAAGAATTCATAATGTGTTATTTCTTCAAAATAATTCAATAACTTGTACTACACGCAACACCGAGTTCAATCACACCTTGACTTACAAAAAAAGTCCATTAAAATAGGTCATGAATAGTATTAACTAAATTTTAAACTTTATATAACCCTTATAATTTTAGAATCCACATTATGAGTTTCTTAGTCATAATGCAAGAACAGATTCATTTTCAGTATTGCACTTTTATCAACATTTAATAGTGAAACCTTTTTAAATACAATATTTTAAACTTTTTTACTAAATGGGGACATCAAAAAATTTAAAATGAAACATCCCAAGCTTCCACGGTACGCTTTCCTTTGAATAAAACAGTAGCGTGTGTTGTACGCAACTTCGTGTTTTAACACGTACCACAACCGATCAAACTAGCCGTTATGAATAGTAATACCTAATTTTTGAAATTATATATATTTTATTTTTAAAAATGGACTTCATTTTTGGATTCGGAATATCAAATTTAGCCTAAGGTGAAATTTTGGTACTTTTCGGATAACTTTAATATTTTGATGAATAGTGAAAATTACTAAATTTTAATTAAAAACAACTTTTTTAATCAAAATAATTAATAGTGATAAATTATTAATTTGAGTGGTTTTAAAGTATATTTAGAATATATTTTTACCACTTAATATAATGTTGTTCATTGGACATAATTTTACAATTAAACCGAACATAAACAAGTGTCAATCTTTTGCTAGTTATTATCTCTTAAAAACACGCTTTTTGTTTTGACAGCGGGAATTAATTTTAAATTAATTTCTGCCACTTCTGTGTTTTGAATTTAGAAAAATGGATTCCATATTTGGAATCAGGATGTTCAAATTGTGTAAATAGGTAACTTTTATTTTTAGACATTTTGAATAATTACTGCGGTAAATATTTTATTTACCATGGTTAAGGGTAAATCCGGTAAATAAGGGTAAAAAATAATATTATAATAATACTAAATTACCCTAAAACGTGTCTTAACCCTATTGGTTGATACATGGTCGACCATGGGCATCTTTGGGTCTATTTTGGGACCCCATGGATCCACTTGTGAGTGATAATGACACTTTATTTTAATTAAGTTAAAATGAATACAAAAAATGGCATAAGCTTACATCTTTTAGAAGAAGAATTTTTACATAAGGTTATACATGTTGGATTTTCGATTATAAATATTCATTAGAAAGATAAAAAGATTTCCTACATAATGATATTTTATTTATAATTTTTAGACATTAAATAATTTATTTTATTTATGACACAATGATGATGCAGTAATTACTATAATAGTGAAAAATTAAAATAAGTGATATTATAAATACCCAAATAAATATAATATGAAACTTTTAATGAATTAAACTAATTTTCTAGGATAATATGATATATTAGTATTGATTTAATTGACTTTTTTAGAAGTAATCAATCTGTTATGAGTTTCACAAAAATCAACTAATGAATAGTGTCAAAATTGACATAAAAGAGTTCTTAAAACAAATATTATATTATTAATTGATATTAAATTCCTAAAAATATAAGGATCGGCCAAGATACTTATATCATGATAGGTTAATCATTAATGGACCACTTGGGGGTCTCTTGGATGTATATGGTAAGTTTAGTAACCATATTATATAAAAATACAAAGAGACATTGTAAAAGTGAAACTAATTAACTTAGAGTTAATACTTAAAGATAAGGTTAATATAAGTACCCAAACCTGTCCAAATTCTATTGGATGAGTTGTTTTCGACCTATCCCCACCTCAGCCTTTTAATAGTCAACTTTTGAGCCTTTGGAAACCGAATATGAATTTATTATAAATTAATATTTCTAGCTTTTCCAAAGGTGCCCCTCACCCCTCTTATAAAAGGGCACTCCTCCTTCTCTTTTCCTCACACCTCTCAAGCCACTTGGCTCGTCCAAACTCTGCCCAACTAAGCTCCCCACATCCCTCTCCTCCTCCTTGAAGCTTCCCCTTAGGCAGAAAGCATTTCAACAAGTCCTTTGGTTCCATCCAAAGTGAGTTACCTAAATTAAAGGTAATGATTTCTCTTAAATTATTTTCATTTATTTTGCTTCTTCAACCCCCAAACTCTTTTTATTTCCCTTCTTTTGTAACAACACCAGTATCCTCAATATACTAGGATGTTGTTATAAGAAGTATTAAAACTACACATACACACAACTCCATCTAATGGATGATGAACATAATGTTTCTGTGGATGGCAAACTAACGCCTCACGAAACGTTGATTGTTCAAAAACATCTTACCGCCTCTCATGGTGGCCATTATGATGGAACTGTAATTAAATATGATATTAATGATATATATTTTATATATAAGCTTCTGTAATTCCATTTTATTTCATACCATTATTCGTTTCATGTTGTATATACATACGATAATTTCATTTGAGGAAGTGCGGACTACCGCCCCCTTAAAATGATATGACTCGTTCATACCACACATGGAACGTATAAAGGATGGTGTTAATGAACTTAAGTAACATATATAAAATATTATATTATACTATAATAGTAATATACCTATGTATCATTTGTATTCGAATCTTTTAAAATAAAAATTAAATGGAAGTAGCGTTCGTGTGTACGTACGGACTACCGTCTCCACGAACGCGATGAGATTCATTCTCCATCGTATCCATTCAAGTATAATTATCATTTAATGATTTAAAAATGATGTTTAAGGATTTATATCATTCTGGATATGAATAAGATACAACAAACATGACTTATGTAACAAAACATATAAAAGAAAATGAGTAAGTTAACACCCGAAACGGCGTTAATACTAAGATATTATTAACAAATCAATGTTAAAAGATCATATATGATATCATATTAAAGTAAATGATTCTTGTATTATTCAATAACAATTATTTCACCATTATACAGGAGGTAAACCTACCATCGACCAAGGAAAAAGTACAAAGTAAGGGATTTTCTTATCTCACTTTCAATTCCGTGAGATTTCCATTTTTCGCCACTAAATTATTGAAAGTGGTGTATTGTGTACTGCCATTTGATATATATTCATGATTCTATTTATATTCATGTTATTCTGTAAATCATTTGGTGGTTATTAAATTTTGGCCATACGACTCAGTTGATTAACGTGGTAAGGGGTTTCTTATCTCACTTTTAATTTCGTGAGATTTCCATTGATCACCACTTAATCATTGCATGTGGTGTATGTGTACTGACCATGATTGTATTCATTGTGTAATATACTTTAATTTATGGGTATTTACATCATCATGGTATGATACTTCTTTCATGGGTGTATGTTTCGTATGTTACCTAATCGATAAGGGAATTTGAGATTTCAATTCCCACTCATTTGGCTTTACGCATATTTCATTGATTATATTACCCCAAGATTATGTGTGGAATCACTATTCATTTGATTATGTCATAATTTCCACTCCCCTTACTGTGGATATAAGTTTGATACACATAATCACTCCATTGGTAATTCTCAAGTCATTGATATGAATTTGATAAGAGTCATTTTAACTCATTCTCCATTTGTTGAGTTAAACATCCAATTCGTTGGTATTGTTTTTACAAGAATATGTGTGAATGTCCTTTGATTGTTTTACACTGAATATTCAATCATATTTAGTGTATTTATATTTTTCACACATAATTATGTCATTGATTTATCCTTAACCTAAGGATACAACCTTTATGAGAGATTTCATCTCAATTTACATTCCATTGAGACTTATTTGATGATATACACCAAATCACTTTTATGTGGTGTATATAATGTACTTTGACATAGTATATCATGAATTCCTTTATTCTCATGATATTACAATGTTTTGATTACCTCAATTATTTGTATTCAAGTGTCTCTCTTTTGGTTAGAAACTCTAACCAAAATACCATTTTAAAATGTTTTAAAGAATTATTCTTCTAAATCATGCTCATTAATGTCCATATTTTAAAAATGGTTTTAAGGATTTATTTATATGGACATTAAAGTTTTAAAATTAAAAATCCTTTTAAAAAGTTTCAAAGTGGTATGGGACACTTTGATTCAAAAATCTATTTTTAAATGGCTTTTTGACAAATAGTGTGACTTTTAAATGTTTTCAAGAAAAGGTGGATATTTCTCTCAAACAGTTTTGATGATTATTTTCATCTATGTCAACATCCTTCATTATTCTTGATTGAGGTTAATGTGATACAATACAATCTTCCATATTGTATCGAATGAGTTATGTTTGACTGTGGATGTGCTATTTTTAAACCATTCAAGGTTTGTGGTAAAAGTATTGACATTTCGTATGCTAGTTTAATACGAATGTTTACGTTATGTTTAAACCTTTTCATATGGGAATGAATTGGACTTAATAAGTGATGGGTGGAGCCCGCTATAGCTCCTCGATGCATCGGTAGGTCTCATGAGACAAACTAGTGTCTTGGCACAAGGCCTTGGCAAAATCTTATTTGTAGTCTTGGCACGAGGCCTTGGCTATGTGGTTATGATAGTCTGGCATTATGCATTCTATCATTATGAAAGTGGTTATTGATATTGCATGTGATCATTCGACTAGTAGAATATCCATGTGAGTAAGTAAATGGCATTATTTCATTTTACCTTTTCCATTTTATGCTGAAGTTCAAGTTTAAAAGGCTTTTGTTTTAGTTATAAATTGCCTTAAGTGTTTATGCTCATTTATGAAAGCTTCTGCTATAATGTTATCCTTACTGAGCATCCGAGCTCACCCCTTTCAATGTTTTATTTTTTTTCCCAGGATTATGAAGAAGTAATTTATGAATGACCTGCAGGGATAGTATGAGGGGATATGTAGACAAGATGTTTTTTTATGATGTAATGTAAAAATTTATGGATGTATCTAGTTATTCCAAGGCTACTAAACTAATCGGTCTTTCGAGACTTGATCTTTCTCGTGATCATGCCAATGTTATGTAATTAATGCACCGACTCTGGGTAGCTGGGGTCGGGGCGTTACAGATTTTATCTATTTCGAGGAATCATGTTGATTTAGATCAGTCCATCCATCAATATCAGACAGAGAGGATCATATAACTATGTGGTAGGTGGGCCCTAATTTTATTCTTTAATTTATATGAGTTGTATGTGATTTATGATGTGTGATTCTTGATAAGCATGTGAAAATGTCTAGAGATGAAATCAGATTGAATTTTGTCTTGTTTAGTGAGTGAAATAATAATTTTAGGGTTGTAAGAGGTCCTTCGAGTGATGTGTTTTACTGCATGGCCATATATAACCATGTATATAATTTAAAACATTATGGAATTATGGATTTATAACTTTAGAGGGGTTTCCATTGATATTTTTGACTTAGTAGACCTTGTTAGGTTCCCTTGAGTTCCCCTAGATGATGGGGAACTATTATATGTGAGTGGTTAACATGGGGATTACCTCATGGTAGGATTTTGTTTATGATCAATTAATCGATCAATCAATAAATCAATTATTTGTATGTTGTTCCACATTATGGTTTGCTTATGTTTGGTGTTTCAATTTTTTTGGGTATAAAAGTACATTTATTGATTTTTTTGACTCCAAAACTGAGTTTGGGGGATTATTTTTAATGTATTTTGAATGTCATGTATAATGTTTTCAAGAGTAGTAAGGTTTAAAATGAAATTGGTAAATTATTTAAAATGATAATACATTTCATGAAGTGTTTTAATTTAAAAACTTTTCAGTGATTAATTTAAAAATGGGACTTATAGATATTTTGGATTAAAAAATTAGGTTTTATGATTTGTATTTAATATCACATGATGCTTTGAAAGTGTTTTATTACATTAAATACTTTGGGAAATTATTTAAAATGAAATGGGATTTCATTATTTTTTTGTCTTATGATGAAATTCATTAGGCGTTTTGAAAATAGGGGAGAACTTTATGATGTCTGAGTGAAATTTTATTTTAAATAAGTTTATGATTATCAAATTTGGTTTTAATATGTTTTAAAATTCTATACTTGGGAAGTTGTAATTTTACCCTATGAAATGGATTTTGTATTTTTTAAGGAAGTGATATTCTTTTTAGGGTTTTTTTTTGAAATGTGTTGTCATACTTTTTTTTAAAATCTTGGGATTTTTAGGAAGTTTATTTTTATAGTTTAATCTTATTTAAGTGATTTTAGATAATCCCATAGTTCTAAACGAGATTGTTGTTTTTGGCTGTATAAATCATATATGCTTTAAAACCATGGATTATGATATTTAAATTAATTCTCCCATACAGGTATTAGTAGAATGTATAGTGTGTCTCTTCGGATGAACATGAGGATGATTATTCTCATCATTGGGTGTAGCTATTATATTTCTAAACAATTCCTATACATTGAATGGAGTGGTAAAGTTGAACCATTCTCTACTTTTGGGTTTCTTGAATCACTATCCTCGGTTTCATAGTGATTTAGGTTTACTGTAGATGAAAGAGTTGTTTGAATCTGACTGGACATATTGGAATGTGATTTCCTAGCCCTTGTATTTTTTATAGGTATCAAGATTTGAGTGATCAACTGTGTTAGGTCCAATTATGATCTTAACATTAGATATCACCTGAGAGGGGGGATCAGGGTATTCCATTCAAAACCAATTTAAACACTTTACCTTAAATATCTCACTGCCTTATTTGGATCTTGACCTCTTAAACTTAAGTGTAACTATTTTTTATCTTTTGATTAAATTGATCCAATTTCCAATTCACCTGACCCCTTATTACTATATATTTGTTAAGTTTTCATAACTCAATTTTGGTGTGCATGAAGTTTCCCAAGTTGTTCGAAAATTCATAAAGGGATACGTTTCAAAGATAATATGTCGAAAGAGGAGGAGTATTGTGACAGATAAATAATATGTTATAAATATTTATATATTTTACATATCCTTGGATAGTGTTTAAGAAATTATTTTGGTGTGTTATAGGTTCTTGAGTAGCCATATATAGACGATGGGCAAGGATAGGGGGAGGGGTGCATGGACGGTGTGCGAGGGGGGGGGGGGCTGGGGGTGTGTAGGGGGGACGGGTAGGGGTGTGTGCGGGGGGGGGGGGGGGGGGGGTGCAAGGGGTATGGGGTGAAGGGGGGGGGGGTGCAAGGGGGGTTAGTGTAGGGGAAGGGGGAAGAGGGTGTGTGCAGGGTGAGGGGGGGTGTACAGTGGGGAGGGGGCAGGGGAGGTGGTTTAGGGTGAGAGGGGAGGGGGTAGTGGGGGGTGAAAGGGGAAGGGGGAGGGGTTAAGGTGGGGAGGGGGTTTGTTGGGGGGAGGGGTAGGGGGTGCTGGTGCAGGGGTAGGGGGTGAAAGAGCTTCTTGATAAAAATAAAAAAACATCATGAGTTTTTAAGAATAATATAGTTGATGCTGATTCAATTCTTGGGTTATTCATTATAGCTTAAATCATTTTGATTTGAGCTGAATGAGTGATGTTTGAACAATAAAGAGATTTATTAATGATCATGTTACTTAGTATTGGGATGTATATATCAATCTGAAAATTATTTCTTCATCATTGGTTATGGATTCATGTATCATTTATCATATACAGTTGACGCACTAATCACACATATATAAGAAGTCGTTATATCTCATTTATTTTACCACTATTTTCTTATAGTTGGATTCTTATGGTGAGTCTGGTTCTATCCACCACCATCAAAGACAGTGAGTTCAACATCGGATTTGGGTAAGGTTTATTCTATTTTTATTCTTTGGCATAATGTTAATTAGTCTTTTTTGATTTTTGGGTTCCTTATATTTTGTAGTGCGTTTGGGTTTTTGTTAAGGTGGATTCGAGTCACCATTGATGAAGGATTACATGTGTATTCAAAGTTATGAATTTGAATATATAATTTCCCCCTTTATATACATTCACTCATGGCATTATGAATATATATTAGGACTATGTGTGCTTATATATAGATATGAAAAATACATACATGTGTAAGTGTAAAGGGGTATATACAAGTATAAAAATATATCTAAGGTCCCCTTATGCATAGTTGGACATGAAAATATGTACATAAGGGAAAGGTGTCCTTATATATATATATATTTGAAGTTGCATATACATGCAAGAGAGAAAAAAAATATTCATGTTGTTGTCATCAAAAGCAAACATTCCTTGAGGTTGAGGTAGGTTACCTCTGTCTAAACCTTTAAATTTAATTATATAATTTCCTAATTGTTTTGAAAACATGTTTCCATAATTTCTTTATTGTTTTAGAAAATGGTTTTCTAATAACCACTAGCTTTATCAAGGAAGAATATGAATATAGCCCTTGAACTTATTTATATACCTTGTCCAAAGATGTTAACAAATTCTAGTAGTTTCTAGATACTATAACAAGAGTTCTAAGAACCATACATTGATCATCCTTAGACACATTCATGATCTCATTCAACTTCCTATTAAATTCATCATAAAATACCACTATTTAATTTAAGGATCTATTTGTTCCAATACCAAGCTTCTTGACATATTATCTAGTATCATGGAACTCATCTATAATATTCCTCTTTAAATATAGCTTAAGGAATTGTGTGAACATATCACGCTATTGGAAATGAATTTTTAAAGATATATAATTAAATTTTGAGAGAAAATGATCAACTCCACTCTAAAAAACTGGAACAACTGAAGGTTCTGAGGTGGACGTTATATAGGGTTGAAACCTTTTAATGAACTCAAACTATCTTAATACAACACATTATAAAGTGTGTAGGATTACCTTTATTTCAGTTGTGAAAGACTTAACCGCATCAACAACATCTTGAGACATGTCTAATTACACCATTGGATGGTTTTTGGAACATATACCATTGAGATACAACCATAACACCAAGATCATTGAACTCATACTTGGTAGTATAAACATGAGGTTATTCTTAACTTGTGTTATCCAATGCTTCCAATGGAATTGATAATGAATTACAAAAGGAGGAGTTATAGAAGATCCAAGTATGGTGGAAGAGTAAGCTCTACAAGAGTACTAACCCCTTGAATATCCACCGTAGGTAAAGGAAAATGATAAAATATTTTTTTGAATTAAAGAGGGGAACTGGTATTTTTCCCAAAAAATCCCACTACACACAGTTTATGATCATAGTTCACAAACTATGTAAAAACTATGATAAATGGATATTCCCCTCATATGAAATAGGCCACATGTCTATGCACCTAAGCCTACATGGTTTGAGACAAACCGTGTGGACTTTTTGGTTCCCCTATCCGCAGCCACATTGTTTAAACAAACCATGTAGCCTGGGTCACATAGTTTCCACTAATCATTTGGTCCATCATGTATCCCACTTTTCTAGAACTTTGAGCTCAGAACAAGCCTCATACACTTCTCGGACCTTCCCTAGGATGTATTATATATTTACCATGATTAATGGAAAGATTGAAAATGAAAATTTAATGATTTGTGCAGTTATTAAAAAGGTGGGTCATTACACATGTTATAATTGTAAGGAAACCAAGGGAAAATATTGATATGCATATCATAATGATCATCCACTATTTAAATCTGAAACTTATATAAATAGAGGAAACATATATGGAAGGCTCAACTATAAACCCCAATCTATCCTCAGAGAATACTCCCAAATCAGTATCTAGGGACCCTAACTATATCTTTTTTTATAACATGTAACATTAATGTAAAACTTGATGTTGTTCATATGAACTAAAGTGAACTTACACTGTGTTTTTTATAATCTCAGTTGGGAACCACCAATTTGGTTAACTAGATATACCACATTATGTTCTATGGATATTCATATAAAATAAATAAAAAAACAAAAATGGGTTCTATTCATCTTGTGATAATTTGGTCAATAAAATACCTAAAATTACTTAATTCATCCAATTTCACATGTAAAAGTCATCTCATAATGCAAAACTTCCCACTTCCACATTTTTGAGGGAAAGGACTGACAACCAAGTCTAAACCAGAACCTTCTCATTCAAGGAGGGGTCCCATAACAAGTTATGATCTCATGATTAATTTCTTACTTCCACCATCCCAATCATGGTGAGGTCTCATAACATATCTTATAACACCTCCCACTCACTCATAGTGACTTTAAATAAACCATATCAAATCGAAACCATCTCACTTTGGGTGAGGTGTTGTATCTTATCATATAACACACACATCTAACTCAGGGTGAGGTATTTCTTCTCATCTCATTATATCACCCACTCACATAGGTTGAGGTCCCATATCTCATCTCATATCCCCAATATATTCTTTAGTTTAGGTCTCTAATCATATCATGTATCATCAATATCTTATTCTAGACATGGCCTATATGAATATTGTAAGGGGGTATGAAATATATAGAGAAAAAAACCATAAACCTAGAAGATGGATATCCTGTAGGCCATACCTAGTTCCCCACTAGAGGATACCCCACAATAAAACTCATAATTAACTATTTTTTCCGTTATTATACTTGTAACCCAATGTACCTAGACATCGTAATTAACGGGTCTTAAAATTATAGAGTAATATACTAGAAACCCTCTAACTGCTACTTGATTACACCTTGAACCAACTGAACACCTAAATAGGCATAAAAACTCTCCAAGAAACATCCCAACAACCATATTGTTTTTCTAAATACAACTTTTTGAAACTCTCTCTACTTGGAGACTAAAAATTCAATTTTATTTGAAATCTATGACTCAAAACAATATAGGTAATTATAAACTACACATGAAATGGATAAACATCCTTGGAAATTATTCTATATTATCCAACAAATCAAGATTTATTAATCATTATGGAAACAACTACTCATTCCAAATTCAAGATTGGATTCATGGAAATCATCTATCATTCTAATATTGGAAAAAATAGGATTTTTCTGAAAAAACATCATGAATGATCCTTTAAACACATATTTCATTAAGTGGTTGAAGTGGAATGAAATGTGGAGGGTATCATGGGGCTGCATGGGGTGGGTAGGGGGTGTGGGGTAGGTAGGGGGGGTGGGAATGGGGGTGTGAAGGGGAGGGGGCAGGGGGTGTGTTGGTAGTAGGGGGTAGGGGTGGGGGTGTGCAGGTGGGGGGGGGGGGCAGGGGGTGTGCTGGGGGGAGGGATGTGCAGGTTAGGGGAAAGGGGAGTGGGTAGAGGTGTGTGCAGGTGGGGGGTGGGGGGTGGGGGGGGGGGGTAGGGGGAGTGGGAAGGCGGTTGGGGAGGGGGCTGGGGGGTGTCCTGAGGGTAGGGGGAGGGGTGTGTGCAGGTGGAGGGGCAGGGGGTTGTGTAGGGAGCATGAGGAGGGGGTGTGTAGGTGGGGGGGGGGGGGGGGGCGTAGGGTGAGGGGGGTGTGCTGGGGGGAGATGGGTTGTCAAGGGGGGTGTCCAGGAGGGGGTGGGGAGGTCCAGGGGGGACGGGCGTCCAGGAGGGAGAGTGGGGGGGGGGTGTCTAGGAGGTGGGGGGAATCCAGGAAGTGGGGGGGGGGGGTGTCTAGGGGGAAGGGGGGATGTCCAGGGGGGAGTGGTGGGGGGATTTGCAGGGGGTGTCCAGGAGGGAGTGTGGGGTGGGGGTGTCAAGGGGGAGGGGTATCCAGGAGGGGGGGATGTTGGGGGGGGAGGGGGTTGTCCAGGTTGATTAGAGGGGGGAATTTCAAGGGGGCGTCCAGGAGAGAGGGAGGGGGTTTCCAGTGTCCCAGGGGAAGGGGGTATAGGTGGGGGGGGGGGGAATCTAAGGGATGCTTTACAGGGGGATGGGGCTGCAGGGGGGCTGTGCTAGGGAGATGGTGTACCAGGAGGGTGGGGGGTACCTAGGAAGGGGGTGTCCGGTGTCTAGGGGGAGGGGTGTCCAGGGGGGGGTCCAGGGAGGAAGGGAGCTGTCCAGGGGATGCGTTATAAGGGGATTGGGAGGGGCTATAGGTGTGTGTGTGTGTGTGTGTAGGGGAGAGGGTGTACTGGGGGGGGGGGTTGTCTAGGGGAGGCTTTGCAGGGGGAGGGGGTTTCAGGGGTGATCTATAGGGGAGATGGTGGGGGATATTGTTTTTGGGGGAGGGGAGGTAGTCCTAGATGGGTGGTTTCCAGGGGGATTTGTAGGGGTGAGGGGGGCTTTGGGGTGGGGGGGGGGGTGTAGGGGGATTTTCTACTTCAAGTAGGGGGTTTACAAGAAGGGGGGGGGATGTCTAGGGGAGGCTTTGCAGGGGGAGGGGGCTATAGGGGTGTGTGTAGGGGAGATGGTGGGTGCTATTTGGGGGGGGTGTCCCGGGGGAGGGGGGCTGTGCAGGAGGGATGGGGGATGTAGGGGGGGGGGTTGGCAACTGGAAGTGGGCTACTGCAAGGGGAGTGGGGGGACTATTTTTTAAATATTTTCAGGCCCTATATCTATGGTTTCTAACTGTGGATATAGGTCTATTTCCAAAGTTTTTAACCGTGGATTTAGGTCTAGTACCACAATTAGAAACCTTTTAAATAAAGTGTGTCTATCCTCTGGTATATACACAGTTCTAAACTGTGGAAATAGTGATATTACCATGGTTTTAACTATATCTATATACCTAGATCCATGTTTCGAACCGTGGTTATAGACCTATAGCCATAGTTCCAAACCCTGGATATAGACATATATCCCTACCAAACATAGCCACAGTTCCTAAAAACGTGGCTATTACCTATATCCATAGTTCCTCAAAGTGTGGCTATTACTTATATCTATAGTTTTAGGACCTATAGCCACAATTTTAATCTCTGGATATAGCCCTAATTTCTAGTAGTGATAGGGATTGCCCCACTAATCTAGTCAATATAGTCAATGTTGGATAAGATCAAATAACAACTATATTGGGATGAATTACATAGGTTGTGAGGAATAACCATGATACACATATTTTGGATCATTTAATGTGGCCGAATCCCCCATATTTTAGTGGGAATACTAATCTAGTGGAAGTTGAGAAGTGGATCAAGTCCCCTGAAGAGATATTCATGGCATTAAGATGCAATAAAAATGAAAAGGTAGTGCTGGTAGTGTATTGTGTCAAGGATGATGCTGATCAATGGTGGTCCTTGATCTAGAATACTATGGAGGAAGAAGAGATAGAAGATATGGAATTGAAGAATTTTAATGGAACATTCTTTGACAAAAATTTACCTCATGAGCAACGAACAGAAATAAAGAGGAAATTCCCTGGTTTGAAGTAAAGAGAAGAATACAATGTTGTAGAGTATGAGGATACCTTAACAATATTAGAAAGGAATGATATAAATTACATATGTGACATAGAAGACAATATTTATCATTGATTTGAAGGTCTTACGCCATGTCTTCAAATGGAATTGGATTCTCAAACATTTTCATCATATGATGAAATTGTATTATGTGCCATAAAAAAAGAGAGGGAGTTTTCAAGATCAATTTTTTAAGGGAAACCACAATAATAAGTGGCACTCTGATAACCATGGAAAAGGTGAAGCAACAAAGATTAAGAAAGGAATGAAGCAATTACCATTATGCGATAACTTTGGAAAGAATCATCCTGGGAAATATTTGAAAGGTATGATAGTCTACTATAAGTGTGGAGAAAAGGGTTATCGATCTAATGAATGGAAGGGGAATAAAAAAGTCAATGATATTAAATGTATAATTTTAGAGATATGTGACACTATGAAAATGAGTGTCCTAAGTGGCAAGGAAAATTTCCGTAGAATAGGTCACGAGAGCAAGGGAAACCTTATGTGATTACAATCATGGAGGTTAAAGTTCCAAATTATATGGCCACATGTATTTTAATTGTTTCCTAAATCTTTGACAATGAATTATTTGATTATAGATCATCGAATTCATTTATATCTTCCCAGTTTTCCATGAAAATTAGCCATTTACAATTTGATTTAATAAAGGATTTTTGAGTCAAAACTCCTATTGGATGTATCATTGAAACAAAGGCATGTCGATCAGTCCCCATCATGAAACATAAGTGTGATTTAGTTGATAACATTATCATCATACCAATGATTGAATTTGATATAATTCTCAGTATGAATTGGTTGTAAAATTATAATGAAAATATATATTGAAAGAAGAAGGAATTTATAATTTTTGAAAATGGTGTAGAATCCCTTATTTTTACAACAAAAACCTCGCCATCTGATTCTTATCTAGATCCAATCCCAATAGCTCTACTGAATGAAATTCTTGGAAAGGAAGAGAACCCAATATCTATGAGTGATTAAGGAAATATTCAAATTGAATATGTACATATAGTGAAATAATACATTGAATTATTTCCATAGGATTTACCTGGACATCCTCCAGAGTGGGAAGTTGAGTTATCTATTGATTTAATTCTTGGTGTAAGACCAATATCAAAGACTCCCTGTAGAATGGCCATTATAAGATTAGTGGATCTAAATAAACAACTAGAATAATTTTGTGACAAAGGATTTATTCGACCTAGTGTTTCTCCATGGGGAGCCCCTATCCTCTTTGTGAAGAAGAAATATGGATCCAAGAGGCCATGTATTGATTATAGGGAAATCAAGGCTATTACAATAAAGAATAAGTATACTATACCTCTAATTGATGATTTATTTGATCAACTTCACGAAGTAAAATATTTTTCAATGATTGACCATTGATTTGGATATCATCAGCTATGTGTGAGGATGGAAGATATTCCAAAGACGACATTTCAAACCAAGTATGGGCATTATGAGTTTATAGTGATGCCTTTTGGATTGACTAATGCACCCTCTGTTTTCATGTATTTAATGAATAAAGTTTTCTAGGAATATCTTGATAACTTTTTGTGGTATCCATTGATGATATCATCGTATACTCCAAAAGATATGAATACCATGATAATCACTTTTATATTATTCTGAAAACTATTTGTTGAAATGAATTATATGGGAAGTTTAACAAGTGTGAATTTTGGATCAATAAGTTTATTTTATAGGAAATGTTATCTATAAGAATGGAATCATAGTTTATCTTGCAAAGAAATAGACAATCCATGAATGGCCCAAGACAAAAAAAAATAACTGAGGTACATAGTTTTATTGTTTTAGCAGGTTACTATCGGTGTTTCGTTCATAATTTATCCATACTGGCAAACCCGATAACCAAGCTCACATGTAAAGGGGTTATGTTTGTATAGAAAAAAGAATGTACAAAATTATTTGAATAATTGAAAAGAAGATTGGTCAATGCTCTAATTTTGAGTCATCTATATAGAAATGATGGATTTGTGATATAAATAGATGCATGAATGAATAGAATGGGTTGTGTCTTTTGAAAAATGATAAATTTATTGTTTATGCATCAAGGTAGTTGAAGTCTCATGAGAAAAATTACCCAACTCATGATCTTGTGTCAGCAGTTGTAATATTTACTTTTGTGTTTATCATTTTGATACTTGGAATGTACTTTAGCACGTCATGTCTACTATTTAGTTTTGATACTGTATTTACAGTTTTGGTCATATTGTGATTCGGGTATTTTTCTAGTTATGTTATATATGTTGGTTATTATTATTTATTTCTATTGATGAGCTACTTTTATAAATATGGTATAATCTCTCCACTATCAATATTAGAACCTAATTACTAATCGGCATCCATTGGCATACAATGAGGTATGGTTGAGGTCATATGATTGACCAGCTCGCAGCATCGGTCTGTGGCACCTGGGTCATGAAACTACACATTTACTCAATATAGAGGGTGTTCCATTGGATAATGAACTCTCATATGAAGATTAACTAGTAAAGATCTTAAATTGTGGAGAAACAATTCTACGAAATAAGATAATTCACCTCGTCAAAGTGATGTGGAGAAACCAAAAGTTTGATGAAGCGACGTGGGAACTGGAGGAAGCGATGAAACATAGTTACCCTCATCTGTTTTAGTGTGGGAAATTAAAATTTCAAGGGTGAAATTTCTTAAGGGGTAAAGATTGTAACAACCTGAACTGTTATAAATAAAATTTCCCCAATGATTTAATTAAATTATAATTATGTCATATGGTTATAGAAAAAATATAAACTTATTGGGTTTCATTATATCCTATCATATTTAAAATAATATTTAGAATCATTACCATTGATAATATAGTCATTTAGTAGTGATCATATTAATAGTATATATATATACGGTTTTAACAAATTCAATTGACACAGACAAAGGAAGTGATGACCACAACCAGTAGGATCATACCCTATGAATCCCATTAATCAGAGCTTCCTAGGGACATAGAATCTCTAGGATTTTCCCTTGAAAAATCCCAATATGAGATCCAGAAACTTAATCATGATAGGAACCATTTACGGTAGGGGTTTAAGCTCATTAAGATCACCACGCAAACCATGTATGACGAACCAACCCATGAAAGTACCACCGTTTCACACCTTACCCTTAGGGAACATACTGGTGTATTAAAAGGATATGTATCAATAACCTAGAAGTATGAGTATGTACATTATTTTTTATAGAATAATGAATATATTTTCAACACATTATTGTTACTTTATAAATGATTTTTATAAAATATAACAAAAATAATATTTTTGGGTAATATTAATATTCAATTAAGGAATTTATTTTAATTTATTAATATATGTTTTAAAAAATAATATTTTAATAATATATTATTACTAAATAATTCCAATTAAATATAAATTATCATATAATTTTTATGAAGTCAAATGTAATTTTTATAAGGGTTCAAAAACAGTTATTAAAAAAAAAACATTTCCCAATAAATATTGATTCTTATGTTAAAAGGGTAAATAAAAATATTTAGAAAAATATTTAGATAAAATTGTTATTATTTTTTTGAATCAAAATGTCAAAATTACCCAATGGTGAATTTTTCATAATTTTCTCAAACAGTCAAAGTTTCAGGTAAAAATTAAATACCGTATAAATATATTGTATGTATTATGACATCATAATGAGCCAAAAGTTATGTAAACAATACTCTAAATGGTATAAAAGACCAAAATATATGTTTTAAATTTAAAATAATATGATTTTATGTTTATTTGGTTAATTATATAAATCCTTTATGAAACCTTCCAAACCATTAATATATTTTAAGGTTTTAAAATCATTTTTTAAGAGTATGATAGAATTCCACATAAAAAAGGAATTATTTTATTATGTTCATCCCTCAGGCTTACTAAAATATTAAATACAATCCCATTTTTTAGAAACTATGGGGAAAACGATGGAAAGGTTTGTGGTTTTGGTTATTTTATTATATTGATTCAAAAACCCAGGTTTGAGAAATGATAAAGAATTCCAAAGTCATTTCCTATATAAACCGACCCAATATATCATTTATATTAACTAAAAATCCCTAGATCACATCGTTACTTTTCCCTCCTCTATCTAGAGTCCTCCCAAGGCACCCCAAGCTCTCAAGAATCTCCTCCCAGACATTTGGATTCACACACTCATGTAAGGGATCCTCTCATACTCATATTTATTAAAGTTTCATTATTATCTTATGCATTAAATTTCTAATTAAAAATGATGGAAAATGTATTTATTGTTCCCCATTACTTCCCATTTTATGTACAAATTATTATATAACATTTTCTACCTCATCAACCTATTTTATGAATTTTTACGTGACACTGTTATGCTCCCAAAATTGCACCACGATTTTCCATTCCAAGAAAATTGTGTAGTGAATACCATACCTATTTCCTATCAAGGGTGTTCACCTTTATACACCTATAATTATTTTAATTGGTAATTTAATGTATTTATTAAATATTACTTGATCATGAAATAAAATATTAAGATCAATGATTCCATGTTGTATGATCTATGTCTCACACTTAAGCATGAGAATAAAATGAAATTGACGGGTGCACCTAGAATTATATAGCGCTCAAATGTATTGGGTAATGTTTAATCTCATGAGATGTCATGTTGGGATAGTGAGTGTACCTAATTCCTATATGATATTTTTTCTATCATGATATCTTGGTAGTTATCCTTGAACTATGTTTATGACGCTATGTTTTAAGTTGTTTCCACATTTTCAATGATTCCTTTATGATTATCATGTTTTATCATGTCTCATTGTTAATGTTTGTGATTCTTGATATTTTTTGATATGACTATTTTATACCATGTATTATTCTATTCAAGTTATTCCATTTTTATTACCTTATTGGTATTTATAGCTTACCCCTTTCTTATGTATGTCTCTAGGTTATCCCATGTAGTTTTAAGTGAGAGCATGTTAAGGATATTTTCAAATAAAGATGATCTTTTTTCCTACTTTAATTTGTTATGTAATGTATAGAATTACCAAAGGAACTAAAATTATCAATAATATTGGTTTTATTAACTATAATATTATGTAATAAATCATGAATTAATATAAAATAAAGATAAAAGTTGTTATATTCTTTCTTTGACATGCAATCATGAGTCTAGTGACCTTTCTCTCCACACTTGTAAAAAACTCTCATTCCCTTCATGAAAGTACTATGGTGTTTCTTTCCACAATTATCACATGTGGTAAAATCCTCCTTTCCCTTTTTCCATTTATCCATCCCTTTATCCATCATTCTCTTCTTATCTTTATAGCACATGAGACTATACCTTTGTATGATGAGAAAGTTTGGGAGATCAGTTCCCTTCGAAGGAATAGATTTAACCCATAAAATAAATGATCAAACATACTTCTGGGTTAGATATATAGTACATAGAATGCCTTGATAATATAGTAAAGTTGGCTTCATACTTATCAAAATTCTTATCCACCTTTTGTCTTATACTCAAGAATTGTATTTCCATATCTGCTCATAGTTCATGAGGTAAATATATTTCTAATAAAATATCCTTAATGTCTTTCCATTCCACATTTTATATTTCCTTATCCCCCTAGGTGTTTTGAATCAATGACCACTATTTATCCTTATCTCCAGAGAGATGATAATCTTCTCTAACAACATTATCCCTTTAATACTCTCCAAATCAAGAAATATATTCTCTGAAGAAATTATCAATTTATATAATAAAAATGGTTTTTTATTCCAATTGAACGATGTAGGTTGTTGCCACATGAAGTGGTCTAACATTATTACACCGCGTCGTGGGTAAGACTGCTCTATATTGGAAATTTTATTTCTCATTACCCGATTCAGTTGTGCAAATATAGTTATAATTTTTTCAAGTCCATCTGCAGCTCCATCTCTAGCTTCAAAACCATTATCTTTCCTAAGATGGAAATACATACATGTATTACATGATTTTATAAGGTTCTGAATCCTTCTCTTAGGAGCCATTTATTAATAGTTTCATACACTATATTATATCATAAAATTATTTAACATAATGTATGATATCAAAACTAGTGAAATACTAAACAAAAAATGAAAATTTTTTGTGTATCTAATCTCATAATAATAAACATGGTTTCTTTGGGATGATCTTATATACTTATCCTCAATGTATATATTAGGGTTATGTTTCCTAATATGTGATTTCCTAAATCTAGTTCTGAAGGTTTATACTAAAATTCATTTGATACCTAGTATAACGACCCTAACAATAACATACCAAAGTTAGTGGTTACTATATAATGTTAGTATAAGATATAAGGAATCACATCCCAAAAGACCAAACAATTTTTGTAGTTTTAAAAATATAGAAACATATTTTAACCTTAAATTAAAATTAAAAATATAAAACACAATATAGAGAATCCTTAGAGAAGACCATTAATCTCTTAGATTAACCCTAAAAATTAGTCATAAGAAACTTCTTTGAGTTGTGGGAAAAAATAAAAAATAAAAAATAGGTGACCTAAAATTCTGAGTAAGGGTAAGAATACAGTGGAATATATGAATAAAAAATTCCAGAAAATTATTTAAAGGTAAATAAATGAATCATATACCATTTAATCAATAATTTGAGCATAATATGGTAAGAATAAAAGATGATCAAATAATGTCATATAAATAATGACATGAACAAGAAAACTTAACCATGAATATTCTACTAATCTAATAATCACATGGAAATAAATATATAATATCATAGTGATAGAATGAATAATATCGTACATATAAAACCTACTATCTAGGATTCATTATAATAATCAATTACTATTAGGGATTTGTTCCAAGAATTTATCATCATCAAGGCTTCATGCAAAGAACCTAATAAATGGGTAATGCCTTGGCCAAAACCCAATCCAGATTGTCTCATGATACCTACTGATTCAATGGGGGGATATATCAGGGCCTACCCATCAATTAATAAGTCCAATAAATTACTCATATTAAAGGGATAAAAATAATAAACATATATATTTTTTGAAACTAGCATATGAAATGTAAATAAAATTTCCCATTAAGTAAATATAATTACAAACCATCTGGAGTAATATGTTGAATGGTATTAAAATATTACAAACTAATTAATATATATTTAATAAAATATGTAAGATAGTATCATAAGAGATAAACCTCAATGAATCCCATGATTCCAGAATTATTTTTACATAGATGAAAAAAACTTTATTAAGATCATTGAAAAATTCTTAAGGAAAACACCATTTTTCACTTTAAATGTCATTGATTTTTAAAATGCTGCACAATTATAAAGGAAAAAAATTTCATTTAAAATAAACATGTAAAATTTTAAATTAAACATAAAAACATTAAGGTGAAATCAAATAAGGAAATTCATTTCATTCTATATATCTAAAAACATTATTTTTGAAAAAGGAACTTTAAAAGAGGATTTTTAAAAGAAAGCCCCTTTCAAATATCATATAATTGAAGTGAGATTTAATTAAATGAAACAATTATGTGTATTAATTTTAAATACAAATAAAAAATTGTAAATAAAACAAAAGATAAACAAAATTAATTTCTCACAAAATCTTGTCATGATATAATCAATAAGTTGAAGTTTAACCCAATGAATGAAAATTGAGTAAAGAATTCACTTAAAACATAGTAATAAGTCAAATCGCATGCCACATAAAAGTAATAATTATTAAAATATACATTTAATACAATTAATATAAGGATATTCATGATATTATATATCAAATTTCATTACACACACCACACATAAGGATTAAGTGGTGAATAATTCATATATCTCACAGAAGCAAAAGGTGGGATGAGAAAACCCTTAACTCACATTTCCCTTTAGAGTATAATTTCATAACCTACATTATAATAGTTAAAATAATGTTATTAACTCATTAAATAGATATATTCATATTTTTTATACCTTATGTGATGATTTTATGTCATCTTATGACACATTCATTAATAACATTTCATTATTTTTATGGTTTCAGGTGCATTTGTTTCACAGTTACATGATCAGTTCATTCATTTATAACTATGAATTACCTTATTAAATGGGAATAAAAATCCAAAACTAGATTGAAATAGTGTTAATTAAAATACTTAATTTTAATTGGACACATATTTAATATTAATTTCTTACATGAGGATGATTCATTAGATAAAACATTAATGATAAATGTTTAGTTTATTTTGGCGGTTTTTCCGAACACCATGAACATGTTTCATTGTATTTACTATTATGGATAAAAATTAGTTAAATAACATTAAATAGGTTATAATATACATATTAAAATCTCAATTTACCAGAAAAATATTTTTATGACCAGTCATGAACATGGTAATGGAAAAAGAAAAAAAAACATTATTCATAGAGGTGATTAATAGACATAATTGGATAATAATATTGTTTCTTTGAATAATATGAGGTAATAAAATGGATTGATATAAGATGTTACATAATAAAAATAAAATTAAACCATTTACATGATTTTGGAATAATTATTCCTTCATAGACGAATGATATGAGGAGAAAGTTGATGAAAAAAAATAAGAGAGGTTTTTTGAGAAAATTACCTCTTGAATATCACATCTTTCGAGGATCCCTTAAGGACCTTGGAGTTGGTATTTTGGTGTGACCAGCAGTGATTGGATTTGGAGAGTGTAAAATAGAGAGGTTTTGATATATATTTTAATATATTAGAGTCTTTTGGATCGAAATGGGGAAGTGAATGATGTTATTTATACTTGAGTATATGTGGGTTTAAGTGAATAAAATAATGATTATTTCGTATATAATTCCAAACTCATTGAGTTTGAATTAATTTCAATGAATTTGATTGTTAATTAATGTTTTGGAGGCTGGTTAAGGTTTATCAATACCTCAACCAACCATTATATTTTTCAATTTTAGGTATGTTAAGATTGAACTTTTAACTTTATCCCTTGTCACTATTTTACCTATACGACGGTAAATAATTTTTTTACCACTGTAATTTTTTATACATAAGAAGAAAATTGACCATAAAAAATAATTTGAACCTTTTATTAAAAACATGAAATCATTTTTAATATGTTAAATCCACATAACTATGAAAATTATATTTAAAATTAATCCCATAGACAACAAAAAGTGGGTCTTAAAAGTGAAAAGTTTAAAGGTTTGAGATGTTTTTTGTCCAATTTCGATGTGAAATTTATTAAAATAATCTAAATTAATTTTATTTCTATATAATTAAAATAATTATACTTTAAAATTAATTTAAAATATAATTTTACTATATAAATAAATTATATGAAAATGGTAGATTAGAAATAAAATGTTTCATTTTTCACGATTAATAAAAAGTGAATCTTATCTGAAAAATACCACAAATTTAACCAAAGATAATTTTGATATCCCAATTTTAAAAATGAAGTTTATTTTCTAAAATAAAATTTATATTAGTGTCAAAATTTAAATTTAAAACAGATGCACCCTTAAAATACGACAATAATTTCATTTTAGAATAATATAGATTTTTATGCTTTAAATTTGATTTATTCTCATCTTAATCCTATCAAACAAATGGAATGGAATTAAAAAAATTTGAATAAATATATAATATATATATTTCATTAATATATCTCACTAATAGTCATTAATTTAATTTATTAATATAAAATTCTATTATGGGCATAAAAATAGTCTTTTATAAAAAACTTCCTTTATGTTCCATTGGATTTTATTTTCATTTATAAATAATAAGTAATAAATGAATTTATTTTATGTACATATGTAAGATATACTTTCATAATTTAGTTAATATCAATTATTCTCATCATTCCAATGGATATGTGATAACTATCACAATTAAATAACAACATTTTAATAGTTTTTTTAAGCTCAGTATTTTGTGTAACATAAGCTATCAAAGAGATTGTATTTAAAAAGAGACATAATATAAAATATTGGGGTATTAAATATTGCACTATAATTATCATAGGTTGATTTAAATTGAGTAAATTTATCATTAAAGTTATCAGTAGCAGAATAAAATTCACAATACATATGATTGGGATAAATAGGTTCTCTAAAAACATGTGAATGGATAGAGTTGGTCAACATTTATCTCATCATACAAGAAAGATAACTCAAATTACTCTCTATTAGTCCATTTTTATAATTTTAAGTAGACCCATCCATAGTAATTTTAATATGGATTATGCCCCTATTAGATAATTGTTGTCAATTATGGGCCATGTTTGAAATAAGATTCCAAGAATCTATGAGAGTCTTATCTACTAATGCTCCTCACACAATAATATCTGTTATTCTCCTATCCATCACGACCAATTCCTCATAAAAATATTGGATAAGGATCTGGTCAGAAATATAGTAGTTTGGAATTATATCAAATTGTTTTGTTAAATCTATCCCTATACTCACACAAAGTTTCCCCTTGTAACTACCAAATACCAAATTTTTTTTATTGAGGTAGTCCATGAAACTGGGAAAACATTCTCTAGGAATATTTTCAAAAGCTAGAGCCAACTACCACTTATGGTGGATTGGGAGTATTAAAACAAATACTTAGCCACACCATCAAGAGAAAAGGGGAATGCCCTTATATTTATCTAATTTTGATTACCCCTTATGGTTTCATGGTGGTGCACACCATGTGAAACTCTTATAGGTTCTTGTGAGGGACCTCACCCGAAATCCCATGAAATTTGGATAGATGATGTATCAAGCATGACCTAATCTCAAATACTGGGGTTATATTTGGATATCCAATTCATTTTTTCTCATTTTAAAAATCAGAAGCAGTGAGCTCCTTCAAATTTCTCAGTTCAACCATATTTTTAATGTTTTAAATATTTTCATTTTTATGAAGTTTTATTTTGGTGTTTATTAATGTGATATTTCAACCTTTTCTAGATTTCCAAATTTAGCTTCTTGTTTAATTTTTATTTTCCAATTTTTCTAGTTCTCAGGTTTTAATAATTTTCTATTTTAATAATTTTCATGTTATTTTTGGACATACAATAGAATATTTTTAATTTTTTTTCAAGAAGTTTAATTTTTTTTATTTTTTAAAATTTTATAAAACTCTTTGGAATCCTCATTGGAAATAGTTATAATTGATGTGTGAGAATTTTTGTCATTATTAACCCTATTTCAAAATTTTAACCTAACTACTATAGTAAAAAAGCACCCAAGGTAGTCTCCAAATGAGGTTTCCTTTCAGGAGTTACTTTATCACAATTATTATTGTTATTTTTAAAAGTTTTTATTGTTGTTATGGGATTTATATTTTTATAAAGAAAAAATATTAATTTTAAATCATAAATAAATCAACAATGAGAAAACAAAAAATTCAATGAAATGTAAAAATAGTGTCCAGGGCTAGTAATTCTCAAGGATAAATATCTCTTAATAATTTGAAGATGATTGCACAATTATAACTCTCTAAATGATCAAAATAAAAACTCAAATCATGAATCTCATTAAGTTTATTAAATTGAGGAAATTAGCCATGATATCATCCATTGTTCTCCTTTCAGTCAGAGTTGATAAATGTTCTCAACTTTAACCGATTTCATTGACATAGTCAACTTTCTATATGCTCAAAATACTCAATATAGGAATGAAAAATTTAAGTAGGGAGAATCAGGTTCAAAATACTCCTCTAATTGAGTTAACAATCCATATTAAGATAATAAAACACTCCAATCATTAATGCTTAATTCTTAAAATAGAAGATAATGAAACAATTAATGTGAAAACAATAAAACATCGATCAGTGATTGTGATTAAATATTAAATTATCAAGAGAGAATTTTAATTGAAAAAATAATGAAAATGAAAACTCACTAATATGACACCATTTGAAACTACTAGTTCTGACTATAAGGAATCTTCCTAGACATCATTATGTAGTGTGAAATTACTACAATATTAATCACCATCATAAGTAGTAATATATCTCTATAATATCTTTTAGTTTATACTCCTATCACTCCCATATAGAAGAAATGCGTTTCTTCCCCTTTTATAAAAATATATAGATCTTATTTTGTTTTCCATCCAAGTCACAACATCTAAAAACCCATCTTTGTTAGATGAAAGAAACATGAAATAATTATTTTTCCATCCTTGAGTGACTGCTTTAAAAAACGATCTCTTCTTAAATTCTGGCACTATTCTGGCTATATTAATTGTTCCAGTGAGAAATAATTTTTTAGGAGTTTTTATTATTAATTTCTTTCAAGAAAATTGATGTCCACGATCAACCTACCTATGAAAATCAATAACATAGTTTGCATTATCAGATCAATATCAGATACATGTTTCTCGTATATTTTTTAAAATCCTATAACACTTTAATCATCACAAATTCTATCATAAATTATATTGATTTACCAAAATTGGTCATGAATAAAGAACTAGGATATATCCTAGGGACATACACACATATAGATCATGACAACCTATCATATTCAAAACCCTTATCTTCAAGGTTCCTCAATTTAAAATTCCACTTGCACAGGAATGATGGAACTCAGATTCAACCTCTTCAACATGATGAAGTATAAATTATCTTCATCCCTAGACAAGAATTTTTAACTAATCTTATATTGATAAATTTTCAAAACATGAGCTATCAACGCTAGCTTAGGGAAACACAGATGTGATTAATAAAAATATCAACAAAATCTTATCCTTTAGAACTTTGTTTAATATTTTTCAAAAACACATCAGATACATTCAATCGAGAAATTTTGACTATAGTACTCATAAGGATCAGGGTCCCTATGTCATTTCAAACCGAAAAGGGAACAAAATAGTTGAAATTAATTCTCCATCACTGGGTTTATAAGCATGGATTTTGTTTCTAGATTCTTCGGTCAACACATCTCTACTTACTTGATGAAACATAAACCTTGATATTTTAATTCAAAGAATCATCAAATTATTTGGGGAGGAAACCTCAGTTTAGTTCTCTGATGTTCATCCCCAGTTGGATGAAACTTGGGTTTAGAGTCTTCAGGAAATTTATGTAATTTCATCTTCATACCTTCACTCAATATCTAGCTTGCCCAGAATCTATTTCAATCATTTTTCTTAGAATCATCCTCTATCAATATTTCCACCAAAAATAGATCCTAAAAAGATAAAATTCTTATAACTAGTTTCATCAGGATCTCTAGATCAGTTTCAGCATTGTGAGCTTCATTCGAGTTCTTTGTGGCAGCATTGAACATCTTTAGGGTCAGCCAAACATCACTTTCATTTGTTAACCCCAATTTTCATTCTCCAATTTCAATCAACATCTGATATTATCCGCAATTTAGTTCATGGAATAGGTTATTCAAAATATTGAACCCCAGGTTTGACATCCCTCTCATGGTTTCAAATTCAGATGGCCCATCTATTTCACCTGATTTGACAAAATGGACCGATGAAATTAGTTTCTAAAATAACAATGCAAGATATATCCTCATACTTGATCTGACCTTCTTCATCCTGACTCTAGGCATGATAAAAATCTCTTATGAGTGAAGTAAGATTTATCTTATGGTGAAGGAATACTTTAAGATGTTATTTTATACAGTATATAATTATCTTATGGGAAGACTATAATTTCACTTAGTCAATTCTATTACATGTCTAGATGGTAAGATAAAATATCTTATACAACATGAAAAATAATCAAATAAAAAAATGCTCTAATTTTTTTATTTTTATTTATAGGTAATTCATATTATGATAAATTATAAAATTTATCTTTCACAACCAACCATTAAATTAATGATTCCCATAAAACATGGAAATTGAACATTCATTCTGATTATTAAAATAAATTCAAAACATAAGTAAAATGTCATAGAAAAAACAATAAAATTCAAACTCTAATGGAATAATTTTTTTTCCAAAAAAAAAATATTTAAAATTCTGAAACTTGGATCTTGATCATTAATATAAAAACAACATATAAGTAAATTCAATACAATTTCAATTAACTAAAAGAATCATAAAGAATACATTCCAACAACATATTCAATTTTTTTTAAATTTAATTGTTTAAATAAAAGGAACTGAATAAAATAATTTCATAAATAGTCAATAACTATAACACCTTCGAGATTTTATTATATATATTTTTTAAATTCATTTTATGTCTTGTGTTTTACTCTACACCCAGATTATCTTGCACTATAAGAAACATCGTATTATCTTGCAGTATACAAAACACTATACATGGCTTGGGTTATACAAAATTTCATGTTCTTCTGATAGAACTCATTTCACGTAACACTGACTATATATTTTGTTCAATGTAAAAAATAAATATATTTGGGTTATGTTATACACGAAACAAAATGAAGCTTAAACTCAACACAACACTGAATTGGCTTGTATTACACCAAGAATGACCTCCCTCGATAGCTTGCGTTGTAAGCAATTTTGAGTTTCACTAAACAATGATATATTATTAAAATATTATTATTTAATGGGATATAAACATCCAGTTATGAATATTATTAACCAAATTTTAAATTTTATATAACATTAAAATCCATCTTATATATTTTTAAAACATGATATGAGAACAAAATCAATTTTTTAGACTAATTAAGTACTTTTTTAAAAAAAGTTGTTTTACCAGCTTTTGATGGTGCACCCACTTTAAATATAGCTTTTGAAACTTTTTTATATTAAATTTGAAAAAATAAACTTCTTCTTTTAGTGCTGAATATAATAATTTTCATTGGTTGAATTTTTGGTATTTTTCTAATAAGTTTCATTTTTTTGATGAATAGCGAAAATAATAATTTTTTTTATTTTAAAGTCATTAAATAGTACAATTTTTTTTAGTTTTAAATGTTAATTATTACATTTTTTATCCAATTATGGTTTAAAAAAATGATTTTATACATGAATGTATTTTAAAAACATTTTCTATTTAAAAAGGGGCATTTTTCCAAAAAATATTTTTTGTGACATTTTAACGGGTTTTTTAAATTTAATTCTCTAACTCCTGTGTATTGAATTTTGAAAAATGGATGTCAAATTTGGATTCAATAGGGCCAAATGTTTTATGTAGTTCCCTTTTAGTTTTGACCAATATGAATATTAACCATGATTAATTTAATTACCACGATTAAAGGTAAAATATGTAATTTAGGTTAAAAAATAAAATTACAATGAATATAAAATGACCAAAACAAATGATAAAATTTTATTTGATAAATTTAATTTTACCCTTAACACTTAAGGATCTAAATTATTTCATTTAACAGACACTTTTCCCAGAAAAATACTTAAATAATATTTAAATCAAAGAAAGACACAAAGTGTCATTTTCTTTGTCTTTAATATATATTACGTATCCACTTACGGAAAAATGAGTGGTATAAACAAATATAAACTTTAATTTTTAACTTAATAAAAATATTTACATAATATAAATTTATTGTTTATGTTTTGGATATATTTCGGAGATATTATGGTATTTATAATATTTAATTTAATGAAAATTTAATGTTGTCAGATTCATATTTTTAATAATATATCATTTTTAAAATAAGGTTATTCAGAAGATAAATTCGACTATAAATTCTTATTTATAATCTAAAATTTTTATTTTATCATGGTAATTTATTTGTAATATTTATGAAAGAAACAATTACCTTAATGTTTTATATATAGATGTTGTAGAAATTATTTAATTGATGAAAAATCAATAAACTAATATTTATTAAAATGATAATAACCATTAAAGGGCCAAAATACTATACCAAATTTTATTTATCGAGTATATATTGACCATAAGAATCCAATTGACGAGTTATGGACCATTTTGAGCCATATGGAATAGATTAGGACAACTATATTTTTTTTATTTAAAGTAATGTTAAAATTGTCACACTCATACTTTAATAAGTATAAAATTTTTAATGCTGGATTTTCAAGACAATAAATTTGACTATGTATATTCTTCTAAAATATAGTAAATTTATCTTAATAATTTTTTTAATTTTTCATCATCATATAAGTATTTTATATAATTACAAAATATTGATGTAGTAATTATTTTATTAAGGGAAATATCAAATAAATGTTATTAAAAATATTAAAATAAATATATTTTGGGATAATAAATTTTTCCAATGAATTTAATATATTTTCTTTACCCCATAGGGATATGATAAATTATTTTGTTTGAGTATAACATCTTATATGGATAGTTTTAAAAATTCATGAAATGAATAGTATCTAAATTGACCCAATTGATATTATTTAAAAATAATGGTTTATTAAATTATTTAAAAATCATAAAACATTTTAAAAAAATATAATAATTATTATTTTTAAAAATATTAATTTATGGTATAATTTACATCAACGGAGTAAGTATTTCACCCTTTTAATATTGAAATATTTGTTACCCTAGTTAAAAATTAAACAAGATAACAAAGTGTTAACTAAAATGATAATGCTTAAATTGACATAAAATTTTGTATAAAATTTATTTATTGATTATATTACAACCCTATATCATATCATCATTGAAATTGGGACATTTTGGAGGATTTTAAGTCGGTTTTTATTTTACTGTAAATTAATATTTTGGGGTTTCCTAAAGTGCCCCTTACCTCAATTATAAAAGGGCACTTTCTACCTTAACTCTTCACTTATTTTTGATCCATCAAGATTTGAAATACCATTCACATTTACATTATAAAATTTCCCTTGAAACATTCTAGATGTCTTGGAAATATTTAAATACCAACTTTAGTGCTCTAAGAGGAGATTTAAAGGAGGAACGTTGAAGAAGAGGTAATGTCTTTTACCGATTCTTTCAAAATTACTTCTTCTTATAATTACAAATCTTGAGTTGTTTATTTATAAATTAATAAATCTAGTATTAATTATATACATATATGTCATTATTATTATGAAAAAACCATATTCCACCTTTTACCCATCCTATGAAAAATGAATTCAGCATGCATGCGTACGTACGACCTACTATCTCAATGCCGTGGTGTAATATGTTTTTCACCAACACCTTACATGAATGATTATAATGTTGGAATTAATAAATATATATATGATTAATATAAAATTATATTGATTATGAGATACTATATACCATACCCTTCAATTCCATTCAACAATTATAGGAATGATATCATCGCTTGTACGTACGTATGACTTACCGTCTCCATGGTGTGATGTGATTAATTCTACATAATATTCATTAAAGCATGATTATATAAATTAACTATATGAATTAATATGATATATATTATAAAAATACCATGATTTAAATTATATAACTATAACCTAAAATGATAAATAATAACTTATTCGACAAAACATGCATAAAAACATAAAGCAGTTAATACCCGAATAATGAGTAATAATGAAATGTTACTAACAAACAAATGAAAATATGATCATAATTGTTATCATAATAATGATTATGAATCTGTAATAAATCAGTAATATTAATATAATTATTATATAGGATTTTTGTAGATATACAACGCATATCAAACCTAAGGTAAGATATAAATTTTCAAATCTTGTTTTTATTCGAGATTGTTTATTCGTAAGTATTTACTAGGATATATTTATTATCCACATAAATGTTTATTAAAAATTTATTTAAAAATATTTTTTATATCCTTATATAATTTTTTAAATTGAATTTTACCCATTAATTAATTTTTACTAAATGGTATTAATGGAATCTTTTGTATTTTTTAGTATGAGGTACTTTTGGAATTTTCTAGTAAAAGTACGAGAAGAATGTTTTTTTAACTTGTACATCATGAATGGATTTTTATGATTTTATAATGGATTATTTCCATGAAACTTACCTAAAATCTTAAAATATTAATTCCACATAAAATTATTTCTTCTAAAATTGTGTGGCATTTTGAGGAAGGAAAATGTTTTTGAAGAAGAAGGGATATTTTCCTCAAGAATTAATTTCATCTGTTTTCTCAAATTTATTTTCCATCTAAGATGATACTATTTAAATATGGTTATATTTATAACCATATTATTAATATGATTTTATTGTGTTCTATTTATGAAACCCATTTCTTTTATATCAATTATGATGGAATGATGTTTAATAATCCCATTTTATTTCATGGGTTATGCTATGGTGAATGTTTTTTATGTTTTTGTGGCACACATAATAATGGTTTCATAATGACAAATGTGGGACCTATATCTCCATAAAATGTATTGGGAAATTATTTATATCTCAGGAGATAGACCTGACTGGAATGGGATGTAAATCTGGTTCAATAATACAGGGCTGGAACAAGGAGTGAACACAGTTTAGTAATGGACTTTGTCCACTATGATGGTCTTGAATATAATGCCTTGGATACTATAGAAATAATGTTATATAATTATTTGATTTAAAAAATTCCACATTTTATGCCAATGATATTTATCATGATTAATTTTCCATTATGATCTATGCCTTACGTATTTCCAAGATTTATTTCGTGAGTCATGATTTTGATTTTTAAGATTTATGTTCATGTTTTTACATTATTATGATTACGATTTGTTTTATGTTCTCAATGTTTAACCTTACTGAGAATTTGATCTCACGCTTTTTATATTTTCTATTATCAAGGATATAAAGAAAGGTTTTAGGTAGGAAATAATGGGAAGATCTTTATGGTAGATGTTAAAGATCTGTCAACAAGTTAGAAGATTTTGTTCTCAGTTTCCAAACACAGTAAACTAATACGGTCTTTGGGTGTCTATTTGTGTTTTGTATTAAGTATTATGAAAAAGAAATGTAATGTACATATAATTCAATCTTGGTTCTTTAGAGTAAAATTAAAATAACTTAAAATAAATATTATTTAATAAAATTAAAATTTCAGATATATTTTTTCAATTGATTAATAATACTACGTTATGAGAACATTTTACCATAAAATATATTAATACACCATATATTTCATTGAAAAAATACATCAAATAATACCACATCACATGCCTATATTAAAATATCATAATTAATAATCCATTAAAATATGTATATTATAAACTTATACAATACCTCTAAGACCACCAACAATGACGGAGGATACTATTTTTTGACCATTAGAGATGATTACTCAAGGAAAGTTAGGATTTATATGATATGAGAAAAATATTACACCATTTAGACTTTGAATCATGTTTAATCTATAATTTATTTAAATTGACAGCCTCATAGAAGTGATTCTAAGAACACACTCCCTTATTTTTGTTATTTCAATTCCTTTTCATCATTTTAGGATATAAAATAACTTATTTTAGGTGTTTTTATCTTCTTATATATTTTCATGTGATTGAGGTTGATTAAAAATGATATTGAAAATGAGTCTACACATGATTAACAATAGTATGTTGTATATTGAATATTCCCTTGATTTATATTTTTTTCAAGTGTTGTGTGATGGTGATATCATTTAATTGGATGTTTGTGAACCGGAAATAAGGTGTTATAAATTATGGTGTTTTTTAGGTTAATAATAGATTCTTAACATTATGAGAGATTCACCAAATGTGTTATATCACATCTTTAATGCTTCACATCAGGTATGTAAAGTATAACATGTTGAATTTAATAAGATGTTGAACCCATGAGGGGTATCGTTATAATGCCCCAACCCCAGAATCCTAGAGTCAATGCATTATTACGTATCATTGTCATAATCACAAAAGATCAAGTCTCAAAAGATCGATTAGTTTAGTATCCTTGGAAGTACTAGATACATTAATAAGCTTTACATTACATCATAAAATGGAAAACTACAAGAACATTTTTTCCATAGACAACACTGAGATCCCATAGACTATCCCTGCAGGTCCATCATAATATACTTTTTGCATTCTGGGAAAAATAAAACATAGAAAGGGGTGAGCTCGTATGCTCAGTAAGGATAACAATATAGCAGAAACTTTAATAAATAATCACAAACATTTAAGGCAATGTATGAGACTAAAACAAAATCCTTTTAAACTTGAAAATTAGCATAATATGTCAAAGATAATAATCAAATAATTCCATTTACTTATTCACATGGATATTATACTATTAGAATAATCACATGCAATATCAATAGCCACTTTCATAATGATGGAATGCATAATGCTAGACTTTCATAACCACATAGTCAAGGGCTTGTGCCAGGACTACATATAAGATTTTGTCAAGGCCTTGTTCCAAGACACTAGTTTGTCTCATGAGACCTACCGATCCATCTAAGAGATATAGTGGGCTCCACCCATCACATACTATGTCCAATTCATTCCTCATATGAAACAGTTTAAACATAGCATAAAAATTAGTATTAAAACTAGCACACGAAATGTCAATACTTTATCCATAAACCATGAATGGTGTAAAAATAATACATCCATAGTCAAACATATTACAAAAACTTTAATACAATATGGAATTTTTGTATCATAATAAATCAACATCAAATAAACTTAAAATCCATCAAAGGATGTTGAAATAGATGAAATAAAAACCTTTTTTTAGAGAAATATCTCTTTCTATTTTGAAATAATTTAAGAGTCACATAATTATGAAAAAAAAATTTAATTTGAAAATATTCTTATAAGCATGTAAGGGAAGCATCAATGATGTTATAATGGCGGAAAATAGCCGCACCCGCCGTGTAAGTTAAAAAAACATTATTACCTTAAATTTGTCGAAAAGGTCAAAAAGTACCTTGTTTGGAAAATGACGGAGAGATTACTTTAAAAAAATATAAGGTCAAATAATGGTATAAATTTATTTAAAACATTGTATAGTAAATAGTAAAAATGTTTTGAAATAAATTTTTAAGAAGCATGGATGTGGATGATAAAGAGGTCCCAGTAGATAATTACGTATAAAAATCCTTGCATAATGAAGAGATTGTGAAATTAACCATTACCTTGTACTTTTCCTTGGTCGAGGGTAGGTTAAACTTTTGTATAATGGTGAAATAATTGTTATTAAATTATACAAGAATCATATACCTTAATATGATATCATGTATGATCTTTTAATTTCTCTTTGTTAATAATATTTTAGTATTATCATCGTTTCAGGTGTTAACTGTTTCATTTTCCTTTATATGATTTGTTATGTAAGTAATGTTTTTTATGGATAGGATGTATATTACTCATATTAATAATTATATTAAGTATTTAAACATTATTTTTAATCATCTAATGAAAATTAGTCTTGAATGGATACGATGGGGAATGAATCTCATCGCGTTCGTGGAGGCAGTAATCTGTACGTACGTACGAGCGACAAAATCATTCTTTTGATATTAAAATAATATATAATTGGATGGTATATCATATATAAATAATAATAATAATGTTATATTTATTATTTACATCAATTACACATCATTATTATACCCATCCAAATAATAATGTATTGAATAACAATTACACCAGGACGTGGAGACGGTATGCTGTACATACACAGGTATGGTGACATGTCATTCTAAGGATGGATAGAATAATGAATATGGTTTTAGAATATTTAACATCATAGTATATATAAGATACTATATTTATTATTTTATAATGGAAACAACCAAGAAAGTGGAAGTGGAAGAAGAAAGGAACTTGAAAGAGGTGATGAAATATTTACCACTTTATCAGGTTCTTTCTTTTTTATTTGATCAAAAGGGCTCCTAAGGTTGGATTTCTAACTAAAGGAAGGAATCTAGGATTAGGGGAGTACTTTTGAGAGGGTATTTGGGCAGTGACTTTCCTAGAAAAATGTACTTCAAGGTGTGAATTAGAGAGAAGAGGGAGTGCCCTTTTATAAGAGGGGTGAGGGGAACCTTAGGAAAAACTAGAAATATTATTTTATAATAAAATAAATTTCGGTTTATAATGGCCCCAAAATGAATTATAAAAATTAAAAGGTGGTGAGGTGTTGGAAACAACTCAACCAATAGGTTTTAGATTGGTTTGGGTCACTATATTAACCTTATCTTTTAGATTTAACTCTTAGTTAAATAGCTTGACATTTACCATGTCTCTTTGTATTTTTATATTATATGTTTAATAAAATTACAATAAACTTTGAAGAGAACCCCATGTGGCTGATTAATGATACACCTATAATTATATAAGTATTTTGGCCAAACCATAGATTTTTTGGAATATAATATCAATTAATAATATAATATTTGTTTTAAAAACTCTTTTTTGTCAATTTTGACACTATTTGGTATTTTGTTTTTTCTAAATTCATAAAAACATTATTAATTCGAATAGAATTCATCTAACCAACCCTAACATGTAATATTACCCTATAAAATTAGTGGAATTCATAAAAAGTATCAAATTATATTTATTTGGATATTTATAATATCAATTATTTTAATATTTCATTAATTGAGTAATTACTAAATCATCATTGTGTCATAAATAAATTAAATTTTTTAATTTCTAAAAAATATAAATAAAATACCATTATTTAGGAAATATTTTTAGATTTATAATGAATATTTATAGTCTAATTTAACTTATGTGTAACTCTATATTAAAAATGTTTTAGTTATTAAACTTTGATTTTAACTCTTCTTTGAATTAAATAATAATAATTGTCCCAATCTAATCCAAGTGGACCAAAGATGTTCATATTTTATTCAAAAGGTTGTTTTTGGTCTAATTATACCTATCCAATAGAATTAATATGTGTGTTAGGGTAATAATAATATCACTTTACCCTTATTCACCCTATTTACTTTTAACCGTGGTAAATAAAAGTAAAAAGTTACGATTCACCAAAAATTATTTTCATCTTATTAAACCACATTTTACTTAATGATATCAATCATGACTCTTAGATTTTTGAAATTAAACTCACATAAGTGGTAAAATTATGTTTTCTGTAAATTTTCAAATGCTCCAAGGAGGTGGGTAAAAGATGGTAAAAAGTTCAATAAAATTTTTATATATCTAAAATTATTATAAACTGACTCCAATGAATTACATTGAAATTTTATAGGTATAATGTATTTATTTTTATCTAAAATAAATTTAAATAAAATAATTATTTATTTAAATAAAAATTCAATTTTAAAATATAACTAAGTGTTTTTCACTATTCATCAAAAATTGAAAGTTTTCAGAAAAATACGAAAAATTCACCCTAAGCTAATTTCGATATTCCAAATCTAAAAATGAAGTCCATTTTGAAAGATAAAATTTATAAAATTTCAAAAAGTGGGTATTACTATTCATAACGGCTAGTTTGATTGGTTGTGGTGTGTTAGAACTCGAAGTTGCGTACAACACATGCTATTGTATTATTCAAAGAGAAGTGCACCATGGAAGCTTGTGGTGTTACATTCTCCCCTACTTCAAATAATTTAGTCCTCGAAATTTATATAGTATTACTGCGTAAAAAGACTTAGGTGTTTCTTCCTCAAATGTTCCTTAGGTTTCCACGTTTCCTCTTCCATCATATGGTTTCTCCATAGAACATTTACCAGATGAGTCATCCGGTTTCTCAGAACTTGTTCTCTTGTACTAAGAACCTTGATAGGATATTCTCAATAAGAAATATTGGTTTTCAATTATAATTCCTCATAGGTGAGTACATGCATTGGGTCAGGCATGTATTTTCTCAATAGTGATACATGGAATACATCGTGAGCTTTGGAAAGACATGGCGGCGTTGCCAAATAGTAATATATAGCCCCAATTTGTTCTAGAATTTAGAAAGGTCCGATGTACCTGGGAGTCAATTTTACCTTCTTACCAAAATTTATAACACCCTTCTATGGAGATACCTTCAAGAAAAAATGATCTCCTACCTGAAATTCCAAATCCTTCCTTCGGTTATTGGAATAAACATTTTTCCTACTTTGAGCTTCTTTGATGTGGTTTTGGATTACCTTTACCTTTTCCATCATTTCCTCCACAGGTTCTGGGCCTACGAGTTTTCTTTCACCAACATCATCCCAACAGGTTGGTGTGTGACATCTCTTTTCATATAACGCTTCATATGGTGCCATCTAAATGCTTGAATGGAAGCTATTGTTATAGGAAAATTATACTAAAGGTAAATATTGATCCCAAATAACTTGAAAGTCAAGTGAGAATGATATCAACATGTCTTCTAAGGTTTTAATTGTCTGTTCTGATTTTCCACCAGTTTGGGGGTGGTAGGCAGCGCTCAAATGGATTTTAGTATCGAGGGATTTCTGAAGACTTTTCCAAAATCTTAATGTAAAATGGGGATCACAATCAGAAACAACCGATAGTGGTACTCCATGAAGTCTTACAATATCATTAATATATAGTCTTGCTAAATATTCAACTGGTAAATCTCCCCTTATTTCAAAAAAATGTGCTTACTTGGTAAGACGATCAACAATGATTGATATTGCATCATTCCTTCTAGGAGTCTTTGGTAGTCCCATGAAAAAGTCCATCATAATATTATCCCATTTCCACTCCGGTATGGGAAGAGGTTGCATGACTCCTCCAGGCTGTTTCCTTAAGCTTTCACTTATTGACAAACCATACATCTTGACACAAAATTAGCAATCTCCCTCTCCATATTGTCCCACCAAAAATGTTCCATCAAATCTCTATACAACTTAGTGCTACTAGGGTGTATAGAGAAATTGGAACTATGAGAATCATCCAAAAATTCCCTTTTTAGATCAGGTATATCGGGAACACAAAGCCTCTTCCCAAATTTCAAAATTCCATCTTCATACACAATGTCACTCAATCTCCCATCATTAACATCTTTAATCTTCTTTTAAAACACTTCATCATCAGTCTAAGAACTCGTTATCCTTTCTAGTAAAGATGGTTTGGTAATAATTTGAAAAATCATTGATGTTTCACCTTCCATGGTTATTCCCATATACATATTTACTAGATCCATGTATATATGATCCTTTTCAACTCTCATCTAGTTCAAAAATCCATGATCCTTTCTACTCAAAGCATCTTCCACCTTATTTTCTTTCCCCAGGTTGTAGTGTTTAGTGAAATAATAATCCTTTAGTAGTTCAAGCCATCTCCTTTTCCTCATGTTGAGTTCTTTCTATTAGAAAATATACTTCAAACTCTTGTGATCGGTATATATCTCACATTTTTCACCATAGAGACAGTGTCTCCAAATCTTCAAAGAAAAGATTACATCTACTCACTCAAGATCATTTGTAGGATATTTTTTCTCATGAATTTTTAGCTATCGTGATGTATAAGAAATAAACCTATCATTCTGCATAAGGACACAACCAAGTCCTTTCTTTAAAGAATCGTTATAAATAACAAACCCATAATTCCCCGATGGTAGAGTCATTATAGGAGCATTGACTAAAATTCTCTTCAATTATTCAAAAAATTCTTCAGTCTCTTTTGTCCAAACAAATTTAACCCCTTTTCATGTGATCTTTGTTAATGGGTTAGCCAATTAGGCAAAATTCTGGACAAAATGTTGATAATAACTTGATAAACCAATAAAACTACGTACCTAGGTTATACTCATCATTCTTGGCCATTCTTGGATTTCCTTGGTGTTATAATGATCAACAAAGATTCCATCCTTAGAGATGATATTACCAAGAAAGGAAATATCCTGAAGCCAGGATTCACACTTGATAAACTTCCTATATAATTCATGTCTTCTAAGAGTCTTCAGGATAATGCACAAGTGATTTTCATGATCTTCATAGATTTTGGAGTGTACCAAGATATCCTCAATAAATACCACTATAATGTCATTAAGATATTCATTGAAAACTCTATTCATTAGATCCATGAAGACAGAGGGTGCATTAGTCAGCCCAAAAGGCATTACAGTAAACTTGTAATGCCCGTTCCTAGTTCAAAATGCTGTCTTCAGAATGTCTTCCTTCTTCACGCACAACTGATGATATCCAGATCTAAGGTCAATCTTTGAAAAGTATGGAGATCCATGAAGTTGGTCGAATAAATAATCAATGCAAGGTAGGGGATACTTTTTCTTTATTGTTATAGCATTGATCTCCCTGTAGTCAATGGACAACCTCATAGATCCATCTTTCTTCTTAACAAAAAGGGTAGGGGCTCCCCATGAAGAAACACTAGGGTGAATGAATCCCTTGTTACTCAATCCCTCTAATTGTTTATTTAGTTCCACTAATTCCACAGTGGCCATTCTATAAGGGGTCTTCGATGTGGGATGTCATCCAGGAATTAAATCAATGGAAAACTCAATTTCTCGTTCTGGAGGATGTCCAGGTAAATCTTCCAGAAACACATCAACATATTCTTTCACAATAGGTACATCCTCTATTTGAAAATTCTTTTCCTCACCCAAAGTTATTTCATTCTCTTCCTCCCCAATAATTTAATTTATTTGAGCTACTCGGGGTGGATCTAGATAAGAATTAGGTGGTGATGATTATACTCTAAAGATAAGGTGTTCTTTATCATTCATCATTAAAAATAGTAACCTATTTCTTCCTACAATAAAAGTTTTCATCATGGTCCTAAAGCCAATCCATACTGGGGATTATATCGAATTCAATCATGGGTATGACGATGAGATCAGCAGATAAATAACATTTATATGCACTAATGGGGACCGATTCACAGAACTTTGTTGCAATATTACTTCTCTTAGGTGTTTTGACTGACAACTCCCTTGTTAAATCAAATTGTAAATATCTAATTTTCTTAGCAAACTGGGAAGATATGAAACAATTTGATGATCCAAAATCAAATAAATAATTTGCTAAACTTGAGGAAGCCATTAAATTTCCTTCCACTACGTCTTTCAGAGCATCATCCTCAGCAGTAGTGATAACATAAGCTTGGAATTGATCCCTTGGCCTTTTATGAGGTATGTTCCCTTGTCTCTTAGGATATTAATTTTCATAATGACCCCTTTCTCTACAATTGTAGCATTCAACATTGACAACCTCTTTCTTCCCCTTGCAATCACGAGTTTTGTGGCCATTTTCACCACACTTGTAACAGACTCCCATTCCCTTCAAGAAAGTACCTGTATGTTTAGTCCCATATTTACTACAAGATGGATATTCAACTTTTACCTTCTTCACCTTATTTCCATTTCTAGAGTGTTCAGCAGATCTCTTCTTCTCTTTCTTTTCTTTATAGTCGTAAGACTTAGATATATTTCTTTTTCTGTCTTGATAACACATGAGATAATATATTCATACAATGAGAAGGATTGTGAAACTAATTCTTGAAGGAGAAATGGTTTTAACCCATTATAGAAATGATCAATCTCACTTCTTGGGTTATGTATATAATCTACAGCATGCCTCTCTAACCCTATAAAGTTAGCTTCATACATTGTGACATTCTCATTCTCCTTTTACCTCAGACTGAGAAATTGCCTTTCAATATCTGCTCCATGGTCATAAGGAAAGTATTTTTCTAAGAAAATATCTTTAAACTCCCTCCATTCTATATTTGATACTTCATCATCTTCCTTTGTGTTTTGAATTAATGACCACCATTGATCAGCATCTCCAGTGAGGCGATAAACTGCCATGAAAACTTTTTCCTTTTTACTACTCCCCAAGGCATGGTATATTTTCTCTAAGGAATTTATCCATTGCTCAGATACTAATGGATTTTTACCCCCATTGAATGTTGGTGGTTGTTTCCTCATAAAGGGATATAACATTGATCCTCCACGCAGTGGATCAGGGTGCTCCATATGGGTAAGGTTATTATTCATAACCTAAGTGAGTTGTCCCAGTATGGTGATAAGATGATCAGAACCAGTTGCTTCACCAGATCCACTATAATTATCTTGATTAGGAGGGAAATACCTACATAGATTACATGCGTTGATATAGTTTCCATTCCTTCTACTAGGATCCATTTATAAACAATGTCATAAATTATATTAGTTTATGAATCAAAATACATAATTCCAAACATGTAAAACACTTAACATAAATTGAACAGTTTACAGATATAATCCATAATCATAATTTTTTTTTCTTTTAGTAAGTATATACACATAAACCCTTCATAATGGTTTGTAAAGAAAATGATAATTATCCTAAGTATACCCCCCAGGAGTGTCGTAACCAAGAGTACAACAAGACCCATTGTCGTGCACCAGTTCCCGTTCGAGTCTAGTTCAAAGCGGTGTTTTTCGGTTTTACCCCTAGGTACATCTGTTCCAGAGCCTCCTCTACCTACTCTTATCCAGACAGGGATGTATTTCTTGGAAAACTCACAAAATCTCTACAATACCAAAATTCTAGGAAGTTCTTATATACTAATCCTCAAAGTCTTTCTTAGGGTAATGTGATCTAATCAGAGTTTATCTAAATATAGATTCCATGGTTTGTACTAAACTTCCTCTGAGACCAACTATAATGCCCCGACCCCAAAATCTGAGAGTCGGTGCATTATTACGTATCATTGGCATGATCACAAAAGATCAAGTCTTGAATGATCGATTAGTTTAGTAGCCTTGGAAGTACTAGATACATTCATAAGGTTTACATTACATCATAAAATGGAAAACTACAACAACATTGTCTCCATAGACAACAATGAGATCCGATAGACTATCCCTCTAGGTCATTCATAATATAATTTTTTGTATCCTGGAAAAATAAAACATAGAAAGGGGTGATCTCAGATGCTCAGTAAGGATAACAATATAGTGGAAACTTTCATAAACTAGCATAGACATTTAAGGAAATGTATGATACTAAAACAAAATCCTTTTAAACTTGAACATCAGCATAATATGGAAAAGTTAAAATAATAATAATTCCATTTACTTATTCACATAGATATTCTACTAGTCGAATAATCACATTCAATTTCAATAGCCACTTTCATAATGATGGAATTCATAATGCCAGGCTTTCATAACCACATAGTCTAGGTCTTGTGCCAAGACTACAAAAAATATTTTGTCAAGGCCTTGTACCAAGACACTAGTTTGTCTCATGAGACCTACCGATCCATCGATGAGCTACAGTGGGCTCCACCCGTCACATACTAAGTCCAATGCTTTCCTCATATGAAAAGGTTTAAATATCGTATAAACATTAGTATTAAAACTTGCATAAGAAATGTCAATAATTTATCCATAAACCATGAATGGTGTAAAAATAATACATCCATAGTCAAACATATTACAAAACCTTCAATAAAATATGGAAGTTTTGTATCATAATAAATCAACTTCAAATAAACTTAAAATCCATCAAAGGATGATGATATTGATGAAATCAAAACCTTTTTTAGAGAAATATCTATTTCTATTTTGAAATCATTTAAGGGTAAAATAATTATAAATAAATCATTTATTTTGAAAATATCCTTATAATCATGTAATGGAAGCTTTGATGATATTATAATGGTGGAAAATAGACACACCTTCCATATAAGTTAAAAAAAACATTCTTACTTTAAATTTGTCAAAAAAGTTAAAAAGTACCTTGTTTGGAAAATGACATAAAGATTCCATTCAAAACATATAAGGTAAAATAAGGGTATAAATGACTTTAACCGATTATCTAGTAAATATTAAAAATGTTTTGAAATACATTTTTAAGAAGCATGTATGTGGATGATAAAGAGGTCCCAGTAGATAATTACGTATAAACAACCTCAGATAATGAAGAGATTGTGAAATTAACCTTACCTAGTACTTTTCCTTGGTCGAGGGTAGGTTAAACTCCTGTATAATTGTGATATAATTGTTATTAAATTATAAAATAATCATATATATTAATATGATATCATATAAGATCTTTTAATATTTCTTTATTAATAATATTTTAGTATTATCGTCGTTTCATGTGTTAACTGATTCGTTTTTTTATATGTTTTGTTACGTAACTAATGTTTTTTATGGATATGATATATCTTATTAATATTCAGAATTATATTATTTCTTTAAAATTTTTTTTTAATCATCTAATGAAAATTAATCTTGAATGGATACGATGGGGAATGAATCTCATCGAGTTCATGGAGATGGTAATGTGTACGTACGCACGAGTGATAATATCATTGTTTTGATATTAAAATAATATATAATTGGATGGTATATCATATATAAAGAATCATTATCATGTTATATTTATTATTTACATCAATTACACATCATTATTATACCCATCCAAAAAATAATGTATTGAATAACAATTACAGTATGACGTGGATAGAGTAAGTCGTACGTACACACGTATGGTGATATGTCATTAAAACGATGGATAGAATAATGAATATGGTTGTAACATATTTATTATAACATCAAAGTATATATAATATACTGTATTTATTATTTTATAAAGGAAACAACAAAGAAAGAGGAAGTGGAAGAAGAAAGGAACTTGAAAGAGGTGATGAAATATTTATCTCTTCTTCAGGTTCTTCCTTTTGATTTGATCAAATGGGATCCATAGGTTGGATTTATCACTAAAAGAAGGCCAATAGGTTGAATGGAGGACAGTTGAGAGGGTATTTTGGTAGAGTTTGGCTGAGAAAAATGTCTTTGAAGGTGTGAATTAGAGATAAGGGGGAGTGCCCTTTTATAAAATGGGTGAGGGGAACCTTAGGAAAAGTTAGAAATATTATTTTATAATAAAATCATTTTCAGTTTATAATGACTCCAAAATGAATTATATACAGTCTATGGTGGGGATGGTTCAAAAACCACTCAACCAATAGGTTTTAGATCAGTCTGGGTCACTATATTAACCTTATCATTTAGATTTAACACTTAGTCAAATAGTTTGACATTTACCATGTCTCTTTGTATTTTTATATTATATGTTTAATAAACATACTATAAACTTCCAAGAGAACCCCAAGTGTTTAATTAATAATACACCTATCATTATATAAGTCTTTTTTCTGAACCTTATATTTTTAGGAATAGAATATCAATTAAAAATATAATATTTGTTTTAAAAACTCTTTTTTGTCAATTTTGACACTATTTGGTATTTTGTTTTTTCTAAATTCCTAACAACATTATTACTTCTAAATAAATTCATTTAACCAACCTTAAATTGTAATATTTACCTATAAAATTATTTTATTTCATAAAAAGTCTCAAATTACATTTATTTGGATATTTATAATATCAGTTTTTTTAATATTTCATTAATTGGGTAATTACTACATCATCATTTTGTCATAAATAAATTAAATTATTTAATTTCTAAAAAATTTAAATAAAATACAATTATGTAGGAAATATCTATATATTTATAATTAATATTTTTAGTCTAATTTATCTTATGTGTAACCCTATATTAAAAGTTTTTAGTTATTAAACTTTGATTTTAACTCTTTTCACTCTTCTTTGAATTAAATAATAATAAATGTTGTAATCTAATCCAAGTAGACCAAAGAGGTTAATATTTTATTTATAAGGTTTTTTTGGTCTAATTATACTTATCAAATAGAATTAGGACATGTGTTAGGGTAAAAATAATATCATTTTTACCCTTAATCACCCTATTTACTTTTAACCGTGGTAAATAAAAGTAAAAAGTTACTATTCACCAAATTTTTTTTTATCTTATTGAACCACATTTTACTTACTGATATCAACTGTGTCTCATATATTTTTGAAATTTAATTCACAGAAGTGGAAAAATTAAGTTTTATGTAAAATTTCAAATGCTCCTATGATATGGGCAAAAGACGGTAAAAAGTTCAATAATATTTTTATATATCTAAAATTATTATAAACTGAATCCAATGAATTAAATTGAAATTATATAGGTATTATGTATCTATTTTGACCCAAAATAAATTTAAATAAAATAAATAATTATTTAAATAAAAATTCGGTTTTAAACTATAACTCTTTGTTTTTCACTATTCATCAAAAATTGAAAGTTTTCAGAAAAATACCAAAACTTCACCCTAAGATAATTTTGATATTCTAAATCCAAAAATAAAGTTCATTTTTAATGATAAAATTTATAAAATTTCTAAAAGTGGGTATTACTATTCATAATGGCTAGTTTGATGGGTTGGGGTGTGTTAGAACTCGAAGTTGCGTACAACACACGCTATTGTATTATTCAAAGAGAAGCGTACCGTGGAAGCTTGGGGTGTTACAATCCTTCCCTAATATTGGTCATGTATAGTATTGTGATGTCCTATTATTTATTTTTAAACGATTCCACCATGAGTGATTATTTATGCATGGGTAATATGTTATGTCATATTTTAGTTCCTTGGTAAAATTGAGATGAAAGGTGAGTCAAATTATGTTTTTAAGTGAGAGTGCTAGTGAATAATATTGTGTAGATTTTTTATTCATTTTGTGAGTCCCTTATGAGGGTATTTTATTCTAAGTGATATACATTAAGAGGTTTTTACTAAGATTTTTTGGGTTTAAAAACAATATAAATGTCTTACAAAGGTATTATTATTTCTATTATATGTTTTGTGATAAAATGGTTACTCATTTCATAAATTAATAGAAATTATTTCTTTTAGTGAGAGATGAATTATCGAGGGTGGTTAATCCCTTATCCCAATTATATAACTTAGTAGGTAATATACAGTTAGAATCATGATATAACATGACACATAATAATAAAATAGATTCTTTCATTTATCAAAAACTCTTTTTCTTTGTCTACTTATAAATATCATCATCTCTCGTGTGCGCGTGCGGTCTATTGCCCAGTAAACTGATGTATTGTATTCTTTGTCACCACCTTATGTGGAATTTATATATGGCTAGATTTAAAGATGTAATATCATATTATGTATATAATAATCATTCTATTATTATAAAATGATTCTAACCTTTATCACCTCATTCTGGTTGATAAATGGAAATATTACTCATATGGACATACGACCGATCACCTCCATGATTATAACATAACTCATTTTTCATAACTATCATATCATGATTTTTTAAGTTATAAATAATTTATAAAAATTAAAATTATGACAATATTAATATTATGTAAAACATATAATCATGATTCATTTAAAAAAATTATCTTACTAAAAGAATTTTGGACTTATGATATAAACATCCTAAAAAAGATCAATGTAAACTTGATAAAATAAGTAACTAAGAATAAAATGGATATAGTGAAATAAATGGCATAATAAATATGGAAAATGTAATTAGGAATGTAAATAATTAACACATGTATATTATTCATTGAAATAGACAATATAAATGAGATGTTGTATTGTTGTTAAGGTCTACATTACATTAAAACATTATTTTATATATTTCTATGAATTATTTTCTAATCATTTTTCATTCATGTATATATAATTAAAATTATTTAATGTATATATAAATGGATATAAATGAATTATAAAATATAATTTATGAATATTATTAATTGTTTCGTAATATTTCAAAAGGAATTGTTTTACATATTCTAAACATAACGTCTTCACCTTCTTTAAAAATTCGAAAAATAAATGTTCTTTTTTAACATATACAACATCAATGGATTTTACCACCTCTACAACTATTATTTGAATTCTGGAATAATTTATAATATTCAATGTTTTATCCAAATAAAACCCCTCATTCCTTTTGTTATGGGGATAACATTTAGATAATATGGTTTTATTGTAAGGGCATACATCAATATCTGAAAATATTTTTTATGGGGTAAAAAGTATATTTTAATGTGTTTAATGATGTATATAAATGTTTTAGTATGAATATGGTTTTTTTATTTCATGGAATTTTTTTATGATGATGGGTGAGCCTAATTTATATTTATATTTATATATATAAATAATATGTTCTTTAGAGAATTATGTTTTATTTAACTAAGTAGGTTATTCCATTTGCAAGGTTTCAGGTTAGGTGACTTATAAGGGTTCAATGAAGATGACCTCCCAATGAACCTACATGAAATTATTATTATTTCTATTTATTTTCATTTAAATATATTGATTTCATAATCTAAGAAAATAATATTTTGTTTAATGGAATGATTATACCAATTAAGGGTAAAAATATATGTTGTTACAAAAATGTTTTTCATAGGTTTTCATGTTTTCTAAAAATCCCTCATTATTATTATTCTCACATTATATTTTATTATTATGTGTTTCATGAAAAATATGGGTATTAAATAATATTTCTTATGTATGTAGATGATAATTTACGATCATTGTTTATTATGATAAAGAAAAACTCTCTTATATGATCTCAGGGTTTTAAAATGGACTAACAAGATTCCTTTCATCATTATTTATTCCACTATTGTGAATTTTGTGATCACCCAATGTATTATAATGTATTTTAAATGGTTTTAATAATTACTAGGAAAAAATATTATGTTTAGTTTAAAATTATGATGATTTTCATGATAATTAAAAAAATCATTTCAAATGTATTGTATTTTTCAAAAAATGATACTGGGTGGAAGTGTTCATTTTGTAATGTATGGGATTATTATGTAGGAGTTGTGAATTATTTATATAAAACTAAAAACTTGAAAAGCTACACGGTGATGAAAGAAAAGGGAATTTTTATTTTAAACTCATGATTATTTAATATTATATATACAATTCATTATAGATGGTCTCAATGGTATGTTTCGATAATTTTTGAAGTTAGGGTTATGGAAGTATATACCCTTAAGAGATTATAATTAATAGTTAGAATGATATTGAATTTGAATATTACCATGCATCTATATCTTAAAACATTCTATTCAGAATGATTTTCCATAGTGAAAATAGAAAATGTGATATATGAAGTCACCATGGGGTCATTATCATTCCAGATTATCATCCTATAATGATCAAAATTTGAATAGGGATGTTTTTTTATATAATGGATTTTTAAAGTAGGTTATAATTTTTTGTGGAATCTATGGATAGACAAACCATGTTCACCCATGAGAAATATTTCCATTATAGAGCATTTATTGAAACAGCGCCCTCCAGAAATAAGTGGGTCATCTATACCTTTGATGGCTGAAGGGTGAGTTAAATCTATAGAGAATAAATTTTATCTCATGGGATGTTTAGAAAACCTAAAAGTAACTTTTAAAACATATATATTTTAATGACTAGTCGATCAATAGTATTCAATTATTAAGAATATCAAATAAATAGAAGATATTGATTCCTTATACTAAGATGAATTTAGGAATATTTTCCTCGGTAAGAATTTTCCATTAGTTTTTTGAATTAGAATGCAAAGTATATTATTGTATTTGAGGCTGAAAGAGGAAGATTCATTGGTTGTGTATGAGTTAAACATCCATTTTTTAACTTGGTACTTAATATTTTTACTGAGGGAAAAAATTGTAAAATTAATTTTTTTTACCTAGGATTGATGAAAATAAATCAAATAGAGTTAGATTATTTCTAATTTATATATTATGAGCTACCTGGTCATTTATATGAGAAGGTGAAAATTGAGTATTATGATAATAATTTCTCATATAAAAATAGGAAAAAGGGGGTCTATATGAATTTTAATGGGGAAATATACATTGAATAAATATGAAGGTAAGAAAATCATATTTCTACCTTATGATATGTTTGGAACAAAACTATAGGAAATCTATTCTAATATTTGGAAAGTGTTTTTGATGTGGTATTTTTCAATAATTGGATCATGAATGCAATCAAAAAGATTATAATAATAATAATAAAAATAATTAATTGCTGATAATAAGATTATTTAATCATATTGAAATGGTTAATTATGTGAGTACATATAAAATGAATAGAGTAATGGATGGAAGTTTTTAACATCACATGTTGAAATTTGTGGTGAAATCTTTTGTAAAAAAATTAACATATGTGCACCATTGTGCGATGTGGAGTTAGGTACATTAATTTTTCATTCCGATAATGAAAAGGTATTTTTTTATTCGAGGTTGAAAAATTCATTCATTTTTTAGAAATTTTAAAATAAATTGGAAATTTAACCATAATTAATAAAGTTATACCTTTTGTTTTAAACAAATGAATAGTATCAAGGAAAAAAGAAATTATAATAATCATCATATGATCATCTGAGGATAGATTTTACCTAAAACCCTTGTTATCATTCCCTGTATAGTGTTTTGTGTTATTATGGGATTTGAATGACATTATATTTATCATTATAAAATAGATTATAGGTCTAAATTAGTTGTTTATTGTAAATATATTCACTGTTTATATGATAATGATGTCAAACAATTTATAACATATCATGAAGTTGAGAAATTTATTAATGATGGAAATCAATGATATATTTCATGAATTCTTGATAATAATGAGACAATTGAAACTAGAGATGTTCTTTTAGTAAAACAATATATGTATATATATCCTGATCAATTGAATGGTATTATTCATAATAGGGAGATTGTATTTACTATTGATTTAGTCCATAATGATAAACCTATAAAATATCCTCCTTATCAAAAATCTCAAGTTGAATATATGGAATTGATTTTCTTATAATAATTTCATAAACTTGAATTATTCTTCCAAGAACATCACCTTGGGGTGGTCATATATTTTTTAAATAGATATTTTCTTCCATGATTCATTACATAGATTTTAGTTCATTGAATAAAATTACTATTATGAACAAGTATATGATTCCTCATACAGATAAATTTTTGGATCTAATCCAAGGAGCTCAATATTTTTTTAGGGTTAATATCAGGTCAGGGTACCATTAGTTGACGGTAAATGATGTTAACACTATATAAATAGTGTTTTATGTATGATATGTTCATTATTAGTTTTTGGATATTCTTTTTATGTTGAAAAATTATCTTTCATTAATTATTAACTTTATTAATATATTTGTCTATGAGTTATAAGATAAATTTTTTGTTGTGTTTGTTAAAGGAATCCTAACATACTGTGAAATTTAAAATGATCTTGATAAAATTTTTATTATTGTTCTTAAAATATTAAAAGAAAATAATTGATATAGAATATTTAGTAAATATTATTTCTAGTTGACTCATATTTCTTTTCTTAGACATATTCTAAATAAAGAAGGAATAATGGTTAAACAAACTAAAATAGGGTGGTTGAGGGGAGTAAAATTTATAAAAAAATTATAGAGTTACAATGTTATCTTATATTGCTGGGTAACTATTAATGGTTGGTTCAAACAATTTATCATTTTTTGATACACCTAAATAATATAACTTCAAAATGATTTATATTCATCTTGATTAATGAATGTGATGAATGTTACCATGAATTGAAATGAAGATTAATGATATATCTTCTTATGGTCCTACCATTCCAAAATAATGCCTTTTTATCTATAGTGATTCTTCACTGAGGAGATTTGGTTATGTTATGATATAGGATGACCAGGTAATTACTTATATTTAATGACTACTAAAACTTCATGAGCTTAATTATCCTAAACATTTCCATAAATTATCATTTATGTTATTTATTTAAAAAATATTGAGACATAATTTATATACAGTCAATAATTAAATATAAACTAAAAATAAAAGTTTCATATACATATTCACTCATAAGGAGTTGAACAAGTTACATAGAATATGGCTGGAATTGATTAAGGATTTTGAATGCACAATTAATTTCCATCTACAAAAAGTGAACATAGTATAAGATTATTTATGTTATAATGATTATGCATCATTAAATATGATATATTTAAAACATGATCAATTAGTAAATGATTTAATAAATGTTAGTATAGAAATTGTGCATGAAATAACTCCCTTATTATTGATTAATGTATTATTCCACACATCTATGTCATACCAAATTAAGCATGCTCAGAAAAAAGATATTCATTTACAATAAAGGTAAGTATCATGAGTTTAATTTTGATAATATAGGGGTTACAAAATACAGAAATAGGTTGTGTGTTCCTTTTGATTGACATTTCTTGACAGAATTATTGAGTGAATTTAAAAGTTCTTTATATTACTTTCATTATAGAAATTTTTTTGGTTGATGAAAACTTAATGTAGCTAATTGTTTTACTCAAATTATGGTACATGTTAAATTTATGATTGGACTAGGCGCTTGGATTAATACATCCCTCTACTGAATTAGGGAATATTTTTATTTCATGAGATACTAGGTATGGTATATGGGTAGTTAGGCTTAGAACACTATGTTATGTTGTGTTGGAAGTTACCTTTATACAATTTTTACGATATATAATTAAATATATTTAACATATTAAATTATGAATAATGATATAAATAATATTTTATGTTATTCAATTTTAAGGATTACATATATGTAGTTCTAAGATGCCTCAATGATCTTTTATGTGTGAAATGAGTTACATTGGAAATTATTAAATTTAATATAAACATGAAATTTTAATTATTTATATATAAATAATATGATATTTTCAAATATAAAGGATTAACATTGAAAGAAGATTCTGGATCTCATAAGGACATATGGTCTTGTGGTTTTAGGACATAGTTATTCCTATTTTTATGTTCCTTATAATAATGTTTCAAAAAAATATTTTCCATTATATTTTTATATTAAATTAGTTTTATGAAATTATATTTTTATTAAAGATATATATATTCTTAGTTTAGTGTTTCATTAAACATAATGAATTTTTTTATCCAATGTTATTTTCAAGAATTTTTAAATGCTAATATGTTTTTTCAATATTCATTAAGAACCATTAACATTGATATTTGTAATCACCTAATGTTTAAAATTTATTCACAAGGATTAACAAAGAGTAAGAATTATTGTGTTTCTTTTACAGTTTATCGATAAGTGGTGAAGGAGTAGAAATGGAAATAAATTTTTAGTTGAAGAAATGTCAATTTGAAAGAACATTTTTGTGTTTGGATATGTAATTTTATTTATAAATCAATAAATATCAAAAAAATATATTTTTTGTGGAGAATAAATGAATATGTTCAACCACCAGATTAGGGGTTGTAGGTGTGGGTATTATATAGTGATATGCCAGAACTATTTAGATAACATTAGAGGTTAGGATGATATCTTTTGAGAATTATTGAAGTGTTTGAATCCCATTTTACATTTTTTTGTTATTATAATTTCAGAATATTCTTATGATAAATATTACATAAATTTTATAGTCCTTTTGATCTTATTTTTTTAAGATCGTGGAGAGTTCTAGTGACTTTATAAGGATTTATTATATTTTATTTTGAAGAAGTGGAATTAGTGAAGTATTTTTTAAATTATATTAATTTCATAAAGTGATTTCTTATTATTTTTCAACGATAGTTTTCCTTACCCAACTTTTTATAAAATATTTTCATATATAGTTATGGAAATGTTTATTTTTTTCTATGAAAACTAAATTTTTTCATGTTTAAGATAAATTAAACTGTATATTCTGTCAATGAAAAATTAAATATTATTTTCCATTTTGATGACATGAGATATTAAACAACCCTTTTGACTCTTAAAAATGGAATTAAATAAATTAATATTGATATTTTGGGTATCATAATTTCGAAACCCTGGCCAACATGAAAATATATTACAATGATTTATATAATGTATCTAACACTTCCTCTATACCCCATAATCCTTGTGGGTCATAGATTATTATTATTAAATTACGAAATTCTAAATATCTAATTATTCTGTATAAGGGATGTATGAGTAAGTTATTTCTAAATATTTCACCCTATTACATGAGTATATAGCACATAAGGATTCTATCACATCTCCCAATGAGGGAGAAATTTATGTATCCTATATATATATATTGTTTTATTATCTTTTGACTCCATTGAAAATATGAACCGATGTTGAATAAATAAAATTCCATATTTGTAAAAATTAGTCTACCATATAATTTTATTAAAATAATTTTATTCAGATGTTTTGTAAATATACATCAAAATAGGTATTTTTTTAGAAAAAAAATTCTATTATCAAAAATATATTCTAAATTTAATATGTTTTATTTGGGATATGGAAGTGGAAGAATATGAAAATATCATAAATCATTATTTCAACACATGGAACTTCAATATTTATGAACTACAGAACAATGGTGATTGGTGGACACTAATGTATAAGTTTGATTATTTCATTACAGTTTCCTATATTGAAACTATCATTTTATTAAAATTGAGAGAATATTATTTTGAATGTATGAGATTAAATTATTGAACAAAACACTAATGATTAAATTAAACATTATATGTTTGAATGTTGTAATATATTTGCATATTCAATATAAGATATAATTATTATTAAGAGGTATAAATTTATTTAAATGGTGAAGAAAGTAAGAACCAAATATTTTGATATATATTTTCCCTTTAAATAAATATCAATTTTTACAACTGCTACCAAATATCAATGCAAAGGAAGCACCTACGTGTAACATTATTAATCCGAAACCACTAATAAAAGCGTCTCCTTTATTGGTGTTAGAAAAAAGTGTTGTGGAAGGTCATATTTGATAGTTCTATAAAAAGCTCTAATAAAGGTGTATCCTTTATCATCACTCTTTTTATCACTAATGAAGGATGGCTTTATCAGCGCAATTCTCAGCATTGATAAATGTTTTTAATAAGAATTTATATTAATATATATATTTGTTATATTTATATTAAACAATAATTTTTATTTATATACTTTTAATAAAAATGTATGTTTATAATTAATATCTATTTGTAATGTAAATATATATTTTTTAATAAATCACATATATATATAATCATTTTAAAAGGTATTTCTAATATTATAAATAAATACAAATATTTAAATTATTATAAAATTATAATAATTTTTTTAAATAATAAATATATTAATTATATTTATAATTATATATATTAGGTACTTAGGGGTACAATAACAATGAAAAATACACACACATGCTTCAACACCCATGGGTAGGTCATAGCCCCCCATGGGATTACCTAACCACTAAAGGCCTGCAAACCCTTTATTTATAAGTCTCACTTACTAAATAATATACATATTTATCACCTTATTCCCCATAGTATCCACAATTTGTTTCTGCTCATCTATCACACACCAATGTTTTTCAAAACCATGTATCCAGCCTGTATCATAGATACAAAGACCACCTATTATAGTCACCACTACCTACTTTCATTCTAAAGACCGCAGATCCCATCCACATTCAGACATGATAATCATCCCATCACCATCGATTTCTATCCATAGTTGTCACTAGAAACCTCTCTTGAATTCCATGGATCCACCTGCACACCCTCCCACCGATGCACTATGCATCGCGGTTAATCTGGAGTTTCAACTGACAACCTCATCTGAAGGTATTGGATCCACCCACACACCTCTCGCTAATACACTATGTATACCATGCTGCCTACTAGGTTTTTGTCATCTGGGACCACCATTTTCACTTAAAATACCCAACCAAAGCCACATAACCAAATAAAGAGCATGCGTGAGATCGAACAACCACTTTGGATGCAGTACAGAAGCTGATGAACCACTTGTCCTGTAACGCCCCGACCCCAGTTACCCAGAGTTGGTGCATTATTGCGTAACATTTCCATGATAAAAAAAGATCAAGTCTCGAAAGACCGATTATTTTAGTAGCCTTGGAAACATTAAATATATTCATAAGTCTTACATTACATCATAAAGTAAAAAAAACTACAAAAACATCTTGTATTCATATCCCCTCATACTATCCCTTCATGTCATTCATAATATACTTCTTCACATCCAGAAAAAATTAAAACATTGGAAGGGGTGAGATCAGATGCTTAGTAAGGATAACAATTTAGCGAAAGCTTTCATAAATAAAAAAAACATTTAAGGCAATGTATAACTAAAACAAAATCCTTTTAAAACATGAAATTCAAAATAATATGAAAAAAATTAAAATAAGATAATGCCATTTACTTATTCACATGGATATTCTACTGGTCGAATATTCACATGCAATATCAATAACCACTTTCATAATGATGGAATGCATAATTCCAGACTATCATAACCATGTAGCCAAGGTCTCGTTCCAAGACTACAAGTAAGATTTTATCAAGGCCTCATGCCAAGACACTAGTTTGTCTCAGGATACCTACCAATGCATCAAGGAGCTATATCGGGCTCCACCCGTCACTTATTAAGTCTAATGCATTCCTTATATGAAATGGTTTAAACATATCATAAACCACAACATAATCATATCACATAAAACATGCATAAAGGAAACATAACATTTCCACATTTTTATCATAAGATATCAATACAACACATTGATATAATGAAAACATTATCAAAACCATTTTCAATACCAAAATAAAAGAAAAGTAAAACATGGTATTTATTTTTTATTTAAAAAATGTTATGGATTATAGAGGAAGCCGAAACTCAAATAATGGTCACGGTGGCGGAGTAGTCGTTGTCGCCACATATGTACAAAAAAAACATTCCCTTTTTTCGTTTAGTAAAATGATTTGTATAAAAATATTCATTTTTAATAAAAGTAAAAGTCAAAGGGGTTTATACACCGTATAAAGGAAAGTTGTGTATAAAACAAAACGTGCCTCAATGAAAGGAGAATGAGACAAAGTCCTTACAAAGATAATTTTTTTAAATAAAATAGATCTATTATATGTATTCACTATATGTACACATAATGAAAGTACAAATACAAGATAGGACATAATAATATCATGACATAATTTGAAATTAGGAGATTAACCCAAAGAATGAAAATTAGGATAAGAAGTTCCCTTACCTCATGTCCGACTTGACCCAATAGTTCTTTAATCTCCTGAATAATAAACTAGGGTTAATTTCTATTTTCTTAAGAATCTTTTTCATGTTCATTATTCCTTTTATATCACTTATTACCATGTTATGAACATTATGAAATTATTTAAGTTAATAACGGTCATTTTTTCGATCTTTGGTACTTGAGTCAAAAATAAACTTCTTATAATTACAAGTTGTTCATGTGGTGAAATATACATTATATACAGAATTTTATTCATTATGTAGATATCATATATATCATATATATCCAGTATATACATGCATTTATAATATTACATAACATTTAGAGGTAAGAAATGAAATGCACCGTTCATGGAGACGGTAAGCTGTACGTACGCATGAACGCTACTTTCATTTCTATTTCATATTTAATAGAATTAAATTATAATTATATAAAGGTATACTATAATTCCATTATAATATAATGTATAATACCATTTAATCCATCCTTTATACATCCCACATATGGAATTAACGATTCAAATCACTTTGAGGGGGCGGTAGTCCGCACTTCATAAAATGAAATTATCGTGTTTACCCATAATGGAAATCATAAAGGTATGACATAAATGAAAAATAATGAATCATAAGTAAAACTAAAACATAATATATATCTTATATAAAAATAGTGTCATCATAATGGTCACCATGAGAGGTGTTAAAAGAATATTGAATAATTATCATTTTATGAGGCAATATTTCACCACCCACAGAAACAGTATGTTCATTAACCATTAGACGAAGGTGTGTGTAAGTTTAAATCAAATAATTCTAATAAAAACTTCCTATTATATTTAATATACTTTTTTTGTTACAATATAATGTAATAAAAATATTTTAGGGGGTTGTAGAAGCAAAATAAAACAAAAGAACACAAGAGAAGACATTACCTTAAAACCGGGTAACTCTTTTTGATTTGAGCCAAAGGATTCCTTGGGAAGACTTCTGCCCAAAGTGAGGCTTCTAGGAGTAAGAGAGGGAAGTTGAGAGTGTATTTGGGCAGAGTTTGGCCGATCCAAAAGGCTTTGAAGGTGTTAATAATGTGGTAGTGGTGGGGGCCTTTTATAAGAGGAGAGGAGAGGCACTCTTGGAAATTCATGAAATGTTACTTTATTATTTAATGAGTTTATGATTTCAAAGGTCCCACACATATATATTTTGAGGGTAAGGTGATAATGGTTCGAAATATACTCATACAATAGGTTTATGAAAAGTGTAAGTTTTAGATTTTACATTATCATTTTTTTTATTTAAATCGTTAATTAATGAGGTAATCGCTGCATCATCATGGTGTCATAAATACTTTAATTTATTTAATGTCTAAAAATTATAAAAAAACTATCATGATTTAGGAAATATTTTTAGATTTATAATTAATATTTATAGTCAAAAATATGACTTGTATAACCCCATTTAATTTTTTTAGTAAAACAACTCATGTTTGTGACATTTTTATTTTATCATTAAATAAAAACTTTTTAATGTCATTTTCCTACCAAAGTGGCTCCATGGGGTCCCCAAGTTGACCCATGGATTCTATTGGTCGAACATGACTCATATAATCGGGGTAGGACAAGTGTAAGGGTATTTTCATATTTTTATAATAACATTTTTACCTTAAATTTCACTAATTACCTTAATCGCGATTAATTAAACTTAAAAGTTACTATTCACCAAAAAATTATTTTAATCCCATTAAACCACATTTTACTTATTAATGACAACCATTTATGTTTTATTTTTGAAAATAAAATCACATAAGTGGTAATGTTTCATTTAAACGAAAAATCAGTTTTTTAACTACCACTTAGCGGTTTCACTATTCATCAAAAATTAATGTTTTTCAGAACAATGCCAAAATTTCACCCTAAGCTATAATTGATATTCCGAATTCAAAAATGATGTCTATTTTACAAAATTACAAAAATATAAGTTGCATTAATTAATTTTATAACTAATTCCCGCTGTCACAACAAATAGCGTGTTTTTAAGAAACAATATATATCAAAAGATTGACAATTGTTTATGTCCAATTACAAAGTGAAATTAATTATAATGACTAGAATTGGATAAAATGGTAAAAATATATTCTAATTATACTTTAAAACCACTCAATATTATAATTTATCAGTATAAATTATTTTGATTAAAAAAGTTGTTTTTAAGTATTTTTTGCTATTCATAAAAAATTGGAAGTTCTCAGAAAAATACCAAAAATTCAACATAGGCTAATTTCTATATTCCAAATCCAAAAATGAAGTTAATTTTGAAATATAAAAAATATATAATTTCAAAAAGTGGGTATTACTATTCATAATGGATATTTTTATTGGTCGCGGTGTGTTAGAATCTCGAACTTGCGTACAATGCAAGCTATTGCATTATTGAAAGAGAAGAGTATCATGGAAGCTCAGGGTGTTACATTATCCCCAAATTTAATAAATTGCGTCCTCGCAATTTCAAATTTTTCTTTGAAAATAAAAGGTTGAAAATAGAAAATACCTTTGTGGAAAACCCACATCGGAAATAGGGTTAATAAAAATATAACATTAAAAGAAAGAAATAGAGGTAAAAATGTCACCCAAGATAGCCCATACTATGATTATATAAAAATATGGATATGGAGGAAAAAACCATCAAGGTCTGATGGAGAGTTGTAGAAAATATGATTAGGAGAAAGTTAACCATAAGAAAATCACAAACATGTGATTGGTTAAACAATCATTGAATCCCCAGTTGGAAAAGTTAACCGACAACATTTTTGTTTTAAGTTACCTTTCATAATGTTGAGGAATTTATTTAGGAGATTTACTAAGAAAGTAAGGAAATATACATACTTGTCATGTAGACTTTCATTCTTTAATAAATTTTTACCACAAACCCATCTTTCACTCAAAAAGATAATAACACTCAAAAATATTATATTTATCCTAATCGTACAAGGTTAGAAATATTAACACATACCATTTAGATTAGGAAAAACTATTTTGTAATAACCAAGGACTTTCTGTAGGCTAGTGGTAGGTAATAAAGGCCTGTCACACTATGGTTGTGGGTTCAATTCCTGCAGCTTTGTCCGATGCGACGAGTTATCCCCCAACCTGCAGGTTGTCCTTTTCCTAAAACTATTGTATTATAATATTCTAAAAATAATCTTCAGAAATTTTTTAACCTTAAACAATACTATCCAAAGATCAACTTACTCCATTCTAACCTTTATAGTTATCCAAAATACCTCTGTCCAGACTTTCTCTAAAAGGTCTCTAAATTCAAAAATCAATTGTAACATCAGATTCCCCAAACAAAGTAAAGTTTCTCATATTGTCACATACTAAAAATATGATTACCTTCATCATATTAAAACCTTAATGAAAACAAAAAGAACTGTAGTAAAATCCTTATATATATATATCACTTTATCCTTACAACCAGAATATAATCCTTGAGTCCAAAAGCACCGATACATTAATTATTCCACTTCAACTGTAGTAACAACATAAGATTGTCCTTGATCCCTTAGCCTTTTCTGAGGTAAGTTTCCCTGACGCTTAGGACATTCATTTGCATAATTCCCCATTTCCCTACAATTGTAGCATTCAACATTGATAGCCTCTTTCTTTCCCTTGCAATCACGAACCTGGTGACCTTTTTCTCCACATTTATAACAAACTCCCATTCCTTTTAGGAAAGTACCATGGCGATTCTTCCCACAATTATCACATAATGTAAAATACTTCTTTCCCTTTTTTCATTTATCTGTCTTTTGTTCCACCATTCTCTTCTTCTCTTGCTTTAATTTATTGTCATAAATTTAGAGAATTCCTTTTCTGTTTTGATAGCACATGAGACAATGTCTTCAGACGATGAGAAGGTTTGTGAGACTAATGCTCGACGAAGAAATGGTTTTAACCCATTAAAGAAATGATCAATCTTACTTCTTGGGTTACATATATAATCTGCAGCATGCCTCGCTAACCTTGTAAAGTTAGCCTCATACATTGCGACATTATCATCCTCCTTTTGTCTCAGACTCAGAAATTTCCTTTCCATATCTACTCGATGGTCACGTGGAAAGTATTTTTCTAAGAAAATTTCCATAAACTCCCTCCATTCCACACTTGATACTTCTTCATCTTCCTTTGTGTTTTGAATCAGCGACCACCATTGATCGACATCTCTAGTGAGGCAGTAGACTGCCATGACAACCTTATCCTTTTTTCTACTCCCCAAGGCTTGGAATATTTTCTCTAAGGAGTTTATCCATTGCTCAGCTACTAATGGATTTGTACCCCCATTAAATGTTGGCGGTTGTTGCCTCATGAAGAAGTCTAACATTGATCCTATACGTTGCGGATCAGGGTGCTCCATACGAGTAAGGTTATTATTCATAACCTGAGTGAGTTGTCCCAGTATGGTAATAAGTTGATCAGCACCAGTTGTATCTCCAGCTCCACAATAATTATCTTGAGTAGGAGGGAAATCCCTACACGGAGTGTATGCATTGATATGGTTTCCATTCCTCCCACTAGGTTCCATTTCTAAACAATGGCATAAACTAGATTAGTTTATGAATCAAAATACATAATTCCATACTTGTAAAACACTTAACATAAATTGAACAATTTATGGATATAATCCATAATCAAAAAATTTTTTTCCTTTGAGGAAGTGTATACTCATAAACCCTTCATAATGGTTTGTATAGAAAATGAGAATTATCCTAAGCATATCCCCCGGGAGTGTCATAACCAAGATTATAGCAAGGCCCGTTGTCGTGCACTAGTTCCCGTTCGAGTCTAGCTCAAAGCGGTGTTTTCAGGTTTTACCCCAAGGTACATCTGTGCCAGAGCCGCCTCTACCTGCTTGTATCCAGACAGGGATATATTGCTCGGAAAACTCAAAAAATCTTTACAAAAAAAAATTCTAGGATGTTCTTCTATACTAATCCTCAAAGTATATCTTTGGGATATGTGCTCTAATCGGAGTTTATCTAAATATTGCTTCCAAGGTTAGTACTAAACTGCCTCTGAAACCAACTATAAGGCCCCGACCCCAGTTACCTAGAGTCAGTTCATTATTGCGTAACATTGACATGGTCACAAAAGATCAAGTCTCGAAAGACCGATTAGTTTAGCAGCCTTGGAAACACTAGATACATTCATAAGTCTTACATTACATCATAAAGTAAAAAAAACTACAACAACATCTTGTCTTTATATCCCCTCATACTATCCCTACAAGTCATTCATAATATACTTCTTCACTTCCTGGAAAAATTAAAACATTGGAAGGGGTGAGCTTAGATGCTCAGTAAGGATAACAATATAGCGGAAGCTTTCATAAATAAACATAAACATTTAAGGCAATGTACAACTAAAACAAAAGCCTTTTAAAACTTGAACATCAGAATAATATGGAAAAATTAAAATAAGTTAATGCCATTTACTTATTCACATGGATATTCTACTGGTCGAATATTCACATGCAATATCAATAACCCCTTTCATAATGATGGAATGCATAATTCCAGACTATCATAACCATGTATCCAAGGCCTCGTGCCAAGACTACAAATAAGATTTTGTCAAGGCCTCATGCCAAGACACTAGTTTGTCTCATGAGACCTACTGATGCATCAAGGAGCTATAGAGGGCTCCACTTGTCACTTATTAAGTCTAATTCATTCCTTATATTAAAAGGTTTAAACATATCATAAACCATAACATAATCGTATCACATAAAACATACATAAAGGAAACATAAAACTTCCACATTTCAATCACAAGATATCAATACAACACATTGATATAATAAAAACATTATCAAAACTATTTTCAATACCAAAATAAAATAAAAGTAAAATAGGGTATTTATTTTTCATTTAAAAAATGTTATGGATTGTAGAGGATGCCGAAACTCAAATAATGGTCACGAAAGCAGAGTAGTCGTTGTTTCCACATACGTACGACAAAAAAATTCCCTTTTGTCGTTTAGTAAAATTCTTTGTATAAAAAGAATCCTTTTGAATAAAAGTAAAAGTCAAAGGGGTTTATACACCATATAAAGGAAAGTTGTGTATAAAACAAAACATGGATCAATGAAAGGAGATTGAGACAAATTCCTTACAAAGATCATTTTTTAAATAAAATAGATCTATTATATGTATTAAATATAATTACACATAAAGATAGTTCAAATACGAGATAGGGAATAATAATATCATGACATAATTTGAAAGTAGGAGATTAACCCAAAGAACGGAAATTGGGATAAGAAGTTCCCTTACCACATGCCTGACTTGACTCGATCGTTCTTTAATCTCCTGAATAATAAACTAGAGCTAATTTATATTTGATTAAGAACCTTTTTCATTTTCATTATTCCTTTTATATCATTTATTACCATGTTATGAACATTATGTAATTATTTAAGTTAATAACGGTCATTTTGTCGATCTTTGGTACTTGAGTCAAAAATAAACTTCTTATAATTACAAGTTGTTCATGTGGTGAAATATACATTATATCCAGAATTAAATTCATTATGTAGATATCATATATATCATATATATCCAGTATATACATTCATTTATAATATTTCATAACATTTAGAGGTAAGAAATGAAATGCACCGTTCATGGAGACGGTAAGCCGTACGTACACATGAAGGCTAATTTCATTTCTATTTCGTATTTAATGGAATGAAATTATAATTATATAAAGGTATAATATAATTCCATTATAATATAATTTATAATACCATTTAATCCATCCTTTATACATCCCACATATGGCATTAACGATTCAAATCACTTTGAGGGGGCGGTAGTCCGCAATTCCTAAAATGAAATTATCGTGTTTAACCATAATGGAAATCATAAAAGTATGACATAAATGAAAAATACTGAATCATAAGGAAAGAAACATAATATATATCATATATAAAAATAGTTTCATCATAATGTACACCATGAGAGGTGTTAAAAGAAGATTGAACAATTATCGTTTCGTGAGGTAGTATTTCGCCACCCACAGAAACAATATGTTCATTAAACATTAGACGAAGGTGTGTGTAAGTGTAAATCAAATCCTTCTCATAAAAATTTCCTAGTATATTTAATATACTTGTGTTGTTACAATATAGAGTAATAAAAAGATTTTAGGGGGCTGGAGAAGCAAAATAAAACAAAAGAACACAAGAGAAGACATTACCTTAAAATCAGGTAACTCTTTTTGATTTGAGCCAAAGGCTTCCTTGGGAAGACTTCTGCCCAATGTGAGGCTTCTAGGAGTAAGAGAGGGAAGTTGAGAGATTATTTGGGTATAGGTTGGCTGAGACAAAAGGCTTTGAAGGTGTGAGTAAGGTGGTAGTGGTGGGGGCCTTTTATAAGAGGAGAGGAGGGGCACTCTTGGAAAGTCATGAAATGTTACATTATTATATAATGAGTTTCAGATTTTAAAGGTCCAAAACTTATATATTTTGAGGATAAGGTGATAAGGGTTCGAAATATACTCATAAAATAGGTTTTTTACAAGTTTACGTCTTAGATTTTACATTATCTATTTATTTTATTTAAATCGTTAATTAATGAGGTAATAGCTGCATCATCATGGTGTCATAAATAATTTAATTTATTTAATGCATAAAAATTATAATTTTTTTTCATGATGTATGAAATTGTTTTATATTTCTAATGAATATTTATAGTCAAAAATATGACTTGTATAACCCCATTTAAAAATTGTTTTAGTAAAACAACTCATGTTTGTGACATTTTTATTTTAACATTAAATAAAAACTTTTTAATGTCATTTTCCTACCAAAGTGGCTCCATGGGGTCCCCAAGTTGACAAATGGATTTTCTTGGTCGTCCATGACTCATCCAATAGGGGTAGAACAAGTTTAAGGGTATTTTCATATTTTTATAATATCATTTTTACCTTAAATTTCACTAATTACCTTTAATCGCGATTAATTAAACTGAAAAGTTACTATTCACCAAAAAATTATATTAATCCCATTGAACAAAATTTTACTTCCTAATGACAAACATGTATGTCGGATTTTTTAAAATCAAATCACAGATGTGGTAATGTTTCATTTAAATGAAAAATCATTTTTCTAACTACCACTTAGTGGTTTCACTATTCATCAAAAATTGATGTTTTTCAAAACAATGCCAAAATTTCACCCTAAGCTATAATTGATATTCTGAATTCAAAAATTATGTCTATTTTAAAAAAATTATAAACATATAAGTTGCATTAATTAATTTTATAACTATTTCCCGCTGTCACAGCAAATAGCGTGTTTTTAAGAAACAATATATATCAAAAGATTGACAATTGTTTATGTCTAATTACAAAGTGAAATTAATTCTAATGACCAGCATTGGATAAAATGGTCAAAATATATTCTAATTATACTTTAAAACCACTCAATAGTATAATTTATCACTAAAAATTATTTTTATTAAAAAAGTTGTTTTTAAGTATTTTTCGCTATTCATAAAAAATTGGATGTTCTTAGAAAAATACCAAAAATTCAACATAGGCTAATTTATATATTCCGAATCCAAAAATGAAGTTCATTTTGAAATATAAAATATATATAATTTCAAAAAGTGGGTATTACTATTCATAATGGCTATTTTTATTGGTCACGGTGCGTTAGAATCACGAACTTGCGTACAATGCAAGCTATTGCATTATTGAAAGAGAAACGTATCATGGAAGCTCAGGGTGTTACACATCCACCACCTTGAATACTTTATAATTATATATATATGATTTAATATTTATATATATATATATATATATTTAATATATTTATTTATAATTATGATTATAAATAAATATATGTCTCTAATCATATTAGTTAATATATATATTCAGAAAATAATGAATTCATGGACAAGATTATCGTTATTTGTGTTCATATGTAGATGTGTGAGTATAATTAAAATTATATGATCATGATTTTTTTTGTGGAAATCTGTCTACAATCATCATAACCATGTATCGTTGGAGATGTAAAATGGGAGAATTCTATTCAAAATGGTAAATGTGATAACTCTTTACACATTTTTTTCTCTTAAATTTTATTGGAATTACTGGTAATTATAATACTCCTAGTGGAAGATTCTAAGTCTTATGGACCCCTCTATTTATTGGTTGAAAAAATGTAACACATATGGTTTTTCAAGAGGTAATATATGTGCATCCATATATGGTGCTATTTTTAGTGACCACGTAGGTTGTAGGAGAGGTGTCTCAATTGAACTTATGGATTTTCCACTTAACTGGATGAAGAAATTATTAGGATTATCAATGTGGTTGAAGTGGAACAACAACAAGGATGGTAAAATATATGGATGGAATTTATCTCTATGATTGCGGCGTAAGCATTTAAAAATGGCATAATTTATTTGTCCTAGAAACTCAATGTCGGATGGATTAGGTCTTGAAATTACTTTTTTCCATGAATTACATTATTATAAATGAATTTATTGAACAAAACGCCGTGGATGATGGCTTGAATAACAAAGGGGTAATGGCCATCAGATTGACCTGGCTAAATGATTTTCCTAAAGATATTTTTCCTTTTTCCCATAATTACTATTGTTAAAATTTACACTTTAAGCTTTTTTCATTTTATTTTATTTTATTATAAGAGGATTTTCCTTTTGGACATTTACTCATTCTACCATAGAAAAAATTATTTACAGACATGATTATGGGTTTCTATATTCCCAATGATAAGATTACCTATATTATGATGATACAAGCATATGTTATGTATTCATCATGAATGTTCATTTATATATTTACACCCTTATTATTCATTCTCTCCATATGTGATGATTCGTTTTTTATGATCTATACCTAGGAATGTTCAGGTATCGAGTTTACTTAGTCATAAAAATTTATTATTGAAAACAAAATGAAAATATAGGAAACCAGTAAGAGTGAAACACAAAAGCATCACCAAACCGAGAATATAGAAAAACAACACCACACATAAATAGAGAAATTGGACCCAAGAATCCATATATCATGGAATGTAGAAACACATTTTGATAGAACCAAAATACCACATAAAAAACGCAAATTACCTCAACACACTACCCATTCAATATCATCTATATGTCATCATCGCTATCTATGACCTTCATTCACTGATGTCTTCTTCTATCATGATCATCATTTGAAAAAAGCCGCGCCAACTTCAGCAAATTCCACATCATGACCCCGATAAACATCATGGCAACACAGGTCACCACCATTCTTCTCGAGGTCCTCACTCTTGTCTAGAGGTCACCGCCACTCATCGCATGGCCATCATCAGATTATAGGGTACCAAGAGCTTTACCGACTGAATATTGCCGTCACGTTCCTTGCAATTCATCGACTCAAGTACATCTTCACCACCATCAGGTCTCCAACTCTAGTACCCATGCATGTCGCCACGTCCTGAAATCTATGGTTGAAAACATGATCTACATCATCACTATTGTGAAACGTCCCAACCGATGATCGACTCCACTGAGATCCCAAATCACATGCATGTCACCATCCCAACCTATGAGTAGGACCTCCACCATAATCCACACCCACCCCACCAAACATCTTTAGTGACTCTCCACCCAAATTCTCCCTCTATCCCAGTATTAGTAATATTCAACCACCAACATCGTAGATCTTAAAATATTCACCAACCCTTGATAAATTGAACAAGAAATTCCAGACAGAACCAGATTTGATATTTGCATCCTTCTGCTCCTCAATCATACATTAGTTTCCTTTCGATAGGGACTCCCTTTTAATTTATTGGTGGATTTCATCAACTTCATCATTAATCAAATCATAAAAATGTACTCTGAGGATGTTCCCTTCAAAAAGAATTAGACAACTCGTAGTGACCAATGATATTATCATCTCCAATTTGGAAGATTCACAAAGTACAAGGATGTGTACTACCACAGGAAGAAAACAACTCTTAGTGGCCAATGATAACATCTTCTTAGATTGGAATGATCCACACTAGACAACAACCAAGAGATTCAAGAGGGAGAGAGAGTCTCCCGCCAAGAAAGAGAGAGAGAGAGAGAGAGAGACTCCATATATATTATGATATATACTTTACTAGGTATGATTCATTCAGGTTATACCTATGAAGTTATTATGTTATCATAAATACTTAGAAAATTAATATAAATATATATAAATGATAAATATATTTATTATATTTATAATTATAAAATTTTAATTATATATAAATAATTTTTAAATATATTTATTTACAATTATAATTATAAATATATATTTATTTAAATAATTATAAAATTGCAATAAATAAATTTATTATAAATATAAATATAAATATATTTATATATTAATAAAAATATGTTTATTTATAGTTATATTCAAATATTAATAAATTTATTTATTTATAATTATAATTACCAATATATATATATATATTTAAATAATTATAAATTTATAATAATTTTTTTATTATATTTATAATTTTATAGATATATATAATTATATTTATATATTTATAAATATATACATATATTTATAAATATATAATTTTTTTTATAATTATAATTATAAATAAACATATTTATTTGAATAATTATAAAAATATAACAAATATATATTATATATAATTAAAAAATTATAAATATATATAAATTTATTTATTAAAATAATTATAAAATCATAAATATCATAAATATATTTTTTATAATTTTATAATTATTTTAATATATATATATATATATATATATTTATAATTATAACTATAAATAAATATAAATTTATTTTTAATTATAAAATTATAATAAATATATTTAATATATTTATAATTTTATAAATATATAAAAATATATATAAATTTATTTATTATATATAATTGTATATATATATATATATATTTATTTAATTTTATAATTAAAAATATATAACTATTTATTTATTATATATAGAATTTTATAAATATATATATTAATAATAATAAAATTTTAACATTATTTCTATATCAGTGTTTTTTAGCAATAGTAATGATAACCCTTTATTAGTACTATAATTTCAATGTTAATAGACACGTTTTATCAATGCTTTTTTAGAGTTGATAAAGTGCAGTTTTATCAGCACATTCTATTTGAGTGTTGAAAAAACATCTCTTTATCAGTGCATTTTGAAAAGCACTATTAAAATTCTAATCCCTTTTTTTAAAAAAAATCAGAACCATAAGTCTTCTCTCACAAACATTTATGCTCCCGCGAAATGTAACAACTGATGTGTCGCTACTCTCACTGAACTCCACTACCATCATGCCACTGCTCTACCACTCTCAATGAATCACACTTCCTTAGCACCACCACTATCTCATAACCTTATTCCCACCACCAAAGAATCTCTCACCGAACACCACTTTTTGCACACTTCCTCTGTCATCTAACCACACTACAATTTCCACACTTCTCTCACTATATCCGACACCTATCATCACCGCTCTCACCGAACCCCACTACAGTCATGATGTCAATCTCATTAAACACTACTCCTATAGCCGCCACTTCTCTCATCCCAAATCTAATGTATGTGTTGAATTTTTAGTTTGAGATTTCATTTTGAACATTTTTGATAATGTGTCGATCATGAATTTCATGGGTGTTACATGGTGGTAATTATTAAATTTTGGGTTGAAAATAGAAGGATGATAGTGGTGTGAGGTTGGTTCGCACAACCTGATAAATCATCCAGTGAACAAATTCTCATTTATGAAACGTTTCATGATTTATATATGATTTTCCATAACCCATGAGAAAATGGAACTGAGTCAACCATGGTTCAGTAATCCAGTTGGTTTTTTAATTTATACCATATGATTTCTAGATCATCGTAGTAGAGAAATGGATCAAATTAGACCTTATTATATGTCCAAGATTTCAGATTATATATATTTTTAGATTCTTATGTGTCATTCCATGTGTGAATGTTCTAGAAAAAATTGACGGAACATGATATTTCTATAGAATGTTAGTTTCTAAACATGATTTGGGTGGGTTTTCAAAATATTGGTTCTTTTTTTTTCTATTATTAAAAATGTTGATGATTTTTAAGATGGCGTTTGAGAAAATGGTTTCAAAAATAAGAGTTTTTTATTAGAGTTTTGTTTGGTTTTCTTAATGCATGAAATTTTTTAAGGGTTTTATTGTTTTTCAAAGGGTGTGTTCCCATATAAACTTTGTTTTTGAAAATATTCTATCATGTAATTTGAATTTTAAAGTATAATAAAGTGATAACTGATTTAATTCGATTTTTAATTCACATATAAATTTATATTAAATTTAATTTCATGTTTGTGATTTTGAGTAAATGTATATTGAATCAATTAATAGGGTTTGTTTATTTTAATGAAAAATAATTTTTTGTGTTGCGTGATGGTGTTCCATGATTTGTTGATTTTTGTTTTTGAATTTTTCCCTTAGTTATTGAAAGACTGTTTGTTTTGACGTGTGAAACATGAACTAGTTGTGTTAATATTTCATGTTATGTAAAATTTTCCTCTAGTATAGGATGTAAAAATGATGGATGTTATATCATTTTAGGTAATAATTGGGGTTATTCTCTTCAATTTATGGTCTATTAAATCTTTTTCCTCCATCTATTTCTGATTATCTATGTTTGGAGTATGTGTGTTGGAATAACTAGTTGTGTGTGAATAAATTTGAGAATGTTATCTTCTAAATGTAGTTATTTAATTTGTTAATTCTCTTTTAAGTGGATTGGGAGTTGATGAAATAATTTAAGGTGTATTTGATCTAGTATTTTGGGTGATTCTATATCAATTCTTGGGATATTTTGGGTATTTTTTATTATAACTCAGAGGAAACTATATTTTTTATGGGATTCATTTTTGGGAGCCTATAAATTGAGATCTTTATTTTTATGGGAATATCTTGGGATCTTTGGGTTGGTATTTGGAGGTCCAAACTAGTGATATATTGATTTTACACTAGATTGATCTATATTGATTTAATTTGATTCACCATGGGTGGTATCCCTAGTTATCTTGACACGTGTGTATAAAAGCTCAATTGATTCTCTTTATTTTTTTTTCAGGGATGATGTTGTTCCTTTCAGGTCATATTTTATTCATATACCGAATTTTGGTTTTAAAAAGTATTTTTGAAATGGTTATTGAAGAATTTTTTAAATGAAAAATCATTTATTTTGGGCATTGTGTGTGACTTATAAAGAATCATTTCCATTTTATTTTTTCCATTAAAAAAAGTGGAGAATTTTTTTTTAGATTCCAAAAATGTGATGATGATTTATTCTTATGTATAAATGTCTGAAAAACATATTTCTCAATTATATTTAAAATAATATCAAATTATATTTCCTTGTATTATAATTAAAAGGAATCTTTGGTTAAATCATACTGGGCATTGTTTTCTCACTCCCATCAAATACCATTTTCTATACACAACCATTTATATTTCTCTATTCATTCTTAGACCTATTTTTCATTCATTTTATTTTATATGGCGTACCACATATTTTTTTAAGTTCTATTTATTATTATAGTCAATTTGTTTTTTTATTTTTAATGCTTACTATAGTTTGATGATTATTTTTAGTTCGATTAATTAGAAATAACAGTTCATATGAGTGTTCCATGATTTCTGTGTACTAATGGCCAAAATATATAGATTTGGAATGACTTTTAGGACTATTGGAGACCCATCTGATGTTCTGTTTCTGGTGTAAGCTAGAGATAATTTTTTCAAATGATACAAGATCCCTTTTTCATTACTCAATATAATCCTAGGTTATTGAATTCACATTTATTATTTTTGGTGTTGTGGTAGAAAGGAAAATATTATGGTTGTCGGGATTGAGGAGGTTGGGTGAGAGTGGGTTCCTTATCAACACTTACAATGTCAATCATGGTTATTGATTAGACATGATTTTTTATTTATAACTATTGATTAATGGAACCCAATAGTGGATAAATGGGTCACATTGGACCTTATGTTATATTGAGGATTCCAATGGGATAAAATAAAATAATTTTATACATTATAATTTTATAATTTTAGAGATTTTTAAAAAGATATACTTTTATAAAATATAAGTAATTTTGTAAAGTTTTATAAATTTAGATGAATTTATACATTATGTATATGTCATTAAAATATATATTAGTTTTTAAATTATATATAATTTTATACTTCTATAAATGTCTATAAATTTTTATCATAATATAAATTTATATACATTTATAATTTATACTTTTATACCCATTTACTTATTTCAATTCATCAATAGTTTTATACATTTATACTTTCAAAAATTCAATGTCATTGTTGAAAATATTATTAAAAATATAATAATTTCTTTTTTTATTTATGAACCCATTATTATATTCAATATCCATACATTCTATTATGAAAGGAGTTTTCAAATAATATGAATAATATTTTTTTATTTCCTTTATTACATTTAATATCTATATTTATTTTTTATTTTTATAATGTAAATTAGATTTTATACTTCATTTATATTCATTCAAAATGGGTTTTGATCATTAAAAATATGAAGTGAAAAATAGTTTTTAAAAGTGAAATCTCCTCCATTATATTTATAAATTTCAATCAATAAGTTTTTGTTTTGATCATGTTGTATGATAAACCATTTTTCTATATGTCCATTTCCATTCAATAAATTTATGAGATCCATCTTCAATTGAACATATTTAGTCTATTAATTTTTTTAAATATTAATATTACAAAAAAAAGGATGTATTTGTATAGGTAATGGATGAATTCCAATTGTATGACAAAAGAGTATGAATATGGGGTGAAATAGTTCATCATGTTTTCAAAATATCATGTATCTGACCCTTCTCAAATCCTTTTTCTAGGTGTACGATGTTGTTATTCAAGGGTAATTATTCCATAGGAGTTGGAAGAACACTTAAACTATCGCAAAATTGATTGATGTTACAAATTTTGGAATAAACATGGTGGAAAATTGAATATAGCTAGTGACTGAGATTACACTTCATTTTATGGATTATCTGATATGCTTATAAGTGAGGGAAATGAAGAAGACCATACCGATGATATGATTATAGGTTTGAATTATGACTAAGATCGTATTGAGGAAATGAAAATGATAGTTTAATATTAACTTTGTGATTGTGAAAAAATTATTGAGAAGATAAAGAATTGTGTGAAGATGGCATTGTATGATGGTTACACTAAAGATTCAACATTATTGCCATACTGAAGCTTTATAATTTTAATGAAGGATATAGATAGAGTGATTGTAGTTTTACTGAACTAAATTATATCTTTAATGATATGTTCCCAGAATATAATGATATTCCTTTCCAAATATTGGTTTCTAAAAAAATTCTACATTCAATTGGTATCATCTGGGAAAGAATACATGTTTGTCAAAATGATTTTATACTATTTCTCAAGGACCAAAAATCACTAAAAGAATTCCTATAATGTGGTTCTTCTCGATACAAGAATGATTAATTGGGTCTTATAAAATATGTATTTTACATTCCAATCATTCCAAGGTTTATTCACCTATATGGATGTGATGAGACTTCAAGGCAATTGATGTGTAAAATGTACAAACAAAAAATAAATATGGGAAACATTGTTACCCAAAAAACACTCCTTAGTGGAAGATAATTGATCACGAGTATCCTGAATTTGGAAATGATATGAGATACCTTTATATGGTGTTACCTACATATGTAATGGATCCTTTTTGGTTTTTAAAGAATAACTCATAGTTCATGGATGGGTATGTTGGAAAATTTTATAATTCCACCATAGTTTTGTAGGAAATAAAAAAAAATTATGTGTTCTATGTGTATATCAGGATGAAACCAACTAATTAATGATTATGATGTTAAATTTTCTCCATTGATCAAATATTTGAAATTATTGAAGGATTTAGGTGTTACATTGTATGATTCTTATAGAAATTAATATTTATTATTGAGAGCCATGTTGTTTGGGAAGATAAATGAATTTCCTACCTATGTAAATTTGTCTAGATATAGAATTAAATGAGTTAAACTATCTCCCATTTGAGGAAAATGTACACATTTAGTTTTTTTGAAACATTCAACAAAGATTGTGTTTCTTTTACATCACATAATTCTACCGCAATGACATATGTAGAGACCTTGGATGACATCATTTAATGTAAGTTTAGAAGAACATACAACACCATCTCCACTAACAGGTTATTAACTATTTGTCAATGTAACAGATGTGGACACTAATTTTGGTAAACCCTTTTCAAAAAATATTATAAAAACCTGTTGGAAAAAGTTTTAATTACCATACTAGAAATGTTTGTATGTCATATATTTTCTTGATGTAATGTGTGTTCAGAAAAATGTATGTGATAATGTAATTGGCATGTTACTAATTGCACATGTAAAAATAAATACTGGAATTAATACAGGGTTGGACATGATTTATATGTAAATATTAGAAGAGTTGGTTCTAGTGAAAGGTGAATAATTAACTCTTCATTCTCTAGCTCATTACACTCTTTCTAGTCAGGAGAGATATCTGTTTTATAACTTCTTGAATGATTTAAATGTTATAGAGGTGTATTCATAGAATATCAATAAAATCATTTCAATGAATAATTTAAACTGAAAGGGTTTCAAATCACATGTCTTTCATGTTTTCATGTGAGATATAATTCATATATCTTTATGATTCATTTTTCCCACGAATTTATGTCATATAATAACCAAGAAATATTTATTTTTCAATGCTATATGCAGCAATGAAATAGATCTAACTAAATTTCCAACTATGGGAAAAAAATTTCTATCGTATTATGTGAATTGGGAATATTCTTCCCACTTTATTTCATTGATATGATGGTACACATGTTGGCTCATTTCATTAGATATATTTGAATTAGTGGTTATATAAATTATAGATGGATATACCTCATTGAAGAGTAAATGAAAATTTTGAAAGGGTTTGTCAAAAAAAAATGTCATCTAGGGGGTTGTAATGTGGAGAAATATATTATTAAGGAATCTATTGATTTCAATACTGACTACTTTTTCAGTGTGGAAATCATTGTTCTACTAAAATCTCATAAAAATGGTGTATTTTGGGTGATGAAATTTCTATAAGAGATGTTGTCACAATCAATGTTACCGATTGGGAGAAGGCCCACCCTAATGTTTTTCATAATACATTATAGGTTTCCCCTTATGTTAAAATCCAGAAATATTTTATCATACAATTGAATCCTTAAGGGATGAAATATTGATATCAAATACACATAAGGAATAATGTATTAGATGGTTTCAAAACCACATTTTTATAGAGTTAGATAAATAATCGGATCCATTTTCATAACGACATTGATGGATATACAGAAGACCAGGTGTGTATGTATTATCTTGCAATGGTTTTTTAATTAGTGGTTATACATTCAATACAAATGATCATGATGATGGAAGTACCATGAAAAATAGAGGAGTTGGACTTGTGGTTGAAGCGATTCATTTTTCTGGTACTAAGGAAATAAATCCAATTTATTTGAATATGTCATACATTTTTATCATCAAAACAATATTGGAGTTGGATTATACATCATTCCAATTGTTGATTGTTAAATGAAAGTGGGTTGATAATAGTAGTGTTGTTAAAATAGATGAATTAGGATTCATGAATGTGTAATTTCACTAAGGAAGGATAGAAAGAAGAACCGTTTATAATGGAATCACATGTCACCGTAGTATTTTATGTTCCAAATCCCAAAAAATAAATGCTTCTAATTATTTAGTTATCAGCCAAAACCATTGAAGGGTCAGATGAAAATTAAATTGAGGATGAACCTTTCAGTGGGACATCAAAATTATTTTTTAGTACTCCCAATGTATACATGGTTTTGAATTTAAAAAGACACCATAATGAATGGATTTCGATACTCGATAGAGGGGTCAAATCTCTACATAATTTAAAAAAAGAGTTCAAAAATAATGTTATATTTTTGTAATATACATTGTGTTACCTCATGTTATTATCTATTAACTACATAATTTATGTAATCTAAATTAAACATTAAATCACTTCAATAGATAATGACTTCTACAAAAGATATTTCTCCCAATAACGAGGAACAACATTTTTATAAACTTATTGTTACTCCCAATGCAGAGGAACAATGACCTTTTATACATGATGGTGCTCTAAATCCAGAGAAAAATATGATTCCCAACCCTCTGGTACTCCCATTTTAGAGGTACAATAGCCTTATGCAAATTCTAATCCTACCAATATAGAGTAACAATATATTTAAAATGATTAATATTAGGGCATGGAAGGCGACGAAAAATCGATGATGCAGAAAAAATAGAGCTGTAATGTGATGGTGTTATCAAAATATATTAAGGTGAAATGTGAAGGGGGTAAATTTGAGGTTGGATGGAATTTTAGGGGATAGAATATGAACACCAATAATTCCATGTACAGTATTTATGTTGATCTCATAACTTGGTAGCATGTTCCAGTTGATATAGATTCGTGGAACCTTATTGTGCCCGCACTTAAGATAGTTATTTCAGTAAAAATTATAGTTATTTAATTACATTCCTTCATTATTATACTAAAAAATAAAATAATGAAAAATATACTTAATATTCATTGTCCTTTAAAAAGTGCATTTGTAATAGATAAACTCGACAATAAATATATATCAATTATTTCTTGAGGGATTCATAGATACTTCCACACATTTCTAATGAGATTTCATCTTAAATATGATAAAGGGAAAATAAAACTACACCCATCACTTATATATGCACACCTGATAATCCAAACAATATGGGACGTTTTTACTGGATATCTTGTGAAGATATCTTTTTATATACATTGTGGCTATTAATAAATTTATTAACAATATGTGTATTCATAAATTTGATTAAGAATTTTTTATTTATGAAATAACAACTGAGTGCTGAAAATAAGGAATGGGTAGAAAACCCAACTTACCCCTACCCTAAAGAAAATTTGGTGTACAATTTAGATGAAAAAATTGGTACGTATTTTAAATCTATATTAACACTTTTATGTTACCTGAAATAGAAACATAATTACATTCCTCCATTTATATACAAATTTATGAATCCAAATCAAATTAAACTTCCATACCACATCATGTGTTTTAGAAGGAGGAATGTGTAAATAAATATGAGATAATAATATATTAAAATACACAATAAGTGTGGGAAACATGTGTAAGTATTAGATGATAATTTTTTCTATTGAATAACTATTACCCAATAATGATTACTTATTTCCCACATTTTCTATATGACTTAGACACATGAATCATCAAAACCTATACTAGATGAACACCTACTATAGGTGGCCATGAAGCTACAATAACAGTATGGATGTGTCAGGGGTTTGGGTTTTTGGGTGACACCCTGAACATATTTTCAGAAAATCAAATAATAATAGGATAAAGATAAAAAAATACAAGAGTTTAATGAAATATTATTGTATCTTGAATAAAAATATCATTGGAAGATTGAGTTACTAGAATATGTTATTGGGGGAATATGGGAAACAACTCAATAATAACAACTACTTGAAGAGCCCCCACCCCACCACCTTTTATGTGTGCCATTCCCTTTAAGGAGATGTCTTAGACGAGGACCACAATACATTCATAATTGTTTCAATGAAATTTTAATTAGGACTACATTGATAACATTCCTATACTAAAATTATATAGGATAAAAATGATTGTAATTTATATCTGTAAACACCTACCCATTTCCTTGTTGCAAGGTGAACTGTGTCAAATATCTAAAATACACTCTACACTATAACCACTTCTAACATTTCATGTAAGAGGGGGATTACCGTAGCTCATGAGATGAACACAGAGCTATATATTCCACTTAATGACGCAAATATTCATATAGTCAGCCTAGCTATTGGAAAATTCGTAGAATAGACATCAGATCATGTAAAAAACATTTCGACCAATAGGTATTCATTTCCAATTTATTTTTCATTCTAGACCATTAACAATTAAGGAAAAAGGTTTGAACAAATGACTATAATTATTGATGAAAAAATGGAAGTTAGTGAAATGAAAGGTCAACTCAAAACCATTTAAAGGATCAACCATCCAATCAAAAAGATCTTATGAAATCACCTTTACACCAATCATTTAATATCATCATTTACTAACATTTAAGATTCATAGAGATACAAAGTTAAAAAATTGTAGTAATCACATAATTGATTTTGAAGAACAAATGTATGGAAAGTATTTTATAGTATAAATTTCTCTTAAGAATGTTAATTAAATCTTCAACTATTAAAGTCTAGAATTATTAGTTTTAAATATATATATGAGGTTTGTTTTCATGAAATGTTTTTACAAAATATGATATACTATGTTAATTATGAATAAATAAATTTCATATTTTTTTAGGAGTATATATCAACACTAATTCAAGCGATTACCCCATGACTATAAATTTGGACTCATTATCCATCACATAACTTCTACAGAACAAAAATTAATAGTTAAAAAAATAATGAAATAGTCAAAAACTTGCCAAATTGTTTGAGAGAAAACATACAGATGAAATACTCTTCAGAATACTAGCATTACAGGGTTGAAACTCTATAATTTGATCATATAAAATATATTTTAATTTAATTCATCACATATTACTTTTTCTATTGTTACGAAACATTGGATGCTCATTGAGAAAAATTTGGATAATTCAATGATTTATTTATTGGATTCATTACATTGATACCCAACAAATAGACCATAGATAATGACATTTCTCTATTTTTAATACACTACATCCAATGTTTTAGAACTAAAAATCCTGTTTTTTGTTTTATATATTGTTTTAATGATAATTATCTTATGATATGGAGGTGTATAAATAACATGTAAATCATTGAATGAGGACAAGACATGTTCACACAGAGCCTGATAAGTTCTATAAACAGACAAGTATCTTGACATATACAATAATATTTTACTATCCAATCATATATCCAAAAAATACTTATTTTTCACAATGTTTTTAAAGTGTATGAAAAAAATGGAAAGGATTTTGCTGATTATGGTTGTATATTTATGAGGGATATCATTTTCTATAAACAAAATAGCATCCCAAAGGGGTATTTTCATTGATAATTACTATTTTATTTAAAATATTTATTTATCCATTTTGTATATATATATTTGAAATACTACTAAAAATATATAAAATTCTCATATTCACTAGAAAATTTGATTTGTTAGAAATTAATGTATATCATACCTTATAGCCGAATGTACATATATATCACAAAGATGTGATTTCCATATAAGGAATGTTAATGTATTACTTCTGTATTTTACTAAAAAATTATATAATCAAATATTGATTTAATTTTCATCATTCCCAACAATTTTCATTTACTTTTTATGATTTATATTCGTCTTTCCTTCCTTTATACTTCAAAACTTCCATATAATTCCTCTCTCTAAAAAAACTATTCACCACTATATTTTTGGAATTTATCATGTACATTCAAGTACCCAACCCAGCCTTTGAAGGTAGAGAATCAATATTTACTCTACTAAATCATAATGGAAATATTTATATTTTCATTGTAAAATTATTTTCAATAGAATTAATATAATTTTTCATATTTATGATTAATTAATTTATTTTTGTATTACTTACATATGAATTGTTTTTATATAAAGGAGGATTCTTTTGTTTGAGTTGGGGTGGTTCATTCGAAGATTCTTATACTCATTCTAGACTACAATTGAGATAATGAGAATAAGGAAATTGGTCAATAATGTATACCATAATCATGAAAATATCAATTCCAATGACTTATTTAATTAATTTTGATATCAGTTTATCTTATATTAGTAAGTTAATTTCCTTATAATTATTATCTATTACATATTTAGAATTTTTATAAATCATTTTAGAATTCATAATTATATTTTAATTATCTCTATAAATCCACAAAATAGGTAACATTTTATTTTCTACAAATGTTACCACACCATCCATTAGATTTTTATCTTGAACTCCAACACTGCATATTTAATTTATTTTCATAGATGATAAATGTTTTTCAACTAACAACATTGAGTAAATAACTATTGTTTGTAGTTAGATAAATAAATCCAATGGAATTATTGGTAACATTGGAATTTGAGATTGTTTTGAGACTTTGGGATGTGTAGGAATCAACTGTACCTCAATCTAACACATGGTGTGACATGTATGACAACAAGTGCTTTTTTATTTAAAATTGACATTAATTTTAGTAAAAAAATCATCTGATTTACTCAAAACCAAGAAAAAACAATATTTTTGTTTTGGTACATTAGGAAAATAATCCATATGTCATTTTTTATGTGTTGAAATTTACTGCACCTCAATCTAATAAACGATGTTCCCAATATGACTCAATGCGTCTTTTATCAGTTTAAAATTAACATTTAGTTTAAAAATTTTCACTTAATAAAAACCAATAAAATGCAATAATATTTTTTTGACACCATATAAAATTTATTAACAAGTCATTTTTTATTTTTAGGAATAACTCACAATTCAAACAAACACATGATGTGATGGATATGACTCAATGTCTGTGTTTCCAGTTTAAAATAATTTTTTTTTGAAAAAGAAAAGTGACATACTCAAAAATGAGAAAAATATTTTTATTATTATGATACATTAAGAAAATAATCAATAAGTCATTTTAGATGTTTAATAATCATTCTCATTTCAATATTACACACAATGTGACTTGTATGATTCAAAGTGCATCTTTTATTTAATGTTCACAATGATTTTAGTATAAAAGTAACTAACATACTCAAAACTATGAAAATGAATTCATATCATTTTTATATATTATATTAATGAACCATAAGTTAGTTTTGACTTGTAAGAATCAGCCACACCCTAATCTGATACATGATGTGCCTAGTGTGACTCAAAGTGTATGTTATCATTTTAAAATTGTCATTTTAGTTTAAAATGTTTCAGTCATTAAAAACCAAGAAAATTTATCTGATTATCCTGATAACTTTGGAAAATGATTCATATGTCATTTTTTACATCTATGAATCGGTCTCACATAAAACCGAAACATGATGTGAATGGTATGACTCGAAATGAGTGTTTCTATTTTAAAATTAAATTTTAGTAAAAAATGGAATGTGACGTACTCAAAATTGAGAAAACACATTAAAATTGTTTTGAAACATTTGGAAAATTATCCATATATAATTTGGGACATGTAGGAATCAACTACACCTCCATCTAATGCACGGTATTAAAAGTATGACTCCAAGTGATTTTTTTATTTTAAGCTGATATTAGTTTTAGTAAAAAAGACAACTGACATACTTAATACTAAACAAGATATATTTTATTGTTTGATACTTTAGTAAAATGATCCATATATCATTTTTGATCTGTAAAAATTAGATTCACTACAATCTGATACATGATACTCCTCGTATGACTCAAAGTGGTCGTCATCAGTTAAAAATTGACATTTTATTTGAAAAAGCGTCACTCATAAAAAATCATGAAAAATCAATCATATTCTCATGGAAATTTAAGAAAATTATTAATAATTGATTTTTATATGCAGGAAATAGTCTCCCATCAAAATGACACATGATCTTTACAGTATGACTCAAAGTGCGTGTTTCCAGTTTTAAATGACATTTTAATAAAAAACACAAGTGACATACTCGAAACTAATCAAATGCCTTCAAAATGTTTTTATACTTTTGGAAAATATCCCAATGTAATTTTTAAAATTTATAAATCACAATAAACTCATTTCTATGCATGGTGTGACTAGTGTAACTCCATGTGTGTCTATTAATTTAAAATTGAAATTAATTTTTTTAAAAAGAAAAAGTTACATACTGAAAATGGAAGAAATAAATTCATATTATTTTGATAATTTAGGAAAATGACCCATAAGTATTTTTTTTGATGTCTATGAATCAATTGAACCTCAATATATTGCATTTTGTTATAGGTATAACTCATTGTGTCTCATTTTATTTAAAATTGACATTAATTTTCATAAAAAATGAGTGACATGCTAAAAATTGAGCAAAGTTATTCATATTATTTGGATAATTAATAAAAATGATACATAAGTCACTTGTGATGTGTAGGAATAAACCTAAAATAAATATAAAATAAGGTGTGGCCAATATGAATCAAATTGTGTCTTTTTAAATAAATTTGACAATAATTTTAGTAAATAGAACAAGCGACACACCAAAAAATGAAAAAACACATTCAGATTGTATTTATACATTAGGAAAATGACTCATGAGTCATTTGGGATGTGTAGGAATCAACCACACCAAAATCTAGCACATGGTGTGACCGTTATGACTCAACATTTTTGTTATCAATTTAAAATTGAAATATTATTTCAATTTGTATTTAACTCACTAAAAATGAAGAAAACATCATCTGATTGTCCTGAAAATTTTGTAAAGAGATTCGTAAGTCATTTACAACATGTAGGAAGAAGTATCATGTAAAATAGACACATGAGTGACCGATATAACTCAATGGGTTTGATTCAAGGTTGAAATAAAATTTTAGCCCAAAAAAGAAGTGAAATGTTGAAAACTGAGAAAAATCATTTAGATATTTTGGATACCTTTGGAAAAAGATCCATAAGTAATTTTTTATGTGTAAAAATCTGTCACACCTCAATCTGATGCATGGTGTGACCTGTATAACTCCAAGTGTGTCATTACTTAAAATTGACATTAATTTTAGTAAAAAAAAGCGGCATACTAAAAAACAATAAAATACATTCATGTTTTTATATATTAGGTCAATGATCTATAACACATTTGTGACATGTAAGAATCAACCCCACCACAATACGATGCACGTTATGATTGGTATAACTGCGAATGTATCTTTTTAATTCATATAGAAATTTTATTAAATAATTCATTAATACTAATGCTTAATTTATCTCTTTGTAGTATTACTAATATAAGATTTTTTTTCATATATAGGTGAATTATGTCTCTTGGGTTGATGTTATTTGTTTGGTAACTATTACTATTAGATGACTTCTTTGGGAGGGGATCACAGGCACCAAAATATGAAACCGTAACATTTTTAAATTTTTGTGGATAATTGTAAATGTAATTACATAAAACATTAATTTAAATGAATATAGTACTATTTTTTTTTGTATTCATGATGTCAAATTTAATTCAATTATTTTAAATATTTTCCATAAACATGTTATTACTTTTTTTGGTGTATTATTATACAAACATCACACTACAGTAAGATTGGCCTTTATGAGTTCTATTTCTAGTGCTGATAAAGGCTAACCCCCTTTTTGGAAATGAGGTGGACAATTTTTTTATCACTTTTAAAGGCCTTTTTGTGTGTGGTTAAATGGAATATCTATAGTAGTGAATGAAAAAAATTGTTTTTATTCTATATCATTCCCAATTTAAAAAATATAGAAACCTGAAATGGTTTTTTGGTATGTAATTAATATGTTTTAGAACCATATCAGAGACAACGAGTCTAGTGGTTTTGGATTATCTCCTAGCCAACAACATTGAATCATGGACCCTTAGGGTCATGACACATGAACTTATGTCTATAAAACTCAATCTTCAAACACTTGGAAACTCACTATATGAATTATTTCAACAATATAATAACACTAAATAATCTCATCAATCATTTAAAACATGATGAAAACTGATTGTCAAAAATTCAAAATTGAAAATTAAAAATCACGATGATCTTCATCAACCCATTTTGATGTGGGGTGTTACAAACTCCCCACTATAATTATTTTCATCCTTGAGATGTTGAAAAGATCCTTCTAAGATAATAGTCTTATCAACCCATGTAATTTCATTACTAAATTAATTCCATTCATTATTAATAATCATGAAATATAATTTACCGGTTTATATTCATTACAAGAATATTACTTATTTTTTTAATATAAAATGAAATATTTATATTAATAAAGTTTTTCATATGTATGAAATTATATTATTAAAAATAATAATTTTTTTGAATTTTAATTTGACAAAAATTATATCATTTTTTATTTCAGAAAGCCAAAAATATTTTACAGTTAATTTTTGGGTACTTTCTGGAAAAGTTGAATTTTTGGTCAATAGTAAAAAATTCCAATTTTTAAGAAAAATAACCTTTATATACACATATTTACTGTGTAAAATTATATAATTTATGATGTGTTTAAATTTAAATTAGTTCCATTTGATTAAAAATATTAGAATTATTTTAATTGTAATAAACAATATTTATTATTTTTTAATAAAAACATTTTAATACTATAAAAGGCATCTTTTTGAAAACCCATTTTTTCTTCATGTTTTGAATGTTTATTTTAAATATAATTTCCATAATGTATTGTAATTAAAATTTAGAAAATTGATATTAAATTTTGAATCAATATTTCAAAAAAAATTAATGAGGCCACTTTCTTTTTTTCTCGTTTTTATTATTAACCTTTGTAAAAAAATTATGTTACCATAGATGAGTTAAATTTGGTTTAAAGGTTTTAATATGAAAATATAAGTGAAAAAATTATGTCAAGTCATGTCTATGTTTTTTTGTGATATATTTAAACCCTATATTATCTCTTCTTTGATAATGTGTTTTATTAGAGCAATTTGGCCTGAGTTATACACTAATATATTTTAATCTTGTAAACAATTCCAAGTGTTTAATCACCCCACATAAAAAATTACACATCATATCCTATATAATATAGACATTATGAAAAGGATAGATATTCCAAGACCAGATCAATTCCCTTCCTAGTATCCCTTCCCATGAATTATTATTCCTATTTTGGTCAAAATACTCCCCTTTTATGTCTTCCTCTAATAACCAAAGGAGGATATCTGAAAAGGAGGTATAGCTCTTAAAAGAGTGGTTTCATTTTATTTGTTCTTCTGACTCGTTAAAATCTTATTATTACATGTTGAAATAATAACATAATTATATTACATATAGTTTAACTTTATTATGCTTATGTGATATACCTATCTTATCTACTTAACCATATAATGAAAAATAGAAACATTGCTCAAGTGTATGTTAGGAGTACCACCTTACGGGACTATGTATTTAATTTTTCATCATAGAATATTATGGTTTTTCAATATTAAAAAGAGAAATAAATTAATATTATATATTCAATAAAAATATAAATATAAAAATTGAAATAATTAATCTTCATAAATCTTTACCGTCCAAATAAAAACAAAAACATCCCTTATTTGTATGTGTGGTCTACAACCTTACAAACCGATGTATTTTATTTTCAATTACCACATCACATAAAATTTATATATTGGTGGATTTATATAAATAATATTATATTCAATGTATAATCATAAATCTATAATTATTAAATGATATTTACCTTTATTTTACCATGTTGGTTGAGAAATGAAAACGTTACTCATGAAAATGTAAAACTGACCATCTCCATGATTACAAAATAATTATATATTCGTAACAATCCAAAATAGTTGGTTTTAAATGTATAAATAATTTATAAAAGTGAAAATAATAACTTTATTACGATTCTAGAAATGAAATAATAATGATACATTTTATGATAATGAACATATTGAAATCAATTTGGACCAATGATAAAAACAAGCTCAAAATCATCAAAGTAAACTTGTTCATTTAAGTAATTATGTATGAAATGGATATAAGTGATCTATATGGAATAATAAAACAGAAAAAACTTATAATGAAAGTAAATAATTAATATATTTTTATTATTAAGTATGGTAAATAATATATGAGAGATGTTAGAGTCGAGGTAAGAGATATTTTACCCTAAAACATATTTTAAATCTTTTAAAGATTTATTTTCTCAAAAAATTATAGAAGTAAATATTGTAAAAATAATTTTATGTATAAATTTAAATGAAAATAAATGATTTATAAAATAAATTTTATGTATCTTTATAATTTCAGTCTAATTATTTGAAAATGAATCAGTTTACATATTTTATAAAGAACATTTTTACTATATTTATAAAAAATAAAATGAAATTATCTTTTTTAACATAAAAAACATTAGTGGATTTTACCACTTTCACAACCCTTATATTATGGATATCATAAATTATAATATTCCCGATTTTATTCAATGACAATCTATATTTCCATTTTTTATTGGTGTTTTATTTTTAAAATATAGTTTTAATGTAATGGGTTACAATAATATCTAAAAATATTTTTCATCTTAGTTAAGATGTATATTTTAAAGTGATGGATTATGTAAATTAATGGTATTATGTGTTTGATGTATATTATAGTCCTTGAAATTTTTTTATTCAATTAAAATCCATAATTCCATTTGTTATGTGTATTTCATTTTAAAATATTATTTTAACTAAGTTTATTACATCAATATCTGAAAATATTTTTCTTCTTCATTAAAAAGTATATTTTATGTTCTTGATTAATGAAAATGAATGTTTTTATGCATTTCATTTCTATTATAGTAATTGGAAATTTTTATGATGATGGGGGAACACTAGTTATTTCTCTAATGATTTGGATAATGATTTAGATCTCTGGATAATTATGTTGGATTTATCCATAGAAGTTATTACATTTGTAAGGGTTCAGAATGCTGAAAGGAATGATTTCTATAAAGATGTTTTCATAAGAAATATATATGAATTTTGTGTTCTCAATAATGATTTCTCATAATAACATTTTTATTTATGAAGGTAATGTAATGATATATTGTTTAATGGAATGATTATACCTTTTAAATTTAAACAATTATTTTTTATGGAAATGTTATTATTGGTTTTCAATATATTTATGAATCCCTCTTGCTTATTAATTTTATTTAATGTTTTTTATTGTGTTTTATGGAAATATTTGGGTAGTAAAGCGTCTTTCATTTTTATATAAGTAATTATTTGAGTTCAATGTTTTTTATGATAATGGGAGACTCTAAAATATGACCTTCTAGTTTTAGAATTAACTAAAATAATTAATTTATTATTATTTTTATTCCAATTACCACGAATTTATTGATCATACCATGTTTTCAAATGATTTTTAAATGGTTTTAAGGATTACTCAGAATAATTATGAAGCTTTGTTGCAAATCATGATTATTTTTTATGAAAAGAAAATGTATTTCATTAAAAAAGTATTGTATTTTGAAAAAAATTGATACTATGTGGAAGTGTAATCTTTGTACAATATGGGTTTATTATTTACGATTTGTGACCAAGTTATCTAATACTAAAATATTGATATAGTCCTCAGGAATTCCAAAAAATGATATCATTATTTCTAACTCAACATTATTTAATGTTATATTGAAATTTCATTATAGTTCATTTCAATATAGAATTTATATAATTTTTGAGGTTATAGTATTTTATATAAGAACTCTTAAGATATTATAATTAATTGTTATAATGATATATTATTTGAATATTACCATATACATGCATCAAAAAAATATCTTCTAGGAATTTATTTCCTTTAGAGTAAATAGGTAATTTTATGTATAAAAGAACCATGAGGAGAATCAGTTCCCAATTAACATCCTATAATGATTAAAATTTGAATATATAATTTTTTTATAAAGGATCGATTTATGTATGGTTCAATCCCTTCTCATATCTTTAACAACCCTTCCCGAACCACTAAGTTTGAGCAGGAAGACCACATAACCTCAAGAGCACATTACCATACACAAATGGACTATGAATAGAACTGAGTGTCTAAATACGATAGTGGGGAGACTATACCCTTTGTATCACATCATCAAGAAGGAAAATAAAAAATAATAATAGGATAATAAATAAAAAATCCAAGAAAATGAAAAAAAAATTATGGAATACATGGTATATAAATAGGATATCCCAAAGTGGAAATGTTTCTAGAGTAATGAATGTAAATAATCAATAAAAGAACTGAAGGGTCCTCTAGTGTATATCCCTATCTGCTCAAGATCCATGCTCGACCTACTCAACCATCCACCATAGGGCCCTGATCGTTTTCTAGGTTTCTCTAGGAATCTTCAAATTCATATAAATTCCCATGTAGTGTGTGAGTAAAAGACTCAATAGAACACTACCAATTCATCCGTTCATGGTTTTCTCATGTATAAAAGTTTATTCCATAAAAATAATCAATGAAGAAAAATATAAACATACAAATCAAAACCGAAAAGTGGTGTGCTAACCAATCCTCCACCAAACTCCCGACTGTGTATGCTTCAACTCAATTCCCAAAAAATAGTCATGGAATGCCTCATGGGGAATAAACCTGTGAATAGTTATTTTAATCTATCTTTGAATAGACCAAGACATTGTGCTAAAAATCTATCTCTGAATGGAGCATCTCATGCTATTTGAAATATATCTCTTAGAAAAGGTAGTTGTAACCAAACTAACCACAATGATGGTACATTATTTATTGAAAACCTCACAACATCATTGGTACGTGAAACATAATTCAAAATGTTACTCCACTAAATCATTTTGATCGAAATCTAGGCATTAAGTGTTTCACTAGAATATGAAATATGCATCGAGAATGCTGCTCACAGATCAACTAGGCATCAAGTTCAATACTCGCTAATCAAATTGATATCGAGAAATATGATACTTGGATTCCAATGTTCTGAGTGAATCCTTGATAGGGATCCATGATATCATCATATCTCTGACATCATTTAAATAATGCTACTAAAAAAACAACTAGACATTGAGAAATAATCTCACAAATCAACTAGGCATTGATCATCCTGATACATAGGAATTAAGTACAAACTCAACATTAAATTCCATAATATCTCCAACCTGTGAATGAGTCCATAATTTCCATCTTCATATGTAAAGTTCACTCCCACCTCTGATGAATAAACATTTTATAATGGATCACCTATTCCAAGAACCATGAACGGTACCTCCAGAGAAAGGTAACATACATACAAGGTAGGGAACCCAATAGAAATCATATCATAATAAATCATCATGGGAGATAAAGAAAAAAACAAAACATCTTACGATAATAAGAAAAAATAGAGAATACTGCACTAATATCACTCATGGAATCAGAATATGTATCATGTGCTACACACACCCAAATACGATCAAAATCACTCATGAATGTTAATTATGACAACACAAAAATATATCGTGATAATATGTGTAAAAAAGGTCTCAATAAGTAACGAACATCCAACCCCACGATTTTCCAAGTCAACGTTGAGGTTTAAAAAGGCTATCATCTCTCGAACCACGATCACACCCAACTGGAATACGATCGCATGAAAAAGACTCCTTGAACCATCCACTTTTCCAAGAATTTTAGAATTATCAAAATATTTGATGATTAATAATATTAAATTAAATATAAACATATTACCATGATTCCTTTAAAAACAAGATTAGTAATAAATTTATACTCATCAAGATGAATCCAACAACACCGAGGATGTATCAATCTGATCAATATCAAAGAAGATATTGAGGAGAGTTGTTTTGAAGGATAATAAAATAAAATAAAAATAAAAAAAAGAAGGGAGATGGAGAGGAAGAGAGATGGACATGAGAGTTGGTGAGAAAAGTGAGGTCCACCCATGTGTTGGATATTTCCCCAAAACCACCATTTTTTATTGTTTTCTTAAACCAAAATTTGTTACATACTACTTATGTCATTAAATATTTTTCCATAATTGATTGATTTAAATATTATTTTTTCATTCCTCCCATGCGCCTCATACATTTTTTCCCTATCTTTCCCCTTAAATATCGTGCATTTTTTTAATCCAAACATTTAAATATATCAAAACAATGAATTTAATATATATTAAAAGTTAGTGATATGTTTGTACCTTATTTATATATCTACCCACACAAACATATTTATATACACCTATGTATATATATAACCCTTATATACACATTATATATATACACATCCATATATACACCTAAACATATATATACACACATATATATCTATAATATATTTTTTCATACAAATATATTATTTTTCCAAATTTAATAAAAAAATTAATAACAAAAAAAATATTAATATTATTAAATATCTCACATTTCATATTTTTTTAAAAACATGCCTTAAAAAAAGTAAATTTAAAATGTCTGTTTAAACAATGATTCATTGTAATGTTAATGATGTAGTGTGGAAATTTATCTATTTGCAACATTGTATATTTTAAATTAATAAAAACCATTGTATTAGGAATCATCTTGATTGATGTGGCATTATCAATAGTGGTATCAACATTGAAAAGTTGATATATGTGACTTAATTTTTTAAAAAATTGATTTTAATTAATTAAAATCAAAATAATAATATAATTAAAATTTAAAAGGGTAATATCACATGAGATGTTCTCTAACACCAAACAAACACAAATACTATATCCCACTAAGGGTAAATCCCACATTTGGGACCAAAAAGTGGTATCATATTTCACATACAACACACCATATGAGAGATATTAATTATTTATTAGTCGAAAAAAGGAATAATAAATTAATTAAATATAAAAATTATATTATCGCATGTGATGTTTTCAAACACCTAGTGCACAAGAATTTTATACTCTTCCAAGGGTAATCCCCTTATTCCATACCAAATGGTGATCTTGTATTTCTCATAAGACATATTGTTTGAGATATATTCAATTATTTTTGAAAAATAATAAATAACCTCTCCTCACATGAGATCTGACCAAACACCCAATGCTCACAAATGTTATTTTCTGCATAGGGTAAACAAATTATTTCATACATAATGGTGGTTTCCTTATTCTCATACAATTCACTATTTTTTGAGTTATTCAATTATTTTTTTATAAATATTTTTCATGTAATATAATTTATTTAATATTTTTATTCCATCTATGCAAAGGCTCTACATGACTCAGAATCTTACACCAACTCAACACATAACTCCAAAAATATTATATAGAATATTCCATGTTGCTAATGTGATTTTATAGTAATTAAAGTCTTTTAAAACATTTATCAAGTTATTATTTTTTGAAAGATTAAATTTCCAAATAAAATTTTTTAAATTATCAATATGAGGGTTTTTATTATCTTTAAAAATTCAATATGTTACAACCTACCCCCTATCGACTTCTCTTCCCCAAGAAGTACCCCTAGAGGTATTGCTCAAGAAACTCAAACCACTAAGTTTGAACATCGAACTCCTGATTTCAAATATACATAGTTGGAGGAACTTTAGAAACATAACAAGTCTTGGTTAGTCTATAGGATCAGAAAAAGACTTCCCAAGAGGCCATCCTGCAAACTAAGGAATAACCCTCCAAGAACTAACCCTTGTCTCTATTCCTACACTTTAGTCACAGTCATATTATATATATTAACCCAACAACATTCTCAGTTCAACTAATTAATTCCAAAAATGATATATCACAAAATCATGCAACAAAAATATATCACAAAAAGAGAAACTATCCCAAAAGTATATCAATAATAAAGTAATATAATAAAATAACTATTATACAACACAAAAACATGTATATATATGGAATGAGGACCTATGTGTCTATTCATGATGCATGAATGCACCCAAAATCTCAAGAATCATAATTAGACCTCAAGTACATAAACCAAGGTAAATTTAATCAATTGTAATAGAAAAATATAAATTACCCACATTACAGAAACTTAAAGGTCCACTATATAGTGCGGGACTGACACTAACATAGTTCTCTTTCCTGAGTCCCAACAATCATATATCTTTTACATCATGTCCCATCCCAAGGCAAGAGAAAAAACATGTTTTTGATTCATGGCCCTCTAATGCCATTTTTTAACATCCCGACTTGAACCACTAGTCTTATCTAGAAGGAAACATAATCACATGTGTACCTACCAATATGTGAAGGGCTACTAACTATATGTGATATTATAAATTTGATTGCGGGGAGACTATACCCTCCATATCATGCCATTGACTAGGAAAAATAATAATAATAACATTAAAATAAAAAATAATCTATGTAAATATAGAAACTAAACATGACATACATGGTATATAAATAAGAGATCCCAAAAAATTGGAAGGCCATCCATAGTAATGGTATTGGATAATAAATAAAATAACGGCATGGTCCTCTAGGTTCTATCCCTATATACACTAGGTTGGTGCTCCACCTACTCATCCATTCACCATAGGGAACTTTAACTTCATTATGTTTCTCATGGAATCAACAAGTGCGATGAAATTACCAATAATGGTGTGAGTACAAGACTCAGTAGGACAAAAATAATTCATCCTTACCTAGTGATCTCAAGTTTACAATTGTATGCCATAAAAATATTCAATTTTTAAAAATAATATAAATTTACAAATCAAAACCATGAGAAGGTACGCTAATGAAGATTCCACCAAACCCCCTACCATACCATCTTTGGATCCATGTTTGATATATAATCATGGAATGTATCAAAGAGCATGGACCAGTGCATGGTGCTCAGAATTCGTCTCAAAATAGATCAATGTAAGGCACTCGGAATCCATATCTTAATGGACTAGCACATGGTGCAAGAAATCAATCTCTCAGAAATACAGGTAGTAACCAAATTATCAACTAGTATAGTACATTTTTTATTAAAAACCACATGGAATTGTGTGTACATGAAACATGATTAACCTTTGGCATCAAGTAAGTAATGTTTTTCGGTATATAAGCATAGAGTGTGTCACTAGAAAATCAACTAAGAAATAATCATGAAACTTGTAGAACAACTATGAATCGAGTACACTACAAAAAAATCAACTAGAAATCATACAACTCGATACATGGCTTTTAGTGCCCCGATTGCATCCTCAACATGGCTCTATGGTATCATCATATCTCTTATCATGACCCTTCCAAGAGGGGACCATGCCGTGACTACCCCAAGCCTGCCTCCGATAGGCCAGGGGCTGGAGAATTGTGTTGAGTATGAATATCCCATAAATGGGAGGCATTTACCTAAGTTCATGTACACACACACACATCCCAAAACAAAATTCCAAAATTAAAAAAAAATAAGTTAAAAATTCATGAATACACTGAGATACCAACCAAAGAGCATGAAACAAGGAAAACTGGAATGTAAAAGGGATATAGTACAAGCCCCCCACCCAAAAGAAAGAGAATTTCAAGTGAATTCACATGTTCCTAATACTCATTCACAGAAAACCCTACTATGAGGGTAGGTGTAGGACAACTACCTGATGTCGAAGGAGAAAAACATTTCAGTATTGTCCCTCTAAGAACCACCTCATCCTAGTCCACCTAGAATTCTGTCAATGTGTCGACCATATTCATAATAAATTCCTTGTGTGGGAAAACCTGGTGAAGGGGTGTGTAATAAAATAATCAGTAGGACACCCTAAAACCACAAAGTAAATACAACTATGAAATAAAAAATGTATAAAAAAAGTAAACACAGGAAATAAACCCAAAATAAAACACATGAAGTTCAATCAGTACAATTATCTCACCTAAGTATAAATCTAAAGCATGAAAAGAATGATTTTCAGTTATAGTCAAAAGATCTCCAAGTTTCCATGACACATAGAGTGTTGATGTCACATGGAGCTTCGATGGCTCACTGAGCATCGATGGCACACATAGCATCGATTGTACGTGGAGCATCAATGGTGCACAGAGCATTGATGGACCATGGAGCATCGATGGTGCTTGAAGCATTTATTGCACATGGAGAATCGATGGTACATAGAGCATCAAATGTTTCTAGAGCATTGATTGGTTATACATGCCCCATGTCATTTAGTCACCAAGTCATAGACAGCCGTAGTATTCTTCTCAAAGCGTTCTTGTAACGAGTGTACCTAAAGCTTAATCCAATAGGTTACATTACAAATTTAAAAAAGGATCACATATAGTATCTCAAATGTATCTTCACATCGGAAGGGTCCCAACACCGCAAACGGATAGAAAACAGACAAACGGTTTGAAAGGTCCGCGTCTTTTTCTTAAATGGTATAACACAACATATTGAACCCAACATGACCCAAGCTAGTTCAACTAACCAAACATTGCTGACCTATTTATTCTTGGAACAAATTGTATTCGCCTGTTGGGCTCGGCCTATTGGGCTCAATCCGTTGGACGTTGTCCACTGGGCTGACTGGAATCAGCCCACCTCATGCGGGCTGATTTGTGTGTGATGGACACTGCCCACCCTAGCCATGTTCTTCCGGTCAATATGGAGCCATGTTTCATTTCACGTAGCTGGACTGAATCCTCTGCCTAGTCCTATGAAATCACCACCACCGCTACCTCCCTCTGGCATGGCTTTGAGCCACATCCCGGTTCACCACTACAGCCTCTTGTAGTGTCCCCATGGTCGCCTCCAATGGTCTTTGTTATTGCAGGATCAAACAGGGTCCCCACCAAACCGCATTCTGCCTCCTCCATCAGCCACCTGACCGACTACCCCATCCTTCTCTGCTCCACCTAGAATAGTACCGTCCCATATGAACCAGTCAGAGCTACCACCTATAGCCACCACCACCTTTTTTTTGCCGCCGACTTGCGCTGACATCGCACCTCTGTGGTGCCATAATAGGATTGGTTCTCGATTCATATTTCTCATAGGGTTTCAAAAGGGAAGGTAGAATGAGAATGACATTTGAATAATGTGATAGATTGAGGGGGGATTTTGAAAAAACATGAATACAAAAAGAATAGGTCTTGTCCTTGTTATTGTCAGCCTTGATCTGTTCCTATTAGCCAAGTCACAAAGAACAAATCGACACATAGATCTAACCCCCATTCAAACCACAAACCCATAACACCCATCCCACAAGCGATCAAACCATAGATCAACATGTACATTGGTTGGTCTGCATTCATCTTTGGATCTAAGAATGCGAAAGAAAATCACAAATAGAATCAACATCCTACCTCGTGGTTGGATCAGTCATTCATGAAGAACAATTTTTCATGTCATCGTCGATCCTCAATCAACCAATGTTCAACATCGAGGGATTATCATTCCACACCTCAGGGGAATTCTTGTGTTATGTTGATAAACCTAAATTCATGAATAATGTTTCATTAAAAAGAAAAACTCTTTTACATCAAATAAAATATTTTTATAAAAATATTTTAATGATGATAATTTCTAATTTCTAACATTCATATTTATGCTACACAGGGTGATTTTAGGACCTGCCAAAAATATAGTCACTACTCTAAATGAAACGGTGCCCTTATATTTCTGATCTAGGCCCCGATTTATAATTTATTCCAATTTTAAAGAAAAACCACCCATGCGCTTTATCAGAGACATAAAAGTTTTCATTAAACTATTCCAAGAATACAAAATTAGGGAATCTCAAACTGTCTCAGTGCCTACACTCATAATTTTTCCAATTAATTTATTAAATTAAAAATAGAGAAATAAAGAGTCATTAAATTCTCCCAACCTAAGGTATTTATGTCCCCAAAAGCCAAAAAAAGAGATACCAAAAAAATGGTAAGGGTACCAAGCATGAATCAGAGCCTCCTGCTCCCATGTTCTCTAAGGGATATTCTCATACTTCCACCTAATTTGAACTATAGGAATCAAACACCCATGAAAGATCCTATTGTATCAATCCTAGATCTCCAATGGGTGCTCCAAAAATATCTCCTCATTATCAATGGCCTACTCACCCCAGTCGATGAAATGTGATGAATCATGCATGTACCACCTCAACTACGACACATGGAGGACACCATGCATCTGTTTTAATAGCGGGGGTAGAGCTAGGTGGTATGCCAACTCACCATCTATACTCAGAATCTGAAAAGGGCTGATGTATTTCGGAGTTAACTTCCCACCCCAAAAAAATATATACAATCCTCATTGAGGTGAGACCTAAAAGAACACATGGTATCCCTCTTAAAACTCCAAGGGCCTACATCTTCTATCATCATACTACTTCTGAAGGTTCTATACAGTCCTCATCTACTCCTATATGGTCTTCACCTTATCAGTATAGCCTCCACCAACTCTAGACCCATGAGTGATGACTCTATTTGGTCATTCTAGCAAAGTCATGTCCTACATTGTCGCCAAAAAAATCCCTCAAACTATTACGTAAGAATGGTGGATTGATATATATTTTTTTATAAAAACACCACTAGTGTAAGGTGATCCTCCCAAATGCGGACAAAGTCTAGTATGGAAGCACTTAGCATTTATTCAAGAACCTAAATGTTACTCTCAGTATAGTCATCTGTCTAGAGATGAAACATCGTTATCAAGACAAAATAAGTACCAAGAACCTCCTGTAATCCCATACAAAACTAGGGTGTGAAATGACCATCAGAGTCTGGAATGATCATCGTTGGAACTCTGTGAAGGGAAAATATCTCTTGTACATAAAGGTGTCTCATACTCTCTACTAAACACTGCTCACTGATAAGTAGGAAGTGAGAGGACATGGCGAGTCACTCAATGATCATCCATATTGTACCATTTACCTTATATGTGTTTTTAAACCTATTATGATGTCCATAGATATCCCATCCCACTTTCACTATGGCACCACAAGTGGTTGGGTCAAGCCCGCTGGAACCTGGTGCTAATCCATTACTTGCTGGAAAGTGATCCATCTAGAAACAAACTCTTCCACATCCTTTATTATCCCCAGCCACCGAAAATTATTTTGGAGGTCCTAATTATTCATTTACACTCCTATATGTACCACTAAAGGGGATGTATTTCACTATATCAAGACCTTATTCCATAACATCAGTGGTACTATTGTAACTCCTCTTAATACAATGATGTGCTCCCCATAATTAGAATATCCATCAGGGGCATGCCCTGTTGACATCTGAGTATGTAAAGTATCACAACCGGTGTCATCGAGTTGTGCCTCCTTGAATCACCATAAGAGTGTAGGGGTTACAAAAATCGGCTGGAGGTAAGGTACTCCATCTCAATCCACGAAGGATAGATGTAGCACAACCAACTGATCTGACGCTCCACTCAACAACTGCATGATAAAACTCCTACATAGATCTTCTACTACTACATTCCCCTTAATAGGAGTATATACAATTTCAAAATCATAGTCCTGTAGGAACTCTAGCCATATCCTCTATCTCACATTCAAATACTTATGAGAGAAGATATAAGTGCGACATTTGTGGTCATAGTAGATGATAAATCATTCCCCATACGGTAATATCAAGACATATTCAAAGAGAATACTACCACTAGATACTGATGATCAAGGGCTATGCAGTTCATCTCAATTCATCTCAATTGTCGTGAACCATAGGCAATCAACACTTTCCCCTGCAACTAGACATAACCGAGCCTGGTCCTCAATGAATCACAAAACACCATGTACCCAACACCCTCCTCTGGTAATCTCAAGATAGGAATGCCCTTAAACATATGTCTCAGCTCCTAAAAGAAATACCGATACCTCTCCGTCCACAAAAAATGTGGTACCTTCTCTATAAAGGCCATAAATGGGGATGATACTCTTGAAAATTAGGGTACAAACCTTTGATAGTACCCAGAGAAACCCCAGAAACATTGAACCTCAGTAACACTATTAGGTGGATCCCAAGAAAGCACAACTTTAATCATAATTAGATCCACTACAACTCCAGCCTCTGAAATTATGTGTCCTGGAATGTGGGCCTCTCGAATCCATAATTGACACTTCAAGAGATTCCCATAAATCAAGTGCTCTCAGACTATGTCCAAGACCATCCTTATGTGTATCACATGCCCTTTCTTGGATGCTATGTACAATATGATGTCATTAATGAATACCACGAAGAACCCGTCAAAGTAAGGTTGGAAGATTCTATTCATGTATCCCATGAACACTTATGGGGAATTATTCATGCCAAATGGAATCACTATGTACTCATAATGGTCGTACCGAAATTTGAAAACTATCTTCAGTATATCCTTATCCTTTACATTAAGTTGGTGGTAGATGAAAATGAGGTTTATGTTTGAGAACCACCTCACTCTCTTCAGATGATTGAAGAGGTCATCAATCCTTGGTAGTGGATACTGATTCTTCATGGTCACCTAGTATAGGTGTTAGATTTCCACACATTACCTCAAGATATCTCCTTCCTTCGTGGAAAATAAAATGGGGCCGCCTAGGGTGAAACTTTGGGTCTCAAGAAGTACTTCCTCTACAAGTTCTCTAGTTGAACCCTCATCTCACCAAGCTCCACAAGAGCTATCTAATATGCAAGTGTAGATATTTGTGTCTTCCACTAGTCTAGGTCATTGTAGAATACTACCTCCCAATGGGGAGGTAATCCAAGGACATCCTCAGGAAATACATCCTTGTACTCCACCGCTCTTGCAGAAAACTGTGGATTCCTATCACCCTCATTCCGAGGGTGAGGCTACCCAACTAGTGAGTAATATACTACACCCTCTTATGAGTATGTATTCCCTACATTACATGTGTTTCCTTTTCATCAACATAGGAAATCCCGGTCCCATCTCTGCGGACACACCACACTCTACACCTAAAATAGTCAATCTGGGTATGAACTATGGATAACCAATCCATACCTTGAATGACGTTGTAATGACTCGATGTTTACACAAAGATATCCCAACTCAAACTGTCACCCCTAGAGTAAGGCCACATTGTCAGCACCAGTTTTTGATCATCGAATGTCCTCACATACGATTGTATAAGTGTAGATATCGAGTTAATGTTTCCAATAGAATCTCTGAGTCTTGAACAAGGGTCGTGGTGAAAAATAAGTGATTGGAACCTATATTTATCAAAACTTTAGTTTTTTTAACACCCGGATTTTTTGATGAAATATTTTCCCTAAATAATTTTAATTATCCAATAGCTTCCATTACATGAAATCATTAGATTAAATTAACTATAAGATTAACTTATTATAAAATGACCATTTTAACATATCCATTAGATTAACATGGATAAATATAAATAACTTGTGAAAATGTATGGTGATGTCATTCGCTAACAATTATTAATGAAAAATATAAATCAATTATATTTTTGTATTATTTTAATTACTTTTAGTAAATTTAGTTAAGTAAATATATATTTTCTATAATTAATAAAATATTTTTGATATTCATCCAATATATATTTTTGTCAAAGGTTATGAGTGAACCCAATTTTATGAATAAAAACCTACATATTTCTAAAGGATAATTTTCTACCTTTTAATGGTGAACCCCCTTTTAAATTATGATTTTGACACGTTAATATTTTTATATGAAAACATAAACCTTTCCTTTGTAAGAGGGTTATGAAAATTTAAATTGGATGAATTTTTAATATTTTTCTGATAATTTACAAATTTTGATGTATAGTAAAATTAAACGAAATTTTAATTGAATTTTTTTTCATCCAAACAATTTATATGATTAAATTATAATATTTAATGGGTTTAAAGTATAAATATAATACATTTTTATCATTCAATGTAATTTATTTCATTATAAATAATTTTAAATTGTTTTCACATGTAAAAACATTTCATATTTTGCAATGTTTTAACTTTTAAAACTCATTCCCTCTTTCTGAAAATAGGATTAATTTAAAATTATCTACTATAAATTATGTGGTTTTAATTTTTAAAAACATATTCTATATTTGGAATTAGTTGGTCCAAATTATGTAAATATCTTTATTTTCTTTTTGGGCCTTAAAAATAGTAACTTCGATAATTTTTATTAATATGGTAAAATGGTAAATCAGATAATTAAGGGTAATAATACTTTTATAAAATTCCCCTAACACTAGTACTAATATAATAGGATAAATTTTATTACCTAAATATTTATGGGGTCGAAATGGTTTCTGTTGGAAGCCTCAAGAATGAGATTAGAACATTTATTTTATTTTATTTAATGAAACATTAAATATGTCTCACTCAATTTTCAATAACTATATAATTTTTAAAATAAGTTTATACATTAGATCAATTGTATTATAAATACTAATTTTAAAGATAAATTTTTTTATTTAACATGGTATTTTTTTTGTAATTTTTAGGAAATAAATATTTACCTTAAAGGCTTATGCATTGATCATAAAAAAATTAATTAATTGACGATAAATATGTAAAACAATTTTTATTAAAAATATAATAATCATAGAAGGACCAAAAAAATTGAACAAATTTTTTTGATTGATTATATATCGAACTTTAGCACCCAAGGGCTTTGTTAGTGACCATTTTTAGCCTTATAGATTACATTGTGACACTAATAATTTTTTTAAAGCAATGATAATGTTGTAACATTCTTGTTTTCAAATTATAACATTTTTAAAGTAGAATTTCAAAGAATATAAATTTGACTACTTTCATTCTTATGAAATATAATAGATTTATATTCATCATATTATTTTATTTTTAAATTTAATTCACCAAATAATTATACTAAATAATTAAAAAAATTGATATAGTAAGTATTTTATTATTGGAGATAGCAAATAAATGTTACTAAAAATATTTAAATAAATAATATTTTGGATAAATAATATTTTTAATGAATTTTTAGATGAAATATAGCACTTATTAAAATAATTAAATGGTTTTTTAGAAGTTAACTTGTTATCTTAATATTTTTAAAAATCAATGAATTGAATAGTTTCAAAATTGTGAATATTAATTGTTTATCAAAATAATGTTTTATTAAATTATTTAGAAATTGGAAAACATTAGTGAAAGTATATATTAATTATTATCTGGTAGAAAATTTTATAAAGTATTTATTTATTCTCTAATTGACAACAAATAAGTTAATATTTCTTGCCTATTAATATTGAAATATTTGTTATCTTAATTAAAGTGAAATAGAATAACAATATGTTAATTAAAATGATAAGGTTTAAATTGACATAAAAACTTGTCTAAAATGTATGGGTTGAGGATATTACAACCCTATGTCTTCTATTATTCCAAATTGGGACATTTTGGAGATTTTTGGATGGGTTTTTGTTTTATTATAAGTTAATATTTTTGGTGATCGCAAAAGTGACCTTCACCTCAATTATAAAATGGAACCTCCTATATCACCACTTAACATCACTTTGAGCCTCCATGATAAGCCATACCCTTCCCTCTTTACTTCTCAACTTCCCTAGTTACATTATATTGGTTCTAGTCTTCTTAAAAGACCAACTCTATTGCTCTAAGAGGAGATTTAAAAGAAGCACGTCGAAGAAGTGGTTACCTCCTCTACGGATACTAACAATTTTCATTCTTCTTCTACTTAATATTCATGATTTGTGTCATTATTAAGTAATTAATCCTATATAACTCATATACTAGGATTTTATTATAATTATACAAAAACAATATCCCACCTTCTATCCATCATACGAAAAACGAAATCAACACGTGGGCATACATACTACTTACTGTCTCCACACCATTGTGTAATATTTTTTTTTCACTGCTACCTTACATAGATGGTTATAACGATGGAAATGATAACTATATATTATTATTAAAAAAGTATATTAATACTGAAATATTATTTACCTTCTAATTCAATACCATTCAAATAATATGGGAATAATATCATCGCTTGTGCGTCCGTACGACCTACCGTCTCTACAATGAAATGTGATTAATTCTCCATGATCATCATTAAATTATGATTATGTAAATGTATATAATTTATAAATATGGTAAATATTATGTAATGATATAAATATTACATATTAAGAAGAACTATAACTTATTATACAAAACATGCTTACGAAAATGAAGTAGTTAATTCCTGAATAACAAGTAATAATGAAATGTTGTAAACAAATAGATGATAATATGATCATATATGATTTAATAAAAAATATTATGACTCTGAAATAAGTAATTAACTTTAATTAAATCATTATACAGGAGGTCCAGATACATACAAATGTAATCAGACCTAAGGTAAGAAATAATTTTTCAATCTCATTATTATCCGAGATTGTTTATTCGTAAGTATTTACTTTAGTATATTTATCATCCCCGTCCATGTTTCCTAAATATGAAATACTATTTATATTTTATTAAAAAAAATTTAAGTATATTTTACCCATTTGTGGAATTTTTAAATGGAATTAAAGGAATATTTTTTCATTATTTGATACAAGGTACCTTTTGACTTTTCGGCCAAAGTATAAAGAGAATGTTTTTTGACTTATACAACATGAAAGGATTTTTACTTCTTCATAAATCCATCTTTTCATGAAGATTAATTTACGATATTTCAAATTTATTTACAATAAATTCATTTAATTTAAAATTACATGACATTTTTAGAAAATAAAATGTTTTCAGAAAAGAAATGATATTTTCCTCTGGAATTAATATCAGGTGTTTTATCAAATTATTTTCCATATATGATGACATTATTTAAATAGGGTTATTTTTATATCCCTATTATTATTGTGGTTTGATTGTGTTTTCAATGTAATGATATTTATGACATTGATTTGTTTTATAAGGATTTTGATGGAATGATGTTTAAGAAACCGATTTTTTTCCTTGGGTTATGCTATGATGAATGATTTATGTTTTTGTGGAACATGAAGGAATGATTTCATTATGTCATAGGTGTGACCTATATTTCACTCCAATTCATTGGGTAAAGGTTTATATATCATGAAATAGATATTTTTGGAAGAGGAAATGATCTTGGTTTAGTAATATAGGTCTAGGATGAGGAGTGAATGCTGTTCAATAAAGGACTCTGTCCACTATGATGGCCATTTAAACGAGCCTTGACTAATATGAAATGATTTTATATGCTGATGTTCATTCCAAGAAACATCAGTTCATATGATATGACTTTTGAGATTCAATTCATTGATTTAAATGAACTTTCATGATTTATCCCATGGCATGATATAATGATATTTCATATACAGGATAATATTTTCAAATTCTATGTTCTTATGTCTTATGATTATTATATGATTGATATATCCCATGTTTACCCTTACATAGCATCAGAGATCACCCATTTTATGGTTCTTTTCCCAGGTCATGAATAAGGGTATGAAGTAAGATATCTCTAAAAGGGGGTTTAGTTATGGAGAAATAATTTGGAGACAATGAAGATTTCTTATTAACTAGTTGTTTATGTTTCCCAGTTTCTAAAGACACCATACCTATATCGTACTATCATAGATTTTTTATATTTTGTAACAAATATTCATCAACTTTGATGTAATTTCAATATATGTAAAGTGTGGTTTATTATATTTGTTATCAGAGAAAATTTATAGTTATCCATCAGAAACAATGATGAGAAAACCAGAGGAAGAACCCTAAGGATATGTCCAATTATAGAATATAATCCTAGTGTTTTTAAACTGACCATGAAAAACATTGGATGAAACCTAAAGTGTCCTAATTTGAAATTTTATTTTTGATTATGTGGTTTTCCCATTATGATCAGTGTTTCTCACACTATTCATATTTGTTTTAGTCAATAGATAGAAGCCTAAGGAACCACATTAATGATCAATGCGACGGGCAATGCAATGATTGTACTCCTAAGAAACCAATTTTTATGGGATCTAGAATATAAAATATTTTAGTTATGCTATGACAACTTTCTAAAGATATAAATCATACAAGACTTCCAAACGAGAAAATAAGTGAGTAACATTATATTGAGTCCTTCATGAGGTAGCATCCACCTTATTTTAATGGTTTATTTTGATCAATTAGTGGCTGAATAATGGATCAGTACCACTGAAAAGATATTTTCAATTCTCAAATGTTTGGAACAATAAAAATTCATCTTAGGAGTATATCATTTTGAAGGTGAATCTGATCAATGGTGGAACCATATCAAGAATACGAGACAAATAGAAGAAATTGAATCCGTGGAATGGGATGAGTTAAAGAACATAATTCTCAATAAGTACTTTCCTTGTATTCTAAAATCTATAATGGAGGAGTTCCATGAACTTAAGAAAACGTTTTATGAATCCATTGGTACCTACAAATAAAATTTTACAAGACTTTCAAGGTATGATTATATAATTATTATCCCACCTAAGAGTAAAATTGATCACTTCTTTAGTGGCTTAAAACAAAGTATCCAAATGAATTTTCCCAGAAGAAACTTCAATAGATATGAGGAAATCATTGAATGTCCTCTTAAGGTCGAGATGAATACTGAATTAACCCATATTTCTTATCGGGTTGGTAAGTGGAGAATGATGTAATTCAAGATAAAATCTAAAGACCACACTTAAAAGAAGATGACTTTTTTCTTATGCTCAATGTGTGGAAAGAAACATGGAAGAAATTGTTTTAACAGGACTAGTAAATGTTTTATGTGCAGAAAATAAGTTCATCAGTCATTTGAATGCTGATGTGATAGGAAAAGATGTCTAATGATGTGAATAGTGAAAAGGCTACCCATAATGCACCACCTACGCTTCAATGTTACAAATGTAGGGAAGTGGGGAATTATTCCAATAAATTCCCTAACCCAAGGGTTATAGATGATGATCAAAATCAGAAAACTCTTTAGGGAAAAAAGGAAAGTCACATTCAATCACTATCGGCAATGTAGAGTATGATAATGAAGTGGTGAAAGGTACACTTACACTCCACTCTAAAGTAGAAAATGCTTTATTTGATTCTGGATCCACCCACTCCATTTTTAAAGAATATTCTAAAGGAATCGTTGTAGTACCACAACAATTGGATGTTGAGTTAGCTATGAAAACTTTTAAAGGTACGAAGGTTGCATAAAAAGTATATAAGTATTCTCTGGTTCATGTTTTGGGGAATGTACTTCCTCTAAATCTTGTGATCCTTCCAATAGTGGAATATGATGTGATTCTTGGCATGGATTGGTTTTCTCAATATGGATCTCATATCATTTTCCAAGGAAAGAAAGTCACATTTCCTATTCCAAATCAATCTATAATCATTAATCAATTCAAGTATTTTTATGGAATGACAATGAAAATATGTTCCAAATTATGGGTCTTGATTCCTATAAATTAATGTTATGTATCTCCAAAAGTGTTGGGGAAACTCGCAATTAATAATTCACCCCTTGTATGAGATTTTTATGATGTGTTTATGAAATAATTACTAGGTCTTCCACCAAATCGTGAAGTTGAGTTTTTAATACATCTCATATTGGGTGCTATTCCTATTTCAAAGACACATTATAGAATAGACCCAATTGAGTTGCAGGAATTAAAGAAGCACTCTAAGAGAATCCAGACAAGGGATTACTATTCCTTAGTGTGTCAACTTGGGGTGCACCTGTTATGTTTTTTAAGACAAAATATATATCAATGAGACTCTGCATTGATTATTGAGAACATAAAAAGACCACAATGAAGAAAAAACATCCTCTTCCCCACATTTATTACTTATTCGACCAACTACACAAAGCTCAATACCTTTCCATGATTTATCTCCATTCAGTATATGATCAATTAATGGTCATGAAGGAGGATATTCTAAATAAGGCATTCCGTAAAAGTTTTGGACATGATGAATTTATAGTGATGCCCTTTGGTCTTACTAATTCCCTTGTGTTCTTCATGGATCTAATGAATATTGTCTTTAGAGACTATCTTGATTAGTTTTTGGTAGTCCATATTGATGATGTTATTGTCTATTCAAATATTAAGGAAGAACATGAAGATCACTTCATAATCATACTGAAGAACCTATAAAAGGATAAGCTTTATGATTATTATACAATCTTGGCTTTATAAAGTATCATTTTATGGTCACATAATCTCAAGAGATGGAAAATCTATGGATCCAGCTAAAAAAAAGTTATTGAATGTTGGTGGAGATTACCAATGGTAATTGAGATCCAATGTTTTCATGGTTTGGCCAAATATTATCAATGTTTTGTGTAGAATTTATCATGATTATATAATACACTAACCAAGTTGACCCAGAAAGGAGTTATGTTTGTGTAGATAGAGTCATGTGAAGAGAATATCAAAGAGCTCAAAAGATGGTTAATCAGTGCACCTATTCTCACACTTCCTTATAGTAGAGAAAGGTTTGTGATCAATAGTGATTCATCCAAAAAGGTTCTGGGATGTGTTATCCTAAAAAATGATATATTTATATCTTACACCTCATGACAATTGAAAATCCAAGAGAAAAATTATCCAACTCATGATTTGTAGTTATCTACGGTAAACATTGTACTAATGATATGCAGGCATTACCTTTATGGTGAATGGTGGGAAATTTTTAATGATCATAGAATTTTAAAGTATATTTTTACACAAAATTAGATGAATATGCAACAAATAAGATAGTTGGAGTTGATTAAAGATTATGACTTCTCAATACATTACCACCATGGGGATGAGAGAAAGGTGGTATATGCTTTGAGCCGAAAGGACTATGCCAGCCTATCCATGATGAGGATAAAAAAGATATAATATCTATCAATTTTTAAAGGATGGATCAAGAAATTTTAAAGTAAGGGGAGAAATATAATATTTTTTAATTGAATGTTCAACGATCTATAAAAGTGAAGATTAAGGAGACACATAAGAAAGATGTTGATCTACAAATGAAGGAAACAAATGTTCCTAAATTCAACCTTGATTGTAATGGAATAATATTGTTTAGAAATAGGGATTTAATTCCTCCCATATGATAATTAAAGATGGAGATTTTGGATGAGGCTCATTGTTCTTCATTATCTATTCACCCTTGAAGCACAATGATGTACATAGACCTGAATGAGTATTTCTGGTGGGATGGCATGAAAAGAGATGTTGTTGAATATGTCTCTTGGTTCATGGTTTTTGATTAAGTTAAGGATGAGAGATAGAAGTATAAGGGGATGTTACAACCATTACCCATACTATAATGTAAATGGGAAAACATCACTGTGGACTTCGTTAACAAACATCCAAAAACATCTAAAGGTCATAATGTTATAAGGGTTGTAGTTGAACTCCTTACAAAGCTGACACACTTCATTGCTATTGGAGAGTATTTATCTCTTGATTATATTTCCCGGATATATGTAATGGAAGTAGTAAGATCGCATGGAGTATAACTTTCTGTTATATCTGATCAGGATCTAAGGTTTACCTTGATGTTCTGGAAAAGTCTTAAGTAGGATATGGAAATATAGTTATTTTCCAGCACTACTTATCATCCTCATATATATGGTTAGTTTTAACGGACTATTAAAACTCTAGAATACATGTTAAGAGGTTACTCTATGGATTTCTAAGGTGGTTGGTATCAAAACCTACCTTTGGTGGAATTTTCTTAATATAATAGATTTCACTCCAGTATTCAGATGGCTCCTTCTGAATTCCTCTATGGAAATAAGTGAAAAAATCCAACTTGAAAGGATTAAGTTGGGGATATAAATTTATTAGGACATGATCTTGTTGATGAAATGGTAGAAAAGGTCAGATCTATTCAACTACACATAATAGCATTGTAGTGTCAACCAAAAAGATATACTAACAACAACAAAAGACCTAGAGTTTGAAGTAGATGACAAGGTGTTTCTATGAATATCTCCCTAGAAAATATTAATAAGATTTAGGAATAAGTTAAAGAGGATACCTAGGTATATCAGTCCATTTGAAATTCTATATTGTGTTGGGAAGGTATATTTCCTATTGGTGCTTCCACCAAATCCCTATAATGTTCGTAATTTGTTCCTTGTATCTTTCTTGAGAATGTACAAACCAAATCCTTCACAAGTACACACCAATTTGAGGATGTAATTTAGGAACATGAGGATATTATGAGGGAGATATATACTCATATATGTTTCTCCAGGTGATGAATTTCAATAGATATATTCAGTTTAAGGGGGGGGGGGTAAATGTATCACCCAGATGTTTTTACGAAATATTTTCTCTAAATAATTTCAATTCTTTAATTTATTTCATTACACGAGATCATGATTTCAAAAAAGCATGAGATTCCCCTTAGTATAAAATGACCATTTAAACATGGCCATAATGTTAGCGGGAATAAATATAACTAACTTATGAAAATTTTTGGGGAATTCATTCGCTACCAATTATTTATGAAAATATAAATCAGTTATATTTTTTGTATTTTTGGGAATTACTATTATTAAATGAAATTAATGAAATATATATTTTATATACATAATAAAATATGTTTGATATTCATCCAATATATATTTTTTTCATAGTGTATGAGTAAACACTATTTGATTTGTAAAAACCAATATTTTTCAAAAGTGTAATTTTTCACATTTTAATGGAGAACCCCTATTAAATTAAGATTTTGACACATTAATAATTTTTATATGATAACATAAACATGTTATTTTAAATCAGGATAAAAAATTTACTTTTAATGAAATTTTAAGATTTTTCTGATAACTATCAAATTTTGATAAATAGTAAAAATACACTAAATTTTACGTGAAGAAAAATTTATATTAAAATAATATATAAGGTTAAATTATAATATTTAATGGTTTTAAAGAATAAATATAATATATTTTTATTATAAAAAATATTTTATTTCCTTATCATTAATTTTACACTGTATTCAGATGTAAAATAATTTCAATCTCTTACTATGATTTAACTTATAACACTCATTATCTCTTTCTAACAAGATGATTAATTTCAAATAAATTTCAGAAACTTATTTGTTTTGAATTTTTAATAATGTATTTCATATTTGGAATAATTAGGTTCAAATTATTTGAATATATTTATTTTATTTTTGCGCATTTTAAACAGTAAATTCTGTATTTTTTAGCATACGATAAAATGGTAAATCAGGTTATTATGGGTAATAATAGTATTATAAAATTACCCTAAAACTTGTATTAATTTAATTATATGAGTTTGATCCTACATAAATCATAATTAGGTAGAAATGGTGTCCTTTTGAAGACACTTGAATGAGATTAGTACATTTAGATTATTTTATTTAAAGAAAAATTAAATATGTGTCACTCAAATTTTAATAACTATATCATTTTTGAAATTAGAATATACATAATATAAATTTGATTATAAATACTCATTTTAAAAATAAAATATTTTTCTTTATCATTTTAATTTATTTTTAGTTTTTAGGAAACAAATAATTACCTTAAAGGATTATACTTTGATGATGTAATAATTAATTAATTGATGAGAAATCAATAAAACAATTTTTATTAAAATTAAAATAACCATAAAAGGACCCAAAAACATGAAAAAATATTATTTTTCATGTATAGATAGACCATAAACATCTAATTCCCATGTTAGAGACCATTTGGAGCCTTATATTCGATATTGTGGCACTTATATTATTTTATTTAAAGTAATGATAAAGTTGTCACGTTCATGTTTTCAAATTTATAACATCTTCAATATAGGATTTTACAAAATATAAATTCAACAAAAACCATTCTTAAGAAATATATTATATTTATCTTAATCAGATTTTATTTTTATTTTTTTCAGCATATATTTATATTAAATAATTACAAAATATTGATGTAGTAATTATTATATTAATTTATATAAAAAATAAATTTTATTAACAATATTAAAATAAATATTATTTTGGATAATTAATATTTTTAATTAATTATATATATGACCTTTACCTCTGAGGAATATAATAAAATAGTTGGATTAAAGATAACTTGTTACCTTAACATTTTTAAAAATCAATTAATTGAACATTGTCAAAATGGACACTATTGATTATTTATCAAAATAATGATTTAAAAAATTATTTAAAAAATCATAAATCATTTTTAAAAATATATAATAATTATAATATGGTATAAAATGATATAATGAATTAATTTTTGTCTAATTTATATCAATTAAGTAAATATTTCACCCATTTAATATTGAAAAATGTTTTATCTTAATTAAAATTAAATAGAATAACTAAGAGTGAATGGAAATTAAAATGGATAAATTGACATAAAAACTTGTATAAATTTTATTTTTTGATGAAATTACAACCCTATATAACAGAATATTTAAAATTAGGATGTTCTTGTGGTTTTGAGGTGGGGGTTTATTTTATTATAAATTAATATTTTTGGTGACCCCAAAAGTGCCCCTTACCTCAATTATAAAAGGTAACCTCCTTCATCACCTATTCACTTCAAATTTAGAATTCATGCTCAGTCATACCATTCAATTTTCCCTTATCAAATTTCTATGTTACATTCTAGAGTTTCTGTCCTTCTTCAAAGACCAACTATAGTGCTCTAAGAGGACATATAGAGGAAGCACGTCGAAGAAGAGGTAACATCCTCTTCCATTTCTTTCAAACTTCTTTCTTATTAAACTTCCTTATCATGAGTTGTGAAATTAAAAATTAATAAATACAGTATCACTTATATAATAAGATATTTTTATTTTTATGAATCAACAATATTCAACCTTCTCTTCATCCTATGAAAAATGAAATCACCACACATGTGTATGTGCGACTTAACATCTCCATGCCATGGTGCATTCTGTTTTTCACTAGCACCTTACTTGTTTGGGTATAAGGATGGAAATAATAAATATATATGATTATTATAAAGTGAAATTAATTATTAATGTTTATAAACCATCCAATTCAGTACCATTCATCAAATATGGTAATGATAGCATCGCTTGTGTGCCAGTACGATCTACCGTCTCCAAGATGCGATGTGATTCATTCTACATGATCTTTTTTAATGAATGATTATATAAATGTAAAGAATTAATAAATAGGGTATATTTTATTAAAGGATATAACGCTTACCTGTAAAGGAGAACCAGAACATATGCTACAAAACATTCATAAGAAAATGAAGCATTTAATACCCAAATAACAAGTAATAATGAGATTTTGTTAACAAAAAAATGATAATATAATCATATATAATGTCATAAAAATGACTATGATTATAAAATAATTATAATAAATTATTTAACTCATTATACTAGATATCCATATACATATAAAGGAAATCAGACCTAAGGGAAGGTATAATTGTGAAATCTCATTATTATCAGAGACTGTTTATTCATAAGTATTTAATAAGGTATATTTATCATCCAAATCCATGAATTTTAAATATTTAATATTTTTCATATTATATTAAAATTTTATAAATTCAATTTTACGCATTATTGAAATTTTTAAACGGTGTGAACAAAATCTTTTACCCTTATATGATATGAGGTAATTTTTGACTTTTCCAGAAAAGTATGAGAAGAATGTTTTTTTAACATATATGACTTGAAAGAATTTTTACATTGTAATAAATCCTTATCTCCATGAAGCTTCCTCTACACAATTTCATGTTTATATTCAAATAAATTCTGTTCTTTTAAAATATCATGATATTTTGAGAAAAGATTTTTTTGAAGAAGAAAGGATATTTTCCTCAAGAATTAATATCAAGTGTTTTATGAATATTATTTTACATTTAAGACAGAATTCATTAAATAGTGTCATTTTTCTATCCCAATTATTACTACTGTTTTATTGTGTTCATAATGGAATTTTTCTTGTGATATTCATTTCATTTATATAGATTATGATGGAATGATGTTTAAGTGACCCATTTTATCACTTGGGTTATGCTATGATGAATGATTTATGTTTTTGTGGAATATGTAAGAATGATTTAATTATGGGATTGGTGGTACCTATATCTCCCTCCAATGAATTTGGTAATGATTTATTTCTCATTATATATACATGACTGGAATGGGAAATGATCTTGGTTCAATAAAAAAGGGATGGAATGAGGACTGAGATCAGTTCAGTAATGACTTTGTCCGCTAAGATGGTCTTGGAAATTAGACTTAACTAAAATGAAATGATTTTCTATGCTTATATGTACTCCTCAAAACATCATGTTGTATGTTATGAATATTGGGATTATTTTCATTAATTCTTATGAACTTTTATTATTTATCCCATGGCATGATCTCAAGATCTTTTATATGTTAGATAAGATTTTCAAATGTGATGTTCTTATGTCTTATGAAAATGATATGATTGATATCTCCCTTGTTTACACTTACTGAGAATATGAGCTTATCCTTTTATATTTTTATTTTCCCTAGGTCATGAAGAAGGTTATTAAGTAAGATATGTCAAAAGCGGGTCTAGTTATGGAGAAATAAGTGGGAGACAATAAATATATCTTATGAACCAGTTTTTTATGTTTCCTAGTTTCGAAAAACAATATACCTATATGGTACTATCATAGGTTTGTTATATTTTTTAAGGAACATTATTCAAATTTGATGAAATATCAATTTATGTAAAGTTTTTTTGTAATCGTTGGTAAAGAGGAAATGTATATTTATCATTTCGAAACTAGGATGAGAAAACCTTAGGAATAACCCTAAGGATATGTCAAAGTATAGGATAAAATTTTACTCTCTTAGAAATGTTCATGAACAATATAGGATAAAACCATAAGTATCCTAAATTTATATTTTATTCTTGATTATGTGGTTTTGACATTATTATTTGTGTTACTTGCACAATGATTCTTTGTTTTAGTCAATCACTAGAACCTGAAGGAACTACATTAATGCAGAATGTGACAGGCAATTTAATGAATGTTCTCCTGAGAATCTAAATGTTATTGGAGCTATAATTCCATAAAATTTAGCTATGCTCACACAACTTTATCAAGCTATGAATCATGTATGACAACCAAACGAGAAAATAAGGTAAGAAAATTATTTTGTGTCCTTCATAAGGCATCATCCACCTTCATTCAAATGGTATTATGATCCATTAGTTGATGAACAATGGATCGGTTCCACTAAAAATATATTTTCAGTTCTCATATGTTTAGATAATGAAAAATTCATCTTAGAAAAATATTATTTGGAAGGTGAAGCTGATCAATGGAGGATCCTGATCAATAATATGAGGCAAAGAGATGAAATTGAATCCATGGAATGGGATGAGTTCAAGAACTTGTTTTCCAACATGTAATTTCCTCATATTCTTCAAACAAATATGGATAAGGAGTTCCTTAAACATATGGAAAAAGTTGATGAATTTGTTGGTACCTATGAAGAAAATTTTACAAGACTTGAAAGGTAGGATTCTAGAATTATTATCACACTTGAGAATAAAACTAGTCGATTCATTAATGTCTTAAGAACAAGTCTTTAATGGTAATTTTCCGTAAGGGACTTCAATGGCTATGGAGAAATAATTCTATGTGATATCAAGGGTTAGATATATATTTGAGTAACCCATAAGTCCTATGGGTTTGACAAGAAAAGATAAATGGAATTCAATGGAAAATCAAAAGAACACAATGAAAAGAATATGAGTTTTTCCTAATACTAAATGTGAGGAAGGATACATGGAATAAAATTTCATAAAGGGACTAGTAAATGTTTTACATATGGAAAATATGGTCATGATGCATTTTAATTATAATGCAATGGAAAAAATATGTGTAATAATGCTTATAGAGAAAAGTCTACACAGAATTTACCTCTTACACTTCAATGTTACAAGTGTAAGGAAATGGGGAATTTGGACAATAGATGGCCTAACCCAAGGGTTATTGATGATGATTGATTTCAACAAAGTCTTAAGGCCAAAGAAAAATGAAAGTCACATGAAATCACTATTGGTGATGTGGAGTATGATAATGAAGTTTTGAAAGGTACACTTACCATAAACTCTAATAAAGAAAATGATTTATTTTATTTTTGATCCACCCACTCTTTTATTTCTAAAAAATTTTCTAATCATATAACCTTATTACCCAAACAGTTAGATGATTAGTTAGTTGTGACAACTCCTAATGGAACAACAGTCACATCAAAAGCTTATAATTCTTCTCTGGTTTAATTTTGTTGGAAATTGATTCCTATAAATCTTTTCATCCTCCCCATAGTATAATTTGATGTTATTCTTGACATGGTTTGGTTTTCTATATATGTATCTCATATCAATTTCCAAGGAAGTAAAGTAACATTTCATATTTTAGATTAATCCGTGATCATCTATAGATGCAAGGATGAGTATGACCTTCCAGTGAAAATTTATTCCACCTTATGTCTCTTGATTCTTATAAATAAAGGTTATATATATCAAATTTTTTGGGAGAAAATAACAATTTATAATACACCCTTTTTACAAGAGTTTTATGATGTGTTTTTAGAAGAATGACCAGGTCCTTCACCAAATCACACTATTGGAAAACTAACCTATACCAACGGTTTGGAACCATTGGTATAGGCCTCCAAACCATTAGTATAGCCTATACCAACGATTTGGAGAACCATAGGCAAGTAAGCCGTTGGGATAGGTCTATACCAACGGTTTTTGGAAAACCATTGGTATAGACCTATACCAGTGGTTTTGAAAACCGTTGGTATAAGTAATATGAAAATCTATACCAACGGTTCTATAAAACCGTTGGTATATGTATTTCCCAAAAAAACATTCACTGGGATTTGATCCCAGGACCTCTAGTTTATCATTGAACAACCTAACCACTAACCTTAAATGAAAATTTTGTGAACATAATTTCATAAATATATATATGTATTATCATAATTATTTTAAATTTTGATTTATAGAATGTTCTAGTTAAGAGGATCTGATAAAAAATCAAAGGACCTATACCAACGGTTGTCAAAACCATTGGTATAGGTCCCCAGAATATGGGGGGTGATGTTGATATATTGGGGACCTTTCCCAATGGTTTGGCCAAACCGTTGGGAAATCCTACCCTTTCCAAATGGTTTTGGCAAACCTTTGGGAAAAGTGGCCACAAACTGGTCCTTTCCCAATGGTTTGGCCAAACCATTGGGAAAGGGGGTATTAAAGTGTTGGAAAAGGTCACATTTCCAATAGTTTCATGAAGTTTAGTTTTCAATAAAACTCATATTTGGTTCTATTACTATTTCAAATACACATTATGGAATGGCCCTAATTAACTTATAGGAATTAAAGAAGAAACTCCAAGAGAATATTGACAAGGGATTCATACGCCTAAGTGCCTCACCTTGGGGTCCACAAGTTTTGTTTGTTATGAATTAAAATGGATCAATGAGATTATAAAATGATTATCGAGAACATAACAAGATCACTATCAAGAAAAAATATCATCTTCCCTATATAGATGACTTATTTGACCAACTATGAGGATCTCAATACTTTTGTAAGATTCATCTTTGTTCAGGATATAATACATTAAGGGTCATGAAAGAGGATACACCAAATATGATATTCCGTATAGAGTATCGACACTATGAATTTATAGTGATACCTTTAGTATTACTAATTCCCCTCTTATCTTCATGGATCTAATGAATAGTGTATTTATAGACTATGTTAATCAGTTTTTGGTCATCATTTTAGATGACATTCTTGTCTATTCTATGTTTATGGAAGAATATGATGGTCACTTCAAAATTGTACCAAATACCCTACGAAAGGATAATCTTAATGAAAAATATACAATGTGTGAATTTTGGGTTAAGAAAGTTTCCTATTTGGATCACATAATCTCATGATTGGGGATATATATGGACCAAGTAAGACTAGAAGTTATTGAATGTTGGTCATGACCAACAACGGTAACTAAGATCCAAATTTTTATTGGTTTAGCTAGATATTATCCACATTTTGTGAATGTTTTTTCATGATTATATAGTACACTCACCATGTTGACTCAGAATGGTGTAAAGGTTTTGTGGACATAGGAATGCAAAGAGAATTTTAAAGATATCAAAACAAGGTTAACTTGTTCACATGGGGCCACACTACCTAGTTGTGGAGAATGGTTTGAGATCTATAGTGATGCATCCCAAAAGGGGTTGGGATGTGTTATCCTTCCAAATGATATGTTGATAGATTATGCCTCATGAAAATAGAATTCCCATGAACAAAATTACCCAACTCATGATTTGGAGTTATCTATATTAAACATTGCACTAATGATATGGTGGAATTTTCTTTATGGTGAAAGGTGTGATGATTATACTCAGTATAAACGATTAATGTATATTTTCACAAAAAAGTAACTAAATATGCATCAAAGAAAATGGTTGGAGTTGATTAAATATTATGACTTCTCAATACATTACAACACTTGGAAATCAAACAAGGTGGAATATGGTTTGATATGTATGGACCATGATAGCCCATTGATGATGAGGATTATAAAAGATCCAATATTTATGGATTTTCAAAGGGTTGATCTTGAAATTTTAAAGGAAGGGGAAACATCTTATCTTTTTGAAATGAATTTTCAACCATATATAAAAGGGAAGATTAATGGAGGATATACGGAAGATGTAGAGAAATAAAATAAGGAAAGAAATGTTCTTGAATTCAACCATGATTGTTATGGAATAATAAAGATTAGGAATTGGGATTGTATTACTCTTATACCAGAATTAAAGAAGGAGATATTGGATGAGGCCCATATTTCTTCATTCTCTATTCATCTTAGAAGCACAGTGATGTACAGGGACCTGAAAGTGTATTTCTGGTGGGATTGAATGAAAAGAGATGTTTCCCAGTATGATTATCGGTGATTGGTTTGTTAGAATGTTAAGGGTGAGAAACAAAAGTCTAAGGGGATATTACAACCATTACCCATACCAAAATGGAAATGGGAAAATCACTATAAAGTTTGTCATAGGACATCCCAATTAAATCTAAATGCCATAATGCTATATGAGTTATAGTTGACTGCCTTTTGATGTTGGCACACTTCATTGATATTTGATTGGATTTTTCTCCTAATCGTTTGGCTAGGATTTATGTAAATTAAGTGATATGATTTCATCGAGTACCACTTTCCATTATTTATTATTGAGATATGAGGTTAACTTCGAAGTTATATGGAAATTTTTAGTAGACTCTAGATGCATAGTTAAGTTTCATCACTGCTTTTCATCCTTAGACAGATGATCAGTCTTAAAAGACAATTAATACTCTTGAATACATGTGGAGATCTTGCTCTATGGATTTCAAAGGTGATTGGGATCAACACCAACATTTGGTTAAATTTTTATACAAAAATATATTTCACTCTGGTATTTTGATGGATCCTTATAAATACATCTAAGGAATGAAGTGTGTAAATCCAAATTGCTGGGATGATGTTGAAGAAAGAAACCTATTAGGACCTAATCTGGTTGATGAAATAGATCAAAGGGCAATATATATTCAACAACACATAAGAACAACTTATAGACAACAAAAATGTTATGATGGAAAAATAAGAAAACACATGAGTTTGAATTGGTTGAAAAGGTGTTTCTATGAATATATCCCATGAAGGGAGTAATGATATTTGTAAAAAGGGAAAGCTGAGACCTAGGTATATTAGTACTTTTAAAATTCTGTACCATGTTGGGAAGGTATCCTCCCGATTGGTGCTTCGATCGAATATCTCTCAAGTTCATGATGTGTTCCATGTATATCTCCCAAGAAAGTACATTCCTTATCCTTCACATGTACTAAACTCTGAATTCATACTACTGCATCAAGATATTTGTTATAAAGAACAAGTGATAGTGATTCTGGATCATAGAGAAAAAAGTTCTGCGAAAAAAGACTTCTTTATTAGTTAATGTTTTGTGGTAGAATGACCAATTTGAGGAAGCTATTTTGGAACTTGAAGATATTATAAGGCAAATATATTCTCATAATTTTATATTAAAGTGATTAATTGTGAGTGCGAAATTTATTTATGGGGGGAGGAATGTAACACCTAAATGTTTTTATGAAATATTTTCTCTAAATAATTTTAATTCTTTAATAACTTGCATTTTATAAAGTTGTGATTTTAAATTATTCGTGAAATTACATTAATATAAAATTACCATTTTAACCTATTCATTTTTAGAGGGAATAAATATTACTAACTTCTGTAAATGCATGGTGAAGTCATTCACTACAAATTATTTATGGAAAATATAAATCATTTTTTTGTTAATTACTATTAGTAAATGAAATTAATGTAATATATATTTTATATAATTAATAAAATATTTTTGATATTCATAAAATATATATTTTTTCATAGGGTATGGGTAGTCCTTATTTGATGAATACAAATCTATATTTCTCAAAAGGGTAATTTTCTGATTTTTAATGGAGAACCCCTTTTAAATTAAAATTTTGAGACATTAATAATTTCTATATGACAAAATAAACTTTTTAATTGGGATTGCGGTGTAAAAATTTAAATTTGATAAAATTTTAATATTATAATGATAACATTCAAATTTTGATGAATAATAAAAATTCACTAAATTTAAATTGAAAACATCTTTTTTCATCAAAATAATTTAAATGGATAAATTATAATATTGAATGTTTTTAAAGTATAAATATAATATATATTTATCATTCAGAAAAATTTATTTCATTGCCATTAATTTTACATTGTATTCAGATGTAAAAATATTTCAATCTTTTTCAATGTTTTCACATTTAAAACTCAGTCTCACTTTCTGACAATGAGATTAATTTGAAATTAAATACTTCAACTTCTATGTTTTGAATTTGGATGTATGGATTCCATATTTTTAATCAGTAGGTCCAAATTATGTATATAGATTCATTTTATTTTATGGCATTATAAATAATAACTTTGGTAATTTTTATTAATAAGGTAAAATGGTAAATCAGGTAATTAAGCATAAGAATACTATTAAAAAATTACCCTAGAAACTATCTTAATCCCATTCTATGAGTTCCTTTCTACCTAAATGATCCTTTGGACAAATTGGTGTCATTTTGAAGCCATATGAATGAGATTAAGACATTCAAATTATTTTATTTAATGAAAACTTAAATATGTCTCACTCAAATATTAATAACTATAACATTTTTAAAATAAGGCTATACAGAAGATAAATTCAATTATAAATACTAATTTTAAAGATGAAATATTTTTATTTATCAAGGGAATTAATTTTTAATTTTTTGGAAATGAATAATTACCTTAAAGGCCTATAATTTTATTATGTAAAAATTAATTAATTGATGAGAAATCAATTAATTGATGAGAAATTAATTAATTTATGAGACATAAATAAATTGTTTTTATTAAAATTATAATAACCATAAAAGGAACTAAACACTTGACCAAATCTTTTTTGGTCAACTATATCTCAACCATAACCATCCAAGGGTTGAGTTAGTGACCATTTGGAGACATAATGAAGAGATTGTGACACTTATATTATTTTATTTAAAGTAATGTTAATGTTGTCACATTCATGTTATGAAATTTACAACATTTTTAATGTTGGATTTTTCAGAAGTTAAATTAAACTACAAGTATTATTTTGAAATCTAGTAGATTTATCTTCATCATAGTATTTATTTTTAATTTTAATTCACCAAATAAGTATATTAAATAATTACACAAAATTGATTTAGTAATTATTTTGTTAATGGAGATAATAATTAAATGTAATTAAATATATAAAAATAAATATAATTTTGGATAATTAATATTTTTAATTAATTTTCGGTATGACATTTAAATCTTATTAATATAATAAAACAGTTGGTTCAAAGATAACTTGTTATCTTAATATTTTCAAAAATCATGTAATTCAATAGTTTTAAAATTGACACTATTGATTTCTTATCAAAATAATGATTTATTAAATTATTTAGAAATAATAAAACATTTTTAAAAATATATAATAAATATTATACAGTAGAAATAGTTTTAATTATTTATTTATGGTCTATTTGACATCCAATAAGTAAATATTGAACCCTTTTAATATTGAAATATTTGTTATCTTAATTAAAATTAAATAGAATAACTATGTGTTAATTAAAATGATAATCTTTAAATTGACATAAGAACAAGTAGAAAATTTATTGGTTGATGAGATTACAAAATTATATACTCTCAACTTCTAAATTGGTACATTTTGGATTTTTTTTGGATTGGGTTTTATTTTATTATAAATTAATATTTTTTGAGATTCCAAAAGTTCCCCTCACCTCAATTATAAAAGGGTGAATCCTCCCTCACCTCTTAAATTATCATTGAGCCTTCAAGATCATATATACCCTTCCATTTTTTCCTTCAGAAGTTGCCTAGTTACATTTTTAGGTTCTTATCTTCTTCAAAGACCAACTCTACTCCTCTAAGAGGATATTTGGAGGAAGCACGTAGAAGAAGAGGTATCCTCCACTACCGATTATTTCAAACATTTTTCTTCTTGTACATCCACTTCCTGAGTATTGTAATTGTAAATTAATAGCTAAAATATCACTTGTTTACTGATATGTCGTTATAATTATGGAACAACTATATTCCACCTACTATCGATCCTATGAAAAAAATTAATCACTACGCGTGCGTACGCACGACTTACCGTTTGCACGCCGTGGTGTAATATGTTGTTCACCACCACTATAAAGAGATGTGTATAATGATGGAAATAATATATATATATATATATATATATATGATTATTATAACTTTATATTAATTGTTAAATATTATACATCATGTAATTCAATACCATTCAAAAAATATGAGAATTGTATCATCGCTCGTGCGTACGTATGAAATACTGTCTCCACGATGTGATGTGATTGATTCAACATGATATTAATTAAAGCATGATTATATAAACATAAAAAATTAATAAATATGATGTATTTTAATTAATGATATAAAAATTACATATGAAGGAGAAACAAAACTTATTATACAAAAAAAACATAAGAAAATGAAGTAGTTAATACCCAAATAACACGTAATAATGAATTATTGTTACAAAAAAAATGATAGTATGAACATAAATGATATCATAAAAATGGATATGATTCTAAAATAATTCAATTAAATTATTAATATCATTGTACATAAGGTCCAGATACATACAAAAGAAATAAGACCTAATGTAAAGGAATAATTTTCAATCTCATTATTATCCGAGATTGTTTATTGCTTAGTATTTATTAAGGTATATCTAAAATCCACATCCTTGATTCCTAAATATTTAATACTATTTATATTCTTATAATTTTTTTTAAAAATCAATTTTACCCATTATTGAATTTTTAAAATAGTATGAAAGTAATCTTTTGTCATTATTCGATATAAGGAACTGTTTATTATTTCCGTAAAAAGTACGAAGAGAATGTTTTTTAACTTCTATGGAATGAAAGGACTTTTCAGTATTCCTAAATACGTATTTACATTCAGATATCTCTATAATAATTCAATTTTAATTTCAAGTAAATTATTTTCTTTTAAAATTCTAGGACATTTTGTGAAAATAAAATGTTTTTTAAAGATGAATTGATAATTTCCTCAAAAATTATTATCATGTGTTTTGTCGAAATTATTTTCCATCTAAGTGGGCATTACTTAAATTGGGTTAGGTTTATAAACTTTTTATTAATATTGTTTTATTGTGTTTATGATGGAATTATATTTATGGCATACATTTTTTTATATGGATTATGATGGAATGAAGTTTAAGAAACCCATTTTATTCCATGGGTTATGCTATGCTGAATGATTTATGTTTTTGTGACACACATATGAATTATTTAATTATGATAGGGGTTGGAACTATATCTACCTACAATTTATTGGGAAATGATTTATATCTCATGAGATAAACATGGGTGGAATGAGAAATGTTCTCAGTTCAATAATACAAGTCTATAATGAGGAGTGAACTCAAATCATTAATATACATTGTCTGATATGATGGTCTAAGAAATATTCCTTGTCTAATATTATATGATTTTCAATGCTTATATTTCTGCCAAAAAACTTTATCTCTTATGTTAAGACTTTTTGCATTATGTTCATTGATTTTTATGAACTTTAATGATTTATCTCCTAGCATGATATCACAATCATTCATATGGAGGATAAGATTTTGAAATGTTATGTTCTTATGACTTATGATTATGATATTATTGATATCTTCCTTGTTTATCCTTGATGAGAATCTGATTTCACCCTTTTATATGCTTCTTTTCCCCAGGTTATGAATAAGGTTATTATAAAAGATATGTCAAAAGGGGGTATAGTTATGGTGAAAAAAGTAGAAGATAATGATGATGTATTATGAACTAGTTGTTTAGGTTTCCCAATTTCTAAAAACACTATAGATATACTATCATGTCGTAAATTATTTTTATTTTATAATGAATATTATTCAACTTTGAAGTCATGTCAATGCATGTAAAGTATGGGGAATTATAGATAGCATGGAAAAGACATATATTGTACCTATAATCATCTCCAGAGCACTGGGGCCTTAAGCATCCATCACTTAATGCTTGCCACATCCCTATCTACTGGATCCCTGATCCCATGGTGGACCACCTAGGGGTGGTGCTGTTAGTATGTTGAACCTCTAATCATTTCCTACTCTTCTTCCTACTTCTCTTCCATGTCCGCCACCCAATGGACCACTATTCTCCTACATCCTACTCTTCCATGATGGTCCATCAAATGTCTGCTGATTATCCTGATGGTGAGTTAGGCAATGTCGAGCCAGATTTCCGTGACCGCAACATGAGTAACATAACCTATCCTACAGCCGATATGCCCTTCGCTGGGTGCCTTGCACCACTGATCTCGTATCCTGGGTCATCCCCTAGAGTGTTTGACTCACTTGGGTCCATGTATCTACTGTCGGCTACCTATCACCGAAGACTGGGCTGCCTGGTGCCTATTGTTAGCTCCCACTACTGGAATTTTCTCGGCCAAAATCCTCTCCACTAGCAGGGCCCACTCTAGTACACCAACATATGTAGGGATTCAAAGGGATATCATAGATGTCATGATCTCCTAGAATATCCATTTCTTAATGTTTTCGATCCTGAATAACGGGTCTCACATGATATACATGTAGTAGTGATAAATGACTTTAAATATCATCGAGTAATACAATACTATCCGACTACCCTACTACCAATGTAGGAGCTCCTGTATGCACACTGAGCATAACGTCTTCTAAAATAACTCCTCCTTGAAGAGGTGATCAATTCCTTATTAAGAGAGAGTCATCTTGTCATGCATCTGGATCACTAAGCTCCACCATCACCCTCATGAGCCCTTAAGAAGGATCACAACTAGATTTTCCATCTAGTCGAAAGGTGTCCTCACAAGGTAGAAGACATGTGTAACTACCTCCATCCAATACTCAGCTACCTTTGGGTCTGGTTCCCCTCTAAACATGGGAGGTCACTGCCTCTATAAGTCATGAAACACACTCATTCTAGATGAATCCTATAATAATAGTGCCGGTAGTATCTGCTAGTCTCTGGGTGGTGGTATCACTAGTACACCACCCAGAGGTTCTATATCTGGTAATAGTCCATGTACCACCGCATAATCACTTTGAGGATCATCCTCATGATCATGCATTGGAATCCTGGTTGGATGTTTTCATTGAGGCATCCTGAAATAGATCAATATGTACCATTGTCAATAGATTATATCGGGTGAGCTGAATCTATAAGGACTTGATAACACACTCAAAATCCTATATGATACATGTTCCATTTATTTTACATACAACTATTTATTTCATGTACCGAGTCGAAAATCAGAATTCAAATTCCTAGTGTATGGAAACGTTGGCCTCCATACCAACACTGGAGTCCTTGGTTTGAAAGTTGAACTTGAAACACATTACACTATTTACCCAATCCAATCTGATAGACTCTTGGTTCTTTAAGTAGAACCTTCCTAGATCTGATAACACTATGTCATGACCCTTCCTAGAGGGTCCCATGTCGTGACTACCCCAAGCCCACCTATGATAGGCTAGGGGTGGCGACTAGCACCGGGTAGACATATCCCTAAAATGGGAGGAATTTTACTATGTACTTATACAAACACACACATCTCCAAGAACAAAATTTTAAAATGTAAAAACACTATGTAACCAATGCAATCATACACTAAGATACCAACCATAGAGTATGATTGTAGGAAAACTAGAAAGTAAACATGGACAGAATACAAGCCCACCAAAAGAAAGATTTTATCACATGAATGAAGAAGTTCCTAGAACTCATCTTTGGAAAAACTACATGGAGGGTAGGTGTAGGACAGATGCGTGAAGTCGTAGGAGCATAACACATCCTTTATATCTCTCTAATAACAATCTATTCTTTTTCCACCTAGAACACCATAAAATAATCCATTGTCTTCAAAAGACACGACATGTGATGGCATAGACCATGCATGGGTGAGTAAAACAATACTCAGTATGACACCCCGAAACCAAAATAGAAATACCACTAATAAATTCAATAATTATACCACAATGAAAAAACATGAAGTACACTAAAAAAGAAAAACACAATGGATAGTCAGTACGGTAATCTCACACTGGTATAAGTCTAATGCACAAAGAGAATAATTTTATGTTATAGTACACAATTCTCTCATTTTCCATGACACTCTAAGTGTCGATGACACATGGACCGTCGATGGTACACAGATCGCCGATTGAGCACAGAGCGTCAATGGTGCAAGAATTATCAATGGTGCAGGGAACATCGATGGCTATGAAGCATCGATGGCATACAGAGCGTTGATGGCGCATGGATCATTGATGGTAAAATGAGCATCGATGGAGCGGTTAAATTTGATAGAGCACAAAGCATTGATGGCACATGGAGCATGAATGGTTCATGAAGCCCCCAAGTCACGTAGTCACCAAGTCACAGCCAGCCGCATGATTCCACTCATAACACACTTATACCAGAAGAACCAACCAAGCAAGCTAGTAGGTATTATTAAAAAATTAAAAAAGTTTCATTTATAGTATATCAAAGGTATTGTCTCATCTCAAGGGCCCCAATGCCGCAAATGGATAATTAAACGAGAAAAATGTTTAAAAGATATGGGGTTTTTTTTCCGAAAATGTCTGACCCTGGTCCGGTCAAGGTTCAATTCGACCCATCAGACCAGAGCCGACCTAGTTTGTCCTAGGCCTAACTAGCTTGGCCTGTTTGGTGCTGCCCGCTGGGCTGACTGGACTCGACCTAACTCATCTAGTCTGGCTAGCCGCATGTAGGTTGGTTTATGGGTGTCAGATGAAACCCGCTCTTGCCATGTCCCTTGGGTCAACACATAGTCATGCTGTGTTTCATGCTGCTGACCCACCTCATCTACCTGGTCCAACAGCCTCACTGCCACCACATGATCCTTCCGAGGCATCAATGAGTTGGATATCGGTTTGCTGTTACATCCCCCCTTCATGCCCCCCTAGTCGCCACCCACAACCTCTACTACCGCAGGCTCCCACGCAATCCCCGTCTGACCACATTCCTCTTCCGTCGTCAGATTCCCTACCAATAAACTCATCATGTTGTGCTATTACTATCCTAAACTCCCATGAAGGTACATTTTTTCCTCCACCACTGACCTCCCTATTGGCGGCATCACCCTACCGGCATTCCATTCTCTTGGAACGACGCTTACCCACCTAAACTGGCAAGAGCTGCCACCACTGGTTGTCACCGCCTTCTGTTTCCACCACATAGTGTTTTCATCGCAACTCTGTGGTGTTGTTGCAGGATCATTTCATGATTAATATTTCAAATAGGGTTTAAAAAGGGAATATGAAGGTGAAGAAAACATGAATAATGTGAAAGATTAATGTGGGAGTTTTAAATCCCAACAATACCCAATGAACAGATATTGTACTTGTTTGTGTCGACCATGATCCATTCATGTTAGAAGAGTCACAACAAAAAAATAGACACATAGATCTACTCTCCCTTCAAACACTGCAATCATAACACCTATCCCTCAAGTGGATGAACTGCGGATCAACTTGGTCATTGGTTTGTCTGCATTCATCATTGGATCTAAGATGGGGAAATGAAATCACTAAGAAAATCAACAACCTTCTGCATGGTTGGATCAATCATTGATGAAGAAAATAGGTCTATGTCATCGTTGATCCTTGATCCATCTACCTTCACCGTCAAGAGATTTTCTTTCAATACCTCATAGGAATTCAATGGTTATGGTGATAACCCTTAATTCCTGACAAAGGTTTCATTAAAAAGAGAAACTCTATTGAATCCAATGAAATTATTTAATTATAATATTTTAATGACATTTACATACAATTTCTAACTTTCACAGTCTACCTGCGTTGATCGATGTTTGGCCCCACCTATTATAAAGTCACTTCTCTAAACACAATGGTTCCCTTATATTTCTTATTTGGGCACCCGTATAGAATTTATTCCCATTTTAAAGGCAAAAACTCTGAATGCTTTAATAAAAACATAACATCTTTCATCAAACATTCCCAGACACACCGGGCCTCAGAATCTCATGCTATCTTAGTGCCTTATATCATAATTTTCACAATTAATTTATTAAAATAAAACCAGATAATATCTTAGTCACTACATCTATAACCTCAATTGCATAAATTTTCCTGAAAAACAACTAGGTATTGAGTATGTCACTCACAAATTAACATGGAATTTTGCATCCTGATACTTAGGTGTTGAGTACAACTCCAACATGAAAATATGTTTTATCTCCACCCTATTTTGGGGTCCATATTTAATATCATATCAAGTCCAGAGCACTCACCCTTTAAGCAATAAACATGTTGCGACAATCCACCTATTTCAAGAAGTAAGAATGGTACCTTCAAAGAGAGGTAACATACATACATGGTAGAACATAAAATACCAAACAAATAATATTATATCATAATGATAGAAAAATAACCAAACATAACATCATGTGATAACAATCATACATATAAAACAATACACTAATAGCAGTCATGGAATTGTAATAGGTCTCATGGGATATACACACAACTATGTGTGATCATTTTTAAGAATGATAATTAATTATGCCAACACATAAAATATAACATGAAAATATGTGTAAACAAGATCCCAAGAGGTAAGGAACATCCAACCACAACATTGTCCAAGTTTAAGTCAATGTTTAAAATTGTTTCCATCACCCTAACCAAGCTCACAACCAACCAGAAGATGATTTCAGACCAACACCTCCATGAACCATCCCTATTTCGACATTATTTAGAATTAATTCTATCTTTGATAATTAAAAATATTAAATTAAATATGAACATATTACCACATAGCCCTAAAAACAAGCTTATGAATAAATTTATACTCATCATGGAAAATCCAATGGAATTTCAATCCAATCAATATTGGAGAAGATATTGAGGAGTAAAGGTGAGAAGAATAATAAAATAAAAAAATAAGAAAAAGAAAAGAGAGGGAGATGAAGAGAGATGAATGTGAGAAGTAGAGTGAAAATTGAGGTCCTCCCTTACATTGAACAATTCCCCAAAACCTCCATTTTATATATTTTTTAAATTTTTTTTATTACTTTCCATTTATATCATTAAATTTTTTTCCATGATTGTTTCGATTAATTGCATTTTTCTCCCTCCTTTTAACCCATGTGCCTCATATGTTTTTTTTCAATCATTTCCTTTAAATATCATGCATTTTTAATTCCCTCTTTTAAATATATTGAATGCATAAATTTAATATATATTAAAATTCACTCGTTGTCTACACCTTATTTATATATATACACTAATACACACACACACACACACCTGCATATATATATTTTTTAACTCATATATACACATTATATATATTTACATTTGTATATACTCCCAAACATGAATATATATATATATATATCACATATATATAATGTAATTTTTCACACACAAATAAAATTTTTCCCAAGTTAATAATCACAATAATAATAACAAAAAAAATTATTATTATCATTATTAAATATATCACACCATTTTCATCATTAAAAATTTAAAAACAACTTCTATTAAAACCAAAAAATTAAAAACACCTATTTAATCAACGATTCGGCATAATGTTAATGATAGAGTGTGTAAATTCATCCATTAATGGCATTACATATTCTAAATTTGGAAAAACCTATGTATTTTGAATATTTTGGATTAATTAATTGTCATCAATGATGGTCTTCACTTTGAAATGTTGAATAAGGTGACATAGTTTTTATTAAATTAATTATAATTAATTAAAATCATAATAATAGTACAATTAGTCTTTTAAAAGGGTATTATCGCCAACCATTTTTTTAATCATGCAACGCGCACAAAATTTATACCCTACATAGTGTAAACATTTCATTCTAGAATTAACCGTGGTCTCATATATCTCATATAATTCATCTTTTGATAGATATTAATTTTTAATAATAAAAAAATATAATAATAATTTAATTCAATATAAAAAGTATATTATATCATTCAATTTTTTCGAACACTCAACACACAATAAAAGTTATACCATTTCTAGGGTAAACCCCACGTTCTAGACATAATGTTCATCTTGAATTTCTCATATGATGAAAATTTGGAGAAATATTAAATTACATTAAAAAAATAAAAATTTTAAAATATTAAATAAATTATCCTTACATGAGATCTGAGCAAGAATCTGATGCTCATAAATGTTATACCCCACCTTGGGTAAACATTGAATTACAGACCTAACAGTGGTCTCTAATTTTTCAGAAAATGCACTATTTTAGAGTTATTCAATTATTTTTGTTAAATCACCTATATGTAATATAATATATTTAATATTTTTATTTCTTCTACACGATGTCTCTATGGGCCTTATAATCTCTCACCAACTCAATTCCTACCTCTAAAACTATTTCATAGAATATTCCAATATTCTAACTAGGCTTTTATCCTCCCTAAAATCCTATAAAAAATTTATTAATTTATTTAAATTTAAAAATTAAATTTTCTCATAAAAATTATAAATTATCAACTTCAGGGTTTTGGTTGTCTTTAAAAATTCTGTATTTTAAAATATCCATGAATGTGGTAAACCAAGATCACCAATGAGAAAAATGTCCATTGAAGTGGATTTCATGAAACTACGCCCTCAAACATTCAACAGGTTATCCATCCCTATGATAGATAATGGATTTGTAAAATCCATAGACAATAAATTAAAGTCATGTTTTTTTTGTAAAATTTATATGAAAATCTTGAAACGTATAATTTTGAAGGTTAATTTGATCAATAATGTATAATAATTATGAATTTAAAATAAAGGGAAGAGATTGAATTCTTAAAAAAATATGAATTTATTAATATTTTCCTTGAGAAGTATTTTACAATGCTGTTTTACATTGACTGGAAATAAAAAATTTCAAATTAAGGTAGAAAAAGGAATATTAACTGGATGCGTATGAAGTTCACTTCAACCAATTCTCATAGTACCTAATATTTTTATTCAGGATCATGATAGTAAACTTAATCTATTTTTCTTTATACAGATTAAATGTTATCAATGGGTATTGTGTTATCAAAAATTTTAATGTTTGGAGAAAAATTTTCAATTTGAAAATATGGTATAACTATAGTATTTTTATGATCATATTTTCTATGACAACAGGAAGAAAAATTTTTCTAGATGGAAGGTAATGGAAAATATTAATCAAATAAATACTAAGGTAAGAAATGAAGGACTCCATATTTTGTTATGTGTTGAAAAAAAATCACCCTCATAAATGTATTCTAGTATCTCGATGGTGTGTATGATGTAGTATTTTTCCACAATTGTATCAACACTACAATTAAAAGGACCATATTAATCGTTAGAAAAATAATTATCGGCTAAGAATAAGACATTTCAATGGAAATGAAATGTTTAATTATCTATGAACTTGAGAGATGATGTGAATATTTGATGTAATTTTCAATGATTATAAGAATAAATGTGTTGTTGAATCATTTGTGACTATTTTAGTACATATTTGACAACCCAATGATATAGAGTTAGGTACATTACATGTTCTTTCTGAGAATTCAAAGGACGAATTTGATTAAATGTTTACACATTCATTTATATTTGACAAAATTTTAGTTAAATTTGAAATTTACCTTAATTTAATGAAGACAAAAAATTTTGGTAAAAAACATAGGGTCTTATTATGAAAAAAATAAATTGTAAAAATATTTATTTGATCATTTTTGGAAGGATTTCACATTAAAACCTTATTATATTTCCCCTTATATATTTTTTCATATTCAGGGAATATAACAGATTTCTGTTTGTGAATCTAAGATAGATTATAGATGTATTGAAATATTTTTTTTAAGGAGTATCACTTTATTTACATGAATGAATTTATAAATTTGATAAAATTTCATTAAGGTGAGAAATTGATGAAATATGGAAATTAATTTTATCATTCACATAATGTTGAGAATAATGATACATTTTAAATTAGATATGATCCTTTAGTAAATTAATATCTTGATGCATGTACTGATTAATTTCATGTAATTATTCCTGATAGAGATATTGAAATTACTATTGACTTATATAACAATGAAATTCTAGTATCAAAACCTCCTTATCAAATTGCTCATGTATAATATTTGGAATTAAAAAAAATGTTGAAATATTTTTGTAACAAAGTTTTAATATATCCTTGCACATCAACATGGGGTGATAATATATTTTATCTATATAAATATGGTTCCATGATTAATTCAATTGATTATAGAGCATTGAATGTCCTAACTATTAATATTAAATATTTTCTGCCTCATATCTCTGCATTTTTTGATAAGCTCCAAAAAACATTGTATTCTTCAAATTTTGATTTTAGGTCAGGGTACAATTATTTGAAGGTGAATTATATTTACAATCTAAAGAGATATTTTAGACTATATATGTTCAATATTAGTTTTAGGGTGTTCCCATTAAGTTGGAAAATTTTGTAGTTTTATTTGTGGACATTATGAATAGTGATTTCATGAGTTATTAGATAAATTTGTTGTTTTTTATTTATGAAATCCTAAAATATTCTATAATTTGTGATGATATTGGAAAAGATTAATATTGATCTGTAATCCATAAATAAATTATTCTATATAGAATATTTAGTAAATTGGAATTATAGTGGTTTCAGATTTCATTCCTTGGACATATTGTAAATAATGGCTGAAAAAGTATTATCTAAACTAAATCCATAGTTTTTGAGGATTGAAAAAGGCCCAAAAATATTAAAGATATTCAATGATTCATTTTATTAGTGGGTAACTATCGAAAGTTGGCGGAAAAAATTACACAGTTCTCTAGCCTACTACATTAGTTAACTAGAAAAGGATTAAATTTCATCTCGATAGTAGAATGTGATTAATGTTTCTATGAATTTAAAATAATATAAATAAATTCTATAGTTTTGGACCTACCATCTATAAATCATTATTTTAATCTATAATTATTTGTTATTAATGTGAGTTGGTTGTGTTTTGATACTAGATTATTAGTTAATAACTTATGTTTCACGTCAATTGAAACCTCATCATCTTAAATATCCTATGAATTTCCTTGAACATGATTCTATGTATTTTGTTTTCAAAATATAAACACATCATTTTTATAGAGTTAAATGTGAAATATATATTTATCATAAAATATTTATATATATATTTACTCAGAGTGAGTTGGACATGAGATATAGATGATTTATATAACTAATTGGGGATCATAACTGATTGATTTAGTGTCTTCCATGAAAAGTGAACACAATAATTTATACTTGAATTCAGAATGATAATGTTCCATTAAATATTATTAATTTTGGACATGGTAAAATATTAAATGATTTGATCATTTTTTGTATTGAAATTTCTCCTGTAGAAACTCCATCTGTATTATTTTAGGAATTAGTTAAGTTTTTGTTTTCAGGAAGAATTAACCAGGCTTGGAAGAAATATCTTCATTTAGAAGAAAGTGTAGAATGGTTCAATAATGGTATTTTTAACATGTTTAATATTTATAAAAAAGGAGTTATTAGATATAGAATGAAGTTGTGTGTTCCCTGTGATTCAAATATAAAGATGTGATTATTGAGTAATACTCATTGTTCAATGTTTTCTTTTCATCTTAACAATTTTAAGATGTACAGAGACCTTCAAGAAATTTTTTAGTGGGGTGGAATTAAAAGTTATATTATTGAATTTAACATGAAATTTCAGACATGAAAATAGGTAAAAGGGGAATGACATCTACCAAAGGGGATTATTTAGCCTTTCCCAATTTTGGGATGGAAATGGGAGAATTTATCAATAAATTTTATAGTGGGATTATCAAAGGAATATTGAGGAATAATTCAATTTAGGTTATTTTTGATGGATTGAATAAATAATAAAATTTACTTCCTAATAAAGATACTACATATTTATATCATCTATCTTTAAAATATCTCAAGGATACAGTTAAGTTGCATGGATTTCCTATAAACATTGTTTATAACCATGATTCCTTATTTAGCTCTAATTTCTAGAAAGACCTTCAAATTTCATTGGGTAAGGAATGAAATTAAAACTATTTTTTGATCCTCAAATGATGGATAGTCATAGTGAAAATTTTAGATATTAGAATTCATGATTTGACCGTGTTATATTTGTTTCTAGGGAAGTTGTGTTCAGAATAATTTATTAGATAATTTTTTATAATAATAGTTTTCATTCTAGTATATAGGAGGAACCTTTTTAGGAATTACATGGAGACCAATATAATAATACAAAATGTTGGGATAATGTAGGGGAAATAATGTATTTAGGAAAATAATTTATAGAAGAAATGGTTGATATTTTGAAGATAGTGGAATAACATATGATGATGGATTATATTTGTCTAAAATGATATGCACTAGAATAATATTCATTCATTTGAGGCAGAAAATTTTATTTTCATAACTTTTATCCATGGAAAATTGTTTTTGGTTTATTTTAAAGGGGAAAGATATGTATAGGGTTTAATGAAACATATGATGTTCTAGAGAAGGATGAATCAATTTCTTATAAAGTGGAATAACGTTTTTTTTATCCCAAGTACATTATTTGATTCATGTTTCATTGTTAAGTAATTATTTTCTAGATGTATATTATGTTTTAAGCCCTAAAGTAGGAAAATTTCGGGAGAATAATTAATATGAGTAATAGTTGGATCATATTCTTGACCACATATAACAAGTGTTTCTGAATATGTTGATTCACAAGGTTATGGTTTTGTGGGAAACCATATAACTAAAGAAACATTATGGGAATAAAAAAATTCTTTTAAGGTAAAATATCGATAATTATTTATGTAATGAAAAAAATAAGTCATAATTTCAAAAATGGAGAAGAATATAACATCCAATGTAATGTTTATAAAAATAGATTTCATTACTTATTAATATTTTGGAATTTTATTTTATAGAGTTATATTGATTATTATAATATTTTGTAAATTTTCAACCAAAATGATATATGGATTCTAATACCCATCAGAACATTATTCACCCATCTCCCTCGTTTCAAATTTGTTCAAACATTATCGCTAGATCACCATCCTCCCACCATGAAACATTGTTGTGGTCACTGATCATTGGGATAACTGACCCCCCTCCTCTGGGGTTCACTATCCAAGAATTCACTTTGAGAGTAGTGGAAGACCGCCTGATGTATGAGAACTCTTACTTAAAAGACATCCTTATCCAACCCCCACATTTCCCGTGGATGCTACCTCCATAGGTACTTATTGATACTCCTGATCCAGCATAGTCTTCCTTAGTGGAAGGAGATTTGGGGCATTGTTTTCCCACCTCATCCTTCTGGGATGCTTTGAAGCACCTGTAGTGGACCCTGGTTGCGAGGAACAGAGCCAAGAAGCCTCATCCTAATCTCTTATAGAATATCATTAGAATGTGGGCTTTTAGAGGCTACTCTAATTGTTTATGTGATAAACAGAAAGGATTTTTTTCCTGTCTCTCACCTCCAATGTGGAATTCATCCATTCATAGTCCCAGAGATCCATTAGTCCATAATACTGATATTTACACTCATTATCAATCCAATAGTGTCTCAATGACTCCTTTCTTGATGTTAATGGCTACTCTATGAATAATGATTTCATAATTCTTAGTTTTCATATTAAATTTGTTGCTACCTTTTATTTAAAGTAGAACCATGTTTTTATTGTTATGATTTATATATTTTTCCATTGGATTTTATACTGGACATGTTTTGGTTCCACATGGGATCTTTTGTTTGGCCCATTCAGTTCTGGCCTACTTAATCGATTTCTATCTTGGAAATATGGGTGTGTTTTGTTCCTTTACTCTTAATCGTCCATCGTTGTTTCCTCCCTTACGATCCTAGATGTTCACTTTCTGTGGTGTTTCGGTTTGGGTTGCTCGGTGTGTGCTTCGTTGAAGTCTTGGATTGGTGGAAGTATGTTTGGCGAACCACCATTTGTAGGATTTTCATCACTCATGTTTCTGCACTTCCAAAGGTTTTCCCATTGAGGGTTCTTTCATATCCTAGAAACATATCTCTTTTCATGGTTCATGCATTGTTTCCTTCTGGAGTGTGGTTCCTAAATACTAGAAAGGATATCTCGACGGTTATACTCTAGAATAAGGATATCACCACAGTGCTTTGTTGTTTACCGTTGTTGGTGGAGTACTCATCCACTTCCTTCAGCCTCGATTTCTGTACGTTAGTAATAAAGTGAATCTGATCCAGATCCAGTAGATAATTCAAGATATTAGGACTTCTAGGTTTCATTAACCACGACATTGTAAGTGGTTTATAGTTCATTTATTTCATTTTCACATTATAGAACTTTTTTTTCTTTTGCTATTGACTTTTCTACATCGCTCCACTGTGAATCTGGTATTCCTTCTCATAGTAATAAAAAACATATTTGTGTGGTGTTCTTTCCATGTAGTAGGATACCGAAGGATCCAAATCATGTAAATAATCATGTCTGTTTTATTTTTCTACATTTTTTTACCTTTTTTAGGTTATTGGTTCATCAACTCACAACTATAGTTCATTGTTTCTCCCTTGTAGTTGTTTGGTTATCACCCCTTTACTTCCCTTTAACCCACAACATGTGGTATTATATCCAACCTAGCTATTGTGCTCTCTGATTTCACTTAATGCTTAATTCTCATGTCAGTTATTTGTGTTTTATGCAATCTTCCTTGCTATAATTTCATTTACAACCTATAGTTAACCTACCATTTGCATTATTCCATTAGTTTTAAAATATTCCTGATTTTGTCTACTATTTACAACTAGTCTTGAAACTATTTCTTACTTCTAACATACCTATTTAAGTGTTTCTTTGATTCATTGTTGTTTTTTAGACATTGTGGCTACCAACAATCTGTTGAGATCCCCTTTCTACCCAATTTACATCTTATTTAAAAACATTAAATTTGTATTCCTCTTCCTTCCTTTAGAACTTAGTTCACAATTCATTAATTTGGGTTTCATTATTTTGGTTTTCGAATTTAAATTTGTTCAAATTCTACCTGAAAATTTCTATTGTTTTTATCTTTCCTTTTGACAGAAATTATTTTATTCACAAATTTTTTTTACATCCATATCTCACAGTAAACGTTTACCCCATGAGATTAGTTGATTTTTGGGGGCGTACCCTTATTGTTGTCACCAATCATTCAGCATCAACACATATAGATAAACATGTCTACAATGCGATATTAAATCTAAAAGTTCAATGGAGACAACTACTTCAATTTTTGGTGAATAAAAACAAGGTGATTACTAGCCCAACAAGGGCTTATTAATGCCCTATCTAGGCCTACAAAATCCATTGCAACTATTAATAAATCTGGTCAAACCGTTAGAGAATTCCAACCTGTCCCCTTGAAACTCTTGTTAAAGCCCATAGTTCGCTTTTACATTCTTTAGGAGATAAGGTTATTATGGAAATGGTTTATGAGTCTAATACTTCTTGAATATGTATAAAACTAGAAAAATTATACATCACTACCTCCCTAGTAGAAAGACATTATAATAAGCATCAAACGTTCACATTTAGGATGAAACCTCATACTTATATAAAATCCCATCTATATGAATTCAACAAAGTCATGTTGGACTTATCCAACATTGATATTTTTGTAGATAGTGAGGATCAGGATACTATTATCCTTATTTCCCTTAACGATAGTTATAGAACACTCATGGAGACCATGATTTATGATTGAGACTCCTTGACTTTAGAATAAGTCAAGTTTGTGCTTTTTTCCAAAGAACATAATTCTAATCCTAAGTTAAAAGGAAAGGATACGAGTTTTTTCAATAGTGGAAACCTCAGGGTAAAGGTATAATGAAGAAATAAAATAGACACAAACGTAAAGGTAGTAAAGATCCTAGGTATGAACCAAAACCGAAGGGTAATTCCTTAGATTGAAAATTTACCTACATTCATTATGGTAAACCTGGGGATAATAAGCCCAAGTGTAGGTTGCTCAAGAGTGAATTAGAATGCATGCATCCTGCTGACCATTCTCTCCTTATTGACACTGGCATTGACACTTCTAAAGTATTAAATTTATCTAGTTATACACTCTATCGTGAGTGGGTCCTTAACTATGGCTATTCCGTTTATTTGTGTCTATTCAAATAGTCATTTTTACAGTTGGTTGAGAGAGTGGAAGGGGATGTCATGTTAGAAAATAACAAGATGTGTATTGTTGAGGGTAGGGGATTTCCCATGTTAGAATTAGATGGTCGGTCGATCATTACCTTTATTGGGGTAAGGTGGGATCCCAACCTCTAGCGCAACTTGATTACCTTAGGAGTCGTTGATAAAAAAGGACATACCTTTATGTCAAAATTGAGTTCTATCAAGATCTACAAGGGATCTAGAACCATAACTAAAGGGTCTATCATTAATGGGTTGTATTTCATAGATGGAAAGACCCATTCAAGGTATTTGTGTAGTGTTTATAATACAAACACTGACAAAACTATGCTTTGGAAAAGGTGGTTGGGGAATGTAATATCTAAAGGGTTGGAACAAGTCAACAATTAGGGGATATTGAATAAAATTAAAGCCACAAACCTAACATTTTGTAAAGACTGGATAATGGGAAAAACAAAGAGAGTTAGTTTTAGAAGATCCACTTTTAAAGCTGTTTCCCCACTGGAATACATCTTTTTATATTTGTGGGGATGCGAAATGACTACCTCTCATGGCGGAGGATCCTACATAATCACTTTTATTGACGATTTCTCTAGAATTTTTTGGTGTACATATTGAAACATAAATCATATGCTTTCTAGACCTTTAAAACCTAGAAATCTTTGGTCGAGAATCAGACCAAACATAATGTTAAGACCATGAGGCCGGATAATGGGTTATAGTACTTATCAACAAACATCATTGAGTTCTAGGATGCAGAAGGGATCAGGAGACACAAAAATATTTGGGATACTCCCCAACATAATGGGATAATAGAGTGTACAAATAGGACAATCCAGGAATATGCCTGAAGATTTCTTGCATTCTAATATCTCCCCAAGTCTTTTTGGGCTAAGGCCACCAGCACTGTGGTTTGCCTTATTAATAGGTGTTTCTCGTATACTAACAAATTCAAATCTCCAGAAGATATTTGGACTATAAAACCCCCTTATTACTCATACCTAAGGGTTTTCAATTTCATAGACTATGCACATGTTAAGACTGATAAATTAGAAATAAGATTTGTAAAGTTTGTTTTCATTGGTTAACTCGAGGGAGTCAAAGGATATAAACATTGGGCTGACAAACCAGGATACCAAAAATGAATTATTAGAAGGGATGTGGGCTTTAATGACTCATAATATGCTAGGACTAAGGCATACCATCTAGATAGAAATGATCTAGACCTCCTTGAGTCTAATGAACCTAACCCCTCAGCTCATCTTGAGGCTAAAGTTCAGCCTGTTCAACCACCTTCTCAACCCACTACTGTAGATGATTCTGAAACCAATTTCGGTTCATATTATGATTCTGAACCTCCTACTACTTATCAAGACTACCAATTGACCTGTGATATGGAATAGAGGGTCCTAAGACATACTTCTAGATTCATCTAATATAATATGGCTCCATGTGCCTTTCATGTGGCACATGATCTCATTGATGATGATCCTCAGTCATATAGGAAGACCTTGAAAGATAGAGACTCCAAGAGAAGGGTGTTTTCTATGAATTATGAAATGAATTTGATAAGGATGAACCATATATGGAGTGTTTTGAAAATACAATTAATGAAAAATTAATTGGTTTCAAATGGATTTTCAAAAGAAAAGAGGACAACACTGAGGGAAGAGAAATAAAATTTAAATCTAGGTTTGTTTTTAGGGGTTTCTACTAAAGAGAGGGAATTGATTATTATGAAACATTCTCCCCATTCTTGAAGAATGTTCTTATTCCGATTTTTTTATTCTATACTTCCTATAATGGTTTTCACACTGAGGAGTTAGATGTCAAAACTTCTTTTTAAACATGGTGACCTAAATTGAAAGATTTATATGCAGCATCCTCATGGTTATCATAGTGAATTTAAAACACATCAAGTGTGCCTCCTAAATAAATATTTGTTCGAATAAAATCAAGACTCAATAAAATGGTACTTAAAATTTTATTCGTTTATATTAGGTAATAAATTCATTAGGAGTCAATATGATGCTTGTTTTTATTTTAATTCATTAAAAACCTACATCATTTACCTACTGTTATATGTTGATGATAAGATCATCAAATGTAAGGACATAAATATCATTACTTATGTTAAAACCCATTTGAAAAATAATTTTTAAATGAAGGACTTGGGTGTGGCTAAGAAAATTATATTTATTGAAATCATTATAGACAAACCCAATAAATTGACTTATCTTTCTCAGCATGGCTATATTTTAAAGGTTCTCAATAGGTAAATGTTTGAAACATTAAAACATGTTAACATTCCTATTAAAAAAATTATTATTTTTTGACTCAAGCCACAACAACTAAAGAAGATATTGAATTAATGTCTAAAATTCGTTATGATGACATGGTTGGAACATAATGAATGTTAGGATTTTCACATGCCCTGACATTGATTTTGTTGTTTTCGCCCTTAGTAGGTTCATGGTCACACCAGGGAAGCCACATTGGCACGCACATAAGTGGATTCATAGATATATATTATGTAATTATAGTATTTCATTGTGTTATGGTAGAAATAAAGATTCTATTGAACATATATGTGGTTATGAGGATGCTAATTATGCTGGAAATGTCTAAAACTATAAATCCTTATCCAGTTATGTGTTTAGTTCTTTCAGAGTTTCCATTTCCTAAAAGTGGAATATGAAATATGGTGTGGAACTTTTGACATTAGAATCTGAATAAAAATCTTTGACTCAATCTTCTAAGGAATCCTTGTGGATCAAAGGTATGGCTTTAAAATATTGTATTTATAGTTCTTCTGTTAATGTTTATTCGGATAATCAATGAGCAATTCATCTGTCTAAAAACCTTTTTTTCCATGGTATGTCAAAACACATTTATATTAGGTCACACTTTTTTAGATATGTTGTAGCACCCGAAGCTACCATAGTACGCTTCTCTTTGAAGAATACAATAGCTTTCATTGTATGCATCTTCGAGTTATAGCACAGTACCACCTATTGAACTAGCCGTTATGAATAGTAATACAAACTTTTTGGAATTTTATAAATTTTATTATTAAAAATTGACTTCATTTTTAGATTTAGAATATCAATCTTAGCTTAGGGTGAATTTTTGGAATTTTTTTAAAAACTTTCAATTTTGATGAATAGTAAAAAACACTGCATTATTCTTTAAAAAAGAATTTTATTTAAATAATTAGTATTTTTTAAAATTTATTTTAAATTAAAAATAGATAAATAATACCTACATTATTTTAATGTTATTCATGGGACTAATTTTATAATAAGAGTAGTTGTATAAATTTTATTGAACTGTTTAACGTCTTTTACCCACCTTCTAGGCACATTTGAAAATTTGCATAAAAGGTAATTTTACCACTTCTGTGAATTAAATTTCAAATATTCAAGAGACATGGTTTAAATAATTAAGTAAAATGTGGTTCAATTGGATGAAAATAATTTTTAGAAAATAGTAACTTTTTAATTTTATTTACCATGGTCAAAAGTAAATAGGGAAATTAATGGTAAAAATGATATTATAATTACCCTAAAAAATGCGCTAATTCTATCGGATAAATTTATTTTTGACCAAAATAAGCCTCAGGAATAAAATAAGATCCTCTTTTATCCACTTGGATTTGATTAGGACATTTATTATATTTTATATAAAGAAGAGTTAAAAGTGTTAAATTCAAATTTTAATAACTAAAACATTTTTAATATAGGGTTATAAATAAAATATTTTTCAACTATAAATATTCATTACAAAGATAAAAATATTTTCTACATCATGGTAGTTTATTTATTATTTTTATAAATTTAATATTTAAATTTATTTATGAAAAAATGATGTTGCAGTGATTGCCTTATTAATGAAAGATAAAATAATTGATATTATAAATATCTATATAAATGTAAATTGAGAGTTTTGATACATTCCACTAATTTTATTTGTTACTATGACATGTTAAAATTTATTTAACATGTTTTTTTAAAGTAATCATGTTTTCTTGATATTCACAAAAACAAAATACTAAATAGTGTCAAAATTGTCATAAATGAGTTTTTAAAACAAATACTATATTATTAATTATTATAATATTATTAAAAATATAATGTTTATCCAAAGAACTTATATAATGATATATATGTCATTAATGAACCATTTGGGGTTATCTTGGAATTTTATAGTAAGTTTATTAACCATGTAATATAAAAATACAAGAAGATATGGTAAAAGTTAAACTACTTAACCAATAGTTAAATCTAAAAGGAAAGGTTAATATGGTGAAATAAACTCATATAAAATCTATTGGTTTAGAGTTTTTCTACCCATACCCACATTATCCTCGAACTAGATCCATTTTAACCATTAGAAACTGAACATTATTTTATAATAAAATAATATTTGAAACTTATCCTAAAGTGACCCTCACCTCTCTTATAAAAGTGTACTTCCCCTTATCTTAATTTCACATCTCCAAAGACTTTTGTCTCAGCCAAATCCTACTCAAATATCATCCAAAATATAGTCAAATCAACTTAGATTCCTTACATTTATCATAAAGGCAAACTATAGAGCCTTTTTGATCAAATAAAAAGGAAGAACCCAAAGAAGAGGTAATAATTTCATCACCTCTTTCAATGTTCTTTTCTTCTTCCACTTCATCTTTCTTTTTTGTTTCCATACCAATGTAATAAATCCAGTACCTTATACATACATTAATGTTATTATAAATATGGTACAACCATACTCATTATTCAACCCATCCTATTAATGACAATGTCACCATACGTGTGTATCTACGACTTACCATCTCCACGTTATGGTGTTGTTTTTTATTCAACACTTCATTATGTGGATTGGTATAATAATGAGTATAATGGATCTAAATAATAAATATTAAATTTTAGTGATTCTATATTTTATATACCATCCAATTCCATTCAATTTTAACATTAATAGAATGATATTGTCGCTTGTACGTATGTACGAATTACCGTCTCCATGAATGTGATAAGATTTATTCCCCATCATAACCATTCGAGAATAATTTATATTTTATGATTTAAAATAATGTTTAAGAACTAAATTCCATTATAGATATTAATAAAATACATCCTATACATAACAAACATGACTTATGTAACAAAACATATAAAGTAAAATTAATCAATTAACACCTGAAACAATGATACTACTGAAATATTATTAACAATGGAATATTAGAAGATCATATATGATATCATATTTATGTATATGGTTATTTTATAATTTAATAACAATTATTTAACTATTATATAGGTGGCTAACATACCCTAAACTAAGTAAAAGTACATGTTTAGGGTTAATTTTACACTCTCTTTTTTATCCAAGGTTATTTATATGTAGGCATCTACTGGGAACTCTTTATCATCTTCATCCTTGTTTTTTAAAAATTTATTTAAATTTATTTATACAATTTCATAAAATAAGGGTTAAATTAATTTATATGCTTTTTTTACTTTTTATAAAAAAATTGAATGTAATCTTTCTATCATTTTCCAAACATGGTACTTTATGACATTTTCGATAAATTAAGGTAGGAATGTTATTTTTAAAATTATATGGTAGGTGCGGCTATTTTCCAGCATTATAACACCTTAAAAGCTTCCCTTATAACCATAGAGGAATATTTTCAAAATAAATGTTTTCTTTTATATTTATGTGACTTTTAAATGATTGAAAAATAGAAAAAGATATTTCCCTCAAATAGTTTTGATTTCATCTATGTCAACATCCCTTGATAGATTTTACACTTGTTTGAAGTTGATTTATTATGATACAATCATCCATATTTTATTAAAGGTTTTGTGATATGTTTGATTGTGGATATGTAATTTTTATACCATTCATGGTTTGTGGCTAAAGTAATAAAATTTCATACGCTAGTTTTAATACGAATTTTTATGTTATGCTTCATGATTTTCATATGAGGAATGTGTTGGACTTAGTAAGTGATGGGTGGATCCCAATATAGCTCCTTGATGCATCAACAGTTCTCATCAGACGAACTAGTTTAATGGCACAAGGGCTTAACAAAATCTTATTTTTAGTATTAGGATGTGGCCTTGACTATGTGGTTGTGATGTCTTGATTTATGCATTCCATCATTATGAAATTTGATATTGATGTTACATGTGATTATTCGACTAGTAGAATATCCATGTGAATAAGTAAATGGAATTATTTGATTTATCTTTTCCATATTATACAAAATAATTATTTTTAAAGTAATTTGTTTTAGTCTTATATATTTCCTTAAATGTATATACTTATTTATGATAATTTCCACTATATTGTTATCTTTACTGAGCATCTGGGCTCACCCCTTTCTTATGTTTTCTTTTTTCTAGGATGTGAAAAGTATATTAAGATTAAACTATAGGGATATTCTAATGGAAATGAGTGTGTTCAAATGAGACACAGTTTTGTTTTTTTATTTCATGATGTAATGTAAACCTTATGTATGTATCTAGTACTTCCAAGGTTACTTAACTAATCGGCCTTTTGAGACTTGATTTATTATCATCATGCCAATGTTATGTAATAATTCACTGACTTTGGGTAACTAGGGTATGGGTGTTATAGTTGGTATTAAAGGATGTTTAATACAAACCATGAAAACTATATTTAGAAAAATGATGATTAGAGAACATTACCCTAAGGTAAGCTTTGTGGGATAATATAGAAGAATGTCCAAGAAATTTGGTAATGTAGAGATTTTCTATGTTTTCTATGAAATACATCACTATCTAGATATGAGAAGGTATAGGCGGATCTGGTACAAATGTACCTAGGATTGAAAACTCCAACAAGGTGTTTTGAGCTTGACCTGGGGTATCCTGGTACACGATAACAGGCCTCGCTATACTCTTGGTTACGAGACACCCAGAGGATATACTTAAGGTAATTCACTTTTTAATTAAAAATCATTATGATGGATTTATGAGTAAATACTTCTTCAAATAAAACATTTTTATGATTATGGATTATATTCATTAACTGTTCAATTTATGTTAGGTATTTTACAATTTTGTAATTTTGTATTGTGATTCATAAACTAATCTAGTGTATGTCATTGTTTAGAAATGGCGCATAATGGAAAGAATGGATACTGTATCCTTATACATAATACATTTAGGTATTTCCCTCCTAATCAATATAATTATAATGGATTTGGTGATGCAACTGGTACTGAAGAACTTATAACCATACTAGGACAACTCACTCAGGTTATGAATAATAACCTTATCTTTATGGACCACCCAGATCCACAATGTGGAGGATCAATGTTAGACCCCTTCATGGGTCAAAAACCATAATCATTAAATGGGACTTAAAATCCATTTATAGCTGAGAAATTTATAAGTCCTTAGGGAAAATATTTTAGGCTTTGGGGAGTGTTGAAAGGGAAAAAGATGTCATGGTAGTTAATCGCCTCACAGGCGATGAAGATCAATGGTTTTCATTAATTCAAAACACAAAGGAGGATGAATAAGTATCAAATATAGAATAGGGGTATTTTAACAATATTTTAATAGAAAAATAATTTCCTCATGACCATCGAGCAAATATGGAAAGATAATTTCTGAGTCTAAGGAAAAAGTGGATGAGAATTTCACAAAGTATGTGGCTAAATTTACAAGGTTAGAAAGGCATGCTTCATATTATATATGTAACCCATGGAGTAAGATTAACAGATTCTTTGATGGATTAAAACCATTTCTCCATCAAGAATTATTCACACAATCCTTCATGTCGTATGAAGATATAGTCTCATGTTCTATCCAGAATAAAAAGTAATTCTCTATGTCTTATGACATTAAATCATTGTAGTTGAATAAGAGATCTGCAGAGCACTATGGAAATAAAAATAAGGGGAAGAAGAGAAAAGTTTTATTTTCATTCTGTAGTAAATGTGGGAAGAAAAACCCTATTACGTTCCTAAAGGGAATGATATTTTGTTACAAGTGTGGTGAAAAAGGCCACCAAGCACGTGATTTCAAGGAAATAAAGAGTTTGTCAATGTGGAATGCTTCAACTGTAGAGAAATGGGGTATTATGGAAATGAATGTACAAAGAGTCAAGAAAACATATATTAGAAAAGGATAATGGAGAAGATAAAATCTTATGAAATCACTACTACCGAGGATGACGCTTCTAATGATATGGTGGATGGTACTTTAATGGTTTCCTCAAATTTATCCAATGCATTATTTGATTCTAGATTATAGCATTGTTTCATATCTCCCCAGTTTTCTAAGAAAAATAGATATTTCCAATTTGATTTATCAAGGTAGATGTCAGCCAATACTATTATGGGAAGTATCCTTACGAAAATGTTTTGTGAATTGGTTCCCATTATGGAAAATAAAAGTTCTTTATTTTCTGATCTCATTGTAATACCCATGATTGAATTTTATATAATCCTCTAAATGGATGGGATTTCAGACCATGTTGAAAAAATTTATTGTAAGATGATGTAGGTTACAATTTTTGATGATAATAAGGAATACCTTATCATTGGAGAAGAAATGTCACTATCTAATTCTTATCTCAAGCCACCTCCTACAACTCTACTAAATTCAATTATTGGGGAGGAAGAGAGTTAAATAACTATGGGTGAATAAAGGAATGTTCAAATAGAGGACGTACTTGTTGTTAAAGAATATGTTGATGTTTTTCTAGAGGTTTTACCTATACATCCTCCAGAATGAGAAATTGAGTTTTCCATTGATTTAATTCCTGGTTCTAGGCCTATATCGAAGACCCCATATAATATGTCCACCGTGGAATTAGTGAAAATAATGAAAAAACTAGAGGAATTGAGTAATAAAGTATTTATTCACCCTAGTTTTTCCCTATGGGGAGCCCCTTTTCTTTTTGTTAAGAAGAAAGATGGATCTATGAGGTTGTGCATTGACTACCAGGAGATCAATGTTATAAAAATAAAGAAAAAGTATCCCCTACCTTGTATTGATGATTTCTTTGATCAAATTCATGGAGATCAATATTTTTCAAAGATTTAGCTTTGATCTAGATATCATCAGTTGTGTGTGAAGAAGGAATACATTCCGAAAACTGCATTTTGAACCAGGTATGGGCAGTATGAGTTTACAGTAATGCCTTTTGGACTGACTAATGCACCCTCTATTTTCATGGATCCAATGAATACAGTTTTCACAGAATATCTTGATGACTTTGTACTGGTATTTATTGATGATATCTGGGTATACTCAATAATCTATGAATATCATGATAATCTATTACGAAGCATTCTGAAAACACTCAGAAGAAATGAATTATATGGGATGTTTAGCAAGTGTGAATTTTGGATTCATTATTTTTTTTCATTCCCATATTATCTATATGGATGAAATCTCTATTTATCCTTAAAAGACCAAGTAAATTATAGAATGTTAAGCACATACAATTATAACTAATTTACATAGTTTTATTGGGTTAGCAGGTTATTATCAGCATTTCATCCAGAATCATTCCTGATTGGATAACCCATTAACAAAGCTCACATGTAAAGGGGTTAAATTTATTTGGAAAGAAGAGTGTGAAGAATGTTTTGAATAATTTTAGAGAAGATTATTCAATGATATTATCTTCAATCTACCATTAGGGAATTATTGGTTTGTTATTTATATTGATGCTTTAAAGAAAGGATGGGGTTGTGTCCTTATGTAGAATGATAGGGTTCATTCCTATGCATCACGATATCTAAACATTAATGAAAAAAACTATCCCACTCATGATCATCAGTTAGATGATGTAATATTTTGTATAAAAATATGGATACACTATCCCTATTGTGAAAAATGCAAGATATATACTGATCACAAGAGTTTGAAGTATATTTTATCACAAAAAAAAAATCAAAATGTGGTAAAGGATATGGCTCCAACTACTCAAGGATTATGATTTCACTATAAACTACCACACGAGGAAGGAAAATAAGGTTGCAGATTCTTTGAGAAGAAATGATCATGGTGCTCTGAACAAGATGAGAGTTTTACGGGATCTTATGTTCACGGATCCTATAAATATGGATATGGGAATAATCATGGACCATGAAACATCGATACTTTTTGAAATGGATTCCAATGTAAATTTAATATAATGGATAAAACGTTATCAGAATGATGATGAAAAGTTTCAAATGAAAATTAAAGCTTTGAATGATGGGAGATTGATTGTCATCGTATATAAAGATGAAATTTTGAAATTTGGGAGGAGGATTTGTGTTCCTGATATACCTGATCTAAAAAGATAATTGTTGAATGATTCTCATAGCTCCAATTTCTCTATACACCCAGGAATCAATAAGATGTATAGAGATTTGAAGGAACCTTTTTTGGGGGATGACATGAAGATGGAGATTGTTGATTATGTGTCAAGATGTATGGTTTTTCAACAGGTGAAGGGTGGAAGACAATATCCTGGAGTATTAATGAAACCTCTTCCCATACCTGAGGGTAAATGGGATGATATTATGACGCACTTTGTCATGGGGCTACCAAAGACTCCTAGAAGGAATAATGTAATATGGGTCATTTTTGATCATCTTACCAGGTCAACACATTTTCTTTCTATAAGAGAATATTTACTAGTTGAACCTTTAGCAAGACAATATATTAGTAATGTTGTAAGAAATCATGAGGTACCCCTATCAATTTTTTCTGATTGTGATCTCCATTTCACATCAATATTCTAGAAATTTCTTAAGAAATTCCTAGAAAGTGAACTTCTTTTAAGCACTACCTACCATCCTCAAACTGATGGACAATTAGAACAGACTATTCAAACCTTAGAAGAAATGTTGATATCTTTCTCATTTAACATTCAAGGTACGTGGGATCAATATTTACCACTGGTAGAATTTTCCTATAATAATATCTTCCATTCAAGTATTCATATGACCCCATATGAAGCATTATATGGAAAAAGACATCGCACACCAACTTGTTGGGATGATGTTGGTGAAAGAAAACTCATAGGCCCATAACTTAATGTGGAAACAATGTAAAAGATGAAGATTATCCAAACACTCATTAAATAAGTTCAATGTAGGGAAAAGAGATATGTAGATAACTGAAGGAAGTATTTGGAATTTCAGGTAGGAGATCATGTTTTGTTGATGGTATCTCCATTTAAGGGTGTTATACGATTCAGTAAGAGGGGTAAATTAAGTCCCAGGTACATCAGACCTTCAAAGATTCTAGAACAAATTGGAGTTGTAGCTTACCATTTGGAAATGCCTCCAAGTCTCTCGAAATTTCATGATGTTTTCCACGTATCACTATTGAGAAAATACATGCCTAACCCAATTCATATACTCACCTTTGATGAAATAGAACTGGAACCCAATCTGTCTTATTATGAAGAGCTTATTAGGATTATTGATACCACCAAACAAGTGTTGAGAAACTGGATGACTCATCTGGTAAAAGTTCTATGGAGAAATCATATGATGGAAGAGGCAACATGGGATCCTGAGGGACTGATGATAAAGAACCCCCCGAATCTTTTTACGTAGTACTATTCTCGAAATTTCCAGGAAGAAATTATTTTAAGGGGGGAAGAATGTAACACCCCAAGCTTCCACTGTATGATTCTCTTTGAATAAAACAATAGCTTGTGTAGTACGTAACATTGAGTTCTAGCACTCCACGGCCAATAAAACTAGACGTTATGAATAGTGATACCCACTTTTTGAAATTTTTGAAATTATATTTTCCAAAATGGAGTTTATTTTTGGAATTCGAATATCAAAATTTTATTATGGTGAATTTTTGGTATTTTTTCTGAAAAATTTCATTTTTTGACATATAGTGAAAAAGTCAATGTTATTGTATAAAACCTAATTTAATTTAAATAATTATTATTTTTATTTAAATTTATTTTAAATTCAAAATAGATACATAATACCTATATTAGTTCAATGTAATTCATTGGAGTCATTTTATAATAAGATTAGATGTATAAAATTTTATCGAACTTTTTAACGTGTTTTACGCACCTTCTAGGAACATTTGAAAATTTGAAAATACGTAATTTTATAGCGTCTGGGAAATGAATTTCAAAAATCCAAGAGACACAGTTTATATCAGTAAGTAGGGAAATTAAAGGAACAAATGATATTATAATTACCCTAACACATGTCCTAATTATATTGGATTACATTTTTTTGATGAAAATCATCCTTAGGAATAAAATATGATCTTATTTGATCCTCTTGGATTAAATTAGAACATTTATTATTTTTTATTTAAAGAAGAGTTAAAAGTGTTAAATTCAAATTTTAATAAATAAAACACTTTTAATATAGGGTTATACATGAGATAAATTCAACTATAAATATTTATTATAAATATAATTTTTTTTCTTACATAAAGGTATTTTATTTATAATTTTTAGACATTAAATAATATAATTTATTTATGACAGAATAATGATGCAATAATTATTTTATTAATGAAACATTAAAATAATTGATATTATAAATATCTAAATAAATGTATATTGAGACTTTTGATGCATTAAAATAATTTAATAAGTTAATATGACATTTTAGGATTAATTTAATGTATTTTTTAGAATTAATAAAGTTTTTTTTGACTTTCTCAAAAACAAAATACTAAATAGTGTCAAAATTGACATAAATGAGTTTTTAAAAAAATACTATTTTATTAAATGAAACAACATTCCTAAAAATCTATGTTTTGGAAAAAGGAATAATATAGTGATATATATTCCATTAATGAACCACTTTGTGTTCACTTGGAATTTTATAGTAAGTTTATTTACAATGTAATATAAAAATACAAGAAGACATGGTAAAAGTTAAAGTACTTCACTAAGAGTTAAGTATAAAGGATATGGTTATTATGGTGAACTAGACTTATCCAAAACCTATTGGTTGAGCAGTTTTTGACTCATCCCCACCTTATCCTTGAAATAAATCCTTTTGGAGCCATTATAAACCGAATATTATTTTATAATAAAATATGTTTTCATGTTATTCCTAAAGTGACCCTCACCTCTCTTATAAAAGGATACTTCCCCTTTTCTTAATTTCACACCTCCAAAGCCATTTGTATCAGTAAAACCATGATCCAATATCATCCCAACTACCCGAATTTCAACTTAGTGGCCTTACATTGATCAGAAAGCAAGCCTATAGAGCCCTTTTGATCAAATCAAAAGGAAGAACCTGAAGAAGAGGTAATAATTTCATCCCCTCTTTCAAAGATCATTTCTTCTTCCGCTTTATTTTACATTGTTGTTTCCATACAAAATTAATAACTCCAGTACCTTCTACATACTATCATGTTATTATAAATATTGTAAATCCATATTTATTATTCTATCCATCCTATTCATGACATAGTCATTATACGTGCATATGTACAGCTTACTGTCTCCACATCATGGTGTAGTTTGTTATTCAACACTTCATTATTTGTATGGGTATAAAAATAAGTTTAATAAATGTAAATAATAAATACAACATGTTAGTGATTCATTTAATATGATATAGTGTCCAATAACATATGATATCACCATCAACAGAATGATATTGTTGCTCGTGCGTATGTACGGATTACCATCTCCACGAACATGATAAGATTCATTCCCCATCATAACCATTCCTGAATAATTTTCATTTTATGATTTAAAATAATGTTTAAGAACTTAATAGAATTATAGATATGATTACAAAAAATCCTATGCATAACAAAACTGACATACATAACAAAAAATTTAAAGGAAAACAAATCAGTTAATGCCAAAAACAATGATACAACTGAAATATTATTCACAAGGAATTATTTGAAGATCATATATGATATCATATTTATGTACATGGTTCATGTATAATTTAATAAAAATTAGTTAACTATTATATTGGAGGTTAACGTACCCTCTACTATGGAAAAGTAAAGATAAGGGTTAATTTTACAGTCTCTTTATTATCAGAGGTTGTTTATACGTAAGAATCTACTGAGAATTATTTATCATCCTCATCTGTGTTTCTTAAAAATGTATTTCAAAACAATTTTATTATTTACTAGAATATAGTTTAAAGTCATTTATACACTTTTTTTTTAATTTTTATGAATTTTTTTGAATGGAATCTTTTCATCTTTTTCCAAACAAGGTACTTTATGACCTTTTTGACAAATTAAGGTAAAAATGTTTTTTAACTTATACGGTAGGTACGGCTATTTTCCACTGTTATAACACCATATAAGCTTCCCTACAAGATTATAAGAATATTTTCAAAATAAATATTTTATAATTACATGCCTTTTAAATTTTTTCAAAATAGAAAGAGATATTTCTCTCAAACAGTTTTGATTTCATCTATGTCACCATTCTTTGATGGATCTTAGAATTGTTTGAAGTTGATTTATTATGATACAATATTCCATATTGTATTGATGTTTTTGTGATATGTTTGACTATAGATGTGTTATGTTTATACAATTCATGGTTTATGGTTAAAGTATAAACATTTTTTATGCGAGTTTTAATACGAATGTTTATGTTATATTTCAACCTTTTCATATGAGGAATTCATTGAATTAGTATGTGATGGGTGGAGCCTACTATAGCTCCTTGATGTATTGGTAGATATCATGAGAAAAAATAATGTCTTGGTACATGGTATTGAAAAAATATTATTTGTATTCTTGGAATGAGAACTTGACTATGAGGTTATGATGTTCAACATTATGCATTCTGTCATTATGAAATTAGCTATGGATAATACATGTGATTATTCAACTAGTATAATATACATGTGAATAAGTAAATGAAATTATTTGATTTATATTTCCTATATTATGTGTAATTTTATGTTTAAAAGGCCTGTGTTTTAGTGTTATACATTTCCTTAAATGTTTATGCTTATTTATGATTGATTCTTCTATATTGTTATCCTTACAGATCATTTGAGCTCACCCTTTTCTTATGTTTTCTTCTTCCCAGGATGTAAAGAAATATATAAAGATTAACCTGCAGGGATAGGCCAAAGGAGATGAGTGTGTTCAAAGTGGACACAAAGTTTTTTTTATTTCATTATGTAATGTTAAATTTAGTATATATCTAGTACTTCCCTAAATACTAAACTGATCGGTCATTCAAGAAATGATCTCTTGTGATAATGCTAATGTTATGTAATTAGGTACCCAATATTAGTAACTAAGGTTAAGGAATTACATATGTCATAGAATTTGGAATCATATGTATCAAAAAGATAGACACTGACAGTAATCTAGCTGATTGTTTGACTAAAGATATGGTTCAATCTAAGTTTATGTTTTGTTTAGATAGATTAAACTTTTAACCAGTTCTATGACCTTTAGGTTCAAGAACATCACCAAATTTAACTGAAAATGGTGGAGATTTGTTATTTAAGATTTCTTAATTCTTAGTTTTCATATTAAATCTATTGGTGCAATTTATTTAAAGTATCACCTTGTTATTATTGTTATGATTTATATGTTTTTTCCACTAGAGTTTATGCTGGACCTGTTTTTGTTCCATATGGGATGTGTTGTTTGGCCCATTATATTCTGGCATGCTTATGCGGTTTCCAACATGGAAATCCAAGTGTGTTTTGTTCCTTCACTCCTAACTATCCATCATTGCTTCCCACCTTATGATCCTGGACATTCACTTGCTTCGGTGTTTTTATTTCGGAAGATCAGCGTGTGATTCATGGTAGCCCAAGATTGGTGGAAGCATGTTTGGGGAACTTCCGTTCAAAGGAGGTTTCATCACTCCTGCTTCAGTGCTTCCCAATGTATTCCCATAAAGGGTTCTTTTGTCTCCCAACGATGTCTCTCTTTTCATGGTACATGCAATGCATCCTTCTAGAGTGTGGTTCCTGAATCATAGTGAAGTTGTCTCCACAGTAAGACTTATGAAGAAGGAGATCTTCATGGTACTTCGTTGTGTACCAATCCTAGTGGATTACTCATCCTCTTCCTTCAGCATCGATTCATGTAGGTCGACACCCAAGCGACTCCGATTCAGATCCAACAGATGCTTCAAGTGATCAGGACTACCAGGTTTCATTAACTATGGCGTTGTAAGTGCTTTACAGTTCTTTTATTTCTTTGTCATAGTATAATACTTTTTTTCCTCTGTTGTAGTCTTTGCTGAATCGCTCCATTGTAAATCTGTTTTTCTTGTTCATAGTAATAAAACATGTTTGAGTGTGTGTGTGTGGTGTTATTTTCATGGAGTAGTATCCCAAAGGATCTGAATCATGTAAATCAACATGTCTATTTTATTTTTCTACATTTTATACCTTGTTTTAAGTACTTGGTTCATCTGCAAAAAACTCTTGTTCATTTTTTATCCCTTGTGGTTGTTCAATTATCACTCTGTTTCCTCCCTTCAACCCACAACATACTGTATATCAGGGGACAAAACAAGACGAACACTCCTCTAATGATCTCATTTCCCCTTTGGAATTCTCGTTGCCTGGGTGCCCAGGTTATGTCCAATTTTATCATCAACTCAATTTCCATGTATAACACCTCCATCGTGGCAGTCTTTGGGCCTAAACTGATTTCTTCCAAGATCAATCTTCTTACATAGTATATGAAAGTGAATATTTCTATGCAGGTTTCCCACATAACCAACATATCTAGATCTTATAAAAATCTAATATGTCTATGGAATTTAGGGTTGCATCAGATCATTACATCACAATGAAACTCAATACTGGAACTCATACCATGTTGTTTACTTTTGTTTATATCAAATGTGAGGCATAAGGAAGGGAGCTTGTCTTTCATGACTTATTTTTCTTTGATCTTGGTTCTCTCCCTTGTCCAGTGAGAGGAGATTTTATTGTGATAATTGAGAATACATAGAATAATGGTTGTAGTGTGTACTGTTGGAAGGAATGATCAGAATTCATCTCTTTTATGTCGCATGAAGATCTTGTGGATTTTTATTTTACTAGGGATCCGTTTATGTGGTGAAATAACCAGATGGGATGTAGCTATACTTTATGTTGTCTTGAATTTTTTTTTACAAAATATCAACACTATATCTGAGTATCCAGATTAAAAATAGACCAACATGGTATGACATAATTATGATCACTCTCCTCGGGTGGAAAATATTATTCCAGAATAGAGCGAAACATATGTTTCTTTTTCTCTTGAATCAGGACCTCCATTCTTAATTTTGAGAAAACAGAGAGAGATTGTTAGATGAATCCCGTACAAGGAAGCACATGGTATGGACTTCACGAAAAACATAGATGATGTAAACATGACCTAAAATGCTGGAAAAACTTCCAACTATCTCCCTTTCAAGCCCCTATTTCTATAAAGTCAAAAATCAAGAGGATTGAATCCTATCTAGAAAATGAATGGGATGAATAAATTTTCAATCATGTCACTCTAAAGAAATACATATTGGCTATCCTATTCCGGGGATAATAAATATATGTCCCTAAGAAATCCAAGTTATGATGGTTGAGAGATGGTGATAGGAACACCTCATACTTTTGGAAATGCAAACTAAAACCCTCCGTTTTTTCCCATGTAGTGTTCCTATTCCCCATGTGGCATATTCCCCATGCAGCAACCCATGCGTTTTGTCCTCTCTTCCCAAGTGTCTGTTTATTTCCCAATCATTTCAGTTAATATTTCATTATTGTTTTTTGTTCCAACTGTAAATGCTAATGGATTTTATTGAGTATTTTCATTTATATTAGAAGAGCCTATAAATATGAGTAATCGTAATCCATTGAAAAATATAGTGGGAATTGTATATCTTGAAAGCCTTGATGTCTTTTTGTCCCATTTTTATTCCACCATTTTCCCGTGGCTGGTATAGCCAACAATATAGTATTATAGGTAGTACTAAAGCATCATCCAATTTTTGAAGATAGCCACTGCAATTCAGCCACATGTTCCAAAGCTCTCTAAGGATAACTACGAAAGGTAGTGCATCCAAATAAAGGCATTGTTCGGGTCCCAATAATTATGTGAGATCTTCACTAATAGGTTTATCATTCCCACTATGGAAGAAGTAGCCACCTTCAAGAATGAAGAATAAACAACCGTCAAAAATCAAAGGAAGAAAGACAATAAAGTGTTGTTCCTACTCTATCAAGGGTTGGATGAATCAACATTGGATAAGATTTCCGAAGAAACATTGAGCAAGCATGTTTGGGATACCCTTGACACCATCTTTAAAGGTGTTGATTGACTGATGCAGGTTCATCTTCAAAAAATATGAGTGGAGTTTGAAGTAGTACACATGAAAGACGGTGAGAGTATCTCTAATTACTTTTCACACCTAATTCTCATTGTTTTCAATTTTAATAGAAATGGTGAAAAAATGGAGGGCATTCATATTATTGATAAAGAACTTTGATCCCTCACAACTGAATTTGAGCATGTGCTTATGGAAATAAAATAATCAAAATATTTTGAAAAATTATCCATTGAAGATTTGATGGGGTCATTGCAAGTACATGAGCAGTGAATGTAGAAGAATGCGGGTTCAATAATAGAACACGTCGTAGAGTCCAAGTTGGCTCTACAAGAACAAAATAATGGCCATGCACAATGGGGCGGTTATTGTGCAAGAGGAAGAGGGCATAGATACCATCCAACCTATCCACAAAAACAAAAAACGTTCACTTTCTTCCATGGAATAGGACACAGTGGAGGATGATTCATGCGTGGACATGGAAAAACAAAGAATGTTCAATGCCACAATTATAATAAATTCATCCATTATGACTTTGATTATTGGAGAAAAGTGGATCATGATGAAAGATCCAACTATGATGAATCATCTAATCATGAAGAAGAAGTTACCACACTCATCTTGGAATAAGAAAAGGTATGTGAATTCCCCAATATATGGTATCTAGACATTGGTGCAAGCAACCACATGAGTGGTAAAAAAGAGTTGTTTGAGGAACTCACTGAAGAAGTTCGCAGTGACATGATTTTTGGCGACTCATCGAAGGTACCCATTATTGGGAAAGGTAAAATAAAAATCTATATGAATAATGGAGAGTCAAATTATATTTCTAATGTGTATTATATACCATGTATGAAAAATAATATCATCAGTCTCAGCCAATTACTTGAGAAGGGGTATGTCACACACTAGGAAAATTCATCTTTATCTATAAGAGATTCTCACATGAGACTTGTTTCTCAAGTCCAAATGGTGAAGAATCATATTTTTCTGCTTCATATCAACACAAAGGTTGAGGAGTGTCATTTAGGGTTTATGAAGTATGATTCATGGAGTTGGCATCTACGCTTTGGGAATCTTCACTTTAGCGGGCATAAATTTCTATCCTCATCAAGCATGGTGCATGGATTTTTGATGATTAAGGATAAAAATCATGTGTGTGAGGCATGTACACTCAGTTACCAGCAAAGTAATTCCATCCCAAGTGGGGTTTTTAGAATAGAAAAGGAACAAATTCAGTTGGTTCACACTGATATCTGCGGACCATTGGAAACACACCCACATGGAGGTAATAGATATTTTATTACCCTTAATGATTATTTTAGAAGAAAGTTGTGGGTGTATTGCATCAATGAGAAATCTTATGCTTTCACTATCATTAAAAAAAAATCAAATCTCATGTTGAAACTGAAAGTGGCCACATAATCAAAGTACTAAGATCTGACAGAGGTAGAGAATACACCTCAAATGAATTTCAAGATTTCCACATGGAACATGGAATCAAATAGAAATACACGGCATCCTACACGCCACAGAAGAATGGAATTTTAGAAACGAAGAATTTCACTATCCTTAACATGAAAAGGACTATGTTGAAGGAGAAAGGGCTACCATAGATTTTTTGGGTAGAGGCAGTGGCATGTACTTCCTACCTGCTCAATCGGTGTCCAACAAAGATCATTAGAATCTTGACACCACCAGAGGCATGGAGTGGCTACAAACTGAGCATGGTGCACCTCAGAATCTTTGGGTGTGTCACCTACAATCATGTTCCAGAAGCGATAATAAGGAAACATAAATATCATGGTGAAAAGTGCATCTTCATCAACTATTTGGAAGCCTCTAAAGCCTACAAGATCTACAATACACTAACCAATAAATTAGTGGTGAGTATAACTTTGGTCTATAGTGAGGAAGAATAATGTATATGGAATGATGAGGAATAAAAAAAATATGTTCCAGCCGAGATATAAGATCTAGAGGAAAGACATGATCATCAGGAGAAAACGCTGACAACACCTTCCTCGGGCACATTGTCAGTACACAAGATTCCTGGAGTGCATTTCATCACACCAAAAAGCACTCCAGTAGATCAAAATTTTCCCATCTCATCTTCACCTATGGCTCCAATGAAGATGAAAAATTTGAGTGACATTTATGAGATTACAAAAGAGGTAAATCTTTTTTTCTTCTATGTAGATCATGAGCCTCTGATGTTTTAATAAGCTATGAGTGAAGGATGTTGGAGAATGGATAAGGAAGAATAAATTTTTTCCATAGATAGAAATTATATATGAGAGATTAAGACACTCCCAAAACACCAAAAGTGCATTATTGTCAAATGGGTTTACAAGATAAAGTGAAATGCTGATGGTGATATCGATCGATTCAAGGAAAGGCTTGTAGAAAAGGGGTATAAACAGAAGTACGGGGTGGAAAATGAAGAAGTATTCACTCTTGTTGCTTGCATTGAAATTGTAAGGATGATTATATCCCTTATTGTCTATAAAAATTGGAAAATATACCAACTAGATGTGAAGTCTGTGTTCCAAGATGAAATTCTTTAAGAAGAGGGTTATGTTGACCAGCCTAAAGGCTTTGTTATGAAAGGGGAGGAAGACAAAGTGTATCGACTGAAGAAATATTTTTATGGCTTGAAGATGGATCCTCATGCTTGTAATACATGCATCAATATATATCAACAAGATAATGTCTTCTCATAATGTCTATATGAGCATGACGTTTACATTAATAAGAACGATTATGGAGATATATTGATTGCATTCTTGTATGTTGATGATTTGTTGTTTATAGGGAATAGTCGATCGATGTTCGATGATTTCAAGGGGACCATGTTCAAGGAGTCTGAGATGACTAATGGGGGTCTCCTGTACTTATTTCTAGGCATAGCGGTAAAGAAACCAGATGGAGACATCTATATATCTCAGAATATGTATGTGAGGGAGTTCCTTGAAAAATTCAATATTTCCAATTGAAATACTGTAAAAAAAACCTGTAGAAACAAGCTTAAAACTCAAAAAAGATAGAGAAGGATGAAGTATTGACTTGACTCTATTTAAGAGTCTGATTGGAAGCCTGAGGTATCTCACAATCACCAGGCCAGATATTGTCTATAGTGTTGGGCTTCTAAGCATTTAAATGGAATCTCCTAAAGAGTCACACTGGCTAGTGGAAAAACATATCCTCATGTACGTTAATGGAATGGTGGATCTTGGTCTCTTTTATCCATACAATGAAGAAGAAAAGGTGTATGGATACACAAAAAATGATTGGGGATGTGACCTAGAAGAATGGAAGTGCACTACTGGGTATGTGTTTTTTCATGGATCTACTACTTTCACTTGGAATTCAAGGAAGAAGAGTGTGGTTTCCCTGTCCACATGTGAAGAAAAGTACGTGGCAACATCCTCTACTATTTGTGAGGGAATTTGGTTGAGAAATTTGCGGAAGGAGTTGAAGCATACACAAGATGGATCCGTAGTGACATATGTGGATAACAAGTTAGCTGTTTAACTAACAAAAAATCTAGTGCACCATGGGAGAAGAAAACACATTGATTCTCGTTTTCATTTTTCTCAGGGATCATATGAAATAGATAATGATAAAATTGGAATATTTTCATACTACCAAATAAGTGGTAGATATTTTCACAAAGGCACAACCGATAGATTAATTCAAACAGCTATGAACAATGCTCAGGATGAAGCAGGTTTTGGTTTTAAGGGGATTGTTGGAAATGCAATATAAAACCCTCTATTGTTTTTTTCCCTGCAGTGTGCCTCTTCCCCTAATAGCATATTCCCCATGAAACAACCCATATATTGTTTCCTCTCTTCCCAAGTGTCCATTTATTTCCCAAGTATGTCATTTAATATTTCTTTATTTTTTTTGTTCCAACTATTAATGTTACCAGATTTTATCGAGTCTTTTCATTTATTTTGTAAAAGCCTATATATATGGGAAATTGTAATCCGTTTCAAAATATAGTGGGAATTATATTTATTGAAATACTTGGGGTTGTTTTGTCCCATTTTAATCCTCGATTTTCCCCAATCTTGAATATCCAACACATACTTCCTTTCATGCATCAAAGAGAAGATACTTCATACCATGCCTAATATTCTCCTGGATAACGCCACTTATATAGATGACTCTGAGGCTATGGGAGGGTTTTCTAAAGGTCACTTCAAAACCCTACTGGATGAATAGAATACTCGCATGAAAGGAGGATTCCCAAACACGAGTGGGGAAATTTTTGATACCATACACTACATGGTTTCTATCAAACATAACCAGGCCATTGAGTTTATTCAAGATGAGAAGGAAATTTATAATGTCATAGTTACCCTTAAACCGGAATGTTCTCTAGGTCTGGATGAATTACTTGGTAGTTTTTATATATTCTCTTGTGAACTAGTTAAGAGAGACGTTGGTGAGGAATTCTAGGATATCTTCTGTGGAGGAAATTTACCACATGTTGCATGAAATACTTCTCCTGTGGTTATTATTAAGGTGAAGGATCTGTCATCACTCTACCATTTCAAGCCAACTTTCATGTGAAACTTTTCATAAAAAATCCTGGATACCATCCTCAATCTGAGGCTAGTAGTGTACTTACAATGGTGGATCACATAAGAGTGAAATGGCTTCATCAAGGGTAGATCGATTCAAGGGGCTGTCATATTGACTTAGGAAATGACTCATGGAATTAACCTCAAGGTCGTTGGATCTACGATGATTCTCATTCTAGATATGGATAAGGCCTACGATTGGACTGAGTGTAATTTTATTCCCAATTTCATCAATCGTATGAGCTTCTCTAATTAGTCCAATTACACATTGTACATGTGTTTTATCTCCTCGTGGATCTATATCTCTTTTATGGGAAAAGGCTATAGTATCTTCAAATCGGTGTGGGGGATCATGCAAGGTGATCCCTTATCTCGTAGATTGTTTATTATTATGAATGGCACTCTTAGTTGCCTTATCAAATTGTTTTTGGATGGTATAATTCTGTACTATCGGTGTGAGAATCGACAATGGAACTCATATCATCTAATGTTTGCAGATGATACAATCATTTCCTTTAATTTCAGTAAGTGATCCACCCATGACATCAAAAAAGTCATAAGGGAATATTGCCATAGGAGTGGTAAAATCATGAACCGAGAGAAAAGAAGCATGTACCTCTCTAACAGGTTCTCGGATTGATGATTTAGAATCCTAGAAAAGGACTTGGTCTTCCACAGGTGTACATTCCTTGAGGAGTATTTGGGAGCACCTATATCCTCATCTAGGCTCTAAATTCACTATTTCCATATGGTGGTGGACATAATAACTGGGCACCATAAGAACTCTAAAAACCTTTTTATCCTTTTGTGATATAATCACATTTGGTTAACTCAGTTCATACTTCAGTCCCCATGCACATTCTGTTTCCAATAAGGGTACCGAAAACAATGACTTATAGCATTTAAAAAAACCAGATATCCTACATTTGGGACACACACTTGGAAGGGAAACACCATTGGGAATTGTGGAAAAAATGGGGAAGCTGAATGAGGATGGGGGTATTAAAATCAAGATCATATCTGAAGAAATAAACTGGCTACATGAAAAATTTGCATTGGAAGTTTAATAGGGTCAAACTCATTAGGGGAGGCTCATGGACCAAGAATATGGAGAAAGCACGACATTAGATAATAGGAATCCTTCTTCTCTAAGTATTTTGATACATAAACATATCTTGTTTCTTAGATCTCATATTTTTTTGGATCATGGGAATAGGCGACATCAACATTTGGCATGATTACTGGGCTAGATCAAGCTCTGGCTTCTTGGATGCCCTATCCCAAACTTGACTTTTAGGAATGCCAAAGAGTACCTGATTTTCACCCTTGCAGTCTTGGATGAGGACCAATGTGAATTATTTGATCACATTGTGTTGACTATAGATCTAGAAAGGTGTATATTTATTGTCTCAACATTAGAAGATTTCTATAGGAAAGATTACCGGTGAATGGAGTCTTCCCCAACTGAGCTGGACTGGTGGGGCGATTTAGGATGATTTCAGAGTAGGGGTCTTTTTTAATGACTCTTTGTGTTTTTCATGTTGGAAAATGGGGTTGATCAGTGCCACTTGAAGTGGCGTTGATTACCCAAAAACCTACAACACCACTTGAAGTGGTGCTGCACCTTATAACCATAGTCCATCAGTACCACATGAAGTGGTGCTGATAGTATCCCACTGTTGGGATGGGAGCCACATCAAGTCGCGCCCAAACAGAACCTCCCCTATATAAGGGTCTCGCCCCTCCTCCTCATTCTCACACACTCACTCCCTCTCATATTCTAACTCTCTCTGATCTCACTCTCCTCTCCTCACTCTCTCTATACGATCTCTCTTTCCCAAAGCTCTGCCTCTCTTTGTCCGCGAAGCTGTTCGAAGAATCATAACATTTCCGCCGATTTGAGGTAATTCTAATTTTTAATTTGTTTAATATGGTGATTTATTTATTTATTTGTTTAGTTAATAGAAATAATTCATAATTAATGTAATATATTTTTAAATTATAATTGTTTATTTGTAGTAATTATTATTAATTTATGGTAATTAGGTTGTTAAGTAACACTATTTAGTTAATTGAATTCTAAATAGTTAAATAACTAATCATAAATAGGTAATTAAATTGTAATTAGTTAATTAAATAATCTTGATTAGGTAATTAAATAATTATAATTAGGGGATTAATTAATTCTAATTAGGTGATTAATTAATTCTAATTCGGTGATTAATTAAATTTTATTAGGTTATTATTTAGTTATAATTAAGTAGTTAATTAATTTTAATTATGTGGTTAATTTATTGTAATTAGATGAGTAATAAATTATAATTAGGTGATTAATTTTTTTTAATAAGGCAAGTAATAAATTATAATTAGGTGATTAGTTATTTGTAATTAGGTGATTAATTATTTGTAATTTGGTGATTACTTAATTATAAGTAGGTTATTATATAATTATAATTAGGTGATCAATTTATTATAATTTGGTTATTAATTAATTATAACTAGGTGTTTAATTAATTATATTTAGGCGATTAAGTAAATTTAATTAGTTGATTAATTAATTATAAATTCGTAAGAAATTTATTGTATTTATGTGATTAATTATTTATAATTAGGTGATTAGATAATGGTAATTAGGTTATTAATAAATTCAAATTTGGTGATTAAGTAATGGAAATTAGGGGGTTAATTTATTCTAATTTGGTAGTTAATTAATTATAATTAGGTTATTAATTAATTATAATTAGGTGAGTAATTAATTATAATTTGGTAAATAATTAAAGGTGACTAGGTGATTAATTAAATCTAATTTTGTGATTAATTAATTCAAATTAGGTGATTAATTAATTATATTTAGGTGATTCAGTAATTCTAATTAGGTGATTAATTTATTATAATTAGGGGATTGTGTAATTGTAATTCGGTGATTAATTAATACTAATTAGGTGATTACGTTATGGTAATTAGTTGGTTAATTAATTCTAAATAGGTGATTAAATAAATATAATTTGGTAATTAATTTAAGGTAATTATGAGATTTATTTATTCTAATTAGGTGGTTAGTTAATTCTAATTAAGTGATTAATTAATTATAATTAGGTGATTAATTAATTGAAATTAAGTGATTAATTAATGGAAATTAGTTATTAATTAATGGTAATTGGGTGATTAATTAATTCAAATTAGGTGATTAATTAATTATAATTTGGTGTTTAATTAATTATAATCAGGAGATTAATTAATTCAAATTAGGTGATTAATTTATTCTAATTAGGTGATTTATTTATTCTAATTAGGTGGTTAATTAATTTTAATTTGGTGATTAATTAATTCTAATTTGGTGATTAATTAATGGTGATTAGGTGATAAATTAATGGTAATTAGGTGATTAATTAATGGTAATTAAGTGATTAATTAATACTAATTAAGTGATTAATTTATGGTAATTAAGTGATTAATTAATTATAATTAAGTGATAAATTAATACTAATTAAGTGATTAATTAATTCAAATTTGGTGATTTATTTATTATAATTAGGTGATTAATTAATTCTAATTATGTTATTCATTTATTCTACTTAGGTGGTTAATTAATTCTAATTAGGTGATTAATTAATTCTAATTAGGTGGTTAATTAATTTTAATTAGTTGATTGATTAATTGTAATTAGGTGATAAATTAATGCTAATTAGGTGATTAATTAATGGTAATTAAGGGATTAATTAATACAAATTAGGAGATTAATTAATGGTAATTAGGTGATTAATTAATGGTAACTAAGTGATTAATTAATGGTAATTCGGTGGTTAATGTTAATTAGGTGATTAGGCATTTAATTAAGGGTAATTAGGAAATTAATTAAATCTAATTATCAAAGAAGGTATCTAAATTAGTGAAGTAGTGATCCTAATTAGTGAAGAAGTTATATTGAGTAGCGATGTAGTTATAAATTGTTTCTAAAAAATATCCTCGCATTACATTCTACATATGATAATTAATTTTGTTTTCCATATACTTTGACCTTAGTTTGTAATTGAAGTTATGAACTTGAATTTAATAGTTGAATATATTTTCTTCATATTAAGTGTTAGAGATTTCATAAAATGAATTCTCTCTTGAATAATTTATCCAAGGGTAGAGGGGCTTTGGGTCGGACCACCTACTTTCCTAGAGGCTTTCCTTGTCTATGAAAGTGAATGGGTTTGCCTATCTATCGCTCTAGGCTTAATGATGTGGAGTTTTTAAATTTCATATAACTCTATGCTTTTACATGAAGTGTTCATGTACCTAAGGCATATAATGCAAGTTGATATGTATGAATATGTTTGACTTCTAATTTTGTGTAAGTAACATAGATTTGTTGGTTGTGTAAAGAGTTATACATCAACATGGTTTGAAAATTTTGATTTGGTGGAAGGATTTGGATTCCAACCTGAATTACTAGAAGCATGCCTACATAAATTGAATCTATAATAATATTTAATTAATAAAAATGGTTTATTTTAGATAAAAAAGATGGATTTCACCTATATTTATTGAAAAGGTTAAATAATTGAGATAGTGCAAGGTTGTAGTTATAGTATTCATCCAGAAGATGTTGTGATGCTTGGAGGACGTACAACTTTGGAAGGTTTTCAAAGGAAAATTCATCAAAAGATAAAATTGGTGAGGAATCAAGTGATATAGTTACATATGCAATATATAGATCAGTTTTGGCATGTTTCATTTCTTGTAAATGATGATGATGATTGGGAATTTGTACATTCATTGGTTAAGTATCTAACTAGGAATCAAATGATGGAGTTGTATGTCACTATAGCTATAATGGAAGTTCCATCGACATTGGAAGTTAGCCCATTTCAAATTCATGAGACTATGTCATGTGCTCCAACACATCAAGAAGTTCCATCAACATTAGAAGTTTTTTCATCATTTCCAATGGCCACTATTTCAATGGATAGTCCTCCACATACCTTTGATGCATTGGTCGATGATTTTGAGGATGATGAAAATTTCGAAGAAGATTAAGAAAAAGTTGATGAATAAGAAGAAGAGCACATAAAAGATCAGTCTGTGCCCACTCAAACGAGGTTCAACTGACCATTGAACCATCATCTACTATTGGATTCATGGTCGACTGAAGGCATGAATGACTTGCCAGAATTTTATTGGTCAGTTATTACTCCCTGCTCAGAATTTCCATGAATCATTGGTGGCACAAATTGAGTGTCAAATGATGGTGTTCTGTATATTGGAAGAGTGTTTAAGAGAAAAGAAGTAATGAAAAATGAGATAAAACAATATCTCATTGAAAGAAATTACTCTTATTTTTTAGAAGTGTCTAAGAGGTCTTACTATTTGATCTGTTGTGACAAATATGAATCAAAATGTCAAATGTGTTTGTGAGCTATAATTGATAACACTTTTCACAGCTAGTGCATCACTAGATTTACTCCACACAGCTAGGTGAAACCAAGCTTGTCATAGGAACTTTCACGACCCATCCTCGTGACCCGTGCCGTGACTACCCCAAGCCCGCCTTCCATAGGCCAGGGGCTGGCGACTAGCACCAAAGGCGTAATTCCCGATATAAGGGAAGGCATTGCCTTTAAAAAAGAAAACAAACACTAAAGAGTAAGCAAGAAGAAGTAAACACTAAGTAAACTGGGTACAATAGTAAGTGCAGAGAAGTATTTGGGCCAGAATACAAACCCAAACTGAAAGTAAAGTACAACTGAAAGGGAGTACAATAGCAGAAAAGTAAAGCAGCGAGTCCAAGACGTCCTTTGGAAATCCCACCTGAATGGTGGGTACAGATAGTCTCCTCTGATCCTCAGCTCTAGATGTCATCTCCAAGCACGTCTCGTCCATTGGTCCACCTCCAGGTACTGTTAAGCTCCACGAGATCCTACCTCGATTCAGAGCTGTCTATCATCCGCATCCAACACAACGAAGTGTGGGCAAAGCCCGTGCTGGGGTGAGTATACGCTACTCAGTAGGGACCCCGAGACCCCCGATGGTCTCCCAGAATCCACAAAGGATAAACCTCAAAGGAAAGATGCAATCACGAAGTATCAACCAACTCCACTTAGTTATATGCCCATACATATACCAAAGTCATCAATTCAGTTTTTCTCCAACTCACGAGCTCAAGTACAACCAAGTCCACACATGAAAGCACAACGTAATCCACACATGATATCAAGTCAATCACATCGAAGATAATTATTGAAAGCCAAGAATCATCTCACACAGGTATACTTCTTCGTAAAACGATAAAGTTGATCAGATGTAGCCACTGGTTCATCTAAACTGTAGGCCCCACGTAGAATACAAGAACAGCTAAGCTGTCGGACCCACAAAGGATCCAAGACCCGCCACTCTATCGGACCCACGTAGGATACAAGTACAGAGTAAAATACTTCCAGACCCTTGTAGGATACAAGAACAATAGTCACGTACTACCGGACCCACATAGGATACAAGAACAGTAGTAATTGCCGTCAAACCCACAGAGGATTTCAGTATGGTCATCGGCGATGCCGAACCCACGGAGGATCCCAATACAGTCGTCATCGTCGTTGCAGTCGCAGCCAGCTCTAGGGTTCCCGCACACAGTATACTCGTTTCCAGGAGGGTCCGCTCCATGAGCCAAGGGGTTGATACATCAACTGACACGTACTCCGGAGTTGATGTATCCCAAAGTTCCGTTTCATCGATAGGAACTCAACACGACAGACGACGCGACAATCGGACGCCTGGTCTGAGAGTTATTGGCTTTTTCGTCCCAGGGGCCCGGTTGGTTTTTAAGTCTAAACAAACCCGACCGTACTCCAACTATGTCCAAACCTCGAGCGGAGTAATCCAAAAGGTCCTTCTCACTAAGAGGAAACCAACAAAGTCAACGATGCGTCAATCGGACGTCCGGAGCTTAGGTTGTAAGCGATTCCGCTCTGAAGGCCCGTTTGGTTTCGTGTTCGAACCAAACCGGCCATACCCAAAGTTCTCTGAAACCTTGAGTGTAATATACCTAAATGACTGTCTCTATACAAGGATCACTATTCACCTGACGGTGCATTGTTAGGAGGTCCGTAGCCCAATTTATGGGCATTTGAATGAAACTGTTAGAAAAAAGGGGGTTTGGGTCCGGTCCGACACGACCCAATACCCCCTGGGTCAGCCCAAACCGGGTCGACCTGACCTGGGTCTAGGTCCAGCCCACTTGGGTGTGGCCTATCCCAACAGGTGCGGCCCGGCCCGGTGCTGGGGTCCAGCCAGGTGCTGGCGGCCCGACCCGGCGCGGGCAGTCCGGCCTGTGCGTCCGCGCGCTGAGCAGACGCGAGGGGGGGGGGGGGGGGGCTTCCCCCCTTGCTTCAAAACGGCGGAACGAGGGTCCTCCCTATGTGCTGATCGGGTGTTCAATCTCCCATTTTTCTCAGATCGGGCCGGCCGTAACGGCCAGCTGGTTGCTCCGCGGGGGACCGGTTGGTCCTACCTACTGAGCACCGGCAGTTCCGGTTACCCTCCCCTGCTCCGCCGTGGCCAAAGGCCGCAACCTTGGTCTGATCGGCACGACGGTGCCACGCCCCTCTACCACGACCCTGCTCTGGTTGCAACCTCTTCGTGGTTCTCCGGTGCGGCAAAATAGTGCCACGCACCTCCGCCGTGGCCTGACTCCGGCCGCAGCTTCTTTCAGCCTCAACGGCGCGGCGCGACGGCACTGCGCTCCTTCGTTGCATTCCTCCTCTTTCCCACGTGGTGCCGTTGCACCGCGCCACCTTCGTTCGAGATGCAACGAGTAAGACAACAAAGGGGGAGGAGTGTCGGCCGTGTTCATGCAGTCCAACCCCCTCCCGTTAATTCGATAACAAGCGGCTAAGAATTTAATGTTGGACGACAAAATAATATTCACGAACAAAACCAAACCCCTACCTCAAGAAGTTGTCATACAAAGATCATCGCAGAAATATGGTGTCGTGAGGGTGGTTTGAAGACGGCGTTGGCGAGCGTCCAAGAAGAGGATGTCTTCCCACACTAGCTGCAGAGAAGGGAGAGATCGGCATGTCATCTCTCCTTGGTGATCCGACGTTCTTCGCATTCTTCAACGACGAAGAAGATGTCATTCAAGACCGCAAAAGTTCTCTCCTCTATTCCAAAAAACGAAAAAACCAACAATAAAATAAGACCTTGTCTTATTTTATTCACACACACAAATGCAAACATTAATTTGAAATTCAAAAGATCTAATTCAATTAATTAAATTAATTGAAGAGCATTTAACAAACCAATTAATTGCGAGAGTTGACATGTCATTAAATTAGGGGAGTGGGTGTGTTATACAATAAATACATGAGGGAGGTTTGAGGGATTTGAAGGTGTGGGGCTCATGTGGGCCCCACCTCACTAATATCCTACCCAGTGTAAGGCCTTTAGTGGGTCCCACTCAACTCTCATGCATTGGTTAACTATTAGAATAAAAATAAAAATTATAGCGTAAATTTTTATTTCACTCTTTAGTTAACCAAATTATTTAACAACACCTCCCAAAAAACGCAACTCCAGGAAGGGTATTCTTATGAAAAAACTGGAGTTGTGGTTTCATTGGTTCCCTCATATTTAGATTCCGAGCACCAGTTCAAAAGTTAGGAAAACCCGCTCATTCGTTCACTGAACGTACCCGAGCTAAACTTCGGAAAATGATTCTAGGCACACCGGGCCTCAGAATCAGGTGCCGTTAGAAACTACGTACTCGTAAAATCCCAAAGAAAATTAAGAAAAACAATTTCCCTTGAAATTTAGGAGTCTTACATTACTCCCACCTCATGGATTTACACCCCAGTAAAGATACATCACAAACTAGGGAAAAAAAGTGGGTACTGAGCACGCATCTGAGCCTCCCACTCCCAAGTGCTCTCTTGGAGGTTCCTGTGCTGCCACCTGATGCAAACTAGAGGAATCAACCACCCATGTAGGACCCGCTCCTGTTGATCCTCAATCTCCACCGGGACCTCCGCAAAAGTCACCCCATCATCAATGTCCAGCTCCCCATGGTCGATGATATGTGTCGAGTCGTGCACGCACCTCCTAAGCTGAGATACGTGGAAGACGTCGTGCACCCATTGCAACTGAGGTGGTAGAGCCAGGTGATAAGACACCTCACCTATCCTACAGAGAACCTGGAATGGTCTGATGAAGCGCGGAGATAACTTGCCACCCCAGCCAAATCTCCATAATCTACGTCAAGGTGAGACCTGCAAGAAGACGTGGTCACCATCCTCGAACTCTAGTGGTCTCCGCCTCCTGTCAGCATAAGACTTCTGTCAGCTCTAAGCTGTCCTCATACACTCCTGGATGACCTAGACCATCTCTATCATGGCCTGGAAAATCTCTGGTCCCACAAGTGCTGACTCCCCAGGGTCTGTCCAGCACATAGGTGATCTTCAAGGTCGGTCGTACAATGCCTTGTATGGTGCCATCCCGATGGTGGAGTGGAAGCTGTTGTTGTACACAAACTCCACTAAGGTAAGGTGATCCTCCCAGCTACAACCAAAGTTGAGGACACATGCACGGAGCATGTCCTTGAGAGTCTGAATGGTCCTCTCTGTCTGACCATCCGTCTGAGGGTGAAATGCGGTGCTCAGACGTAGCTGCATCCCGAATGGCTCCTACAACCCCTTCTAATGTTGGGAAGTAAATCGAGCATCTTGATCGGAGATGATAGATGATGGAACACCATGAAGTCGTACAATCTTCTGAACATAGAGGCGTCCTAAGCTCTCCACTGATCCCTGCTCTCTGATGGGTAAAAAGTGGGCAGACATGGTGAGTCGGTCGACAATCACCCAAATGAAGTCGTGACCTCTAGAAGTACGTGGAAGTCCAGTCACGAAATCCATAGATATACCATCCCACTTCCACTCCGAGAACTCTAAGGGTTATACCAAGCCTGCTGGTACCTGGTGCTCCACCTTCACCTGCTGGCAGGTGAGGCATCGAGAAACAAACTCTGCCACAACCTTCTTCATACCAGGCCACCAGTGCTGTCGTTTGAGATCCCGGTACATCTTCGCTACCCCTATATGTACCGCTAAAGGGGAAGTGTGAAACTCTCTTAGAACCTCCTCCTGTAAAGTAGATGATACCATGGTACGTCCTCTAAAAAGGACGTCATGCTCTCCTCTTACAGAGAATCCATCAAGTGCATGTCCTGAGGATATTTGTGCACACCGCGTCTCACAGTCAACGTCCCCACGCTGTGCCTCCCTGACCCACTGTAATAGTGGAGTGACTGTGAGTGACTGTAGAAAGTCTGCTCCATCTCTATCCACAAAGGATTTCTGTAAAGTGGCTAGCTGCTCTATCACCTCACTAAGTAGCTAAATTCCCATCCTCCTACTGAGAGCATCGGCTACTACGTTCCCCTTTCTAGGAGTATAGAATATCTCAAAGTCATAGTCCTAGAGGAACTCGAGCCATCAACGCAATCTCAGGTTTAGGTCCTTCTACGAGAAGATGTACCTAAGACTATGGTGGCTAGAATAGATTGTAAAGCACTCGCCCATCAGATAGTGCTACCACATCTTTAGAGTGAAGGCCAATGTTGCTAACTCTGGTTCATGGGTAGCGTAGTTCTGGTCATGATGCCTCAACTGTCGTGGTCCATTGGAGATCACTGCCCGCTCCTGCATCAGGACACACCTGAGTCTGGTCCCTGATGCATCGCAGTAGACTACGTACCCTACTCTCTCCTCTGGTATCCTCAAGATAGGTGCACTGGTCAATCTCTGTCTCAGCTCTGGGAAGCTTTGCTGACATATATATGAGCACACAAAGGGTTTCCCCTTCTTCAACAGAGCTAAAAGTGGTGTTAAAACTCTGGAGAAGTCTGGCACAAATCTCTAATAGTACCCATCCAGACCTAAGAAACTTCGCACCTCCGTCACGCACCTGGGTAGATCCCAAGCTAGCACTACCTCGATCTTCGTAGGATCCACTGCAACTCTTGCCTCAAAAATGACGCGCCCCAAGATGTGGACCTCTCGAATCCAGAAATAACACTTCGAGAGATTACCATAAAGATGGTGCTCTCAGAGTGTATCCAGTATGACACACAAGTAGTAGGCATGCTCCTCCTTAGTAGTCGAGTATATCAATATTTCATCGTTGAAGACCATAAAAAATCAATCGAGGTAAGGCTGGAAGATCCTGTTCATGAGACTCATGAACACTACTGGAGCATTGGTTATGCCGAAAGGCATAACCAAGAACATATAGTGGCCATACCGACATCTAAAGGCCGTCTTCTGCACATCCTCGTCCCGAAATATGAGTTGATGATAGCCAGACCTAAGGTCTATCATTGAGAACCACTGTGCCCCCTTGAGCTGATCGAAGAGGCCGTCAATCCATGGTAGCAGATACTTTTTCCTCACAGTCACTTGGTTCAGGAGACAATAGTTGACACATAGTCACAAGCTCCCGTCCGCCTTCTTGGCGAACAAAATCGGGGAAGCCCAGGGTGAAACATTGGGTCGGATGAATCCCTTGTCTTGCAAGTCCTCCAGCTATACTCGTAGATCACGAAGCTCAGTGGGAGCCATCCGATATGCTTGGGTGGATATCAAGGCTGTCTCGGGGTACATGTCAATATAAAAGTCTACCTCTCTGTGAGGAGGTAGTCCTGGAACGTCGTCAGGAAAAACATCCACATACTGATCCACCACTACAGGAAAACTCGGACTCTGCATGTCCACTGCTCCTAGGATGAGTCTAGTCAACTAATGGGTGATCGGCTGTCCTCTCCTCTGCGTGAGTCCATCTTGCGCTTCTAAGACTCCCTTCTTGCTGGTGAAGGTAAACCTGCTCCCATCGGTGCATATACAACGCACCTTGCACCTAATACAGTCGATCTGAGTGTGTAATGTAGATAACCAATACATGCCCAAGATGACGTCGTAAGGCCTCGATGCCACTACAAGAAGATCCCAGCTGAAGCTCTCGCCTCCTAGAGTAAGCTCACACTGCCGGCACCAGTTCATAATCGTCAATTCTAATCCTGTAGAAGTCTCTAGCCATAAGGATCGAGCCAATGGCTCTGTTGGAATCTCTGAGCTCTGAACAAGGGCAGATGAAATGAAAGAATGACTCACTCCTGTGTTTATAAGAACTGCAAAAAGGGTGGAGTAGAAACAGATGGTACTTTCAATCATCTCTGGTGCATGGTGGTCGTAGGCCTCTGCTGCCTGAAGCTGAGCTTGCCTCTGTCCGCCAGCTCCCTATGGTCGGGGTGGACCTCATGGTGGTGGTGGTGGTAGAGCCTCAAAGCGTCGCCCACCACCTTCTGCTCGGATAGCTCCTCTGCCTCGTCCGCCTGCTCCCTACGGACCGCCACGGTTGACCCTCTGCCTAGACCTGGGTGGTCCCTAAACCATCTACTGCTCCTCTGCATGGAGGGTTGGGCAGTCACGAGCCATGTGGCCCTGACCGCTGCATGCGTAGCACTGTCTGCTCCTCCTAAGACTAGCTCTGCGCCGTGTGCCCCGCACCTCTGAGCCAGTGTCCTGAGGTCGTCCGCCTAATGGTATGGTCTTCCTGGACCCCTATGAAAGATGTCAAATGCCAGATGCAGAAGAATATTCTATGTGCCATCCTGTGGTAGGTCTTGCTTCTGGTGTAGGCTCAGAAAGAAAGCTCTATACGAGAAGGGATCTCTCTAGTACTCCTGCTTGCATCGGAATGATGAGGTAGATCATCGATGCCATGATCTCATGCCTCAGTCCCTGCTTGGAGGTCTGGGCCTGGAAGAATGGGTCATGTACCATGTCTGTGGAATAATGCGAGAGATTGGTAAATCTCACCGAGTACTGGGCTGCCGTCATGCTGCCCTGTCGCAGTTGTAGTAGCTCCTGAATGTGCACCGCACGTAAGGTGGCTAGGACAAACTCTGAGCGAAAAAGGGTATCAAAGTCTGTCCAGAAGAGAGATGCCTCGTCGTGCACCTGGAGCATCAGGTTCTACCATCTGCCTGCTGTCGCGTGTAGGAGACTCGCTGAAAGGATCACCATGAGGTCAGATGGTGTCCCTACTAACCTGAAAACTCATACAACAGCCTCCAGCCAATCCTCATCTGCCCGAGGATCCGTATCACCATGGAACCTGGGCGGTCTCTGATGCTGAAACTCATGCAGTGCACTAAGGTGATGTGCACTCTCAGCAGCTGGGGCTGGTGGCATCGATGGCTCAGCGGGTAGAGATACCACCAGTGCCCCCACTATAAGAGGGCCTTGAACCGAGGCCTCATTGCTCGGTGGGCTGTCGTCTCACACAAAGGTCGGAACCCTAGCTGGCTGTCGTCGTGGGGCCATCCTGAAAAGAAACAGGTGCGCCACGGTCAATACAGTATACCTGGTGAGTTGACACAAAGTAATCACAAATAAAACTTTTGAAACACACTTGCAATCAATGTTTTCGTGCACTGAGTCGCAAATCAGAAGTCAGGGTCCTAGTGTGTGGATACGTTGGCCGCCGCACCAACACTGGACTCCCTGGACTGATAACCACACTCAATACCCTTAACACTATTGCTTCACATAGAAGAAAGATCAATGTCATGAGTTTTGCGATAGAACCAGACTCATTTGATACCAATTTTTCACGAAATGTCCTCGGGACCCGTGCCGTGACTACCCCAAGCCCGCCTTCCATAGGCTAGGGGTTGGCGACTAGCACCAAAGTTATAATTCTCAATATAAGGGAAGACATTGCCTTTATAAAAGAAAAAAAACACCACAGAGTAAGCAAGAAGAAGTAAACACTATGTAAACTGGGTACAATAGTAAGTGCGGAAAAGTAAGTGGGCCAGAATACAAACCCAAACTGAAAGTAAAGTACAACTGAAAGGGAGCACAACAGCAGAAAAGTAATGCAGTGAGTCCTCTAGAAATCCCACCTGAAGGGTGGTTACAGATAGTCTCCTCTACTCCTCAGCTCCAGTCGTCCGCTCCGAGCACATCTCATCTAGTGGTCCACCTCCAGGTACCGTCCAGCTCCACGAGCTCCTACCTCGATCAGCACTGTTTGTCGTCAGTATCCAACACAACGAAGTGCGGGAAAAGCCCATGTAGGGGTTCGTATATGATACTCAGTAGGGACCCCGAGACCCCCGATGGTCTCCCAGAATCCACAAAGGATAAAACTCAAAGAAAAGATACAATCACGAAGTATCAACCAACTCCACTTAGGTACAGGCCCATACATATACCTAAGTCATCAATTCAGTTCTGCTCCAACTCATGAGCTGAAGTACAACCCAGTCCACACAGTAAAGCACAACGTAGTCCACACAGGATATCATGTCAATCACATCGAAGATAATGATTGAAAGTCAAGAATGAGCTCACACAGGTATACTTCTTCGTAAGATGATAGAGATGATCAAATGTAGCCACTGATTCATCTAAGCTGTCAGACCCACGTAGGATACAAGACCAGCTAAGTTGTTGGACCTACAATGGATACAAGACCAGCCACTATGTCTGACCCATGTAGGATACAAGTACAGAGTCAAATACTGTCGGACCCACGTAGGATACAAGAACAGTAGTCACGTACTGACGAACCCACATAGGATACAAAAACCTTAGTCATCACCGTCGAACCCACAGAGGATTTCAGTACGGTCATCATCGCTGCCGAACCCATGGAGGATCCCAGTACGGTCGTCATCGTCATCGCAGTCGCAGCCAGCTCTAGGGTTACCGCACACAGCATGCTCGTTCTCGGGAGGGTCCGCTCCACGAGCCAAGGGGTTGATACATCAACTGGCACGTAGTCCAGAGTTTATGTATCCCAAAGTTCCGTCTCATTGACAAGAAATCAACACGACAGATGGCGAGTCAATCGGACGCCCGGTCTGAGAGTTATTGGCTGTTTCGTCCTAGGGACCCGGTTGATTTTTAAGTCAAAACCAACCCGAACGTACTCCAACTATGTCCAAACCTTGACCAGAGTAATCTAAAAGGTCCATCTAAATATGAGGAAACCAACAAAGTCGATGGCACGTCAATCGGACAAATGGAGCTCAGGTTGTAAGTGTTTCCGCTCTGAAGGCCCAGTTGGTTTCGTGTTCGAACCAACCCGGCCGTACCCAACGTTCTCCTAAACCTTCAGTGTAATATAAAGAAATGACCGTCTCGATCCAAAGATCGCAATGTAACTAACGGTGCATTTTTGAGAGGTCTGTATCCCAAGTTATGGTTGTTTTAACGAAACTGTCCGAAACAAGGGGTTTGGGTCCGGTCCGACCCGGCACAATACCCCCTAGGTCGGCCCGACCCAAGTCCGGGTCCGGACCACTTGGGCGCGGCCCGATGCTGGGGTCCGGTTCGGTGCTAGCAGCCCGGACCGGCCCAGCGCGGGCGGTCCGGCCTGGGCGCCCGCACGCTGAGCGAACGTGGGGGGGGGGGGTGTGCTGCCCCCTTGCTTCGAAACGGCGGACCCGAGGGCCCGCCCTGTGTGCTGAATGGGGGTTCAATCTCCTGGTTTTCCTAGATCCGACCGGATGTAACGGACGGCCGGTTGCGCCACGCGGGACCGGTTGGTCCCGCCTACTGAGCGCAGGCGGCCGTCGGTTCCGTCCGCCTTCCCCTGCTCCGCCGTGGCCTCAGGCTGCGGCCTTGGTCCGACCAGCGCAGTGCGACGGTGCCGCGCCCCTTTGTCATGGCCCCGCTCCGGCCGTGACCTCTTTGTGGTTCTCCAGTGCGGCGTGACGGCGCTGCGCCCCTCCACCGCGAACCGACTCGGGCCGCGACTTCTTTCTGCCTCAATGGCGCGGCGCGACGACACTGCGCTCCTTTGCCGCGTTCCTCCTCGTTCCCATGCGGTGCCGTTGCACTGCGCCACCTTCGTTCGAGCCGCAACGAGTATAAAAACAAAGGGGGAGGAGGGTCGGTCATTTTCATGCGGTCCAGCCCCCTCCTGTTAATTCGATAACAAGCGGGTAAGAATTTAACGTTGGACGGAAAAAGAATATTCACGAACAAAACCAAACCCTTACCTCAAGAAGTTGTCGTACAAAGATCATTGCGGAAATATGGCATCGCGAGGGTGGTTAGAATATGGCGTTGGTGAGCATCCAAGAAGAGGATTTCGTCGCACACCGGCTGCAAAGAAGGGAGAGATCGACATGTCATCTCTCCTTGGTGCTCCGGCGTTCTTCGCGTTCTTCAACGAGGAAGAAGATGTCCTTCAAGATCACAAGATGTCTCACCTCTATTCCACACAACGAAACAACCCACAATAAAATAAGACCTTGTATTATTTTATTCACACACACACATTCCAAAATTAATTTGAAATTAAAAAGATCTCATTCAATTAATTAAATTAATTGAAGAGCATTTAACAAACCAATTATTTATGAGAGTTGACATGTCATTAAATTGTGGGAGTGAGTGTGTTACACAATAAATGCATGAGGGAGGTCTAAGGGATTTGAAGGGGTGGGGCTCGTGTGGGCCCCACCTCACTGATATCCCACCCATTGTAAGGACTTTAGTGGGTCCCACCCAACTCTCATGCATTGTTTAACTATTAGAATAAATATAAAAAATGTAGCACAAATTTTTATTTCACTCTTTTGTTAACCCAATTATTTAACAACACCTCATAAGAAAACGCAACTACAGGAAGGGTCTTCTTTAGAAAAATTTCGGAGCTGTAGTTTCATTGGTTCCCTCGTATTTTGATTCCGAGCACCGGTTCAAAAGCTAGGAAATCCCGCTCGTTCGTTCACTGAACGTACCTGAGCTAAACTTCAGAAAATGATTCCGGGCACACTGGGCCTCGGAATCAGGTGCCGTTAGAAACTGCGTACTCTTAAAATCCCAAAATCAATATAAAAAAATTCCATTGAGATTTACAGGTCTTTACAGGAACACTCTTCAGTAGATTTTGAGTTTGTTTCAACTATTATTGTTGAAATTATTAGAGCATGCCAAGATGTTCATGTGGTTCTAGTGATGGAGTGAATCAAACAACTTTTTGTGTATCAAATCTCTTACTGGAAGGAATGGGTGGCACGAAAGAAGCATATAGTGAAAGTGTATGGTGATTGGGATGACTATTATTGAGTTTTACCCCAACTTTTGGAGCTTCTATGCCACAATAATCAAGTGGTCTATCGGATTAAAATTCTTGAATATGTGAACAAACACAACCTTGTTTACCGCTCAATGGTTGTGTTTGATAGATTATTTTAGAAATTTGTACCATGTGTGGTGGATTTTAGACATCTCAAGCAGTTTATACAGATTGATGGCACATTTCTGTATGGAAATTATACAATATCATTATTGATTTCCTCCACAAAAGATGGAAATTGAGCCCCTCTACCTTTGGCATTGGCAATTGTCGAGAAAGGGAACTTCTCATCATTGAGCTGGTTTTTGGCATGCCTATGAGTGTTTTTTATGGATGTTAAAGGCATTAGTATTATTTCAGATCACCACCATGCAATCAATGAGGAATTACAGTCTAAGGATATTTCGTGGAGAACACCCTATGCCCATCATCGATACTGTATTCGATACATTGCTTTAAATTTTTGAAAGAAGTTCATGAATGAGTGGATGAAGAAGGAAATCATAAAAATTGGTATTAACATCCTTTTGCATTTTATAAATTATTGTCTTAGTTATTTTCATATCTATTCAGATGAGTTCTTGTTTGATAGAATATGAGTCTCAACAACAAAGTATGGAGGAGTTTCTCCAAGATATTCACCGAGTGAATCCGAAAGTGGATGATTACATAATGCAAATCCCAAAGCAGAAATGGTTGTTTTCATATGTTGTGAGGAGGAGATATGGTCATAGTGAGACCAACATTGTAGAATGTATAAATATAGATTTCAAGGGAGTTATAAAATTACCTATCATAGGTAAATACAAATATTTTATTATATGTTACTCAGAAGTGCTAAAATTATAATATATTATTATTATAATGTATTAAATCAAAATTACAGGTTTGGTACAAGAGAAATTAAATCGGAGTGTAATGTACTTTATGGAATGAGGAAAGTAGCCTGAAGAGGGTTGGAACATAGGGATGTGCTATGAACACCATTTCCAGCATGATCTAGTTACCATTCTTTAGGAGGCTTCAACTTACCAGGTAACTGCATTTAATTGCCCAGAGTAACGATTTGAGGTCGCTGGTCTCGGTGATGCAGTGGCTTGTAGCAATGACCGTGTGTGAGTTGTTTTACTAGAGAAGTGTTTCTGTGAATGTGGCAATATTTAGGCACTGATATATCCTTGTGGCCATGTGATGGTAGTGTGTGATTACGTACATATATCTTTGGAGCAGTTCATTGATACAACTTATCGACTCAAGAGAATCAACTCCTACTACAGTACTCCATAGATGCCAATCGGGGAATATCATAATTTTTGGCTGTCTGATGGAACACCCACCCTTCTACTAAACCACACTAGACTTCATCGTAAAGGGAGTCCAAAGTTGACTCGTATTCGATATGAAAAGGATTGTCCTAGTGAATATCTAGTTGGATGAAGGTGCAACATAATCCCCTAGGAAGGGCATAAAAAGACAAATTTCCCTAAAAACATAGGAAAATCATATAATGGTTAAAATGAATCATGTACTCTATCAATTACAGTAAAAATTTGTACATGTAATAATTTTTATCATTATCACCATTTTTAATCATATTATTCTTATTTGTATATAGGGAAATTTTTTGAAAATGTACTAATATATTGTAAAAATTTCAAACATTGGTTAATATAATTACATAAATACTAATTATTATTGACATTCAAAAACAATCCAAACTGTCAATGAATCCAAAACCTTGATTGTTTGTGAATCACACCCAAATTTAATAAAAAAACTATAGATCTCTTTGCATTTCAGTATTGTCGGTTAACTATCGCTTAAGGAAACTGCCATTTCAATTTGAGTATTTACAATATCTCATTCTATTATTGATTGTTTTTAAAATTAAATTACTTAATTTTTATTAAACATAATAAAATTAATTAAATTGGAATCAATATTGTACTTTCATTTTGTATAAAAAAATTTACGTAAAGGTATTTATTTGAGATACAATTTTTCTATGCCTTTTGTAGGTTTATTTTAAATGTAATTTTGGGAACTTATAAGAATAAAATTTGATGAAATTTAATCCATATATTGAATCATAATTTAATAATTTTGTAATTAGATCACTTTTAATTATGGAAATTATGATTATTAATTATAAAAAAATAGATAGTTATTATGGTAAGAGTAGAAATGGGTTAAAAGGGTTATAAATTAATACGAGTTAAAAATGATATAAAAAATGTATAAATATTATTTTCAGGCCATATACAGAACATATATTATCTATTAATTTATTACTATTCATTTTGGATCCATTTGACTTGATTTGAAAATTAAAATATTTTAAAATTTTGTAAAAATATCCATGTGTGACCCCTCTACCACTTATGAAAGGACACCCAGTATCTTCTATTCTACACACGAAAAGAACCACTCATATAAGAAAATTACTAGTAAAATACCTTCCTAACATTTATACTCAGGACTTGGAGTTAATTTCTGGATTATAATACCTTCCTAAGAAGGGTTTAGGTATAATTGTAAGGAGGTTTTCTGAATAAGAGGTATAGTTCCAAATTAAGCGTGTTCATTTTATATCTTCTCCACCCTCCTTCATATATTTTTCATACACGATGGAATAATAAAATTTTTATATTAAATTCATTGTAATGTTATTATTTTTTTGTTACTGTACTATTTTTGCAACATAGAAATAAAATAAACATTAAAGCATCGATCATGTGTAGATGCAGACTACCACTTCGAGAGACGATTCATGTCATTTGACATCACCAGATTTTATGGTTTTTCAGAAACTTTGATCCAAAAATAAAAATAATATTTATATATGACATATTTTTATTTATTTAATTTCAAATAATTATTCTTCTAAATTATTTATGTTATAGAAAAAATAAAAACATCACTACTGTGTATGTGCGAATCACTACCTCATCAATAAATGTATTTTATTATTCATCACAACCTTGCATAACATGTATATATAGGTGGTTATAAATAAATAATATGAATTTTATGATATTATAATCATTATATAAAGTTAAAATGACACTTATTATATCTCTATCATGTTCGTTGGGTGATGGAAACCTTAATCATTCATATGTATGACATACTGTCAACATGATTTCAAATTAAGTTAATTTATCAATAATAATAAATAGTTTGTTCTGAAATTATAGTTAATTTTTAAAAATTATTATAATTACTTGATTTATTTTTTCTAAATTATATATTTATGATCCATTTTTCAAATTTCAATCTACTGATGTCAGTTAGGACTTTGAACCAATTTTCCTAGAAAAATTAATTATAAACTAAATTAATATATTTTTTATTTATAGCATGAATACAAGTGAAATAAAGGAATAATATAAACATGAATTTTATTATTAATAATGTAAATCATAAACATATTTTTGTTATTAATGGAGAAAGATAAGGAATGTGTGATTTTTGACTCAAGGTAAATGACACATTACCTTAAAACAATGTTTTAAATATTTTAATTATTTGTTTTCTTAATTATTTTTTCCCAAATAATTGTTCATAAAATTATTTTAGAAATTTATTTATATAGAAAAAATGGAATTATAATATAAATTTCATTTCACTTTTTAATTTCATTCAATAGTTTTCAAAAGTAATCTATTTTTTATTTTTACTGAATATTTTAGTTTTTTTTACAAAATGATGTCTAGAATGTTCAATTGTAATGTATACAACATCAAAAAATTGTCCCACCACTTCAATAATTATTTTGTGTTAAGATTCCTATAAAATATTCAATGTTTTCCTAAATGAAAAACCCTTATTTATTTAATTATATTTATTTGGTTTGGAAATTTGTATTTTTATGGAAAGGGATACATCAATGTCCCAACAAAATCATAATGTTTTAAATGTATGTTTTTATGAGTTTGATGGTGTAAATGAAACATTTTATGTGTTTTAGGTATATTATAGTACATGGTGAATGTTGATGATGACATATATGTCTGATATAGCACTATAATGCATTGGATAATGATTATGTTCTCAAAATAATTACATTAATTTAACCATGTCAGTTACTCCATTATTAAGGATTCATGTAAGGGTTTTACTATAGGTTAATATAAGGGATATATTAAGATGATTACCCATCGAACATTTATGACAACACTAATCCTTCTATATATTTTTCTGGGAAATCATATTATTTCATAAGGTAATATAAATATCTTTTTAGAGGCATGATTACTCTATTTAAAGTTATTGATTTATGTTTTCATGTAAATGTTTTTCATGGTTTATCATATTTTATAAGAAACCCTCCTGATTATTATTTTTTCCTTGTGTTTTATTAAATTGTGTTTTCTAAAAAACATTTGATAGTAAAGCTGATTTCATGTGTAAGTAAATTATTATTATAACTCAATATGTGTTATATCATAGGAAAACTCACTTATATGATCTATTGATATTTTAATAGATTAAGAGGATTATTTTATTCTTGGTTAATGTCCCTTAATAGGATTTTTTCACAACCCACATTTACAAATTTATTCCTTTGTATTTTAAAGATGATTTTTTTTAAATAATGATATCAAGTTGAAAAGAATAATGAGTTTTCTGAAAAATAAAATAATATTCATTTTAGAAGGTTTTTACTATGAAAAAATTGATATTGATTGGAAGTTTACAATACATAGTGTATGGGTAAATAATATATGAATTAAGGCCTATATTTCTAAAATTATCTTATTGAAAAAGACCTTTTGAATTCATATAAATGGATTCATGATTTAAATCAAAATATTATTAAATGTTATATGGTTGGGTCTTTATAATCCTAAAAATCAACAGTCATCAATTCACAATGGACATGTAGTGTGTTTTTTTGAAGGATCATCATGATCCCACAACACAACTCAAATAAACATGTTCATTATTCATTAGAACCTGATCCACAATCTCACTATGGTTCCTAAATCTCTATTCATAGCTACCATTTCATCAGTAGCATATGTTCACATCAAGTTTTCCATGAACTCTCATGAAGTATGCCCCCCCCCTTCATATATATATATATGAAACATCATTAAAAATTACTAAACATGCTGACTTTTATATAAATATTCCAAACTATACCATCTAACACATAATAACATCTCATATCGATGATATCATAATTCTATTGGTCCTGGTATAATCATATAAATTTCCACACCAACGTTTATCCCAGACATATGGTGTAATTCCATGGTTGGATTCTCAATGGACATAATCTGTCATTACACTCTATTCATGAGTTCTAGAAAATTATTTATTTGAATCACTCACTGATTCCAAAAAACCCATAACCGTAAAAAATATATGGAATAAACATCTATAAGAAATTTGATGCACCAAAATTATAAGTATCCATATAATTTCATCTCTTAACCAAAAAAACAGTTGTCCATTAGACATGTCTTGCCCATTAACAACCATAATGGATATACATGACCACCCAACTCATTAACATGAACCTACTAGATTTATCAATCACTAAACACCAACAAGATATTGAGAGAAACTCATTGAAACAAATCCTTGTTGACTGAAAACAATATTAATCACATGGTTTATAGTGCTCCCAAACATAATAATCCACAAATAATTCCTGATTAAGACTTATTGTGCTTCCTATAATAGGATTTACCTATCTAAACAAAAATAAATAGGTTCGAACCACCAAACCAATTTAACTACACATAATTTTACCAAATACCAACATGATACACCCTGCCATAATCCAAGACACAAGACACGCCTGAATAATCTATGATATACCCACTAAATACATTATCCATACCATTGGGCCTCTATCAATATACCACAAAAATATAATAAACTGGTTCAAACTGGAAAAAATTACATCCTCCTAATATTGTACCATACAAATTAAACACCCAACAACATCATATTGATATTTTTAAGTAAGCATGACATAGTAGTCTAGAAAATAATTGAATCACCTGGGTCTCCCAAAGTAAAAACATAAAAACAATGAAATTAACAATAACCATGTAAAATTAAAAAAATTTAGAATAAACATAAAACAAAATTAGAAAAAATAACAAATGTTTTTAAAATATTCCTTGATATCTTTATATTTTACAAATAAACATAAATCAAAAAACCCAATACCTAATAGGTCTCCTTATTGAAATCTATTTCGTTTTCATAATAATTTGAATACAATTTCAACTACAATTTTAATTAAAAATACTAAAACTATATTACCAATTTTTTCATGAAATATATAAAACCCTAAATAATTTAAAATATTAACAGATTTTTGATCAATATCATGAAATAAAATTTTACGCACATGTTTCCTTCCTCATCAATTCTCAAATGGAAACTCGGTTTTTACATATAAAAAATATCTTCAAAATAAATACCCTATAGAATCATTATAACATAAATAAAATCAATAAAATAACCCCCTTGAATCTTTTTTTTCTAGAAAAACCATTATAATTTAGTCGAGGATACCCTGATTATATAATATGATGATTTAATTAATAATGTATCATCCCATGGAAACATGTTAATATACACCACCTATAGGACTATATATCATGACATAATCAGGCCACTATCATGAGTAATGAATAACCTAATAGATCATGGTTGAGGGATACCACTAATCCCATGTATCATTCACCTACATTTGGATTCATAGTCTAATAGCTCACTAATATTGGACTTCTTATTCACAATGTTGAACATACTCATGTAATATAGGTTTAAAGATGCCTGAAGGGGGTTTACGCATCTTCAGTGTGGGAGAAGATGCGTAAATGACATTCACACCTCCTTAAAAGATGGGATGAAGGATGTCTGAAACCCGTTCACACATATCATTAAGGTGAATCTGTAAAAGGGGTCTCCCCCCTCAAAATTAATTCTTCTGATTTGGATTTTGCTGTGAAGGCCTGCATAATTTCTTTCCCAACAAATACTTGCTGCTTTAAAGAAGGTAAAATTTCAATTTAAATTTTTTATTGTTTAATTGTATTTAATTATTTTAATTGTGTGATTTATTTATTTGATTTGGGATAGTTAGAAATTATTGTTTGTGTGTCTGGTTTATTTATTTCATTTGTATTGTTGTGTGAATTAGTTTATTTTGTATGATTTAATTTTTGAATGGTGTGTATGTTGTAAGAATTAATAATGAATATTTATGAAAATTAATTATGTTATGTCTAAAATGTTGTTTGAATTCACATTGAATGTTTATAAAAACTAAATATGTTATAAAATATGTTATTTTTAAAGTAATATTAATTTAAATTATAATATTTTATATAGTAGTTATATAATTTATAAATAATATATTAGTTATATGTATAATATTTAAATTTATGAAAAAAATATAGAAAAATCTTTTTGTTAATGGTATAAAAATCATTTTGTATAAATAATAATATTAAATTATATTTGTTATAATTAATTATATTAAATTTTATTAATAAATATATATATACACATTCAAATTGAATAGTTAAATTTTTGAAAAAGAGGTATAGATATTTAATATAAATTTCATCTACTAATAGATATAATAAGTATAACAAAAACATCGTAAGTTGTGTGATGATTGATCTTGAGATGACCAACTGATGCATAATTGAAATTTCATCTCTTATTTTATTAATCTGGTTATTTATTTTGTAATAATTGCATTTATTTTTTTGTATTGATAACCTGTGAGTCATCTCAAACTAAGTATGTAAGGACATTGATGTCATCTTAAAAAATGTTATGTATTTCATACCCCTAAACCCCCTTGTATGAATGTGATTAAATTTGTAATTAAAAGGAAATCAACAAGTGGTTCCCTCGAAGAGGTGTCCTTAAAGAGGCATCCCTGAATACATGTCCCTAAATAGACGTTAAAGAAAATGTTTTTGATAGGAGGCAATGCTATTTGAAAGGATACTAGCAGCTGTAAAAATATTTTACAATTGACACTCCATGAGTCTACCCTTAAGTTTTGGTTAGTTTATCAAATAATAATAAACTACTCCTTAGTCTCAAGATCATGTCCTAATTATTTCATAACTAATTAAAATATATAATGTTATATTAAATTTTCATTGGTAATAATACCACCATCACTATACCCCAATAGTGATAAATCAATACATTAAAAAAGACTCAAGATAAAGTTAATTATTCAAAAAAAATTATAATAATGTAAAATTTGGATGTTGTATATATTATTTTAATAATTTTTTATAGGTAATAATGCTTGTGAAAATTTATTTCAATGGTAATACCATTTATACTGAGCAGGGATTTAGCTATAGTGTTCCACTAGTCAGAGTGGTAAATTTTCATGGTTGTATGGAATTGGATGAAGTTCACCATAAAATTCATAATCAGTTAAAACTGGGGGTTGATCAATCAATTGATTCAATAATATATCAACATCTATAACATATTAAATGTTTTTGGATCATCGAGTACCCTCTGGTCAATGATGATGATTGGATGGATGAATCTTATTTTTTTAGACAACAATGTGTAATGGTCTGATGAAGTTTTATGTGGTGATTTGTGATATATATGTAGTGAAACTGAAAACTAAAGAACCATGTTTTGTGAGATCTATAGAAGTTGGTCCTTCACATCAGTATTTTTCAATGGCTCTTTCTCATATGACTCCTGTGATAGAAGTAAAATAATAATAATATGATCAAAATTTGGAAGGAAATGTAGATGACATCTCGTTATATGCTAATATAGTAAGTGAAAGTTTATCTGAGGAAAACGAATCTAGGGATCCATAATAAGATGATTTGTGTGAGGGTGATGTGGTGAATTAATCTACTAAGGTTCCATTGATATATGTCGGGTGATGTGGGAAATGAAACATTCGAATTTCCTTTGAGTGACATGCATCCACAAAATCCAACAGTTAGTGGTAATAATCCTTCAATGTTGAGTTCCTTAGTTGAAGAAATGTATTGTGAACAAAATTTTTATGGGGATGTCATTACAAAGGCTTTTTAATTCCTTGGAAGTATAGGTAATAAGTCTGTATCAAATGATAATCCTATCTATGTGTGGAGGAAGTTTTAAAGTACACTATCCATGAAAAATGTGATAATGAAATACCACATTGAGTAACATTTCACATTTGTGGTTGGTGGGTGAAAGAAGACAAATAATATCATTCATTGTGAATAATATTGCCTAGAATGTAAATTTAGATTAAGGGAAATATTTTATAAATTTTTTCATGTTGGGGGAAAACCAAATTTGAAGGGCCACACACTTGTGTGAATTAAATATTATCATAGAATAAATATTCCCTTGATGAAGAGTTTATATCAAAAGTTATTTGTGAGATGATACAAACATGATAGGATTTTCATGTTTCCCTTGATTAGGAAAGAATTCAACATTTGTATAACTATAAGATATCATACAACAAAGCATGGAATGCAAAACATAAGGAAATTGTAAAAGTGTATGGTGATTGGGATGAATCTTATGCAATGTTTCCGCAACATATGGAATTGTTGTCTCTCAATAATAATATTTTTTATCAGTTGGACACTTTATAGTATGTATCCCCTAATAACCAAGTAGATCAAAAAAGGTAAAGTTTAATAGGCCTTTTTGGGCATTCAGGCCATGCATTGTTGCCTTTCCCAATTGTAAACAATTTATTCCGGTCAATGGAACATTCATGTATGGAAAGCATACACGTGTTCTACTCATTACTGCCACAAAGTATGGTAATCGTTACCCTCTCCCACTTACTTTTTCTTTTGTTTAAAAGGTGAAAATTGAATGTTGTAGCATGTTTTTGGCATGTGTACGCGTTCATGTCACACAAAACCAGGGCATCTATCAGATATATGATCGACATCGAGTGATTATAGAGGTTATGGATAGTGATGGGGTTTCATTGATTGAGCTTATTTATTATCATTGTTATTACATTAGACATATTTCTAGTAATTTGCATAAGAATTTCAGAGATGACGTCATAAAGAAGGTTATCCTCAAGTTGTGTATGTCATTCTAAACTTACTTTTTTTAACAAAATTAATATCCATTTTAATAGATTATTCTCTTATGGTTTCAGTATATGATCTTAAACAAAAATGGATTTATGAACACCATGAAGAGATTTGACCTGCTAATGAAGATGTGTATGAATATATGATGTAGATTTCAAAGGAAAAATGTTCATTAGCATATGATGGTGGAAAACGATATGTCCATATGACCACTAATATAGTGGATTGCATAAATGGGGTCCTCAAGGGGGTGTGAAAACACCCTGTAATAGGGTTAGTGGAAGAGAAATTTTACATTTGTGTTCATTACATTGTTGACCGATCCCAAAAGGCTTATCAGAGGATAGAAAATGGAATACATTGTAATCAGCCTTTCAAAATTGAATTCGATTAGATACTAAATGGGGCTTCAAGATGGACTGTTCTTGCCATTTACAAGGAAAATATGACCTTTATGGTAAGACAGTTCTATGACTGGGATATATGTACTATTGGTCGAGTGTTTTGGTGATGTTAGATTACATGTGCTATGATTGTGGAAATTTCAGACATTTTGATATCAATGTTCACATTTTATCATAGCATGTTCTTCGGTAAATATTTCATGAGAGCCATATTATGGCCAAGTGTATCATATGAGCACTTTGTTTAGATATTATAGTTCATCTATGATGCTTGTTGGTGACTTTCATTCTGTCTCACTGCATGTTGATTAGCTGACCATCACCCCTAATATTTCTATATATCTTAATTTGTTTTTTTTTCATTTATGAATTTTTTAATGTATGTCATTTTTTAAATTATTGGATTTATACTAAAAGCTTGTATACCTAAGGAAGAAAAAAGTCAACTCGAATAAAAAATGAGATGGATTGGCCTAGATATTGAGGAGGGAGAATACAATGTAGTATTTGTCATGCAGAAGGACATACTCGTAAGAGATGTCCCTATGTGCTAGGACATGGCTCCACATCCAGTAAGCCATGATCAAGTATGTGTATTATATCATGAATATGTATATATTTTTTTGTATGTGTATGTTTCAGTATTGAATCTTTTTACATCTGACTTTCTCCATCTCTCACATTTTTCAATTTTGGATTTTCTCGTTTTTGGATTTTATAATAAATAATTTTGTGATACCAAAACTACTAGAAAATAACCCTATAACTAAAATGAATATATCATGCTTCCACATGTAACAAATACACTAATCCACAAAAAAAATCAAGAATAAATCGAAAATAATGTCACAATAATTTTTCATTTTCTTATTGTATATATTTTTTAAGTAAAAGGTTAAATTTTTATTGAATTCACTCTAAAAAAGTACCGATGGTATCATTTGTGCATATGGTAGGTTTTCCATTTCACCAATCCCAGCCTACATATATATCATGACTAATTTTAGAGGGATGTCATGCACCTCCATTGAGTGTATGCAGATCTCACCATTTCCATCATACTGCACCGCCTCCCGTTATCGTCCCTCATCTTCCTCACACTGAATTATATGGCGAAGTAATGTGCGAATTCACCTTTCCCAATAATCATCTCATTGCTGTGCATGTAGATAGATAGATGCCAGAGTCAAATACATTCCATATTAGAGAGGTGGAGAAGACTATTACACTGCTAGATGTGGCTGTTATGTTGGGCCTCCCCATCGACTTTGTGGCTTTGATAGGCCGAGTTGGAGTAGATTTTCCAGATCTTGTTCATAAAATAATGGGCATATAGGTCCCTGATAATGGTAGGACCATCATTGGTGGTAGATTACTCATTCCCTATTTATACCAACACTTTACACATTTATCATAGGATTTTTATGAGATCACCATGTTGTGATTTTCACGTGCATATATTTTGAGGATGATTGGTGGCACAATTTTTGTTGATCACTCCACTGCTTTTTGAAATCTGATGTACTTACCCTTAGTAGAGGATTTGAATGAGGCAGACCTGTATATCCGAGGTTATACTTGTCTATAATATACATACAGGGAGCTATGCAGTACATGTCACATTGATAAGATATAGATCATGGGATTCATGGTTCTTCTATAGATTTGGGTATGGGAGCACATCCCTCATTTAGCTCCACATGATCGTGCACCATTGCCAGTAGATATTGTAGCATAATCTCCATATGGATGTTGGTATGTTATTCCTTCCTTATAATGTCTATCTTTATTTTATAAATTTCTATTATGAGATGTAAATATAACAATATTTTATATAGGTGGAGTCAGGCACATCGACATTCAAATTCCCCCAGACACAATGTCCATGCCTACAAACATATGTTAGACACAATTGAACCACATGATATAAGTGATAATTATGTACATTGTTAAATATTTTTTCTTTATTGTACATGTTTTCATTTATCAACTGATTATTTATTTTTTTCTTATATATTATACGGATTATATATATAGATGATATTATACAGAGTCTTAAATAATACTATACGACGATGCAAGATACCAGCTCCAACAAGGTTCCATTGATTCATTTTGATATAGTCGAGTGGCATTAGACCAACAGAATTATGAGGTAGTTCATATTCATTAAGTCTATTCCTTCCCACCCAATCAACTAGATTCTCTACATTCCTTAAAGATTTAAGGGAATAAATATTTTAATTGAAAGATATACCATTCCAGATATATTGATTTATGAGATAGATATCCGGAGTCTTGGTTTAGAGGGGAGGGGACATTAAGGTTTTATTTTATGGATCAAATGGATTATCCATCCCGATACTACAGGTCCCTAGTCCGATTTTTGAAATGACATGGATGAAGCCTTCATGAGTTGGTATACATTTTTCCTTACACTGTTCATCAGTTTTTTATTCATATTACTTAACTACAAATTTTTTATTCACAAGATTCTCTTATATGTTATCTACTTCACATGTCTAATCTAGTTGAGAGAACCACATTGGACCCGACATATTTTCACATCATTGTATTAGAGTTTGTTCTTTTGATGTATGAGATTTATCATAGAATTTTCTTTGATCCACCACATGATGAGGAGGTTGTGGAGTCTACGGAGTTTCATATAGTTGTACCATATGTGAAGACCATGTTATGGATCTTTCCATTCCACATGAGGAGGGTGTTCAATTTGATCAGTCATATGATGTTGTTATATAGGTGGAGGGTGTTCAGCATGATTATTCATTTTTTCTTCCAACATCTCAAGCTCATCCATAGGTAGCTACAGATTTTGACTAGGTTGAGCAGAATTCTTTTTTATAGACATCAACAACACAACAACCATCTTCTTTCCATGTTGGTGAGAGTTCCAGATAGTATCCACTATCATTTGATTCAAGATAGGGTACGAAGGGATAGAAAATACATCCACCGCCTGCCACATAGGAGGATGTGGAAGTGACTGATGATGGGGATGCACAATATACACAAGAGTGCATACATAGACAGACACGACGTGGACACTTCCAATACACGCCTGGCTATGGGACAGAGGAGAATCCATGCCAGAGGCATAGATTATGTTGGTTTTTTATTTATCATAAATTTGGTATGTGAATTACTATTATCATTTATAGAGTCATACTTTTTTAATAAGTGTCTTATGGTCCTCAAATTATCTTCCAAAATTAATAATTTCCATTTGATATTAATTAATAAATATTAATACTCTAGATGAAAATATCCATGAACTTCAAGAAATATTGAAAATTATTATTGATCACAATGAATTGAATCCAAAAATCAAGGAACATGATTATTTGTTTAAAAAATTAAATTTCATGAAGAAGAATTTTAATGTATAATGGATATTTGTGAAGATTATATGATTATGATTGAACATCAGAAAAACCAAAATATGGGATATATGAAACTAGAAGTTCATTTATAAAATTTTGAGAAGATATATATTCATAATTCAAAAAAGGAAACATGTTCAATAGGTACAAAATATTCACTGTAGTATTTTACTATTAAAATACTGCCTTTATGTGATAAAATTATGGAAATTATGAAATAGATTGATTTAATATTTTTCCAGAAGAAGAAAAAATCATTAAGAGGATTAATATAGAACCATCCCTGAAGGATAATAAGGGAAAAAACTCAACAAAAATAAAAATGTAATGTTATGATATCCCCTCTATACAATATAAATTAAAATAAATGTTCAGATATACAATCATGAATACTAGAGGAACTGGACCATCTTCATTGATAAAATACCTTATCCATCCTATTCACATTATGAATTAAGGATGATCTACCATATTTCCTTAATCATTGTTTAATTTATCTATTATTATGATGTACGGAAGAGGGTCATGATTGATGATTTTTAAGTATATTTTAGAATAGCCCGAACAACTAAGTATAAAGAAGATAACATCATGGTTTGATCAGATTTTTGGTATCCTAAAGAATAAGTATTGATGAATATTATCCTTTATGAACTTATATATGTTTTCCAAACTGATTTTTATGAGTGTTTCCCTTGGGGGGGAGATAAATGGAGAAATATGAAATTACTAACAGAATTAGTATATCAATTATATTCAAACCTAATTTCTATAGAATGTCTAGAAAGATCATGTTATTGAAAGAGGAATGTTTTTATACAAATCTCTTCCATTTAAAAAATAATAATAAACAGAATAGAAAGGGGTTGTAATTGAATTAATCAAAATTATTAGAAATGTTCTAGTATGGATGTGTTCAAATACCGTTTATTCCAGTTATTGAAGTTGAATGTTTTTGATCTATTTGGTAAATTGAGTGAATGAGTTTTAGGATAGTTGTTCTAATAAAACTTTCATATATCTTTTAATATCTTAATCCTGAAATAAAATCGGATTGCCCTTAATTATAAGAGAGTGAGTTCTCATTTCACGTGGTATCAGGATCAGTTGGTAGAGGAACCCATTATTTCATCAGTCAAGTCCTATTGTTTTCTAGATAAAGTACGACTCACATTGATATAGATTAAAATAATGGATCAACTTCTAATATCTATAGGGATTCCATTTATTCATTTTAATTCAATAAAATCAAAGAAAACCCTATTTTGGAGCCTACAAGACATGGTTCTCTTACCTGTAAACTTGATTATAAATTCAATATGGGAAAGCCTTTGAAAATCAGTTCTTGGTAAAATAATTTTTTGTAGATTAGGATTACTCGTTCCATGTAACACCCCTAGCTTCCACGATACAGTTCTCTTTCAAAAAATCAATAGCATGCATTGTACGCAAGTTCGAGATTCTAACGCACCACAACCAATCAAAGTAGCCGTTGTGAATAGTAATATATAATTTTTGAAATTTTATAAATTTTATCTATCCAAATGGACTTTGTTTTTGTATTCGGAATATCAAAATTATCTTAAGTTGGATTTTTTTAATTTTCTGAGAACTTCTAGTTTTTATGAATAGTGAAAAATACTTAAAAACAAAATTTTTAATCAAAATAATTTATAGTTATGAATTATACTATTGAGTGGTTTTAATGTATAATTATAATATATTTTTACCATTTTATCAAATGGTTATCATTAGAATTAATTTCACTTTGAAATTGGACATAAACAATTATCAATCTTTTGATATATATTATTTCTTAAAAACACACTATTTGTTGTGACAGTGGGAATTAGTTATAAAATTAATTAATGCAACATATATGTTTGGAATTTTGTAAAATAGATATCATTTTTGAATTTGGAATATCAATTATAGCTTAGGGTGAAATTTTGGCATTGTTCTGAAAAACATCAATTTTTGATGAATAGTGAAACCACTAAGTGGTAGTTAAAAAACTGATTTTTCATTTAAATGAAACATTACCACTTCTGTGATTTGATTTTCAAAAATCCGACATACATGGTTGTCATTAGTAAGTAAAATGTGATTCAATGGGATTAAAATAATTTTTGGTGAATAGTAACTTTTAAGTTTAATTAATCGCGATTAAAGGTAATTAGTGAAATTTAAGGTAAAGATAATGTTATAAAAATATGAAATGACCATGAAACATGTCCTAAACCTATTTGATGAGTCATGGACAACCATTAAAAACCATGGGTCATCTTGGGGACCCCATGGAGACACTTGGGTAGGAAAATGACATTAAAAACTTTTTATTTAATGTTAAAATAAAAATGTCACAAACATGAGTTGTTTTACTAAAAAATATTTTAAATGGGGTTATAGAAGTCATATTTTTGACTATAAATATTAATTATAAAGATAAAATGATTTCCTACATAATTATAATTTTTTTATAATTTTTAGACATTAAATAAATTAAATTATTTATGACACCATGATGATGCAGCAATTACCTCATTAATTAACGATTTAAATAAAATAAAAAGATAATGTAATATCTAAGAATTAAACTTGTCAAAAACCTATTGGATGAGTATATTTAGAACCCTTATCACCTTAACCTCGAAATATATCATTTTGGGACCTTTAGAATCTGAAAAGCATTTCATAATAAAGTAACATTTCAATCTTTCCAAGAGTGCCCCTCCTCTCCTCTTATAAAAGGCCCCCACCTCTACCACCTTATTCACACCATAAATCCATTTGGCTCGGCCAAAATATGCCCAAATACTCTCCCAACTTTCCTCTATTACTCCTAGAAGCCTAACTTTGGGTAGAAGTCTTCCCAAGGAAGCCTTTGGCTCAAATAAAAAAGAGTTACCCGATTTTAAGGTAATGTCTTCTCTTATGTTGTATTGTTTTATTTTGCTTCTCCAACCCCATAAAATCTTTTTATTCCTTTATTTTGTAAAAACACCAGTATATTCAATATACTAGAATTTTATTATTATAATTATTTGATTTAAAATTACACACACCTTCGTCTAATGGTTAAAGAACATACTGTTTCTATGGGGGGCGAAATACTGCCTCACGAAACGATGATTGTTCAATATTCTTTTAACACCTTTAATGGTGGCCATTATGATGAAAATAATTTTATATATGATATTTATTATGTTTTTTTACTTATGATTCTGTATTTTTCATTTATGGAATACCTATATGATTTCCATTATGGGTAAACGCGTTAATTTCATTTTAGGAAGTGCGGACTACCGCCCCCTCAAAGTGATTTGAATCGTTAATGCCATATGTGGGATGTATAAAGGAATGGGTAAATGGTATTATAAATTATATTAAACTGGAATTATATTATACATTTATATAATTATAATTTCATTCTACTAAATACGAAATAGAAATGAAAGTAGCGTTCATGCGTACATACGGTTTACCATCTCCATGAACGGTGCATTTCATTTATTACCTATAAATGTTATGTAATATTATAAATTCATGTATATACTGGATATATATGATATATATGATATATAAATCATGAATATAAATATAGATATAATGGATATTCCACCACAAGAACAACTTGTAATTATAAGAAGTTTATTTTTGACTCAAGTACCAAAGATCGACAAAATGACCGTTATTAACTTAAATAATTACATAATATTCATAAAATGGTAATAAGTGATATAAAAGGAATAAAGAACTTGAAAAAGGTTCTTAAACAAGTAGAAATTAACTCTAGTTTATTATTCAGGAGGATAAAGAATGATCGAGTCAAGTTGGACACGAGGTAAGGGTACTTCTTAACCCAATTTCCATTCTTTTGGTTAATCTCCTACTTTAAAATTATGTAATGATATTATTATGTACTATCTTGTATTTATACTTTATTTATGTGTAAATATAGTTAATACACATAAAAGATATATTTTATTTAAAAAATGATCTTGGTATGGAAACTTCTTAACCCAATTTCGATTCTTTGGGCTAATCTCCTACTTTAAAATTATGTCATGATATTATTATGTCCTCTCTTGTATTTATACTTTCTTTATGTGTGAATATAGTGAATACACATAATAGATCTATTTTATTTAAAAAAACTATATTTTTAAGGGACTTCATCCCAATCTCCTTTCATTGAGGCATATTTTATTTTATACACAACTTTCGTTTATATGGTGTATAAACCCCTTTGACTTTTACTTTTATTCAAAATGAATATTTTTATATGAAGCGTTTTTACTAAACGATAGAAGGAATGTTTTTCCATACATATGCAGCGATAATGACTTCTCCACAGCCGTGACCATTATTTTAGTTTCGGCTTCCTCTACAAGCCATAATTTTTTTTAAATGAAAAGTAAATACAAAGTTTTAATTTTCTTTTATCTTGGTATTGAAAATGGTTTTGACAGTGTTTTTATTATATCAATGTGTTGTATTGATATCTTGTGATTGAAATGTAGAAATGTTATGTTTCCTTTATGCATGTTTTATGTGATACGATTATGTTATGGTTTATGATATGTTTAAACCTGTTCATATGAGAAATGCATTGGACTTAATAAGTGACGGGTGGAGCCCGCTATAGCTCCACGATGCATCGGCAGGTCTCATGAGACAAACTAGTGTCTTGGCACAAGGCCTTGACAAAATATTATTTGTAGTCTTGGAACGAGGCCTTGGATACATGGTTATGATAGTCTGGCATTATGCATTCCATCATTATGAAAGTGGTTATTGATATTGCATGTGATTATTCGACCAGTAGAATATCTATGTGAATAAGTAAATGAAATTATCTCATTTTACTTTTTCCATATTATATTGAAGTTCAAGTTTAAAAGGATTTTGTTTTAGTTATACATTGCCTTAAATGTTTATGTTTATTTATGAAATCTTCTTCTATATTTTTATCCTTACTGAGCATCTGAGCTCACCCCTTTCAATGTTTTATTTTTTCCAGGATGTGAAGAAATATTTTATGACTTACCTACAGGGATAGTATGAAGGGGATATAAGTGTGAACTATGGAGACTATGTTATAGTGATTTTTCACTTTATGATGTAATGTAACATTTATGAATGTATCTAGTGTATCCAAGGCTACTAAACTAATCGGTCTTTCAAGACTTGATCTGTTGTGATCATGCCAATGTTACGCAATAATGCACCGAATTTGGGTAACTGGGGTCGGGGCGTTACAGTTGGTATCAGAGGCAGTTTAGTACAAAACTTGGAAGCTAGATTTAGAAAAACTCTGATTAGAGCACATAGCCATAAGATAAACTTTGAGGATTAGTATAGAAGAACTTCCTAGAATTTTGTTGTTGTAGTGATTTTGTGAGTTTTCCAAGAAATACATCCCTGTCTGGATATTAGCAGGTAGAGGAGGATCTGGCACAGATGTACCTAGGGGTAAAACCTGAAAACACCGCTTTGAGCTAGACTCGAATGGGAACTGGTGTACGACAACGGGTCTTGCTGCACTCTTGGTTACGACACTCCCGGGGGATATTCTTAGCATAATTCTCATTTTCTTTACAAACCACTATGAAGGGTTATGAGTATATACTTACACAAAGAAAAAATTTATTATGACCATGGATTATATCCATAAATAGTTCAATTTATGTTAAGTGTTTTGCAAATTTGTAATTATGTATTTTGATTCATAAAATAATCAAGTTTATTCCATTGTTTAGAAATGGTGCCTAGTGGGAGGAATGGAAACCGTATCAATGAACGCACTCCATGTAGGGATTTCCCTCCTTCTCAAGATAATTATAGTGGAGCTGGTGACACAACTGGTGCTGATCACCTTATCACCATACCGGGACAACTCACTCAGGTTATGAATAATAACCTTACTCGAATAGAGCACCCTGATCCGCAACGTAGAGGATCAATTTTAGAGCGCTTCATGAGGCAACAACCACCAACATTTAATGGGGTTACAAATCCATTAGTATCTGAGGAATGGACAAACTCCTTAGAGAAAATATTCCATGCCTTGGGGAGTAGCGAATGGGAGAAGGTCATCATGGCAGTTTACCGCCTCCCTGGAGAAACTAATCAATGGTGGTCATTTATTCAAAACATGAAGGAAGATTATGAAGTATCAAATAAGGAATGGAGGGAGTTCAAAGATCTTTTCTTAGAAAAATACTTTCCTCGTGGCCATCGAGCAGATATTGAATGTCAATTTCTAACTCTGAGACAAAAGGATGATGAGAATGTCGGAAAGTATGAGGCCAACGTTACAAGGATAGCAAGGTATGCTGCATATTATATACGTAACCCAAGAAGTAATATTGATCATTTTTGATGGGTTAAAACCATTTCTCCGTCGAGCTTTAGTATCACAATCATTCTCATCGTACGAAGATATTGTCTCATGTGCTATCAAGACAGAAAAGGAATTCTCTAACTCTTATGACAACAAAGTAAAGCAAGAGAAGAAGATAATGGTGGAACAAGAGACAAATAAAGGGAAAAAGGGAAATAAGTATTTTCCATTATATGATAATTGTGGGAAGAATCACCCCGGTACTTGCCTAAAAGGAATGGGAGTTTGTTATAAATGTGGATAAAAAGGTCACCGGGCTCGTGATTGCAAGGGAAAGAAATAGGCTATCAATGTTGAATGCTATAATTGTAGTGAAATGGGGAATTATGCAAATTAATGTCCTACGCTTCAGGGAAACATACCTCTGAAAAGTCCAAGGGATCAAGGCCAAGCTTATGCAGTTACTACAGATGAAGTTGAATAATTATTTTATTTGTGTTTTTGGACTCAAGAACTATATTATGGTTATAAGAATAATGTGATATATATAAGGATTGTACTATAGTACTTGTTGTTTTCATTAAGGTTTTAATATGATGAAGGTAATCATATTTTTAGTATGTGGCAATAATAGAAACTTTACCTTTTTTGGGGAATCTGATGTTACAATTGATTTTGGAAATTAGAGACCTTTTACAGAATGTCTGGACAGAGGAATTTTGGATAACTATAAAGGTTGGAATGGATTAAGTTGAAATTTGGACAGTATTTTTTAAGGTTAAAACATTTATGAATATTATTTTTGGAATATTATAATACTATAGTTTTAGGAAAAGGACAACCTGCAGGTTGGGGGATAACCCGTCACGTCAGACAAAGCTGCAGGAATCGAACCCACAACCATAGTGCGACAGGCCTTTATTACCTGCCACTAGCCTACAGGAATTCCCTGGTTATTATAAAAAAGTTTTCCAAATCTAAATGGTATGTGTTAATATTTGGAACCTTATACAATTAGGATAAATAGAATATTTTTGAGTTCTATTACCTTTTGGAGTGAATGATGGGTTTGTGGTGAAAATTTATTAAAGAATGAAAGTATACATGACATGTAAGTACATTTCCTTACGTTCTTAGTAAATCTTCTAAATAAATTCCTCAACTTTATAAAAGGTAACTTAAAAACAAAAACATTTCTGGTTAACTTTTCCAACTGGGTATTCAATGACTGTTTAACCAATCAAAAATTTGTGATTTTCTTATGGTTAACTTTTTCCTAAGACTATTTTCTACAACTCTCCATCAAACTTTGATGGTTTGTTTTTCTTCCATATCTATATTTTCATATAATCCTAGTATGGGCTATCTCGGGTGACCTTTGTACTTATCTTTCTTTCTTTTAAAGTTATATTTTTATTAACCTTATTTCCGATGTGGGTTTCCCCCAAAGGTATTTTCTATTTTCAGCCATTTATTTTCAAAGAAAAATGTCAAATTGCGAGGACACAATTTATTGAGGGAGGGGATAATGTAACACCCCGATCTTCCACAATACACTTCTCTTTCAAAAATGCAATAGCTTGCATTGTATGCAAGTTTGAGATTCTAACACACCACAACCAATCAAAGTAGACATTCTGAATAATAATACCTAACATTTGAAATTTTATAAATTTTATCTTTCCAATTGGACTTCGTTTTTGAATTCGGAATATCAAAATTATCCTAAGTGGAATTTTTTGTAATTTTTTGAGAACTTCCAAATTCTATGAATAATGAAAAATACTTAAAAACAACTTTTTTAATAAAAATAATTTATAGTGATGAATTATTCTATTGAGTGGTTTTAAAGTATAATTATAATATATTTTTACCATTTTATCCAGTGGTGTTCATTATAATTAATTTCACTTTGAAATTGGACATAAACAATTATCAATTTTTTGATATATATTGTTTCTTAAAAGCACGCTATTTGTTGTGACAGTGGGAATTAGTTATAAAATTAATTAATGAAACTCATATGTTTGGAATTTTTTAAAATAGATATAATTTCTGAATTTGGAATATCAATTATAACTTAGTGTGAAATTTTGGCATTGTTCTGAAAAACTTCAATTTTTGATGAATAGTGAAACCACTAAGTGGTAGTTAAAAAACTGATTTTTCATTTAAATGAAACATTACCACTTATGTTATTTTATTTTCAAAAATACGACATACATGTTTGTCATTAGGAAGTAAAATTTGATTCAATGAGATTAAAATAATTTTTGGTGAATAGTAACTTTTAAGTTTAATTAATCGCGATTAAAGGTAATTAGTGAAATTTAAGGTAAAGATAATGTTATAATAATATGAAATGACCATGACGCATGTTATACCCCTATTTTATGAGTCATGGACGACCAATACAATCCATGGGTCAACTTGGGGACCCCATGGAGCCACTTTGGTAGGAAAATGACATTAAAAACGTTTTATTTAATGTTAAAATAAAAATGTCACAAACATGAGTTATTTTACTAAAACAATTTTTAAATGGGGTTATACAAGTCCTATTTTTGACTATAAATATTCATTATAAATCTAAAATGATTTCCTACATCATGATAATTTTTTTGTAAATTTTAGACATTAAATAAATTAAATTATTTATGACACCATGATGATGCAGCGATTACCTCATTTATTAACGATTCAAATAAAATAAAAAGATAATGTAACATCTAAGACTTACACTTATAAAAAACCTATTGGATGAGTATATTTAGAACCCTTATCACCTTATCCTTGAAATATATCATTGTGGGACCTTTATAATCTGAAAATCATTTCATAATAAAGTAACATTTCAATCTTTCCAAGAGTGCCCCTTTTCTCCTCTTATAAATGGCCCCCACCTCGACCACCTTATTCACACCTTCAATCCATTTGGCTCAAACAAACTCTACCAAAATACTCTCCCAACTTTCCTATCTTATTCCTAGAGGCCTCACTTTGGGCCGAAGTCTTCTCAAGGAAGCCTTTGGCTCAAATCAAAAAGAGTTACCCGATTTTAAGGTACTGTCTTCTCTTATGTTGTTTTGTTTTATTTTGCTTCTCCAACCCCCAAAACTCTATTTATTCCTTTATTTTGCAACAACAACAGTATATTAAATATAATAGGATGTTTTTATGATAATTATTTGATTTAAAATTACACACCTTCGTCTAATGGTGAAAGAACATACTGTTTCTGTGGGTGGGGAAATACTGCCTCATGAAACGATGATTGTTCAATATTATTTTAACACCTCTAATGGTGGCCATTATGATGACAATATTTTTATATATGATATATATTATGTTTTTTCCTTATGATTCTGTATTTTTCATTTATGGCATACCTTCATGATTTCCATTATGGGTAAACGCGGTAATTTCATTTTAGGAAGTGCGGACTACCGCCCCCTCAAAGTGATTTGAATCGTTAATGCCATATGTGGGATGTATAAAGGATGGAGTAAATGGTATTATAAATTATATTATACTGGAATTATAATATAACTTTATATAATTATAATTTAATTCCATTAAATAGGAAATAGAAATGAAATTATTGTTCATGCGTACATACGACTTACCGTCTCCATGAACGAGGCATTTAATTTCTTACCTCTAAATGTTATGTAATATTATAAATTCATGTATATACTAGATATATATGATATATACATCATGAATATAATTCTGGATATAATATATATTTCACCACATGAACAACTTGTAATTATAAGAAGTTTATTTTTGACTCAAGTACCAAAGATCGACAAAATGACCGTTATTAACTTAAATAATTAAATAATGTTCATAACATGCTAATAAGTGATATAAAAGGAATAATTAACATGAAAAAGGTTCTTAAGAAAAAATAAATTAACCCTAGTTTATTTTTCAGGAGATTAAAGAACTATCGAGTCATGTCGGACATGAGGTAAGGGAACTTCTTGTCCCAATTTCCGTTCTTTGGGTTAATCTCCTAATTTCAAATTATGTAATGATATTATTATGTCCTATCTTGTATTTGTAATTTCATTATGTGTAATTATAGTGAATACATATAATATATATATTTTATTTAAAAAATGATCTTTGTAAGGAAACTTCATATCCCAATTTCCATTCTTTGGGTTAATCTCCTACTTTAAAATTATGTCATGATATTATTATGTAGTCTCTTGTATTTATATTATCTTTATGTGTACATATAGTGAATACACATAATAGATCTATTTTATTTAAAAAAATGATATTTGTAAGGGACTTCATCTCAATCTCCTTTCATTGAGGCATATTTTATTTTATACACAACTTTCCTTTATACGGTGTATAAACCCCTTTGACTTTTACTTTTATTCAAACAGAATTTTTTATACGAAGCGTTTTTACTTAATGACAGAAGGAATGTTTTTTCATACGTATGCGGCGATAATGACTTCTCCGCCGCCATGACCATTATTTGATTTCCAACTTCCTCTACAAGCCATAATTTTATTTAAATGAAAAGTAAATACCATGTTTTAATTTTCTTTTTTCTTGGTATTGAAAATGGTTTTGACAGTGTTTTTATTATATCAATGTGTTGTTTTGATATCTTATGATAGAAATGTGGAAATGTTTTGTTTCCTTTATGCATGTTTTATGTGATACAATTATGTTATGGTTTATAATATGTTTAAACCTCTTCATATAAGGAATGCATTGGACTTAATAAGTGATGGGTGGAGCCCGCTATAGCTCCTCGATGCATCGGTAGGTCTCATGAGACAAACTAGTGTCTTGGCACGAGGCCTTGACAAAATATTATTTGTATTCTTGGCATGAGGCCTTGGCTACATGGTTATGATAGTATGGAATTATTCATTCCATCATTATGAAAGTGGTTATTGATATTGCATGTGATTATTCGACCAGTAGAATGTCCATGTGAATAAGTAAATGGCATTATCTCATTTTACTTTTTCCATATTATGTTTAAGTTCAAGTTTAAAAGTCTTTTGTTTTAGTTATAAATTGACTTAAATGTATATGTTTATTTATGAAATATTCTTCTATATTGTTATCCTTACTGAGAATCTGAGCTCACCCCTTTCAATGATTTATTTTTCCCAGGATGTGAAAAAATATGTTATGACTGACCTACAGGGATAGTCTGAAGGGGATAGAATTGTGGACTATGGAGACTATGTTATTGTGATTTTTTACTTTATGATGTAATGTAACATTTATGAATGTATCTAGTGTCTCCAAGGCTACTAAACTAATCGGCCTTTCTAGACTTGATCTTTTGTTATCATGCCAATATTACGCAATAATGCACCGTCTCTGGGTAACTGGGGTCAGGGCGTTACATTCCAAGTAGACTATTATCTGTAGGTCATCCTTTCTTGGGATACCCATAAATAAATGTCTCATGAATACTGGCATGTTTCTTTTCCTAGGTGAAATGTTTGTAATTATGGACAAGATTGCATATAAAACAAATTATTTTTGTGATTCTTTTCTAAGAAATTTTGGTCATATTAATAGATTTTTACTCAATGATACATCTACTTCAAATCATTTGGGAAATTATATTTTTCACTATTTATATTTATTTATATTTATTGATATTTTATACATATTTTTGACTTTTTAATTAATAATATATTTATATTTAATTGTTATTTACCAATATTGATGATTTTTATTTTATTTAAATTTTTTGAGGAAGTGTGAATATTTATTAATAATTATTTAATGGATATATTTTAATCATGAATATTTAATAATAAATATTCACAATGATTAATATTTATTTAACATTTTTCAATAATTAATAAATATTTATTTAAATTTATTAGTAATTAATTAATTTTTATTTTCTTAATAAGAGGGTTTCAACCTCCTCATGTTAAAACAATTATTATACATTCTCAATATTAATTTAATATTTACTATTTTAATTGATATTTATTAATATTTTAGAATATTTGTTAATTTTTACTTAATATTTTTAGATTAATATTTATAAATATAGAAAAATAATTGGTTCATATTTATTACTGTTTCATACATATTATTGATTATTTAATTAATATTAATTAATATTTATTTAGTATTAATTAATTTTTTTTATTTAACATTTTGGTAGGATGTGTGAATGGGGTTCACGCATCTTTTAAAAACATCATATAGTATGTGTGAACCCCGTTCACACTTCCTAGCGAGAGCAGATGTGTGAATGGGGTTCATACATCTCAAAACCCATTTTAAAAAACTCTTAACCCTATACCATTTTGAAAAATAAAATAAAATACCCACTTTTTAAAAATTACCCCAGACATTGTACATCAACGTGCAGAAGATTGCGCCAGTTTGCTACAGGATTGGATCTGGATTCAGTCAGACCAATCTGGTCTCTTTCATCATATCGAGGTGAGAATCCACTAACTGAAAAAATTTCTTCCACCTTTCCCTACCCATACCATACCATAGAAAGTGATTGTATCGACATGTTTGGTTCCTCAAATCCATTATATGTTGTGGATTCTTCATCCTTGATAATCCCTTACTTAGAATAAAGTCCTAGTGGGAAGATGACTCAATTTTTGGCCTTGGTTCCTTTAAAAATGATGTTTTTATCTATCTCTTTAGTTGATATGGATTCAAGAAACCCCTTGACTAATTATGGATGCCAGGATGGTGGGGAAGACATTGTCATTAGCCTAACCTTCCCCTAAGGCCCTCTTTCTTGGATAACAGCTTCTCCTAGCATCGCATCTATCCTCTCTCAAAATCCATAAAGTGTTCTATCAGATGATGAACCAAACCAACATAGGGTGATTCCAAAATATGATCCTATTCCGGAGAGTACTGACATGCATCTATAGTAGGAGTACCCAAAATATTGCATTACTGCATGTTTAGGATGGTATTCAAACCCCCTCCCTTTTAGTTTTGTAATTTTTATTCTCATATTAAATTGTCTCTGCCCCTTTTATCATGTCCATCCAATCTTCTATGAGGTTACAACATTTCCATTAGGGTTTGTGGTGTGTTTCCTATTCTTTCTTCTTGCAGGAAGTTCCGTTGGAGAGATATAAGGCTTTGGAGAGATCTTCAGCCCAACTGCGTGACGGGGTTCCAATGCTAATTGAAGAATCGCCCACCTTACTGCATAGATCTACTAGACTGGGTGATGCAGATCTAATTTTGAGCACTGAATACCTCCTACAAATTGTGACCTACTGTTTGACATCGCTTTGTTTAGAGAGGAAGAGCTATTGCGCATCGAGGTCCTACCACGTATCCTGGATCTCAGTTCTTTGGCAGCAAGGTCTTGCCGGTGACGGTTTCCAGGAGTTTACTAACCTGGATCTGGGGTCTTGAATAATATTTGTTCCATGCATCAAGATTCTACACTACATGGACCCAATTGGAGGGATCCGGACAAGGAGAACCAGTTGAAGTGATCTGGATAGCTGAATAGTTGTTCGACATTGTGAGTATTTATCCTTTCCTGCAGAAAATTTCTGGTTTTTTTGTTGCTTTTATAATCTGTATGGATTCATTGCTACTAGTAGAATCTTCTCTAGTGGTATCATAGGATACAAATAAACCATGGCATCATCAAAATAGGAAATATAAAAATTTGATTGAAATAATGACTTTAATTTGTGGAGGTTAAAAATGCGAGCCTTATTAGTCCAGTAAGTGCTGCAAGACACCCTCTACATACATAAGAAAACCCATGTGAGTTTTTATATTGATGGATAGACTGTGAAGACCTATTTAGATGTCCCTCCTAACATTTTGATGAAATCCCATAGCTCTTTAACATTATCTCTAGGTGATAAAGTCCTATGAGAAGTTGCGTATGAGACTTCAACAACTGATATTTGGTCCATGATTGGAAAACATTATATGAAAACCTCTTTAATTGGTCTTTTACATATGAATCACAAATTTTACACTTTCATGATGCATCCTAGAATGGCCATCCAAACACACCTTGATGAATTCAATAAAATATTATTAGAACTGGACAATATTAATGTCAATATTGAAGATGAGGATCAAGCCATTATAATTTTATGTTCCCCAGACAGTTAATATGAACACCTTGTTGATGCTATGCTGAATGGAAGAGACTCCTTGACTTTAGAAGAAGTCATCTCTGCCTTGATTTCACATGAGTTGCATAGCAAGGCTAAGGTTAATCCTAAAGCGGAGGGTCTGAATGTGGGGGGTCGTTCGGTGTTTCGAGGGAAGAAGAAAGGTAAAGGCATGAAAGGTAGAAAAAGTCATATTTAGTCACATGAACACCAGTTTAAATCCAAAAAAGGGTGTTACCTATTTCCTATATGAAAAACCTGGGCATATAAAACTCAGATGCCTTGAATTGAAATCTGGTAATATTTCTAATGAATCTACTGATTATTCGCTCTTTTCTGACCAAGGCTATGAAATTTCTAAGGTTTTGTGTTTGTCCCATGATACTTATGATGCCAAGTGGGTATTAGACTCGGGATATTATTTCCATTTGTTCCCAGATAGGAGTTATATTTCTAGTTTGACTGAGGGAGTTGAAGGAGAGGTTGTCCATAAAATAATAAGAGATGTTGCATCATGGGTAGAGGCTCTATTAAGCTTGAGCTCTCAGACCGTTGTCTTTTCACATTACTGGATGTGATATGGGTTCCACATTTACACTAGAACCTCATATCATTAGGTGTGATAGATCGGAGAGGGTTTTCCTTTATGTCTGATTCTGGTTGTCTTAGAATCTCCAAGAGATCTAGTAGGGTTCTTAGTGGATCCTTGTTGAATGGGTTGTATTTGTTGATTGGAAGAACACACATCAAGTAGTTGGGAAACACCTATGTCACTAATAATGACAATACTATGCTTTTGCATAATCAGAATGGACATGTGAGTGAAAATGTCTTAGAGGAATTGAAAAATCAAGGGATGCTCACTCAAGTTACACCAAGTAACTTACCCTTTTGTGAAGATTGTGTAATGGGTAAGTCTAAAAGATTCAGTTATCATAGATCCATATTTAAAACCGGTTTCCCACTTGAGTATGTTCACTCTGATTTGTGGGGACCTGCTAGGACTACCTCCCATGGTGGAGGCTCCTACTTTGTCACATTTATAGATGATTTTTCTCTTAATGTCTGGGTCTATATTGTGAAAAATAAATCTGAAGTCTTCGAGGTGTTTAAAACATGGAAAGACTCTATTGAAAATCAATCTGGGAGAAAGTTGAAAGCATTAAGAACTGAAAATGGTCTTGAATACCTATCTACTGAGTTTATCATGTATTGTGAAAATGAAGGTATTTTGAGTCACCGAACAATGAGTCCTACTCTTCAACAGAATGGTCTAACTGAGCATATGAACCATACCATTCTATAGCGGGTTCGTAGCAGGCTTGCATGCTCGGGCCTGCCCAAATACTTTTGGAAAAAATCTATCACCATGGTCGTTTACATAATAAATAGGTGTCCCTCATCATCCAATGTCTTTAAGACTCCGATTTAATTATGGAGCAATCACCCCTCATCATATGGTCATCATTGAATGTTTCAGTGCACTACCTATGCTCATGTCAAGGATGATAAACACGAGCCTCGAGCCATCATGTGCATCTTCATAGGATATCCTATTGGGGTGAAGGACTATAAACATTGGGTAGATAAACCCAGTATTCAAAAGTGCATCATTAGCTGGGATGTTGTTTTTAAAGAGTTCGTTCCTGCTAGAGTCTAGCCTCCCACTGATGACAGTGAGGGTCCTTCTCAGAAAAGGGATCTTGAGGTTGATCCTACCAGTGTTAGTGAGTCACCTATTGAGACTCCTTCTACCTCTCAGGTGCCCCTTTCTCAGCCTGAGCCAGAATCTGGGTCTGATTCTAATGATGCTCCTGATAGTGGATCACCTAGTGACCTTAGGGTTTATCATCTCACTAGGGATAAGCAGAGGAGAGTCATTAGACCTCCTCCTAGGTACAACTATACTGACATTGTTTCCTTTTCCATCAATGTGACATCAGATCATGGTGGAGAAGGTCGCCAAATATACAATCAATCTGTCAACGATAGTAACTGTAAACATTGGATTTTCGATATGGAAGATGAGATTAAATCCCTATTAAAGAACCATACTTGGTCCATAGTCAATAAACCACCTACTACCAAGTTGATTGGCTGTAAATAGGTTTATAAAATGAAAGAAGACAACAATACTGGTAATAAAGTTAATTTTAAAGCTAGGATGGTAGCCAATGTTTTCCTTAAAAGAGAAGGAATTGATTATTCAGAAATTTTTTCCCCTGTAGTGAAACATTCTTCTATAAGAATTCTTCTTGTATTTTCTACCCATTTTGATTTTCATATAGAAAAACTATATGTCAAAACTTCTTTCTTACATGGTGATTTAGATGAAAAGATATAGATGAAGCCTCCTGCTGGTTTTGAACATGAATTTAAAGTAAACCAAGTTTGTTTTCCTAAAAAACCATTCTATGGATTTAAAAAAGCTTCTAGAAAAAGGTACAAGAAGTTTGATTCTTTGATCCTTGAAAATGGTTTCAACAGGAGTCAGTTTGACACATTTTTATATTTTAAATCTGTTATAAAATGCATGATTTTTTACTACTTTATGTAGATTACGTGTTTATCATGTGTAGTGACATGAAATTAATCACCCATGTTAAAATGCAATTGAATTCAGATTTTGAAATGAAAGACCTAGGCTGTGCTAAGTAAATTCTGGGCATGGAAATTATTATGGATAAAAAGCATAGAATTTTGAATATATCTCAACATGCCTATATCTGAAAAGTGCTTAAGAGATACTTGTTTGATTATTTGAAGCCTGTTAGTGTTTCTTTAGGTCATCATTTTAAATTGTCTTTATCCCAGTCACCTGCCACAACTTCTGATTTTTAATATATGAGTAGAATCTCCTATGCTAATGTAGTGGGTAGTATTATGTATACTATGATTTTTACTCAACCAGATGTTGCTTTTGCTATCTGTACTTTGAGAAGGTTTATGGAAAATCCGGGCAAGCCACATTAGCATACTCTTAAATGGTTGTTTAGGTACATTTCTTCTACATCATCTATTTCAATTTGATATGGTAAAAATGTTAGTTTATCTGAATTAGTGACTGGTTATGTTGATTCTGACTATGCTAGAAATATTGATACTAGGATATCACTAACTGGTAGTGTCTTTACTGCATGTGGAGGACTTATATCATGGATGTTCAATATGTATTCGGTGGTGGACATCTTGACCACTAAAGCCAAGTACATTGCACTGATTGAAGCCATTAAATAAGTAATATGGATCAAGGGTTTGATTTATTAACATAGTATTAGTAATGACATTATTATTTTGCATTGTGATTCTCAATCTGACCTTTATCTGTCTAAAAACTTATTATGTCATGGTAGGTCCAAGCACTTAGACAATAGTATTCATTTCATTAGAGAAGTTATTGAAAGTGGAGCAATGTGTGTCACTAAGAGACACACAGATGAAAATCACGACAATAGTTTGACTAAGGTTGTGAATTTATCCAAGTTCAAGCATTGCTTAGATATTTTGAACTTGGATCCTCTTGAATAACATTAGGTGAAAGAACACCGCCAATTTTATTTGAAAATGGTGGAGACTTGTTATTTTTATTTCCATATAAAATGTCTCAATCCAGTTTAATAATAATAATAATATTATTTTTATTACATGAATTTTATGTATTTATTTTATATGCTCAAATCATAGCCATCCATTTGGGCACCAGCGTTTATATACTAGCCATATATCAGTCTTCTGTGGTTTCACGGTTCATTTTGGGTTGGTTTTTGGATCCTGCATTTGTGGCAGCCTCACAGCGGAGGTGCAGTTATGCGGTTTCAGATTTCTGATTGAGGATTTATTCCCTTGCTAGTTTTTTATCAATGGGATGATCAAAGACCAAAAATAGAGATCACGAAACCATCGTCATGTGAAGAGGGAATTTGAGATCTGGTTTTGAATTGCTACCCTTGTCACTAAAGCCCCTCAAGCGACTAGTTTGTGCGGCTGGCCTCTGCTGGAAATAAAGAGTTTTCCAACCGTGCTGGTCTAGATCTAGAGTCCTTCGTCCAAACTACTATGGAACAAAGATTTTATGGGCGCACCATTTTAGATCCTCTATTCATCGATTTTATGGGTGTTCTGTATCAGATCTGTTGTTTGTCGGTCCAGACGTACCCAGATCCATGGTTTTCAAGCAAGGCAGTTCGTCTTGGATTGTGTTGTCTGATCCAGAACCCCAAAAAACATCAAAACACGAGAGGTAGTGTCGGTCAAGGTAAGCTGACTGACCTTTGTTCAATTGTTTGGTTTTTTCATGCCCTGTTTGGCTTCTTTTCAGTATTCTGAAGCGTGATATCATGTTGTTAGTTTTGTAATGTGTTTTTGTTTGAGAAATAATAATACAAACGTGTGTGGTGGGGTTCATTCCATGGATTAGGGCCCAAAAGGGTTCCAAACAATGTAAAATCTTGATGTGTTTTTCCCATTTTATTTTTCTTTTCATTTTTATCCGCTGTTTTGACATTTTCACTGCTGAAAATTTCAATTTGTATTATTTGCTGCATATTGGACATCAACTTTTCATTGTGAATTTATTTTACACCTATATGTTTATTTGGTGATCATAGACTCATTGGTTGGGGGCTTTTTTTTCATGATTTCCCCCACCACAGGTTCATTCTTGTTCATAGGATGATATAAACAACTTGATGGTTTCTTTGATATTCCAAATACTAGTATGTACACTCAGTATCTATCCAATAGTGTCTCAATGACTCCTTCTCAAAAAGTTAATGGATTCTCTATACCAGGGTCCAAATATAAACAAACTCTCTTTTAATGATCTCATTTATCCTCTTGAATTCAAGAAAATTGGGTGCCCGAGTTATGGACTATTTTATCACCAACTTAATGTCCATCTATAACAAATCCATCATCGTAGTAGTAGAGCCTAAACTAATTTGTTTCAAGATCAATCTTCTTACTCAGTAGATGAATGTGGATATTTATATGAATGTTGCCCCTATAACCAACATATCTCTTATGGAAATCTAATATATTTGTGGAATTTGTGGTAGTATCAGATCAGTACATCACAATGAAACTCAATACTGGAACTCAAATCATGTTGTATACTTCTGTTTATATAAAATGTGAGGCATAAGGGAGGGAGATTCTCTGGAACGACTTTGGTTACTTTGATCCGAGTTCTCTCTCTTGGCCGGTGGGAGGATATTTTAATGTGATAGTGGACAATACAGAGAAGAATGGTCGTGGAATTTAATGTCATAAGGCTTGCCTGGTCTTTATCTCTTTTATGTCACCTGATGGTCTTGCGGATTTGGATTTTACTGGTTATCATTTTATGTGGGGTTTAAGAACACAAAACTTAATTTCAAGTATGTTTTTCCTTTTTCTGGAGTTTTTGAGAAAAAGGAGTTTCTAGAAATTTTTAAAGTACACACCGCGTACGTCGATGTTGCGCGAGGCCGTGTGCTGGCTGTATCTAGGCCACACACACGGTCGTGTGGGGTGATGTGGAGGATGCTTAAGGAAGTGTATGGAAAAGACTAGTACATGCCGTGTACTCCAAAAGCACACGCCATGTACTTTTTTTTTCATTAAACGCACCGAGGTTTTCCTTAATCGCCAGAACACACTTCTTTTCCAGCTTCTTCAACCGAGTGCATCCCGTAGGGCCGCGAATATCCACCAAGCCCCCGTACCTCTGTCCGTTCTTCGAATCGACCGCCGTCGATTGTGTTGGAACCAACGCGTTAAGCTCTTACTTCTCCTAGAGCTTTGTTTTCCAATTTGTCTTCTCTTCCATGTTATCGCAGGTTGAACTTTTTGAGCGTTTTCATAGATCTAAGACGTTATAAAGATATTCGAGACACATGGTTCAAGAATATCGATCTCCTAGCATCATGGTAGGTGGTTTGTGCCTTTCTATTCAAAGTATTTTAGTTTTATATGAAATTCCTACCAATACCCTTGAATGAGGTATTGCGTGTTTACTTTTTTTCCCATGTTGTTTTCCTTCCTTGCTTGTATTCTTGTGTAGAGGTAATTTAGTTATGTATGAGGATAATTTCTATTCTTGGATGTTTTTCCCATTCTTTGTTTTTTATGACCTTTTGGTCTTTTTCAGCCTTTGTCCGTTATACCTCTCTTCCATGCCTTGTGATCGTAGGTTGGAGTGCTGCTCTCTAACATGATTTTTATGCTATATATTGGTTATTGAAGTAGCTTTGTTGGTTTACTTTGGCCTTATAGCATTATTATGCACTGACTAGCATGGGGCTTTGAGAACCTGGTGCTACAGACTATAAGGGGATAGACCGAGTGAGCTTCCTCAGAGAGTCTTGGACATTATATACTATACGGGATAGACCGAGTGAGAATCCCAAAGAGTTTTGGATATTATAGACTACAGGAGGATAGAATGAGTGAGCTTCCTTAGAGAGTCTTGAGGTTTACAGACAAAACGAGGGTAGAAAAAGTGAGCTTCCTCAGAGAGTTTGTGTTTTGTTTGAATTTCCTTAAACCATTCCGGGCTATAAGAGGAATTGACGGAGTGAGCTTCCTGAGAGAGTCTGTGAATGAACTGAGGCTATAAGAGTAATTGAACAAGTGGTCTTCCTCATAGAGTATATAGAAATTGGTGCTATAAGGGGATTTGACCACGTGATCTTCCTCAGAGAGTCCTTGACTACCTTATACTATAAGGGGAATTGAATGAGCGTGATTCGTCAGAGAGTCTTATAATTTCGTATCACCAAACTAGAGAGGTTAGGCTGAGTTTACTACCGAGAGGGTTGTTGGTACTTCTTGGATAGGACCAGAGGGGATGTCTATGAGTACATCCCAGAGGGATTCCTATTTGTAGATTTCAGTTTGCTTCACTGCTGCTTATTGACATGTGGATTGTTTACTACGGTGTATCATCCTGTTTACTGGTTACTATTTACTGCTTACTGTACTATTACCTACCATATACTAACGGACTGTTAGGTATAGATCTTTGATGGTTGCCTACTGGGATTTAGTCGCACACCCTGTTTGGGTCATGCTTTTGGGATAAAATAGATTATATTGTTGCATGTATAGAAAAAGGCAAGAGCCCTTCGACTTCAGGTACTTGAATTGCATTGGAGCAAGAGAGAATGGGACCAAGCCAAGGCTTGCGATGTTGAGGAGTTTCTTATCTATTTTCTTTTGTACTTTGGATTAGTATTTTATTCAGAATTGTGACATGTTTGGATGTTTTCCTAGACATATGTTTTTTTTAAGAAAAGAAAGCATTAGATCCTTAAATAAGAAAGGCTACAGGAGTCTAAAGGAGGGAATTTTACATTTGTCTCTATTGATAATATTAAGCAAATCCTCTGCAACTGTGGTCGCATGCGCATAAGAGGATTTAGTAATACCTTGGTTTGAAAGTCTATCAGCAAGAGTGTTGGCTTCACGGTAAACATGTGTAATGATAAAGATCTTTGAGGCAAGAGTGTCAAGGCATTTGATCCATTTCAGAGTAAGTTTCCAGGCCAGATGGATCTAATTCTTTCTAAAAGTATGTACAATAGTAGTGGAGTCAATTTCAAACCATATATTACTAAAATTTATTTGATAAACAATATCCACTGCTTTAATAAGTGGGATCATCTCAGATTCAAGGGCAGTTGCATGACCACAAGAGCCATAAAATCCATCAAGCAAGTCACTATTGTGGTCATGTAAAGCAATACCATATCCAGCTGGTCCAGGGTTTCCCTTTGAGGATCCATCAAGGTTTCATTTTATCCAACATGAAAAAGGGGGAGTCCAAAAAATTTCTATAGTGCCCAAAGGTTTGGGGAAATTACCTGACAAATGAATCATTCTCAAGATTGTAAAGTCTTTGATGGAGTTATGGCATATTTCAGTATGGAACTTATTTGCACATCGGGTCGTTTCTAGAATATGTGAAATGGTAGCTTTATGATTGAAAGTAGCATTATCATGCCTGACTTTATGTCTGCCACTCCAAAGAATATGAAAAGTTTCAACACAAGCAACAAGGAATAGAGAACGAATCTTCTTGGAAAAAAATTCTGCTGTGATTAAGTGTAGAAATTCTGCAATGTTGTTGACATGAGGTATCGAGACGCCAAATAGATCAAATATAATAATCCAGAGTGAAGTAGTGGTTTTATAGGAAAGGAATAAATGATCCAGGTAATCCTTGTGTCGATGGCACAAATAACATATTGAGCATATAAAGATACCAACTTTTTGAAGGTTTTTGTCCACTGGTAGCTTTTTCAAGTTAATTCTCCATAAAAGAGTGAACCAGGAGGGCTGGACCCATATTCTGAATTTCTAGACATAACTAGAAGAGTTTCCTTGAATTAAATGATTATAAAAGCTTTTAGAATCAAGCATCCCATTTTCACTTGGTTCCCAAACCATGATGTCATCTGATTTAAGTAAGTCATAAGAATTGATAGTTTGGATAATGCGAGAAGGCAGATTGCTGATCTGCTCAAGATGATCACAAATAGAAGCATCTGAATCGACATACATAGTACCAAAATTTATAATATCAATTAAAGGAGTTCCTGTCTAGTTATCCTTCCATAATTTCAGCTTGGAGGAGGCATTCACCAACCAATGGGAGTGACTATTGATCTTTTGAAAAACCTTTTTCAAACTAGGCCAAAAAGAGGATTGCATTTAATTTAATTTTCCAGCAATCAGTCTAGTAAGGATTCTAACTCTGAGAAAATAAAGAGATCTTTATTTTCCATTAATAAGCCTCCAAATAAATTTATCTTGAAGAGATTTATTGAAGAGATCAATATTCTTAATCCCAAGTCCCCCTATAGAGAGAGGTAAACAACATTTAATTCATGAGGGAGTGACAATTTTCTTTTCAAGAATGCTTCCACTCCAGAAAAAATTCCTCATAAGGGAATTAAGAGTCTTCATTGTAGAAGAAGGCCATGAGTACACCATGAAAGAGTAGACAATCATGAAAATGATCACATGTTTGACTAAGGAAATTCTTCCTGCCATGGATAGAGCCTTTCCTTTCCGATTGGGGAGAGTTCTCCTAACATGGAAAACCACATCAGTAAAGTAGGTGGAGTGCGGTCTTCCAAAGAACATTGGGACTCCAAGAAATGTGAAGGGAAAAGAACCCTCTCTAATGCCCAGATTCTGAATCATACAATGTATCCTAGAACCTGAAATATTTTTTCCAAAGAAAATAAGATATTTTTCCTAGCTAACCTCCTGTCAAGAGACCGGCTTATTGTGATGTAGGATGGATTTGAGATTCTGAATATTTCTTTTGTCTCCCTGAGTAAAAATGATAATATCAGCTGCAAAAAGGAGATGTGAGTGGGAGGAGATACCTCAATTATCTTGAAGAACTTTCTGATTCGCATTTTCAACATTGTGAGTGATCAGTCGACTAAGGTAATCTTCTGTGATGGAAAAGATAATTGCAGACAAAGGGTCTCCCTACCTTACTCACCGAGAACACTTAAAATAGACTTCAGGTGAGCCATTGATCCGGATAGAGATGTAAGCTGATCTAATCAATGAATAAGACCACTGTATGAAGGTCGGATGAAAAAAACTTATGCATAATATTACCAATGAAATCCCAATCAATGGTGTCAAAAGCCTTTTTGATATCCAATTTGAGGATAATGCTCCCTCCTCGTGTAGGTTTTTGAAGAAGGTTCACACATTCAGGTGAATTGAAAAGAATGTCTTTGATTCTTCTGCCTTTAACATACTCGAACTGATTCCAGGAAATGATTTTATCAGAGATACAGGCTAGCCTGTTAGCTAGAATTTTAGTAAGGATTTTCTGTATGGTGTGGATAAGAGCAACAGGTCTGAATTGACTGATATCACTAGCATTGTCCACCTTTGGAATTAAAGTAATAAATTGTGCATTGATTCAATGAATTTGTGATCCATCGGTAAATAATTACTTGATCAACCTTCAAACATATTCTTGAATAGTATCCCAATAAAATTGGAAGAAGTGATTGGTGAAACCATCCGGCCCAGGAGAGATGTATTTTTTAAGTCTGAGGACAACATTCCATATTTTAATATTAGATGGAACTTTTATCATCATTGAGTTATCATCATCACTAACAGGAGAAGGTATGATTCCATCCAATAGAACACCATTCCTTTTAGGGTCATTGAAGAGGTTCATATAAAAGGAGATAATATGATTCGAGAGACTTTGAAGGTCTTAAAGAATAAAATCCCCATACTTAAGAAGAGAGAGTGTCCTACTAACCTCTTTACTCCTTTGAGAAGCATTAAAAAAATTTGGGATATGATCACCATCTGTAAGCCACCTAACTTTATGAACCTCCTTTGGAATATTGCCTTTGAGGGAAATCAGATTTTTCAGATCTGAGGAGATCTTAGCTTCTTCTCCACTTGTGCATGAGAAATCAGAATTGGTCATTGATTGTTTCATTCGATGAAGTATGTTTTAGAGAGAATCAATATCCTGATAAAGGAGGATAAATCTGTATTTTCTCCAATGTTCCATATTAATCTTGAGAGCTCGGAGTTTGAAGACACAAGATAAAGGATGGTTGTTTTCCCCAGTGCACCAGGTATCTTTGACCAATGTAGATCATTCAGGAAGGGCAGTCCAAGAATTATTGAAACTAAAGGGTCATAGACATATGTATGTAATGCATCATTTCATTTATATATGTGTACTCCAGTTTTTTATTGTTTATTTTTCCTTGGTTTACTGTTGTTTGATATTTACTTCTTCCGCTATTGTATGTGCTTTTTACTTCCGCTGTGTACTCTTCTAATGAGGGAATAGTTTCCCCACTATCAGACCCAAGGCCCTTGCTACTAGTCGGAAGGCTCTGGCATTTGGGGAAATGCGCTTGAGGCCATGTGATCAACCAGGTACGGGGCACCTCTAGGTGGCTTCCGTAATCGGGGCGTTACAAAGTGGTATTAGAGGAATTTCTTTTTCATGACTTACTGTCTGGATCCTATAGTCAGGGATATGATGTAATAGGTACATGGTAATAAATTGTTCCCAGGAGTAGCTAACATGTGTACTGGGAAAAGCCATACTACCTTGTTATTGCAGTTTTACTGGTTTGCTATTTTACAGTTGATTTTATTTCACCGTTGGGTGATTCACAGGCCTTGTGTTGTTACCATTGTTGTTACTACGGTTCTATTTCTGTCACAACCCGATGAGATGAGGGTTTTCCATCTCATGCATCATATAGTAACTTTTTATAAATCACATGCCATGCATTCTTTCCATGCCATCTAGGATGAATTATCAATTTCATGTTGTTGTGATAGACATTGTGTTGATTATGCATGCTGTTGTGATAGATACTTTGATAGAATCTCTATTGTTTGACAGAGAATTTTTTTGTATAGTAATTCTCTTAGATGGATGACAAACTTTGGTCTTGAGGTTTTATAGGCCCTCATGGACTAGAATTTGGTGGATCATTGCTTGGTTTCCTTGTTATAACTTGTATAAGTTTCCAAGATTTGATTCACGGGGAGTATGGGCCCTCACATCTCAGAATTCGGCACCTTAACTCTTGTTTTCTATGTTTTCTAGGTTTCAGAGCAGTTTATGAGCTACTGCCTAGAAAAACACAGAATACATGGTGTGTACTTTATTAATAAACAATGTGTAGTTTTTAAACCGTGTCACTGACTATGTAGGAAGAAACATGGGGTTGTGAAAAATCTTCAAGAACACACCATGTACTGTATGTACACACCGTGTTGTAGTGATCGTGTGTCTACCTGTGTGGATAACGACATGGGTGGATGAAAATTTTACATCACACACCATGTCCTATTATCACACATCGTTCCATGTAACCCAAGTACCTAGCCAGGTCACAAACAACACGGTTTTGGGAAATCCATCAAGTACATGCCATGTTTCCATGGAGCACGCTGTATAGAGTGAGCCATGTAGCCAGCCGTGTAACTAACAACATGAGTCGTTGAAGACTTTTCTAGTTCACACCGTGTCATTCGTGAACATGCCGTGTAGTCTAGGTTTAAGTGGACCAGGTGGGTTAGCCATGTAAGGAGACTCAGGAAGGGTAATAGAGTTAAAGTACAGAACATGTGTGGGGACAACATTCCGTGTGGTTGGGGCGTTACCCGACCATTTGTGGCAGAAGTACATGCCCATGTGAATGGATTAAAAGAACACGCCACGTAGTTTTTGTACATTCTATGTAGTCGTGTTTTATAAAACATGAATGTTTTTTCTCCTGTTCCCCTCCTGTACTCTTGTGTTCTCAGTCTTGAGAATCCTGATCTAAGGTGTGCTTTTGACCTTTCAGAGCTATGCCACTGAGACGTCCTTCGATTGTACGTCAGCTGCCAAACGGTGATCAGACACTGGATATGTCCAATCAGGGAATGCATGCAGATTCTCCTACTGTGCCAGCCTTGGTACCAGTAGTTATACTAGTTGTAGGTTCCTATGCGCAGTTTAGGGATGATTGTTTGAGGATGATGAAGACCTTCCAGGGAGTGCTTCTTCCTACCCCATTAATGGAAGAATTGATGCGGGTTTTCCAGCAACAACATCCTCCTACTTTTCTCAGGGAATGGAGGACCTCAGGCTACAGAGTCATGGCTAGAGTCCACACTGACAATATTCAACCATCTAGAGATACCTTCAGAGAAGAGTGTGAAGATCGATACCTATATGCTCCAAGACTCCGCCAAGAGGTGGTGGGAGGTGATCTCATAGCCAGGACGCCAGCAGAGTACAACTTGGGATGAGTTTCGTCTCATCTTCTATGATTACTTATACCCGGAGACCTTGAGGGACGATCGAGCCCGGGAGTTTATGAGTCTAGAGAAGGGTACTCTTTTGGTTATGTATTACTCGTCTCGCTTTACTGAGCTGCTGAATTTCATTCCTATTCCAGGAGGCGATGAGTTGTTACTTGCGTGGAAGTTAGAGTATGGTCTGAGGAATGACATTAGCTTATAGCTGAACATCATCAGGTTGACTTCAATATCCTCTATTATCAACCAGGTGTGGATCACTGAGCGCAATCTGAGTGATTCTGGAGTAGTGATCCAGGGTGGTTCGACATCTAGAGTTAGTGTTCCTTGTACTGATAGTAGGAAGCGCCGGAAGGAGTCTGCTCGAGGAGATCAGAGTATGTGGAATGTATCTTCAGGCAGCCAGGTAGTATGTTACCAATGCGGGAGGAGTGTGAATACTTGGCCTTAGTGCCAGAGAGACCCAATGGAGTGCCAATATTGCGGAAATATGGGCCATCTTCATTGTTTTTTCCAGATCTTCTCACCTACACCTGGTGGTATGGGTTTCTTCTATGACCCCACATACAGAAGATGCATCTCTAGTTTCTCACCAGTATGGGAACTCGAGTTCTTTCGACCGTTTGGGCCGAGGTGGAGGTTACGGACATAGTGGTCAGTCACTAGGTTACCAGTGACAGTAGAGTGGATCAGCTCAGAGTGGCCAGCCAGGGTCACATGGCCGCGGTACAGGCTAGAATTTTGATGTAGAGCAGACCCATCAGGAGCAAGATCCCAAACCATCCACAGTTCTAGGTACAATCTTAGTAGCGTCAGTTTTATCTTCACCTCTTTTCAATACTGGTGCTACACAATGATTTATCTATATTGCTGTTATGGAGATACTTGGGCTCTGCATCTTTTCCTCTGTCGATACTTTGACACTAGACACACCATTTGGGACTAGAGTGGTTAGTGTACGTCAGCTCAGAGAGTTCCATCTTGAGGTTGCCGGGTGTCACTTTGTATGGGAACTCTATGTCCTAGAGATGACGAGCTCTGATGTCATTCTCGGAATGGACTGGTTAGTACCCTTCCAGGTAGTCATTGATTGCTATCACTACAGGGGGAGTTTCATATCACCAGAGGGTAGATCCTTTCTTCATTGAGGTGAGTGGGATGTCCAGGCGAGTCAAGAAGGACCTGAGCATCATGGCCTAGGAGGAGTTACAACCCAGATTGCTAGTTTTTATCTGGATGACTAGGGGAATTCACAGTTATACTTTCCTCCAGTTGTGGATCGCTCCAGGGATGTGTTTCCAGAAGTTTTTTTAGGTTTTCCTCCAGAGCATGAGGTAGAATTTCTTATTGAGATCATGCTAAGAGCGACATCAGTGTCCATTCCTTCTTATAGGATGACTACACCAGAGTTACAGGAGCTCAACAAACAATTGGAGGAGTTGCATGCAAAGGGTTTCATCCGACCCAGTACTTCTCCTTGGGGGTCGCTTGTCCTATTTGTGAAGAAGGTAGACGGTACCCTATGGATTTGTGTGGACTATCGAAAGTTGAACTAGTTGACGGTCAAGAACCAATATCCCTTTCTGAGAATCGATGATCTCTTTGATCAGCTTTGATGAGCCCGAGTGTTCTTGAAGTTTGAATCGAGATCCTGTTATCATCAGTTGTGCATTAGACCATTTTATATACCTCTTATAGCTTTCTAGAGTAGGTATGGTCTATACGAGTATATGGTTATGCCGTTCGGTCTCACAAATGTGCATGTAGTTTTCATGGCACCGATGAATCAGGTGTTCCATCCATACTTGGATTCCCTCATTGAGGTTTTCATGGACGACATCTTGGTGTACTCTCACACTCGAAATGACTATGATATCCATCTTGAGATAGTTCTAAGTACAGTAAGAGAGAATCAGTTATATGAGAAGCTCCCGAAATGACAATTTTGGATGGATCAGATTCACTTCTTGGGTCATGTTATCCCAGAGACAGGAGTATCACTAGACCCAGTGAAAGTGAGAGCTGTAGTTTCCTGGGAGTAGCCGAAGACTGTCTTTGAGGTGCAGAGTTTTCTAGGGATGGATGGATACTATAGGTGTTTCATACATGACTTTTCATGCCGAGAAGCACCACTGAAATGTATGACCAAGAACGGGGAAAAGTTCTTATGGTCATATTCCTCTGAGTCAGCCTTTTAGTAGTGGAATGGTAGGATGATTTTAGGACTGATACTAGTCTTTATAGAGTCAGGAAAGAGCTATATGGTCTACTGTGATGATTCAGGTATCATGCTGGGAGTTTTTCTTATGTAGGGAGATGGAGTCATTGTGTACGGGTCTCGATAGTTGAGGCCACACGAGAGAAATTTCCCGATGCACGATATGGAGTTGGCAGCTGTTGTTCATGACTTATGCTGTTGGAGACATTATCTTCTAGGAGATCACTTTATGGTGTTTACCGACCATAAGAGTCTCAAGTACATCTTCACTAAGCGTGATCTGAATCTGAGATAGTGTAGGTGGGTCGAGTAGCTTTAGTCCTTTGACTTTGAGCTTTCCTATACATCTGGGAAAGGCAACATAGTAGCTGATGCATTGAGCAGGAGAACTCAGATACAGGTAGTTCAGGAGGCCAACATTGAAAGGAAGCTTATGGATCTGTTCTCTGAGATGAATTTGGAGAGGCACGACAGTCAGGGGCAAACCATTCTATCTTTTGTAGCTGTTACCTCTACACTTCTTGATTGGGTACAGATGAGGCAACTATTAAACTCAGAAGGCCTAGTCCTACGGGAGAGTGTGTCAGGAGAGGACCCTCTTCTTGGATGGACAGTGGGAGAGGATGAGATCTTGCATTTCCATGGATGCGTATGGGTGCCAGCAGACGTACAAGAGGAGCCGATGCGAGATTTTAATTCCTCAGTTTGGGGAGTTCATCCTGGCATCACCAAGAAGTATCGTGATCTACACCGCCAGTATTGGTGGCCAGGTATGAAGAGATATGTTGCTGGTTTTGTCATGAGGGGTTCTACTTGTCAGCAGGTGAAAGAAGAGCATCAGTGACCAACAAGTCTTTTGCAGTAGTTACCTATTACAGAGTGGTAGTGGAATGATGTCGCGATGGACTTCGTGACCGGGCTGCCAAGGTCACCTCGAGGGAATGATGCTTTTTGGGTTGTCATCGATAGGCTTACAAAGGTTTCTCACTTATTGAAGATCAAGGAGACCTTCCGTGTTTATGAGATGGGATAGTTTTACATCCGAGAGATTTTAGATCTACATGGAGTTCCACACTCCATTGTTTCAGACAGGGATGTACGTTTTACTTCTTGGTTCTGGCAGGGGCTTCAAAAGGCGTTGGGTACAAAGGTACATTTGAGCTCAAAATAACATCCCCAGACAGATGGCCAGTCTGAGCGTACGATTCAGGTGCTCGAGGATATGCTCCTAGCTTTAATTCTAGACTTTGGATGTTCTTGGAAGAAGAATATACCTTTTGTGGAGTTCGCCTACAACAACAGTGTTTAGGTGACTATTCAGATGGAACCTTACGAGGCTTTTTTCGACAGGACATGCCGATCACCTTTATGCTGGCCAGAGGCAGGAGAGGAAACTTTGCTGGGACCTCATATTATTTAGGAGACCTCAGAGAAGATATAGTTTATTTGGAAGAGGATGGATATGGCACAGTTTCAACATAAGTCTTATTCTAATCAGCGGAGACAATCTCTGGAGTTCGAGGTTAGGGATCAGGTTTTCCTGCATGTCGCACTGAGGTTGGGACACAAGAGGATTCAGAGACCGGTTAAGCATTCACCATGGTACGTCAGGCCGTTTGAGGTGTGGGAGAGATTTGGGATGGTCTCCTATTGGTTGAAGTTACCTCAAAGGTACCTGGCTATGCACGATGTTTTCCACATTTCTCAGGTCCGACCTTACTTTTCAGACCCGTCTCATGTCTTTCAACCTGAGGACGTTGAGCTTGAAGCAGATAAATAGTTTGAGGAGCATCCTATCTGGATTTTCAATCATAGTATGAAGGTTCTCCGTGGCTAGTCTGTTCCTCTGGTATGGGTTCTATGGAAGCACAAATGAGTACATGACGGGACATGGGGGAGAGAGGCCGATGTACGATCATAGTGGCCAGAGCTGTTTGGGGTTTCTTCTTCCACACCTCACTAGGGAAATTTGAGGATGAATTTTTTTAAGTGGTGAAGTTTGTAAGAACCCAGACCTTCATTTTAGGTATGTTTTTCCTTTTTCTAATGTTTTTTAGAAAAGAGGAGTTTCTGAAAATTTTTTAAGTACACCCCATGTACTTTATAAGTACACGTCGTGTACTTTGATGCTGCATGAGGTCGTGTGCTGGCCGTGTCTGGGCCCCAGACACGGTCATGTGGGATGATGTGGAGGCCACCTAATATGGAGTACATAAAATCATAGAACACGCTGTGTACTCCAAAAGTACACGCTATGTACTTTTTTTTTCATTAAACGCACCAGGGTGGTGCCTAATCACCAGAACATGCCTCTTCTCCATCTTCTTCAACAGAGATATTCCCGTACGACCATGAATCTTCTTATATCCCCCATGCCTCCGTCCATTCTCCAAATCGACCATCGTACATTGCGTTGGAACCATATATTTATGTTCTTCCCTCTCCTAGAGCTTCATTTTCCAATTTATCCTCTTTTCCACATTATCATGGGATGAATATTTTGAGCATTTTCATTGATCTATGATGTTATAAAGAGATTCAAGACTCATGGTTCAAGTATATCGATATCCTAGAATCAAGGTAGGTGGTTTGTTCATTTCTATTCAAAGACTTTGTCTTTTATGTTAAATTTCCACCAATACCCCTGAACGGGGTATTGTGTGTTTACTGTTTTTCCCCTATTGTTTTACTGACTTTCTTTTATGCTAGTGTAGAGGTAATTTAGTTATGTATGAGGAAAATTTCTATTCTTGTATGTTTTCCCCATTCCTTGTTTAGTTTACGACCTTTTGGTCTTGTTTAGCCTTTGGCTGTTATACCTGTCTTCCATGCCTTGTGACCATAGGATGGAGTGCTATTCTCCGACATGCTTGTATGCTATAGACTGGTTATCCAAGTAGCTCAGTAGGTTTACATTGGCCTTATAGAATTATTATTCACTGAATGGCATGGGGACGTGAGAACCTGGTGCTATATACTATAAGGGGATATAATGAGTGAGCTTCCTCAGAGAGTCTTGGACATTATAGACTATAGGGGATAGACTAAGTGAGCTTCCCAGAGAGTGTTGGATATTATAAACTACAGGAGGATAGAGCGAGTGAGCTTCCTCAGAGAGTCTTGAGATTTATAGACTAAACGGGGGTAGAACGAGTGAGCTTCCTCATAGAGTCTGTGTTTTGATTAAATTTACATAAACCATTCCAGGCTATAGGAGGAATTGACTGAGTTAGCTTCCTTAGAGAGTATGTGATCGACCTAAGGATATAAGAGGAATTGATTGAGTGAGATTACTCAGAGAGTCTCTAGACCTTGGGAATATAATGGGATTTGACCAAGTGATCTTCCTCAGAGAGTCCCTAACAACCTTAGACTATAAATGGAATTGACTGAGCATGCTTCCTCAGAGAGTCTTATAATTTCGTATGACCAAACCAGAGGGGTTAGGCTGAGTGTAATACCCAGAGGGTTGTTGGTACTTCTTGGTTAAGACCAGAGGGGATGGCTATGAGTACTTCCCAGAGGGATTTATGTTTGTGGTTAGCTGTTTTCTTCATAGATATTTGTTGACCTGTGGATTGTTTACTATTATGTATCATCCTATTTACTAGTTACTAATTACTGCTTACTGTACTATTACCTACCATATACTCACTGAATGTTAGGCACAGATCTTCAGACCGTTACTTATTGGGATTTAGTCTCACACCCTGTTTGAGTCATGCTTTTAGGCCCAAAAAGATTATATTGTAGCAGGTATAGACAAGGGCAAGTGCCCTTCAACTTCAGGTACTTGACATACATTGGAGCATGAGAGAATAGGACCAAGCCAAGGCTTGCGATGCTGAGGAGTTACTTATCTATTTTATTTTGTACTTTGGATTAGTATTGTATTCAGCATTGTGACTTTTTTGGGTGCTTTCCGAAACTTATGTATCATGCATCATTTTATTTATATATGTGTGCTCCAGTTGTTTATTGTTTATATTTCTGTTGTTTACTATTATTGGATATTTACTGCTTCCGCTATGGTATGTGTTGTTTACTTCCGCTGTGTACCTTGCCAATGATGGCATACTTTTACCACTATCAAACCCTAGGCCCTCACTGCTAGTCGGCAGCCTCTGGCAATTGGGGAAATCATTTTGAGGCCATGTGACCAACTGGGTACAGGGTGCCTCTAGGTGGCTTCCAGAACTGGGGCGTTACATAGGGAAACAACTATAAGGTATTCAACCGTACTTTGTGTCATCTTGACCATTGTTTATAAAATATCAACTCTATATCTGAGTATCCTGATTCCAAAGTTACCCACTGGGTATGATATATTTCTGATCACTCTACACTATTGGTTAAATATTCCTCTAGAATCGAGTGCGACATATGTATCTTTTTCTATTGAAGTAGGACCTCCATTCTGAATTTTGAGAAAACATTGAAAGATTCGTGGATGAATCCCGTACTGGGAAACAGATGGTATGGTCTGCACTAGAAAAATAGATGACTTAAACATGATCTACAATGATGGAACAACTTCTAACCATCTCACTTTCAGGCCCCAGTTTCTATAAACACAAAAAATGAGAGGATGTAATATTATCTAGAAAATAAACAGGATGGCGAAATTTACAATCATGTAACTCTCAAGAAATAATATTTGTCTATCATAATATTGGAATAAAATAGTTAGGCTTGTGAGTAATCTAGGTTGTAATGGTTGAGAAATGTTGAGAGGAACACCACATACTTCCTTTCTTGCATAAAAAAGATGAGATGCCATACCAGGCCAAATATTCTCATGGATAACAGCACTTATGAAGATGATTGTGAGGTTTTTGGCTAGATGGACGAAGTTCAATTCAAAACCCTGTTTGCTGACTAGAATCCTTGCATGAAAATGGGATACAAAAGTAGTATTGGGGATATTTTAGATACCATTCAATGCTTTTATTCTATGGAATATAACTTGGCAATTGAGTTTATTCTACATGAGAAAGAAATTTATGACATGATGCTTACCCTTAACCCGGAATGTTAGCAGATCTGGATGAATTTCCTGGTAGATTTTACATCTTCTCTTCCATCCTAGTTAAGAGATATGTTTTTGAGGTAGAGTAGGATTTCTTTCAAGGAGGATAGATACCATGTGTGACAAGAGCTAATTCTATGGTGGTTATTCTTAATGTGAAGTATTGGTCATTGCTCCACCATTTCAAGGAAATTATCATGTGAAAATTTCCATAAAAAATCATCGCTACCATTCTCAATCGAAGTCTAGTTGTGTACTTACCACGATGGATATTATAAGAGTGACATGGATTGGTCAAGGGTATATCGATTCAAAGAGTCTCCAGCTTGGCTCAGGAAATGACTCATGACATTAACCTCAAGTCCGTTGGATCTAATATGATTCTCAAGATGGATATGGATAAAGCCTTCGATAGCATTGAATTTTATTTTATTCTCAATGTCCTCACTTGCACCAGCTTCTCCAATTGGTAAACTGACACATTGTACATGTGTTTTTGCTTCTCGTGGCTATATATCTCCTTCATGGGGAAAAGATATGGTTTCTTCAAATTAGTGTGGGGTCTTAGGCAAGGTGATTCTTCACCTCATAGTTTGTTTATTCTTTTTAAGGACACTTTTAGTCACCTTATCAACAAAAATAGCTTGGATAGTATAATTATAAACTATCGGTGCAGGATTTGACAATGGAACACATCTCATTCAATGTTTAAAGATGATACAATCATTTTCCACAATTTTAGTAAGGGATCTACCCACAAAATCAATAATGTTCTAATGGAATATTTTCAACTGGAGTGGAAATATATTATGTTGAGGAAATAACATTTCCTTATGACATCTCCATTCCTCTATGTATTGAATATCATAAACACATTTTCATAAATAAAATTATCTTTCTCCTAGAATTATATTAAAAAAAGTTGTATTTATCTTTGAAAATTTGTATCGTTACATTGGTTTTCAATGTCTTATTCAATGAATTGTAAAAAAAGTATATTTTTTATTAATTAAATATTAGGATCCTTTTCTAAAACCTCGTAATCTTATATTCTTTCTATTTTCAGACTCCAAATTCTCTGAATTTCAAACACTAAATTCTCTGAAATTCAAACCTTGAATTCTCACAAATTCAGACTTTGAATTCTATGAAATCCATACATTGAATCCATTTCAATTCAAACTATGAATTCCTCATAATTTAGACTCTAAATTTCCCAAAATCTAGACTTCAAATTCTTCATAATTTTGAGTCAGAATTCCATAGAATTAAAAGTTCAAATTCCTTTGATTTCTGACTCTAAATTCTTACAAATTCAGACACTGAATTTCCATTTTCTAGAAACCAAAAGTTCTTAAATTTAGACTCTACATTATATATTTCCTCTATTAAAATTATTCATTTTTAAGATATTTTAATTTCCTTACATGTTATTATTTTATAATCATGATATAGTTTACCACGATAATACTACATAAAAAAATTTAGTACAGTTTGTTTCCAACTAACCATTGGTTGAGTGACTCATATACAACTCTCTACGAGATTCAAGCTAAAATATGACTGTTGGAGGGGGATATGACTATTGGAATCCTATCCAATAAATATGATCTTATTTGAACGAACTTATAATCAATAGATTGATGATACTAGAGATTACATGCAGTGAAATGATTTCTAGAGAGAGAATAAATCTTGTGCCTTGTGCATTTGATGAACATATTATTCAACTGTGAAAATCTTGTTCATCTTCCTTTGTGTGACTCTGATTATTGCTATGTACAAACAAGGTCTTTCGGGGATAGGAATACTGAAGGGACGACTACCTTAATGTTAAAAGACTTTTGGGGATAGAAAGACAGAGGTTCCAACTTCCTTAATGTTCGAGGACTTCTAGGGATAGAAAGTCAAATGTGCCAACTACCTTAAAGTTTAAGAGATTGTAGGGATAGTAAAATAGAGTAAAATATTCTTATCAAGGGCTCACCCTGGTTGGGTAAGACAAACTTTCTGGAAAGTATAAATCTAGAGACCATTATCCCAGTTTGTTGGATACCCTTATCTTAGGGTTATAAGATTTCCTACATGTTTACTTGTTTTTGTTACATGTTTTAATTCCACTGTATTTTGTTAAAGAAAGGAAGTATAAATTTATTATACTCTCTTATACTTGTATACTTTGATTAAAAGGATTATATATTCTCTAAAGTAGAATATTTCCATAATATAAAATTGGGTAATTTTCCTTAAGTTAAACTTTTTTATATTTAGGTTTCTTAAAATTGGGCTTGGGCCCTTCCAATTATAAATTTGTTTAAGAACCAAATTGGGTTTGTGAATTTACCATTATTAAATTTGTTAAACATATATTTCATTACGGATAAAAGGGATAGTTTTTAAACTTACAATTCACCCCATCTTGTAATTGAGGATCTAAAAATTCAATTTTGATACTACCATTGGTATCAGATTAATGTATTTTAAATACTTATACTCACATATATGTTTTTCTTTCTCAACTTTTCTTGCAGAAATTTTCATTATTATATTTTTCTTAAGGATATTTATCATTGTTTATAAATATTTTCTATTAAAACATTTTATGGAAATGTATTTTTCGTAAATAATGGCATATATGAATGTCAGTTCTATAGAAAATATTATCCCTACAAGACCACCTATATTTGATGGAAATTATTATTATTACAGGTGTGAATGGATGGAGAATTTTGTTATTAACATTGGTGTAGACAATTTTTTCCATTCTCACTGGAGATTACAAAATTATAGACAAGGAACTGAGAACCTTCACTAAAAAAAATAAGAGTATCAATTAAACTTAACAGTACACAATACTTTGTTGTGTTCTTTGAACATAAATATATATGGTGAAATATATTCTTGTGAAGATACTAACTGCATTTTTAAGAATCTTAAAGTTACAAATTTTGGAACATGAAATGTGATAGAAAATTGAAGAGCTTTGTTAAGATATAAATATCATGGATTCTTATTTCCTTATGGATAACCTATTTGCAAAGTACAACAATGATTTATGACCATTTTCAATATATTTAAATATATGGGAGAGAAAGTTCTTTAATATTATGTTCATGTAGAAAATATACTAGATATCATGCCTAATGAGTGGGAATATATAGTGACAACTATTGATGAAAACAGAAAAGTATCAAACATTACTCTTGATAAGTTATTTGTAAATCTTATTCAGTATGAAACCAGATTGAAGATAGATTTCAACTTCAAATAGAAGAAGAATGATAATGTAAGTGTAGATTTCACTAATACATCTAAATCCAAGACTCCAAAAAGGATAACTAGATCAAATTATAAGAAAGCTGTCGTTATATCTGAATCATGTGAAAGTGAATAGTATGAGAATGAATTAGCTATTATTGCTAGAAGGATGGATAAGATTATGGGAAAGAATGATTTTCTATACATATATAAGAAGAAATATAGAAAGGAAAATAATGATTTTGAAGTAACCTATTATGAATGAAAAAAGGTTGGACACATCATACATGATTGTCCTATGCTAAAGAGAAAAGGAAGAAAGGAAAAGCATTCTGAAAGAAAAAGAAAGATGTACTACAAATTTAAGGCTAAAAACGTAATAAAGGATAATGAAACTTGGAGTGATCATGGTTGTGATTATTCATATGAATATTCAGAAAATGAATCATTATAATGTGAATCTTATGGTTGGAAGAATATTCATTTTATTTCCATATTGCCTATTGAAATTCATTGTATTATAGCTAAGGTACACAATGATGAATCCATAACCAATATTTCCTTAAATGATAATTTTCCTAATGAAGAATTTTATTAATCTCTAGATGATGAATCATCCTCATCAAAAGATAAATCTTTTCCTTCAATTAAAAAAGTTTCTAGATTTTTTGAATTACAAGAGAATGAAAATTAAAAGATAAAGAAAAATTTATAGAATGTAAATTCTAGAATTTATGTTTTAAAACAAAGTATCATATATTTCTAAAGATCTTAATCAAAAAAAATTTTATATTTAAAGTATTTCTATAATCTTTAGGGAAGTTAATTTTGAGAAGGATTAAAAATCTAAGAATCATGAAAATATTATTTCTATGAAAAATATTTTAGAGGATAACTCATGATCTAAAACAAATGACTTTGAGGATAAGAATTTGGTTATCAAACTAAAATAAGAAATTTTTTCCTTAAAGAACATTTTATTAAATTTCACATCTTGAAGTAAAGAATTTGATAAAATGTATTCATGAATTCTTCCTCTTAGGAATAGTTCTGGATTTAGTTATACTCACTTGAAACCAGTTTTTAATAATAAATATTTTGTTCGCCAAAGTGCTCTATTATTCACTAAGTGTTAATGTTGAAGACATTGGGAGAGAAATTATTATATAAATAAAAATAAATCATTAGGTTTTCATAAATATTATTTTTCATAGAAAATGTGGATTCCTAATATTTTACTTTCTAAAATTTATGGATATAAGAAAGATTGGATTCTGAAAGTCTAACTATTTTATTTTCTGGAAAATAGAGGATGTACCAATAACTATATATGGTACATGGATAGTTGTTGTTCCCATAAAATGACTGGTAAAAAACTTCATTGACAAGATTTTCAAGATAAAAATAGGAAAACAAACTTTTAGTGATAATGCTCAAGGAGAAATTGTAGGTACATGTAACATTTTTATTCTTAGAAATGAATTAATTTAAAGTGTTTTATTTGTTAAATGTCATAAGAAAACCCTCATTATCATAATAAAAATATTTGATGAAGGTTACCTTGTGAATTTTAGGACTGATAAATGCTTAGTACATAATTTAAAGGAAGAGTTTATTCTCTCTGTCGATAATAATGATAATGTTTATGCACTAAAAGTTGAAAACCTTTCGAGACAAGATCTACCTTGTCTTAGTGAAATAGATGATCAATATTAGTTATAGAAAAGAACATTAGGAAACTGTAACCTTAGAAACATATGCACACTCCAAAGAAAATACTTGTTAAGCATATACTAGAGTTTATATTTGATTCTTCCAAAGTTTGTGATCCTTGTCAATATATAAAGAAACATAAGTTAATATTTTAATCAATTGGAGAAGTCTCAACTCCTGATGCATTATAGCTAGGGCATGTGGATATTTTCAGTCCAACACAAAATACTATGTATTTGTTTTAGTTGATGATTCCACTAGATTTACATGGGTGTGTTTTTTTGAAAAACAATATGAAACCTTTTTCTATTTTAATAATTTTAGTTCCCATGTTAAAAATGGAAGAAACCCTTTATTGATAACAATTCATAGTGAACATGGAGGATAATTTCAAAATTCATATTTTGGAATTTTTTGTACTAATAAAGGCATTACTCATAACTTCTCAACTCCAATAACTCCATAAAAAATGTTGTTGGTGAAAGAAGAAATCAAATTATCCATGAGACAAATAGAACCATGATGAGTGAATATTTTATTGCTAAACACTTCTAGGAAAAAGATATTATTACTACTAGTTATACTATAAATTTAGTTTTAATCAGACCCTTTCATAATAAAATACCTTATGAATTGTGGATTGGTCAAAAACCTATAATTTCATACTTAAAGGTATTTGGATGAAATGTATTTATCTATAATACTAAAGATAACTTATATAAATTTTCAACCAAATATGATGATGTAATTTTATTAGGATACTCCACAACTTATAAAGAATATATAGTTTTTAACAAAAATTTATGTGCTTTTGAAGAAACAAAACATGTTAACTTTGATGAAACTAATCCTTCTATTTTTTAACAACCCAAACTACATCCATAGTTGTGTTTTCAAAAACTGATTATCAACCTCTAATAGAAGATTATTCTAATAAGAGAAATACTCAAGAAAATCATTCTGATGTATTTACCATAAAAGACTTTCAACCTTATGTTGATGAACAGGTATTACAAAACCCAAATCAATTGTTTATTAAGAATCATCCCAATGATAGTATCATAGGTGATGTAAATCAACCTATAATGACTGGATGTTCATTAATAAATGAAATAGAACACATAAGATTTCATTCCAAATCAGTACCAAAAAGAACTGATGAAGCATTATGTGATGATGATTGGATTAAAGTCATGCAATATGAACTAAATGATTTAAAAAAGAACAGAGTCTGGAACATGTTTGAAAGACCTAAGGTAACTTCTGTAATTGAATTCTAATGGGTATTCAGAAATAATTACGATGAACATGGAATCATAGTAAGAAATAAAGAAATATTAGTTTCCAAAGGGTATAATCAACTAGAAGTAATATACTATGAAGAAACCTATTCCCCCATACCTAGACTTGAATCAATTCCAATTTTAGTATCCTTTGTAGCATTCTTTAATTTCAAACTTTTTCAAATGGATGTTATGTGTGATTTCCTTAATGGATATGTTCAAGATGTTGTTTTTTGTTGAAGAATCTCCAGGTTTTGATTACAAAAAATATCTTGAAAATGTTTTAAAACATACTAAATCTTTATATGGACTTAAACAAGCCCCTAGAGCCTGGTATGATAGACTTTCATGATGTTTGTTAAAAAATATGTTAAGGGAAATACTGATCCAACTCTTTTTATAAAGAAATATTTTTTTTGATTGTTCAAATTTATGTGGATGAAATTATATTCAGATCAAGTTAGAAATATTTAACTAATTATTTTTAAAATCTCATTAAAATATAAGTTTTAAATGAGTATGAAGTGTGAGTTAACTTGCTTCTATAGTTTTAAAATTTCTCAAAAAACCTAAATGAACTAATATATCTCAATATAATTATATTAAATATTGACATAAGAGGTATGGATATGAAAACACTGAAACTATATTCAATCCAATCAGTACCATAAATTCTCTTGATCTTGATGAAGTTGGGAAACCAGTAGATCAAACATATTTTAGAGATATAATAGGATGTTTATTGTACTTAATATCTTGTCAACCTGACTTAATGTTTTCAGTATACATATGTGCATGATATGAATCTAATCCAATGAAATCTCATTTAAATTCAGTGAAAAGTATTTTTTTCTACTTAAAGGGAACTATGGACTTTGGAATTATTTATTCTTATTGAAATGATTTTGTTTTAAAACGATTTTCATATGCTGATTTTGGTGGATTGCAAATGGATATGAAATGAACATCCAGAACTTGTCATTTCATAGGGGATTCAATAGTTTCTTGGTCATACAAGAAGCAAAAATCAGAAGTGCTTTCCATTATTGAAGCTGAATATATAGTAGTTGGAAGTTGTTGTGATCATGTTTTGTGGATGCAACAAACACTCAAAGATTATGGCATGAGCATTACCCAGAAATAAATACTTTGTAATATTACATGTTCAATTTCCCTAACAAAAAACCACGCACATCACTCTCGTGTAATGTATATAGGTATTAGGAATCACTTTCTTAGGGATCACACAATAATAGGAGATATCATTATTGATTTTTTTGAAATGTAAGATCATGTTGCTGGCATTTTTACAAAATATTTACCCGCCAATATATTTGAAGACATTAAAAAAAGTTAGGAATGATAACTATAAAGTAATATTACATATTAATTTTATTTTGAATACAATATCCTTTCATTAATAAAATCCTTTTAATAGGGGGAGTACATTTTTTTCCTTTATCAAACAATTTTTTTAACCTATAACTATTTCATTTTCATTAACATGATTTTTCAGAATCTATTTTTTTCCCTAATAGAAATTTCAATAATCTAATAAGAACCTTATCAATACTGACAATTCATTCTATTTAATCCAAAAGGTATGTTTCCTTATGTAAATCTTCATAATTGAATTTTTATTTGATGGTATTTCTATCTTGTATTATGAAAACTCTATCGAATTCACTTTCCTTAAATCCAATTTTTCCTTAAAACCTCAAAAGATCTGAACCTACCAAATCCTTCCTTATAATTCATCTCATCCTTTAGAACAAATCAAGCTTATATCCACCATTGGATTTAATCAGTAATTCGAACCTTCGTCTCGAATCCTATATATTGGCCCCCTAATTCATGTACCACATCGATTTTCAAGATATTGTGTGCCAAATATCTTATCCTCTATCAATATGTTGTACAATTTTCCAAGTTTCTTTACCCTACGGATGTCGAATGATGTTTCCATGCAGAATCAAATGACTTCCAACAAGAAAATTAAGGATTTGGAAATTTACAAAGAAATGAAGGTGGGACAAAATTTCTATTCCAAGTATAATTTTTTGAATTCGAAGAATATCAAGATGTATGGATGAGAAATTATACGTGTTGCTGAGCTGAAGAGTTTGGATTCGCTGTATCATGAACTTCTCATTGAATTTTATAACTCAATTAGTTTTTATAAAGAAGGTGGAAGGGAAACGTTTTCTTTCATGATCTATGGAAAAACTTATTCGGTATCCTTCAACGTGTGTGTAAATATTATTTGTATTCCTTATCAAGGTGAATCAATCTTTTTCTCTCACAAGTTTCACAATAACAAATGATGTTTTGAGAATGTAAAGGAAATTGAGTTCCTTGGACTCAAGGGAGTAAAGTCACCAAATATCAACCATCTTTCAAAAATATTTATGTTGTTAGCCTTATGGTTGCATGGTTTTCTAATTTCAAGAAAGGGATACAATGACTCTCTTAAGAAAACTAATATATTTATGTTGGAATTATTGCTTAACTTGATAAAGCTAAACTTGATCAAGTACATCATTCTGAAAATCACCAACATAAATAATGGAAATCTCATGTCTCAAATAATCATATATCCAGTGATCCCAGCTAATATCATTTTACTTTGTTTAGAATCAATTAATATTTCCAGCAGTTCAAATCCCAAAACCATTAAGATTATGGTGTTGAGTGATGACACTCTTAGGGGAAGAAAGTTGGCTTCATTACCAAATTAGAAGAATTTTATGATATATATGAATGTGAAGTTTAGGCTTTAATCAAGAAACTTGAAGTATGATAAACTTTCAAGGAAACCCATAATAATATAAAAGAGATATAACTGGAAGCCAAAGAAAAATTACCCATTCCGAAATCCCAGTCAGCTCTGCCAAAAAAAAAATCACAATACCTTTTTCTGATGAAGTAGTAACAAAGTGGAGAGAGAAGAAGTGGAATAAGAAAGAGGGTGATTATAGCTTTGGTTTAGATCCTCCTGAAGTGAAATCTCTAAAAATTCAAGCTTCCAAAGAACTTTAAAATAAAGAAAAGAATAAAAATTTGAAGAAAAAATGTCAAAATACGAAATCATCCAATCATGGCACAATGATACTGAGAAATATTTTGAAACAATTCAGGTACTAGAATCCTTTATTCAAGAGTCAGTGCTAGTAGAAAATTTGGGAATGCAAATTTTAATTCTGGAACCTATTGTAGAAGAAGAGATAACTCAATAAGAAGAAGAAGTAGTATAACAAGAAGAGGAAGAAGAATACACAAGGGGGTTTATTATCAAACAAGTAGAATAATATCATGTTAAGGAATCTCCATTAGAAAATATATCAATTATGAATTCTCAGGATGATTCAAACAATATTATTTCTCAAGGAAATGATGATGATAGAAAAGATGAGGTTGATAAACATACTGATGATGAGAGAAACAACCATTATTTCAATTATCCAGAAGATAGTAAGGTTATGCTGAAAAATAAGAGGTTGATGAAGATAAGATAATTCAAGTATATGATACTAAGAATGAGTCTCTAAGGGATGAGAATGATATTTTTGATGTTGATAATGGAAAAATTTCATTGATGATAAACTTAAAATTTATATGGTCATAAAATCTAAGAATGATGTTGGCGGATCTTCTAAGAGGAAAGGTTAAGAGTTTTATAAACTTTCCTCATCGACAACAGAATTAGATTCCGAATCATCATCCCTTATGGGTCAGGATTTCGTTGTTCTGTCTTTGAAGAAATTAGTGAACATAATACCATTGTTTCCATGTATTGATTCAAGATTCCAGTTACGTTAACATTCATTCTATCAAAAGTCAAAATCAATAAGCATGCTCACGGAAATGTTTTTCAAACATGAAATGTAGTTCAATACCTTTCATCCTGGTTATGATTCTCATAGGAGATCATGTAGGGAAATAAATAAATTGTCTGTGAGAATGATTTATAATATGAAAATCATGGGTGACTTTCAAGATTTAGTAAAATATTGTTTTGATAAGTCAGATGACTCAATTAAAAACCATACAACAATTTTTTTTAAAGAAGATGAATCTTCGAGAAAATAGCCCAAATGAAAGAGGATAACTATCTGAATGGAAAGATCAATTTATTTTCCTTAAATTTATATAGGAAAAAGGGAAATTAGGTAAAAGTTAGAAGAAAAGTTAAAATAGTATGAAGAGGTGGTAATGTCTAAGGAAAAAGTTCGAAAGTCTCAAGAAGGAAAAATAAAGACCCTCAAAAATATGAATCATGATTAGGATCAGTTGCTCAAAAGGTTTGAGGATGGTCACAAATAGCTCAAGAAGTTAAATGTAGACTTTAGGAATATTATTCCATTGTAATTAAAGAATGAATAATTTCCTTGCAACTCTAATCTTTTGTTGTATTCTTATCACAACAATTTTTCCTATCATAACGAAAATTTTTTATCCTTAAATTTATTTTTCTTGTATATTTATAATATTTTAAGATTTTTTTTTTCATTCCCTTCAATCCTTTTTGAAAATAATATAGGGGGAGAAAATAATGATCAAAAGAATATTACATAAAAAATAAGACAATTCCTTAAGAAAGGGGGAGATTAAGTAAGGTGAAGTCTACCTAAAAAAGAGTTTTTTTATTCAAGTAAAAGTAACTTCGCTAAGAATGAAAAGAATATGACCCTTAGGTATTTAAAAACCTAAGGGTGAGTTAGTCATATTCATCATAAGTCACAAGTAATGGGATATAAGTATACATTTTAAAATCTAAAAAGCCAAATTCTTATTCCTCAAATTCTTTTCTGAAAAGTTTTTGGTATTTACAAAAGGTGGAGAGTGTTGAGTTAATAAGGTTTATTTATGAATTCTCCATCCCTCTATGCTGTTAAAATCACAACACATTTTCTTAATTAAAATTATCTTTCTCTAAAAATATCTTTCTTAAGGAATGTTTTCATTTTCGAAGAAAATTTTTATTCTTACATTGGTTTTCCATGTCTTATTCTATGTCTTCTCAAAACCAAGTATATTTTTTATTAAGTAAAAATTTGGATCCTTACATAAAACCTCAGTATCATATAGTATTTCTATTTTCAGACTCTGAATTTCCTAAATTTCAGATTCCAAATTCCCTAAAATTCAGACTCTGAATTCCTCAGAATTCCGACTCCGTATTCCTAAGAATTCAGACACTAAATTCCTTATAATTCCGACTCTAAATTCTTCATAATTCAGAATCCAAATTCCTCATAATTCAGAATACAAATTCCTCATAATTAAGACTCTGAATTCAACAAAATTCAAATCTGAATACCTTTTTTCTAGAAATCGAATGTTCCTATGTATAGACTCAAAGTTCTATATTTCAAAGATTCAGATTGGTCTTTCTTAGTTTAAGATACTTTATTTTCCTTACATGTTATTTTTTCTTAAGCTTAATAATGTTTCCCATGTTTTTCCTACATAAAAGGTTGTCGTACAATTTTTTTTCTGAAAAACCGTTAGTTGAGGGACACATATACAGGCCCCTCTAAGATTAATGAAAAAATATGACCATTGGAGAAGGGAGCTGGCCATTGGAATCCTTGACTATAAATATGAGTTCTATTGAAGAATCTTTTTATCGATTGATTAATGATCTTATAGATTACATGTTGTGAAGTGATTTCTATAGAGAGGAAGACTCTCGTTCCTTATGCAATTTATGAACATCTTGTTTAGATTTCTTTGTGTGACTCCGATTGTTGATGTGTATAATCGAGGGATTATTTGGATAGAAAGACTAAAGTTCCAACTACATTAAAGTTTGAGAACTTTTAGGGATAAGAAGACTGATTTTTTGACGACCATAATGTTTGATGACTTCTAGAGATTGGATGATAGGTGTGCCGACTACCTTAAAATTTGAGGGCATGTGGGGATAGTAAGTCAGCCTCTGATATTCTTATCAAGGGCTTACCCTAGTGTGGGTAAGATAGGATTTCATGAAAGTATAAATTAAGGGACCTAAATCCAAGGTTTTTGGATACCCTTCTCTTTGGGATAAAATATTTCCTATATGTGTACATGTTTTTTATACAAGTTTAAATTATGATTTATTTTGTTAAAGAAAGAAAGTATAACTTTTTATACTTTCTTATAATTGTATACTTTGATAAAAAGGATTATATATTTTCTTAGGTAAAATCCTTCCTCATGATAAACTTGATTATGTTTCCCTATGTTTAACTTGTTTAAGTTTAGGTTTCTTTTAATTTGATCTAGGCCCTTCCAATTATCCCTTTGTTTATGAACCAAATAGGTTCTGTGAATTTACCTTGTTTAACATTGTTAATCATATATTTCCTTATGGTTAAAAGAAAAAGTTATTAAACATAAAATTCACCCCCTATTTTAACTGAACATCATTATATTAAATTACGATCCAACATCATGAACTGAGAAAAAAGTAGTATGTACCTTTATAAACTATTTTGGGATAGATGAGTTGACATCCTAGAAAGGGACATGGGAATCCATAGGCACACATTCCATATGGACTATTTAGGAGCTCCTATACCCCCATTTAGGCTATGAATTCACCATTCCCATAAGGTGGTGGACATAGTCATTGGGAATAATAATAACTGTATGTTTTTTATCTTTAGGTGGTAGAATCAATTTTGGTTAACTCAGTTCATACCTTGATCCCCATGCACATTCTGTTTTCTATAAGGGTGCCAAAAACATGATTAATGGATTTCAGAAAATTTTTATCTCCATTATTTGGGACACACACTTGGACGAGGAACATCATTGGTCATCATGGGAAAAATGGAGAAGCAGAATTGAGGGGGGGGGGGTATTAAAATCAAGAGCGTATATGGGAAAATGAATGTGATACATGAAACATTTTCATGGGATGTGTTAGAGGGTCGAACTCTTTAAGGTAGGATCATGGCCCCAAAATATGAAGAATGAAAAATTTTATCTAATAAAAATCCTTATTATATATTTATTTCAATCCATCAATATATCTCGTTTCTTTTATCTCATATTTTTTTGATCATGGGAATAGGTGAAATCAGATTTTAGCTTAATTACTGGGTGATATCGATCTTGGTTTTCCTTGGATTCCCTGTCCCAAACATGACTTTCACGCAAGCAAGGGAGTACCTGAGTTTCAATCATATAGTCTTGGATGTGGATCAATGTGCATTAATTGATCTAATTGTGGTGACTCTAGATCCAAAAAAGATGTATATTTACTGTCTCGACATTAGGATATTTTTATAAGAATGATAACCGATGCGTGGAGTTGTACCCAAATGAGCTTGGTCTGGGGGAGAGGTAATTTACTCTGCTATAGAGATATCCCCTCCAAGTTGAACATCTTAATCTAGAATATCGTAAATAACATGGTATCCATGGTTGAGTGGATAAAATTTAATTGTGTAAATATTGTTTCCAGGTGAAGTCAGTGTATCCATCATTAAGAAGAATCTTCATTGCAATTATTTTTCAACAGAGGATGGGAACTCACAATCTGAAATACCTTAGGCGATTCCATGGGTATTCACATATAGAGGTCCTTCGGTACTTTCTTCCTAGATCTCTTGTTTTAAGGGGAAAAGAATAATACCCAGGATAGGAAGTAAAAAACCATTATTATTTCTACAACCTTCTTGTGTATGTGGAAAACTAGAAACAAATCTCGACATGAGGGTATTATATCCTCGAAGAATTCTCTCATCTTTTTTTACTATGGTGAAGTTACTATTTCATATGTATAGGTTTATTAACTTATAGAAATTCCTCTTAATTCATTATTTTTTCATTTATAATTTTTTTATTGTGTTTTTATATGTGATTTCATATGATTTATACTCAATGAAATAACTTTGTGTGTACTTTATGATACCAAATGAATTAAAATTACATAATAGGAAACATACTACAAAATCACAGGGTGTTATATTATTCCCTCATACATATATTTTTTCATAGAAATATTTACAAAAATTTCCTTCTAAATAGATGAGGGCGGTTATTTAGCATAACATCCACTGGTTCCCATGTTTATTTCTCCATCTTATGGTGTCTTAAAAGAAATTTTACTAGTCTAGTCCTTTGATTTCTTAGTACTATCTCTCATGTCTCATAAATCTTGATTGGATCTTCATAGTATGAAAAATGTTGTTTCAGTTCTATTTCTTAGTATGTGAGTACGTGATTTGAGCCTGGAATGCACTTATTTATCAATGACACATAGAACATATCATGAACTTTGGAGTGAATTTGCGCCATTTCTAAACAATATGCCATAACTCTAATTCTATCCAAAATTTCAAATGGTCTGATGTACCAAGAGATTCATTTACATATCAAACTGATCCTTAATTAAACCTTCCATATAGATAGTTTTAGAGACATTATATCCCACCTAAAACTCAAAATCCTTCCTTTAGTTATCAGCATATATTTTTAGTATACTTTGTGTAGGTTTGATATGTGTTTGAATTGTAATATCCTGGATCCAGATGCCACTCAAAAGTGCTATATACCCAGATTTCCACATGGCCTCAAGAACATTTCTCCAAATACCATAGGATGCAAACTATTAGTGAGGTACTAGGTGTGATAGTGGGGAATCTATACCCTCATTGGTAGAGTGTAACATAGCTGGAATAATAACAATATAATAGAAAAATTATTAATATCATGCAACAGAAGTAAATAGAAGATGAAAGAAAATATAAACAACCATAAGTCATATCATTCAAAGTATGATGCTTCATGTCACATATTCTAGAAAAAATTTAAAAAAATGGACACATTGTATTAATACACGATATAGGTACCAATAGTACAAAAAAGAAACTAAATAGACTCATAAGTATCACAAGCCTCGTCTTGGTCCCATTCTCTCATGATCTAAAAAGAAAATAAAAAACCCATAGAATTGTTATTACCCTTATTGACACTTACAAAAATATAATCTCTTTGGCCCCATAAAATATGACCCAAACAAGGCATGAGACTAAATCCTAGTGGGAAACCACCCAAGATCTATGCCAGTCTATTAGTGAATATATATAACAGGAAGTGTACAATGATGAAAACAATAATATAGAATGTACTAAAAATTAAACTATCATAAAAGCACTAGTATTCATTTACATTCATGTCATGTTAATATATAAATTAAATTACATTGAATTTTATAGGTTTCATGATTCAACAAATTCCTAACAACCCTCATGTAAAAGAAATCAAAATATAAAACTCAAATGGATATCTAAATAAGTATGTGAAGAATAAATTCAACCTTTTTATTTTTCATGGAAAACACATCATAATTTTTTTAATTTAAATATTCAATATATGGCCCAAGACCATCCTTGCCATTCCAATGTTGGAATTCAAGTACCACTTAAGGTGAAAGTCTATCAAAAAACTACAAGCCCTTCCCAGTGACCCTCTATGGAAATCTGATATCACTCAAGGTTCAAACCTATCAACATACTACAAGCCCATCCTGAAGAACCTATCTATAATATCGGTATAACCCTAGGGGTTGTATAAGTCCATGTCAACTAATCTCGTTACTGGTAGTCTTATAAGGAATCTCCAGGTATCACTCATGACATGTAAATTGATCCAATAGAGTCTGTATATGGCGTCCCTAAAAGATCCCTGTTTCACTCAGCAAAATAAGTAAAGCCTCCAAGAGCTCGACCACTACACCTGTGGATAACCCATGGCTTGAACCTAATATCCTAACCATCCTCATAAGGATTTTCCTTTCCATTACTCACATGAGTAAAACATCCAACAATCCACACATGTAATTTAAAATATTAATGGGATTTAACAATAATAATCTCAAATGGGAAATTCATATAACACAAAACACATGTAAATTGCACTATTACATGGTTTAAAAAATTGTAACTAACTTCGTATCCATTCATATAACAATTTTATCATGCAATTAAAACTATAACAAGGCTTAACCATCAAATATCTAACATGGGAGAAACATTTATATAACCAATTTAATTTCAAATGACCCAATGTTGGGAAATCAAAGGCATAACAATGGGCATCCTAGGACAAATGGTTGTAAATGATCATCCATGGGAAACACAATCATGAGGTGGACCTTAATCATGAAAAACGACCTCATAATGATTTGAATAACTTAACCAATTACCCTAACAACAATAGGAAGTAACATATGCTAATTATTAATCTTGGTGACACCCCGAAAATGGGCATGCAGAACATTGACACATATAATAAACTAGAAAATTAGTGAAAGGAACAAGACCACATACCTCAAAGTCATACCACTTTCCTCTTCCATTGTAAGCCTCTAATTCGACCTAGAAATAGGTAGATCTACAAAATGGGCATAAAAACTCAACCATAGATAACTATTCCAAGAGATTAAAACCTGAATAATTTCTCCAGAGGAATCAAGTGCTTACCAATTGGGTTCCAACACATCTGACGATGATAAAATTAGTGTTCAGATGATCAAATAGGAGAAAAAACAAGGTTCGACAACACTTTTTCGTGAACCCAACAAGCCCTATGTCCCTAAAAGAGAGAAAAATGGATAATTTTTATTTTAACAAAATGAAAATAAAATAACAAGGAATATAATTGAGAATAAATGTAGTGTATATTCCATTTTTTCTCTCCTTACGACATTCTTTAAACCTCATAAAAAGTCCCACCGACATAAATACTTGGTATGTATTGGGATTACATGGTGTGTAACCCTTATTCACATTGTGAAACAGTTCGATATTCATCCTTAACCACTTTTTATATAATTCTTGTAAATAAAATCTAAAAATAAAAGATCCGTACATAAAAGGGAGAACAGAGTTCTTACAAATTTCCCCTTAAAGAAATTCATCATCGAATTTCCCTTATAAGGGTGGTTAAGAGAAATCTAAGAACAACTCAAACCACTGCAATCATACATCAGCCTCCCTATCCTAGGTCTCATCCTACACCCAGCCGTGATTCCATAAAACCTGTAATAATGGAACAGACTGTCCCCAACAAACCTTCATTCTACGATCCACAATTCAAATATGATTCTCCTCAAAAGATGCATCTACTTGTAAATCAACATCCTTGGGATGAAAATCATGATATAGGTCTAAAAATTAACGTCTTAACTGATAAATGTGGAAGACATTGGACATATCTCGGTACCTCTAAGGTAACTGCATCTGATAGGCTACTAGGTCTACCCTTTCTAGAGTCTCAAACAGCACGATATATCGTGGTGAAATCTTACCACATCTCCTGATCATATTGTGTGAAAAAATATATGAAACACATTGGAAAAATTGATCCCTGACTGCAAAATCCGTATTTCATCTACAATGATCAACATAATATTTTTGATGAGACTGTGCAGTATCCATCCGCTTCCGAATCACCTGAACCTGTTCAATGGATTCCTAGAAAAGAATAGGTCCCAATATAGCTTCCTCTCTTTCTTCCAACCAACTGAAGGGTGATCGACATGTTCTACCATACAAAGCCTCATGTGGATCCATTTTAATAATATCCTGGAATCTATTATTATAACAGAACTCAACCAAGGGTATTTGATTCTCCCTAGAAACTCTGAAATCTAGGATGCAAGCCCAAAGCATGTCCCCTAACACCTGAATCGTTCATTTTGACTGTCAATTTGTCTGAGGGTTATAACCTCTTCTTAGAAGCACATGTGTACCTAGCTACCCTTGTATCGCTTTCTATAAATGAGAAGTATACCAAGCTTACCTATTTTAAATTATAAAATTTCGAACCCTGAGCAATTTTACAATCTCCAGGATGTACAAAATTTCAATCTCATCAACATTGATGGTTTACTTAACTAGTAATAAATGTGAAACCTTTATGATACTATCAACAACAACCCATACGACATCGTTACCTCGAGGTGACCATGGTAACCCCTTCATGAAATCCATCTATACATCACTCAATTTCCACTTAATAATGGGTTTTTTCTATAAATGTCCTCTTGGTCATTGGTGTTACACCTTCACATGCTAATAGGTGGAGCACCTCTTGAAAAACCCAAATACCTTGTTTTTCATACCTAGCCACAATTAAAGATGATGTAAACCTCAATACATCATTGTAACTCCTAGATATAATTCCCATACAAAGGATTGAATGTCCCACATCATCTCCTCACACATGTATTATGAAACCCATATGTGACCATGTAGTTGTAAAACCTCATCCTCGCATATGGTGCAACCAGGAGGAGGGTCCTTATCTACCAAACTCTCCCATAGAACTAGGTCTTCAGATTCCGATAGATGCCTCATCCTCACTCTATCTAGTAGTGTAAATGTTACATCATAATATGAAAGAAAAATAAGTACTTGAATATTGATCACCTCCAAGTGCATCTCAACTAACAACTCCCTAATCTTCCACACGATACTGGCCTGCTTCAATCCCTGTATCTGATTCCTCCTACTCAAAGAATCATCTACTGCATTTCCCTTGCCAGGAATGTAGGAAATATCGAAGTCAAAGTACTGACGGTATTCCGACCAGTTTCATGACCTCATATTTTGATAATGTTTCTTAAAAATGTACCTGAGGATTTTGTGGTCCATGAACACCACAAAACACTCTTCTAGTATGAAATGTCCCCAAAAACATAAATCGTGAACAAATTTAGCTAAATCGATATTATGTGTCAGGTAATTCTTCTCATGAGGCCTTAACTTCTGATATCTTTAGGAAACGTCTTGACCCTATAGAATAAGAACTACTTCTAGAATGATAGATGATGCATTATAGTACACAGTGTAACTTTATCCTCACTCTGTAAATATCAGTATCGACACCAAAGTCAATCTTCCTTTTAGTTTCTAAAATAATTTCTCACATTAATCTTCCCAAACATACTTTTCACCCTTTTTAGTAAAGACTAACAATGACACTAATAAGCATGAGAAGTCAGGTCTGAACTGCCAATAGTAACAATCCAGCCCCATGAAACTCAACACATCCAATATGTTCTTCCACTTATCCAAGGATAATAATACTCTCACTTTCTCGGGGTCCAGTGATACTCCTATCTCCAAGTTGATTTCAACAAGGATGTGAATCTAATCTATCAAGAAGTGACACATTGTTAGCATATAATATAACTGATTCTCTCTTAGTGTATTCAAAAATATCTCAAGATGAATAGCATGGTCATGTCTATTGTGATAACACCAAGATATCATCCATGAAAACCATAACGAACAAGATAAGATAAGTATGGAACACTCGGTTCACTAGTTCCATAAAGACATAAAGTGTATTTCTGAGACTAAACAACATGGCCAAATACCCATACAGACCATACCTTCTCTAAAAGGTTGGATGAGGTATGTTTGATGTTATAACATATGCATTATGATAACCATATCTCTATTAGATCTTTTTGAATACACTACTGCCTCTAAGATAATCAAAGCAGTCATCTATACGCGGAAGAGGATATCGGTTCTTAACCTTCAACTAGTTCAATTTTTTTAATCCATGCACATCTTGGGGGTAAAATCATCCTTTTCTTAAAGAGGACTGACAAACCCCAATGGGAATTACTAGGTCAGATGTAACCCATTCCCACTATATCCTCTAGCATCCTCTTGAGCTCTTGAAACTCCATCGTATTAATCATATAAGGAGGAATGGATATTGGTGCAACTCCTGGAACTGGATGGATAGATAACTCTACCTCTCTCACTAAAGGTAAACATGAAAACTCATACGAAAAGACGTCTATGAAAAGAACACCTACTAGAGAAAAAAGCATCTGCCATGTTCCTTGGTCATCCAGATATAAACTCACAATCTAGGCTATCATCCCACCAAACCCATGATTTTTGGGTCCATCGACATTCCTGTACATCTCATTCACCCTTGTGTAGAAATAATCTTCCCTCTGGTGATGTAAAACTCACCTCATAGTGATATAAATAAAAAAATGAAAATAGACCTACCAATCCATTCCTTTAATAAAATCAAAGCCTATCGTATCTAATATGTAGAGGTACCATAAGAAGTGGTTCCCACGATCATCAAGGGGAACTCTTTACACTGAATCACACTTTCCATTCTAATACCCTATGGGGTGTCTAACTTCATTACCTCATCAGAAGTAAAAATACAGAGCCCATGGCTATCTAAAACAGAAACATATAATAAACTATGTGATGTACCTATATAAAACAGTTTAGAAGCTAAAATAGATGTGATTATAATAGTACCTATGATATTAGAGTTTTTATGATCTTTCTCATACTATGTTTGTTGAACTACGTTTGTCTGGACTGTACTACGACACTGTGACACTACCTGGCTACGCTGAGCTGATCTGCCCTACTGTAACTGTGAACCTGGGCTTTGGAAACAACATGCATGACTGCCACCTCAGCTTGAGCATACTGACACATTCCAATTCCTAGAATGGTGAGAATCTACTGACCCTACTGCTGAACATGGAGTCAATGAAAATTGTCTCTCACTAGATTCCGATGGAAATGTCTTGCAGAATTGATGAATATGACCCATCTTGTCATATGATCGGTACTCGACTGGGTCTTGTAGACTCTTTGACCTCATATTAATCTACCCTACTGTATTGGTAGAACCTATCATATCTTCCTAAAGATACTTTATGACTTTTATGATCACCAATAGAAATTTTTTTATGACACTTCTTAATACCAATCGAGACAGTACCAGATCTCCATGCCAAAAAACCTTTGATCGCTGCTCTAGATTCCCTCATATTAACCTCGTTGACGAGTTCCATATTAACTATAGAAGATGTTGAAGGCAACTTAAATACATTCACCTAAGATCATATGCTGAACCTAAGACCATAATTGAATCTCCTAGCCTTCGACACTTCTTCACCCATCAAAATAGGTGAAAACACTGGAGCTTAGTAAAATGGGTCATGTATTCCCTCACTGATAAAGTGACTTTCACTAAATGAACGAATTCCTATTCTCTTTTAGCCATCATCAATATTTCGATATAATTATTCTTTGAAGTATATCTAAAAATATCCTGATGACATATCCCGTTGAAGCACCACCGGAGTGATAACATCCCACCATCTTTTGGGGAAATCACGTAGCATATATGCCGTGAGATTTACTATGAAAACCGTGTTTTTTATTACACAATTAAACATAATTTATTACATAAAATTCACTTGATAAAACATATAAGATCAAGAGTTATAGTGTATTTGGGGATTAGTATCATTACACAACAACTTAAAACATGAAAAACTACATCTTTATTGAAAACTTTCTTTACATGACCGCTACATTCCACCATACTTAGCATTGCATTGGATAACCTGAGGACATGCATAAGAAAAGGGTGAGAAATAAATCCCAGTAAGGGAATAATCATGGAATAACATGAGGAATACAATAGATGTTAGACAATAGGCATATTAATAGTGAACAAGAGAAACATTGACATAAAGTCATGATAAAGCATGATAATCATAACATGGAAATGTGGCAACAACACTTAACATGGAAATAGAATGAGCCATGGATCATCGCAAATGGATCATGAGTAAATCCTCATTTCACATGAATCAAAAGTAAAACCTCATTGCACCTGAATTATAATAAGTAAACACCCATTTCACATGAATTATCATGATACAATACTTTAGCCAATGCATTGGAGCGCTATAATGGCGCACCCTTCTTAAACATTTCATTTCATGCATAAGTGTGCCACATGGATCATATAACATGGATTCATAAAACATCATAATTTATTCCACAAAAAAGGAATGTGTAATTCATACATGAAACTTTATAATCAATAAGTAAATGTGCATAAATGTGAATATCCTTGATAGAGAAATGGGCATGGTATTCACTACACAATGACATTGGCTTGGAAAATTGGTACAATTTCGGCAACGTAACGACGTGACGTAAGAATTCATAAAAATGGTTGATGAGAGAGAAAAGAGTGTATCATAATATGTACATTAAATGGAAAGTAAGGGGGTCATATAGATACATGTCCCAAAAATTGTAATGGAATTTATAGTCATGATAAAAAATAATTGCTTGAATGTAAAATAGGAGAGAGAGAAATTACACTCGGAATTTCAGCATAGTAACGAGTGTACATGGGAGGAATTTAATGTGAGATAAAGTGGTATCCAATCATTAAAAAATAAAGAGGGAAGTATGAGGAAGGTGCTAAACCATACCCCAACATTTATAATTGAAATTAAAATTGCATTAAATTTAAAGAATATTGGACAAAAATGAGAAATGAAGAAAAAAACTTACTTGGAAGTGTGCTTCCAAAAACATGAGATAGGCTTCTTGAGAGTTTGGGGCACCTTGGGAGAATTCTATAGAGATGAGGGAATAGGTTGGATGAACTTCAAAGGTTTTGAATGATGAGGATGTGGGAGCTTGGGTGGGTTTATATAGGAAAGGTGAGGTAATTCTTTATTATTTAGGTTTGGGACACCTCACATTAAAATAATCCAAACCACAAACTAGAAAATGGTTTTTGGAAAAAGGAAGTGGAAAATAAAATTTTATAATGCCAAAGTCCAAACTTCTTAAAATAACGGGGTTTCTTATGTGGAGGTGAGTCACACTCCTAAGGAAAACAATTTAAAAAGACAACATGTTTAATAAGTCTTGAAGGGTCCATTAATGCTTTGTAAAATAAGTCAAAAAAACCCAAAACTACATTATTTTAATGGTAAAATATATATTGGCCGAACATAAAGTTTATAGTATTTTATTACATCACTATTGGGTCATTATGATGTCATAAAACACATTATATATTTAAATGGTATTTAATTATTACCCAAAAATTTGACTGTCTCATAAAATTATAAACAATTCATAGTTGGATAATTTTGACATCCTGATTCCCAAAATAATATTAATTTTTTCTAAATATTTTTCTAAATATGTTAATTTTCATTTTCATAATAAAAACCGATAATTATCAAAAATTCACGTGTTTTGACAAAAATGGCTTTCAAACCTTAATAAAAATTGCGATTGAATTCATAAAATTATATGATCATTCATATTTAATAAAGATTAATTTAATAATAAAAATAATATTTTATTAAAATATTATTTAATTCAAAAATCAATTAATTCATCAAAATAGATTTCTTAGTTGAACTTTAAGTAAAAATACTATCTGAGATTTAAAAACTTTTTACAAGGTAACAATAATAAGATGAATGTATTTTAATTATTATATACAAAAATAATGTACATAACCATAGTACTAGGTTCTTGTTACATAACCCCTTATAACACCCACATAAGACCAAAGAGTAAGGTGTGCGATGGTGAAAGACTATTGGGGTGGCTCAGATAACATTGCTCGGGTGGTAATATATATCAACTTCCACTTCTATTATAGGCAGTCCCACTCTACTTAACATATTCAAGCTCAGCTTGGGCTTGGTCAAGAGAGAAACCCAAATACATAACCTCCTTTCTGAGCTATGACAAATGGGATTCATATGGCGCACGTCTACTGGAAGAGGCAATCACTTCCTTTCTCTAAGTAAATTGGATTTGTTAAAGCCCTATATTTATACTAATCATGTGATCACTATTCGACGACTATATTACCAACATTCACAATTCATAACATAAAACCAAAGAAGTTGACATTTTATATAAACATTTTACATAAAGAGACGTTTAATTAGATCTAGAGGGATTTCCATTAATTAATGTTTGGGTCGTTACAATCTTCCCCCCTTAAAAAATTTTTCCGTTGAAATTTTCATTTCCCACACAAAAAACAGATGTGGGTTACTATGCTTCATCATTTCCTCCAATTCCCACATCGGTTCTTCAAACTTGTGGTTTTTCCACAACACCTTGACAAGGGGAATTGTCTTATTTCGTAGAAAATTTTCTCTATGATCTACGATCTCCATTGGTTTCTCCTCATAAGAAATATTATCCTCTAACTGTACCACCTATGAAGAGAGTATATGTGAAGGGTCTGGTATGTACTTCCTTAAGAGGGATACATGAAAGAAATTATGTACTTTGGCCATGGTATGTGGAAGTGCTAGTCTATAGGCCACAATCTCGACATGATCAAGAATCTTTAAGGTGCCGATGTACCTTGGACTTACCTTCCCTTTCTTTCCAAACCTCATGACCTTCTTCCATGCAGATATGCCTAAAAATACCAAGTTTCCAACTTTAAACTCAAGGTCACATTGATGGTTTTCTGCATAAAACTTTTGTCGACTATGTGCTTCATTGATATGATGTTGAATGGTTTTTACCTTCTCCACCATTTCATTAACCATTTCGGGTCCAAGCTACTTATGCTCACCGACCTCATCCCAACATGCCGGTGTTCTACACCTTTTCCCATAAATGGATTCTTATGGTTCCATTTGGATGCTTGAGTGGAAACTATTATTATAAGAGAACTCAACGAGAGGTAGATGTTGATCCCATCCTCCTTTAAAGTCCTTCGAGAACACTCTCAACATGTCCTTTAGTTTTTGGATAGTCCACTCGGATTCACCATCGGTTTGAGGATGATAGACCATAATGAAGTTCAGTTCAGTATTCAAAGAAAATTGAAGACTATTCCAAAACATAAAGGTGATTCTTGGATCTCAAGCAGACAAAATAGATAGTGCTACTCCATGCAGCCTTACTACGTCCCTCATATATATATCTATGCCAGATGATCCAATGAAAAATCCTCCCGAATTGCAATGAAGTGTGCAGAATTTTTAGGATGATCCACAACAACCCAGATTGCATTGTTGCCTTTGGATGTCTTCATAAGTCCGGTGAAAAATTCTATGGTGATGTTATACTATTTCTATTCTGGTATGGGAAATGGTTGCATCATCCCATCAGACTTCTGCCTCTCTGCCTTAACTTGATGACACACCAGGCACTTTGATGTATATTCAGTGATATCCTTCTTCATATTATCCCACCAATAATGCTCTCAGAGATCTCTATACATCTTTGTGTTTCAAGGGTGAAAAGAAAAATTTGAACTATGTGCATCATCCAAAAGTTACTTCTTCAGCTCCAGACATGATGGAACACATAGTCTTTTCCCTAATCTCACAATTCCTTCTCCATTAACAAGAAAATCTAGGGATTTTCCTTTTTTGGATGGCTTCCACTTTTTCCTAAATTTCCACATCATCTTTTTGATCATCCTTTAAACTTTCCAAAAGTTACTGTTGAGCAATCATTTGTGGAAGGATTGATGATGTTCCCTTATTTATGATTTCCATTTCTATCTTCATCAAATCTAACAAGATTATATCCTTCTCAATTATCATTAATGATAGATTCACTGGGTCCTTTATACTTAGGGCATCTTCCACCTTGTTCACATTCCCAGGGTTGTAATGGATTGAGTAGTCATAGTCTTTGATCAGCTCTAACAATCTTCGTTGGTGCATGTTCAAATCTTTCTCTGTGAATATATACTTGAGGCTTTTGTGGTACATATATATTTCACACTTCTCCCCAATGTGATAATGCCACCAAATTTTAAAAGTGAAGATCACTACATCCAACTTAAGGTCATGTGTTGGATAGTTCTGTTCATGAAATTTCAATTTCCTTGAAGCATAGGAAATGACTTTGTCGTTTTGCATCAACACACTTCCCATGCCCTTCATTAAAGCATCACTGAATAGAAAAAAAAGATATCCACTTGTGGGTAATGTAAGCACGGGAATAGTGATAAGCCTATTTTTTAACCCCTTGAATATTTCTTCACATTAATCACTCCAAGAATACTTTACTCCCTTCAGAGTTAGGTTGGTAAGAGGGTTGTACAATCATGAGAAATTTCTTACAAATCGTCGATAATATCCAGCTAACCCCAAGAAGCTATAGATATCTGTTACTGATGTTGGCCTCGGCCACCCCTGAATTGCATCTATTTTGGAGGGATCCACAGATATCCCATTTCTTGTGATGATATGGCCCAAGAATGAGACCTCCTTCAACCAGAACTCACACTTGCTGTACTTTACATAGATCTTATCTTTCCTCAAGGTCTCTAGTACAGTTCTCATATGCTCATCAAGAACCTCCTTGGTTTTGGAGTATATCAGAATAATATCTATAAGGACTACCATAAATTTTTTGAGGTAATCTCTAAAGACTCTATTCATCAAGTCCATTAATATTTCTGGAGCATTAGCGATTCTGAAAGTCATTACTTTGAATTCATAGTGCCCGTATCTTGAACGAAAAGAATTCTTGGGGATATCTTCCTTCTTCAACCCTACATGATAATATCCCGAATGCAATTCCACCTTGGAGAAGTATTGTGATCCATGAATTTGATCAAACAAGTAATCTATTCATGGGATAGGATAAATTTTCTTTATCGTGATTTTTTTGAGCTCACGATAATCGATGAAAATGCGCATTGACCAATCCTTCTTCTTGACGAAGAGGACTGTTTCACCCCATGGTGAAGAACTTGGGCGTATAAACCCTTTATCCAGATTATCCTATATTTATTTATTCAGATCCTCAAGCTCGACAAAAGCCATTCTATATGGCATTTGGGATATTGGAAATGCCCCAGGTATAAGTTTAATTGGGAATTCAACATCTCTTCTAGGAGGAAGACTGGGAAATTCCTAGGGAAACACTTCAGCAAATTCCCTCACAATAGGCATGTCATCTAGGATGGTTTCCACCTTAGACTCAATCATCTGAGCCAGATATGTGTGCTCATAAGGTATTAATATCCATTCTTGAGATGATGGAGCTAAAGAATATTCATCTTTTTCCCTGCACTTGTAAATAATTGGGGGTCTATTCTCCATATGGAGAGTGATTTTCCTCTCACAGAAATTTATGTTGGCTCTGTATAAGGAAAGCCAATCCATGCCAATAATTGCATCATATTATACCAGAGGGAGTGTGATGAGGTTTTCGGGGAATTTTAATCAACAGATTATGAAAGGGGAGGAGTTATATTCATGGGATGCAATGATTTCCCCATTTTCCATACTCACTGACATATTCACTTCCATTATTTGTGGTGGTGCGGAGATTTTTCTACTAAACATTCGAGATATAAAAGAATGAATAGAACCTGATTGAAAAAGTATGTTTTCTATTCTTGAATGAATAACTAGCATACATTTCACCACTTAGTTTTCCGGGTTCACTTTGGTAGAAGTGATGGAAAAAGCTTGTCCTTGCTACCTTAGAGGTTGTTGGTTGCCTCCGAAAACCCTTGGCTTAGGGAACTGATTTGCAAGATTCCCCGATTCATTGGTGTTGTAGCAATGAACAACACGTTGAGGTTTGAATGGAGTATTCCTCTTCTCTATTACAGTCACTTGTCTTTCTTATTGACAGTTAAAACCTATGTTCCCTTCTCTTCCACACCTAAAGAATTTCTTCATCCCCTTCAGGAAATTTCCAGGGTGCTTCTTTCCGCACCTTTTCCATGTGGGGTGCTGGATCTTCTTAGCACCATTGGATTTATCTATCGGACCACCAAAATTGAATTCCACCATATACTTATTATCCCCATGATACCCCTGAGATTCTACAATCTTCATTTTGACCTTGAGGGAACATCCGTCAATTTACTCATAACTGTCAAAGTCACAGATTGCCAGTGCTTTCCGTAGGCTAGGTTTCATCCCACCAAAGAAGCAGTCAACCTTGAATTTGGGGGTAAGGACAAAGCCAGATGTGTATCATGAAAGCCTTGTGAATTTTTCCTCATACGCTCCAACATATTCATCGTCTTTCTACTTGAGGTCAAGGAATTCCCTTTCCATATTTAGCTGGAGGGTGAATGGAAAATATTTATCAAAAAACATCTTCTGAAAATCCTTCCATTCAGACGCCTCGAACTTGCCCTCAGGCTTCATATTTTTTATCAACGTCCACCATTGATTTGCTTAAACCTCCATATGATGAGAATCCAGTAGAACATTATCTTTTTCAGAACATTGAAGGATGGAGAAGATCTTTTCAATTTAGTTAATCCACTGTTCTGCGATTAAGGGATCAGATGAAACATTAAAAGTATGAGGCCTTTGTCTCATGAAGTTCTTGATAGTGAGTTGTTATTTCTTGGGGGGGGGGGTGAACATCCCTCTTGAACCATGATTCTATTCAAATATTGGGTTAGTTGAGAGAGAAGCGTGACAATTTCGGCGATTCCCGCTCCCATTGGATTGGGCATCTCATTAGTACAATCATCACATTTATCTTCACATTGGTTTTTAGCTTGAGTCCTCCAATTACCGGGCATTGGCTAGAATAAAAGGAAAGTTAGGGGTAACACATAATCTAAGGACAAAAATAACGACTTATAAATAAATTTTCTTTCCTTAATATATGAATCTATTGGATTCAGTCTATGTTATCCATGATCTACTTTCTAACATATATTCTTAGGGAATTCTTTTGTCCCTTAATAATGGTTCATACTATGCATGTGAATTTACCAAATAATATCCCTCGGGAGTGTCATAACCAGTAGTTCAGAAAGGACCATTGTTGTGCACCAGTTCCCGTTCTAGTCTATCTCAAAGTAGTGTTTTCAGGTTTTACCCCTAGGATACATCTGTGCCAGAGCCGCCTCTACCTACTCGTATCCAGAGAGGGATATATTTTCTTAATAAACCACAAAATCAATACTCAACAAAGATTAGGGTTGTTTTTATTATACTTAGTCTTGTATCTAAAGCTTCACTAGGATTTTCAAATCTTAATCCCAAAAATAACTAAACCTATCCTATGATACAAACTATGACAACCCTGCTTTTTATTACACTATCAAACATAATTTATTACATAAACTTCAATTGATACAACATAGAAGATCGGTAGGTCTAGTTTCATTGGGGATTAGGATCATTACATAATAAATTAAAACATGAAAAACAATATCCTTAATGAAAACATCCTTTTCATGACCACTACATTCTCTTGTACTTAGCATTGCATGGGATAACCTGAGGACTTGCATAAGGAAAGTGTGAGCTATAAATCCCAGTAAGGGAATAATAATGGAATAACATGAGGAATACAACACATTTTAGACAATAGGCATATCAATATAGAATAATAGAAGCATAAACATAAAGGCATGATAAATCGTGATAATCATATCATGGAAATGTGGCAACAACACTTACCATGGAATTAACACGAGCCAAGGCTCATTGAACATGGAGGATGAGTAAATCATCATTGCACATGAAGAATGAGTAAAAACTATTTACACACTAATTAGAATGATTAAACAACCATTTCACATTATGTATCATGATACTATACATTACCCAATGCATTGGAGCACTATAAGGGATCATCTTTCTTAAACATTTCATTTCATGCATAAGTGTTCCACATGGATCATATAACATGGATTCATAAAACATAATCATTTATTCATTGATAAAGGAATGTGGAATTAATACATGAAACATTATAATCAATAATTAAATGAGCATAAAGGTGAATACCCTTGATAGATAAATGGGCATGGTATTCACTACACAATGACATTGGCTTGGAAAATCTGTGCAATTTCAGCAGCGTAACGGCATGATGTAAGAATTCATAAAAATGGTTTATGATAAGGAAAGTGGTGTCTAATAATATTTACATGAAATGGACAGTAAGGGGGTCATATAGATACATTTCCCAACAATTGTAATGGAATTTAGAGTCATGACACAAAAGAATTTCTTGAATGTAAAAGAGGAGAGAGAGAAATTCCTTTCGGAATTTCAGCCTAGTAATGGGTGTACATGTGAGGCATTTAATGAGAGAAAAAGGGGTCTCCCATCATTAAAACATAAAGAGGGAAGTATGGGGGAGGTGAAAAACCAAAACTCAACTTTTATAATTGATATGAAAAGGTCATAACAATTTAAAGAATATTGGAAAAAAATGAGAAAGGAAGAAAAAACCCTTACTTGGAAGTGTGCTTCCAAAGGCTTGAGAGAGGCTTGAGAGAGGCTTATTGGGATCTTGGGCACCTTGGGAGGATTATAGAGATAGGAGGGAAGAGGTTGGACGAACTCCAAAGGCTTTGAGTGAGGAGGAATTGGGATCTTGTGTGGGTTTATATAATAAAAGTGAGGGAATTATTTATTATTTAGGTTTGGGACACCTCGCATTAATCTAATCCAAACCACAAACCAGCCCATGATTTTTACCCTTGTTTTTTTGGAAAATGGAAGTGGAAAAAATTATTTTATCAGGAAAGATTCTGATCTTCTTAAAATAATGGGGTTTCTTATGTGGAGGTGAGTCACACTCCCAAGGAAAAAAAATTAAAAAGGCTAGATGTTTAATAAGTCTTGAAGGGTCCATTAATGCTTTGTAAAATAAGTCAAAAAGACACAAAACAACATTATTTAAATGGTAAAACATATATTGGCCGAACATAAAGATTATAGTATTTTATTACATCACTATTGGGTCATTATGATGTCATAAAACACATTATATATTTAAACGATATTTAATTTTTACCCAAACATTTGATTGTCTCAGAAAATTATGAAAGCTTCACCATTGGGTAATTTTGACGTCCTGATTCCAGAAATAATATTTATTTTATCTAAATAATTTTCTTAATATGTTAATTTTCACTTTTAAAATAAAAACTGACATTTATCGAAAATTCATGGGTTTTGACAAAAAAGGCTCTCAAACCTTAATAAAAATTACGATTTCATTAATAAAATTATACAATAATTTATATTTAATAAAAATTAATTTAATAATAATAATAATAATATTTTATTAAAAAATTATTTAATTAAAAATTCAATTAATTTTCAAAATAAATTTCTTAGTTTAACTTTAACTAAAAATATAATTTGAGTTTTAAAAACTATTTACAAGGGAACAATAATAAGAAGAAAGTATATTCATTATTATATAAAAAAATAATGTACATAACCATAGTACTATGGTATTGTTACATAACCCCTTATAACAACTGTATATGACCGAAGAGTAAGGTGTGCGATGGTGACTGACTCTTGGGGTGGCTCGGATAACATTTCTCTAGTGGTAATCTCTATCAACTTCCACTTCTCCCGTAGGCGGTTCCACTTGAGCTTAACATATTAAAGCTCGTATTGGGCATGGTGAAGAATGAAAGCCAAAGATGCAACCTATTTTTTGAGCTCTGAAAAATGGGCTTCGTATGGGGCATGTCTACTGGATGAGGCCATCACATCCCTTGTCTGAGTAAATTGGATTTGTTAAAGCCCTATATTCATACTAATCATGTGATCACTGTTCAATAGATATATTAGAAACGGTCACAAGTCTTAACATAAAACCAAAGAATTTGACATTTTACATGAACAGTTTACATAAAGATTCATTTAATTAGATCAATAGGGATTTCCATTAATGAATGTTTGGGTCATTACATTTACCCTCCTATTAGAAGGTGTCTCTAGATGCTCAAAGATCGTAAGAATGGACTCTATAAATGACTATGTATCCTGTGGTCCACCATACCATGAAAATGTGGGCGAATGCAGCTACTATAACACCCATGTTAACTGTTCTATAGACACGACATGATGTGGTTCTCCCAGAAAGGTTTGCATGGACCTCATAAAACCTTCACGGAACTAGGAATTATCACCTTTGTCCAGTATAATAACTGTTTCCACAACTGGAATGACTAGAGGATCCACTGGTAGCTAATGGATGACCACCTCTGGGGTATTATCACCTTCACTCTCACGGAATACTGCTAGAGGTTGGCATGGAGGCATGACTTCTCAAGTTCAAGAACACACCACAGTTCAAGTTCATTTTCAAAGTTCACTGTATAAGAGTGAAATAACTAAACATGAGAAGAAATCATTTAATGGTTACATAAAGTAGAGTTCATAGTGTGTAGAAACCATACACTATGTGTACCTTTATGATCATTCTAGGGAATATACTTCCACCATCCTGGGAACGTAACCACATAAGATACATGGTGTGTTTGACTGGTACATGACATGTACTTTCATCTCGCCACCTAGCCATGTACTTTTACATGGCCAGAACCACACAGGTTTTCCCTGAGTAACACTACATAGCGTGTACCTATTGTATATGGCATACACTGAATGAAAACCATCACTCTATGTTCTCCGTCACATTGCCAGACACACGGTCACATACCACATGACGAGTACACATAGTACACAACATGTTCTTTTGAATTTTTTTTCTTCCCGAACAGAAGAACACATGGTGTTTGTTCATAGATCCACTTGTTGTGTTGTCTATGTTATTAGACAGTAAACCTCTGAAACTTCCCAAGAACCCCTATTTTTGTAATGTAGAACAATGGTATGCCAAATTCCAATCCATATGGGCCTATAATTCTCTAAAATAATTTTTTTAATCGATATATAACAACATCATAACATGATTCACTATAAGTTTGAAACATGATTGAACAAATTCTGATCCAAGAGGGACCAAATACTTGAGGGACCAAAGTTTGGAATCCATCCAATTCAAACTGGAAGACATACCAATACACCTATGACAACAAAAAGAATATCTATCACAATATATGTCACAATATCATTCATATCTAGAATTAAATATATCAAAACAGTATGCAATTCACAAATTCTCCTTGAATGAAATATAAAGAATGCATGAAATGTGATTTCTAACTAGTACCAATATGATGCATGAGATGGAATACCCTCATATCATTGGGTGGAAAAAAATATGACCATAATAATATTAATAATAGTACCACAATACAAGTTTTCCACCCAATGGTGATATCGAATGAACTGTAACAACTCAAAATCAGAAAATCACAAGTCAATTTGAGGAAATTTTGACATTCCATGTATGCAGGGTAGCTACTCCCATGCACAATTTATTACCAAACTCTAGTTCCTTTTTATCCCTATCTAATGTTTCCAAATACAATGAAAAAAGAGAATGAAAACCCATCTGATACCACTTTGTAACATCCTATATCCAGATGCACTCAAAAGTGTCTCGTACCCGATTAGCCACCTGGCCTCAAGCACGTTTCCCCATATGCCAGAGGTAGTCAACTAGTAATGAGGGAGTAGGTGTGATAATGGGGAAAAAAATCCCTCTTTGGTTGAGTGTAACATAGTATAAATATTAATAATATAATAGGGAAAGCAGTAATAACCTGCAACTGAAGTAAACAATGGAAGATTGATAATATTAATATCCAGATGTAATAACATTCAAAGGATGATGCTTCATGTCATATGTTCTAAGAAAATTTCCAAAAAATATACACTATTGTAATACATGATATATATACAAAAAATTAAAAAAAAACGAGGCTCATAAGAATCACAAGACTCAGATTGTTCCCATGCTTTCTTACTCCTAAAAGAAAATCAAGTACCTATAGAAGGGTTCTTACCCTTATCAACACATGCAACAATATAATCTGTTTGGGCACAAAAACATGACCCAAATAGGGAGTGAGACTAAATCATAGTAGGAAACCACCTATTATTTATTCCACTTTGTCAGTAAATATATATATAATAGGAAGTGTACAATAATGAAAAGAGTAATCTAGGGAGTACTCATAAGTAAACATTCCTACAAGAACAAGTATTCATTTACATTCATTTCATGTTCATTAATTAATTCAATTACATTGAATTTTATTAGTCATGGGATTCATCTAAAGCCTGAAAACCCCATGTAAAATAAGGCACAACATTTACCTCAAAAGTGTATCTAAACATGTATGTGAAGACCAAATCCAAGCTTTTGCTTTGGCTTTATAGATGCATCATAATTCATTTCATTTAAATATTCAATATATAACCCAAACTCTTACTTGACATTCCAAGGATGGAATTCAAGTAAAAATCTAGGTGAAAGTCTATATGAAACATAAAAGAACATCCTAGTGAACCTATATTGAAAACCAATATCACTCTAGGTGAAAACCTACCAACATCCTACAAGCCCCTCTCAGCGAACCTCTCTATATTCCCGATATTACTCTAGGTGTGGTATAAGTCCATGTCAACAAATCTCATTACTGAATGTCATATAAAGAAGACCCAATTATCAATCATGAAATTTAAAAAAATCCAATAGTTTCCCCATATGGAATCCCTCAATGATCTATATTTCACATGAAAAAATATGTAAACCCTCCATGAGCCTGACCGCTACACTCGTGGATTGCTCACGGCTGGAACATAACAGTCTGACTAACCTTATAAGGATTTTCATTTGGATTAATCATGTTTGTAAAACACACAACAAGAAACATATGAAATTTATACTATTACTATGATTTAACAGTAATAAACTCACTTTCGAAGTTCATATAACATGAAACACATGTAAATTACACTTTTAAATGGTTTAAACAATAATAACTCACAACGGATCACTTCATATAATAAGACTATCATTCTAATTAAAATTTCCATAAGGATGAAACATTAAATACCTCATGTGGGAAAAACATTTATATAACCAATTTCATTTCAAACAATCCAAGTTAGGTAAATCAAATGCATGACTATAGGAATCCTAGTCCAAAAAACTATAAATGATCATCCAAGGGAAACACACAAATGGGGTGACCCTTAATCATGAAAAAAAAATAAAAATTGATTTGAATCACATGAACAATAACCCTAACAATAATAGGTTATAACATAGGTTAATTATTAATCAATATGAAACACAAAAAAATGGCCACACAGCACTCCGACACATATAATCAACTTGAAAATTTGCGAAATGCACCGGACTACCTACCTCATAGACATACAAATCTCCTCATCCAACGTCGGCCTCAAATTTGACCTAGAACTAGGTATATCTTAAAAATTACCATAAATGATCAAACATAATTAACTAGGTCTTGAGATAAAATCCTGAAGAACAACTCAATAAGAAATTTCAGCCTACATATTGGGTTCCAATGCATCCGAAAATGATCAAATTTTTGTTCGAATGATCAAACGAGAGGAACAACATGGATTAACACTGCTGGTTTGTGAACCCGGTGAGCCCTATATCCATAAAATGAAGAAATGAGGCTACTAACCATTTTAAAATAGTGCACAACATGTTCTTGAGAATGCACACTATGTATATTCCACCTTTTCACATCTTCTACCTATATGCCTTACACATCATAAAAATTCATGACGACATTAATACATGACTTGTACTAGAATTACAAAATGTGTAAGCCCCAGTTACATTTGTGAAATAGTCCTGCATTTAGACCTTATCCACATTTTCTCTAGTTATCATAAATAAAAACTGAAAATAAATGATCCATACCTTAAAGGAAGAACTGATTTCTTACAGGAACAACTATTTCATTTTATATCATTTCTTCCACATGTTCTTGACTTATAGGTTTCCTCTCACAAGCATCATCCCAAAAAGTTGGAGTTCAACATCTTTTTCGATATAATTCTTTATATTGAGCAATTTGAATACTGGAATGAAAATTATTATTGTAGGTAAATTCCACTAAAGTTATGCATTGATCCCACAGACTGTGAGTTTCATGTGAGATTGATCACAACATGTCTTCTAATGAATAGATTGTCCATTCAGATTGTCCATCTCTTTGAGGGTGATAAGTAGTACTCATATGAAACTCAGTATCCAAATCCTTCTAAAGACTCTTATCAAATTTTGATGTAAATTGGGGATCTTAGGAAGACACAATCGATAGAGGTGCACCGTGAAGTCTTACAACTTCTTTAATATAGAGTCTTTTCAGGTGATAAAGTGGTTAATATTCTATTATTTCAAGTAAATGTGCCGAGTTTGTAAGACGATCTACAATTAACCATATCTAATCATTCCTTCATGGTATTCCTAGTATACCAGTGACAATTTCCATCATAATTTCATCCCACTTAAACATCAGAATAGGTAGAGGATTCATGAATCCTCTAGGATGTTGTCTCTCGGCCTTCACTTGTTAAAAAACTAGACACCTTGACATATAGTCTACAGTTTCCCGCTTCATGTTATCCCACCCAAAATGTTCCTTCAGATCTCTATAAACCTTTGTATTACCATGGTTTATAGAGGAATTTGAGCTATGAGAATCATCTAATAGTTCCCCTTTATTTTTACTAATTGATGGGACACATAACCTATTTCCAAATTTTAAAACTCCATACTCATTCCTAAAGTCTTCCAATCTTCAATCTTTGACATATTTATTTTTATTTTTTAGATTCTCATCATCTGATTAAGAGATATTTTTCTTCTCTAATAGAAATGGGATAGCTATCATTTGAAAAAAGAATGATGTTACCCCTTCAATAAAAATTCCCAGATCCATATTTATTGGATCCATGAATATAGGATCCTTGTCAATCCTCAATTTGTTTATAAACCCATCATCCTTCCTGCTCAATGAATCTACTTAATTATTCACCATCCATAAGTGGGTGTTTTTAGAAAAATCATAGTCCTTGAGTAGCCCCAAACATGGACATTACCTCATGTTTAGTTCACTATATGTGAAGATATATTTCAAACACTTATGATCTGTATATATCATACATCATTCACCATAGAGATAGTGTCTACATATTTTCATCGTAAAGATTATAGCTGGAAACTCAAGATCATGAGTTGGATAGTTTATTTGATGGGTTTTTAACTACATTGATGCATATACAATTACTCTATCATTTTGCATAAGGACACAAAATAGTCATTTCTTTGATGCATCACTATAAACCCCATGTACATCATTTCCCATTGGTAGATTCAAAATTATAGCATTCAATATTATCCTCTTCAATTTTTCAAAACAATCATCACAATATTTTGTTCATACAAACATAACCCTTTTATGTGTAATATTGGTTAATGGGTTAGCTAACCGGGAAAAATTATGAAAAAAATACCATAGTAACCTGCTAAACCAATAAATCTACATACCTTATTTATGTTCATTGGTGTAGGACATTATTGAAGTTCCTTTGTCTTTGTAAGATCAACTAAGATTACATCCTAGGAGACAATATGGCAGATAAAATAAATTGTTTTAAGCCATAATTCACACTTGCAAAACTTCTCATATAACTCATTTCTTCTAAGAGAATTCAGAATAATGCGCAACGTGAATATCTGATATTTTTAGCTCTTGGAGAATAAAAATATATCATCAATAAATACCAAAAAAAGTAATCAATATATTTCTTTAAAATTATCTTCATTAGATCAATGAAAATATAGGGTTCATTATTTAGTTCAAATGGCATTACTGTAAACTAATAATTCACTTGGATTGAAATTATATATTTGGAATATCTTCCTTCATCAAAAACAACTAATGATATCTTGATCAGAGGTCAATCATTGAAAAATATTTGGCTCTTTGAAGTTGATAAAATAAATCACCCATACGAGGAAGAGGATACTTTTTCATTATCATAATAGCACTGATCTCCCTATAGTCAAATAATAACATCATAGATCCATATTTATTCTTAATTAACAAATAGGATATCCCCATGGAGAAACATTAGGGTGAATAAAATGCTTACTACTCAAAGCCTCTACTTGTTTCTTCAGCTCCACAAATTCCACTATGTAAATTCTATAATGTGACTTTGATATAAGAATTACATGTGGATCTAAATCAATAGAAAAATCAATTTCCTATTTAGAGGATTTCCAGGTAAATCCTTTGGAAATACATCAACGTATTCTTGCACAATAGGTACATCCTAAATTTGATGATTTCTTTCTTTACCCATAGATATTGTGATCTCTTTCTACCAGATAATTTCACCTAGTAGAGGAAATTGGGTTGGATCTAGATAAGAAGCAGATGGTGAGATTTAGGCTCTAAATATTAGGTACTCTACATCATTCTCAAATATTGTAACATCATCATTCTTGAAATATATTTTTGCATCATAATTTGAAATCCAATCCATAACTATTATTATATAAACATATATCATAAGTATGATGATAAGAGCATCATGTAATGACTGTTTATGTGTCATAAGTGGGACTAATCTACACATCTTATTTGTAATGATACTCCCCTTTTGTGTTTTGTCTGAAAAATCATATATTAAATAAAATTGTAAGTGTTTAATTTTCCTAGAAAATTAGAAAGATATAAGATAATGAGATAATATAGAATCTAATAAAACAAAATTCTAGTTTTATAAATTGATTAAAGTACCTGTCACCATATCATTAGGAAATTCAACATCAGTAGTTGTGATTTTATAAGCTTATCTTTGCTCTTGGGTACTTTTTTGAGGCCAGTATCCATGATTCTTATTATAATAATTTTTACAGTGTCCCATATCTCTAAGATTTTATCATTGAATATCATCGAATTGTTTCTTGCCCTTGAAATAATTATTTCGGTGACCTTTTTCACCACACCTATAAAAAAATCCAATGCCTTTCAAGCATTTCCCTAGATTATTATTTCCACAGTTCCCACATAATGGGGATTAATTCATTCCATTATTATATTTCTTTGATGGTTTACCTTTTTCATTGTTTTTAGAATACCTATTATTATCTTGATTTCCATTGAACAAATTTGATCTTCAAAATTTCTTGTCTGTTTTTATGGCACTTAATACTATTTCATTATATGATGAAAATGTTTTAGAAGCTAGTGACCTTTAGAGACATAGATTAATAACTTCAAAAAAATTATCATTCTATTTTTTTGAATCATGTACATTATCTATAGAATACCTGGATAGTCTTATGAAGGTAGCATCATACTATGCAACACCCTCTTCTTCCCTTTCATTTAAGATATGTAACTTGATCTTCGTTTTAGTTCATTTCTCATGATGGAAGTATTTTTTGAAGAATATTTCATTAAATTTTCTCCAATCAATGTATTGTATTTCATATTACTCCTTATTTTTTTGGATCAATGACCACCATTGATCAACATCTCCTTGGGATAACATACTTCTAGTACTCCCTTTTTGTTTTCATTGCATCCCAATGCTAGAAATATCATTTCAAGGGACTTGATTCACTCCTCATAAACCATTGAATTAGTAGTACAACTAAAATATGGGAGATTATTATACATTAAATGATCCAACATAGGTGATGGTTTGTAATTAATCATATCCTGAGTATGTTCTCCTAATATGGTGATGATCTTCACAACTCGAACACTAATTGTGTTGACTTTCTATGTAGGGAAATCCCAACATTGCCTGCAGTTATTGATTCCCTTTCTTCTATTAGGTCCCATAAATAAAAAATGAAATACACTAAATTAGGTTATGAATCATAATTCATAATTTACAACTAGAGAAACACTTTTCATAAATTGAAATTTTATGCATAACTAATCTCATAATCATAAACATGGTTTCTTTGAGGATATATTTACTTTTAGATACATCATAATGGTTTCTACATAAAATTTGAATTATCCTAAGCATATACCCTAGGATATTCAAACAAGTTGTGCAGTAAGGCATGTTGTCATGTACTAGGTTACCCTGAGTCAGGCCCGAAACACCTTGTTAGAATTATTACTCCTAGATACAACTATGGTAAAACATTATCCACCTGTAGTATCTAGAAATGTATATATTTCTTGGAAGACCTACATAAGATATACATTAATAATGTTCTATTATGTTCTTATATACATATCCTCAAATTTTATCTTAGGGTTATGTTCTCTAATCTATGTTTTCTAAATCTAGTCTCCAACGATGCTGCTAAACTGTCTTTGATACTAAATGTAACACCCAGAGCTTCTACATTATTTTATTTCAATAGAATGACTACAAGGAAATTAATTCATGAAAGACCAATTATTTTAGAAGTTATAGATTACCATATTGCAAACATGATACCCATTTTACATTAGGAAGGATATAAAATACCACTTAAATCATAATTAAATGAAAAAAAATCATTGAAACTCATCCAAAGGATTCCTCTTCATAACCTGGGGAACGTAAACATAATAAGGGATAGATAAAATTCTTAGTAATGGTCATATGAAATAATAATAAGAGAAGTAAAATAAATGAGGAATATACATTATGGAAGGTAAATAATATGACAAACTCATACCATTAATAAATATGGAATTAAAATGTATCCATAATTTTTTTAATGTGAAAATATAATGGAAAATAATAACTAAATACTGAATGAAGAAAATGATCATTTATTGGGTGTGATGTATCAAGAACATGAACCATTATACAATTAATTTGGTTTATGTCTGTGGGTAGAAACCCATCTGATTCAATTTGGAAACAAACACAGTGGGTTTGTCGCCAACTATTTTGTCTCATAAGACCGATCGATGCATCAAGGGGATATAGAGGGCCCCACCCATCAGTGAAAGTCCAAATAATTATTCATACACATATATAATTCAATAAAAATATGTCTCATAAATATCCATATTGATTAGAGGACATAGATTCATCCATATTACCTCATTTAAAACAACATTCAAAGTAAACATAATTTGTAAAATTGAAAATGAGGTTGACAATTATCATATCTGTGACACAAAAATATGGATATTTAATAGAAATGTAATGTATGTTGAAAAATTATCTCAATGGGGTGAATTAAATAAATCATTTTTATAATTATTAGGTTAATAGTACCGTGTAAGTCCCAATGAATTGGAAATTGAGATGTAGTCCCCTACTTGAATTCCCTATTAATGTTGTTGCATTTGTGCCTCCTAAACAAAAGAATTATATTTATTAAAAGGCTTATCCAAAATTTAATTTTAGTAATGTATATAAAAATATATCATTTATAATCATTTTATTAGTTTTATTATTTTTAGTTCACGAAAAATAATGCTTTTGATATCATGTTCTACTCAAAAATTTATATTTTTGCATCACTTTTTCTATTTTATCAAAATGTAAATTATACATTAATATAATTAATTAAAAAAGTATATAATTTATATGATAATATGTTTATATATGTTTATATATTTCATAATATCTGCCCTTTATAATGGTTTTATGTGTTTACATGGAGATGTCTCCATTGGTGGTTGATCGACCATTAACGGGACATTGACGAGAGAGTGGCAAGAAGATGTTTTAAAATTTTATATACAGTAGTATGAAACTAATAGTAGGTTAACATAAATAATATATATTTAATTAAATGAATAATTATTTCTATTAATTATTGGTTGTAAAATGTTTGGTGGATAAATAAAGATGAAGGATACCCTGAAAGAAAAATGGGTGTTCGGGATCGTTCGTTTCCTGGGTTTTAATGATCAATTCACTTATTTAAAAGTAATGATGTTCAAGTAAAATGGGAATAATTATGAATAATTGGAATTATATGTTATTAGTAAACATAAATATGTGTATTTGGTATTATTTATAATTATGTTTCTAAATATGAGGATGAATCATTAGAAAACATGATAATGATAATCATTTAGCATAATTTTAGCGGTTTTTCGATTACAAGAAACCAATTTTGTTCTATTATTTAATATCATGTTTATATAATGGTTCCAAAATATTAAATAAGATATAATACATATTATATAATCCCTTTAAACCATAAAATGGGCAGGTGACTAGACTTGAATGATAAATTGAAGAACGAGAATTCATCACCCATGAAGGTCATAAATTAACACCTCTTGGAAAATGATTTTGTTCTTAAAATAAAACAGAAATAGAGAATATAGAATGATAATGGATATTTATATAACATGATACAATTATAGTATATAGATAATATTGGGGTTTTCCTGATCATTTGGATATAATAGGTGAGGTGATGATAATAAAAGTAAATAAATTGAAATGGAATTAAACTAACAAGGACGAGGATTTACCTCATGAATTATCCTCCTTGAGAACCTCCATAGGGAAAGAGGTTTTTTTATTTTGGAAGTACCTAGAGATCATAGACATTGTGAGATACTAGGGAAGAGGATTTTGGTAGATGTTTGACAAGATACAAGGCTTAGATGTGCGAGGAGAAGAGGGGGTGAGGGGTTGCATTTATAGTGGGGGAGAGGGGTGTTTCCCTGAATATTTTATTAATTAGATTACTATTTGGATCATGACTATAAATAGTTTTAGAATTATCATAAAATATATTAAAATAATGATGTAGTGTTTGATATTATGGGATTAAATCATCCATATATAACCTTTACTCAATAAATCATGTATTTAGCATTTATCTTAAATTACCAAATTTTACTATTCACAGAATTCAAGTATTTTAGAAAAAAGCCAATAATTCACCCTAACCCTTTTACAATATGTATAATTCAAAAATGAGATCCATTTTTTTAAAATAATTTCTAAAAAATGAGAATTTTAATTTTAAATTAAATTCACCATTTACTAAAAAAATATCATCTTTTTAAATTATAACTGATTTTATAATACTCTGAAAATTTATCTAAGGTCTCATTTAATTATAATAAAATCACAAGAGAAAAATATACTAATTTATGAATACGTTTTATGAAACTAAATTTTCTTTTAAACAAATATTTTTATCATCACATTATAATTAAAAAATTTTGAATTACAAAAATACCAAGACTTACTTAATAATTTTTTATATATTAATTTACTTTTTCTATGATTTAATTATATCATACATTAATTTATAAGGTTCCTAAATTTTATATATACAATCATGGCTATGTTTATTATTCATTTGGCCAATTTACTATTCATAAGGGTCATATCACTATTAATAAGGTTATATTTCTATTTCACTAGTATAGGTTAATTAACTTCTATAAATACATCTTACATCATTTGTTGTTTATTTATAATTTTTTTTGTGTTTTTATATGTGATTTTGTGTGATATATACTATGAAGAAATTTTGGGTGAAATTTACTCTACCAAATTAATTGAAATTAATTAAGAGGATACAAACCATAAAATCATAGGGCATTATACTAGCTCAAAATAAAATGACTACATATAATATACCCATATAAACTTCCAAAGATTCAAATATCTCTATGAAAATATTGAATTTAAGATCTTGGGATTGGTATAAAGAGTAAAATTGTCTCCCAGTTGATGATACAACAAATACTAGAAATAAAAAACTACTATAGCTAACTTGAGGTTGTGTGTAGTGTAATTCAGTTATATGAACTCAATATTCATGCCCTATATGTCCCAAATTGATCTCCCTACATCAATACTACACCATGTTCTATCCTATATGAATATAAAAACATCATATTCTCCTCACCCGACTTGGGTAGGAATAAGATGGGGTTGTAGTCAAACACTTCTTCAACTATAAGAAATAATTATCACATTCTCTATACCATTAAATATTATTCCCTTCCTTGATAAAGCCTAAAATTTGATTCCTCAATGAACCTATAATAATAGCTCACTAATCGCATTAACCAATGGGAATCCCAAAAATTCTTAGGTCTCTCCCATGAAACCATTCCCTACACATTCTCTATGTCCAATTTCACACCTTCATCTAAGATGATGTTACCCAATAAATGTATCATGTCGATATATAATTGACATTTAGATATCTTGGAATATCGTCGATGCTCTATGAGTTTAATCAAGACGATGTTAATATTTTGGGAATGATGTTCATGAGTCTTGGGGTACACTAAGACCCCATCCACAAAAATAACCACAAATTGATCTAGGTATGGGAAGAATTTTTTGTTTATCATGTCTATAAACTCAACATGATCATTTCATAGCCCAATGGGAATCACAAAAAAAAAATTCAAAAATGGGTATACTTAATTTTGAATGTAGTCCTTGGTCAATCATAATGTCTTTATCTAAACCGATGATAATCTAATCTCAATTAAATCTTAGAGAGAACACAATCTCCAATGAACTGGACAAAGAGATTTTTGATATGAATAAGAGGATAAATGTTCTTCACTATCATTAAATTAAACTTCTAGTAATTGATAAATAAATGCAAGGTATCATCATCCATTATATAGAAAAAGACTGGAGAACCCCAAGGTGACATAATCTGATGGATAAAAATTTTATCTATCAACACTTCCAATTGAGTCTAATGTTATTGATTTTCTATTAGTTCCATTCTATAAGGTGGAATAAAAAATTTCTCAGCTCCATGCAAGAGTAAAATTGTTAAACTAAAATTCCTCTCACGTGGAAGCCTTGAGTAGTCCTCCTGAATCATGTCCTAAAACCCATATATAATGTGTGGGAATACATCAGGCTTCACACACCCATCATACAGAAACAAAATTCTACCATTGAGTTAATCTCTACATGTTAGTAATGAACAAGAGATGTACAACATGAATGAATATCCCAATCAACATGATTTACCTAACCTTCACCCTCAGGTGATAAATGTTCACTATCCTATAGTAATAATCTTTGCGGTATTGGTATGCTTCTATCCAATTCATACCCAAAATTAATTGAAAACATAACATGTCAAGTATGTAAATATCCCTAGGAAAATGATACTCCCTATATTATTGAGAACACCCCTTTTATAAAGATATGTTCCTTGACCACACTATCACAACCCGTCCCCTGGGGCCCGTGTCGTGACTACCCCAAGCCCTCCATCCATAGGCCAGGGGCTGGAGACTAGCACCAAAGGCATATTTCCCTAAAACTGGGAAGGTATTGCCTTTATGAACTGAAAACACACACACCGCATAGTACGAGTTGAAAGTAAAAACTAAGTGTAGATGTATAAAAAAGACTGTTGAAAAGTAAAGAGGTCAGAAATACAAGCCCCATTGGAAAGTGAAAGTACAACTGAAAAACAAGTACAACTGAAAAAGTAAATCAGCTACAAGTTCAACCTCCAGGGCTCCAACCTGAAGGGTAGGTACAGATGGCCTCCTCAGCACTCCATCTCCGTCAGTCTCCTCCTTGTAATGACTCATCGTAAGGTCCACCTCTAGGTACTGTCCAGTCCTGCTACTTAGCCTCTGTCTGCATTGTCCCTTGTCTACAACCAACACAACGAGGTGTGGGCATAACTCGTGCAGGGGTGAGTATAACGATACTCAGTAGGGACCCCGAGACCCTCAAGGTCTCACAAAATCCAACAAGGATAAACCACAATGTATGAAATCAACAGATAACCCCACTTAGGAATATGACCATACATATACCTATGTTATCTAGTAATCCATCTCAATCCTGAGGAAAACAAAAGTTACAGACTCAACTCACACATTTATATAACTTATGTAGAGAGATAGAGATGATAAAATATAGCCACTGAATCATCTAAGCTGTCAGAACAACACATGATCTAGGACCAACTATTTTTTCGAACCAACACATGATCTAGGACCAGCTATTCTGTCGGACCAACACATGATCCAGGAATAGAATTCAGAACTGTCAGACCAACATATGATCCAGGAATAGTCATTAGAGCTGTCAGACCAACACATGATTCAAGACCAGCTATTCTGTCAGACCAAAACATGATCCAGGAAAATAAGTTAAAACTATCGGACCAACACATGATCCAGTAAAAATCATCAGTACTATCGGACCAACACATGATCCAGGAACAGTTAAGAATGCTTAGACAACCTCAGGTTTTTCACTAGCATGCTTGATTCTAGAAGGGTCTGTTCCTCAAGCCAAGAGTCGATACATCAACTACCACATCAACCCATGTTGATGTATCTCTATGATTCGACTCGTCAAAAGGAACACAATGCAACAGACGGTGCTTCAATCGTATGCCCAGTCTGAGAGTTATTATAATTTCCGTTCCGAGGGCCCAGTTGGATTTAGGTTCAATCCAACCCGACTATACCCCAAATACGTAAAAACCTCATGTGGGGTATTCCAAAAGAATCGTCTCACTCCAAGATTTCCATTACTGTAGAAGGTTTTCCAATTGGACACCCGTAGCCCATGTTATGGAAAAAAGGGGGAAATAGGCCCAAACCGGTCCGAGTCCGGTCCGGCCCTGTAGGACCGACCCGGCCCGACCTGGGTTCCGATTGGAGTGATTGGCTGCACCCTCCTCTGAGTAAGTCTGTCACATGCTTTAAGGGCCCCCTTATTTCTAGTGAAGGTGAACCTGGTCCCATCCCTGAGGACGTACCGTACTTTGTGCCTAATACAATTGATCTGAGCATGGACTGTAGATAACCCGTCCATACCCAAGATGACATCGTAAGGCCTCGATGCCACTACAAGTAGATCATAGACGAAGCTCTCACCTCCTAGATTCAGCTCACACTACCGGCACCAGTGCATAATCGTCGAGTCTGCTTCCATAGGAGTCTCTAGCCGTAAGGATCTAGCCAACGGCTCTGTCAGAATCTCTGAGCTCCGAACGAGGGTAGTGGAAATGAAAGAGTGACCGACACCTGTGTCTATAAGAACTGCAGCTAAGGTGGAGTAGACATAGATCGTACCTCAAATCCTCTCCGGAGCTCCATGGTCATATTCCTCAACTGCCTCGAGCTGATCTATCCCCTGTCCACCTGCTCCCTGCAGTCGGGGTGGACCTCCTGGTGGTGGTGGTAGTAACACCTCGAATCGTCATCAACCAACAACTACACGGCCAGCTCCTCCGCCATGTCCGCCGGCTCCCTGTGGTCCACCTTGATTGAACCTCTGCCTCTGTCAGGGAGGTCCATCAACTATCTGCTGATCATCAATACGACGGGTTGGATAGTCACGAGCCATGTGACCCTTCCCTCCACTAGTGTAGCATTACCTACTCCTAGCATGACTGGCTCTATCTCATGTTCCCCGCACAACTTATCCTATTTCCTAAGGTCATACATCAGATGGTCTTGTCCGCTTGGACCTCTGAGACATCTGACTGCTGCTAGCTATAGAAGACTCTGCTACGTGATGCCCGGTGGTTGGTCTCGCTACCGGTGACTGCTCAGCAAGGAAACTCTTCCACTAGGAGGGCTCTGTCTAACATCAATACCTGCGTCGGGATGCTGAGTGAGATCATCGATGCTCTAATCTCTCGCTTGAGCCCCTGCTCAATGGTCTGGGCCCTGAAGAATGGGTCCTGCACCATATCTGTGGAGTAACGTGAGAGGTTGGTGAACCTCGCTGAGTATTGTGCCACCTTCATACTACCCTGCTGTAGATGCAGTAACTCCTCTTTCCGCACCACATGTAGGGTGGCTGGGACAAACCCTACCAAAAATAGGCTCTTGTAGTCAACCCAAAGTAGTGTAGCCTTGTCATGTACCTAGAGAATCAGGCTCCACCATCTGCCTGCTACTGCCTGAAGGAGACTCGCGACAAGGATCACCATAAGGTTTGCTTGTGTCCCTACCAGTGTGATGACTCTCACCACAGCCTCCAGCCAATCCTCAGATACCTGCGGGTCCATCTCTCCCCTGAACCTGGGCGACCTCTAGAGCTGGAACACATGCAATGCGCTCAAGCGGCATGCACTCTCTGCTGCTAGGGTTGGTAGTATTAGTGGCCCAGTGAGTAGTGTTACCGCAGGTTCCTCTACCGTAATAGGGCCCTGCACTGAGGCCTCGTATCTCGGAGGGCTATCATCTGGTATAACTCTTGGAACCCTGGATGGTTGTCTGCATGGAGGCATACTGAAAAAAGGTGCACCATGGTCAATATGTTATACCTGGTGAGCTGAGTCAAAAAGATCACAATGAAAACTCTTTTAACACACACACAATCAGTTTTTTCATGCACTGAGTCAAAAATTATAAGTCAGGGTCCTGGTGTATGGATACGTCAGTCGCCACACCAACACTGGACTCCCTGTCCTGAAAACCACACTTAGTACTCTTAACACTATTTCTTCACAGAAAATAAAGATAAGAGTCCTATGTTCTGTGGTAGAACTGACTCCTCTGATACCAATTTTTCATGACCCATCCCCAGGGGCCCGTGTCATGACTACCCCAATCCCGCCTTCCATAGGACAGGGGATGAAGACTTGCACCAAAGGCGTATTTCCCTAAAACTCGGAAGGAATTTCATTTATAAACTAAAAACACACACACCACAGAGTATAAGATGAATGTAAATACTGAGTATAGCTGTATACAAAAGAGTGCTGAAAAGTAAAGGGGCCAGAAATACAAGACCAACTGGAAAGTGCAAGTATAACTGAAAAACAAGGTCAACTTAAAAAGTAAAGCCGAAACTGGGTCGTCCTCTAAGGTTCCTACCTGAAGGGTAGGTACAGAAGGCATCCTCAGAACTCCACGTCCGTCAGTCTCCTCATTATACCGACTCATCATAAGGTCCAACTCCGAGTACTATCCAATACTGATACTCATCCTCGGTCAGTACTGTCCCTCGTCTACAACCAACACAACGAGGTGCGACCATAGCCCGTGCAGGGGTGAGTATAACGATACTCAGTAGTGAACCTAAGACCCTCAAGGTCTCAAAAAATCCAACAAGTATAAACCAAAATGTATGAAATAAATAGATAACCCCACTTAGGTATATTCCCAAACATATACCTAAGTTATCTAGTAATCCATCTCAATCTTAGAGAAAACACAAGTTACTGACTCAACTCACATTGGTATACAACTTATGAAGAGAGATAGAGATGATAAGATATATCCAATGAATCATCTATGTTGTCAGACCAACACATGATCTAGGACGAACTATTCTGTCGTGCCTACACAAGATCCCGGACTAGATATTCTTTCAGACCAACACATGATCCAGGAATAGAAATCAGAACTTTCGAACCAACACATGATCCATGAATAGTCGTTAGAGCTATCGAACCAACACATGATTTAGGACCAGCTATTATGTCGGACCAACACATGATCTAGGAACAAAGGTTAGAGCTGTCGGACCAACACATGATCTCAGAACAGTCATCAGAATTGTTGGACCAACACAAGATCCAAGAAAAGTCAGCAGTGTTCCACCAGCCTCAGGGGTTTCACTAGCATGCGTGATTCCGGGAGGGTCTTCTCTTCAAGACAAGAGTTGATACATCAAATTCCACTTCTTCACAAGTTAATTTATCCCGAAGATCTGTCTCATCAAAAGAAACACAATGCGATAGACGGTGCGTCAATCGGACACCCGACCTGAGAGTTATTGACATTTCTGTTCTGAGGGCCTGGTTGGATTTAGGTTAAATTTAACAATACCATACCCCAACTGCATCCAAACCTCAATTGGGTTATGCCAAACGAATCTTCTTACTCCAAGATTTCCTTCACCGTAGACAATTATCCAATCAGAGACCCGTAGCCCAAGTTATGGGTGAAAAGGTGGAAACATGCGAAAATGGGTCCGGGTCCGGTTCGGCCCAGTCGGACCAACCCGGACCGACCTAGGTCCGGAATGGAGTTCGAACCAGTCCACGGGTCTGACCCGGTCCGCAGGTCCAGCCCAGCCTGAGGGGGTGGCCCGACCCACAGGGGCCACCCAGCCCATGCTAGGTCAAGCCCGGCAGCCTGCGCTGGGTCCGGCCCAGTGGCCCGGCAACCCATGGGGGGTCCGCCTAAGCCATGTCCAGGGGGAAGACGCATGCCACCTAGATATCCTGAATAGCTATTCCGTTCGGGTGGGAGCCAAACTAGTGCCAGGTGGCGCCAGTCGACATCATGTGGGACCCACTGGGTCCCGCTCCTCCCTGGTGGGCGTGAGGCTAGCCGCTTATGCTCCGCCGGTTGCCGGCCTACCCGTCTTCCCTTGCTCCACCACCGTTGCCTGTACTGGCTTTGTCTTCTTCTTCTGTGGGGCGCGACGGTGCTGCGCCCCTCCGGCTGCCTGGCCGCCACCCGTGTGCACCACCGCGGCTAGGGGCCGTGACCTGTTCTTCCGCATGGCACGATGGCACTGTGCCCTTCCGGTGACCCGGCGGCCCTGTGCCGCCGGTTTCCTTTGCGGCCGGCCCGATGCCGGCCGCCGTTGCTCTGCTGTGGTTCGTTAGCTGTGGCCCATCGGCCACGGCCTACTCCTTCAACGGCACTGTTGCGTCGCCGCCATCATCAACAAGTGAGGATAAACGGAGGGGGGTCGGTCCATGTTCGTACGGCCCACACCCTCCATGTTATGGTGATAAAAATAGACTAAAAATTACCCATGATTGAACATTGTAGAATGGAAACAAATTCAAACTCAAATACCCTACCTCGGGTTCGTTTTTCATTGACGATGTCGCGGAAAGGCGGACATCGATTCATTGATGTTAGAAATGAGTAAGTTGAGGACGTCATCGTCAGAATTCTTCAAGGATGGAGCTTCCTCCCTTGTTCCGGTTAAAGGAGGAAGAAGGTGTCCATCATTGGCGGATGAAGCGTTCTTCATTCTTTGATGGTCGTTCTTCGTTGGAGAGTTCTTCTTCTCCCAAGATCTCCTCTCCAAAAGGCCAAAGTGAAAAGGCATGCCAAATAATAAATTATAATATCTATTATTTCGTTGTCAAGAAATTCCAAATGAGGAATTTAATTAATTTATGTGTCTTAATTAATTAAATGGGGTGGGTTGGCACCATTAAGTGTAAAGGAGATCAAGAGTCTCCCCCTCGTTGATGAGGGGAGTACTAGAGTTTAAGTGGTCTCCGGTGGTCCCCACCGAATTAACTCCACATGAAGAGGGGTTTTAAACCACGGGTGGGCCTCACCACCATAACAACTCATGGGAGGTTATGGTTTGGTGGCCCCCCACCTCAAACCTCCTCTTGGAGGTTTTAACCAAAAAGAATAAAAATAAAGCCACAACTTTATTTTTATTAATTTTATTCATAAAAACCCAAAAACTGACTTTCATTCTCAACCAACTGCCGTCGAGGTGGGAGTCTTCTTATGAAAATACCGGTGCTGCGAGTTAAACGGTGCCCTTGGATTTAAATTCCGTGCACCAGTTCAAATGTTATAAAATCCCACTCATACGTTTACTAAAGGTACCTGAAAAAAACTTTAGAAATTGATTCTGGGGACACCGGGCCTCGAAATCAAGCACCATTAGTTTCTGCAGAATCGTAAAATTCCCATGTGTTTAAAAAAAATCACGGAAATTCTGGGTCTTTACATCACTCCCAACATTATGTCGATCATCACAATAATACTGACAAAATCCACTTACAAAATCAAACTATTTACAATTTGACAACATATAAAGGAATGATAGGATCATGTATCAAATAAGGCACTATAAAATGTTTAATTTACAATAATAATACCCATGACTATCGATGGTCCATTATTTCTATCCACAAGTCCAGGATGAGTTGCATGAAACTGCCCCACCCCTCTTCCTTGTGTTGTAGTCTAATTACCCTAAGATGCACCACTCGATTGATACACGCACTCATTCCCAAAATTAACATGTACACTACCTCAAATCCCTTGAGAAACCTAACTCCTTCTTCCATAATGATATGGGGTAGAAGACCCCATCCTTGTTCATTGATTCTTCCTTTCTCCTCCAACACTACCCATAGTTTGAGGGTTTCTACAATACCTCTGTAAGTGGCCCACTCTACTAGAATCTCAACACTCCACTAGTGTTCATGGACACTGGGTTCAAATGTGTCCCGACCAACCACACTAATGGAAATATATTTAGTTACTTCTATGAGTAACGAATCCTTCTCCCAAGACACTCTGGTTACTATTTCCCTTGATAACATTCTCATAATGATGCTTCCTACTCTCAAAAGATGTAATGATTTGTTTTCTAGTATAAACTACCTACATTAAACAAGAATCCTACTTCTCCTTCCCCACATAAATTCGTTCTTTATTTACATCTTCAAAAAACTTCTATAACGTAAATATGTTAACCTATGAATTAATATCACATTTATTCCCATCATGAAAATTATTTTCCATAGTACCCTCATCTCTTGAAGACACTAGAACCATAAACCGCAAATTAATAAATAGAACAATATAGTCAATCACACACATACTCCCATATTTGAGCCTCATAAACGTAGTTTCTGTATCCTTCTTGAGTGTATATGGGTAAAGGCGCACCAAAAAATTCTCATGGAAGACTTTTCACTATATTTTCTCTATCTTTCCATATTGAGTAAGTATATCTCACTAATTATATGATTTACCACATAACATATATGCCACCATATTTACTCTCTTCTCCGCAAGATTATCTAAAAGATCAAGGACTGTCTAGAAATAAAAAATCTATAACTCAACTACTTTGTTCCACTCTCTCCAATGAAGGTTAGAGGGGGATGTAACATAAACTCCCATTTAATTTAAAAAATATTTCTCAGAACCCCCTAGTTCTATTTCCATAAATTGCATACAGGGATAAATTTTCTCATGGAACTAATCATCATCTCCTTCATCTTGAACGTTCAAATCCTTAGGTTCCACTTTCGAAGGTTCATTTCTAGGAATATTCTCCAACCATACTATTTATATGAATCTTTATAGAGGAATATATGTAAAATTACAAAAACATTTCATTGTTAGAATAACATATTATTAATACATTTCAACCTATGGGATTTACATAATTCAAAACATTTCATTTCCCCTTATACCACTCAACACGATCAAATCTGATGCACTACCATGACACTTAACCATCCCTCACCTGCTTTATGGCTAACATAGGGTAAAAAAATTCATGTTTCAAGGATTATAAATTAACATCCATAATATCCATTTCAATTTACCACATTTAACATCAGTTAAAATTGTCAATTACACTTTATGTACCATTTTCTCTAAAAATTACATAACATAGAAAATCATTTTACATTCAACAAATCACCCAAAACATGATTTTCCATGTATGTCTAAAATGATACATGTACCCACAATATATCATGAGTTCTTAAAATAATTAATTTATACATAACTCTCGTTCGATACCGTTCAATGAATAAAAATCTCAGAAAATAATAATATCATAAAAAAAGTGCATCACCCAAGGTGAAATAACATCAAACTATAACAACAACCGTCAATAATAATAATCCCATCCTAGCTACTTGGGTTTCCCCCCATGAATGGGTTACCTACTACAATGCATGAGATCATTATCAAATCTCTACTCTTCATAATATCCTGTACACCATTCAAAAATAGTAAGATAAATGAAAATAAAAGAAAAGAAACTCCATTTGATACCATTTTGTAACGTCTTGGCTCAGGTGACACATGCTGGTGCACCGAGTCTGTCTATTACATGACCTCAGTCACCACTCCTATTATACCAGAGGATTCTGATTAGTAGTGGGGGTCTAATATAGATATATCCTTGCGATAATATTCCCTCTTTATCAAATCATCAAAATAAAAACATAAATAAATAGGAAATATCCAACTAATGATAAACAATACCCATAATAATACAATAACCAATACAGACCAATAACACATGATAAACCAAAATAGAAAAATAATATCCAAACTAATGTATTAGGTATTTTAGGCCATATTTGGGGAATGTTTCACATGAAAAACCTGAAATAAATACCATGAAAAATCCCAAGAGGGTCATGAAATAATGTATGGTTCCCTCATCCATTATCTATTACAACATAGCCATATAACATAAGGACCTTTCACTAATCCTTCCCAAAAACTTGAGGATATTAGGGTAACAATTAGGTAGCTCTAGTAGGGTGTTATTTCAACTTAGTAGGCCACCCCTAATGATGTTTAAAAAATATCAATGCTATTACAGTGTATGCAGCTATAAAAATAATAATGTGAAATAATAAAATAAAACATTTTTTCATATTAAATTATTTATTATTTTACCATATAAATCACCAAGTTTATGAAGATAACCTAACCATCAGTAACTTATTCATCCCATACTGGAGTCTAAACTGTCATCTATGGGATAAAACATTTCAAAAAATCAGGTGTTTTCACTATTCATTTCCTTTAAAATTCACATTCAAATAATAGGGGCCTAGAGTAGAAGTCGAGAACCCCATGAGTATTTAGAGAAGATGTCTCTATTGAAAAACATAGTTATCACATATATACATAATTATATTGGGTACCTAGTTTGGTAGTCTAGAACCCCATTAGTCTTTGGACCAACAATCCATTTCCCACAAATCATTCACAATCATCATAACACATGTTTCCATGTTTCCTACCAATAATCAACCAATCATAAATTAGAAATCATTAATTTTATCATATTGTTATTCCCCAAGGGTGGATATCAATTTCACAATTCCAATAATCAACCAATTTCCTTAACCCATTACCCAATAATTTCATAATCACGCTATCCACAAATTTCATTTTCACAAGGGAAATCAATCAATCAATTAATTTAAATTAGAATGAAATATCCTAATATGCGATCTGAAATTTCACAACCACATACACACATTTAAAATCAAGACTGGGGGAATTTAAGATAGAAAACCAACCTCTTGATAGTTGATAGATGTTCACCAAAAAAAAATTCCTCATGTTATAGTAGAACAATCAAGATCACAATGGTGTATAAGATCATGGACCAATACCTAAGATCATGGTCAATGGAAAAAACCCATCAAATCAAGAATATAGACCCAATGAAAAAGGTGGAAAACCATTTCACTTCATTTTGAAAGAGAGACAAGAGAGAGAGTTAACTAAATAGGAAAGAAATCACAAAATGGTGTTTCTACCACTAATAAGGGATGTTTCTATAGTACTACTATAGTACTACTACAGTAACCTGTGCCCAATGGGTTTTGAACCCCCTTTTTTCATGTAGGATTACAGGGTGCTTACCACTAAGCCAAACACCAACTACGAGCTATGTAATGGGCTACAAGCCCACTGGGCCTTCAGGATATGTAATGGGTTTACCTCTACCTAGTTAAAAGAGGTCATTGCTTTGATTTAATAATAAAAACGAGGCTTCCACCCCAACCTTTTAAAAAATGAGGCGCATATTAGTGGAAACAATATCTCAAGATCATCTCTTTATTGATCATCTACTACAACATGGTTAAAGGTAACCCTTAACCATGTTATTTATATTTATACTAATGCAGTTTAATCTTCTAGTACAGGTTAAAATCCAAAAATCTATAAATATGTGCATTGATGAAAATTATAATACATCCATAAAAAAACTTAGGATGGATACTAAAAAGAACCATAAAAATATCTCCAAATATAATACTCAAAAAAAAAAGATAAAACAGTAAAAAAATGAACTAAATCTATCTCGACCAGTACTTCAAGTAAAAGAAGGATATTCATAGAATAATATCGGTGATTCCTGATTTTTGGACCTCAATCTACTAAATTTTTTCACACCATGAGAATTTATGATGACAATATAAGGCATTAATTCAACGGGAGTATAGGTGAACAAGTAATGAAATATGTAATATAGAATTATCATCTATAGAAGATAATGAATCTATAAATAATAAAAATATTAGAATTAATTGAATAATTATAGGGTTACTGTAATATGTGTGGTCACATATAACAAGTGTGATGGTATTCATCAACTAGGTATAACTCTTTCACTAATAAAAGAACGCAACAAATACAGAATCAATTAACAAATGTTGAAATTGTTTCCTTGGGGAATAAAAAAAAAATAGTTTAGAAATATATGAATAAAGCTACACCCATGAATTATAATAATTTAGATTCCATGATTGTAATATAAACCAATAAAATATTCCTCTATTATGGATAATAGGTTTTGACAAGTACTATTTCAAAAAATCAAAGAAAATAAACTGCAGAAGGATAAAATCAAGAAGAAAATTAATCCATCAAACAAATAAGAAGATAAGATTGATCAGAGGAATTTTTGAAGATGTTTTTGATAAGTTAACTAAAAATGAAAAATCAAATACATATATTATTACTTTTAGAAAAAAAATATAGAATAATTTGAGAAATAATTCTTAATAATTTATCATAAATATTTGTATGCTTCTAGAAAAATTAAATAAGCTAAATATGAAGTAATAACTGCTATGAAAGAAAAGGGAAAAGAGATAATTATTCATAGAGAAGTTTTCAAATTTCATTATGGTTTTAAAAAAATGTCAACTAAAGTTTCTCAAAATAATTTTCATTATTTTTTTTAGAAAACATGTCAAAATGAAAATATTTTTATAACACTTCTACCTTCTTAAAAAGAGATGCTCATGGAAGAAAAATTTTCATCCGGGGAGCCCATTACAATATTGGAATATCTGAAGATTAATAATCAACACAAGATGATTGATAATGAAATAAAATATTATATTTTACCAAATAATTCTAATAATACTAATTTTATAGGAGAAACATGTAAGAAGAGTACCAGACACTTCAGGTATATAAGAAAATGAGTCTCTGTGTTGATAGAAATATATAACACTATTTATTTTATTAATATCATAAGTGTGACACATAATTCCATTAATTATTGTATAATATTTGTGTTCTATCATTGGAGGGAATTTAAGGTTATGTTCATTCTCTGGATTGGAAATAAATGAACAATGTGGAAGAAAACAAGTAGGAATTTCTATTCAATATCTCTTAAAAACATGAATTATTTCACAATAGAGAATTATCAACATCTAGAATACAATATGATTAAACTATACACCATTTATAATAAAGGTTGTTCAAACCTTAAGGGGGATAAAATATAATTGAAATATATTAATAATTTTTACAAGAATAACTTGAATAATAGAACATCTCCATTGAATCTTAAAATTGAGGTATCCCAATTACACAACATTCCCTTATATAGATGATATCAAATATGGGAATAAAAGGAGTGTGTTGGTTTATGTGTATGATCATATGATGGGGGAATAAAATATTATTTCACTTTATATTTTTTGTGTCTTTAGAAGAGTGAATGATAATATTTTTCTTAATAAATTTCATTCATACACACCCATATTTTAGAAATAAGTATGTTCTGAAGATGATTTCACATGAATGATATTTTTATGGATATCTTATAAATACTTGGTAAAATCTAACTAGTATTCTACACTAGGTTATCCCATGTAGACTTATTGGTTGATTTATTATCGGCTATTTTCATAAGAAAATTATCTGATTAAATTCATATCTCATAAGTTATCAATAAAAATTTATTAAATGCAGAGAAAAATGTTTTTGAGAAGAACACTGAATCAATAATTTTCATTCAAATTTCAAGAAGGGGGATAAATATTTCACCATATATTGACTTTTGATATGTATTGATATTAACATAAAAAATGGAACGTGGAATTTTATTGAGACCAATTGGAATTTTTGTTTCAATTTTTTTAAATGAGTCAATATGTATGGGTTGAGAAAGTGGGGATTATTAGTGAATTATTATGGGCACACATGATTTCATTGTATATTGTACTTGAGAAATTATACATGTTATAAATGAAATTATAGTTGAACTATTCCTATTTCCTATGATATGTGAAAAAAATGTACGGAGATTCAAAATTTTCACAACATTTTAAGAAGTAGTGAGGATCATGAAAATCTAAAATTTAATAAGGAATTTATGTGAAGTCCATTCAGAAATATATTTACATTTTTCATAAGTTATATTTTAATTTTTGAAGAAACTATATCCAATGGTATTTTTTTATCTAAGGATGTTTTTTGGAGTTAAATGGATTCCATGAAATATATCATTAAATCATGTGGATAATTAGGAATATCCTTAAAATGTTTAATTTTATGTGGAAGAGTTATTGTAGTCCTTGAAAAATATTATTTATGATGACGGAATTAGAGTATTTCCATGAATTGAATAAGGGAAATTATAAAGGCCATGAATATCTATATATATTTCATAATGATTATTTGGTGATAGTTGGATAATTTGGAATAGGATGTAAGTAATATAACTTGTACTGGCTTGAGTATTATACTTAGAAAATATGATAAGTATTTTATTGTGCCCTCATTCAAAAAATTGGTCCAAAAATTGATGGTCTCATGGACCAACTCAACCCCAATAATTTGGGAGGTTACCCTCAACCATGTGGTGGAATAGGTCCCAGTATCCCCCGAATAGCGACAAGTGGTTGACCAAATCCCGTATTCACCATATATAATGCTGAATATTGAACAATGATGTATATGGTGTGCAACATGCCAGTATCCCTGATGGTGAAGCATAGTTGTGTGGCATGTGTAAAGGTCTGAGAAGGTTATAGTCCCCTATGGCCATCTTGGAAATATTATAGGATGGATTGAGTAGTAAACCAAAGAAACATTCACTAAAGAGATCGAGGTGGGATGAAATGTAGTATATTATATTCCTCCACTATTTAAATGAAAGACATAATGCAATCTTCTCAATTGAGTTGATCTACAAAATTAAATTTCCAAAACCTCTAATTTTTTAAATATTCTATACATATATTATTTTAAATAATCCATAATCTTTAACCTCATCCAGAAAAGAATTTTTCGGATAAGATCGAGATGTATGCCTATTCCCAATAACCAAATTGGGAAATTATGATCATTCCATTTTACATCGTGAAGAATCAATCAGGATTGAATGATCATGAAACATCATATTCATGAATAAAATGATTCTTCTGATTGGAATAAATATATTTTAGTAGGAATATCATGTTTCATCAATTTATGAATATCTTCAATCCTCATAGAGGATTTTAATTTTATAATCATCCCATGAACATGAGGAATGAAATATGATCTCGTGTAAGTGAAGAGTCTACAATTTTACACATCTTTCTATGTGGGAAATACCAAGTCCGTTTTAATTTTTTAATTTCATGACTCAACATTTTTAGAATATATTTGAAGACACAAAATTATTGAGCATGATTTATTTGGGAAGATAATGAATAGGACTTGTGAAAATGATGACCTGATCCTTTAGGTATCTAGTATAAGAATACAATGGTACTTTCTATACCACTTGATTAAATAAGATCCCAATATATCAGGTGTTTTTTTTGATTTTCTAACTCTAATATCAAATAAGTGGTAGGTGTTCAAACTCATTGATATAAATAGTGAAATATTTTTTGAGAAAATATCTATGCCATTTGAATTTTCATGGGAAATGTCTTCTTTAAAAAAATGGAAACCATAAAAATGTTGTGAGGATTCATGGGATATTCTAATTTTATGTATAAGGAGACCCTGTAAGAACTCTTCTTGTGAATTAGGAGGAGGAAATCCCACAAGAAATTTTTATTCCACATAGTACAAGAAGGAGATATTGTGGACATCCCATTTCATGAGATGAAAACCATGGTCAACCTGTTGTCACATGAATCGAAATAACGTATTTTGAAACACTCTGGTAATGTGACAGAGAAGAAAAGATACACATGTAATATCGTGTTTCTTGAAGAGGATGTAGGAGATCCCATGATTTAATTTTTATTCTGAATTTAGAAGGAATTATTCTTTATTTTGGAAAATCAATAACCCCTCAGGTGCGCAAAATGAAAGAAGTTCATGTTATCATGAATGACACACATGCATAAAATAAAAAATAAATTGTGTGTGAATTAGTTAATGTGAATATAGTGAGAAGATGCTTATGTGTATCCATAATGATTCAAGATGTACTTTTAATCCATAAATTATCATTCACATGGGAAGTTCCACATAAATATACAACCAAAAAAAAATGTGGATCATAAAATCATAATAATTCATATGTGATAGGGTTTCAAGAAGAAGGGGTAGTTATTCCTGGTAATTATTGAAGATAAATTGGTTGGAGTGAATATTTTATTATTTTTCGATTTCCCATAAAAGTCCTTTTTTGAGGAAAAATATCAACCAACTAATGTACATGCATCTAGTGTAAAAGAGACATATTTTTTAGAGTATTCATTGAATAAATCTTGATGAACTGGTGGTTCAAGTATACAAAATTCCATTAAAGACTGGTGGTACTAGAATAAAGAAAATAATACACTCAAGAAGACTGATCAGTTCCTTTATAAAAATTAGGTTCCAATTCTAGGTGTATGTAATCATTGGAATTTAATAGAGATAAAAAATATGAAAAACAACCATAGGTTAATCATGAGAAAAATTAGTTCTTTGTACTGAATCATATAAAAATATAGGGGGGATTATTTCTTCTTTTTTATCTTCATTCTTATTGTTATGATTGAACAGTAGATCCATTCCTCTTACCTTAGGAAGTGGTTCAAGAGAAAGAAGGAATAAATAAAAAGAAATTAAAATTCATTAAAAAAATTTGGTAAACAAATTCACCTCCTCACTATCAGTGTAATTTCACTATCCATCTATGATCTAAAATATGTACGATCAATCAGAATAGAAACAAAGTCAATCCCCATAAGAACTTCCACACTAAAAATTACACCACCACTACCTAACGATATAACATAGGTTGAACTAAAATAGATATCTGAGAATCCCTTATCAGGGAAGGGAACACTGAATTGAAACAAAACACTACCCACTGATATAGGTTATGTAACACTATAATGTACTCAACCAAATCCTCATTATGAAGGTTAAAAAATATATCATCTATTTTATCCAACTTTCCATAGGGGAAGCCTGATCGCATAACGATTCACTATTCAAATACACCCATACACTGTTGTTTTAAACTATTTTTGTAAGGAATACTAAAAACATAATAATAAATTTAAAATTATTTTTGAATCTATGAATTAATTTTAATCACTTTTTAATAGGGAAATTTTACATGTTTTGGTGTTTACATTGTAGGAGGAGGTGATTTGAAGAGCCTGTGATGGAATTCAAGCAAAATGGGCCAAACTACGCGAGAACCCATGCATGCATTTGGAAAATTATTTGTAATGTGGATAATATGTAAATAAAATTAGGGTAAGAATGGGTTTATGAATGCGAAACAACGTGGGATACATTTATCTTGAAGATCACTGATCTCAATTTGTCCACTTAGAGGCCCAAAATAGTCCAACAATGTGAATAAATTCTGGGCTGGCCAGATTGGACCACCCTTCGGTATTTTGACCATAACTCGAGCCTCAGATATCCAATAGGGATAATTGTACCTTTCATGGATATATAACTTTAAGGCCCACCTCTCTACCAAATTTTATGACACTTGAACGTGTGTTGGTTAGTTGACCATCCAGATAAAGAAGGATTAAAAATTCTGTCCTAAATAGTGACCTAGTCCCTTAGGAACTAGACCTCTTTTGTGGAAAGTGTTATGTTTTTGTCTATAAAATTACTCCCCCACCTCATTATATCATTTTACACGACTAGGGGGGATGTTTATTCGAATTTGAGAGCTCTTTTCATCCATTTTAGTTCTCTTCTCCCTCATGTTCTTCTAAACCTCTTAGTGATCAATTTGGGGAGTGTCCTTTGTTGTAATCTCGGGCTCCACACTTGTAATCTTAATAAGTTAACTTATTTAAAGGTTTGTTTTCAATTGTTATTTATTTATATTTGCTAAATTTGTGTTTATTTGGGTATGATCAAATAAAAATCAAAAGAACAAGAATCCACATGCTTCCCATCATAACCCGAATCTTGTGATGATTTGAGTGCGGTTTTTTCTTTTTCACCCCTCCCTTTCATGCGTGTGCAAATGAATTTATTAGGTTGATAAAGTCCTAGATATTGAACCTATGAATATGAATGTTCTTGTCCTTGGTAATATTTTTATCATTGGCACAAATCTGGTCATCTCATCACGTTGTTGATGTGATTCCTTGATTGAGTTCTGTTTTTTCATCAATTCATGTTTGTTGATTTTAAGCGGTTGTCGATAATCAATAGCATTGATCGATAAAATACAAAGGGGTAACCTAGTAATAACACACATACAGTTACTGTTTTAAGTTTGTTTAAAATCAAGGAATCAATTATCCATCCATTTCCCTTGAGAGAGATGACAGAATGAGCATCAAGGGACACTTAACCAGGTTGATCACGATTTCTCCAACCAGTTTTTCTCAATAGTAATATACTTCCAATTTCTACCATTAAAGAAACAAAACCCAAGTTTTATATAACATCATTACCAATTTAGATTCTAAATCATAACCACATTTTTTAATTAATGATCTGAGGCTCCTTCGTGATATTACCAAGGGTTGCTTCTATACTGCATAAATTCTAGTAAAAACTAAGCAACTAATTTGACGCACTCAACAACATGATCAAATTTTTCTACCATTTCCAGGGAGCCAAGATCAGTTTTTTTCTCATTATTTACTTTTATTTAATTATTTTCGTTCTTAATTATTATTCATTTATATAACCCAACCACATTTGATTTTTTTTGTTTTTGTTTTCAATTTTTATTTTTGGTTGTTATTGTATGTTCTTGCTTTCTCTCTCTCTCTCTCTCTCTCTCTTATTCTTCTTCCCCATATATCTCTTTATAATTATGTATTATAACATTCTATTCTAATTTTAACCTTATTATGTGATTCTATCCATATTCAATCATAAAAAAACAAACTTCAGAACTTATTTGTATGACCCGATCAGAAAAAGAAAAACTACTTGAATTTGACCCGGAAATTGAAAAGAAATTTCAAACACAAATCAAGGCTTCTAAACAAGGTAAATCAAGTTACATTAGGGAACCATTTTGGAACCACAAGTTTCATAAACCAATCAATAATTTAACCCAATCAAACCCAAGAAAACATGGATTCAAATAATCGAACCATAAAACAACTGACCACCCAAGATGTGGAGTACCAACCTACATACATCCAGTATCCTAGGGAAGAATCCAACATTGAACTAAGATCATGCCTCATCAAACTAATTACCAAATAAAGTGGATTCCTAGGGAGTACCCTCATAAAATCCTCAAAAAGTTTCATATAGTGTGATCCACCATGAAACCCCAAAATTTCTCTGAGGACTTAATTATGTTTTGGGCCTTCCCTTTCTCCATTGATGGTGTATCCAAATATTGGATATACTATTTTCCTATGAAAATTGGGGGTTGGAATGACCTGAAAAGTCTATTTTAGAGAAGTTATTACCTGCCTCCCCAACAAAATCAATTAAGAAATAAATTTGTGGCATTAGGAAATCACAAGGAGAGACCGTTCATGAATACTGGGAAAGATTCAAAATACTTTGCTCAAGATACCCCCACCACCAAATTTGTGAAAAACTATTAACCCAATACTTCTATGAAGTACTTATCTCCATGGATCGTGGAATGATTGATGCGGTAGCTGGTGGTGCCATAGTTGATAAAAATCCTTCCGCTGCTTGTGACTGAATAACCAAAATGGCTCAAAATGCACAACAATTTGGTACACGAGCCATTGCACCAACATGTGGAGTTCATGCGTGCCCACAACTTCAAGATTCACCTATGTCTTGTGCAGCCATATTCCCAAGGTGTCCATTCCAACCATCACCTCCCATCAGGAACGAAAAATTCAGGCCAAATCCAAACCTCGAGTGGCAAGCACCACCCCAGGACCAACATGGAGGAAACTCAAGCTACCCCAAGGAGAATTGGTATCTAAAAGGAAAAGGTATGAAACATTATTATCATTCAACTTCTCAACAACATCATAATCCTCCTCCCAAATATCAAACAATCCTTGAGGATATGGTGAAATAAATGGAATCCCAGATCCACTAGTTCGAACATACCACACAAGCAGCAATTCAAGACCCAAAAACTCTAGTGGGACAATTGGCGAACACCATCGGTGATCATAAGATGCATGGTTCTAGAAAACTACCATCCCAAACCATTTCCAATCCAAATGAAAAAGGTAATGTATTTATAGGTACACTTCGTAGTGGAAAATAAGTTTCTCATTATATCGAATATTTTCCCCATGTATTTCCCCCTCTTTAAAACTCTCTTCTCCAACCCTAAAATGATTCATTCAAAGAAAAAAAAAGAAAAAGAGTAATCAAATATTCATTAAGGATTCCCATGAACAATACATTCCTATACCTTTCCCCCAAATACACACTAAATCTATGAAAAACATTGATAAGGATATTGAAAATTAAATAATGGATATATTTAAAAAAGATCAAGTTAATATTCCATTGTTGGATGCAGTTATGAAAATTCCTCCTTATTCCAAATTTCTCAAAGAACTCTGCACCAATAGACAAGGGCTAAAGAGTAATGAAAGAGTCATCCTAGAAATAAATGTTTCATTTGTGATTAAACTCGTAATTCCAACTATGTGAAAGGATCCAGGCTCATTTATGATACATTGTACCATATGAGAGACCCTCTTTTCTGATTCTATGCAAGATTTAGGTGCTTCCCTTAATGTAATTCCTCACTCTATGTATACATCTCTATAGGCTGGAGAACATCAAAAGACAGACATTATCATGAAACTTTCCAACTGATGTACTAAACATCTAATAGGAGTGATTGAGGATGTCCTTGAACGAGTGAAGAATCACATCTTCCCTATTGATTTCTACATTCTTGAGATGGAAGTTACCCTAACCCAATGAAATGTTCCTATTATACATGGGAGTTCATTCCTCAAAACAGAAAAGACAAAAATCAATGTTCACATTGGTACAATTTCCATGGAGTTAGAAGGAGAAGATGTAAGTTTTGACATCCTTGAGGCTATAAAACACCCCATTGAAGAGCACTCCACTTTTCATTTCTATTATATGGAAGAGATCTCAAACGATGCACACACATACACTTTTCTCCTAAACCCATACTCTGATTCAATTTCCTCTTCTTTACCCTTGGATTATTTGAGTTTTGATTCATGTTTTGAGTGTTTTGTAGGTTCTGAAAAGTGTAAATTTTTTTCAATAATTGATGAGTGTGTTCATTATGATGTACCCAAGACCATTGATTATTCTGCAAATCTCATTTCAATAGATTTCCTATCTTTAGATAATAAAAATAATCATATACACAATTTTATGGACGTTACTCCCCCTAAATCCCCTCCCTCAGTCTAAAACCCTTGGCGTTGGAATTGAAACCACTTTCAACTAATTTAAATATGCCTATCTTGAGGGTATTGAACAATTTCTTGTCATTATTTCTAATAACCTCTCTCAATAATAGGAATAAAAATTTCTCAACCTTTTGAGAGAGTTTAAAAAGCTAATAGGATGGACACTGGCGGATATTCCCAGGATTAGCCCATATATTTTTATGCACTATATACTTTTGGATAATGAGGCTAACCCGTGAGACAATCTCAACACCGGTTAAATACCACTCTCCTTGAAGTGGTAAAATTAGAAGTCAGAAAATTACATACTGCGTGGATCATTAATCCTATATCTGATAGTAAATGGGTTATCCCAGTTAAAATTGTGCCAAACAATAGGAATAAATGTTGTGTCAAATTAAAGGAATGAACTAGTTCCAACACATGATCAAAACAGTTGGCAAGTCTGTATTGACTACCGTCGATAGAATCATGCCACACGAAAGGACCACTTTCCTCTATATTTCGTTGACCTAATGTTAGAACGATTAGCTGGTAAGTCCAATTATTGTTTCCTTGAGGGATATTAGGGTTATTTAAAAATCCTTATAGCCCATGAGGCTCAAGAAAATAAAACATTTACTTATCCATTCTGCACATTTTCATACAGAAGGATTCCATGCAGTCTATGTAATGCTCCAGGTACTTTTTAGCGATGTATATTGAGTATTTTTTCTGAGTACCTTGAGAGTTGTATGGAAGTATTTATGTTTGATTTCATAGTATATAGTTCTTATATTTTATGATTGTTTGGAATACCTTGGTTTTATCCTCCTCCATTGCATTGAAAAACATCTTGTTTTATATTATGAGAAATTACATTTTATGGTTTAGTGGGGGATAGTTCTTGGCCGTGTTATTTCAAATAAAGAAATTCAAGTTGATAAATCTAAAATTGGGTTAATTTAACCACTTCCATATCGAAAATGTGTTAATGTTGTGCGATATTTCTTACATCGTGCAGGTTTTTATCACTGATTCATTAATGACTTTTTTAAGATTTCACTTCCATGGTCCCGATAATTACAAAGAAATTCTGAGTTTTGTTTAATAAATTTGTGTGGATATAGTCAATTCACTAAAAAAGAGTCTCACATCACCTACCATCATCCAACCACCATGGTGGGATCTCCCATTCCTGCTTATGTGTGGTGCATCTAACTTGGAAATTGGGGTAGTTTTATCACAAAGGGTTGAGAAGTCTCCTCATGTCATCATGTATGCCTCACGTACCCTTGACCCTGCCCAGGTAAACTACAAAACCATAGAAAAATATCTCCTTTAGATTGTGTTTTCCATTGAAAAATTTCATTCATATATTCTTGGGTCAAAAAGTGATTGTGTTTTCTGACCATGCTACCCTTTGATTCCTCTTAAAGAAACCTGAAGCTATGCCCTGCCTCATATGGTGGATGCTCCTCCTCCAAGAGTTTCACCATGAGATTAGAGATAAGAGAGGTTTAGAAAATTTTGTAACTAACCACATTAGTATTATTTCTCCACCACTATACCACCATGATGACTCATCCCTCCTCATTGGAGAATTCTTTCCTCATCAGAACCTTTGTGATGTTGTGGACCTTACCCCATGGTATGCAAACAATGTGGATTTTTTAGCCACATCTAGTGTCCCCACTAAATTTTAAACTTTCAAATCCCAGATACTTAAACATGATTCATGGTGGTACATTTGGGATGACCCATATTTGTGGAGAATTTGTGGTAAACATGTAGTTTTTCGGTGTGTCCCTGACTATGAGTTCACCACTGATATGACCTTCTACCACACTTTAGCCTGTGTGTGCCACTTTGTCTCTCAACAAATAGTTTGAAAGGTCCTTGACTCATGAATTTATTGGCCAAAATTTTATATGGATGCCCATCGATTTTTCAAGTCATGTAGTTTTTGTTAATTAAAAGGTAATATCTCCAAGAGGAATGAAATTCCCCAACAACCCATGTTATTCTGTGAAATTTTTTATACATGGGGCATTGAAATCATGGGGCCTTTTTTAAATTCATTTGGATTAATTTACATCTTGTTAGATGTGTACTATATGTCTAAATGGGTGCAAGAAATGGAAAATAGGACTGTTGACTCCCAATTTATGGTTGAATTTGTGAGGTCCCAGATTTTTAGTTTGTTGGGGTTGCCGAGATTTATCATTAGTGATCAAGGTTCCCATTTTTGTAATCGCAACATGAAAAGTTTGCTTCGTAAGTATGGGGTTGATCATAATGTCTCGACTTCATATCACCAAAAAACTAATAGAAAATAAGAAATATAAAATCACAATGTTAAGAGAATCTTGGATAAACGGTACAACCTAATAGGAAATAATGGATTTTTGGCTCGGATGATGCTCTTTGGGCATACCATACAGCTTTTAAAACCCCAATCAGAATGTCACCAAACAGAATAGTGTTTGTAAAGGATTTTCACCTCCGATTAGAGGTATAACACCATGAATATTGGGCTTTTAAACAATGTAATATGAATCATTCATATGCATGTGATCAAAGAAAGCTGCATATTCATGAGTTGGAAGAAATTTGTGATGCATTTGAGAACTCATGACTATATTAAGTGAAGAAAAAGGCTCTCTATGATTGCATGATTCATCAGTGGAAGTTCTATATTGGTAAGAATGTCTTCAGGTAAAATTCCATGAAAAATCTCGACTAAAGTAAGATTCGTTCCGTATGGCTCGTTCCTTATATCGTTACTAATGTTTACCCTTTAGGTGAAACCCAGATTTTACATGAGAAGAGTTGACGAAGTGTTACCGTCAATGGGAAGCTACTTAAACACCTATATGAGGGTTTTCTGATGAATCTAGTGGAGTAAATCCACCTTCTATAAGCAATATTCTTGCGAAACCCACCAGGATTTATCCTTACTTCTAACATTCTCAATTATTATAGTAAGGACACTGCACATTCTAGGTGTGTGTGTGGGGGGGGGGGGTGGATACATTTTTGGGTTCATTAGGATTTTCATCGTCTTTATTATTTCTTATAATTTTCACCTTCTTTATGGTATTTTCACTTTTCCCCTTATTTTTGGGTTTGTTAGGATTTTCATTTTATTTCTTCTTTCTTGTATTATTTTCCTTATTTATTGTATTTTTACATTCCCCAATTATGGTCACCAAAATCCTGGAAGTTACAGAAAATGCATGTTGAAATTTTTGATTCCATGTTGATTTAACATTTGATGAAAACATGTCTCTATAATGGAATTAATATTTGAATTAATTTAACAATAGGGAGTGACTTTTGGTGAATTGGTTTTCTATCAATGATATCAATGGTTGTATCTATATAAAACCTTTGACATGATCGATGCCCCTTGTGTGAGTTGTTTTTGAGAAAACTGTGTCACTAATATCTCCGCACATTTTTCCACCAAACTATAATGTGTGAATATTTATTACTTAATAGAAGGTAAATCTATGTTCGGTAAATTTTATTTAGCTTAAAATGATATTTCCATACGTTCGTTCCTTATCTGATCTTTTTATTAATGTAACAGATTGACCTATACGTGTGTACCTGATATCCGACTATTTCACTCCCTCAAATAAATAAAAAAAATTAGGTTGTGTCTTGGGCTGGTAAAAACCACTCCTCCTCAACCATTGATCTTGTTATAACAATTAAAATTAGTGTTGTGAGGAGATCAAACAAGGGTTGATAGATGAGTGTGAGATTTGTTCCCAATGAAACTTATGAAAAAATATTAATGAGGGGAGTGATGAAATGTGAATCATATGGGGATATCTATGTTAAGAGATTATGGTTCGACTTATGGGAAAACTTAACTAAGTGGGTCTTGATATATGATTTCAACTGATTTAGGGATGGTTCTGTGGAAAAAATCATTTAAGCTAAATATTGATAAAATAACCTATATTTATTGGATAGTAAGTGGAATGAATAGAATGGAATGGTTTTCACACACACACATTGAAAGTTAGTGGCATGATTGAATTCTTAATTCCTTTCTCAATTTGGTATCATGAATCTCTTTTAATTTCAATGTGATATGATTTATGAGACATCCTTTTCCATTTTCACTTGGAAGAACTCCATAGTGTGGTTTGAGCATTGATCAAATTACATTAATAAATATAAATTTCCTAAAATGTTAAAACACAATTTTGTTGGGAATATATACTGGCATAATTCTTTGGATATGTGACATTTCCTAGGAGTGAAAATGGTTAGGTGTGGGGGTGTTATCGCATAGAGATTCACTATTCAAATCCACCCTTACACTATTGTTTAGAACTGGTTTTGTAATGAATATTGAAAATATAATAATAAATTTCACTTTATGTTTGAATCAATAAATTAACATTTATCACTGTTTAATAGGGCTATTTTACTTTTTTTTGGTGTTTACATTGTAGGAGGGGGTGATTTGGAGATCCCATGATGGAATTCAAGCCAAATGGGCCAAACAGTACGAGATCCCAAGCATGCATTTTGAAAATTATTTATAATATTTATAATATGTGCTTCCAATTGGGATAAAAATTGGTGTATGAGTGAATAAAATGTTGCTTGAAATTCTTTATAAGATCATTGAGCCCAATTCATCCACCTGGAGGCCCAAAATAGGCCCTCAATTTTAAGAAATTCTGGGCATGCCAGATTGGACCAGCCTTCTATATTTGGGCAATAACACGGGCCTTAGAGATCCATTTGAGATAACTAAACCTCCCAAGAAACCTAACTCGAAGGATCAATTCTCCCCCAACATTCATGGAAATTGAACTCATTTTGTTTTGTCTGCCATCCTGAAAAAAAAGATTAAAAATTCTATCCTTAATAGTGTCCTGGTCCCTTAGGCACTTACCTCTTTTGTGGAAAGTGGGTTTTTTTGTCCATAAAATTACTCCTCCCCCTCATTATCTAGTGTTTCACGATATGGGGGGAAGGTTAGTAGAATTAGAGAGCTCCATTCACCCATTTTATTTCTCTTCTCCCTCATGTGCTTCTAATGCTCTTAGTGATCAATTTGTAGTGTTCCTTTGTTGTAATCCTGAGCTCTACACTTGTAATCTTCATAAGGTAATTGGTTTCTGGTTTTTCGTCAATTTTTTTTCATTTCTACCTTCCAATTTTTTTTATTCTTGTATGATAAAATACAAATAAAATGAAGTGGAATACACATTCTTCCATGCATAACCCTGATCTTTTGATGATTTGAGTGCGGTTGCCTCTTTTCTCACCCCTCCCTTTCATGAGTGTCCATATGGATTGAGTCCATTGATAAAATTCTAGAGCTTTGACCTATGAATCTTACGTTTCTGGTCTTGTGGAATATTTTTTATCATTGAAAAATATCTGGTCATCTCATCATGTTGTTGATGTGATGCATTGATTGAGTTCCATTTTTTAATTGTTTCATGTTTGTTTATTTTAAGGGGTTGCTGATAATCAATATCATTGATCGATCAAATCCTAGATGGTAACCTAGTTAGAAATCACATTCCATTAATGGTTTCAATATTTATAATAAAGGAATAATTGATCCTTCCCCTTCCCTTGAGAGATATTTTGGAATGAGCAACAAGGGACACATGCCCTAGTTGATCATGATTTCTCCCACCAGTTCTTCTCATTAGTAATATAATTTAAATTTATATTTTTAAAGGATCAAAAACCAAGTTTTATAAAACCCCATTCCCATTTTCATTTCTAAATAAGAACAAAATTTTGTAATTAATGATCTAAGGCTCATTCAAGAGACGACCGATGGTTGCTGCTATACTATAAAAATTCTAGTAAAAACTAAACAACTAATTTGACATGCTCGAAAATGGGATCAAAGCCATTTATATGTACATAGTCATTCCTCACCACAAAAACAAAATGAAAGATATGTAACACTATATATTACCCAACTAAATCCCCTCAATTAATGGAGAACATAGAGATTAAGACCCAATCTTCATCACCTTGCTTATCCTGACATATAGTCTCATAATATTAAATCCACACGACTAGAACATATAAACAAAAAAAACTAACGCATATAGACTATAAAAAAACATAACTATATAGGCTATTAAAATCATGGGAAATGTGTAATTTTGAATTATTGGTATTCTATGGGAGGGTGTTTGGAAGATGGAGACTCCAATTTGGAATTATGGATTTATACCAATACTGAGAAATGTTTTTGGATGTGGTTAGAGGTTCATGAGGTTACAAAAATAGTCATATTATGTATAGAGTTATGTAGGTTTTTTCATGTATTGATATTTTTTTTGAATTTATCAACATATCATAATCCATTTTTATCATTTATTGGAAAAAAATAACTTTTTTTCGTAAAAAATATATAACTCATGTAAAAAATATCCTTACAATGAAATTTTACTACTATAAAAACATTACATTTGAAAAAAATTAGTACTCCTGTGTTAGAATATATTATTAATGGAAACATTAACTAAAGGAAATATAATATATGTGACAATATATATTTCATATTTAATTTAATCAATGTATTCAATATTATTTATAGAAAATTATTTTCTGGATGGGCACTAATATTTTAGATATAAATTTTTTCCTATGGAAAATATCATGTGTATGGGAAAATATGTTACATTTATAATTACATCAACTATATATATATATATATTGTGTAATACTCCAACCATAATTAACTAGAGTCGGTTCATTATTACATAACATTGGTATGATCACAAGGGATCAAATCCCGAAATACCAATCAGTTTAGTAGCTTTGGAAGTACTAGATACATTCAAATATTTTTCATTACATCATCAAATAAAAACATCAACAACATTTTTTCCCCATTGAATACACATAAATCTTTAGCCTATCCCTACAGGTCAACCATAAAATACTTCTTCACATCCTAGGAAAAAAACATATAAAGGGGTCGGCTCAGATGCTTAGTAAGGATAGCCATATAGAAAAATCTTTCCTAAATAAGCATAAACATTTAAGGAAATGTATAAGACTAAAACAAAATCCTTTTAAACATAAACTTCAGAATAATACAGAAAAGATAAAATCAAATAATTCCATTTACTTATTCCCATGGATATTTTACTAATCGAATAATCAAATGTAATATCAATAGCCACATTCATAATGATGGAATGCATAATGCCAGACATCATAACCACATAGTCAAGGCTTTGTGCCAAGACTAGAAATAAGATTTTGTCAAGTCCTTGTTCCAAGATAGTAGTTTGTCTCATGATACCAACCTATTCATAGAGGAACTATAATTGGATCCACCCATCACTTACTAAGTCCAATCCATTCCTCATATGAAAAGTATTAAACATAACATAAACATTCATATTAAAACTAGTACGCACACACGTATGGTGACATCATCATTTATAGGATGGATTGAATAATGAATATGGTTGTACCATTTTTATAATAACATCATATTATATAGAATATACTGGAGTGATTATTTTAGAATGTAAACAACAAAGAAAGGGGAAGTGGAAGAAGAAAATAACTTGAAAGAGGTGATGAAATATTTACCTTTTATTCGGTTTCTTCCTTTGTATTTAATCCAAAGGGCTCTATAGGATGGATTTCTGACTAATGGATGGCCTCTAGGTTGAATTTATGGCAATTTAGAGGATATTTGTTCAGTATTTGGATGATCCAAATGGCTTTGAAGGTATGAATTTGAGAGAATGGGAAGTGCCCTTTTATAAGAGGGGTGAGGGGAACCTTAGGAAAAGATTAAAATATTATTTTATAATAAAATCATTTTCTATTTATAATGGCTCAAAAATTATTTATTTCGAGGATAAGGTTGGGATAGGTCGAAAACCACTCAAAGAATAGGTTTTGGACAGGTTTGGGTCCCTATATTAACCATAATTTCTAGATTGAACTCTTAGTTAAATAGTTTGACATTTACCATGTCTTATTGTATTTTTATATTATATGGTTAATAAACCTTCTATAAACTTCCAAGAGAACCCCAATAGGTTCAATAATGACATATATAATATTATTAAGGCCATTTGGAAAAACCTTAGATTTTAAGGAATATTATATCAACCAATAATATTTTATTTATTTTAAAAACTCAATTTTGTATATTAAGACATTATTTATTAAATGATTTCTGTTAAAGGCCTGACAACTTTATTACTTAAAAATAAATTCATATTTTAAATCCTAACATGTCATATTAACCTAGAAAATTAGTTTAATTCATCAAAAGTCTCAAATTTCAATAATTTGTTTATTTATGATATCAATTATTTTAATATTTAATTATTAATGTAATTACTGCGTCATCATTGTGTCATAAATAAATTAAAATATTTAATGTATAAAAATTATAAATAAAATATAATTATGTAGGAAATCGTTTTATATTTCTAATGAATATTTATAGTCAAATTTATATAATATATGACCCTATATTAAAAATAGTTTAGTTATTAAACATTGAATTTAACTCTTTTAAATCTTCTTTCAATAAAATAATAATAAATGTTATTATCTAATCCATGTGGACCTAAAGGATCATATTTTATTCCTATGGTTGTTTTTTTGACGAATTGAACTTATCCAATTGAACTGGGACATGTGTTAGGGTAATAATAATATCATTTATACCCTTAATTACCCTATTAAATTTTTAGTGTGGTAAATAAAAGTAAAATTGAACCACATTTTTCTTACTGATATCAACTGTGTCTCTTGAATTTTTGAAATTCCACCCATAGAAGCTGTAAAATTATGTTTTATGGGAATTTGAAAATTCTCCAAAGAGGTGGGTAAAAGACGGTAAAATGCTCAATAAAATTTATATATATATAAACTTATTATAAAATGACTTCAATGAATTACATTGAACATATATAAGAATTTTTTATCTATTTTGACCTAAAATAAATTTTAATAAAATAAAAAATTATTTAAATAAAAAATTCGGTTTTAACCAATAATAATGTTTTTTCAATATTCATCAAAAATTGAAGGTTTTCAGGAAAATATCAAAAATTCACCCTAAGATAATTAGATATTCAGAATCCAAAAATGAAGTCCATTTTGAAAGATAAAATTTATAAAATTTTAAAAAGTGAGTATTACTATTCATAACCGTTAGTTTGATTGGTTGTAGTGTGTTAAAATCTAGAAGTTTTGTACAATATATGTTATTGCATTATTCAAAGGGAAACTTAACATGAAAGCTTGGGGTGTTACATTCTTCTCTCCTTCAAATAATTTCATACTCAAAATTTCTAGAATACTACCGCACAAAACGATTCATGTGGTTCTTCATCAAAAGTTCCTCTAGTTCCCCCATGTTGACTCTTCCATCTTATGGTTTCTCCATAGAACATTCACCGAATTATTTGCCCATTTTCTAAACACTTGTTCAATGGTATCAAGAATCTTGACAGGATCTTCACAATAAGATAAATCATATTCCAGTTCAATTTACTCATAGGTGACTACATGCGTTGGGTCAGGCATGTATTTTCTCAACAGTGATACATGGAAAACATCGTGATCTTTGGAGAGACTTGGCGGCCTTTCCAAAATGCAATCTACAATCCCAATTCTATCTAGAATTTCGAATGGTCTAATGAACCTGGGACTTAATTTATCCTTATTACCAAATATTATAACTCCCTTCTATGGGAAACCCCTCAAGAAAACACGATCTACTACCTAAAATTCCAAATCCTTCAGTTATCATCATAGCTCTTCTTCCTACTTTGAGCTGCTTTGATGTGGGTTTTGATAACCTTCAGCTTTTCCATCATTTCCTTAACAATTTCTTGGCCAATGAGTTTTCTTTCTCCAACATCACCCCAACATGTTGGTGTGGAATATATTTTTCCATATACCGCTTCATATGTTTCCATCTGAATACTTGAATGAAATCTATTGTTATAGGAAAATTCTACTAGAGGTAAATATTGATCCCACGTACCATGAAAGTCAAGTGAGAAGGATTTCAACATGTCTTCTATGGTTTGAATAGTCCGTTCTGATTGTCCATCATTTTGAGGGTGGTAGGAAGTGCTCAAACAATGTTCAGTATCTAGGCCTTTCTAAAGACTTTTCCAGAATCATGATGTAAAATGGGGATCAAGATCATAAGCAATTGATAGGGGTACTCCACAAAGTCTTACAACTTCATTAATATATAGTCTTTCCATACATTCAAGTGGTAAATATTCTCTTATATAATGAAAATGTTGTGACTTGGTATAAAGATCAACAATGAACCATCTTGAATCATTCCTTTTAGGAGTCTATAGTAGCCCCATGAAAATGTCTATCATAATATTATCCAATTTCCACTTAGGTATGTGAAGAGGTTTCATAACTCCTTTTGGTTGTTTCCTTCTAGCATTCACTTATTGAAAAACCATACATCCTGAGAAAAAATCAGCAAGGTCACTCTTTATGTTGTCCCAGAAAAATGTTCCTTCAAATCTCTATACATCTTGGTGATCATAGGGTGTATAGAGAAATTGGTTCTTTGAGCATCATCCAAAAATTCTCTTTTTAGATCAGGTATATCAGGAACACAATGTCTCTTCCCAAATTTCAAAATTCAATCTTTATATATGAAGTCACTCAATCTCCCATCATTCACCACTTTAATCTTCTTTAAAAACTCCACATCATCAGTCTGAGAACTCTTTATCCTTTCTAGTAACGATGGTTTGGAAACCATTTGATAAAGTATTGATGGTTCACCTTCAATGGTTATTCCTATATCCATCTTTACTAGCTCCATTAAAATAGAATCCCTTTCAACTCTCATCTTGTTCAAAACTCCATGATCCATTCTTCTCAAAGCATCTCCCATCTTATTTTCCTTTCCCAGGTGGTAGTGTATTATGCAATCATAATCCTTGAGTAGTTAAAGCAATCTCCTTTCCCTCATGTTGAGTTCTTTCTATGAGAAAATATACTTAAAACTCTTCTGATCAGTATATATATCACAATGTTCACCATAGAGATAATGTATCCATATCATCAAAGTAATGATTACAACTTCTAACTCAAGATAATCAGTGAGATAGTTTTTCTCCCAAGTTTTAAGCTGTCATGATGCATAGACAATAACTATATCATTCTACATAAGGAAACAACCAAGTACTTTCTTTGATGCATCACTATAAATAACAAACTCATCATTCCCTGATGGTAGAGTAAAGATAAGAGCATTGAATAATATTCTCTTCAGTTATTCAAAAAATTCTTCACACTCTTTTTTCCAAACAAATTTATCCCCTTTCGGTGTGATCTTGGTTAATGGGTTAGCCAAATGGGAAAAATTCCAGATGAAACGTCAATAATAACCTGAGAAAATAATAAAACTGCATACCTCAGTTATACTCATCAGTGCTAGACATTCTTGGATTGCCTTGGTCTTTGAAGGATCAATGGAGATTCCATCCTTAGAGACAATATATCCAAGAAAAGAAATCACCTGAAGCCAGAATTCACACTTTCTAAACTTCCCATATAATTCATTTCATCTGAGAGTTTTCAGAATGGTGCCCAAGTGATTTTCCTGATCTTTATAGTGTTTTGAGTATACTAGGATGTCATCAATTAATATCACTACAAAGTCATCAAGATATTCCTTGAAAACTTTGTTCCTTAGATCCATGAAACCAGACGGTGCATTAGACAATCCAAAAAGCATTACCGTAATCTCGAAATGACCATACCTGGTTCGAAATGCTGTTTTTAGAATATCTTCCTTCTTTATACACAACTAATGATATCCAGATCGAAGGTTAATATTTGAAAAATTTTGAGCTTCATGAAGTTAGTTGAATAAATCATCAATGCGAGGTAGGGGATACTTGTTCTTTATTATTATAGCATTTATATCCTTGTAGTCAATGCACAACCTCATAGATCTATCTTTCTTTATAACAAATAGGACAGGGGCTCCCCATGGATAAACACTAGGGAAAATAAATCCTTTATTAATCAATTCCTCCAGTAGTTTCTTTAGTTCCACTAATTCCATAGTGGCCATTCTATAAGGGGTATTCAATACGGGAATTGAACCTGGAATTAAATAAACAGAAAACTCAATTTCTCATTCTGGAGGATGTCCAGGTAAATCTTCTGGAAACACATCAACATATTCTTGAACAATAGGTACATCCCCTATTTGAACATTCATTTACTCACCCAAAGTGATTTCATTCTCTACCTCCCCAATAATTGAATTTATTTGAGCTACTGGGGGTATATATAGATAAGAATTAGATAGTGACTTTTCTGCTCTAAATATAAGGTACTCTTTATCATCATTGAAAATTTTATCCTCCTTATTTATACAATAAATTTTCACATCACATTCTAAAATCCAATCTATACCAAGGATTATATCAAATTCAATCATGGTTATGACAATTACATCAACCGATAAATAACATTTTTATGACATAATGTGAAATGATTCACAAAAAGTTGTTGTAATTATACTTCCCTTATGAGTTTTGACTAAAAAATACTTTATTAAATCAAATTGTAAATTTCTAATTTTCTTAGAAAACATAGAAGATATGAAATAATGCAATGATCCAAAATAAAATAAATCATTTTCTAAACTTGAGGAAACCATTAAATTACCAACCACCACATCTTTCGGAGCTTCAACCTCAGTAGTAGTGATAAAATAAGTTTTTCCTTGATCCCTTGTACATTTCTAAGGCATGTTTCCTTGGATAATAGTAAATTAATTTTCATAATCCCCCCTTTCTCTACAATTGTAGCATTCATCATTGAAACCCTCTTTCTTCCCCTTGCGATCATGAGCTTGGTGGCCTTTTTCATCACACTTGTAACAGACTCTCATTCCCTTCATGCTAGTACCAGAGTGTTTCTTCCCACATTTACTACAGGATGGATATTCATCTTTCCCCTTCTTCCCCTTATTTCCATTTCTAGAGTGTTCAGCAGATCTCTTATTCTATTTCTTTCCTTTAAAGTCATAAGACTTAGATAATTGCTTTTTTGTCTTGATAGCACACGAGGTAATATCATTGTAGGACGAGAAGGATTGTGAGACTAATGCAAGATGGATAAATTATTTTAACCCATAAAAGAAACAATAAATCTTACTTCTTGGGTTACGTATATAATCTACAACATTCCTTTATAACCTTGTAATGTTAGCCTCTTACTTTTCGATATTCTCATCCTCTTTTTTCACCAGACTCAGAAATTTTCCTTCCATATCTGCAAAATGGCCATGAGAAATGTATTTTTCTTTGAAAATATCTTTAAAATCCCTCCATTTAATTTTTCAAACTTCATCATATTCCTTTGTGTTTTGGATTAATGACCAACATTGATCTGCATCTCCCATGAGGTGATAAACTGCTATGAATTTTTTTTCCCTTTTGCTATTCCCCAAATCTTGAAATATTTTATCTAAGGAATTTATCCATTGCTCAACTTCTAATGGATTTTTAATCCCACTGAATGCTGGTGGTTGTTTCTTCATGAAGCATTCTAACATTGATCCTCCTGGTTTTGGATCTGGGTGCTCCATATGGGTAAGGTTATTATTCATAACCGGAGTGAGTTGTCCCAATATGGTGATAAGCTGATCAGTTCTAGTTTCTTCACCAGATCCACTATAATTATCTCGAGTAGGAGGGAAATACTTACATGGATTACGTACGTTGATACAGTTTCCATTACTTTAACTAGGGTCCATTTCAAAACAATGTAATATACTAGATTAGTATATGAGTCGTAATACATGATTCCATACTAGTAAAACACTTAACTTAAATTGAACAGTTTATGGATATAATACATAATCATAAAAATGTTTTATTCGAGGAATTATATACTCCTAAACCATTCATAATGGTTTGGAATGAAGATGAGAATTATCCTAAGCATATCCCCTAGGAGTGTCGTAACCAAGAGTGCAACAAGGCATGTTGTCATGCACCGGTTCCTATTCGAGTCTAGCTCAAAGTGGTGTTTTCAGGTTTTACCCCTAGGTACATCTGTGCCAGAGCTGCCACTACCTTCTCATATCTATACAGGGATGTATTTCTTATAAAATTCAAAAAATCTATACAACACCTAACTTCTTTCAAGTTCTTATATGCTAATCCTCAAAGTCTATCTTAGGGTAATTTTCTCTAGTCAGAGTTTTTCTAAATCTAGCTTCCAAGGATTGTACTAAACATATTTTGATTCCAACTGTAACGCTTCAAACCCAGTTACCCAGAGTCAGTGCATTATTACATGACATTGGCATGATCACAATGGATCAAATCCTGAATGACCGATCAGTTTAGGAGCCTTGTAAGTACAAGATATATTCATATGTTTTACAGTGGTTCATGAAATAAAGACATCAACAACATTTTTCCCCTATTGAACACACTTATATCCTTAGCATATCCCTCTAGTTCAATAATAAAATACATCTTCACATCCTGGGAAAAATAAAACACAGAAAGGGGTGATCTCAGATGCTTAGTAAGGATAACAATATAGAAGAAACTTTCATAAATAAGCATAAACATTTAAAAAAATGTATAAGAAAAAAACAAAAGCCTTTTAAAAATAAACTTTAGCATAACATAGATAAGATAAAATAAAAAAATTTCATTTACTTATTCACATGGATATTCTACTAGTCGAATAATCACATGTAATATCAATATCCACTTTCATAATGATGGAATGCATAATGAAAGACTTCATAACCACATATTCAAGGCCTTGTACCAAGACAACAAATAAGATTTTGTCAAGGCCCTATTCCCAGACACTAGTTTGTCTCATTAGAACTATCTATGAATCAAGGAGCTATACCATGCTCCACCCGTCACTTACTAAGTCCAATGAATTCCTCATATTAAATGGTTTAAACATAACATAAACATTTTTATTGAAACTAGCATACAAAATGGCAATACTTTTTCCATAAACCATGAATGGTGTAAAAATTACACATCCGTAGTCAAACATATCACAAAACCTTCAATACACTATGGATGTTTTGTATCATAATAAATCAACTTCAAATAAGCTTACAATCCATCAAAGGATGTTGACATAGATGAAATCAAAACATTTTTTAGAGAAATATCTTATTCTATTTGAAATCATTTAAAAGTCATATAATTATAAAAGAAAAAAATTATTTTAAAAATAATCTTATAAACCCGTAAGGGAAGCTTCAACGATGTTATAACAGTGGAAAATAGCAAGACCCACCGTATAAGTTAAAAAAACATTCTTACCCTAATTTTTTCGAAAGGGTCATAAGGTACCTTATTTGGAAAATGAATAAAATATTCCTTTCAAAACATATATGTTCAAATAATGGTATAAATGAATTTAAACCATTGTCTAGTAAATAGTAAAAACATGTTTTGAAATACATTTTTAATAAAACATGCATGTGGCTGATAATGAGGTCCCAGTAGATACTCACGTATAAAACAAACTCAGATAATAAAGAGATTCTGAAATTAACCCTTACCTTTTAATTATCCATGGTCGAGGGAAGGTTAAACTACTTTATAATTGTTGAATAATTTTTATTAAATTATACAATAACCATATACATTAATATGATATCATATTTTATCTTCTAATATTACTTTGTTAATGATATTTCAGAAGTATCGTCATTCCGGGTGTTAACCGGTTCGTTTTACGTCATATATTTTTTATGGATAGGATGTATCTTATTAATATTAATAATGATATTAAGTCTTTAAAAATTACTTTTTAATTATCAAATGAAAATTATTCTTGAATGGATACGATGGGGAATGAATCTCAACGCGTTCCGGGAGACGGTAATCTGTACGTATGCACGAGTGACAATATAGTTCTTTTGATATTAGAATAATATATAATTGGATTTTATATAATATTTAGAGAATCATTATTATGTTATTTTTATTATTAACATCATTTATACTCATTATTATGCCCATCCAAATGATGAAGTGTTGGAATAACAAACTAAACCACGACGTGGAGACTGTAATCCGTACGTACACACATATGGTGACTTTATCATTTATAAGATGGATAGAATATTGAATATGGTTGTACCATTTTTATAATAAAATTATAGTGTACATAAGATATTTGATTTATTATTTTATAATGGAAACACTAAATATAGAGGAAGTGGAAGAAGAAAAGAACTTGAAAGAGGTGATGAAATAGTTACATATTTTTCGGGTTCTTCCTTTTGAGTTGATCAAAAGGGCTCCTTAGGTTGGCTTTATGACTAAAGGACGACCTCTAGAATGAATGGAGGACAGTTGAGAAGATATTTGGGTAGGGTTTGGTAGATCCAAATGTCTTTGAAGGTATGAATTTGAGAGAAGGGGAAGTTCTCTTTTATAAGAGGGGTGAGGGGCACCTTAGGAAAAGATTGAAATATTATTTTATAATAAAATCATTTTCAGTTTCTAATGACTCTAAAATGACTTATTTATAGGATAAGGAGGGGATAGGTCTAAAACCACTCAACCAATTGGTTTTAGATTGGTTTGGGTCACCATATTAACCTTATCATTTATATTTAACTCTTAGTTTAACAGTTTGACATTTACTACGTCTCTTTGTATTTTTATATTACACAGTTAATAAACTTACTATAAACTACCAAGAGAACCCCAATAGGTTCATTAATGAAATATATAATATTATTAATTCCTTTTGGCCAAACTGTATATTTTTAGGAATATTATATCAACCAATAATATAGTATTTGTTTTAAAAACTGAATTATGTCAATTTTGACATTATTTAATAAATGATTTTTTTAAAGTCCTAAAAACATTATAACTTCGAACTAAATTCATATGTTAAATATTTAAATATCATATTAAGCTATAAAATTATTGGAATTCATCAAAAGTCACAAATTACATATATTGGGATATTTATAATATCAATTATTTTATTATTTCATTATTAAGGTCATTACTACGTCATCATTGTGTCATTAATAAATTAAATTATTTAATTTCTAAAAATTATAAATAAAGTATTTTTAGATTTATAATTAATATTTATAGTTAAATTTATATTATTTACAACCATAAATTATAAATGGTTTAGTTATTAATCTTTGAATTTAACTCTTTTAACTATTCCTTAAATAAAATAATAATAAATGTTCTAATCTAATCCAAGTTGACCTAAAGAATCATATTTTATTCCTATGGATGTCTTTGGTCTAATAACACTTATCAAATAGAATTAGTACATGTGTTAGGGTAATAATAAAATCATTTTTACCTTTAATTACCCTATTTAATTTTAACCGTGGTAAATAAAAGTAAAAAAGGAACTATTCACCAAAAATTATTTTCATCTTATTGAACCACATTTTTCTTACTGATATCAACCGTGTCTCTCTGATTTTTGAAATTCCACTAAAATAAGTAGTAAAATTATGTTTTATGCGAATTTGCAAATGCTCCTAGGAGGTGGGTAAAAGACGGTAAAAAGTTCAATAAAAATTTTATATATCTAAACATATTATAAAATGACTCCAATGAATTAAAATGAACATATATAGGTATTATGTATCTATTTTGACCAAAAATAAATTTAAATAAAAAAATAATTATTTAAATAAAAAATTTGGTTTTAACCAATAACATAGTATTTTTCACTATTCATCCAAAATTGAATATTTTCAGAAAAATACCAAAAATTCACCCTAAGCTAATATAAATATTCCAAATCCAAAAATGAAGTCCATTTTGAAAGATAAAATTTATATAATTTCAAAAAGTGGGTATTACTATTCATAACGGCTAGTTTGATTGGTTGTAGTGTGTTAGAATCTCGAAGTGGCGTATAATATAAGCTATTGCATTATTCAAAGGGAAGCGTACCATGGAAGCTTGGGGTATTACATTTTGTAGGTAAATATATATTATATATTAAATAATGTGTAGTTTATGGATATTTTACCTAAGATAAATATCATCAATATGAAAATCTATTACATTTTTTATTTTTCGTAAAGGAAATATGTTACATATGAGGAATAATGTACTGTTTAGATTAAAAAAATATAACATATTGAAATTGAATAAAAATATAATTTGTAATAAAAATACATTTTGAATCAAAAGTTTATGTTAAAAATTATTTTATACTTCCTTAATTTATTTTACATATCTAGAGAAAATATATTATGTAAGATGTAATATTTTATTTTTTCAATTTCTTCTAAGTAAATAATGTTATGTATGAGTAATATATTATGCATGGAATGAAATGTGTTTCATATGGATATTTTTCCTGTGGAAAATATCATTCAAATGAAAAATATTATTGAGTGGATATTTTTTTCAAAATAGAATATCATAGATTTGAAAATTATTTTATGTATTGTATATTAATCTATGGAATATATAATACATAGGTTAAATAGACTATGTAGTGAATAATAATATAATATATGCATATTTATTCAAATTTAATTATTTTATGTACTAAAACTATAATTTGTATTAGAAGTATTATGTTACATGTGTTTTATTTATAAGGAGAAAAATTCATGTACAATGAAATATCTTACACATTCGATTAAATATTACGTATGAAGTTTACCCAAATGGAAAATTTTATATTTGGTGTAAATATCATATAGACAAGGATTTTCAAGGTACAAAACCATATATATGGATTAAATATCAATATATAAAGGTTGTTGAATTAAAAAAAATATTATGTATGATATATAATAATTTTATATGATAGGGAAATGTTAATTTAATAAAACACCCATTATATTGGATAATATGAAACCTATATATTGTCTCCAAAGGGGTGATACATAAGAAACCATTAAGGAGGTCCAAAAAATATAATAATATTAAAAATTAAATGTTTTTTTGGAGTTTTTAAATTATCAAATCGATGAATTTAACATGTTCATAAAGGGGTTATTGGTGTCTTCAAACACATTACTATGTTAACACTCCACAAAAGGGTTCCCATACCCTTATATAGACAATAGGGAGATTATTATAGTTTCTATGTGGATTCATGTGTTGTATCATTATGGATATATTATGTGTTAAATTTGAAATTTTACATCGATTATTCCTTAGTTCATATTATATTTACCTGAGACTAATTTTTTATTGGCAGGTAATGAATTTAGGTGATTATTCCATTAGGGCATGGGGAAATCTCCCAAATATCAGTGGTATTTTTTTCTACATCGATAAAGTAGATCTATGGTGGAATATATCACTGTGTTTTGGGAATATTCAATGTGATAAATGACTATATTCAATTTATGGATCCGCCAATTTTTTTGAAAATATAGGTGTGAATAGAAATGAGAAATTACTATTCATGTGTAATAAATATCTAAATGTATGCCTGGGGTGGTGTGAATATAATTTTATAGGTTATAGACCTCTAAAAATGACCTAGTTAAAGATACATTATCATACCATAAATATTTAACCTTTAATAAATACTTGAATAATGTTTAAATAAAAAATATTTGTTTTTAAAATCATATTGATGATGGAATGATGTAGTCGGGGACCCATGTTATTTTGTGGTGGCTGAATGGGTTTTACATTATTTGGTGAGGGAAGTCAAGAATATAATAAAAGGAATCACTCCATTAATTCGGTTGGTGGTCACTCTAAATTTCAATAGAGTTTATTTTTTTATTATGATCATTAAACATGTGATATCTCAATTATTGGAAGCTTAACCTTTAATTTAGGAATAAATTATTTCCATATAAATTTCATGACGAGATTGAATATTTCATGGGCCATGATAAACCATAGAAACTATTTTATTACATCATCTACAAATATATGAGGTCATTATCTTAAATATGTTCCTTATGAAATATAAATCCATGAAGGGTCTTAATAAAATGGATGGGAATATTAGATCATTGAATAGAGTCCCTTAGATATCTCTTTTTATATGAGAGTTTTGAATTAGTAATTATTAGAGGGGTAGGTTATAATGGGTCCTTGAGATATAATAAATCATTCAAGAAAATTGATTAGGGATTAATGGAGGTTTTCCTCCCCAACATATATTCCAATTATTGAGTGGGTATACCTACAATAGGATTATTTATATATTGGGAAAGATATGATTGACCTAGTATGACACAGGTAGTGTGTTAGAAACTATACCACATCACTATATTGACACCATGGATACTTTTTTCCAATGTTCCATGATTCCACTATATTAACCCAATGATATTGAGGAATACTATAACCCTTGAGTAATATGAATCTATCATATCGGTCATAATGAGATATTTGAGCTTATAAATGGTCCCAAATTATTGTATGGAAAAGGGGAAAATTATTGTCCCCAAACTATATTATTGAAACTCTCATGGTTTAGTATAGGGGATTATGTATCATTGATATTTTGTGTCACCAATAGACCCATTAATCAACAATGTGATACTTCCATACACATTGTGAGGAATCTACGCAGTGTTCATGAGAAGCTGTCATGGGAGATTTTTAATTGGTATGGTAAGGTGGATAATGATAATAATTAAGGTGTTTATATGATATGTCTTTTTTTGGATAGATACTTCATCTCCCAAGATGTTTACATGAAATGTTTCCTTAGTAGGATGCTTCTCAGAACTGATGTTTATAAGTGTTTTTAAACATCCTACATCCCTCCAAAGATGTTATATGAGATTATTGGTGGGGTTTTATCCATATAATGGGATATATTATATTTAATTCCTAGATAATTGTCTAATTTTTTTTCATAAATAATGTTTTTAGTGGGGAAATTTTTCTCCCAAATAGCATTATATCCATGATTCCAAGATGAGGTGCTACTCCCTGAAGGTTAAGACATAAGATTTAATCTATTATGTCTTATTTCAAAATGGAAATATCAAATATAGATATTTATACATATTTATTATATTGTGTCTCAAAAAATTTATCCCCCAAATAATATTTATGATACATGTTCAGAGACATCTGGAAGAGGCTTATGTTAGTATGGTCTATGTGTTGTGTCACAACAAAACTAGAGTATTGATGATGATTATATGAAATTTTTATGAATTTGGCTATTTTTTAAAATAATATCACATGTGTGTACAATAAATATAATGGTATTTGATGGCTCTATTATGGATACCTTTTTATGATTTACCCAGACCATTCTCGAGAGGCAATTGAACATTGATACCTATGTTTGTATCTTGTTCAAAGGATTAACAAAGGATTAGGCCCAGAATTACGCGAACAATCTAGATATATTATATAGAACCCTAGAGACCACAATCTTATATCCTATGTTGAAATACACAACATTAAATTCCTATATTTGATTCCAATAATTATGACACATATTTTTCATCTAAAAAATATATCATCAAATAGAAAAAATTGATCACTTACATTCCTGAGGACCTTTAAGGTTTATAGTTTTTGATAATTAGTAAAAGGTCCTAAATAAAATATTCACATGACATTAAATTATCATTTATAAAACTTAACATTTACTATCTTTTCCACATTAATGCATCATCATTATCCATATGAAATCCCATCTAGACATAATTCATTCAACATAACTCAATAAATCCAAGGGGAAAAATCCTAAGAGGATTGAGAACACATGTTTAGTAAGGGTAAATATAAGAATAAAATATGTATTGCCGTCAATGAGAATAAGATTTTATAATGGTATTATGACATAATCAATGTGCATTGTCAAATCCTAAAATAACTCATAGCCATTAATACAAGGATCATAAAATTTAAAAACATGAAAAAATCTAGAGTCATTAGAATCGATAAAAATGAACCGTGTGACATAAATATCAATCATAAAAAACATTATAAACCTATAGAAACCACAAATAGAACATTTATTTACTTGGGATATAATTTTTATTTCACTATTTTAATCACTCGTAAAAATGGAATAACCATACGGTAGAATTCCATAATAAATAAATTAGAGGGCTATAACAAACCCACCCATCACTGGTTTATCACGGAATTGACCATCATTGGTTTATCACATAGCCACCCTTAATTGTTTTATAACCTCACCATCCATCCTTGGGTTGTAACATAACCACCCATAAAATATCCAAGTGCCATTACATAATCGTAACACATAAAAGATTTCATTTCATCATAGACTCATAGGAACTATAATTATCCAATTTCTAACTTGATTAAACCATAGAAAATAAATTGTTTATATAATAATCTCTTTCAAAAATAATTAACCCATGTAAATAAAATGGATTCTATAACAATATCTCTAAATCACGGATGATTTGAGGAAAATAAATGGGTTCTGTAATAATCTCATAGAATCCTGATAAACCCAGGGAACAAATGGGTTCTATATAGTATAATTAAAATATGATTATACTATAAATGTAAATTGGGTTATATAAATATCAATTTGAAATATTATTAATATATGGAATATAAAATGGTTGCATAATAATATCATTGAAACATTTCTAATCCATCTCAAAAATGATGAGGATTGTATCAATACCAAATATCATCAATGGAGGAAAACTAACAACCAAGGTTATTAACATTGATTAATTAAAATACCACTAAAATATTATCAATTTTTTATTAAAATATCATTATTATTTTTAAAAACTCTTTTGACAAAATAAATCCATTTTGAAATCATTTTACTTGAAAACAACCATAGAAACATATAATGTTATTTTTTAAAAACATTTAAAATAGTTATTGATTAAAAAATAAATTTGGCTTTGAAATAAAATTTTTAAAACATAAAGCATATTAAAATACATTCCCTTTAGAATAGTCATAAATTATAATTTAACAAAATTGAAATCATTTTTAGAAAACATTATTTTGAAATAACACATATTTCGGAACAAAGAGACAAATGAATTCATATTTTCTTAATAACACATTATCAAAAAAATTATTTAAAAATGAGTGGGAAATTGGTACATTTAAATTATAATATAATTAATAACCATTTAATAATATAATTAATTAGTGTTACGATATTTCATCATTGGATATATAATCATTCACAGTCCCGATAAACTATTAGATTACAAAAGAAGACTCTTACCACTATGGTGATTTTGAATCACAATCCCCATGAAATAATATCATTAATTAAAACATATAATATCATGAAAATAAATATATTCCTGATATATAATTTTAAGGTATAACTGTAAACTACTCATTAAATAATATTGGTTTATAACATAAAAACACCTCAAGTAAGGAAAATTATGACAAAAATCAATTTCTTCTTTGCTGACATTGAAACTGTAAACCCCATGAAAGAAAGATCAAAAAATGAAAATGTAAATACTCCAAAATTAAATTATAATAATCATTAAATAAATTAATGATAATTATATACACCCCAAAATATAAATAAGTGGTGAATATGTATTAATTATCATAGGAATAAAAGTGATACTAGAAAACCCTTCCCATTTAGTCTGATTTGTCACACTTATTATTTATCTTCATTAACAATAAAAATGGGTTAATTATTTTTTTCATAATAAAATTTTAAAATTATATTATTATTTTTATTTCACTTATAAAAAGTTATATATATTTACTTAATGAGTTAGGTATATATTGGATGTTTTGACCATATTCGTCTTATATGTCAAAACTAACTTTGGTAGGTTGACTATGGTCAATGAGGTCATTATTATTACATATAAATGTTAATAATATTTACATAATAATCACAGTTATACAAAAAAAATTAGTTTAAAACCAATAATTGAAGATGGTTATATTTAATTAAATTTACCTATTTATATCATTCATTTTATGTGATTATTAAAAAAGTATAATCACATCGCTTTGAGGAGGCAGTAGTCAATACATCCTTGAATGATGTTATTACTTTTTTAGTGTGTGAAAATGTAATAAAGAAATTGATATATTTTATTTGACAAAATATAATTATATAATTAATATCATATAGATGTAATTTTTATAACATAATTTTATTAAACCCATCCTTAAAACAATCAATGTAAATCGTGAACGAATCACAACGCTTTGAGGAAACAGTGGACCATATACCCCAAAATGATGTTATCGTATTCCTATAAAATGGAACACATGAAGGTATGTGCCATATAATAATTTCATAATCATAAATAAATAATAAATATCATATATATCATATAAAAACCATTTTTTATATTTTTTCTATCACTGATAAGTGGTAATGGATTAATGAATTACATTAGTTTGTTAGGCGGTAGTCCACTATACATATGAATGCTAATTGTTATTATAATTTGATGAATGTTTGTGATGTTTTAGGTAATAAATATAACATAAAAACATAGCATTATATTTAATATAGTTAGGTTATTATATAAAAATTATATAAAATGAAATGAAGCGGTAGAGAAAGAAATTAATCTAAAGTTCTCGTTAAAGAACACAACATATTCTTTAGGTAACTCTTTTTGGTTGTCCCAAATGGAATTCCTAGCTTTTATTTATTCCCAAATATAGGATTCTAGGATGATATTAGGGATGTTTGGAATTTATTTTTTCATATTATGGATTATACAAAAGGAATTATCGGAGTGAATATATGAGGATTGGGGGAGACCTTTTATAAGTTGGGAAGAGGACGCACTTGTTCTTCTTGAAAACAATTGTGTGCTCCCCGTGTTTTATTTTCAAATGAATGAAAAACGTGGAATATTGTAGTACTTTATTAGTTTAATGGTATAAATATGTCCAGATAATAATTTTTATACCATTGTAGAGTCATTTTCACACCATATATTCTATTTTTAATCATTAAGTAAGTAGGTTTTTACCATAATCATTGTAAATAATTTTAACTGATTTCACTAATCACATTGGTAAAAACATTTGTTTGAAATTATTATAAATTAAAAATTATTATTAATAAAAATATGGAATCCATTTTTTAAAATTTAATTTATATAAGCAGTACAATATGAATAAAAATTAATCCTGCAGACGTAGTGGGAAAATAAGTTTTTAAAGTGAAAACATTTAAATGTTCATTACGTTTTTATATCTAAAATCAGTATTAAAATGATTAAAATTAAATAAATTGGTTTAAATGATCTAAAAAATATATAATTATAATTTTAAACAACTTAATAATATAATTAATCGATATAAATTTTTTAGATGAAAATTAAGTTTTCAATTAAAATAAAATATTTTTCATTATTAATCCAAAAATGAATCATATTAGATAAAATAAAAAATTAACCCAAAATTAAATTTTTATTTTTTATTATCAAATTCATAAAATTTTCAATTCTTTTTGAAAAAATTCATCTATAAAAAGTCTGTAAAAATGACATTTAGAAATAAACATATTTTTATCTTAGAATTGTATTTGTTCTTATTTTTTTCTTATAAAAAATATTGGATGAATTATAAAAATATTAATGAATATATAATATATAAATTTCATTAATTTAGTTCACCAGTAGTGGTTAATTTAATTTATTAAGATAAAACACCTTTTTTGTCACGACCTATACCCCAGGGCCTATGTCGTGACTACCCCAAGCCCCCATTCCATAGGCTAGGGGTTGTTAAATATCACAAAAGGAATATCCCTAAAACAAGAAGTGATTACCTTTAAACCTATAAAAACACACAAACCAAGAACACAACAATAAGCAACCACGAAGTAAACTGCTGTAGTAAAAAGGGTACTGAATTTAATGGGTCTGGAATAAAGACCAACTAAAAAGTACAAGTACAAATGAAAAGAGAAAAAAAATCCTAGATCATCCACCAAGGTTCCTACCTGAAGGGTAGGTACATATCATCTACACTGCACTCCATGTCATCCCATCTCCTTGGTGTACTGCCTGGTCCTGGATCCCTCAATTCATAGCCCAACTTCTCATCGTCTGTATAAGACACAACAAGGTGAGGTTGAATCCTGTGCAGGGGTGAGTATAACATTACTCAGTCAGGACCCCAAAACCCCCGATGGTCTTACATAATTTCTCATGGAAAACAAAAAATCATGATCTCAATCACAAAGTATAAAGCAATAGACACAGCTCAAACATAGTCTCAGCTCAAACCAGGTATTAGGGAAGTATAGAAGTATAGGTGATCAGACACGGAGCTAAATCATCTTATTCTGTCAAGATGAACTACTTCTAACCATACGGAGTTTGACCCACCCTTGATCGATAGTTACTAACCCCCGCAATAACCCAAACATGATCTGACCCACCCAGAGTTGATAGGTACAAACCCCTGCAATGACCCACATAGGATCTGACCCGCGCAGAGTGGATATGTAGTAACCCCCGCAATGACCAACATAGGATCTGACCCACCCAGAGATGATAGGTACTCCCCCTCACAATGACCCACACAGGATCTAACCCACATAGGATCAGTATGAACAGACCTACACAGGATCACTGAACATTGACTCACATGGGATCTAACCCATAAAGGATTGGTATGGCGTCGATCCATGACTGGATGCTCTAAGGCTAGTCCTCATTGGGTCGCGAGGTGATGATCCACATAGGGTATCAAAGTGATGATCCACACAAGTTCACTTGGTGATGAACCACAAATGATCACTAGTTGCTGTCTCAAATAGGATCGCTTGGTACTCACCTCCATATGATCTGTCACCAACCTCCACCGCCCTGCCAACCACTGGATTCCCACTCATAGCATGCTTGATTCTGGGAGAACCACACCTTAATACATCAGTCAAATTTCAACCTGAATTAAGCCCCATGAAGAATTATCCCGATGATATGTCACGTCATAAGGGTCCCAACTCAAAAGACGATGTGTCAAACGAATTCCCAGTCTGTAAGTTGTTGAGATTTTAGTGTTGTGGGCCTAGTTGGATTGGAGTCGATCCAAACTTTCTGTACTCCAAAATTATTCAGAACTCTCATGGAGTACATAAAAAGGACTACCTTGTCCCTAATATCCCAGGGCAATAGACATCACATCAACTAGCTGCTGCATGGAGCGGGCCACGCCGCACCCTCCTATCACTGCTTGCGGGCCGGAGTTGCATCCCCCGATGGTGCCTGCGGGAGCCACCCTTTTCTCGCACGACTGGATTGGTCCAGCCACCTTCGGCCACCACAGTGCGCCGTCACATGCCTCCTTCCACTTCCTGTGTCCGATTGTCAAGGGTGTGTTCCAGCCACCTCTGACATGGCGTGCAGACAGTTTCTTCGGTAGATCACAGTACATGCTTTGATGTCCGTTCATTGTTCCGTCTATGCCAATGACTCTCCCGCACAACCACCGTCATAGCATTACCCTCTATTTCATGTTTCCGTCATCTGAGTAAACTTCCCTTGAAGAACGGAGCATGATCGAAGTGGAAGAGGGTCTGGTCCGTGTTCTTTTGGCCTGTTCCCACTATGTTAATGTGATAGGAAGGGAGATAGGATTTAATTTATCAAATACAACTTGATAAAACTAAACCTCAATCCTGGATTAGAGGTTCACTAACAAAGATCGATGGAACCTCCTTTATTGTAGTTGTTGGTTCGTGATTCTGTAGTGCTTGTCACCACTCTCTGAAACAGGTCTCGTCCTCCAAGTTGTAGGCGTCCTGGTACTTTTCCAGAGCTTTTTCTCTTGGTGGAGTCATGCCAATACCCCTCCCCAATCTCCATATAAATAGGAGAGGGGGAGCATGAGTGACACATGTGGAATTAATGGGGTTAAATTAATTATGGATATTTCCAATTTCTAATGGTGTTGTTAGAAGAATAAAGGGGAGTCAATCCATTTAATGGCTTGACATGTCGTTGGTCCTGCCACTGCCGCTCGTCCGTTGGCTGAACAGAAAAAAGAAAAAATAAATAACTTTTTTATTTTATTATTATATTAAATATCCAAAAACATACTTTTTCTTCTATCCTTCGACGGTCGATGTGATTCCTTCCTTAAGATAATATCAGCATTACTGATTCAACGGTTCCCTCCAATTTTTATCCATCCACCAGTTCAAATGATAGAATATTCCGCTTGCAGTTTTACTGGACATACCTTAAAAAACATCAAAACTTCATTCTGGGCACACTAGGCCTCAGAATCATGTGCCGTCATTTTTTGCAGACTCGTAATAATTCCATATAATTAAAAAAAATTACCTAATAAAATAGGAGTGTTTACATTCTCTCCACCTTTGGGATTTTCATCCCCGAAAGACATAATATAGATTAAGGAAAGTAATGGGGGTATTGAGCATGAATCTGAGCCTCCTGCTCCCATTTTCTCTCTTAAAGGTCCTCGTGCTACCAGCGAACGTACACTAGAGGTATCAATCATCAATGAAGGATCTGCTCCTATCGATCCTCAATATCCATTGGAACCCCTGTAAAAGTCTCCCCATCATCAATGTCCATATCTCCATAGTTAATAACATGTGATGGATCATGCACGTACCTCCTCATCTACAACACATGGAAATCATCATGCACCCGAGGCATCTGTGGGGGAAGATCTAGGAGATATGCCAACTCACCAAATCTGCTGATAGCCTGAAAGGGTCCGATGAACCTCAGAGATAGCTTGTCACCCCGTCCAAATCTCAGCATACCTCGTCAAGGTGAGACCCGTAGGAAGATATGGTATCCTTCAACGAACACCAAATGTCTCCATCTCCTGTCAACATATGAATTACGTCTAGTCTGTGTAGTCTTCATCTACTCCTGGATGATCTATACCTTTTCAGTGGTAGCCCGTACCAACTATGGACCCATAAGTGCTGACTCCCCTGGGTCTGTCCCACATAGAGGTGATCTAAAAGGTCGACCGTACATGGCCTCAAATGGTTCCATACAAATGATGGTGTGATAACTATTGTTTAAGGTGAGATCCACCATGGGGAATTGATCCTTCCAACCATGGTAAAAATCAAGGACGCAAGCACGAAGCATATCCTTGAGTGTCTATATGGTCCACTCCATCTGACCGTCTTTCTAAAGATGAAAGGCGACACTGAAATGTAGTTGAGTCCCAAACACATACAATAATCCATTCCGCAACCAGGATGTAAAATGTTCTTCACGGTTAGAGATGATCATTGATGTCACCCCATGAAGCCGTATAATCTCTTGTAAATTAAGGCGTCCGAAGCTCCCTACTAATCCATGCTCTCAGATGGGTAGGAATCAGGATGACTTGGTGAGTCAGTCAACGATCACCCAAATGGAATCATGTCCACTGGACGTCCATTGTAGCCCCATAATAAAGTCAATGGATATACCATCCCACTTCCACTCAGGTACCTCACGTGATGGAGCTAAGCATGCTGCAACCAGATGCTCAACTTTCACTTGCTGAAAAATTAGAGATCTTGAAACAAACTCTGCCACAACTTACTTGATCCTCAACCACCAGTGCTGAAGCCAGAGGTCCTGGTACATTTTTTCAACACCAAGATGTAACTCTAGAGGGTAAATATGGAACTCTCTCCACACCTCCTCCCATAGAACCACTGATACCCTGGTGCATCCTCTGAAGAGGATGACGTGATCCCCACCTTTAGAAAATTTATCAGGTGCCTTTCTTGGGGATATCTGAGAATGTAAAGCCTCATAGTCAACATCCCAAATATGTTCCTCCCGAACTCGCTGATGAAGTGGGTATGTGACAATCATACACTGGAGGTAAGAAGCACCATTTTTATCCATAATGGATATCTGTAACATGGAAAGCTTCTCTGTCGCCTCACCCATCATCTGCATACTAGACCTACAACTAAGTGTGTCTGCCACTACATTCCCTGTCACAACCCATCCCTTGAGGCCCGGGTGGTGACTACCCCAAGCTCGTCATCCATAGGCCAGGGGCTGGCGACTAGCACCGAAGGCATATTCCCTAAAAATCGAAAGGTATTTCCTTTAAAACATGTAACTCACACAACTAAGCACAAAGTAGGATACAAGCACAACATAAAACTATTTAGTAAACAGAGTGTGTACAGAAAATAAAAATGGGCCAGAATACAAACCCAACTATAAAGTACAAGGAAAATCAAAAGTACAAGTAAATCTAAGTCCAACTCTTGTGAACACGTGCCAAGGACTCCTACCTGAAGGGTAGGTAGAACACTCTAATGGCCGACTCTATGGTACACCTTGCCTATGGTCCACCTTCGAGCTACCTCTAGACCTGGTACCATTGTCCTCTGTCAGCGATGTCCATCATCTACACCAAAGACAAGAAGGTGCAGGCTTATCCTTTGCATGGGTGAGTATAATGATACTCAGTAAGGACCCCGAGACCCTCGTCGGTGTCAAAAAATACACAATGGATAAACCAGAAAGCATGAAAACAACTGAAAACCCAACTTAGGTATATTCCCATACATATACCTAAGTTGTCGAGTAAACCCATCTCAATCACGAGGAAACACAAGGCCCAACTAAAAATCCCAAAGATCACCTACCCCATGAAGGAAAGAATACCACGAACGTAACACGATGAAGGTTAGTACAACAAAGGTAACTACACAAAGAATAATACCATAAAGGTATCTCCATGAAGGTATGCACCACAAAGGTACGACACAAAGATGATTACACAAAGGTATCACCAAGAAGGTATCCACCACAAAGGTACACCACACAGATGATTACCACAAAGTTATGGACTCATATCACACTAGGTATAAATTAGGTACGATAGAAAAGATGATTAGATGTAACTACTAAATCATCATACTCTGTTGAGAGGCAGAACCAAGTTGGATCCTAAATCATCATACCCACATAGGATCTTAGTACAACAGACCCACGAAGGATCCTAGAGTAATCCCACATGGATTCCTAGAGAGGATCCAAGTGGGTTACTAGAACACAGACCCATGTAGGTCCCCAAAGCACAGACCCACGTAGGATCCCAAGGTACAGACCCACGTAGGATCCCATTCTCATCTTACACCCTTCCACAGGGTTCCTGCACTAAGCTCGCATGATTCCGGGAGGGTCCGCTCCTCAAGCAACATGTAAATACTCCAACTGCAATGAAGTCCCGCAATAAAGTACCCCAAAGGACCTCCATGTAACTGGGGTCTCAACATAATAGACGGTGCGTCAATCAGACGCCCGGTCTGTAAGTTATTGTCCTTTTAGTCCTGAGGGCCCGGTTGGGTTCATGTTCAATCCAACCCAGCCATACCCCAAAATTATTGAAAACTCATGTGGGATATACAAAATGGACTATCTCGATACAAGGTTTCTTGAGCTATGGATGGTTCTTCAAATAGATACATGTAGCTCAAATTATTTCCAAAAGAGTAAAAAAGGGGTCGAAGCTAGTCCGAGTTCGGTCAGACCCGGCCCGACCTGGCCTGGGCCGACCTGACCCAGTTTGGGTCAACTAGGGTCTGGCCCTGGGTCCAACCCAGCCTACTAGGTCCAGCCCGACCCGGCCCACCGAGTCCTGCCCGACCCATGCTCGACGGCCCACTGTTGGGTGGCCCCGAAGTGGGGTCTTCCCTAGCCACCACCCATGGGGGCGGCGCCCCCTGGGTTCCCTGAATGGGCCAGTCACTCGGGTTGGGTAGCCGATCGTCCGGGTCCATGTGGCACTGAAAACAGGCACACGGGACCCCGTGTCCATCTCGGCTCCATGGCTGGACGGACGACCATCCACCCTCCGCAGTGTGGTCACGCGCCGCGCCACCACCGACGGATGGTGGGGACCCGGTCACCCTCTTTCATCCCCGCGGCTTCGTGTCATGGCTCTTGCATTCCTGATGGCATGGTCGCGCGCCACCACCCTTTCACGCAGCAGTCTGTGCGCTGGTCTCCACCCTTGCTCCGCCACAGCCGATGGGCCACGACCCTCCTCCAGTGGCGCGGTCACGCCGCCGACATCGTCACTGTCGACCGGAGTGCCGACCATTGTTTCGTAGCCCCACCAGTGCTTTTTTCTGGCACGGTTTGCCTATGACGTTCCTTGGGTAACTGGGCGCACCCCAGTGGCCCATTTTTCATTATGAAAACTCCCACACATGACATGAAACGTTGCTATTGATTCCAGACCATCATAAACCTCAAAGTTTGCAGAGAGGTCGGTCCGTGTTCTTTTTTTCTGCACCCACTGTGTTAGAATGGTAGCATGTGGCATAATTTTTCTTAAATCAATAAGATTGAAAAGAACATGGAAAGGGGTATTCAAAAAACATTACCTACCTTGATTTTATGTTGACGATGGTGGGGAGAGAAAAGGACAGACATCGGTTTGTCATCGTTGAAGATGTTCCTCATTGGGGATCCTTCAATGGAGTTCTTTATTGGAGAAAGTGTTCTTATTTGATGAGATTGCTGAATCACGATTCTTGAAAGCTCTATTTTTCCAATAAATCCCCCCAACCAAGAGGTGAAATGACAAATTAATAAAGTTAAGTTAATTAATAAAATTAATGTTGGAAAATTAATTAATTTGATGTTGGCACAATTAATGGGAAAAGAACCCAAGAGTAACCTCCCCCATTAAGAGGCAGTTCAAGGCCCTAGTGTTCCCCACCACCAAATTCAAATTGGGAGGGTTAAATTTAAAAAATAAAATAATGTTATTTTATTTTATTTTCTCCCATGAAATGAAAAAAACTTACTTTCACCATCGACCTACTAGGGTCGAGGTAAAGGTATCCTTAAGAGAATACTGGTGCTACGAGCTCAACATTCTCCTCATATTTCAATTCTGGGCACTGGTATAAGAGGTACAAAAACCCACTCACAGGTTTACTAAACGTAACCAAAAAAAATTAGAAATTAAATCCAGGCACTTCAGGCCTCGAAATCAAGATCCATCAATTTTTACGGACTCATAATATTCCCATATAATTAAAAATAATTTACTTGTAATTTCCAGGTATTTACATACTCCCCACCGCTGGGCATTGCATCCCAGAAAGCCACATCACAAAAACTAGAAAAACTAGTGGGGGTACTGAGCATGAATATGAGCTTCCTGCCCCCATGGACTCTCCTGGAGGTTCTCATTCTAACAACACACACACACCAAACGTATTTATTACCCATGAAGGACTCTCTCCTGTCGATCCTCAATCTCCATAGGAACCTCTGAAAATGTTTCCCCATCGTCGATGTCCAGCTCGCCCCTATAAATAATGTGCCAGAGATCATGTATATATATATCCTCAGCTGAGATATGTGAAAAACGTCGTGCACCCGGTGCAACTGATGGGGAAGTGTTAGGCAGTAATGCACCTCACCAACCCTACAGAGGACCTGGAAAGGTCTGATTAATCTCGAAGAAAACTTGTCGCCCCGACCAAATCTCTAAATACCAGGTCGAGGTGAGACCCGTAGAAAGACATAGTCGCTATCCTCATACTCCAGAGGTCTTAGTCTCTTGTCAGCATAATACTTATGCCTGCTCTATATAGTCTTCATCCACTTTTTTATGATCTGTACATTATCTATGGTAGCTTGTACCATCTCTGGTCTCATGAGTGCTAACTCCCCTAGGTCAGTCCAACACAAAGGTGATATGTAAGATCAGCCGTACAGAGTCTCGAAAGGTGCCATCCCAATCATGAAGTGATTTTTGTTGTTGTATGAAAACTCCACAGAGGTCAAGTGATCCTCCCAGCTACAACCGAAGTCGAGGATGCAAGCACGCAACATGTCCTTGAGGGTCTGAATGGTCTGCTCAGTCTGGCCATCCATCTGAGGATGGAAGGCAGTGCTCAAACGAAGTTGCGTCCCAAATCCTCCTACAACCACTTCCATATCCAGGAAGTGAAACATGGATCAGGATCAGAGAAAATTTCTAAGTTACACCATGTTTCCACACAATCTCTTGCAAATAGAGGAATCCCATGCTCTCTACTGAACCCTGCTCTCTAATCGGTAGGAAGTGGGCCAACGTGGTGACTCGGTCGATGGTCGCCTAAATAGAATCACGACCCCTGTATGTACGTGGATGTCCTATCATGAAGTCCATGGATATACCCTCCCACACTCACTCTAGGATCTCTAAAGGGTAGAATATGCCTGCTGGTACCTGATGCTCCGCCTTTACTTGCTGACAAGTGAGGCACCGAGAGACAAACTCAGGTACTGCTTTCTTCATTATGGGCCACCAGTGCTGTCATCGAAGGTCCTGGTACATCTTTTCCACTCCTGGATGTACTGCTAGAGGGGATGTGGGGAACTCACTCAACAATTCCTCCCGAAGTGACACTTGTACCATGGTACATCCTCTGTAATGTATGACGTGCTCCCAACCATAAAAATATACATCAGGTGCCTGTCATGTGGATATCTGAGCACATCGATCCTCGTAGTTAGTGTCCCCATGCTACACCTCCCTGACTCATAGAAGGAGTGGGAGAGTGACTATAAGAGGCAAAAGAAACGATTCTCCATCTCGATCCACAAAGGATATATGAAAAGTGGTCAGCTGCTCTATCACGTCACCTAGAAAATGTATACCAGATATCCTTATGAGTTAATCTACTACAACGTTCCCCTTCCCAGGAGTATAGACTATCTCGAATTCATAGTCCTAGAGGAACTCAAGACAACATCATTGTTTTAGGTTTAGGACCTTCTGGGAGAAAATATACCTGAGACTCTAGTGATTAGAGTAGACTGTAAAACACTTTCCAATTAGATAGTGTCTCCACATCTTCAAAGTGAAGAACACTACTGATAACTCAAAGTCATGGGTAGCTTAGTTATGCTCATGTTGTATCATCCATCAAGAACCATATGCGATAACTTATCTCTCCTACATCAAGACACATCTGATCCTAATCCCTGATACGTCATAGTAGACAACGTACCCTACTCCCTCCTTAGGAAGACTCAAGATGGGGGCACTAGTCGGCCTCTACCTTAACTCATGAAAACTCTACAGACATGTCTCTGAACACAAGAAGGGTTACACCATCTTCATCTACATTGATAAAGGTGTTGCAACTCTAGAGAAATATGGAAAAAATATTTGGTAGTATCTAGCCATACCCAGGAAACTCCGTAACTCTGAAACACTCCTATGTGGATCCCAAGCAAGTACCGTCTCAATCTTCACAAGATCCACCACAACTCCCGCATCCCAGATGACATGTCCCAGAAAGTGAACCTCTCTGATCTAGAACTGGCACATCGAGAGCTTACCATAAATATGGTTCTCTTGGAGTGTGTCTAGAACTACCTACAAATGATATACATGCACCTACTCAATAGCCAAGTAGATTAGAATGTCGTCGATGAAGACTACTACAAAGTATTCAAGGTATGGCTGAAAGATCCTATTCATGAATCCCATGAACACTGCTAGAGCATTGGTCCCGCCGAATTGCCTAACCAAGAACTTGAAGTGGCCATACTCAAATCTGAAATCTGTCTTCTGCTCATCATCATCTCATACTTTGAGCTGGCGATAGCCTGATCTGAGGTCTATCTTTGAGAACCACCATGATCCCTTCAGCTGATCAAACATGTCATCAATCCCCAGGAGTGGGTAAATGTTCTTCACGGTCACCTAGTTCAGGTGCTGATAGTCAACACAAAGTCCCAAGATTCCATTTTCCTTCTTGGGAAACAAAATCAGGTCTTCCCAATGAGAAACACTAGGTCGGATGAACACCTTCACTGTAAGTCCTTCAGCTGTACCTGCTGCTCATGAATCTCTATGGGAGCCATCTGATATCCTGGCGTAGATATCGGTTTCTTTCAGTGGTACAAATCAATGTAAAAGTCCACCTCTCTGTGAGGAGGTAGTCCCAAAACTTCATCAAGGAAGATATCCGCGTACTGTTCCACCACTACAGGATAGATCAAACTCTCCACATCAACCACCCTGAGGGTAAGGCTAGCCAACTGATAAGTGATTGGCGGCAATCTCCTGTGAGTAAGTCCATCATGTGCTAAAAAGGCTCCATACTCACTGGTGAAGATAAACCTAGTCCCATTCTCTTGGATACACAACACTTTTCTCCTAATTCAGTCGATTTGGGCATGAACTATAGATAACCAATCCATACCCATGATGACATTGTAAGGCCTCGATGTTGCTACTAGAAGATCCCAGCTGAAGCTATCACCTCTTAGATTAAGCTCACACTGCCAGCACCAGTCTGTAATTATCGAATGCTCTCCTGTAAGATTCTCTAACTTTAAGGATAAAGCCAACGGATCAACTGGAATCTCTATGCTCCGAATGAGGGTAGTAGAAATAAAAGAATTACTAGAACCTAGGTCTTGTAGTAATGTAGCTAAGTTGGAGTAGATACAGATTGTACCTCGTATCATCTTCAGAGTACCATGGATGTAGGCCTCATCTGATTAGAGCTGATCTCGCCTCTATCCACCTACTCATTATGGTTGGAGTGGACCACCTAGAAGTGGTGGTGGTAACACCCTGAATCGTCACCAACTGCTTGCTGCCTAGCTAGCTCCCCTGCCACATCCTCCTGCTCCCTGCTGACCACCTCAGTCGATCATCTGTCTCTTCCTGGGTGGTCCTTCGACTGTCTGATGATCATCCGTATGGAAGTTCGGGCAGTCACGAGCCATGTGACGCTGCCCACCACATGCGTAACATTAAATGATCCTCGCATGACTGGCTCTATCTCGGGTGCCCCACACAACCGACCATGAATCCTGTGATCCTCCACCTATAGGCATGATCCTCTTGGACCTATGTGACATCTGTCTTCTGCCGACTGCAGACGACTCCACTCTGTGACGCCCAGTGGTAGGTCTCACTGCTGGTGAATACTCATCCATAAAACTCTCCACTGATAGAGCTTTCACTAACACTCCTTCCTATATCAGGATGCTGAAAAAAATCATTGAAGCTCAGATCTCCCACATGAGTCCCTACTCGAAGGTTTGAGCCCTGAAGAATGGGTCTCGCACGATATCAGCAGAGTAGCGTGAGAGGTTGGTGAACCTCGCTGAGTACTAATGCACAATCATGTTTCCCTACTGCAGATGAAGAAGCTCTTATATGTGCACTGCACGAAGGGTTGCTGAGACAAACTCTGCCTGAAACAGACTCTCAAAGTCTTCCCAGATAAATTTTACCTTGTTGTGAACCTAGAACATCAAGCTCTACCATCTTCCTACAGCTTCCTGTAGAAGACTAGCGGTAATGATCACCATGAGATCATTTGGTGTCCTTACCAGTTGGAAGACTCTCACTATGGACTCCAACCAATCCTCAATATCCTATGGATCCATCACACCCCTGATCCTAGGTGGCCTATGGAACTGGAAGTCATGCAACATGCTCAAGCGGCATGCACTCTCTACTATTGGGACTGGTGGCATCGATGGCCCAAAGGGTAACGGTACCGCTGGTTCCTCTACTGATAAAGGGCCTTGCACCAAGGCCTCATCGCTCAGTGGGCTATCATCATGTAATCTTCCTGGAACCCTAGCTGGTTGTGTGCATGGTGGCATCATGAAAAAAACATGTGTTCCACGGTCAATAACTTATACCTGGTGAGCTGACTCAAAGAGATCATAAAGAAAACTTTTCAAAACCCACACACAATCAGTGTTTTCATACACTTAGTCAGAAATCATAAGTCAGGGTCTTGGTATATGGATACCTCGGACGCCACACCAACACCAGATTCCCTAAACTGATAAACACACTCGTAACACATAACACTATTTCCCTTATAAGAGCAGAGTCCAATTTTCTAGGGTAGAACTGAATCCTCTGATACCAATTTGTCACAATGTGTCCCTCAGAGCCTGTGTCATGACTACCACAAGCCTGCCTTCTATAGGCCAGGGTATGGCGACTAGGACTGAAAGAGTATTCCCTAAAAATGGGAAGGCATTGCCTTTATAACCTGTCACTCACACAACTAAGCACAAAGAAGGATACAAGAACCAAGTAAAACACTATAGTAAGCAGAGTGTGTACAGAATATAAAAAGGCGCCATAATACAAGCCCAACTGTAATGTTCATGGAAAACTAGAATGTACACGTAAATATGAGTACAACTCTTGTGAACACCCACCAAGGAATCCTACCTGAAGGGTAGGTAAAACTCTCGAACGGTCGACTCTGTGGTATGCCTCACCTATGGTCCACCTCTGAGCTACCTAATGACCTGGTACCCTCATCCTCAGTCAGTTTTGTCCATCATATGCACCAAACACAACAATGTGCGGCCGTAGCCCATACAGGGGTGAGTATAATGATACTCAGTAGGGACACCAAGACCCTCGTTGGTCTAACAAAATCCACAGTGGATAAACCAAAATGCATGAAAATGACTGAGAAACCTACGTAAGTATATGCCCATACATATACCTATGTTGTTGAGTAAACCCATTTTAATAATTTGTAAACACAAGGGCCAACTCAAAATCCCAATGATTAACATTCCCATGAAGGGAATAATACCAATAAGGTAACACAACAAAGTTATGTACCACAAAGGTAATTCCACACAGAGGAATACCACATTGGTATCACCCTGAATGTATACACCACAAAAAGAACGACACAAATATGATTAGCACAAAGGTTTCACCACAAAGGTATGAACCACAAATGTACGCCACACAAATGATTTCTTCAAAGGTAAGGACTCATCTCACACCAGGTATAACTTTGGAATGGTAGTAAAGATGATTAGAAGTAACTACTAAATAATCTTACTCCGTTGAGAGGCAGACCCACGTAGGATCCTAAATCATCATACCCACGTAGGATCCTAGTACAGAAAACCAACATAGGATCCTAGAGTAATCCCATATAGATTCCTAGAGAGGATCCAAGTGGGATACTAGAACACAGAACCACATAGTATCCCAAAGCACAGTCCCATGTAGGATCCCAAGGCACATACCCCCATATGATCCCTTTCTTAGCTTACAACGAACAACATAGTTCCCGCACTAAGATCGGTTGATTCCGGGAGGGTCTTCTCCTCAATACATAGGTTGGTACTCAAGTGGGATACTATAACACAGAACCACATAGTATCCCAAAGCATAGTCTCATGTAGGATCCCAAGGCAAAAACCCCTATAGGATCCCTTTCTTAGCTTACAGCCAGGCACATTGTTCCCGCACTAAGCTCGCTTGATTCCGGGAGGGTATGCTCCTCAAGTCATAGGTTGATACTCAAAAATTCAATAATTACAAATAAGAAGTACCCCAATGGACAGACACATAATAGGGGTCTCAATGCAACAGATGGTGTGTCAATCGGATACCCGGTCTGTAAGTTATTGGGCTTTTAGTCACGAGGGCCCGATTGGATTTGTGTTTGATCCAACCCGGTCGTACCCCAACATTATCCAAAACTTAATTGGGATATACCAAAAGGACCTTCTTCATCCAAGGTATCCAGTGACATAGACGGTTTGTCAAACCGATACCCGTATATCATGTTATGACTAATGGAGCGAAAAAAGAGGTCGAAGCTAGTCTGGGTCCGGTCCGACCCAGTCGGACTAACCCGACCCACTGGGCAGCCCGTAGCTGGTCTACAGCTGGGTGGCCCCATGGTGGGGTCTACCCTAGTCACCACCATAGGGGGAGTCGCCCCTCGGGTTACCCAAATGGCCTAGCTGTTTGGGTTGGGTAGCCGACCGGCCGGTGCCACGTGGTGCCGGAAGCAGGCACGCAAGACCCTTGGCCGCGCTAGGCTCCACGGATGGCCAGACGACCACCCCTCCATGGCGTGGTTGTGCGCAACACCATCGGCATTGGTCAGAAGAGATCCGAACACTCTCTTTCGCCGTCGCAACATCGTTTCGTGGCTTCTGTACGCTCGACGACGTGGTCACACACCGCTGCCCCCTTCACGCAGCCGACCATGCGCCGGCCGCTGCCCATGCTCTATTTCAGCCGATGGGTCGTGACCCTTCTCCGATAGCGTGTTCATGCCATCGAATTTTTCACCACCATCCAGATTGTCAAACTCCATTATAAATACCCACCGGTGCCGGTCGTCAGCACGGGTTGTCGGCAACGTTCCTTAGGTCACCGGGCACGCCTCGGTGGCCCGTTCTTCATTCCAAAAAGACCCACACTCAACATGAAACATTTCCATCGATTCAATACCATAGTAAAACACAAAATTTGTGGAGAGGTTAGGTAGTTTTCATTTGGACCACACCCTCTGCGTTTCAATGATAAAAGCGACATAGTTGTTCTTAAATCACATAGATTAACAAGAATAGGGTATGGGGTGTTCCAAACAACATTCCATACCTTGATTTCTTATTGAAGTTGGAAAGGAGAGAAAATGACAGATGTTGTTTCATCTTTTTTGAAGACATTCTTCATTGGGGATCCTTCAAAGGAGTTCTTTGTTGGTGAAAGTGTTCTTCGTTGGATAGATTGTTGCTTCACAATTCATCCAAGATCTCCCTTGCCAACTAATCCCCCAACCAAGAGGATAAATTCTAAATTAATAATGTTATGTTAATTAATAAATTTAATGTTGGAACATTAATTAATTTGATGTTGGTACAATTAATGGGAAAAGAACCAAAGAGTCACCTCCCTCATTAAAGTGGGAGTTAAAGACTCATGTGGTCCCCACCACCAAATTCATATTGGGAGGACTGAATTTACAAAATAAAATAATGTTAATTTATTTTATTTTCTCCCATGGAAAGAACAAAATCTTACTTTCAACATCGATATACTGCGGTCAAGGTTAAGGTCTCCTTAAGTGAATAACGGTGCTACGATCTCAATAGTGTCATAAGATTTCAATTCCGAGCAATGGTTCAAAAGTTACAAAAATACCCACTCCTTCGTTTACTGAACGTACCCGAAAAAAAAGTTTAGAAATTCCTTTAGGGAACTTCGGGCCTTAGAATCATGAACTTTCAATTTTTGTGGACTCGTAATATTCCCAAATAATTAAAAACATTACATGGAATTTACGTGTCTTTACATTCCCATTCTAATAAGTATAGAATATCTCAAAGTCATAGTCCTGGAAGAACTTTATCCATCATCGCTGTCTCAGGTTTAGATCCTTCTATAAGAAGATATACCTGAGTCTCTTGTGATAAGTGTAGAGTATAAAATGTTCACCCATCAACTAGGGTCGCCAAATATTCAAGGTAATGACCACTACTACTAACTACAAATCATGGGTAGCATATTTATGCTCATGTTGTCTCAATTATCATGAACTATAAGAGATAAATGATCTCTCCTGCATCAAGATAGATCATAGTCTTGTCCCTGATGCGTCAAAGTAGACTACATACCCAATGCCATCTTCTGGTAGCCTCATGATGGGGAACTCATCATTCTCTGCCCCAGCTCCTGAAAACACTATTGGCATCTCTTCGTCCACACAAACGAATTTCCCATTCCTCATTAATGGTGACAAGGTTTATGAAACTCTGGAAAATTCAGAAACAAATCTCTGGTTGTACCCCACAACCATAGGAAACTCTGCACCTCAGAAACACTCCTAGGTGGCTCCCATGCTACCACAACCTATATCTTCATTAGATCCACTGCAACTCCAGCCTCAGAGATAACATGTCCCGGAAATCGGAGCTACCGTATCCAGAATTTGAACTTCGAGAGTTTACTATAAAGATGGTGCTCTCAGAGTGTATCTAGTACTATCTACGGATGATATGCATGCTCCTACTTCATCGCTTATTACACCATGATGTCGTCAATTAAGTCTACCATAATGCGATCGAGGTATGAATGGATGATCCTTTTCATGAGTCCCCTGAACACTACATGGGCATTGGTCATGCCGAATAACATGAACAAGAACTCATAGGAGCCATACCAACATCTGAATGTCATTTTCTACACATCCTCATCTCGTACCCTGAGCTGATGATAGCCTGATCTGAGGTCTCTCTTCGAAAACCAACAATATCCCTTTAGCTGATCGAAGACATCATCTATCATTATAAGTGGATACTTGTTCTTCAAGGAAATTTTGTTTAGGCATTGATAATCCATATAGAGCCTCAAACTCCCATTTTCCTTATTGGTGATCAAAATCAGAGCTGCCCATGGCGAAACACTGGGCCTTATGAACCCCTTCCTCCACTAGTCCTCCAGTTATACTCGTAACTCACGATGCTCCAGATGAGCCATTCGATATGCTGGTGTAGATATCGATGTTATCTCGGGGTACAAGTCAATGTGGAAATCCACCTATCAATGAGGAGGTAGTCCTAGAACATCATCAGGGAAGACATCTGCATACTGGTCTACCACTACAGGATAACTTGGACTCTCAACATCAACTACTCTGAGGGCAAGGCTTTCCAACCGATGTGTGATAATCTTCACCCTTCTTCGGGTAAGTTCATCTAGTGATGCAAAGGTTCCCTTCTCAGCGGTGAAGGAAACCATAGTCCCATCCTCATGGACACACAACACATTACACATAATATAGTCAATCTGAGCATGGATTGTAGATAACCAATCCATACAAAAGATGATATTTTTTGGCCTCAACACTACTAATAGAAGATTCCAGTCGAAGCTCTTGCCTCCAAGAGTATGCTCACACTGCCGGAACCAGTGTGTAATCATCTAATCTTCCCCCACAGGAGTCTCTAATCGTAAGGATCGAGCCAACAGCTCCACTGAAATCTATGAGGTTGGAACGAGTATTGTGACAATGAAAGAGTGACTGAAACCTGTGCCTATAAGTACTGCAACTAGGGTGGAATACACACAGATAGTACCTCAAATCATCTCTGGAGCACTATGGACGTAGGACTTAGCTACCTGAAGCTGTGCTTTCACCTGTCTACATGCTCCTTGTCATCAGGGTATGCCTCTTGGTGGTGGTGACAGTTGAAACTCGAGCCGTTGTCCATCACCTACTGCACGACCTACTCCTCTTCCATTTCTACCACCCTACAGACCTCCTCAATTGAATCTCTACCTCTACATAGGCGGTTCTTCAACTATCTTCTGATCATCTGTACAATGGGTCGGTAAGTCACAATCCATGTGGACCTGCCCGCCACACGTGAAGCACACACGGCCTCCCAGCAGGCCTCCTCTGCCTCGCAATCTCCGCACCTCCAACCCAAGATCCCGTGGTCGTCCACCAGAAGGTCTGGTCCCCTTAGACTTATATGTCTTCTTCCTACTACCACCTACAAAGAACTCTGATGTGTGTTGTCCAGTGGGGGGTCTTACTGTTAGTGTATGCTTTGGAAGGAATCTCTCTACTAAGAGTGATATCTCTATCACTCCAGCATGTGTCAGGATGTTGTGAGATAAAATCAAAGCTCTGATATCCCATTAGAGTCCCTTCTTGAAGGTTCCGGCCCTAAAGAAAGGGTCTCACACCATGTTGGTAGAGTTTCATGAGAGGTTAGTGAACCACGTTGAGTACATGGCCATGGTCAGACAGCCCTGCTGAATGTGTAACTGCTCCTGTATATGCATAGAGCATAGAGTCATTGGAACAAAATCTACCCTGAAGATGCACTCAAAATCAACCCATGTGTGGGTCGCCTCGTCGTGGGTCTAGAGCTTTAGGCTCCACCATCTACCTACTCCTCCCTGGAAAGGACTGGAATCTAGGATCACCGTCATATCGACTGGTGCCCAACCCGGTGAAAAACTATGGCCACAACTTCCAGCCAATCCTCAGCCGCCTATGGATCCGTCTTTCCTCTGATCATTGAAGGCCTCTACCGTATAAACTCATTCAATGCACTTAGTCAGTGTGCACCAACTAATGGTGGGGAAGGTGGCAATGAATATCCAATAGGTAGTGGTCCAACTGGTACACCACTCAATAGTGTTAATGATGTAAGAGGGCCCTACACTGAGGCCTCATCATTCGGTGGGTCATCATCGGGTACTCTCTCGTGACTCCTAGCTGGAAGTCTACATGGAGGCATCCTATAATGAAATAGGTGAACAATAGTCCAAAAGTTATACGTGGTGATCTAACTTAAAGAGATTAAAATTAAAATAGTTCCAAAACACACTCAATCAATTTTTTCGTGCACCGAGTCAGAAATCACAATTCAGGGTCCTGGTGTGTGGATATTTCGGCCACTGCACCAACAATGGATTCCCCAAACTGAAAAATACACTCAAAACAGTTAACACTATTTCTCCGTTAAAAATATCAGAGTCTTAGTTCTTTGGTACATCCAGCTCCTCGGATACCACTTTTTCATGACCCATCCCCTGGGGCCAGTGCCGTGACTATCCCAAGCCTCCCTTCCATAGGACTGGGGTTGGAGACTAGCACCAAAAAGCTGTATCGCTAAAATGGTAAGGCATATCCTTTAAACTTATCGAAACACAATAACCAAAAACACAAAAAGAAGAAACCATCAAGTAATATGCTCTATAAAAAGGGTACTGAAAGTAAAGGGGCTTGAATAAAGCCAAACTGAAAAGTACAAGTACAACTGAAAAGAGTAAATAGCTCATGGATCATCCACTGAGGATCCTACCAGATGGGTATGTATAGATCATCTCGACAACACTCCACATCAGCCCGTCCCCTCCATGTACCACCTGGTCCTGACTCCCCCATTTCTCAGTCGAACTGCTCGTCATCTGCACAAGACACAATAAGGTGCAGGTGAAGCCCATGTTGGGAAGAGTATAACAATACTCAGTAGGGATTATGAGACCTCCAAAGGTCTCATAGATTCCACTAGGAAAACGAAAACACATGATCTCAATCACAGAGCACTAAGTAATCGACATAGCTCAAATAGAGTCTCAGCTCAAACAAGGTATTAATGAAGTATAGAAGTAAAGATGATCAGTTGTGGAGCAAGATCATCATATTCATTAAGAGGATCTACTGCTGACCATACAGAGTCTGACCCACATAAGATTGTTAGGTACTGACCCCCGCAATGTCCCTAATAGGGTCTGACCTGCCTGAAGTCGATAGGTACTAACCCCCACAATGAACTACACAGGATTCGACCCGCACATTATTGGTATGCACTGACCCACACAAGATCAATGATCACTGATCCACAATGATCTGACCCACACATGTTCAGTATGTCGCTGATCCATGATGGGCCGCTCTATGGATGGTCCTTATTGGGTTGTGAGGTGCTGATCCACATAGGGTCGCTAGGTAATGATCCGCATAGGATCACTTGATGCTGATGCAAACAAGATTTCTAGGTGCTGACCCACACCGGCTCTCTCGGTACTAACCTCCATATGATCTATTTCCAACCTTTTCCTGACGGCCAGTCACTGGATTCCCACTCATAGCACACATGATTCTAGGAGAACCGCTTATTAATCCATCAGTCATATTTCAACCGACATGAATTTTAATGAAGATGTAAACTGATGGTTCCTCATGTCGTAAAGCTCCCAACGCAAAAGACAGCGCATCAACTGGGAACCTAGTCTCTATGTTATTTGCATTTTGGGGATGAGGGCCTAGTTGGATTTGGAGTCGATTCAACCTAGACATACACCAAATTTCTCCTAAACTATCGTGGAGTATTTTAAAAGGAACTCCTTGTCACTAATGTCCCTATGCCATAGACGGATCATCATTCGGGCACACTGTCTGTTAGTTAAATACATTTCTTTGAAATAGGGGGTGATCACACCTCGGTCCATCCTGACACAGTTGGGCCAACCAAAATATTCCAAATGGAAAGCTTCCCTAAAAGGATCCCAACGCCCCTAATGGATTTTCAAACTAACACTTGTTTTTACACATACAGGAATTTATTTATTTTGGGACAGGTTGGTTCTAGGCCCGGTCTGACTAGGTCAGACCAGCCAGATGCAATAGGTCTCAGTGTCATTTTAACCCTACCCAGGTCTGGCTCATTAAGGCTTAGCCCGATTCATTGGGTACGACCAGTTGGGGTCGGCCCAGTTTGGTTCATGGGCCTGGGCCGTGGTTGGCCTAGCCCGAAGGATGGGGCTTCTCCCACCCGCGTTGCCCGCTGGGCAGGATTGGCCTGATGGGCAGTAGGTCTGATCCTGCTCGATGGTGGGTCTGGCATACTTGGCCTGCCCGCACTAGCTCGACCAGCCCTAAGTTAGACTGTTGCATCCTACTTGCCCCGTTCTTTCGAGGTCGTTATCTAGCTGGTGGGGTGCTTCCCCATTGTATTTAATGGTAGATCATTTTTATGACTGGGTTTTCCAACGCATCATTGCACGGGCCACCCCTCACCCTCCTGACAAGGCCTGTGGGCCACAGCCACTTCCTCCGGCAGTGCCTATGGGCTTCGCCCTTGTCCCGCACGGCCAGCTCGGTCCGGCTGCCTTCATCCACCGCGGAACACCGCGGCACACCGTCGCAAACCGCCCTCCACCACCTACGGCCGATTTTTGTAGGTTTCCTCCGGCTACCTCCAAACACTACCGACATGGCGTGCCGATGGGTTCATTAGCGATTCAGAGGATATGATTTAGTGTCCATTTTTCGTGCTGTATGTGCCTATGGCTCTCTCAAGATACTTCCATCATAGTGTGAGCCACTGTTACGTGTTCCCATCATCTAAGGAACTCTCCCTAATGAATAGAGCTTGAGCGAAGCAGCAGAGAGTCTGGGCCTCGTTCCTTTGGCCCGCTCCCTCTGCGTTAATGTGATAGAAAGTGGGGGAGGATTTAATTCATCAAATAGAACTACAAAAAAATAAACTCCCTACATGGATTAGAGGTCCGCTGATGACTATCAACGGAACCTCCTTCATCATTGTTTTCAGTTCATTATTCGTTGGTGCTTGTCATTGCTCGCTGAAACCGTTCTCATCCTCTAAGTGGTTGGCATCATGGAACGTTTCCAGAGCATTTTCGGTTAGTGAAGTCGTGCCAATACCCCTCCCCAAGCTCCATTTAACTAAGAGAGGGGGAGGGTGAGTAACACACATGGAATTAATGGGGTTCAATTGATTAAAAAACCTTCCGAATTCCAACAATACAGTTACAAGAATAATGGAGGGTCAAGCCATTTAATGGTTTGAAATGTCATGAGTCTCACCACTACCATTCATGCTTTGGAGGAAAGGAAAAATAAAAATAGAATAACATTGTTATTTTATTATTCTCTTAAATGTCAAAAAAATAACTTTTTCTTCCAACATTTTGTGGTCGAAGTAAATCCACCCTTAAGTGAATCCTAACACTAAAGAATCAACGGTTCCCTCAGATTTTTAATCCGAGAACGAGTTAAAATGATATAAAACACCGATCACGCGCCTACTGAACATACCATACAATGAGTTCATAAATTCATTCCGGGCACGCTGGGTCTCAGAATCACGCACCGTCAATTTTCACAGACTCTTGATAATTTCAAATAATTGAAAAAATTACCTAACAAATACTGCTATTTTCATTTTTGTTCATACAAATATTTTTTAAAACATTTCTTTTATTTTCAATTGGTTTAAATTGTCATTTTTAATTAATTAGTGGCCAAAATAATTCAGTATATATAACATTTTAAAATATATATTCATAATTTAGTTAATACCATTCATTCCCTCCAATCAAATAATTAGGTGATAAAATTTATATAAAATATTAATAGTATATTATTTGTTCTATTAAACTCACTTTTCATTGTAACACAAATTATGAAAGAAACCTGATGTTTTATGCAACAGAATATAAATTTTTTGTTTCATATAACTAATTCTATAAAATACAGTTTCTGTAACTCAAGATATTAAATAATTTAAATTGATTTTAAAGAATAAATTTTCTAAAATCTCCAGATGTTACATCCTACCCCGCTAAAAATGAATTTCTCCCTTGAAATTCATCTTGGTTATAAAAGGATTAACTTTTTTAGAATTAATTTATTGAAACCCAGATCATAAAAAAGAAATAAAGACAACATCCCATAAAGTGGGAATGCAAGAAATATAAATGACACTTAAAGATGCACATTACTTGAACATGAGCCTTATCCTAGTTGGTAACGACTCCGTAAGTGCATCCAAGTGGACAGGGATCAAATCTAGGTAGGATGCAGAATTTCCGCAGTACTGTAGCGGGACTGTAGTAGTACTGTAGCCGATACTATAGAGGTACTGTAGCAGGCACTGTTAGACACTGTAGCAGTAGCGAATATGCCCTCGTTTTGGACTTCTGGCCGCCGATTTGGTCCCTGAGTCCTATGAGGCCTTTGGGCCACCCAGGCGTTCGGGTCAGTATGGGCTTTGGGCCACCTCAAGGCCTTCGGTCCGCCTTAAGTGCAGATGGAAACCAAATAACCTACCAGGAATAAGCTCTACAAGGAGTATGAGAAAGGAGATTTCACTATAGAAGATGCTAAATAGATTGCAAGAATTAGAGGGTATGGAACCTACCATCAGGATAAGCCTGTTCATGCACGGGAATGCCTAGCCGAACAACCCTGTGAATGTGGAGAGCTGATTTCACGATGAAGATGCTGGGGAGGAGAAGTTCCAAGTATTTAGTCTAGGTTGTATGTAGTGTTTGAAGCCTACGACCATTGAATTCCTCTAAGGCCTACGAGTCATGTAATACATACACCTACGGGCCTTTTCAGGGTTCCACCTCACCCGTTGAAAGGTGGACTATCAAAAATCAACAAAAAATGAAGGCCGTTGGGCCATTAGAGGTATAAGGGAAAAAAAATTCAGAAATACTAATATAGAGTGATAGGTAAGGTGTTCCATAATGCATAATGAAAAATAAAATCAAAACATAAATTTGTGTGTAAATGGTCATTAACATCACAAAGAAACATTAATAGAATATCATTTTATTTCAAGATAATTTTTCTAAAGATGAATGATTATTTCACTATCAAGCCTAATAAGATAAATATATATACTTAGTTTACAAGTTTAATTTCATCCATTAACAAAATTACACCTCACTATCATTTTTTCTTCACATGACGAGTATTCAAGGTGAATTTTCTTATGTTTGAAGAAAAAAAATCAAATTTTAAAGATCACATAAACATTAAAGGGATAATAAATCTACTCCACCTATATTTAGAAATTAACAAAAACCAATATGGTTAGAAAATGGTAATATAATTCAAAAAACAAATAATCTGTAGTGTTAAACATTAATAATCAAATCTTATACCCAATGTTCAAACCAACCATTCTATAAATATATATCCTCAATGTTCTTCAAACATTTGCTGAAAAAGATCAAATATAAAATATTATTAGTATTTTATAATATATTATTACAAGGTGAATAATCCATTATACCTAAAATAACTTACCATATAGTTATAATAATGATTAATGTTTACATGAACAAGGACATACTAACTAGGAAATCATGTAGGCCTGTGGTAGGCATGAAACCCGCACCAGCCTTCAGTCATAGGTTCAAACCCCACCACCTAGCCCAATATGATAGTTTTCACCAATAATATGGGTCAAAGATTTTTTATTTAATAAATACTCACTAAACACAATTCAGGTTTTTCACAGGGGTTAAAAATACCACAACCCTAAAAAAAATGTCTACAAAAATTTCATTGATAAGTAAACAATTTTTACTACATAAAATCCTCAAATATTATGTCATAATATATTAAACATATGATAATACTTATTCTTATAGTCCTGTTATGGAATCCATAAAAATTAAGATAACCTCACATGAAAACATCATAATCTCTAAAGTTATCAAAACTGATATTTTATACCAACTATAATAGCCCACAACATGCACGCCAAGTATCTATGTTAAAATCCATAACCCTATATTCTAGGATTTGATGATAATAATTATGGCCCAATGATTTCATCTAAACCATATGAAATTAAAAGGAAATCCATGATCACATAAATTATATAAGACCTTTTTGTATTAGAGTTTGAGAGAATTGGGAAAAGCTCTTACATGAACGATTCACATGACTATAAATGAGAATTTATCCCATTTACCCAAATTTTATTTTTCACATTAATACATAATCACCATAAATATAAAAAAACTTTTAGTCATAACATATTCAAAATAATTATTTAAAACATTGGGGAAAGGAATCATAATAATGGTGATATTAGATTCCCATTAAAGGTAACCATAAGAATTAACAATTAAATTTTATCAATGATTATAAGAGTGAACATGGGTATGATGAAATAATCATAGTACATGGGAAAATAATAAAAAAAAATCATACCCATAAATACGTAGACCATCAAAAATGATAACATGGAAAAGTATAGATTCATCAGAATCAATAATCACGAGCAATGTGATTTCAATATCATTCATTAGAAACATTATAAACCAATAAAAAGAATAAATAAAAAATGTATATACTTGGCACGTAATTTTCATTTTAGTCTTTAAATAACTTCTAAAAATGGAATAACTATATGGTCGAAATCTGTACGCAATTCATTAGAGGAATATCACCAACCCAACCATCCTTGGTTTATCATGGAACGACCCAAAATTTGTTTATCATGTAACCACCCTTCATTGGTTAATATCATCACCAACCATAATTGGTTTATAACACAACCACCAAAAAAATTTCCAAGTACCATTAAATAATTATTACAAATAAAATCCTTCATTTCGTCATAAACTAAAAGGAAAACACATTATCAATTTTATAAATTGAGTAAACCGTGGATAAGAAATGAGTTTTATAATAAAATTTTTGAAACTTGACTAACCTCCAAATTTTTTTATTTTGAAATAAACCTAATTTTATGTTGAGTGGGAACAAAATAAAAAAATGAAGACTAAGTCATCTACAAAAAATCCTAGAAAAGAAAAAAATAATGACTATAAATCAAAATTTAAAATTCAAAAACACATTCGGTAAACACCATCACCCCTACCAAAACTCCACAATTCCAAACAAAAAATTCAAATTCAAATAAAATAAATTTTGAATCCTAAGCCAAGTCTATTGATTGATCATGTCATACTCCATCACGGTCATCATCAAATGAATCACCAACGAGAAAAGTTTTCACACATTCACCCTAAATATATACAAATAAAATAGAAAAATTCATCACCTGAACTGGATCTAGAATCTTGTTCAAGAAGTCATCAGATATAGAAAACACCTTTCATAAGAAGCACCATAATCTGAAAGAAAAAGGATGGAAGGAATCCAACTCATGTTGTGCCTCCACGACTATAAGTGTCTACATGATCTACACATCCCAAACCCTCCATGGGATCCACCACACTATAATGAACAAGAGAAGAGCATTGGAATATGAAACACATAAAATTTTGAGAAGAGATAGCACATCATTAGGCTAAATTTTTTTCATGGACCATTAAACCCATCCAGAAAACCCAATTTCAATGCTTCATCATAGAAATAAAGACCAAACCCCCACCAAACCAACCACCAGCCTCACCTCATGGGATACCAATGACGCCCTAACCCACACATCCCAAAATATCCCATTACACTAGAACTATAGACCAAATATATGTTGGAACATAGAAATAGAATATAATTGAATATGAAGGAAGATAGATGTATTGACCAGATAGATTAATCTATCAGAAAAATCTAATAGAACTTTAGAATAGGGAATAAAAAAGGCCATGAATCTAAGGGAAAAAACACTAAGGTAGAAGAATAAAACCAAAAAGGAGAAAACACCCATTGAAAAAAAAATGTGTTTCATAAAAATATATTTTTAACATGGTTAACTCTTGGAAAATAAACATGTTCCATAACAATCTATTTGAAACATGATTAAATCAAGGAAATTAAATGTGTTCTATAAAAATTTATTTAAAATATGATTATCTCTTGGAAAAGAAAAGGGTTGAATAAAAATATATTTGAAATACGAATAAACCATTGAATATAAATAGGTTCCATAACAATATGACTTAAAAAACCATAATATGACTAGAAAATTATGAAGATGGTATCAATACAAAATTTCCCTAGTGGGGGATAATTGAAAATAAGGGTTTCTAACGCTGATGAATGGAAATACCATAAAAATTACATCAGTTTTTTAGGAACATATTTGTTTTATATTTAAAACACTTATTAAAACAAAAATGTTTTTGGAAATATTTTTATTTTAATATCACCTTAGAGGGATATAAAGGAATTTTATATATCATTTTAAATAGTCATTGAGTAAAATATCATTTCAACTTAAATTTTTTTAGTTCATAATATTTTTTGAAATCCATTATCACAAAAATGTGATTAAAATATCATTTAAAATAATTTTGAAAACATTTTTAGAAAACATTTTTTTGAAAGAACACATATCTCTGATCGAAGTGAAAAATGAAGTTGGATTTTCTAAAAAAAATATAATTTTTTTAAGAAACAACGAGTGGAAAATGGTAATTTCCTTGAAAATATATTCAATAAATAGAGGATAATATAATTCATGATTATTATAAAATTTCAATATTGGAGACTAAATCATACACTATCCTAATTAATTATGAGATTGTAACAAAAGACTCTTACCACTTCGGTAACATTGAATACCCATCCACATGAAATATTATCGTTAAATGAAACTTTGAATATAATGAAAATAGGGAGATTCATGACAGAACATTTCAATGGATCAATATATATGTGCCTTCCATATTTTTTAAAAAATAAATATTATGATTGATATCCGACATTCCATACACTGAGTTTAAGAGAACCACTGAATATTAATATTTAAATGTTATCGTTATAACCATTACAGTAGAATAGAAGGAATGAACTACTTTAACTGAATTACGAAAATACGTTTTTCACCTAAATATATAATTCATTGAAAAATTAATTATAAAAAAATGAAAAACCCTTTTTAAAATAAAAGGAAATGTTTTTCTGAAATACTATTTAAATGTGAACAGTTGTGTTTTGTACCAAATAATAAAAAAATCCCTCTTATTAAATTATATTAATGAAAAATATCTATAATAAATTTAAAATTATTTATAAAATTCATCTTTTGTTTTTTAAGTCATGATGTAAGAATAAATACAATTTTAAGTATACAAGAAGTATTTTTTTCTAAAAAAGAAGTTTTATAACCTTTTGATAGAACACTTGTTTTCAATATAGTTTTTGACACTTTTATAAATTATATTGTACAAAAATAAATTATTATTTTAAATCATAATATAATAATTTTCTCTGGTTGTATTTTGTTTTATTTTTCAGATAAATTTCTTCTTTTGATGAATAGTGAAAAATATTGCATTTAAAATGGAAAACAATTTTTTCGTCTAAATAATTCATAGTGTTAAATTGTCTTTATAATTGGTTTTAAGGTATAATTAGGTAATTATTTTTTCAGTAAATCCAATTAAGTCCATTTTAATTAATTTCAATTTTACATTGGATATAAAAACATTTCAATCTTTTGCACATTTTCACTTTAAAACCCATTTTGTCACCCCGTTAATGGCATTAATTTTAGGTTAATTTTAACTAATTATTTATTCTGAATTTTTTGAAAATGAATCCATATTTATAATATGTGGGATAAAATTTGGTAAATTGGTCCCTTTATTTTGGAACATAGTGAATAGTAACTTTAGTAATTTTTATTTCCACAATTAAAGGTAAATCAAGAAATTAATGGTAAAAATAGTATTATAAATGTTAGAAAATTAAAATAACAATTGTAATAATTTTATTAGATGTGTGAATACTAAAAAAATAATCTTTCTTCCAATTATTTTCACTATTTAATCCATTTTGATGTCTTTAATTAATTTATAGTATTTTATGCAAAGAAAAATCTATTTTGTCAATCCTATTTTTAACAAGTGAAATTTTTTTAATGAAGAGTTACATAGAGGATATGTTCAAATATAAATATTATTTCGAAAGATAAAATGTTTATCGTAATCATTTTAATTTATTTTTTAATTTTTATGATAGAAATAATTAACTTATATGCATACATGATGATGATGTTTTAGTTGTTTAATTAATCAAAATAATAAATAAATGATATTAAAAATACAAAAATTATTATGAATTGAGATAATTAATTTCATCTGTGAAATTTATAGATTTATTATTAATTTTATTTATTTTAATATATATTTGGTTTAATGAAATTGTGTTTATGTTTTGTTTTTAAAAAGTAAAATAATGAATATTGTGAAAAATTAAATTAATGAGCTTTTAAAATAAATAATATTTTATTAAATGATATAAAATTAATAAAGATATAAAATTCATCCAAATTATTTGGATAAATCTTGAAATTCATTCAATAAATAATTTTTTTCATATTTTTCATTTTATTATAGATATATTAGCCCTAAAATTGTAAATTACCTGAAATGAGGGAAAGTGTTAAAAGTGTTAAATAAGTGTTAAAACAAAAGTAAATGGATTAAATAAATATTCATTACTTTTATAATATTTATAATATTAATGGATTTAAACCCATAATACTCATATATTCTAAATGAATCATTTTCGATCCAATATAAATAGAAAATTAATATATATTAATATAATATATTAAAGAATTCCAATAGTTCCCATCCCCTATATTATAATAGAGAACCCATTATTCTCATTTATTAACAATTAAAAACTATTTAATTTGGACAATATATTCCCAAATAACTTCATATAATATCTCCCTAGATTATGGATCTATTATTTTAGGAATAACACTATCTTTTATGATCATAAGGTGTCAAGAAATGAAGTATTTCTAAAGAAGATGTTTTGTTTTAATTAAGTGTTTATATTTTATTTTTCTTGCAATTCCTTAAAATAATCATAAAATGATAAAACAATAAATAAATTATTATAATTATACTCAGATGTTATTATGTTTTTTAATGACCTATATCCATCACTACTTTCATCGAATGGGAAAATAATTCATCATTTCTATGTATGACAGACTACCACCTCGTGAAATATTATAATTAGTTTTCAGTCACTATTTCTCAAGAGGTGTAATAATTATTTAATTAATGTTTATATATGATATTCAATACATATTTATCATTATTAAATTAAAATATAGTATTTAAATTTATATCATTCCATTCCCATAAAAATGATAACATCATTTCTGTGTACGTTTGAAATATCACCCCTACAAAGTGATGCGACTCATTTTCATTCACCACATCAAATGTATAATATATATAATTATATTTAAAGTATTAATTTTATATTAATTATATTATTATAATTTTTGTATGATAAAAAATTTCATACATTCTTTCCATGATGATCATTGAAAAATGATAACGTTACGCATGCATATGTACATCTTACCATCTACATGATTGTAACTTAGATCATTTTTCTTATCCATATTTCATAAATGAATTTAAATTCATAATTTATGTATAAAATTTATTATTATTTCATTAATTTAATTTTTTATATTATTTAACAATGACCACTTTGACTATATACATCATATCAAAGTCATTTTAGAATTATGTATCGAATATTGTCAAAACTTATAACATGAACACAAATAATTAAGTAATTTTAAAAAATTTATAATAAGTAAAAAATGTAATATTAAAATTTAAAATTATTCTCATGAAATTAAATAGTTAACCTAAATTTATTATTTCAGAAGATATGTAATTTATGTGATGTGTTAGACACATTGTATGAGACATTTGAAATAAAAAACCTCATTTTAATTGTTTTAAAGATTTATTCTCTAAATATTTCTCTTTAATGTACTTATTTAAAAAATTATTTTTATTATTGTATCTATATAGAAATTTATTTTTCAAAATTGAAAATTTTCAAATTCTCTAAAATGTTATCAATAAGTATTTTTTAAGGTTTTATGTAAAGGATATTATTTAAAAAGTCCTCTTTTAATGTTTTATCTTTTATCTTTTCTACAAATGTTAAAATAATTTTTTTATTATATAAAACATGAACAGGATTTCCCACTTTCATGATGCTTTACTACTTTAATGGTTTATTTATAATTTTTAAGAGTTTTTTAAATAATATTATTTCATTATTATGTGCATTGTTTTTATATTATAAAAATGATTTTTAATAGAGAAGGGTATTTTGATATTTGAAAGTGTCTTTATAAAAGGTTTTAATAATTTATCATTGGTTTTAGTCATGATATTGTCCTGGATTGTTATATACTAAGGTTTTATGCCCATTATAGCTCAAGAGTGATCCTATTATAGCTTATACAAAGAGTTAACCCCCATTATATCTCATGAGAAATAGTTGAGCTCGATGTGAATTATACAAAGGGTGAACCCCATTATAGATCTCCAATGCATTGGGTAATTTGGAGATTAAAGTAAATCATATGGTTATTCCATATGTAAGGGTGAATGTAAGAGTGGTATGGTAATTATTTCCCTAGGCACCTAGATGATTTTTCGATTCTTGGTAATGATTTTTTAAGATAAAGGTTTTTTGGGTTTCGATGTTTTTACAAAACTACTTATTTATATTATCTATGTCCCTTAATGATCTTTTCATGCCCATATAATGTTTTAAAATGTTTTTATGGGGTTTAAGGATGATTAGGTACAAGGATTATATCATGTGGATAATTTTGTATATTTTTCATAAAGAGAAATATTGTTTTATTTTAAAGAGTTTTATATTGTAGAAAAAATAGATACCGAGTTTAAGTGTCCACTTGAAATATATGGGTATAATTTTCAATAGTTTTTCATAATTATCTAAACATATAAGCTGAAAAGAGCCTTATATGTGAAATCTAGTTCAAAAATACTATAATATGTACGGTTGGATGGCAATTCCATATAGTTATCATAAAAGGGAGTTTAAAGAGAATTCGATATTTGGATGTATTCATAAGAGATATGGATATCATCATGGGATTATAATTATATTGTTTATCATATGATTAGTGCTTTGGAAGTCCTTTTTAGGCTATATGATGTAAAATTTTAAGGTTGTTAACAATATTTTTGGAGAAATTTATTTTTTAGGTAGTTATAAGTTATTACATTTTTGGATGTAAATTGAAATGTAAGTGGTAACCTTTGAGGTTAAAATTTCTATCTAAATATGAATTTATTTTTCTTTTAATTCTAGAATAGTTATATAGTTTTTATGAAACGGAATCCTATAGGCTGGGTAACAACACGCCACATCCAGTAAGGCCAAAAGAATCGAATCCACAACAGAAGGGTGCAAAGGGTGTGTCACCTACCACAAGCATACATGATGTCCTATTTAGTAAGTATTTTTTTGTTAAAAAATTTGTTGGATAAATAGTAGGGTGATTTTGGGAAAATATTTTTTTTATCAAAAAGATAATATTGGGATTCAAATAAGAATTTGTGATTATATGATTAATGTTATTTTAGAAGCTGTTTAATATTTTGGAATATATATGATTATATTAAATATAATATTATGGGATTTTGTTTGGGGAAAAAGGATTAAATTATATATTGTAATAATATTTTATTTTATTATAGATTTATGGTGATTTATGTTATTTATGGAGTTGGTAACCATGTCATGGAGATTACGTGATTATAGTTATTTATGTTTTTGGTATGAGACATTATGAGTGATTGATATTACTTGGAAGACAATGTGATCAAATCATTCTGATTTTTGGGTTTATCTCTTAGTCATGATTATTTTTTAGAAATTTTAAGGATAGTCATTTGTTCAACGATATATGTTGTCCTTTGGGCATCTCTATTGAATTTTAAATATTGAAGTATTTTTTATTCAAATATAAGTATATTATTTTGGGGTAATTATCTTATCTTATACTAACCATTTTTGTTTCACTACTTTATAATAATAAGAGGAATTGATCATTATATTATTTTGGATTCTGTGAATCTATAAAAGATGATTCTCATAATTTATTCATGAAAAATTCATCTTGAAAAACAATAATTTGAAGAAAAGGATGAGTTTTTTTTGTGAAAAATGATTAATATATATAAGTCAACTTTTCATGTATGTATATTTATTTATGATCATATTCTAGGATGTAAATGAATTACTAAACTCTATAAAAATGATCTTAAAACCAAAACAATATCCATTTACTTTTCATACCATGAAATCAATGAACTTTTGACCAATAATTGATTTTTTTTTGGGATTTTTAACATTCTAATGGCCATGTTCTCTATCACTCTTCATCAAGACATGATATTTAATTTTCTCTTCCATATCCACAATTTCTTTCATGGAACAATAGTATGTGTTATCATAGGCGACTTCCTTACTTCTATTTCATTCTTTTAAAGTGGAAGTTTTGTATATCCATTTTCTGATGTGGGATTTCAATAAATGTATTTTAAAAAGTAAAAACATATTTTATAATAATGAATTCAATATTTTTAAGGTAAAATGTTCAAAAAGTGGTGATAATGTAACATACCAATTAAAAAAAGAAATATTATGACCAATAGAGTACTTAATACACCACATCGAGCTTAAGGGAACAAATGAATATTAAAATTTAAATGTTAAAATTATAAACTAGATGTTAGAATAGTAGGAATAAATAATGTTAACTAAATTTTGAAAATATTGTTTACAATTTTATATATAATTATTTTACAAATTTTTTATAAATGAATATAAAACCCGTTTCAAAATAAAAGGAAATGTTTTTATGGAAAACTATATAATTATGCACAAGTTTTTTTATACTAATAAATTAAAAAATCACTCTTGTTAGATAAAATTTATGTAATAAATATATAATAAATCAAATATAAGGTTTAAAATTCATAATTTGGGGTTTCAATACATGATTTAACAATAAATCCAATTTGATGAATAAAAACTGTATTTTTCTAAAAATATTAGTTTTACAACCTTTTGATATCCTGCATTTTTTAAATCTTGTTTTTGATACTTTTATACATTATATTTTTAAAAAATATGTTTTTAATTTTTAATAGGATTATAAAAATAAACATTGTAATCATTTTTGGTATTTTATGAGAAGTTTCATCTTTTGAATAATAGTGAAACAATATTGCATTTTTAATTGAAAATAAGTTTTTCATCAAAATAATTTATATTATTAAATTATATTATAAATTGGATTTAAATTATAATATTATCAGTACTTTATTATTTTATAATATTAATTTCATTAGTATCAATTTCACATTTAACTTGAATATAAACACATTTTAATATTTTGAATGTTTTCAGTTTAAATAAAATTTTTATCACCCTAATAAGGGGATTAATTTTATGTTAATTTTAAATAATTAGGTATATTAAATTTTAAAAAATTGATTAAATATATTGTAAACATTGTTTAAAATTATTTAAATAGTTCAATTTTATTTTTGTAAATTGTTAATAGTTACTTTAGTAATTTTTATGACCACAATTAATAGCAAATCTGGCAATTAAGTGTAAAAATATTATTATAAATATAAAAAAAATTACCCTAACACCTGGCTTAATTTTATTAGATGAATGATTATTAAATATAATAATTCTTAGGATAATTTATTGAGCTCTTGAATCCACTGTTATTACTTTAATTTTTTTTATAGAGTTCCATTAAATGAAAAGTCAATTTTTTATACTTTTGTTTTTAACAAGAAAAATATTTTTAATATGTGGTTATATAGAGGATATGTTTGACTATAAATATTATTTTGAAATATAAAATGTTTCTATTCATTATTATAATTTATTTTTTAATTTTATGAGATAAATAATTAACTTAATGGCTTACTAAATGATTATATAGATGTTTTTTAATTAATTAAAATATCAAATTACTCACATTAAAATATTAAAATAAATATAAACTGAGGTAATTAATTTCCTAAAACAATTTTATACGTTAATGTGTCATGTTAGATATTCCATTAAATATATTTTTTGAATATTATATGTTCATATTATAATTTTTTAAAATTCAAGTAGTTAATTGTATTAGAATTAACATTAATGATATTTTAAAATAAATAAAATTTTATTAAATGATATGAAATTTTATAAAATCTATAATTTAATAGAGTGATTAAGATAGTGCATAAAATTTCATTAATGACTCATTTATTGGTTTTTAATAATTTTATGTTAATTATTTTAACCCTTATAATGTAAATTACATGATATCATGGTAAGAGTTAAAAGGGTTAGATATGGTTTAAAAAAAATAATTACTAAAAAATACTAAAAACATGACTCATATTCATTGTATGAGTGGATTTGGAACCATAATAATTATATAATCAAAATAAATATATTTTTTTCTATTTTTTATAGAATATTAATTAATTTTAATTTAATATTTTGTAGAATTACAAGAGCCCCCCTCCCCTATCATATAAAATGGATCCCCTTCTTCTCATTTATACACACTTCACAACCTTTTTAGTTTATCCAAGATGTATGAAAATCCATTTATATAATCTGTACCCAAATTATAGTTCTCTTAGTTTATTCATAACTCCATCCTTATTTATCATAAGGTGTTATGTAATGAAGGATTTCTAATGAAGTTGTATCATTTTTATCTTGTGTTTCTATTTTATTTCTTCCACCACTTCTTTAAATTTATCTTGAACTCCGATAAAATAATAAATAATGTATCCAAAATATAATGATAAATTATTATGTTTTTTATTTACTTATATCCATCTCCACTTCAATCAAACAAGAGAATAAATAATTTTTAATTTGTACGATAGACTACAACCTTTCGAACCGATATAATTTTTTCCCTCACAGTTTCTCAAGATTGGTTATAATGATAAAATTAATGTTTATATATAAAATTAATGAAACATATATTATTATTAAAGTATAATATATAATTCAAAATTTTACCTTTCCATGTACATATAAATGATAATTTCATTCTTGTGTAAGTGTAAACTATCACCTCCACAAAGCGATGTGGTTCATTTTTCACCAACGCATTACGTGGATATTATATATAAGAATATTTAAAGGATTAATATGATATTAATGATATTATTATCATTATTTTATGAATAAGAAATACTTATATTCTATCTGTAATGATCATTGAAAAATGAAAACATTAATCATGTGTACGAATGACTTATAGTCTCCATGATTGTAATGTGGTTCATTTTTCTTATATATATATATATTTAATGTATGAATTTAAAATTATAAATTATGTATAAAATTTATTATTATTTTTAGAATATTATTTAGGATATGATGTACTTATGACCAATTTGACTGTATAAATCAAAACAAATTCATTTTAGAATCATGAATTGAATTTCGTCAAAACATATCACATGAACATAAATTATTTCATAATTGTTATGACATAATAATAAGTGATATAAAAGAAATAATAAACATTAAAATTTTAGTAAGAAAGTAAAATAATTATCCTTTTTTTATTATTCGATAATATAAAAAACATAAGTGACGGGTCAGACACAAGGTATGAGGCTCTTTAAATAAAAAACCTCATTTAAATTTTTTTCAATATTTATTCTCAAAATAAATCTCTTTCATGTCCTTGTTTGAAAAATTATTTTTATGAATGTATTTATAAGAACCTGAATGTTTTAAAAAGTAATTTTTATAAATTATCTTAAAAGTTTTCAAAAAGGAATCTTTTTCAGGATTTATGTAAAGGACTTTCTTTTAAAAATCCTATTATAATGTTTTTATTTAATCTCTTCTACAAAGGAAGAAAGAATATTTTTTAACATATACAACATGAATGGAATTTCCTTATTTAATTATGCGTTAACACATTATTTTTTTTATTTATATGTTCTAATATTTATTTTTGATGATAATTATTTCATTATTATGTGCAAATTTTTTATATTTTAAAATTCATTTTTATTGGAAAAGGGTATTTTGACATCTAAAGGTGTTTTTATCATGGGATTAAATTTTTTTATTTGATTTTATTCATTATATAGTATTGGATATTATATAAGAAGGATGAATCACAATTAAATCTGATGGATGAGAAGAATTTATCTTTTACAATGGGTTGAGATCCATTATAGCTCATGAGAAATGGGTGACCTGATATAGCATATAAAAGGGGTAGTCTCTATTGTAGATGTTGGGAAAAATTCCCTCAAGGTAACATTGCAGTATTTTTGGGTAAATTGTGTTTGTTGACAAAGAAAGTTTCGATGGAGAATCGTCAAGTTCCAAAGATGTTGTTGACAATAACTTTTGACAAAAGAATGATGACAAAGGAAAATATGATCTGGAGGCGGTACAAAAGAGAAGTAAAAGTTGGTGTCATTTCCCAGTGTTTGCCAAATTTTTTGTGGTCTGAAATTTGGAGGTTGGTGAGCATCGTGAAAAGTGGATATCCATGATGATCATATTTTAATATGGAAAATTCATGAATTTCGCAAAGAGAGGCTTCATGGTTTGGAATTCGCGAAGACTAGACGAATGATGGTGGTGATTCTTCATGATTACATCAAAGCTTCGTGAATGGAAGAGGTTGAAGTGCATCGCTGCGGTGAAGGGAATTGCGAGGGAGCTTCACGGCGAAGGCACAAAGGAATGTTGACGGTGATGCTCCGTGATTACGACGAGCTCCGTGATCGGAAAATTGTCGTGGGGCTTCGCGATTTGGATAGAATTCCGGTGGAAACTTTGGAGCTTCACGATTGGCAATGACGTGAGGCTGACTTCACGCGGAAGGGTTGAGTGTCGGTGGAACTGCCTATAAATAGAGGTTGAACCCCTCAAGAGAAGCATAGAATTTTTGAAGAAGATCATTCGCTCTAATTTCACGAAGGTATTTTGCGGAGCCCATGTCCTTCGAGAAAGAAGAGCTTCTCGGTGACTACTCTAGCTCCGTGAAAGTCGTGTGCTCTGTGTTGGCTCAGTGAGCTTCGTGAGGGAAGTCTCTTTGCGACGACTTGAGCTCTGTGACGGCCGAAGCATTGTGAAGGCTTGAGCTTTGAGATGGTCTGAGCTCTGCGAAATTGTGAGCTTCGCGAAAAGGCTGGACCTTCACGAAGGCTTGTTTGAGCTTTGCGAAATTGGGAACTTTGTGAAGTAGGGTGCTTTGTGAAGGTTTTTCCAAAGGAATTTCCCAGTGTTCAGGGGAAAAGGGTCATTCATCAGTGGATGAAAGTTGGAAATTAACAGAGCATCCATCAACAGTTGAGGACGCGTGCATTCATGAAAATGAAGAGACCTACATGTCCATAAACTGTGAATGGATCCTTTCTGGAGCAGTGAGAAAAGGATGAGGAAGAAGGTGATCCTCTCCACCAACAATGATCTAGAGAGAGAGAGATAGGGAGTGACCCTTCAGAAAGTAGTGAGGTGACCCTAATCTTTGTAAAGACAGTGAGCCTGGGCATAGAAGTGATCTAGCCTGAACATTATTGGTAGTGAGCCTTAGTGGATTTGGTACAACAACACATTGCCGTTGTATACTCCTTAGACATAGCCCAGTGAGGGTGAACCAAGTAAAAATCTATGTGTCTGCCTGCTTGGTTCTCTACATTGCATTTAAAGCATCATCATCAGATAAAGAAGAAAAGAAGTGGTCATAATGAACACACAAGTGAAAACAAAGTGACCCTTGTAACAAAGAGGTCAAGATCCAATGGGGCAGGATGAATTAAATCAAAAGAATATCCAACTGATTCACCCCCCTCTCAGGGTATATAGGCCCCTATTGGTCCTAACAATTGGTATTAGAGGGATATGTTTCTTTTATCAGATTTTGTTTCTCTAACATGGTTCAGTCGATTGCTCAAGGTAAAGATCCAGTATTCTCTTATTGTATTGTGCCATGGAAAAGGGAAAACATCAATGAAGAATTAGAATTCAGGTGGTATCCCTTAGTGCGGAAGTGTTTATGGAAAAAGTGGGATTTAACTAAAACAATCAAACAGCTTCTTAAAGGAAGGCCTGGATGAATCAAATAGGGAAAATATTGATTCACTCAATCATTATGCAGGAATGAGTGAGGTACATGAACTTCATAGTGATACTAGAACAACTGATGATGAAGAAGTTTCAAGAAGAAGGCCACGAGTTGATGTTGTCAATATGACAATGAAATTGGATCAGAAATTGGATGAAGAAATTAAATCTAAAGATATCTGGATCCAAGCATTAGACATTGATGTCAATAAGCTAAGAGGATTAAATCAAAGGATTATTGATTTGGATACTAACCTAAGGGAGAAGAATGATTCTCAAAGCATAGAACTACAAAAGATGGATAAAATGATAGGAAAACAAAAGGCTGATGATTATAAAGAGAATCAAAAGTCAGATGATGTTTGGAATCTGAATTCTAGAAATGATGATCTAGAAACATAGTTTTTTGAATAAGTTCAGAAGAATCGAAGGCTACAACAAGAGAATGAATCTGTCTCTAAATCTATTTCTCAGGAAAAATTGAAAGTAATGGAGAAAGGTGACATGGTAGAAAAGCTCACACGAGAACTGGAAGATGAGATGAGTTGTGTAAAGAATCTCAGAAGAGAACTCAATGCCCAACTTGAATCAAGGGATATAAAGATTCAAAAGTTGGAAGAAGAACTAGAATCAGTGAAGAAGGAACTGGAGAAATCCAATGCTAGAGGAAATCCTAGAATTAAGGATGCCTTGCAGTTACTATTTGATTATCCATCGGCAGCTGATGATAAAATTAAAGGCAAATTTTCTATTTCAGAAAAGTTCCAAGAACAAATTATCTCAGCTCAAAGACCATATAGTTTGGGAAAAACTAGTATTCTATTTGACGAATCACCTCTAATTCATGATATAAAGTGAGCTGTGAACAATTCCATATATGGAGAAAATCCTGTAGGTACTAGAGACAGGCCGAAGAGGATAGTTACAAGAAGTAGTGACGACATGTGCTATTTCTGTGGGATTCATGGACACACATAAAGCTTCTGTTCAGAGGCTCTAGAATACATTTCAGGCTATGAAAATAGAATCCTATCAAAATCTAAGAATAAGAAGAAGCATCATGAGAAAACAGATAGAAGATTCTCTCAAAGGAAATCATTCGTTAGATGCTATTATTGTGGAAGAATGGGACACACCATGAAAATGTGTCAGGAAGATCAGGACCTCAATTTCAGAGGAATAAATCATGATGCATCAACATCTTGATAGAGAAATGATGAAATTTGGTATTCCATTAATGGAAAATGTTTTATATGTTCTGATTATGGGAATTTGGCAAGAAATTGCGGCAAGAATAAAGCCAGAAACGAAAAGGAACTCGAAAGGAGATTCTCGACTCCAGTGATGCATAATGAGAGATTCTACACTGGGAGACAATTTGATAAGGAGAAGAATAGACTTAGAGCCTCAGGGGAATCACATGGAGATGAAAAAAGGTGTATCAGTCACCTCCTCGATCATACTCACAACAGCTCTCAAGGAGAGAATGTGAACAGAACTGGAATATTAAGGGGATATATACTTCAACTATGATAAAGAAGAATGAACGTTCAATAGAGGACCCACCACCAGTGAAAAAGAGTGTGGTGAATCATGTATATGATAAAATAACGATTAACACCGAATGTATTGAAAAAATTTCAGGTCATATGCCACAAAGAGAAGTGGAGGAAAGTGGATGATCCCTACAATGGTGGAAGAAGAAAGGGAAGATTCCAAAAAGAGAGATTCATACCCATAGATGGAATCAAGGGAAGATTCATATTGGTGGAACATCAAAGATAGAAGTGTGTACTAGTGGGATTAAGCCCCAGATTGTGAAAAATGTCAAGCCTACAGAATCCACATATCAGAAAAAGGATCAGCATGTGGGTAAAGAATGCCTAGTCATATGGGCAGAGCAGTTGAAGTTGGTCAGGCAGCTAGAAGAAGCAAGTAAAGAGTGTGATGATCTTCAAGAAATAATCAAAGGGTTTACCTCTCAGGATCAACCGAAATCCTCTTCTTGAGGATTCCAGAAACAACCCCCTCTTCCTATGTATATAAATTCTATTAACTGCTGATTCATGTGTTTCAGATTTAAAGGAGATACGATCCAAGGGGAAGTGGCATCTAAAGATGCAAAGTGAATAAGATATATGCATTAGAGTTTCTATTGTCTCAAATCAAGTACTGAAGTTGAAGGATAAAGGTAGCAATAGAGCACAATAGGAAGTGATTGGGTTATTGACATTATCTCTTGTTTCCTACACCGAGTTCCAACTCAGTAGGCTATGAGATTCTGTTAATGGCTCAATTCCAAGTGGAAGATGATAAAAAATGATGAGGCAAAAGAAGAATGTTTATGAGCCTACCACTAAGAAGTTTTGCACAACATAGGGGGAGCATTCAATAACAAAATTAGATGCAAGAGCAATCAAAGAAATAATTGGATAACTCTGCTAAGGTGTTTCCCGTTGAGGGAAGAAAGAAACAAAAGGAAAATCAGAAATAATCATGCATCTCATGCTTATCTATTTATTTCAAACAAGTGGTATTAGCTAATAGTTTTTAGAATACCAAGAAGCTGTGAGAGAGTATCAACACTATTTCCAAAAGAAGATCAAAAAATTACTTGAAGGAAATGACGTCATTGAACAGTGACACAGTGAATATCTTTCTGTTGAATGTATGGATGTGGTAAGAGACTCAGAGAGAGAAGAAGTGGATGAAGATGATTCATAAGAGGATACTGAAGGTGAGTACGAGGAAGTGAAACCCTTATCTACACAAAATCGAAAGATTTGAGCTAAAATTGACAGGCAGAATATCATCAATGATCAGTGAGATCTAGTTCAGAGAGGAAGAATGAAATCACTACAGCAGACATCATTACTATCACAGGAAGCGCTGAAATGTTTTGCTGATGCAACTGAAGATGAAAACTGGGTTCAGGAAATGAATGAAGAGCATGATCAGATTGAGAAGAACCAGATGTGGGAGATTGTTTTGAGGCCAGCAAACAAGAATGTCATCAGGACTAAATGGGTTTATCGCAACAAGATGAACGAAGATGGCACAATGATTCGGAACAAAGAACGACTAGTGTGCAAGGGATACTCCCAGATAGAGGGAATATATGTTGATGAGACATTTGCACCAGTTGCAAGGCTGGAAATGATCAGACTATTTTTGGCCATAGTAGTGCAAAGAAAGTTCAAAGTGTCCCAAATGGATGTCAAATCCGCATTCTTAATAGGAGTTCTGGAAGAGGAGGTGTATACTGAGAAGCCAGATGTATTTCTCATTCATTAGGATGAGAACAAAGTTTTTAGGCTGAAGAAGGCATTGTATGGGCTAAAACAAGCACCAAGGGAATGGTACTCAAGGCTTAATCAGTACATGAAGAAGCTTGGTTTCCAGCGTGGAGGAGTTTATTACAATCTCTATTTCAGTAATGACAGTAATCAGAGGATGATGGTGCTAGTGTTTGTCGACGACATAATTTTTGGCGGATCAGATAAAGCTCAGTTCAGAAAGTTTTCTGAATTCATGAAAAATGAGTTTGAAATGTCAACGATTGGAGAGGTAACATTTTTCCTTGGTCTACAGGTGAAACAAGGAAGGAATGGAACATTAATTTCTCAATCTAAATATTCCAAAGAGGGTTTGAGAAGTTCCAGAATGGATAATTCCAAGGAGATGAAGACTCCGGTTGCTACCCGGATGAAATTATCAAAAGATGAGGATGTCAAGGCAGTTAATATCATAAAATACAGTCAAATTATTGGAAGTCTGTTGTACTTAACTGCAACAAGGCCTGATATTGTTTTCTCCACATGTCAAGTAGTGAGATATCAGAGTAATCCCAAGGAAAGCCACATGCTTGCAGTGAAAAGAATACTACGGTATATCCAGGGCACAGTGGATTTCAGATTGACATATACTGATAAATCTCAGACAGAGTTATTGGGATATACTGATGTAGACTGGGATGGATCAGCATATGATAGAAAATCAACGTCAGGAGGTGCATTATATCTTGGTTGATTGTGTATTTCTTGGCTAAGCAAGAAGAAAGATTGAATTTCATTGAGCACTGCGGAATCTGAGTATATTGCGGCCACTCAAGCATGCACACAGTTATTGTGAATGAAGCAGCAGCTTGAAGATATGGGAGTTGAAGAGAAGTCTCTGATTGGAATCCAGTGCAATAACCAAAGTGATATAAATCTTAGAAAAAATGTCTTCCATCATTCGCGGAAATAGAACATTGATATAAGGTATCATTTTATCAAGGAGAAGGTTGAGCAGGGAATCGTGATGTTGGAATATGTGCCTACAAAGCTACAGGTTGCAGACATTCTGACAAAGGCCTTACCCAAGGAAGCGTTTGAAAGGCATCAACTAGCTATGGGAGCCAAGTCGACTCCCAATACTTGAATAAGTGTGGATGTTGGACCCCCCTCTCACTGAGGTATGATGCGTTTTCCCTAATGTGATGATGTGTTCTCTACTCTGTTACAGACTGAAAAGGAGTGACCTTTGGGTTCCTTGACAAAGGGGGAGAAAATAGTGATTATTCAACGGAGAGTACAGTGTGGAGATTTGATAAATCACAAATGATATGGGGAGAAACTGAAAAGTGGAGCATCCAGATAGGGGGAGTGCAATGAGATAGGGGAGAGTATTTAAATCTGACGATGCTAGAAGTGATCGATCAAAGTATAGAAATCACGACAGCCGAGGATCGTGATAAAAGAAGGACATTGATTTTGGAAAAGTGTGAGAAGGTGTACAGCTATCACCAATTGGTATTGGTGTGGTTCAACAATTGGTATCTGTTTTAGAATTGGTATCAGTTTGGAATTGACAATTGGGGTCTGACATGAAGTTTTTAATTGATGAACTTTTCATACTACTCTTGTTTCTCATGCCGAGCATTGCTCATGTGGGGTTAGAGTACGTGTTAAGTGATTCCTTGAACGCTATCAGAATCATAAGAGGTGAATTGTGGTAGTTTCTTGAAGGATATTTAGAGAGATATGAAAGTTCAGAAAATCATTCTGAGAAGAGTTATGAAGAGTTGTCAACAAACCCAAAGGGGGAGATTGTTGGGAAAAAATCACTCAAGGTAAAATTGCAGTATTATTGGATTGATTGTGTTTGTTGACAAAGCAGGTTTCCATGGAGAATTTTCAAGTTCCAAAGAATTTGTTGACAATAACTGTTGAAAAAATATTATTGAAAAAGGAAAGGATGATATGGAGGCGGTACAAAAGAGCAGTAAAATGTGGCACCGTTTCCCAGTGTTTGCCAAATTTTTGGGGACCGAAATTTGGAGGTTGGTGTGCATCGCAAAAAGTGGATATCCATGAAGATCATATTTTAATATGGAAAAGCCATGAATTTCGTGAAGAGAGGATTCGTGGTTTGAAATTCGCGAAGACCATAAGAATGATGGTGGTGATTCTTCGCGATTACATCAAAGCTTCGCGAACAGCAGAGGTTGAAGCGCATTGCGGCGGTGAAAGGCTTTGCGAGGGAGCTTTGCGGTGAAGGCGTGAAGGAATGTTGATGGTGATGCTCCGCGATTATGATGAGCTCCACGATCGGAAAATTTTCGTGGTGGTTCACGATTTGGATAAAATTTCGGTGGATACATTGGAGCTTCGCGATAGGTAATGACGTGGCGCTGACTTCATGCAGAGGGGTCGAGGGTCGGTGGAACTGCCTATAAATAGAGGTCGACCCCCTCGAGAGAAGAAGAGAATTTTCGATGAAGATCTTTCGCTCTCACTTTGCGAAGGTAGTTCGCGGAGCCCATGTTCTTCACGAAATAAGAGCTTCACGGTGGCTACTATAGCTCCGCGAAAGTCGTGTGCTCCGCGTTGGCTCAGTGAGCTTCACGAGGGAAGTCACTTTGTGACGACTTGAGCTCCGCGATGGCCTAAGCATTGCGAAAGATTGAGATTTGCGATGGTCTGAGATATGAGAAATTGTGAGATTTTTGAAAAGGCAGGAACTTCGCGAAGGCTTGTTTGAGCTTCGTGAAATTGGGAGCTTCGTGAACTAGGGTTCTTTGCAAAGGTTTTTCCAAAGGAATTTCCCAGTGTTCAGGGGAAAAGGGTAATTCATCAGTGGATGAAAGTTGGACATTAACAGAGCATCCATCAATAGGTGAGGATGTGTGCATTCATGCAAATGAAGAGACCTACATGTCTATAAACTGTGAGCGGATCCTTTCTGGAGAAGTGAGAAAAGGAAGAGGAAGATGGTGGTCCTCTCCATCGGTAGTGAGCCAGAGAGATAGAGAGAGATAGGGAGTGACCATTGGGAAAGAAGTCAGCTGACCCTAAACTTTGTAAAGGCAGTGAGCATTGGCATAGAAGTGATCTAGCCCAAACATTATTAGTAGTGAGCCTTAGTGGATATGGTATAGCAGCACATTGTCTTTTTATGCTCCTTGGACGTATCCCAGTGAGGGTGAACCAAGTAAAAATCTATGTGTCTACCTGCTTGCTTCGCTGCATTGCATTTAAAGCATCATCATCAGATAAAGAAGAAACGAAGTGGTCATAATGAACACACAAGTGAAAACAATGTGACCCTTGTAACAAAGAGGTCAAGATCAAGTGGGGCAGGAAGAATTAAATCAAAAGAATATCCACACCCTGATTCACCCCCCTCTTAGGGTATATAGGCCCCTATTGGTCATAATAGTAGATCTCAATTAAATTGGGTGCTCTTGAGATGGAATTCAACCATATGATTTTTCCATTTGTTAGGGTGAATGCAAGATTGATATGTTAACGATTTCCCTAGTCACATACAAGATTTTTATGTTTGTTAATGTTTTTTAAGAAAATGGTTTTAATTGGTTTCCATGTTTTCACTGGACTATAAATTTACTTTTTTTAAATCCATTATTGTGATTTTTTTCATCAAATGTTTTTTAATTTTTTTAACGGATTTATGGATATTTGGGGAAAAGTTTGAGATTAAGGGGATAATTTTGAATGTTTTTCAAAAAGATAAATGGTGTCTTATTTTAAATATTTTTAAATTCTTGAAAAAATGGATACCGAGTTTTATTGTACACTTGTAGTGTATGGGTTTACATTATAATATTTTTTTCCAAATTATCTAAATATTTTAACTAAAAAGATCTAAAAAATTTAATTCTAGTTAAAAAAAAGTCGAATATTTAATGTTTAAGTTTTGTTCCTTACAATATAACCCTTTTAAAATAAGATTGGTGTATAACATAAGAAACATCACAAATAAGGAAAATAGTGAAAAACAATCCATTACCACATTGGTTACATTGATACTGTAATCCCTAAAAAAGAGATATACTAAAATTGATTTTCAAATCCCCATTACATATTGTATAATAATAATATAAAAAATTAATTGTATGTATATATAACAAAACAAAACGAAATCAGTGGTGAATATGGCATTAGTTTCATTGTAAAATATGGGCGACTAGAAATCCCCTTCCCTTGACTCTGATTCACCACGCATGTTCTTTATCAACCATAATAAAAAAATTATGATAATTATTTACATGAATGATAAATTTTAAATGTTTATTATTAATTATTTTTAAAATATAATCAATTTAAATAAAATTACTTATTCAATTTGGTTTAAGTTATATGTTTTGACCACATTCACCTTATGTGTCAAAACTAATGTTGGTTGGTCGACTAAGTCCAATGAGATCATTATTTAAAAATATACATAATATTAATCATGAAATATTTGTCATATATATTCATATATTATAATTTTATGACTATTAATGGAATATTGTTTTGAAAAATGATCCAACGTTAGAATCAGGGAGTTGGTAGGCTATACATATGCATGAGTAATGATCACATTTATCATTTATCATTATAGATGGAAGTAAAGTAGACATTATATCTCCAGAATGAAAATTATGTCATCAATAAGATAATATTTAATTATATATACTTATATATATAATTAAAATGATGTGATGATGGAAAAAAATAATCACATCTCTTCGAGGAGGCGGTAGTCCACCCATCCAGGAATGACATTATTACATTTTCAGCATGGGAATAGTTAAGAAATAATATGATATATTATATTTAAAGAAAAATAATTATTTCAGTAAAATCATATTTATTTTATTTTTACAAAATATTTTTATCATATCTATCCACAATGCATTCCATGTATTCCATGAATGAATCAACTCTATTTGTGGAGGTGGTAGTCCACACGTCCACAAACGATGTGGTCGTATTCACACAAAATGGAAATCATGAAGTAATGAGTTATAAAATAATAATTGAAGTATAAATACATCATAAATATCAAATAAAATAGTATTTACATATTTATTCCCAACCATTATAGGTGGAAGTGGATGAATGAAAGACATCCGTTAGTAAGGCAGTAGTCCGCGGTATGCACAAACAATGATTGTGAATTCAATTTGATGGATGTGTGTGATGTTTTAGGTAATAACCATAACATAACAATATATAATATTATTTATAATAATTTTTCATTTTATAATCTTTATAAATAAATAAATGGATGGGTAAATAATTAAATAACACAAAAGTGATCGTATAATAACACTACCCCTTTTCAGGTAACTCTTTGTGTTTTTAATCAATGAAATTTCATATTTTATATTCATACCATATTCAGGATTTTATGATTTTATAATTAATGTGGGAAGTTAATTTTTTTAGGGATTGGGTGAGAAAAAATGTTTGAGATGTTTTAGGAGAGGAGGAGAGGCATGGGCCTTTTTTAATTGGGGAATAAGATAGATTTGGTATTCTTGAATAGAATTGGGTGTTCCAAATGTTTTAAGTGTGAACCAAGGGCCCAAGGTGGACTATTATAGAACATTATAAGTTTAATGGTCTAATTATATTCATAAAATAATTTTTTGACACATTTAATGTCATTTTTACAGATTATATTCTAATTATAATCATTAAGTAAACTATATTTTGTACTTTAATCATTTTAATTAATTTTAACATATTTCAAAAATCGTGTGGGTAAAAAATTAATTTGAAAATATTTGAAATTATAAATTATGATTAATAAAAATATTTAATATATTTTTTCAAATTATATTCATATTTGTACCTGAATTTTATTTAAAATTAATCCCATAGTTGTGACCGAGAAACATGTTTTTAAAGTGAAAATTTCAAAAAGATTACTATGTTTTTATATATAAGTCAAAATAAAATTTATTCAAATGACCTAAATTTGATTAAAATATATAAGTTGATCTAACTATAAATTAAAAAATTAAAAAATATAATTTTATGCTATAAATTACATACATCAAAATGTAGATTTCAATAAAAATCCAGTATAATTCACTATTCATCAAAAAATATAAATTCTAAAAAAATGAATAATTCCCTTAAATAAAATGTTGATATTAAATTTTTAAAAGGGAAGTTGATTTTTTCATATAAAATTTAAATTATTTTAAAAAATTACTTTTCAAACAAGTCATCCATTATAAAGAAGTAAAACCACCTTTTAGAAAGATATATCATTTTATGATTAAAATTAGATTTGATCTTATATTATGCCTAAATCATATTGGATGGATTTTAAAAAAAAATTGAATAAAAAAAAATAAATTTCATTTTTTTCATTCACTAGAAGTGATTAATTTTATTTGTTAAGATAAAATTCCATTGTCGGCCCAAAAATATTTTTTTTTGAAAAAAATTATTCCTTTATATTAAATAGGTTTTTATTTTCAGTTATAATTAATTAATCAAAAATTCATTCATTATATATAAAATTTGAAACCATATTTTTATAATTCAGTTAATCATATTCATTCCTTCCATTATAAAGCCTAGGTTTTAACTATTATATTAAATATTAATACTATATTATTATTCTGTAAAAATCAGTTTTGTATGTAAGACACATTATCAAAGAAAATTGATGTTGTGTGAAATGAAATATAAACATGGTATTTTGTACATGTAAATATAAATGTTTCATTGTGTAACAATCAAGATTTTATGAAATTTAAATTAATGTGAATGAAGAAGTTTCATGAAATCTGTTTATGTTAAATCTTAGATGGAGATTGGTATGAATGAACGGACAAGGATGGTAAAAATGAATATTTTTTTAATATTTTTTTACATTTTATATATGGTTAGACTACTAGTTAACTAGTTTTTAGTTATTACAATCTGTATCAGTAATGTTTCTTATCATAGATCATGTTTCTTTCCTTAGTGTACTCCAATTATTATTGTTGATTTTTTTTTATTTTTTATGATGTTTTTATCTAATATGAGTATATAGTATACCCAAAATAACACCCAATACCCTTATCAGTAGTCACTATCCTCTACTATATTGGAAGGAATTCCCATGTTAAAATAAATCTTCTGGTCCTCACACTAGTGAGTGGTCTAATTCTTACAATGTTACTATGTGTTAGAATCTAATCATTTTCCTTATCATTACATTTATGATTATTTTTATTGGGAATAAGTATATGTAATTATATTTGACATACCAAATACTAGTGTATCATGAAAAACATATCTCTAAAAAGTAAAATTTAATATAGCATTGTAATTATTCTTCTTGGATTCTGTATTACTATTAGGATATTATTCAAGTATAATGTCTATATTATAGATTTTTATTTATTTTTTTGGTTCTTGTACCAATTATAATATACCATTTTACATGCTTTATTATAAAAAAATATAACTCACATGACCATTTTGTTCTTTCATGTGATAAATATCATAGAAGACATAGGGTTCAACTACATAAATTTCAAACAGAAACTATATTTGTTTCCCAATATATCTTATCGGTGGAATTATTTAGAGATGAAACTCATTATATTTAATCAAATTATTTATTACATGGATCATAAAAAGATATATTATTCATTGTTCATAATATAGTCCCAAAATATAATGGGTTTTTAATGATCCTTAATGGGTCATTATGGGTACATGATTCATTGACAACGATACTAGTAAAAGTATTATAATTTTTGTTTAATAATTCTTTAATAATATATATAGTATTTCCCATATATGTTCATGAATGAATTATTCTTAATCAAATTATATAAATATGGATTACATGATACAGGTCATCATAGGCAGCTGTTTCTATATACACATGAATATGATCATAATCCTTATGGGGATTTTCTTGTACCAAAATGATTGGTGTAGATGGGTAGTCTACAGTGGGTAGTTGAATGATAATGTTATTCCTGATGAATATATATATATATATATATTTGATATCTTTAGAGTAGGTGTTTCGCCACATGAGTTTTCTTGTGATATTTTAGGGTGCAGAAGTGATAATTCACAAGAGTGATGAGATATGTAAGTCATGGTTTATTGGATTTGTATGAGATCCTATTAAAATTAAAATGAAACATAGGATACTTAAATTTTTTGTTATATGGTTGAACATAAGATAATTTTACAACATTAATTGGGATAATTATCATAAATGATGGTGACATGAGGGAGTGATTTCTTAAGGACTAAATGGATTACAGATGTGAAATTTGAGTAAATACATAGTGTTTGAAATTTATACATGTGAGGTGATATTAAGAACATGTTATATTTATATGATATTACTTTGTATTTCATGAGGCAAATCACTATAACTGCGGGTGCTCCTATTACCAAGGAAACAGTTTTTAGACATGGTAGGTAAATGTCTGGCCTTATAAGTTTCTGATAGTAGATATATATATATATATATATATATCTTTAATCAGAAGACATTGTATATATTATTATTATTTTGTGATGATTACCAAGTTTTCAGGTGATCATCTGATTGAACAAGAAAGACTATAATGACTTATACCGTATAGAATATAATAATTAAGTTAGATTCTTTTAACTATACAATATTGGAATGTACTGAGAATATTTATTGATAAGAAGTGTGAGCCTATATTTGTGAAGATATTTTATGAGATGGTTCATGTTGGATTATATAGAATAAAAAAATTAGGTGTATTCCTACATGGTTATGCGATATTTTGGTAATATGGTCTGTTTAATATCATTATAATGTAAGAATTGTGTTATGGATCTAGTATGAAGTTAATGTTTTTCTATATTAATTTCACTCGAAATGGTTTATAGTGCAGTTGTTTTTTAGATGTGTGTTGTGGATATGTTTTTATGTGGTTCTGATGGAAATATATGTATTTTTTGATACTATTAGTGGAATACTCATGAAAACACTGGATTATTAAGGTATAACTAACACAACCATACACTATAATAGGTATTATATTGAAGATATGAGCATTGAATTAGAGGAGGGACACTTGAGGAATATTAGGGTAATTTTGTGTTTCAATCAGGGAGATGAGTAATTAATGTTATATCATAGGACACACACCATATGTTTTTAGGTATGTTATTATTATTTTTCTTAGTTTTTGGTACATTTATGTTGAGACAGGCTAGTAAAATCAACCTAGTCATGGATTTTATATTAGAAAAAATATGATGATTCATAATTATAAGTTTATTGAGGTAAAATAAAAATAACTTGTTGGGGTAACACATGTTTTAAATCATTATTGGTTAGTATATTCGGTAATAGATAGTTACTAGAGACATGATTATCATTAGATATTTTGAAGTGATGTGTATATTTGGATATATTCTTGTTGGTTACTTGTAATGTGTTAATATTGGTAATTATAGGTGACATGAGGAAAACGTAAATAAGGAAAATCTAGGGGATTTGGATTTGGTCATAGTTGAGAGTCCCTTCATTCTAATGATAATAAGATATTTTTACCTAGGTGTAACACTATGGAGGTATGTGTCTTATATTGAACTATTACTTTAACATATATGTGTGGTAGAAAATATAAGATAATTAAAATGTTCCATAAAGAGGGGAGAATTTTTTTAGAAGTTGTTGAAGTAATTGTTTAAATGATGAACATGATGAGAGCTTTTTTAGTAATGGAGTTAGATTAGGTCAAACATTTTCATTGAAATAACTTGTAGAAAATATGATATTTGGTTCATGCAACTGGTCTCGGTGACCAAGATAAATTTTGAGTGATGTATTAGGAGACATCACAGGTATGAGAAATGTTATGGTGGGGAAATTGTAATGATCCAAAACATATTAAAATAATGTGAAATTGAAATTTTCTAATTTTTCATCCTATGGTGGCTGATGTTTTTTGAATTCGTACCTGGAAATGTAATCATATATTTGGAATATAAGTGGGATTTTTTTGATATGGTCAAATTTCTGAGAGGTGATTCAGAAATTAGGGTGTTTTTAGACATATTATTGTACTTTTGAGTTTTTACTACATCATTAATATTTTAATATTTTATAAAAATTATGTATCATAGAGAGGAGGAAACAATATCATATAGATGATAAAATATCATATGAAGGGGATAAATTGTCCTATATATGGAATTTTTTATAATAAAAATGCATTATTTATGGAGAATCATATTAAAAATGGGATTAAATATGATACATATAGATATTTTTCAAAGGTCAATATCATATATATGATAAAATATCGTAGATATTGAATTTCATCAAATGAATAAATTTTACATATAGAAAATTAAGTTATTCTTGAGTTATCATATTTTATTAATTTATATTATCCTATGGTAAATATCATATATATGTTAAAATTTATTATATATTTAAATTACTTTATGAAGAAAAATTATTACTTCTGAAAAATATTCCTATGTGTTTAAACATATGAAACATATGCATATTTAACCTAAGGAAAATTTCATACATATTAATACATATTATTTATCATATTTTTCCAAAGGGAAATATATCACATATGATGAATTATGTTATACATGGATTAAATAAATATTTAATATTTAATCTTTATAAGAAAAATATGATACATAATAAAAAAAATTACTTAGGAATATAATATTTTTTTATGGATATATTCAAATGTAAAATACATTTCATATATGGGGAAAATTTATTATATATTAAGAATGATATTTTAATTTATTTCAATAAAATTAAAATATTTTATGTATTATTAATATATTAATAATTTAATGAAATATGTTACATGTGATTATTTTACCTATTTAAATTATAATCTTTAGATTAAAAATGTTTTTATGGATATTTTTCATATGAAAAAATATCATATGTATGAAAAATATGTTATGTGTTGGATATTTTTTAAGGATAATATCATAGGTATGTAATATATATTAAATAAAGAAAAAAATTATATTTATGAGAATTTTTTCTTGGTTAATTATTTTACATATAAAAAAGATTATCTATTGGGATAATTAGATTATCGAATGTTTTAAAAAAGGGAAAATCTTATATATGGGTAAAATTTTATGAATGGATTATAATATTTTGTATTCTATTTTTAAAATATAAAAAACTATATGTATGGGGTAAATGTAAAACATTTGATGATTTTCAGAAGAGAAAAACTTTTGTATGAATTAAATGTTACATTTGAGGTTTTTTGAGAGAAAAATGTTGCTTATGTTTTCCAAAATAGCATGTGGTGATGAATATCATGTTATGAAAACACCGTAATAATATTTTATTATTTATCACATGTTCTAGTGGATAGGGAGAAAAATTTATGATAATTATTTGGAGTTACATACTAGGAAATTTTATAAAACTAAATATTTGTTTAGAATATAAAAAATATTAAGTCAATGATTAAAACAATTTCAATAGAGATTTTGTGTGTTTTCACAACCAATTTATAGTGAGTTCTTGAGAATATTTCTCCTATTATCTTCAATTATAATGATGGATATATTTATATTTTCTCAAATGATTTAAGATCAATTTAATCATAGATATATATTACAGAAAATTCATTATTTTACATCAATTTTTCCTTAGGTCATTTTCATTTTCCTCTTTTAATTTTATATTGTTATTTATGAAATGGGGTAGAGATTAGATTGAATACTTATATAATCACCACGATGTCAAATATAATTTTTATATTTTAGCTGGTGAATATCCTTGGGCAATGGTTATATATCATTTTTTAGATTCAAAGTGTTAAATCATTAACAATAATTTGTAAAGGGGTCATTTTTTCTATTTTAAATTGAGTGATGAATTTAAAAGAAAAATTAGAAAAATGTTCATTAAATTTTTTTATATATGTCTTGGGTTGTATAAAACACATTCCCCATGGTCTAGACATCATGAAATCACCTGGTATCTGATTCTTGATTATTTCTTAAATATAAAAATTGTAATGAATATTATAAAAATGTTTAAATTAATTATAATTGTCTTCAAATTCATGTGGATTATTTTTGAAGGAGTCCAGACCTCGTTTGGATGGAAGTTGGTAGAATGAAAAATTATTATATTCTTTATGGCTGATTGATATTACATTAATTGGAATAAATCTATGAATAATATAGGTTTTCCCTGTGAATAATTATAGAGTTTTTTTAAGTTAATGTAATTTTTTGTCTTAAAATATTTTGATTGAATTTTATTTTAAAAATGAATTCTTCAAAATTAAAATTTTAAAAAATATTTAATGTTTCTTAGGCCACGAGGGACCCTAGACAATAGTGTTGTGCCTTAACTATTGATGGTCACATTATTTATTATAAATACAATACATGTGATATGTGAACACTAGATTGGTCTAAATGAAGTGGATGAACACAGTCACCATAGATATAAGTTCCCTTAAACATCTACTTGTAGATAAAATTAATAGGTTTTGAATGGTTGTATTAAAAATGACATGATGGAATGTTAATATTACATAATGTTTTTGGGATATTTTAATTGATAATGGGGGGGGTGTCCTTCACACACTACTATTTTAGAACAATATTAGGTATACCCTTGGGAAGATTTTGTGTATATTTGGTGTGAGTGGACCAAACTAGGATGTCTTAGTGACTATAATTAGAATTATTATATCTCTTTATAGTTACACTTTTGTGATAATTTCTATATGGTTAATGAGGCCTTGATACCATCATAGTGATACTGGGGGATTCTATGCTCTCTGAGGGTTGAGCTTAAGCCCAAGATAAAATAACGACATATAGGATCTCCTATAGGGTTATTGGATCATCCTATACCCAAATATTCCATGGTTCATTGTCTAGTGTTTGTTTGACCCATAAGAGAGTTATTATAGAGGAGTAGGTATCACCAATGTTGGGTGTGATAATAGAACCCAATGAACAATGGTGTCTGTCATGAAAGACTAATGTTATTGGTCTAGGCTATGGAATATATATTTTATTTGGGGATATAGGTTACATGTTTGGATGGGGTAGTTTTTTACATCCATAAGATCTCATTAAATCCTCTAATGACATCATATTATAAATTTTTATGAAACCTTTGTTGTACTATTTATAAAAATATTGTATAGTGGAAGTAAAAAGTCCATCCCATAGAGAGTGGGGAATAGAATTGATTAATTTTGACTAATGTTCATGACTTCCCAATTGTATTTTTCTTTTGTTTAATTAATTATGTAAATTAAATATCTAAAATGGATTCTGAAAGGCAATTAGGAATCCGGGTCAATATTATGGTATAGGCAAAGGGTACTCCTAGATCTAACTTTTTTTATACCTATGGCATGGGATGTAAAGTAGTCAAAAAGACACTAATTGATCTTGATCCAAATAATTAGATTATACGAATTTATAAAATACTCCTTGGTCTAGAGTAATTTATAACCAAAGTACATGAACACTGGCTTCTAAGAATAACAAATTACAGGCTATTAGTTTGAGCCTAATCATCTACAACTAGGTCATGGCCTTTCAATTTTCACAGCTGATGGTCATGGATAGAACAAAATTATGATAATGGTTTTTTCAAAGTTGATACTAGAAATAGTGTTACATAATTTTGATTTTAGAAATTCATTAGGTTCAAACCACCACTATTAGTGACCCATAACCTAAAGAGGATTAGAAGAACATCATTTGGTAATATCCAATGATGAATAAACAATAACCCATATCATAATATAATAGAATTGAGATAATGATAAAGATAATGAATTAAATAGAGAGATTGGAATTAAATTAAAAATCATTCAACACTACATTAAAGAAATAAAAGAAAAAATGAAAATAGAAAATAAAAGGTATCTACGATGAATGGACGGTTGGATCCACATAATGGCATCCATGTAGTCGAGTCTCATGCAAGGAATAGAATCGTTTTTTCTCTTGGAAATGATCCACATTTAAATGTTCAGTGGCAATCTATATGTTTTAATGTGTCAAAAAAGGATTTTAATGGGAAAAATGGTCAAAGGTGTTCTATCTACATCCAATATATTCTGAAAATCAGTGTATCCTGGATGTTGGGATCATACATGTCATGTGATGTTTACAAGGAGGTTAACCACCTGGACTCAAAATCTTCATTTCCAACTACAGGTCATAAAGAACACTTTATAAAAATTTGGGTAGTTTCATGACATTGTTTCTTCAGTTTTTTTACATTAGGAACCACCTGTGACCATCCAATAGTCATGGGAAACCTTCATTAAATGGATTTCATAGTCTCTTTGGCTTTAATATTAATTCTAAATTCTAAATTTTTTTATTTTCACACTGATTATGTTCTAATATTACACAATTTTGCATTATTTGTCTCAAATTTTAGTCATTCATAAGAATACAAAAACATAAATATTAGGGAATCAACTCATACTAAACCAATTAAAATGAAATGGAATCACATATAAAATACCATCAAAATATTTATAAAATATAATTATATTAAATACTACAACAATCAAATATTTTCATGTCCTCAAGACAAATATCAACATTAGAGTCTATATATCCACAATGGAATTTTCAAATTATGATTCCCATAACAACATGTTATAACTGAATGTTGCGCAATAACAAAAAAGTACAATAAAGAATCAAAAATTCATGCTTCATTTATAATGTGAACTCCAAGAAATTTCTCCCTTTTTACACCTAGGTTTTAACATTTCTTCAAAACCACTTCCATTTATGACTTACCTGACCATTTAATTTTCCTCTCATCACTCAAGGTAACAATTTAATGATGTTAAGGTCATATATCATGTACTTTATCCTAACCATAGGTTTGAATTGAATTTAATCTCTCCACCATGTAAAAAAATCAAAATTTATCATGAGGGATTTATATTTTGGATCAAATGTTACTAGGGATGAGGGTAGTTGGGTATAAATGTAAAAACTAATGTAAGGCACAATGAGGAGGCACAATACTATTGCATAATAAATGATATTCAAAATAATATCATAATGAAATTATACTCGCCAAAATAATTCCATATCATAAACCACCAAAAAAAATAAATATAAAGGATAACAGATGATATAATCATAAATAAAAAACAATTCTCTGTTGTTTAACTCTTTTTTATTATTTTTTCAAAAATCTTTTTTTTGAATGAACCTTACATCAACCAAAAAACCACATATGATAATAATCAGCAGTCTAGTAGTGTTGATTTTTATTCTCCAAACTCACAACATATTTTTTTTCTTTTTTCATTTTTTAGAAACTCGCCAGGAATACGCCTCACATCAAACACCTAACCATATATTATTGTGATATCATCGGTTTGATAATGGTTATTTTTTACCTACCCAGGAAAAAAACCATTTTTTATCTTATATATATACTTACCATAAGAAGGTATAAATAATGGAATATAATGAATAAAATCATGATCCTTCACTAGAAATACCATTAAAATACTCTACATTAATTTTCTAGTAAAATTATCTCAAATCCACCATGAACAATCCGACCCCTACCAATTTAATTGAATATTTTGCAAAATACAATGATCAATGAAGGAAAGGAAATAATGGTTTGTAACATGGATGTATCCTAAAAAGGTCATCCATGGATTGTATGATATAAAAAGGATCAATGTACTAAATAAATAGATTTTCCATGTAATTTTTTTTAATTATAGGAAAATATTACGAGTCAGTAAAAATTGAAGGCACGTGATTCTGAGGCCTAGAGTTGCCGGAATGAATTTTTAAAGCATTTTTTTGGGTACATTCAGTTAACATGCAAGCAGGAATTCTTAACTATTGAACCGATGCTCAGAATTGAAAACTGAGGATACTGTTGAACATGCAGCACCGATATTTTTTTGAGGGGACCTTCACCTTGACCACAGTAGGTCGATAGTGGATGTTAGTTTTTCATTTCTCTATAGGAGAATTGAAAAAAATAATAAAATAAAACAATTAACTTTTATTTTATTTATTTGAAACCTCTCTTGTGAATCTTGGGGGGGGGCACCTAAACTTGAACCCCCTTATCAATATGATGTAACTCTTGGAACCTCCCCAATTAATGATGCAACATTGATTGATCATGTAATTAATTTGAACTTAATTAATTTATCTTCTCACCTATTTTGGAGGGGATAATTTGAAAAGGAGGGATTTGGGAGAGCCCTTGGAGAATGGTTGGTGGAAGAACCCTCTCCAAAGAAGAACGATCCCCCAAAATAAGAATGAGTAACCAAAACACATGCCTAGAATAGAAGCATATTGCAGAAGCGACGAAAGCCGACATCTCCTCCAACAATATCATCCTCTTCCTCATGCCATCTCGAATGATCATACAAGCTAGGGATTTTGTTCATATTGTTCATCATAATGATTTTTGTCTTAAATCTATGAACAACACATTATCAATCTAATGTAGAGGGTGCGTACCAAAGAACACTGCTGATTCCTCCACTATTTCATTGTCAAAGGGTTCATCGCGGGCAGATCGGTGGGTTTAGTAGAACCCGGCCATGATGCCGGTGACCGACACTGGCATGGTACAGGCGGTGACCGGCACACCGATGGCCGCAATGGTGATGGCAGCGCAACCATGCTACCAAAGGAGGTCGTGGCCCGTCAACCGCGATAGAAGAGGAAGGCGGTCTGCTTGCCGGCCTGTGGTGTGGAGGCAAGGCGGCACGCGTCCGCGCCGCCGATAGAAGGGGAGGCCTCGACTCTAAATTTTTGGTGGCGCACTAGGGCAGCCGAAAACTAGTCAGCCACGTGAGGAAAATGGCGATGTCACATGGGACTACACCCAGACGGGTGGACCACACCCAACTGGGCAGACTACACCCATCCGGGAAGACCCCACCCAGCCAGGAGGACCACACCCAGTCAGGCAGACCGCACCAAGCCGGGAGGACCACTCCCAGCCAGGTGGACTACACCGAGCCGGGTGGACCGCACCTCGCCACGGCGGACAACACCTTACCGACTAGGCCGCGCCGAGCTGGTCAAGCCCACCGCAATCCAGCCCATCTGGGTCGGTCCAACCCGGTCAGACCAGAACTGGGCCTATTAGTACCCTGATATGCCTTTTGGTGATATCTTGAGAACCAGACAACCATTTGAAAAACCTTCTATAACACTATATTCCTTGAATCAAGACAATTCTTTTGGTATACTCCATTTTATTGGATAAATTTGGAGTACAACTAGATTGGATCGAACCCGAATCCAACCAGGCCCTCGAAATGGAAACACTAATAACTTACAGACCGGGAATCTAATTGAAGTGCCATCTTTTTCATTGGGAACCTTATGGTGTGGTGGTCCTTTGAGATACATCTTAATGGGACATTGTGGAAGTTGAAGTATCCACTAATGGATTGAGAGTAGGATCCTCGCAGAATCAAGCGCACATAATGCTGGAACCCTGAGGCTGGATATACTTGAAGAATCTATAGATCTTGTGTAGGTCATCTTCTGATCTTGTGTGGGTCATCTTCAGATCCTTTGTGGGTCATCTTTAGATCCTGTGTGGGTCAGCATCTTCAGAGCTTGTGTTGGTCATCTTTATATCCTGTGTGGTTTATCTACGATCTTGTGTGGGTCAACAGTTGAGCTTCTCAATGAAGTAAGATTATCTTGTGATACAAATAATCATCTATACTTATGTACTTATGTTATATCTGGTGTGATCTAAGTATTTACCTTTATGATACACTTTTGTGTTGTGATTCCTTCATGTTATTCTTCTATGGGGCATTACCTTTCTAATACTTACCTTCGTGTGGTAACCTTCGTGGAACTATTGTGCTTTTAGCTAGAGAGTAAGGCCCTGTGTTTTCTCATTAACAAGATGGGTTCACTTGATAAATTATGTATATGTATGGGAATATACCTAAGTATGGTTGGCTGTTGTTTTCGTGCATGTGAACATAGTGTTCCTCTGTGGTTTATCCTTCGTGGATTCTGAGAGACGTTCGAGGGTCTTGGGGTCCCTACTGAGTATTGTTATACTCACACCTACATGGGATATGCTCATACCTTGATGTGTCTTGTGCAGATGACATACCTCATTGATCGATGTTGAGGGCGTCCGGACTAGAGGCTGCTCCGAGGTGGACCATTAGACGAGACATACTGTAGAGACGACTAGTCAAGAGCTGTCCTACCCTTCTGGTAGGATCCTTGGAGGGTGTTCATAGGAGATGTTTTTAGTTTTACTTGTACTTTCTAGTTGTGCTTGTTTTTTGGCCACCTTACATTCATCACTCTTTTCCTATAGCAGATTACTCTGTGGTTTCATATTGGTGCATACTAGTATGTGTATTTGTACAGGTTTAAAGGCAATGCCTTCCTGTTATAGGGATATGCCTTACCAGTGCTAGTCACCAGTCCCATGCCTATGGAAGATAGGCTTGGGGTTGTCATGGAATGGGCCCCGAGGGATAGGTCGTGACAAATTTGTATCATAGGATTTGGTTCTACTGGAGAATTTGGACTCTGATCATTTTATTCAGCAATAGTGTTAAGTGTAATGAGTGTGGATTTCAGTTTTGGGTATCCAGTATTGGTGCGGTGGTCAACATATCCATACACCAGGACCCTGACTTCTGATTTCTGACTCAGTGCATGAAAAAACTGACTGCATGTGTATTTTTGAAATGTTTTCTTGTGAACTCTTGAGTCCGCTCACCAGGTATAACTTTTTTGATGGGGGAACACCTATTTCTTTTCTGGATGCCTCCACACAGACAACCAGCTGGGGTTCCATGAATATTATGCGATGACAACCCACCGAGCGAGGAGGCTTTAGTGCAGGGCCCCCTTTCAATAGTTGTATAATCGAGTGGTGTACCAGTAGCCCCACTACCCATCGGACAACCGATTCCACCAGCCCCAACTGCAAATGTTGCATACCAATTGAGCACGTTGCATGAGTTATAGCACCCAAGGCCACTAAGGTTCTAGGGAGAGAAATATCCACAGACAGCTAAGGACTGGCCAGAGGCAGTGGTCAGAGTTTTTCGACTGGTTGGGACACGAGCTGATCTCAATGTTATCCTTGCTTCCATTCTTCATCATGCAGTAGTAGGAAGATGGTGGAGATTGATGCTCTAGGTTCATTATGAGGTCACCCTTATATGGTCATACATCGAGAGAATTTTCAGGGCTGAGTTGTTCCAAAGACCTTACTCTCAGTGCGTATACATGAGATTCTCCACTTACAGTAGGGAAATATGATCGTGGTTCAGTATTCAGTGAGGTTCACCGAACTCTCACGATACTTCATCGACAAGGTTTAGGACCCTTTCTTTACAGCCTGGACCGTTGAGTAGGGGCTCAAATGGGATATTAGAGCTTCAATGATTTCTCTCAGCATCCTGATGTAGGTGAGGCTATTAGAGAGAGCACTCTTAATGGATAGTTTCCTTGCGGAGTAGTCACCGACAACGAGACTCAACATTGGACGTTATGTAGCAGAGTCATCTGCAGCTGGCAGAAGACATATGATACAGAGGTCCAAGAGGACCAGACTTACAGGTGGACGAACACAGGATTAAAGGTCAGTTGTATGGGGATCTCAAGATAGAGAAGGACGGGTGAGGAGCATGCAGTGTTACTCGTGCGGTGGGGAGGGTCACATGGCTCACGACTGCTCGACCCTCCGTAATAATGACCAGCAGACAGTCGAAGGACCAGCTCGGTAGAGGAAAAGTTTGATTGAGGAGGTCCTATGGTAGCATGAAGATGTGGTAGAGGAGTTGGTTGTGCAGTAGGTGGTTGTCGATGATTTGAGGTTCTACCGCCCCCACCTCCACGTGGTCCACCCCGACCACAAGGAGTAGGCGGACATGGACAATCTCATTTTCAGTCAGCTGAGGCTTATGACCGCAAAACTTCACAGATGATACAAGGTAAGATATGTGTCTACTACACCTTATATGAAGTACTTATAGACAGAGATTTCAGTCACTCTTTTATTTCCACGACCCTCGTTCAGAGTAGAGAGATTTCTGGTGGAGCCGTTGGATCGATCCTTACGGCTAGATATTCCAAAGGTATAGGATTCGATGATTATATATAGGTGCTAATAGTGTGATCTTACTCTAGGAGGTAAAAGCATCAGTAGGGATCTTCTAGTTGCGGCATTGAGGCCTTACGACATCATCTGTGGTATGGATTGGTTATCTACAGTCCATGCTCAGATCGACTCTATTAGGCGCAAATTGTGATGTGTCTGTGAGAATGGGACTAGGTTTTACTTCACCAGCAAGAAGGGATCCATTGTAGCATAGGATGGACTTACCCTGGGGAGGGTGCAGTCAATCGCACATTAGTTGGCTAGCCATACCCTCAGAGTGGTTGATGTTCAGAGTCTGAGGTATCCTATAGTGGTGGACCAGTACACTAATGTTTTCCCTGATGATTTTCCAAGTCTACCTCCTCGTAGAGAGGTGGAAATTTATATGAACTTGTAGCACAGGGCGACATTGATATCAACACTAGAATATCGGATGGCTCTCGTAGAGTATTGTGATCTGCGAGTATATCTAGAGGACATGCAGAGAAAGGGGTTCATTAGGCCCATTGTTTCTCCTTGGGCAGCCCCAATTTAGTTCACCAGGAAGGCAGATGGGAGTTTGAGAATCTATGTGGACTATCGGTGCCCGAACCAGGTGACCGTGAAGAACAAGTACCCACTCCTAATCATTGATGATCTCTTTGACCAGCTGAAGGGAGCATGGTGGTTTTCGAAGATAGATCTTAGATCAATCTATCACTAGCCAAGGGTACGAGATGAGGATGTGAAAAACACAGCCTTCAGTTGTTGGTATGGCCATTATGAGTTCTTGGTTATGTCATTTGGCATGCCCAATGACCTAAAAGTGTCCATGGGACTCATGAATAGGATCTTCCAGCCATACATCGATCACTTAGTGGTAGTATTTATCAACAACATCCTAATATACTCAACTACAGAGGTGGATCACACCTATTATATAAAGATAGTTCTTGACAAACTCTGATAACACCATGTTTATGGTAAGCTCTTGAAGTTCCAGTTCCTGATTTGAGAGGTTCACTTCCTGGGATACGTCATCTCAGAGGATGGAGTTGCGGTGGATCTAACAATGATTGAGGTTGTGCTTTCCTGGGAGCCACCCAAGATTGTGACGGAGGTGCAGAGTTTCCTGGGGTTGGACGGTTACCACTTGAGGGTTGTGCTTGATTTTCTTGAGTTATGACACCCTTTTCAGCTTTGAAAAATAAGGGGAAACCCTTCGAGTGGTCAGAGAGATTCCATCAGAGTTTTGAGGAGCTGAGATAGAGAATGGAAAGTGCCCCCATCTGGAGGCTACTAGAGGAGGGCGTTGGGTATGTAGTCTACTGCAATGCATCCGAGGCAAGGCTCAGATGTATCCTGATGCAGAAGTGATCAGTGATGATGTATGGTTCTTGAAATTTGAGACAACATGAGTAGAAATATGCTACCCATGTCCTGGAGTTAGTAGTAGTGGTCTTCAACTTGAAGGTTTGGCGAAATTACTTTATGGGAGAACATTTTACAGTCTACTCTAATCACAAGAGTCTTAGGTATATCTCCTCTCAGAAGGACCTGAACCTGATACATCGATGTTAGCCTGAGTTCCTTCAGGACCATGTCTTTGAGATAGTATATACTCCTATGAAGGGGAATGCAGTAGTAGAAGCACTTAGCAAGAGATCTGGTATACAATTGCTGAGTGAGGAGATGGAGCTGCTAGCCGCTTTGCTGATATCCTACGTGGATTGAGATGGAGAAGCTTATCTTCATTATTTGATAGTCACCCCACTCCTTTATCTATTTTGGGAGGTTCAACTTATAGATACTGACTATGAGGCTATACATGCTCAGATATCCACAGGACAGACACCAGATGGATTTTCTGAAGGTGGGAATCACTTCATCTACTTCATAGGATAAACTATTGTACCAGTGGCGCTACGAGAGGAAGTGTGGATACATTTCCATACATCCCCTCTAGTAGTACATCCCAGAGTGATGAAGATGTACCTAGACCTTCGATGTCAGCACTTGTGGCCGAGAATGAAGAAAGCAGTGCCAAAGTTTGTCTCACGGTGCCTCACATGTCAGCAAGTAAAGGTAGGCTTAGTCTAGCTATTAGAGGTTCCAGAGTGGAATTGGGATGTAATTTCCATGGAAATCGTGATAGGACAACCATGCACATCCAGGAGTCATGATTCTATCTAGGTGATCATTGAACGAATCACCAAGTCAACCCACTTCCTACCTATCAGAGAGAAGGGATCAATATAAGGCTTGAGACACCTTTACATATGAGAGATTGTATGACTTCATGGAGTGCCTTTGAAAATTTTCTCCGATCGTGATGCACATTTTATTTCCAATATATGGAAGGGGTTGAAGGAGGCATTCGGGACTCAGCTTCAATTGATCACTGTCTTTCATCCTCAGACGGATGGTAAGAAAGAGAAGACCAATCAGACCCTCAAAGACATGTTTCACTCTTGCGTCCATGATTTCAGTCACATCTAGGAGCATCACGTACCCTTTCAGGATTTTGCATACAAAAAAAATATCATTCTACTATCCATACAACACTATTTGAGGCATTGCGCGTTCGACCTTGTAGATCACCTCTCTACGGGACTGACTAAGGGGAGTCAGCACGCATGGGACCAGAGATGGTACGAGCTACCACAGAGAAGGTTAAAATCATCCAGAAGAGGATGAAGACTGCACAGAGTAGGTAGAATTTGTATGTTTATGGGAGATGGAGACCTCTAAAGTTTGAGGGTGGTGAACATGTCTTCCAACGGGTCTCACCTTAATGAGGTTTGTAGAGATTTGGACGGGGTGACAAGTTATATCCGAGGTTCATTTAAACTTTCCAGGACCTCAGTAGAGTTGGTGAGGTGGCATACTACTTACCTCTTCCCCCTTAGTTACAGTAGGTTCATTAGGTTTTCCATGTATCAAAGCTAAGGAGATACATATATGATTCGCCACACATCATTGATAGGGATGATCTAGGCATCAACGATGGTGCGACGTTTTTGGAGGTTCCAGTAGAGATTGAGGATTGACATGAGAGTGTCTTTCATGGGCGATCGATACCTCTGGTGCACGTACTTTGGCATCATGGGATCCTCTAGGAGAGCCCATGGGAGTGGTATGATTAGATTCATGCTCAATACCCCCACATGATTCCCTAGTTTGTGTTGTGGCTTTTAGGGATGAAAATCACTATGGTGGGGAGAATGTAAAGAACCAGATTTTCCAAGTAATTGTTTTTAATTATATGGAAATATTATGAGTCTGTGAAAATTGACGATAGATGATTCTGAGGCCCAGAGTGGTCAGAAGGAATTTTTGAACCCTTTTTTTCAGTATGTTAAATTAACATGCGAGCAGAAATTTGTAACATTTGAACTGGTGCTCAGAATTGAAAACCAAGGACACTGTTAAACTCACAACACAAAAATTCTCTTATGGGGAACTTCACCTCGACATCAGTAGGCCGAGGGTTGAAGCTAGTTTTTCGGTTCTTCGTGGGACAATTGAAAAAAATAAAGAAATAAACTTGTATTTTATTTATTTTAAACCTCTATTTTGAATATTAGTGGTGTTGACCACGCAACCGTGAACCAACATTTTAATATGATGCAACTTTTGGAACCTCCCCAATTAGTGAGCCAACAATAATTGATCAAGTAATTAACTTGAAGTTAATTAAGTTGGCTCCTCACCTCTTGTGGTGGGGATGGTTGGTGAAGGAGGGATTTTGGAGATCCCTTGGAGAAATATTGGTGGAAGAACCTTTTCCAATGAATAACGAACGCTTGAGAAAGAACGGGGATCCGATGCACGAGCCCGGATCTGAAGAGTGTTTCGGAAGCAACGAATGACAAAATCTCCTCCAACGACGTCATCCTCTTCCTCACACCATCTCCAAGATCAAATGAGCAGGGTATTATTTTCATATTGTTATTATTAATGATTTTTTTCTTCAATCTATGAACCGAATTTTATTACTCTAATATGGAGGGTGCATGCCAAAAAACACAGCTGATCCCTCCACTATTTCATTGTTGGCGTGATCTTCATGGGCAGATCGATCAGTTGAGCGGAGCCCAACCATGATTCCGGTGAACGATGTCGGCAGAGTACAGGCGGTGACCGGCACACCGGCCAGCCACAATGGTGATGGTGGTGCAACTGCACTGCCCGTGGAGGCTGCGACCCGTTGGCCGTGATTGAGGAGGACGGCGTCCGACACTCCGGCCGACCACGTGGAGGTAGGGTGGCATGCGTCCGTGCTGCCAGTACAATGGGAGGCTGCTGCTCTCAATCCATGGCCGCACATCTGGGTGGCCAGCAACTGGCCAACCGTGGGAGGGCTGCGGTGCCGTCACACAACTTGAAGGGAAGTCGGCCGGACTTCCAGCCAGCTGAGTCACACCGAGCGGGACCGCACCAGCGGGTCCCGTGTGCTAACAGGTGTTGCCATGTGGCACCGTCGAGATATCCAGAACTGAAAAGACCTAGGGGCATTCTATAATCCAGGGGGCGCCTCCCCCAGGGTGGCGACTAGGGTGGTCCCCTCCATGGTGGACAACACCAAGCCAGGTAGACCGCACCCAGCCAGGCAGACTGCATCCCGCCGACCAGGCCACACTGAGAAAGCCGGGCCAGACCCAAAACGATTTAGGGGTGACCTGAACCAGGTTAGGTTGACCTAGGCTGGGTCATGCCGAGTCGATCCGACCAGGTTGGACAATACCTAGTCCCATCTGGACCCAGATACGTCTTTTTGGCAATATCTTGAGAACTAAGCATCTTTTTGATGAACCGTCTCTGGCACTAGATTCCTTGGATCGAGATGGTCCTTTTGGTATACTCCACATGATTGGATAAAGTTGGAGTATTTCTTGATTGGATCGAACCTAAATCCAACCAGGCCCTCGGAATGGAAACGCTATTAACTTACAGATCGAGCATCGGGTTGACATTCCGTATATTGCGTTGGGACCATTATGACCATGTGGTCATTTGAGATAATTTTTCCAGAAACTTCATGGTATTTTAAGAATTTACCAATAGATTGAGGAGTGAATCCTCTCAAAATCAAGCACACTTAGTGCGGGAACCCTATGGCTGACTGTACTTGAAGAATCTATAGATCCTGCGTGGGTCATCTTCTAATAATGTGCAGGTCATCTTCAGATCCTGTGTGGGTCATCTTTGGATCCTTTGTAGGTTAGAATCTTCACATCCTATGTGGGTCATCTTCAGATCTTATGTGGGTCAAAATCAGAGCTTCATGACAAAGTAAGATGATCTAGAGATATAGATAATCATATATACTTATTTAATTAAGTTATATATGGTGTGAGATGAGTCTTTAACTTTGTGTTACACTTTTCTATGGTAATTACATTGTGGTATTCTTTTGTGTGTAATTACCATTGTTGTATATACCTTCATGGTGTTACCTTCGTGGTATTATTTCCTTCGTGCAATAGTTGTGCTTTTGGAAAGAGAGTTGGGCCTTGTGTTTTCTCATGAACAAGATGTGTACAATGTAGGTTCCGGGTGTAGCAAAAGCGCGTTGGTAGGTTTTCCCAAATATAATTTTAACGTTAAACAACGTTCAATCCGAGATCCGTCACGATATAAAACGCCGAATCTTTGGAATAGAACGAAGAACGAAAAGAAAAGAAGAGTCCCGGAACCCTTGAGGAGGATCATCATATGTTGATTATAATTAATTTAATTAATGCATAAGAATTACCTTGTTGGAATTATTTCTTCGTTGATGTGTCCGGTCACGATTCGGTGATCCGTCGTTGCGTCGTAGAATCCAAGTGTAGGATTCCTCTAGCGGTGATCCACACGTGGGTCACGTATCTCCGGACATCACCGAAGAGATCTCTGGGTGCTAGCGCGGAAGAACCTTCGCTTGCAATGTCCGCCTTTGACCGCCTTGATCCGGTGGAGGATCTTGCTCTCGTAACATGAGGGCGTTCTTGGTAGAAAGGGAATTCTCTCTTGGCTTGAGAGTATTTCCAAATCCGTTGTGCACAACAATGGATCTCTAAAAAATGTTGGGGTTGCGAGGATATTTATAATCAGGTTTGAGGTTAATAGAGTTATGACAATAAATAAACGCGTTACACGTTTTATTTATTTCATTAACTCTTATTGAAAACCCCCATGTCGAATTATTAATTCCTTGACATGCGCCCACGCTGATTGTAATAAATATCATTTAATAAAAAAATATTAAATCCTCAAAATCCCAATTAGAAAAACTACACGGCGTGTAATAATTAATACACGGCGTGTACTTGTTTTCCAAAAAACTACATAGCGTGTATATTTAATATACACAGCGTGTACTTTTATTTTCCATTTTTCTCCACCAAATTTATTAGACCTTGAGTAATGACTATTTATTTCTTAAATAAATGTAACTTCATTACTCGCTAATAAATATATTATTTTATCCACAGTATATTCTCTCGAAAAACTAGTGTCAAAATAAATGCGATCAGACATCCTTAAATAATTATTAAACCACAGTCAGGAATAATATTTATTTATCTTGTTAAATTAATATTTTACTGAGATACATGTACACACTTACTGTGCGACCCTCTAGGCCTCTTTCTCAGTGGCATTAGGCTGAGCCTGCCTAAAGTCCAAGGTTAGCATCTAGCAACAAGCCAAGGCACCCATAGAGAAAGAAGTTAACGCCGCAATGACGTGTCACCTACTACGAACGCTTACCGTGTAATATGATCCCGTTTTCTCGATATCTCCAATCAAGCGGGTTGCATGCTAGTGCCATCAACCCATGCGCTTGATTATTCTTTCTTTGACTTCCCGGAATTGAACTTGCCCATACCTTACCATGGCCATGGATTTATTTAGGCTATATCAATTCCATCAAAGGGCTTGAGATATCTTCTTCCTTTATGGAACGGAAGAGACAAATCATTTCTCGCATTATCTATTAATGCGGTATTACTCGTGACACACCCAACGTATCCTACCTCGCTGCGAACAGTGTGTTGTCACAGTTTTCGTCAATACAACTAAGTGCGCGAGTTGTAATACCCATTAATAATAATCTTAAATTCTAAGGATCAATACACACGTCTGTAGATAGGAACATCCAATGACACTATGAAATGTGGATTTCTTACTGGCGGGTCTCATTCTCATAATATCCTCCTGGATATTACCAAGGGCGCACACCATGAGAAGGTGCCTCAAAGTTTTATGAGTCCTCACCCGTAATGACCTGTATTATTTGTGTCCCTCAAATAATATCATCCGGCCATAGAACATACATTCAAGAACAGTGTTATGGCACTTTCGGGTTCTCATCATAGCAGGGATCCACTACGACCCTATAATGCAACAGCTGTCCTTAGGACATTATCACATGACATGTCACGCAGAAGAACAATCGAGATGTGATAAGGCTTTTATTTAATGAATAAAGTACAAAGTAATTGGTTCTAGACCACCAACTCCAACAGACTCCCACTTGGACTAGAGCCAACTGCTAACAACCTTTAACCCGCTATCTCTCACATGATATTCATGCTTCTGCTGAGATAGGCCTTTAGTCATGGGGTCTGCCACGTTCTCTTCCGTGGACACTCTGCTCACTGCAACTTCACCCCTTTGATAGAAATCCCTCAAGAGGTGATACTTCCGGAGTATGTGCTTTGTCCGTTGATGTGACCTTGGTTCTTTTGCAAGAGCCACCGCTGCAGTATTATCACAATAAAATGTAATGGGATCTTTACTGCTAGGCACAACATCAAGCTCCTGGACAAAGTTCCGAATCCAAACGGCTTCTTTGGCTGCATCAGAAGCCGCTATATACTCAGACTCTGCTGTAGAATCGGCGACAACTGGCTGCTTTGAACTCTTCCAACTCACAGCTCCTCCATTGAGACAGAAAACATATCCATATTGCGACTTCAGATCATTCTGATCTGTTTGAAAACTAGCATCAGCATACCCTCTGATGATAAGATCCTCGTCTCCTCCAAATACCAGGAACATATCCTTAGTTCTTCTCAGATACTTAAGGATAGTCTTAACAGCAGTCTAATGCTGTTCTCCTAGATCTTCTTGATATCTACGTACCATGCTTAGTGCATAGGCAACATCAAGCCTGGTACATAACATGGCATACATGATGGATCCTATAGCCGAAGCATATGGGATCTTGCTCATCCTATCTTTCTCCTGTTGTGTCTGGGGACACATTTTCTTAGAAAGATGTAAGCCATGTGACACTGGAACCAATCCCCTCTTGGATTTTTCCATACTAAATCTCTTTAGTATCTGGTCAATGTATGTACCCTGACATAGTCCAAGCATCCTCTTGGATCTATCACGAATGATCTTGATCCCTAGAATGTAGGCTGCTTCTCCTAAGTCTTTCATGGAGAAACACTTGTTCAACCAGTCCTTAACTGACTGTAAGGCTGGTACGTCATTTCCAATAAGGAATATGTCATCAACATATACCACTAGGATGACGACCAGATTCCCATTAAACCGCATATAAACACATGGCTCACATTCGTTCTTAATGAAACCAAATTCCTTTATGGCTTCATCAAATCAAATGTTCCATGACATGGATTCTTGCTTTAATCCATAAATTGATTTCTGCAACTTGCAAACCCGTTTGGCTTTACCTGGTGTCAAAAAACCTTCTGGTTGTGTCATATAGACATCTTCCTGAAGGTTCCCGTTAAGGAATGCTTTTTTGACATCCATCTTCCAAATCTCGTAGTCATGGTAAGATGCTATGGCAAGTATGATTCTTATGGATTTAAACATGGAAACTGGTGAGAAGGTTTCATCATAGTCAATTCCTTGACGTTGTCTGAATCCTTTAGCCACTAGCCTTGCTTTATAGGTGCTAACTTGAACTTCCATGTCTAGCTTTCTTTTGAATACCCATTTGCATCCAACAGGCTTTACTTCAACTGGCTCATCGACCAGAACCCAAACTTGGTTCTGATATATGGAATGCATGTCAAAATTCATAGCTTCTAGCCATCTTGCAGCTTCTGAGCTTTCTACTGCTTCCTTGTAGGAGAGAGGTTCATCATTGTCCAACAATAATGATTCACCATCCTCGGTGACTAGGAAACCAAATCTCTCTGGTTCCCTTACCTCTCTTGAGCTCCTACGCAGTACTTGTGTTTCTAGAACCTCTTTCATGGGGACCTGTGGAAATTGATCCTATACCAACTCATGTGTATCTTGAGCATCAACTTCATCGAAGTCAATCTTGGTCCCACTATCCTTCTTGAGGATGTGCTCCCTCTCAAGAAAGACGGCTTGTCTTGCGATAGTCACTTTCTTGTCTTGGGGGTTATATAGGTAATATCCTTTCGTTTCCTTGGGATATCCTATAAAGATACACTTCGTGCCCTGGGGTGCTAGTTTGTTTCCTGAGAAGGCCTTAACAAACACCTCGCATCCCTATACATGTGTGTGCGACAAAGTGGGTTTCCTTCCATTCCATAACTCGGATGGAATTCCATTTCCCGCCTTAGTTGGTACTCGGTTTAATGTGTATGCTGTAGTTTGTAATTCATATCCCCAAAAGGATAATGGAAGATCCGCATGACTCATCATCGACCTCACCATGTACAACAAGGTGCAGTTCCTCCTTTCACTAACACCATTCCACTGTGGTGTATAAGGAGGAGTGAGCTGAGATAGAATCCCAGACTCCCGTAGAAGGTCGATGAACTCTTGGTTCAGATATTCTTCACCTCGATCCGATCGAAGCTTCTTTATCTTCTTACCAAGTTGATTCTCTACTTCATTCTTAAATTCCTTAAATTTCTCTAAGGACTCTGACTTATACCTCATTAAGTAGACATAGCCATATCTACTCAAATCATCAGTAAAAGTAATAATGTAAGAATATCCACCACTAGCTTCTACTGGAAATGGTCCACACACATCTATGTGTACCAATCCTAGAAGCTCTATGGACCTTTCAACTTGTCCACCAAAAGGCGGCTTGGTTATTTTTCCTTGTAAACAAGCGTGACATCTATCAAGTGGTTTTAGCTCAGTAGAGTCTAAATAGCCATCTTGGCAGAGCTTTGTCAAGCACTTCTCGTTCACATGACCAAGGCGGTGATTCCATAACTGGGTGATGTGTGAGTCATGTGAGTTTGTTTCGTTATCGATTGCCAACACTTGGTTTTCTTAATTTAATACATACAAACCATTATTCAAATGTGCCATACCATAACATACGTTGTTCTTATAAAAGATAAAACCCATATTTCCAAACATGAAAATAAATCCTTCCATATCCAAACAAGATACAGAAATTATGTTCTTGGTAACTGTAGGCACAAAATAATAGTTTTGTAAAACCAAAATCATGACAGTTTGAAATGAGAGGTGATAGTCGCCAATAGCCAACACATCCAGCCTTGCGCCATTGGCAGATCGAAGATCCACCTCTCCTCTGGTGATCTTTCTAAATTTACTTGGTTCCTACATTTGAATACAGATGTGAGCCCCACAAGCTGTATCTAATACCCAATGTGTAGAAATAGAAATATTGCACTTGATAATGAACACAACTTTAGCGTCCCCATGCTTCTGGGTGCTGTTCCTCTTCCAGTGGCCCTGCTTGCCACATGAAAAACACACTGCTTCCCATTCCTTGCCCTGCCTCTGGATCTTCCCCTTCTTGGAGGGACGGTGCTCAGGGGCTTCAGACCGTTTATAAGTCTTTGTCCCCTTTCCCTTGTCCTTCTTTTTCTTGTTCACCATAAGGACCGCGGGTTTGTCACGCCCCATGTCCTTATCTACCTGGCGAATCAAGGTCAGAAGCTCCGATAGACTCTTCTCATTGCCTCTCATGTTATAGTTGACAATGAAGCTATAGAAGGTCTTGGGAAATGATGATAGGATGAGATCTGTACGCAACTCATCTGGGAATTTAATCCCTAAGATGTCCAAGCGTTCAATGTAGCCAATAAGCTTGACCACATCAAGCCCAGCTGGCGCAGACTCTCCAAGATTTGTGGTAAACAAAGCATTGGAGATCTCATACGTCTCCTGTCTCGCCTTCTCATGGTAGAGATCTTTAAGGTGAGACATCATGCTATACGCATCCATGTTTTCATGTTGCTTTAAGAGCTCATTAGACATGGACGATAGAATGAAACACTGGACATCTGTGGCATCATCCATGTGTTTCATGTAGAGAGATAATTCCTCATCACTAGCCTCTTTACCAGGTGCAACTGGAATAGGCTCTTCCAGCACATATAATTTCCTTTCGTGGCGAAGGAAGACGCGTAAATGCCTCTGCCACTCTTGGAAATTGGTGCCGGTGAGAAGGTTTTCTTTTTCGAGTATGGTGCGCAATGATATGTTTGAAGTCATTTTCTTGCCGTTTCTACAATTTAAGATGAGAAAAGGTTTAGTAATTTATTATAAAAATTGAGACAAATAAATAAATTAATACTTATTAGTCTCCCACTATTTTATCGAAATCAAATAGCCCTCACCATTGACTTCGGAATATTCTATTGCGTGAATATTCTAGTGGCAAGGATCCATATTGCCCTTCGCCTTACCCCAACTAGGGTTGGTCAAGCAACTTGAAGGGTTTTAGGTAGGCATTCCAAATGCCAACTGCATTAACTCACAGTTTCTTGATCCGTTGAGTGGACTCCCCAATCCTGAAATCCTTTTTGGATTTCCTCAACCTTTGCCTCTTGGTCACACCAAGTCCTTCTGTGGCAGTCAACCCTTGATGCGAACCATGTCAAGTCAACCCAAAACCTTGAATTAGAATTCCCCGATAATTGATAGCACCCCAACTAGGGTTGGTCAAGAACTTTGAACTATGGTTCGATTCTAACCAAGATTATGGAAGGCTATGCCGACTTAATATTTATTTTGAGGGATTTTATCCTTATACATAAATTGCCATTTTATTATCTTTGATTACATTCTTGTTAATATTAAGTGGGATATACTTAAGTGATTAACCATGTCTAAGATAATATTTACATATAATCCAATTTTATTTCAGTTCCATCTTGCATGATCGTTTAATTCACTAATTGTGTGATCGTGACAACACACCTAAAATAAATAAACCATGCAACTGACAGAAATAAAATAAATGGTATGATCATTTGCTTTTCTATTGGTTAGTTTTTCTAGCGGTTGATAAACTAACCCAAGACCTAGGGGAGAAACACCTTGAACCTTTCGGGTTCGTGTTTAAAGCTTTCCACCTCTCTACCTTTGTATCTCCTTGGATTGGTTTCATCTTGGCTCCTGACTTGAGCAGCCTCCACTAGCTTGGGAGCTCCATCAAATACATATGCATTTATCTCACACGCAGGTGAGGGGAAAAAAGGGTTTTTACATAAATGAATCCTTGGGCGTGCATGCCCTACATATTAATGAGGAGATGGCTCGTAGGCCAACAAATTTAATTTAAATAAATAAATTAAAAGAAACCATTCACATACAAAGGTCTCGGTATAGCTCATGATCATCCATACATGCAATGATATTTACGCATAAATAAAACTATCATTCAATTCTTTAATCGTTCTTGTTTAAGATAAATCACGATCGAATCAATTAATTTTCATTAATTAATTAATCCTTTTATCTTAAATCCCTTTTCTGAATTTCCTTGAGATTCTCATCCATCATAATTTTAAACAAATAAATTCATTTAAAATTATCCTTGTACACAACTTGTACCTTGGAGGAAACCCGAAGAATTCCCATTTATTACGCAGATGATAAATTAAACACATATATATAAGACACCTATCATGTGTTGTGCCTCAGCTTTACGCCTGCACCATGGTACACCTCTCAAGGGTTTGTATAATATAGTAATAAATTTTAATAAATCTGCGTAATTTGGGTGAGTACACGGCGTGTAGTTCCGACTACATGGCGTGTACTTTTTCTTCACCGTCCATCCGAAGTACACGCCCGGGGATAGGGCGTGTTAATGTACTTCAAAAATTTTCAGAGTACACGGCGTGTACAGTGGGACACACGCCGTGTAGTTTCCATGTTACACGGTTTCCAGCCGGGCAGGCCGTGTACGGAGTACACGACCCAACCCTAACCCGAAGGGACTACACGCCGTGTTCATTGGACCACACGGCGTGTTTTCCGGAAACTGTGTGCCACTTGTTTTTGGTCAACACACGGTGTATTAAATTCTTAGAAAGAATCCAATACATGACCTGATTTGGCGGATCAGTCAATGCATTGAACCTAGACTACACGACGTGTACTTCCGAATACACGCCGTGTATTCTGGTGTTATACGGCCAGAAACGTTTGGCTCCTCCGGATGAGTTCCTCTATTTTATTTTAATCAAAATTAAAAGAAAATCCGTTTTTTTGAGGTGAACGAGAAACGAGGGAGGAAGAACAGATCTCGAGATTCAGATTTTCAGAACGATTAAACATGAATTGAAATAACTAAATTATTAAATGCGTAAATCACCAACGAAAAACTAAATAATTATAACCAATGATATGACCCCCTCTAATACCAATTGTAGGTTCCGAGTGCAGTAGAAGCACGTTGGTAGGTTTTCCCAACTTTAATTTTAACGTTAAACAACGTTCAATCCGAGATCCGTCACAATATAAAACGCCGAATCTTCAGAATAGAACGAAGAACGAAAAGAAAAGAAGAGTCCCGGAACCCTTGAGGAGGATCATCATATGTTGATTATAATTAATTTAATTAATGCATAAGAATTACCTTGTTGGAATTATTTCTTCGTTGATGTGTCCAGTCACGATTCGGTGATCCGTTGTTGCGTCGTAGAATCCAAGTGTAGGATTACTCTAGCGGCGATCCACATGTGTGTCACGTATCTCCGGACATCACCGAAGAGATCTCCGGGTGCTATCGCGGAAGAACCTTCACTTGCGATGTCCGCCTTTGACCGCCTTGATCCGGTGGAGGATCTTGCACTCGTAACTTGAGGGCGTTCTTGGTGGAAAGAGAATTCTCTCTTGGCTTGAGAGTATTTCCAAATCCGTTGTGCACAACAATGGCTCTCTAAAAAATGTTGGGGTTGCGAGGATATTTATAATCAGGTTTGAGGTTAATATAGTTATGAAAATAAATAAACGTGTTACACATTTTATTTATTTCATTAACTCTTATTGAAAACCCCCATGTCGAATTATTAATTCTTTGACATGCACCCATGCTGATTATAATAAATATCATTTAAGAAAAAAATATTAAATCCTCAAAATCCCAATTGGAAAAACTACACGGCGTATAATAATTAATACACGGCATGTACTTGTTTTCCATAAAAATACACAGCGTGTATATTTAATATACACGGCGTGTACTTTTATTTTCCATTTTTCTCCACCACATTTATTAGACCTTGAGTAATGACTATTTATTTCTTAAATAAATGTAACTGAATTACTCGCTAATAAATATATTATTTTATCCACAGTATATTCTCTCGAATAACTACTGTCAAAATGAAGCGATCAGACATCATTAAATAATTATTAAACCAAAGTCGGGAATAATATTTATTTAACTTGTTAAATTAATATTTAACTGAGATACATGGACACACTTAGTGTGTGACCCTCTAGGCCTCTTTCTCAGTGGCATTAGGCTGAGCCTGCCTAAAGTCCAAGGTTAGTGTCTAGCAACACGCCAAGGCACCCATAGAGAAAGAAGTTAACGCCGCAATGACGTGTCACCTCCTACGAACGCTTACCGTGTAATATAATCCCTTTGTCTCGATATCTCCAATCAAGCGGGTCGCATGCTAGTGCCATCAACCCATGTGCTTGATTATTCTTTCTTTGACTTCCCAGAATTGAACTTTCCCGTACCTTACCATGGCCATGGATTTATTTAGGCTATATCAATTCCATCAAAGGGCCTGAGATATCTACTTCTGTTATGGAACGGAAGGAACAAATCCTTTCTCGCATTATCTATTAATGCGGTATTACTCGTGACACACCCAACATATCCTACCTCACTGCGAACAGTGTGTCGTCACAGTTTTCGTCAATACATCTTAGTGCGCGTGTTTTAATACCCATTAATAATAATCTTAAAGTCTATGGATCAATACACACGTCCGTAGATAGGAACATCCAATGACACTATGAAATATGGATTTCCTACTGGTAGGTCTCATTCTCATAATATCCTCCTGGATATTACCAAGGGCGCACACCATGAAAAGGTGCCTCAAAGTTTTATGAGTCCTCACACCTAATGACCTGTATTATTTGTGTCCCTCAAATAATATCATTCGGCCATAGAACATAAATTCAAGAATAGTGTTATGGAACTTTCAGGTTTTCATCATAGCAGGGATCCGCTACGACCCTTTAATGCAACAGCTGTCCTTAGGACATTATCACATGACATGTCACGCAGAAGAACAATCATGATGTGATGAGTCTTTAACTTTGTGGTACACTTTTCTATGGTGATTCCATTGTGGTATTATTTTGTGTGTAATTGCCTCTGTTGTACATACCTTCATGGTGTTACCTTCGTGGTATTATTTCCTTCGTGCAATAGTTGTGCTTTTGGAAAGAGATTTGGGCCTTGTGTTTTCTCATGAACAAGATGTGTACACTTGATAACATAGGTTTATGTATGGGCATATACCTAAGCAGGGGTGACTATTGTATTTGGGAATGTGAACATGTTGTTGCTCTGTGGTTTATCTTTCATGAATTCTGAGAGGCCTTCAAGGGTTTTTATTATCCAATAAAAACACATATTTTGATGACATTTTAATGGTATTAAATGTTCATTTTTTATCTTATGGTGCTGAGTTAGTGGATTTTTAATTTTGAATATCCATTCTCATCATTTATGCACTTCATGCCTAATATGGACCAATTTAAGAAAAATGTTTCATATGAATTTATAGAATTTAATTTTCAATATTTTAATTGTATATTTTGGGAAATGGATATAAACTTAAAAATGAACATTTTTCATTCAGGGATCAATGGAGGATTCATAAAGGATGATGGAGATATTAGGCGATGAAAGGAAACAATTCCGGAGAAGGAAGATTGGATATCATCCCACTAATGAGAATGTGGGGACCACAATACATGCCCAATAAAGCCCAAATATCCTAGTAGGATAGAAAACATATATAGGAACAAATAATTCTTTTGGAGACAGTACTAATTCGTCCTACATGGTGGCGATTTAGGCGGCCCAAATTGAAGATGCAATTCTAGGACAGATTCTGCGGCCCAGATAAACATCCCACCCTTTAAATAATATCTCTCTAACAGATTATTATTTTGGACTAAAATTTTTAAGGATGTTAGAGGACATCCGGTTCTTCATTTAATAATTCTATGGACCTCTCCAATTCGGCCTTCTAGAAGTCCCTTTCAGCATGTATTTCTATTGGATGCAACGTGGCTGCAACATCGGGCCAAGAAGTGGAAAAGTCTTCTCTACATTAATGTTCCACCTACCATGGCCCACAAAATTTAATTAAATAGACTTGTAGAGTGGTATCTTGGAAAATGGCTTCCTTCTTTATTATTTAAGGGAGAATTGGTGGAGGATTTAGGGATCTTGGAGCTTTGTTTTGATTGTAATGTCATTATTCCAAATTGTATTTGTAGCATTTTTCCTTCCCATGTAAGTTGTTAGAATCACTTTAGTTTTTAATAAAATTACTTTTTAGTCTCTTGTTCTATTCTTATTAATATCACCTTGATACTGTTGCCTCAAGGTGTGAACTTTTTTACCCCAAAATTTGTGATTTTGTACACACAATGGTGGAATGATCTTTATTTTTGTTGTTTTTACTTTTACAATTCCACCCTCGTAAGTCTACTTTCCACTTCTGTTGAAAACATGTATTCAATAGAGGGACAAATCTTTTATAGGTTGATACAAAGGAGTATAATGGGGTTGGATTGAATGTTATTTATCACTCTCTAAATGTTATTAATTTTTTTAATTGAGGTTCTTTTATTCAATGATTTTTATTATTCCTCTTCCTTATTGAATTTATTCACCCCACTTTCATGTGCTAATTAAATCATTTACCTTGGAGTGCTCATGAAAATGATCCTACAAGTGTATAGTTTATTATCATGTATTTTGGAGGTGTTTAATCAGTATGTGATGAGGTTAGTTTGAATTCATTGCATGACTCCTTCTGGATTTAATGAAATTAAAATCATAAATAAAGGAATTCATTCAATCCACCCCGAGCAATAACCTAGTATCAACTCATTTTCTCATTACTTGAATTCACATAGATCATTTAGTGATCTTTTAAAACCATCTAAAAACAACCCAATTTGGCCACTTCGTAGCCAAAAATCCATCTCTTTTTATTGAGTGTATAAAGGTTCTTCTTAGGTCTTTGAGGATTCGACAACCCAAACTACACTACAAGCGACCGCTTGACCCTTAAAACTTGGGTAAATTTGGGCGACACCAATTTTTGGCACCGTTTCCGGGGACCAAGTAAGTTCATTAGACCAAAACATTATTTCCTCACCCCCATTATTCTATTCTTATCCAATATCTCTTATCTTTTCTGTTTCTCAATTTTTTTTTCTTTTGGCGCATGTCCGCCTACACCCGCGATAACTCAAACAGACTTGTTAGGGTGGAAAGTCATCAGATAGGGGAGTCAAGTACACCATTGGATCGTAATCTTCTAAATACCCCAGAGTCAAAGATTGTTTAAATTTCAATGGAGTGTCTTCAAATAAACCAACACATAAACCCATGTGGGATCCAAAATGGAAATCCAAATGAGGCAGCACCAAATTTGGGGAATTAAGTCGATCAAACCATGAATGACTACCTTACACCTACCTGGACCAATGCACCCTCTTGCATTAGGCATTTTTCCCTAGGAGACGCCCACTATGTATTTAAACCTCATGTCCTAAACCACCTTCCAACCTTCCATGGGATGAAGTCAGAAATGCCTTACCTTTATGTCAAGGAGTTTAATGACACTGTTGAAACCATGTGCTCACCACATGAACTTGAGTTAGCTAAGATGAGGATCTTTCCTTTCTCACTTATGGGTCAAGCAAAGAACTAGTTAAATAATCTGAAACATTCATTAATCCAATCTTGTGACCAACTTTAAAGATAATTTTACAAAAAATACTTGCCCCATCACAAAACCATTGCACTAAAAAAGAGAATCCAAAACTTTTTTGAAAAAGAGGGAGAGTCATTTTATGAAACATGAGGGAGGTTAAAAGACACCCTAAACAAAGGTCCGCACCATGGTTTTTCTATTTCTGAACATGTGAGAATTTTCTATGAAGGTTTGGTCCCGTGGAACAAACAATTCATTGACAAGATGTGTAATTGGACCTTTAAAAATAAATCCTCAAATGATGCATACATGTATCTAGAAATCCTAACTGAACAAAACCAAACATTGGGAACATCAAATTATTTTGAAAACCCCCAAAGAACTGCTGAAATGCATACACTTAGAGAAGATGAAATCCTTAGGGCAAAACATACAACACTCTCTAGGAAGGTTGAAGAGATCGACCATAGTAAAATCCATGAAATCCAAGCTGTAGACCTTGTTTGCACAATATATGACAAACATGACCACAGAACAGACAACTACCAAACCATTCCATCCATCAAGGATGTTCTAATAGGAGGACCACCTGCAGAAGTCAATGCCCTAAAAATTCAAAATCCCTAATACCAAAACACATTCAACCCAAGGTATAATGACCACCTAGGCTTCCGATGGAAAGATAACAAACAACCTAGCCAACCACAAGGACCAAACCCCTACCCTACACAAAATTTTCAAAACCATAACCAATTACAACCATAACTAGTCTAATTCCAACATAATCTAGTCCAATACCAACAACCCATCCAACAACCAAAGTACCCCCCTGGGATAACCCAACCAACACAAGCCCCTTCCCAATCTGTCCCTCTCCCAATCCTTGAACAACTATGCAAAAAAATGGAAAGGATAAACTCAGAAGTATCTTCTCTGAATCAAGAACTTAAAACCATAAAAACTGGAAAGGAACCCATGCATACACACGCTATTCCACAACAAACAATAAGGGGAGAGTCAAGTTTCACTCAAATAACTCATGAATAACTAAAGGCTGTGACTGTTTTAAGAAGTGGGAAATCAGTTGAGAAACCTGAACAAATAATTCAGAATCCACATGAAGCTTCAAACACTAATGAAAATTCAAATAAACCACATGATCAAACTGGAAAACATCAAAACATTGTCAATGAAACAACCCTTAAAAAAACCCCCATCAACCTGCACCATTTCCTCAACGCGTGAGGGGGAAAACCAAGCCTGATTTGAGTGAAACATTGAGGGAAATATTCTCACAAGTCATGTTGAATATTCCACTCCTCGAATAAATTCAAACCATTAATACATACTCAAAGTACCTTAAGGACTTGTCCACTTTTAAAAGAAAATTTACACATAAAAACCAAGTCCTTTTGGCTGCTAATGTGAGTACCACCATTCAAGGGACCATTCCTCCTAAGTTGAAAGACCCGGGTTGACCTTAAGTCAATGTCGAACTAGGAGAGAAAAAATTTGTCAAAGCCTTGTGTGATCTAGGAGCCAGTGTGAACCTCATTCCTTATGCCATGTATTGTCAGTTAGGGCTCGAAGAACTCCAACCCACATATTTCACTCTTCAACTTGTTGATCTTAGTATTCAAGTTCCAAAGGGGATTATAAAAGATGTTTTGGTGAAAGTTGAAAATTTCATTTAACCAGCTGACTTCATTGTTCTGGACAATCACCCAAGCTTAGGTCCTAGGGATCAATCCCCCATCATCCTTGGTCATCCCTTACTTGCAACAATAAACTCTATTATCAGAGTCCAAAATGGGAACATGACCATCACCTTTGGAAACATGAGTCTAGAATTGAACATCTATAATGAAAACTCAAAAATTGGGGATGATGAAGAGATACATGAGGTTAATTGGATAGGTAGCGTTGATAGTGAACTCAAGGAACATCATGGAATTACAGAAGGATGTTTAAGTCAAGAAGATATTTATTTTCTTCGTGAACATGAGGGAAATTTGTCTCCTTGGATTTAATCTATTTCAGATAGCTCTGTTGATTATTTTCTAGAATCACCAATCAATGATACTGTGGGTGAAATCAATAACATCGGGTCTATACCCATTCACGACACTACACTAGCTAATTTAGTGGTGAAAAATTATTTTCACAAGGAACCAATTTTGTTAAGAAATTTGAACAAAGAAACTGAGTTCAATACAAAGTATCATCCTTTTTTGGAAAGTGATAACCACTATGATCTTGAATTTAAGGTTTTACCTTCATCACTCAAGTATGCATTCTTAGGGGACAATCAATCCTTTCCTGTTTTCATTTCTTCCTCTCTCGAAGCTGATCATGAGAGGATGATTCTAGATGTCTTTAAAATACACAAGAAAGCCATTTGATGGACCCTATATGATATTCCTGGGATTATCCCACTTATCGGGACACATAGAATTATTCTAGAATCCGATTCAAAGCCATGTCGTCAACCTCAGCGGCGACTCAATCCTAATCTCATGGAAGTAGTGAGAAAAGAACTTTTGAAATTGTTAAAAGCTGGTATCATCTATCCTATAGCTGAGAGTGAGTGGGTTATCGCAATCCATGTGGTTCCAAAGAAGGCTGGAATCACAGTAATAACCAAAAAGGATGGAGAGATTCTTCTAACAAGGTTTATTAGTGGATGGAGAGTCTGTATTGACTGTAGGAAGCTCAAATCTTGTACCAAGAAAGACCATTTCCCCTTACCCTTTATTGATCAAGTCCTCGAGCTAGTGGTGGGTCATCAATTCTATTGCTTCCTAGATGGATTCTCAGGGAATAATAAAATAGAAGTATCCTTAGAGGATAAAGGAAAAATAACCTTCATTTGTCTATTGGACACTTTTTCCTTCAAGCTCATGCCCTTTGGGTTATGTAATTCCCCTGGTACCTTCCTGTGGTGCACGATGGGAATATTCTCAGATATGGCGGGGGATAGTTTAGAGGTATTCATGGATGAATTCTCCATCATTGTGGATAATTTTGAGTGATTCCTTCTAAATGTTGAAAAAGTTTTTTCAAGGTGCGAGGATAAAAATCTCATACTAAATTGGGAAAAATTCCATTTCATGGTAAGGGATGGCCTTTTTCTAGGTCATTTGGTATCTGGTAAAGGGATTGATGGTGATAAATCTATGGTTGAAATCATTCATCACCTTCCCTCTCCTAAAACTATTAAGGAAGTGAGGTCCTTCTTTGGACATGCTGGTTTTTATAGAAGGTTCATTAGGAATTTTAGCTCTATTTCTCGACCACTTTATGCTCTGTTGGTAAACGATACTCCATTTTTATGGACAGAAAGCTGTGAGGAATCATTATCTACACTCAATTCAACTCTTATATCTCCACCTATCATGCAATCTCCAAATTGGAAGCTTCCTTTTGAGATCATGTGTGATGCAAGTGACTTCGCTGTAGGAGCAGTCTTAGGACAACAGTATAAGAAAAATCCATGTGTCATTGCTTATTCAAGCAAATATTTAAATGATGCACAAATAAACTATACCACCAATGAGAAATATTTTCTTGTTGTTGTCTTTGCCTTAGAGAATTTCAGGTCTTATATCTTAGGATCACCCATCATTGTCTTCAGTAACTATTTATCCCTAAAATTCCTTTTCCGAAAACAGGATGCCAAGGCTAGAATGATTAGGTGGGTCCTACTTCTTCAAGAGTTCTATTTAACCATTTAGGATAAAAAGGGTGCTGAAAATATTGTAGCTGATCACGTCTCTATGATAGAATTCAATGACAACTCACACCACCTCTCTATGTGTGATTCATTTCCCGATGAGCAGCTATATTCAGTGAGTGATTACCCTTGGTATGCTGACATAGAAAACCATTTGGAAATGGGTGAAATTCAAAAATTCCTGGGGACCCAATATAAAAGGAAATTCTTTTCTGATGTCAAACACTATGTGTTTGATGATCCTTAACTCTTCAAGTTCTGTCCTGATCAAATCATCAAGAGATGTGTCCCGAGTCTGAACAAGAGTCCATTCTAAAATTTTGTCATGTAGAGGTATTTGGAGGCCACTTTTCTACAAATAAAACCACTAAAAAGGTCCTCAAAAGTTGTTTCTACTGGCCGAACCTCACTAAGGATTCCTTCCAATTCTGCAAAAGTTGTCCTCAGTGTCAGCAATTAGGATCCATTACCAAAAGGAATTAAATGCCCCTCACTCCCATTCTGGTCATTGAAATCTTTGATATTTGGGGAATTTATTTCATGGGACCCTTTCCAATATCTAAGGGATACCTATACATCCTCTTAGCTATTTAATATGTCTCGAAATGGGTTGAAGCCATTCCCACCAAGTCCAATTACCATCATGTTGTGATCCGATTTCTGAAAGAGCATATATTTTATCGATTTGTAATTCCTTGGGCTATAATCAGTGATCGAGGAACCCATTTCTGTAATCACCCATTATTTACACTCATGTATAAGTAAAATTTTTTTCATAATGTTTCCACTGAGTACCATCATCAAACCAATGTTCAAGATGAGTTAGCAAATAGGGAGATTAAGAAAATTCTGGAAAAAACTATCAACCCCTCTAGGAAATATTGGTATGAGAAACTCTTGGATGCTCTTTGGGTATATTGTAAACATTCAAAACCATCTTAGGAATGTCACCATATAGGTTGGTTTATGGAAAAGCATGACATTTACCTATTGAAATTGAGCATAAGGCATTTTGGGCAATCAAAAAAATGAATTTTGACATTTCTTTAGCCTAAGAAAAGAGGAAATTAGATCTTAATGAACATGAGGAACTTAGGATGGAGGCTTATGAAAATTCAAGGATAAATAAAGCTAGAGTTCAAGCCTACCAATCTAGGAATATAAAATTCAAACAATTTGAACTGGGAAAATCTGTTCTCTTGTATAGTTCAGAACATCATTTACACCTGGGAAAGTTAAGGTCTAGATGGTCAGGTCCATTCATAGTGAATCATGTGTACCCCCATGGGGATGTAGAGATTCAGGATCCCACAAGTGGTATCACTTTTAAGTTCAATGGTCATAAGTTAAAACCATTCATTGAATCATTCAATAAACAGGAAATAGAGGTTGAGTTAACAGACCCAACCTATGAACAAGAAAAAATTGATAGATTTAGGATCTATGTTGGGATAACGTTGTTAAACAAAAGAGATGTACAGAAGGCAACCCATTGTTTTCATGTTTCTAATCATTGTGAATCATATTTTGTTTTCTTATTCATTTTTTTATTTTTAAAAAAATAGACTGTTGACCTGTTCTTATTTTATGAGTATAGATGGGAATGAAAGGGGTACATCGTATTCATCTATGTCACGTAGTGTAATCCATAAGTAATACCTTACATATAAAATATAATGAAGACAATGTATCATCAGTTTATTTTATTTTATTTTATGTTTTTGTAGGTATTTAAAAAAAATAGATTGTTGACCTGTTCTTCTTTTTTGAGAAAGGATGGGTATGAAAGGCGAGCATTGTATTCATCTGTGTCACGTGATGTTATCCCTGAGTAATACCTTACCCAGAAATTTAAGAGAAGAAATGTATCATCGGTTTATGTTATTTTTTTGTTTTTTTTAGGTTAAAAAAATAAAAAAAAAATACATATATATTAAAAAATATTAGGCACGTCATAGGTCATTGGGAAAAGCTGGTCACAACCGTCCAATCCATTGGGACTGAAACCAAAACTGAAGGGAGACAGGGGAATGCATTTTCAACATCAACCACCAGGTGACTTCATTCCACAATTTTCATTTTCAATGTCTTTTTGAACTTCTATCCCACCCCTTCTATGTTTCAATTCTTTACACACTAAGGATAGTGTAATTCTAAGTTGGGGGGAGATGGAAATGTGTGGAAGGAAAAATTTAATTAACTTTGAACATGATAACACACATTCCAAACTCTGAAATTGGATATCAAATAATTTTGCATGCCTTGATTCTGATTTTAATGCAAGTTTATGTTCGTGTGAATAGATATTGGAAAGTGCAGTTGTCTGATGTGATTTTTCACCATTTATATTTTCATCCAATTATTTAAAAAAACACAACCCACATCATCTAGATTGTGGGGTTTTAGTTTGAGTTCTTGGGAACCCATAATAAATAGCATAGGATTGGTGATCATTTTAACTTTAACATGAGTATTCAAAAAATCAATTGCGTGTAGAGAAATGAATTGACCTAATGTGTGGCTTTTGACACTTGGGGATCATGACTCCATAGTTTTCTGGCCCGGAGTTGGGCATTTTATCTCTATATGTGGTAATTTGAATTTGGTTTTGATTGAGTAAACTCGAGATGATGCTCGAGTATGTGAGCTTCACTTGGTGCCCTATGGTCTTTGAGCCTGGGAGTCATCGGAAAAGTCTTGCTACATGGGTTGATTTGATTGAGCTCAATTTCAATTACCATGGAAAATTGCAAAAAAAAAACCAAAAAAATAAAATAAAATAAAAAAATGAGTACTCATCTTATTATTAAAAATTTATTTCTCCTAGTGCTTCCATATTTTCTCCCTTGAATGAAAATGAACCCCCAGGTCTATTGTGACACACAACACTTCATCATGCTTAATTGAATTTGGATGAAATATGGCGATGAATTTGAACAAAGAAACAGTCTTGGGCTTGAGATACGTCTAAGAACATAACTTGTATTAAATGATTTTGATGGGTTTCATAATTGTTTGGTATGAGATCTTTGGGTGATAAATGTGTATTAAAATGTTTTTTGAAAAGGTCATTCGAATTTCATTTTTGTGAGATATTTTTTGCTCGGGACTAGAAAATCTCAAGTTGGGGGTGTGATTACCCAATAAAACACATATTTTTATTAAATTTTTATGTTGTTAAATGTTAATTTTTGATCTTATGGGCCTGAGTTAGTGGATTTTCAATTTTGAACATCCATTCACATCATTTGTGCACTTCATGCCTAATATGCACCAATTTAGGCCCAATGTTTCATCTTATTTTAAAGAATATAATTATCAATATTTTAATTTGATATTTTTGGAAATATATATAAAATTAAATATGAACATTTTTCATTCAGGGAGCAATGGAGGATTCACAAAGGATGATGGAGATATTTGGTGATGAAAGGAAACAATTCTGGAGAAGGCAGATTGGATATCATCCCACTGATGAGAATATGGGGCCCACAATATAGGCCCAATAAAGCCCAAATATCTTTCAGGGCTAGAAGAATTATAGAGGAACAAATAAGTCTTCTGAAGCCAGTGCTAATTCGTCCTACATGGTGGTGATTAAGGTGGCCCAATTTGAAGATGCAATTATGGGCCAGATTCTGAGGCCCAGAAAAATATCCCACCATTTAAATAATATCTCACCAAGAGATTATTATTTTGGGCTGAAATTTTATAGGCTATTAGGGAACATCCTGTGATTAATTTATGTATTATATGTACCACACCAATTCGGCCTTCAAGAAGGTCCTTTCGGCACATATCTCCAGTGGACGCAAGGTGGCTGCAACTTCAGGGCAAGAAGTGGAAAAGTCTTCTCTACATTAATGTTCCACCAACCATGGACCACCCAATTTAATTAAATTGACTTGGAGAGTGGTGGCTCGGCCAAAGGATTCCTTTTTTCCTATTTAAGGCAGTATTGGTGTAGGATTTAGGGATCTTGGAGATTTTTTTTGATTGTAATGTCATTATGCCAAATTGTCTTTGTAGCATTTTTCCTTCCCAAGTAAGTTGTTCAAATCACCTTAGTATTTAATAAAAGATCTTCTTCTTATCTTCTTCTATTCTTATTCATATCACCTTGATACCTTTGCCTCAATGTGTGAAATTTTTCACACCAATCCTTGTGATTTTGTTCACACAATAGTGGAGTGATCGTTATTTTTGTTGTTTTTACTTCTTCAATCGCACCCTCGTAAGTCTACTTTCTACTTCCGTTGAGAACATGTCATCAATGTAGGGATAGTTATTTTATGGGTTGATCCAAGGGAGTATAAAGGGGGTGGATTGAATGTTATTTCTCACTCTCTAAATGTCATTAATTTATTTTAATTTATTTTCTTTCATTCAATTATTTTTATTATTCCTCTTCCTTATTGAATTTATTCACCCCACATTCATATGATAATTATATCATTTACCTTGGAGTGCTCATTAAAATGTTCCTACAAGTGTATAAGTGATTATAATATTTTTTGAAGGTGTTTAATTAGTAAGTGAGGAGGTTAGTTTGAATTCACTACATGAATCCTTCTCGAGTTAATGAAATTAAAATAATAAAAAAAAGAATTTATTCAATCCACCTCAAGCAATAACCTAGGATCAAATCATTTTCACATAATTTTAATTCACATAGATCTTTTAGTGCTCTTTTAAAACCATATAAAACAAAACCAAGTTGGCCCCTTCATATCCAAAAAACCATCTCTTTTTATTGAGTGTCTAAAGGTTCTTCTTATGTCTCTAAGTATTCGACAACCCAAGATACACTGCAAGTGACCGGTTGACCCTTAAAACATGGGTAAATTTGGGCTACACCAGGTTTAGAGGTCCCTACTGCATATTTTTATACTCACCCCTGCACGGGCTACGCCCGCACCTTGCTATGAATTATATAGATGACATACATCATTGATCGAGGATGAGGGTGTCAGGACTGGAGGTTGGTCAGAGGTGGACCCTTTGATGAGACGTATCATAGAGATGACCATTCGAGAGCTGTACCTACCCTTCAGGTTGAATCTTTGGCGGGTGTTCACAGGAGCAGTTTTCAGTTTTACTTGTACTTTCCAATCAGGCTTTTATTCTAACCCCTTAACTTTTATCACTCTTTTACTAAATAATATTTATTTTTCGTGGCATCTTTTTGCGTACAAGTACATGTGTTTGTACATGATTAAAGGAAATTCCTTCCTGTTATAGGGATACACCCTACCGGTGCTAGTCGCTCGCCCATGGCCTATGAAAGGTGGGCTTGGGGTAGTCATGACATGGGCCCCAAGAGACGGGTCGTGTCAAATGCATAGTTGGGTCTCATTATGAAAGGGATCATCAATAAAATGGATCAACCATTTAAAAACTTAAATTTTTCATTAATTAAATGGAAAATAAATCAGGGAAAGTTCTAATAGGTTTATATTCCCTTAGATTCTCTAAAGAAATATGCTCTTAATAATAGGAAGCATTTTCTTCAAAATCATATCAAGAATGTGAATAGAATATAAGTCAACCAGGTCATGACATGAAAATGAAAAACTAGTTTACTCAATACATTCTCTTAAAAAACAATATGAAGGAAACAAATCATATTAGCAATCATTTTCAAGAGACTCAAAATTGATGTATGTGTGTAACTTTCAAAATTTCTATTTATATATTTTCCATTTATGTGTGTTATATATCATATTTTTCAACATGTCAACTTACTTTTCCAAACTTTTGATGCCTATAACATAAGTGAGAAAAAGAAAAAATGTTCAAACATTATTTTGGGTGAATCTAATTCAGTTTACTTCATTTAAAAATTCAGATCATTTTTTATTTTATCATTTTTTAAATCATGTAATGGAAAAAATAGGTGTGAAAAAATATAAAAAAGTAAAAATTACTCCCCTTTTAGACTCTTTTTGTATGAGTCTCTAAAGATCTATATTACTTATGTACATAACAAGAACTTTGATTTCACGCCGTGAATTGAACACCCGACATGAATTGTTCCATTATAAAATAAGTCATTTCTTTCCTAATACTAACTAACATGGCCTAAAAATAATAATGGACATTAAAATTACACTCCCTTTTATAATTTAAAATATTTGGCTCAAATTGATAATGTGATGGGCCATGGAAAGAGTCATTAAATAAATAAAATAAAATAAATTCATTTCTTAGAATGAATTTTTAAAATCCAGGTTTCCTCTTGGTAGAGTATCTTTTTAATTGTTGTTTAAATTGACCATAACCTTTTCCAAAAAATTGGTACATGATACAGAACTAACCATATTGGATTTTACTACCACTATTTTCTCTATTCATAGAGGGTTTCTTTGGCTTTCTAATCCATTAGATCATTATGACTTGTAGTGGGATAGAATTTGAGGAAAATTGTAATGAAAATAACATCAAACTGAAATCTGACTATGTAACGCCCAACCCCAGTTACCCAGAGTCGGTGCATTATTGCGTAACATTGGCATGATCACAAAAGATCATGTCTCGAAAGACCGATTAGTTTTGTATTCATGGAAACACTAGAAACATTCATAAGTCTTACATTACAACATAAAGTAAAAAAAAACTAAAAAAACTTATTGTCTCTATATCCCCTCATACTATCCCTGCAGGTCATTTATAATATAATTCATCACATCCTAGAAAAATTAAAACATTGAAATGGGTGAGCTCATATGCTCAGTAAGGATAACAATACAACGGAAACTTTCATAAATATACATAAACATTTAAGGCAATGTATAAATAAAACAAAAGCCTTTTAAACTTTAAATTCAGAATAATTTGGAAAGAATAAAATGAAATAATTCCATTTACATATTCACATTCATATTCTATTAGTCGAATAATCGCATGCAATATCAATAACCACTTTCATAATGATGAAATGCATAATACCAGACTATCATAACAACATAGCCAAGGCCTCGTGCCAAGAATACAAATAAGATGTTGTTAAGGCCTCATTACAAGACACTAGTTTGTCTCATGAGACCTACCAATGCATCGAGGAGCTATAGCGGGCTCCACCTATCACTTATTAAGTCCAATGCATTCCTCATATGAACAGGTTTAAACATATCATAAACCATAACATACTCGTATCACATAAAACATGCATAAAGGAAACATAAAATTTCCATATTTCAATCACAAGATATCAATAGAACACATCGATATAATACAAACATTACCAAATCCATTTTAAATACCAAAATAAAAGAAAATTAAAACATGGTATTTATTTTTCATTTAAAAAAGTTATGGCTTGTAGAGGAAGCTGAAACTCAAATAATGGCCACGGCGGCGGAGAAGTCGTTGTCACCGCATACGTACGACAAGAAAAACATTCCTTTTTGTCTTTTAGTAAAATGATTCATATAAAAATATTCCTTGTGAATAAAAGTAAAAGTCAAAGGGGTTTATACACCGTATAAAAAAAATTGTGTATAAAACAAAATATGCCTCAATGAATAGAGATTGAGACGAAGTCCCTTACAAAGATAATTTTTTAAATAAAATATATCTATTATGTGTATTCACTATAATTACATATAAATAAATTAGAAATACAAGATAGGACATAATAATATCATGACACAATTTGAAAGTCGGAGATTAACCCAAAGAACTGAAATTGGGTTAAGAAGTTCCCTTACCTCATGTCCGACTTGACTCGACCGTTCTTTAACCTCCTGAATAATAAACTAGAGTTAATTTATACTTTATTAATAACCTTTTTCAAGTTCATTATTCCTTTTATATCACTTATTACCATTTTATGAACATTATGTAATCATTTATGTTAATAACAGTCGTTTTTTAGTTCTTTGGTACTTGAGTTAAAAATAAACTTCTAATAATTACAAGTTGTTCATGTGGTAAAATAAAAATTATATACAGAATTATATTAATGATGTAGATATCATATATTTCATATTTATCCATTATATACATTCATTCATAATATTACGTAACATTTAGAGGTAAGAAATGAAATGCACCGTTCATGGAGAGGGTAAGCCTTGCGTACACATGAACACTACTTTCATTTCTATTTCGTATTTAATGGCATGAAATAATAATTATATAAAGGTATATTATAATTCCAGTATAATTTCATATATAATATCATTTACTCCATCATTTATACATCCCACATATGGCATTAACGATTCAAATCACTTTGAGGGGGCGGTAATACGCACATCCTAAAATGAAATTATAGTGTTTACCCATAATGGAAATCATAAAGGTATTCCATAAAGGATAAATAAAAAATCATAAGGAAAAATAATATATATCATATATAAAAAATAGTGTCATAATAATGTCCACCGTGAGATGTGTTCAAAGAATATTGAACAATCATCGTTTCGTGAGGCAGTATTTCGCCACCCACAGAAACAATTTGTTCATTAACCATTAGATGAAGGTGTGTGTAAGTTTAAATCAAATCCTTATAATAAAAAAAATCCTATTATATTTAATATACTGATTTTGTTACAAAATAAAGTAATAAAAAGATTTTAGGTGGTTGGGGAAGCAAAAACATACAAAAGAACACAAGAAAAGACATTACTTTAAAATTGGGTAACTTTTTTTGATTTGAGCCAAAGGCTTCCTTGGGAAGACTTATGCCCAAAGTGAGGCTTCTAGGAGTAAGAGAGGAAATTTCAGAGAGTATATGGGAAGATTTTGGCCGATCTAAATGGATTTAATGTGTGAATAAGGTGGTAAAGGTGGGGGCCTTTTATAAGAGGAGAGGAGGGGCACTCTTGGAAGGTTATAAAATGTTACCTTATTATGAAGTGATTTTCGGATTTCAAAGGTCCCACAATGATATATTTTTAGGATAAGGTGATAAGGTTTCGAAATATACCCATCAAATAGGTTTTAGACAAGTGTAAGTCTTCGATTTTACATTATCTTCTCATTTTATTTAAATCGTTAATTAATGATGTAATCGGTGCATCATCATGGTGTCATAAAAAATTTAATTTATTTAATGTATAAAAATTATTAAAAAAATTACCATGATGTAGAAAATATTTTTATATTTCCAATTAATATTTATAGTCAAAACTTTAACTTATATAACCCCATGTAATAATTGTTTTAGTAAAACAACACATGTTTGTGACAATTTTATTTTTACTTTAAATAAAAAGTTATTAATGTCATTTTCTTATCCACGTGGCTCCATGGGGTCCCCAAGTTGACCCATGTATTTTCTTGGTCGGCCATGACTTGTCCAATAAGGGTAGGACAAGTGTAAAGGTATTTTTATATTTTAATAATATCATTTTTACCTTAAATTTCACTAATTATATTTAATCTCAATTAATAAAACGTAAAAGTTATTATTCACCAAAAAATTATTTTAATCCCATTGAACAACATTTTTCATCCTAATGAAAAACATGTATGTCGGTTTTTTGAAAATAAAATCAAAGAAGTGTTAATGTTTCATTTACACAAAAAATTAGTTTTTAAACTACCACTTAGTGGTTTCACTATTCATCAAAAATTGATGTTTTTCAGAAAAATACCAAAAAATCACCCTAAGCTATAATTGATATTCTGAATTCAAAAATGGTGTCTATTTTAAAAAATTCCAAACATATAAGTTGAATTAATTAATTTAATAATTAATTCTCGTTGTCGCAACAAATACCATGTTTTTGAGAAACAATATATATCAAAAGATTGACAATTGTTTATATCCGATTTCAAAGTGAAACTAATTCTAATGACCACCATTGGATAAAATGGTAAAAATATATTTTAATTATAATTTAAAACCTATCAATGGTATAATTTATCACTATAAATTATTTTTATTAAAAAAGATGTTTTTAAGTATTTTTCACTATTCATAAAAAATGGGAAGTTCTAAGAAAATTAAAAAAAAATAAACTTAGGATAATTTCGATATTCTGAATACAAAAATTAAGTCCATTTTGAAAAATAAAATTAATATAATTTCAAAAAGTGGGTATTACTATTCATAACGACAACTTTGATTGGTCGCAGTGTGTTGGAATCTCGAACTTGCGTACAATGCAAGCTATTGCATTATTGAAAGAGAAGCGTATCGTGAAAGCTTGAGGTGTTACATTCTCCCCTCCTTCAATAAATTGCGTCCTCATAATTTGAAAATGTTCTTCGAAAATAAAAGGTTGAAAATAGAAAATACCTTTGTGGAAAACCCACATCAGAAATAAGGTTTATGAAATTATAACTTTAAAATAAAGAAAGGAAAGTACAAAGGTCACCCGAGATAGACCATACTAGGATTCTATGAAAATATGGATATGGAGGAGAAAAAAACCATCAAGGTCAAATGGAGAGTTGTAGAAAATAGAATTATGAGAAAGTTTAACTACAAGAAAATCACAAACTTGTGATTGGTTAAACGATCACTGATTCCCCAGTAGGAAAAGTTAATCAACAACGTTTTTGTTTTATGTCACCTTTCATAATGTTGAGGAATTTATTTAGGAGATTTACTATGAACGTAAGGAAATATACATACTTGTCATAAATTTTTACCACAAACCCATCTTTCACTCAAAAATATAAAAGAACTCAAAAATAATATATTTATCCTAATCGCACAAGATTCCAAATATTAACACATACCATTTAGATTAGGAAAACTATTTTGTAATAACCAGGGACTTCCTGTAGGCTAGTGGTAGGTAATAATGGCCTGTCGTACTATGGTTGTGGGTTCGATTCTTGCAGCTTTGTCCGACGCGACGAGTTACCCCCCACCCTGCAGGTTGTCCTTTTCCTAAAACTATAGTATTATAATATTCCAAAAATAATCTTCAGAAATGTTTTAACCTTAAACAATACTATCCAAAGATCAACTTAATCCATTCCAACCTTTATAGTTATCCAAAATACCTCTATCTAGACTTTCTCTAAAAGGTCACTAAATTCCAAAATCAACTGTAACATCAGATTCCCCAAACAAATTAAAGTTTCTCTTATTGTCACATACTAAAAATATGATTACCTTCATCATATTAAAACCTTAATGAAACAAAAAGTACTTCAGTACAATCCATATATATATCACATTATTCTTATAACCATAATATCGATCTTGAGTCTAAAAACACAAATACAATAATTATTCAACTTCATCTGTAGTAACAACATAAGCTTGTCCTTGCTTCCTTGTCCTTTTCTAAGGTATGTTTCCTTGGCACTTAGGGAATTAATTTGCATAATGCCCCATTTCTCTACAATTGTAGCATTCGACATTGATAGCCTCTTTCTTTCCCTTGCAATCAAGAGCCTGGTGACCTTTTTCTCCACATTTATAACAACCTCCCATTCCTTTTAGGCAAGTATCAGGGTGATTCTTCCCACAATTATCGCATAATGGAAAATCCTTCTTTCCCCTTTTTCATTTATCTGTCCCTTGTTCCATCGTTCTCTTCTTCTCTTGCTTTACTTTATTGTCATAAGATTTATAGAATTCCTTTTTTGTCTTGATAGAACACGTTACTATATCTTCGTATGTTGATAAAGATTGTGATACTAATGCTCAATGGAGAAATGGTTTTAACCCATCAAAGAAACGATCGATCTTACTTCTTGGGTTACGTATATAATCTGCAGCATGCCTCGCTAATCGTGTAAAGTTAGACTCATACTTTGCGACAGTCTCATCCTCCTTTTGCCTCAGACTCAGAAATTGCCTTTCCATATCTGCTTGATGTTCACGAGGAAAGTATTTTTCTAAGAAAATCTCTTTGAACTCCCTACATTCCATATTTGATACTTCGTCATCTTCCTTTGTGTTTTGAATTAGCAACCACCATTGATCGGCATCCCCGGTGAGGCGGTAAACTGCCATGACAACATTCTCCATTTCGCTACTCCCCAAGGCATGAAATATTTTCTATAAGGAATTTATCCATTGCTCAACAACTAAGGGATTTGTACTCCCATTGAATGTTTGTGGTTGTTGCCTCATGAAGCGGTCTAAAATTGATCCTCCACATTGCAGATCAGGGTGCTCCATATGAGTATGGTTATTATTCATAACCTGAGTGAGTTGTCCCAGTATGGTGATAAGATGATCAGCACCATTTGTATCACCAATTCCATAATAATTATCTTGACCAGGAGGGAAATCCCTATATGGAGTGTGTTCATTGATATAGTTTCCATTCCTTCCACTAGGAACCATTTCTAAACAATGTCATTAACTAGACTAGTTTATGAATCGAAATACATAATTTCATACTTGTAAAAAACATAACATAAATTGAACTATTTATGGATATAATCCATAAAAAATGTTTTCTTTTAGGATGTATATACTCATAAACCACTCATAATGGTTTGTAAAGAAAATGAGAATAATCCTAAGCATATCCCCCGGGAGTGTCGTAACCAAGAGTGCAGCAAGGCCCGTTGTCGTGCACCAGTTCCCATTCGAGTCTAGCTCAAAGAGGTGTTTTCAGGTTTTACCCCTAGGTACATCTGTGCTAGAGCCGCCTTTACCTGCTCTTATCTAGTCCGGGATGTATTTCTCGGAAAACTCACAAAATCTATTTAATAACAAAATTATAGGAAGTTCTTCTATACTAATTTTCAAAGTCTATCTTAGGGCTATGGGTTCTGATCAGAATTTATCTAAATCTAGCTTCCAAGGTTAGTACTAAACTGCCTCTAATACCAACTGTAACGTCCCAACCCCAGTTACCCAGAGTCGGTGCATTATTGCATAACAATGGCAAGATAAAAAAAGATCAAGTATCGAAAGACCGATTAGTTTAGTAGTATTGGAAACACTAGATACATTCATAAGTCTTACATTAAATCATAAAGTAAAACAAAACTAAAAAAACATCATGTCTTCATATCCCCTCATACTATCCCTACAGGTCATTCATAGTATAATTCATCACATCCTAGAAAAATTAAAACATTGAAGGGGTGAGCTCAGATGCTCATTAAGGATAAAAATAAAGCGGAAACATTCATAAATAAACATAAACATTTAAGGCAATTTATAAATAAAATAAAAGCCTTTTAGACTTGAAATTCAGCATAATATGGAAAAAATAAAACAAAATAATTCCATTTACATATTCAAATTGATATTCTACTAGTGGAATAATCACATGCAATATTAATAACCACTTTCATAATGATGGAATGCATAATACCACACTATCATAACCACATAGCCAAGGCCTCGTGCCAAGACTACAAATAAGATTTTGTCAAGGCCTCATGCCAAGACACTAGTTTGTCTCATTAGACCTACCGATGCATCGAGTAGCAATAGAGGGCTCAACCCGTCACTTATTAAGTCCAATGTATTCCTCATATGAACAGGTTTAAACATATCATAAATCATAACATAATCTTATCACATAAAACATGCATAAGGAAAACATAAAATTTCCACATTTCAATCACAAGATATCAATACCACACATTGACATAATAAAAACATTATCAAAAACATTTTCAAAACCAAAATAAAATAAAATTAAAACATGGTATTTGTTTTTCATTTAAAAAAAGTTATGGCTGGTAGAGGATGACGAAACTCAAATAATGGTCACGACGGTGGAGAAGTCGTTGTCGCCGCATACGTACTACAAGAAAAAAATTCCTTTTTGTCGTTTAGTAAAACGCTTCGTATAAAAAGATTCCTTTTGAATAAAAGTAAAAGTCAAAGGGGTTTATACACCTTATAAAAGAAATTTGTGTATAAAACAAAAATATGCCTCAATGAATGGAGATTGAGACGAAGTCCCTTACAAAGATCATTTTTTAAATAAAATTGGTCTATTATGTGTATTCACCATAATTACACATAAAGAAAGTACAAATACAAGATAGGACATAATAATATCAAGAAATAATTTTAAAGTAGGAGATTAACCCAAAGAATAGAAATTGGGTTAAGAAGTTCCCTTACCTCGTGTCCGACTTGACTCGACCATTCTTTAACCTCATGAATAATAAACTAGAGTTAATTTATACATTCTTAAGAACCTTTTTCAAGTTAATTATTACTTATATATAACTTATTGCCATGTTATGAACAATATGTAATCATTTATGTTAATAACAGTCATTTTTTTATCTTTGGTACTTGAGTTAAAAATAAACATCTTATAATTACAAGTTCTTCATGTGGTAAAATATCCATTATATACAGAATTATATTAATGACTTAGATATCATATATTTCATATTTATCCATTATATACATTCATTCATAATATTACGTAACATTTATATGTAAGAAATGAAATGCACCGTTCATGGAGACGGTAAGCCGTGCGTACGCATAAACAATACTTTCATTTCTATTTTGTATTTAATGGAATGAAATAATAATGATATAAAGGTATATTTTAATTCCAGTATAATATCATATATAATATCATTTACTCCATCCTTTATACATCCGACATATGGCATTAACGATTCAAATCACTTTGAGGGGGTGGTAGTCCGCACATCCTAAAATGAAATTATAGCGTTTTCCCATAATGGAAATAATAAAGGTATGCCATAAATGAGAAATAAATAATCATAAGGAAAAAATAATATATATCATATATAATAAATAGTGTCATCATAATGGCCACCATGAGAGTTGTTAAAAGAATATTGACCAATCATCCTTTCATGAGGCAGTATTTCGCCACCCCCAGAAACAGTATGTTCATTAACCATTAGACGAAGGTGTGTGAAAGTGTAAATCAAATAATTCTCATAAAAACATCCTATTATATTTAATATACTGTTTTTCTTACAAAATAAAGTAATAAAAAGGTTTTAGGTGGTTGGAGAAGCAAAATAAAATAAAAGAACACAAGAGAAGACATTACCTTAAAATCGGGTAAATTTTTTTTGATTTGAGCCAAAGGCTTCCTTGGGAAGACTTCTGACCAAAGTGATGCTTCTAGGAGTAATAGAGGGATGTTTGGAGAGTATTTTCATAGAGTTTCGCCGAGCCAAATGGATTGAATGTGTGAATAAGGTGGTAGATGTGGGGGCCTTTTATAATAGGAGAGGAGGGGCACTCTTGGAAGGTCATAAAATGTTACATTATTATGAAGTGATTTTCGGATTTCAAAGGTCCCACAATGATATATTTAGAGGATAAGGTGATAAGGGTTAGAAATATACCCATCCAATTGGTTTTAGGAATGTTTATGTCTTAGATTTTTCATTATCTTTTCATTTTATTTAAATCGTTAATTAATGAGGTAATCGCTGCGTCATCATGGTGTCATAAAAAATTTAATTTATTTAATGTCTAAAAATAATAAAAAAATTACCATGATGTAGAAAATATTTTTTTATTTCCAATGAATATTTATAGCCAATGAGTTAACTTATATAACCCCATGTAATAATTGTTTTAGTAAAACAACACATGTTTGGGACAATTTTATTTTTACTTTAAATAAAAAAGTTACTAATGTCATTTTCTTATCCAAGTGGCTCCATGGGGCCCCCAAGTTGACCCATGTATCTTCTTGGTCAGACATGACTCATCCAATAATGGTAGGACAAGTGTAAATGTATTTTCATATTTTTATAATATCATTTTTAGCATAAATTTCACTAATTACCATTAATCGCGATTAATAAAACTTAAAAGTTACTATTCACCAAAAAATTATTTTAATCCCATTGAACCAAATTTTTCATCCTAATGAAAAAAATGTATGTCAGGTTTTTGAAAATAAAATCACAGAAGTGGTAATGTTTCATTTACACGAAAAACTTGTTTTTAAACTACTACTTAGTGGTTTCAATATTCCTCCAAAATTGATGTTTTTCAGAAAAATACAAAAATTCACCGTAAGCTATAATTGATATTCTGAAATAAAAAATGGTTTCTATTTTACAAAATTCCAAAAATATAAGTTGAATAAATTAATTTAATAAAAAATTCTTGTTTTCGCAACAAATAACGTGTTTTTAAGAAACAACATATATCAAAAGATTGACAATTGTTTAGGTCTGATTTCAAAGTGAAATTAATTCTAATGACCACCATTGGATAAAATGGTAAAAATATATTCTAATTAAACTTTAAAACCTATAAATGTTATAATTTATCACTATCAATTATTTTGATTAAAAAATTTGTTTTTAAGTATTTTTCACTATTCATAAAAAATGGGAAGTTTTCAGAAAATTACAAAAAAATTCAACTTAGGATAATTTCGATATTATGAATACAAAAATGAAGTCCATTTTGAAATATAAAATTTATATAATTTCAAAAAGTGGGTATTACTATTCATTACGGCTACTTTGATTGGTCGTAGTGTGTTAGAATCTCGAACTTGCGTACAATGAAAGCTATTGCATTATTGAAAGAGAAGCGTATCCTGAAAGCTTGGGGTGTTACAGACTACCATTTTTTGTTCTATTACTCCATCAATACTTTTTCATATTACTTTTATCTTGTATGTTGATATTCTAGAATTAATTCTTGAGATAGAGCTTATTTTATCACCACTTCGACTAATTTTTTTGGAGGGAGCCCCATTATTCTTATATCTCTAGAATAATTTTTATTTTGATACATGTTTGATAAACATATTATACCTTAATTATTTCATATTTTTCCAAATTGACATCTTGTTTTACTTCCACCTTATTATCATATTTCTCCTCATCCATTCAACAATGAATATCTATAATATTTGTTTTAGTAGTTTGAACTTCCTCAAACAATTACTGATTTTCTTTATCCTTGATTCATTCATTATGTGAAATATAAATTAGGGGTAGATTATTCAAAAGGTAATTTTAATTTAAAAAAACATATGAATTGTGAGTAATAAAATATCCATGTTATCTGAGTTGTGATTCATTTTCATACCTCTACTTATCTCATACTAAAATGTACATTGTGAGAAATATGTAAATCCTTTCATATATATTATTCTCCTAACTTCATTGGAATCAATGGTCTTCTTTAATATTATACTCTTGAGTTAATAGATTGTACGTCCTCTATTTCTTGAAATTAATCATCTTCAAACCAATTGGTATCTGCATTATAAACTGTTGGTAGGATACTAAAATGTGAATTAAAATTCGAAATGATATAAAATAAGAGTGTGTAAATTCACTACTGGAAATTTTTTCTATATCCATGGTTTGAAACCGTGGTAATATGCCCAAAAATTGAGGCTATAGGTTATAACTACGGTTCAACGGATCGTTCCTGGTATTGGCATGGATATAGGGAAAGACCTATAGCCATGGATTGAAACCGTGGATAAAGGCCTATAGACACACTTCAAACAATGGAAGAATAGTAAACAATACAGGTCCTATTTCCATGGTTCAAAACCGTGGCTATATGGTTTTAGCCACGGTTTAAAATCGTAGTAATAGACCTATATCCACGATTTGAATCCGTGGCTGTAGGCCTTCCCATTTCCAAAAAGCACAACCCCCTTAAACTCCCCCTACACCGCATGACGCCCCTTGACAGCCCCCTATACCCCCTTGAACACCCCTTTGCTCCCCATGCCCCCCCAAACAGCCCCCTTAAACCCCCTTTCACCACCTGGATGGCCCCCTTGAACACCCCCCACACACCCCATGCCACCTTGGACAGCCCCCTTTCACCCTTACAAGACCCCAATTCCCCCTGGGCAACCCCCTTGCACCCCCTGGACAGCCCCATGCAACCCCTAGACAGTCCCCTTGCACCCCCAATGGACCCCCATGCCTCTTCGCCCCCCCATACAGCCCCAATGCACCCCATTCCCCCCCCCTCCTGGACAGCCCCCTTGCACCCCCACAGGACACCCCTTCCCCCTAGACACCTCCCATGGACACCCCTCCCCCTAGACACCCCCATGACCCCCCCCCCCCCCGAATAGACCATGGACAGCCCTTGGACAAGCAGACCCCCATGCCCCCCTAGTTGCATCAAAGTTTTCTGGAAATATAGAAATAGATGGCTTGGTTGATGTAGTAGGGGGATTTTTCAAGACTGTTCAACAATTGTTTACGGATTGGGTGTGAAAAAACTACCTAGTTTTCTGTCTCTTTTGGGCCCAGAAAGGAGCTATTGAATTGGTATTGGATAACCAAGGGGTGTATTGAGGAGTCTCTAAAAAGGTCCAAGGAATTGAGAGCAGTCCTTGTTCTTGAAAAATAACTAAGCATAATCCTAGGGTATTTTCAAAGGGCTAGATAATGGTTTCACTCGTACACATGTTATGATCATGTAAGATAACATTAGTTTCATTAGTTTATATCTAAGAATTTTACACATCACTCACAGATGGACATTGATGTAAGACATTACCCCCATGAAGACCCCCTCCCCTATGCACCCCCTAGACACCACATGGACAACCCCTGGACAACCCCTCCTAGATACCCCACCAGCACCCACCCTATCCTGAAGACCCCCTTACACCCCATGCCAGGTCCCCCCCTCCTGGACACCCCCATGCACTGCACCTGCACCCTCCCCACTACCCTACAGACCCCCTGCCACCCCCACCAGTATCCCCCCTTCCTGCCCCCTCCTGGACACCCCCCCATTACACCAAACATTCACCCTCCCCCTGCCCTGTAGAACCCTCTTGCACCCCCACCTAGACACCCCCTTGTGCCTCACCTGCACCCCCTTCCCTATAGACCCCCCCCAGGAAAACCCTCCATGACACCCCACATGCACCCTCCCCATACCCTGATGACCCCCTTGCACCCTCCCACACCCCTGTCCTAGTCCCCCCTATCCTGGACACCCCCTTACACTACACCTACACCCTCCCCACTGCCCTACAGACCCCCCACCAGTATCCCCCTCCTAGACACCCCCTTGCACCGCACCTACACCCTCCCCCCATTCATACAAACCCATGGACCCCCACCTGAACACCCCCTTGCAGCACACCTGCACCCTCCCCCTACCCTGCAGCCCCCCAGACAACCCTCTTAGACACCCCACCTACACCCCCCTCCATGACACCCCCTCCCAGACAACCCCTCCTAGACACCCCAACTGCACCCTCCCCCCCCACCAGTATCCCTCTTGCGAGATAATTGTTTTCCATCCTCCTCATCCAAGGAATGATCTAGATTATATGGTCATATATTCATTGGTGTTGCACCATGAATTAATGTAATTAAATGATCTCTAACATAGGTGGTAAATTTCTTGGTTCATAAAATATGTAATGAAATTAAAAAATAAAGTATTCCTTGTTATACTAGTTTTTTTCCCAAGGATAGTTTTTTCTAGTAACAAAACATTTTAATATAGTTTTCCAAAACCAAAACTCTAAAAGAAGAATCCATTTGCAGAATGTTTGTTTTAGTTCCAGTGGTATTCATATCTGCTTGTCTCCCCATGTAATCTCACCACTAAGCCATCCCACATGAACTCCATTGATTTATATTTCTAATTCTTGAAAAATGTAAACAAAATTATTTCCCAAGTCATTAAAAGAATAAAATATGGTCCACCTTTGTCAAACATGTGATCATTAGTAGTCAAAAGCATTCTTCAAATTCACCTAATCAACCTTACAAACCCCTAAGAGTAATATCAATTCCCATCTCCCAGCCCAATTCTGAACTACTTGGTTGGCCTGGCGATAAAATTGGAAACCATGGAAAGATTTTTAGAAATAAATTTTTCACTTGATCCACTATCTAAATGAACCACCACCAAAATATACAACACATTCCATGAGAATTTCATAGAATCAACACCTGATTCCCAGATACGTCTGAATTATAAAGCTTCTATGGCCTCTTCTATTTCTTTATATCTCGGAGATATTGAACTAGAATAAAAGGGGAAATATGTGATTTTGTGTTGTGTCTCAGAAGAAGAAAATGATTAACCCATATCTATACTAAATAAAATTGAATGCTGCATGAAATTAATTTGAATAATATGAAGAAATTTTTAATATTATATAGGTTAATGTGGTGGTGTCCAAGAAAAGTGTGGTATGAATTCTTGTGTGATAAATGTTGTATCTCAAAGGTTCATTTATGGTTGAAACACATACCTAATGTTTATGTTAGTAATGTTGAGTGTAACTAAATATTGAGTGTGACTCTCTTAGATTTATATAAGAATGGAAAAATTCATTTCTTATTAACTACACCATGAAGGAGAGATCTTATCACAATAATGTGTCTCTAATTGATCTCATATAATATATTCTCATGATAGGTGATATAATCATAGAAGAAGATAACTTGAGTGAAATGTGGAACTAATTAAGCTCATATAATATATTCTCACCCTGCACACCCCCTCCCCTGCACACCCTCTTCCCTCTTACCTAGAACCATCACCCCTCCCCCTGTAACCCCCCTCCTCCTTGTACAACCACTACAACCCCCCATGCCCCTATACCCTAGACACCCCTTCCTGGACTAAACACCCATCTTGCAGACCCCCTCCCCTACACACCCCATGCCCTCTACCCCAGCACCAACCCCTACCTCCTACAACGCCCTGCCTCATGCACACACCATGACCCTGAACACTGAACACACCTTCCTGGACTGCACACCCATTCCTAGACTACACACCCCTCTTCCCACTTCCCTAGCACCAGCCCATGGCTCCTATAACCCCCAACCTCATGCACACCCCCACCCTCTCAGAAACCACCCACCCTATATGAACAACATCAGCTACTGATCTAAAATATCTATCCCATATTCCCAGTTCTCCACCTCGATATTCTAATGATGCCAAAAAACATGAACAAGAGGCATTGTCTTTCTTCACAGCAGCTTCCTACTCTAATATGAGAAATAAACTAGACATTACTTAGATGACATGACCACTTTCAACTCACTATAATCATTTTCAACCATATATGGATGATCTAGATCATACTTCATGACCTATGATACATTTTTTTAAATGGTTGGGGTCGAAGCCTAAATTTATTAATTAAAGCGAATACCTCTTTTTTGTGGGTAGAGGGAGACCCATTACATATCCCAACGGCCCAAGGACACATGGCCTGAATAAAAGGCCTGAAATCCCATTTTTTGGCCCAAAGGACCCCTTAGCGAGAAATACTACTACCATACCCATGATGCTACAGTACCTGCTACAGTACCACCAATGCTATAGTTCCCGTTATAGTACCACCGCAGCTACATTCCACCACTGCTACAGTTCCGCTGCAGTTATATCGCGGCTACAGTACTGCTACAGTGCCCTGCTACAGTACTATTATAGTACTACTACAGTACTGTAGAAATTTTTCCCTGCCCATATTTGATCCTGGGGCTCTTGGATTCCAAGCAGGAGCCTCTACCACTTAGGTATAGGCTCGTCTGAACAAGTTCTATGATACAGGAAATACAATTTTCATCACCTAATGTTACCGAGGAGGTAACCTGTAAATCACGATTCTGATCTTATCCACAATATTTAATATACCAAAAAATCATGGCACAAATTTCCCATGTTTCCTAATGTGCCTTTTCCCAAAACAGGTTGATAACCATTAAAATACTCGATCACCCATGGTGAACTATAGTGTTCATTTCCAATATAGAACCTACATACATTTCCTTCCTTGAGTAGTAACCAACCACATTTGGATCATATGACCCCTAGACAGCCCACCCAGACAACTCCCCACCCCTACCCAACTATTCTTAGTCACTAAATGCTTTTATGATAGCTACACCTTATAGAAGTACTCACATCATCTATATACGTGCAAAAAACCCCACCTTCAAAATAAAACTAAACTGAAACATAATTCAATATATATCATAATAATTATAACTATCTCCAATATAAACAATATAAAATTTCTATATCAATATCAATATCATCATAATAAAAAGAAAAATTTGATAAAATATAATGTATAAACCAGGAATAAAATTTACATTTGAAATGTACCTCAATATCAACATCACCAGAACCATCATGACCCTCATCGTCTCCTATAGAAACACCAACATCATTATCACCTCCTCTTTGACCACCACCCCCACCACCATCATCATGATCATGGAAATATTCATTGGTTTATGCACCTAAATCAGTGGAAGGAGGTAAGAATGCTGATAAAAATTATGCAAATAAATGAGAACAAGTTTAATTAATAAAAAAAATTCAATTTTTATATGGTGATTCATATAATATCATTATAATACTAATAAAATACTCTGATAAACGTAATGCATACAAATGAGAAAACATTTATTTAATGAAAACATTGAAATATTCTAGTGTATGATGATTTGTGAACATAAAATTGACGAGAAATAAGAAGGATGTTTAGAAAGTGTAATATAACCATCTGAAATAAGATCACAATCACCCAAAAATATGCTCAAGTTATCCATGTGAATATCCTTAAAAGTCATCCCAAATGAAAACAACTTCATTATCAAAATAATTAACTACTATTCAATAGTTACAATTGAATTTTCAGTTTGAAATAACAAAATAAAAATAGAATATATGTTTTTTAGATCAACTAAACAAACTGTAATAGAACAAATATTCGGTTATCTATAAATAAGAACTTCATTGATACAAAAATATTTAACATTGAAACTATTGATAAAAAAATACAAATATATTTTCAATTGAAAAGACAAACAAAAAATAGAAAGCATGTTCTATTATAATTATGTTAACTTAAATAATAAAAACTCACACATAATCAAAAGAAAACTAACAATGTGTGGATAAATAGAGAAGACACCTCCATGGTGAAACAATCCTTGACACCAGCCTCTCGGCACCTTTAGGATTTTTTTGGAATCCAAATCAACTCAATGATCATGAATTTGTGAATATTTTACAATATATTTTTCGAAATATATTTTGTTTACAACATCCAATGATATATTAAAAAAATATTAAAATTTAGATATTCCATCAATGATGGAAGACAATAAAGAAAAATATTTTCATATATGTAATCTATAGTTGTGAGAATTAACTATGTGGTGGTGTTTAAATTTTTGATAACAGCCTGTGATTGTTTCAAGAATAGATGAGTTTAAAGATTTAAAGATGACAGAGAGTTCATCTTCTATAAAAGAGAATTCATCAAAATGAAAAGCAAGTAAAAGAAAGAAAATAAAGTAGGGATGGATGTAGCATATGAATAATGAAAAGCATTGAGTAAACACCTATCAAAATTCCAAACACAACCCACATTGAAGTTGTAACCATCTCCTTTGATTTTCAATAGATTGAAAACCAAAATAAAGGAAACATTAAGACAATTAAAAGATGGTTGTTTTGTTACAATTCTAAACCTGGAAAGGAAGTTTTTTTTTCAGAATCTTCCACGCAAGTCAAATTTTCATGTCTCCATAAGAGTCCATAAAATAGTTATATTGAGAATCTATCTTCTAAAGAACATTTTCATGAACAGTAAGGACGCAGAAAGAGAGAGTCCTGAATATAGAGCATTAAAGAATTATAGAATTAAAGAATTAGAGAGAGTAAAGCTGAAAATCACAAACATCATATGCTACATCTAAATCATTCATGAAACTCCTAATATTCATATAACTTTCAGATCACATACCAATCAGTTCATAAGGAAAGTTATCCTTACCCAGCTCCAAATAATCACAAAGACCAACTTGGTCACTCTTCTTCTTCAGCAAATTCTTATATGAGAACCTCTCCATGTCCGCGTCTTGGTCATCTGAAGAGTCAAGTAGATTGACATATTGAATAGAACATTTTTGATAAAAGGACAACTGAAATAATACATATATATTTCACTATCAGTACACCATAAAAAAATAATCAATATAAAGGAAGGGATACCTATAAACCTTCTTCTCTAAGGATATCATTTCAAGCTTGGAACAACCTAGTATACATTGAAATTCCAAATAACAACTTCCAAGGTGAAACCATGAATTAGTATCCTCTAATTGAAACAGTGAAAGAGTGAAACAATTACGTATGAAATCCTTCTATGCATGTTGCAATATGAAAACACTTCTATATAAGAAATATCCTAACATATATGTAAAATAAATATGTAAATAATTTCAATTAATATCTAGTTGAAATAAATAAATGAATTGTATGTTATAGTTATTGACAAAATGGAAATGAGCCCAAAAAATGCATATTTTTCAATTATAATATTTGAATAAAAATAAAATGCCAATAAAAACTATAGATTTATACCTGAGTGGATGATTATTTAATATACCCAACGTCAGTGAGTCCACTATTCTTGTAATTGAATAAATTAATAAAAAACAATGAAAATGAGAGGAAATATGCATGATTGAAACTACCAAAAATGTGTTCTGAATCAAATTAGTTCACCATACCTAAAATGGAGAAAACATTGATGTGGCGGAGGAAATTTATATCAACCCTGGAATAAATTTTATATGAAGAAATATTGACCATGAAAAATAAGTACACGCACTAATTGGTGAATCAAAATAGGAGATATGTTGTATTGATGTTTGAAAAATCCATATGTAGCAGGGAAAACTAAATCTTGGAGAGTACATAAATTTTTTCTAGAATCATATGATGACCCACCATTTGTAAAGCACTATACTGTATTATAGCTTGCAAAATTAGTATGAACATAGTGAAATATAAAGCTATAGAGAAGATAAGAATGATACTGAGATGCTACATATTAGAAAAATACCATATTCATGATTCATTAATAGATGGATGAATCTGCAATTAGGGAACATTTATATACTCTCATCTATTTCTACAAAGAAATAGTAAAATATATTTTTTAAGAAAGTAGCAGGTTTTCGTGATGGTGAATGGAAACACGAAGCGAGTACATGGCTTGCTTCACTGAGGTAGATCTCATAGGATTCAGATAATAACGGGAACCCCTAGAGGACCTAGGGGGAACCAGGATATGGAGGGAGATGTCGACCGAGATAGACGGGAACCCTAGCTTGACACGAGGTGATAATAGAGTGGTAGAAGAAACAGATGGAAAAAATACTAGGTGTTGATGTGAACAAAAACTAGAGCCTGAAAAGGAAGGAGGTGTCACTGTCAATGGAGGGAATTAGGGTGGATTGATGTGAATGGTGGTATCAGAGTATGATGTGGGAAATAGTGCATAGGAATCCGAGGAGTGGATGAGAACCAAGATTCAGAGGATGACAATGACTGGGGTCTGTGGGGACCATAGGTCGACATTATAAAAATCATGAGCATGGGGAGAAACTGAGGGAAACGGCATGGTGAAGAGGGAGTGAGGAAAAATAAACTGTATGACGTGATGGAAGACAAGGAACCCTAGGTCAATTAGAGATGAACCCCAAGCTGGATGAGAATCCGATGTAAACTGCTTGCTGAAGAGGAAGGGGGGGAGAGGAACGGATTGACATGATGAAAGTATGTGGATATCGGGCAGAGAAGAAACGTGGGTTTCCTAATGTTGGACACATTTAAGGGATATGAACCCATGATTAGTATAGTTAGTAGATTCCATGTCTCCACTATGTTTTCTTTCAATACTATTTATGAAAGTAGTAAATTGAACATGTTGAAGAACCTCAATTCCCTCTAACATGTTTAGAGGTTTAGTTTCAAATTATGAAATAACATATTGTTTTCTGAAAAAAATATATTTTTCTTGATAACTAGAGGTAATGAAAAAATCCAACAATTAAAATTTTCCATGTGGGAAGAATATCATTGGGCCCATGTCATCACATAGTAGCTTTAATGATGTTAACTTCATTATCACTATTGAGAATTTTAAATCTAATAATGATGAACCACCAAATAATAATCAGTGGTTAAATATTCTATTTTATCACTATAGGATGGATCTATAAATTCCATGATCTCTCCTTTAGCTTGGGGATTATTCTGGAACATCTATATTTTTAAATATAACACCAAAATCTGATCGTGATACATCTTGGTCATGCTTTCTCATACCTAAATCAGATAAATATTTGAATAGTATTAACATATAACCTATAAGAAACATTTTTGTGGGAATATTTATGCAGTGAATCGACCATGATATATAATAATCATGCTAGTAAACATATAGTATATCAATTGGTATGTTTTTTTGGGTAAAGATATCAAAAGATAAGAAAGAATAAGATCACATGAAATCTTGGTTAAAGATGAGAATATTGATGTTTAATGTCATTACACCACATTCTATGAGGGAATGGTTATAATGTAATTATTTAATCAAGGATAACCTTAATAAATAAGAAATAATTGGAGTATATAACTTAATGATAAAAAGAAAACAATTTTTCCATGTGCCATAATATTTCTAACTTGTAAATGAATAAATAAATCATAACATCCTGGTTCTAGAAGCCCCCTAGAGGAGCCCCCTACCCGGTCGGTCACATGGCCTCAAGAGAATTTCCCCAAATGACAGAGGCTGCTGACTAGCAGCAGGGGAATTGGGTGTGATGGTGGGGAAACTATGCCTTCATTGGCAGAGTACATAGTGAAAGTAAACAACATACAATAGCGGAAGCAGTAAATATCCAACAACAGTAAACAACATAAGAATGATAAAGGAAAATCTGGAGCATAAATATATATAAATGATGCATGATACATATATGTCTAGGAAATAACAAAACAATTCACAATGCTAAATACAGTACTAAACCCAAGTACAGAAGAAAAAACAAATGATAAACTCCTCATCATCGCAAGCTTCTACTTCGTCCCATGTTCTCCAGCTCCAACACAATCAAGTATCTAAAGTCGATGGGTGCATTCCCTTGTCTATAACTATAACAAAATAATCTGTTTGGGACCAAATAATGGTCCAAATAGGGTGTGAGACTAAATCCCAGTAGGCAAACACCCGATGATCTGGGCCTAATAGTCAGTGAGTATATGACAGGTAAAAGTACAGAAAGAAATAAATAAAGAGGAACTTAGTAGTAAACAGTCCACTGTTTAAGAATTCAAAACACCACACAACATGCAAAAACAAAAAAAAATTAACACAATAGGTAACCATCTGGGAAGTACACACAGCACATCCCCATTGGTCCTACCTATCAAGAACTAGAATCCCTCTTGGCGGCACACACAGTCTCACCCCTCGGGTTCAGCTAAAGTATATACTTTCTGAGGAAGCACTCACTGCCTATTCCCCCAATAGTATTGTATTGTACTAAAGGAGCTCTGGGGAAGAACTCAACGTCAATTCCCCCTCTGTCCCACGTCGAGGAACTACAGACACTATGGGGAAGCACTCAAAATCAATTCCACCCATGGCCTCACATCGAATAACTATAAAGACACTCTGGATAAACCCATAACGTCAATTCTCCCTATGGTCTATACACCATGTTCTCATGGCCCTATGTAAGTCAACCAAGCAGAGAATCGCGTAACGGCCAAATTAAATGTCAAGAACTACTTTGCTAGCATTCTTCAACATAACAACATATCTCAGCAATAAGAACAACATCCTATAATACCAGGCATGGGAAATGAAACAACATCCAAATAGGAAAACTAAACCTAAAGTTCAAATACAGGAAAAACATGCATGGGAAATACATCCAAAGAGCAACAATTCACCCTATTCATAATCAATAACCTCTACTCAGGCATACAAGAAAAGCATACAAACAATAGGGCAAAAATGGTAAACAAGGAATAACCCATTGAAGGGTTTTGGGGAAATTTTCACATAAAACCCAACTACTTTCTATATAAAGGCACAAAACACCTTCCTCAGGGTTAGGAGATCAATATACATGAACCTCGAAGTGTGAATCTCTTTAGAACATTGTAGATCTACAAAAATGCATAAAATATTCAACCCACGATAACATGGAAAATAGGAGGAATTGGAAAAAATGCTCTAGAAGATGGAAGAGCTTACTGCTGAAATTCTAACGCAATTGATGAAGGTCAATTCGGATAACGGATGCGTGATCGGGGGTTCCAGGAAGTCTCAGCACCATAGAGGTGCTTCAGGACGTTTCAGCCGAAGAAGAAGATATCACTGTCCATTAGACGCATCCCCGGTCTGTTTAATGAAAAAAAACAAAATACACGGCGTGTACTTTTAAAGTACACGACACGTACTTTCCCCTTCTGTACTCTGCTTTAGGCGGCCTCCACATCACCCCACACAACTGTGTGTGAGGCCATGACATGGCTAGCACACAACCTCCTATGACAATGAAGTACACGACATGTACTCATAAAGTACATGACGTTTACACCAAAATTTTCCAGAAACTCCTCTTTTCTAAAAAAATCCAGAAAAAGAAAAAACATACCTAAAAAGAGGGTATGAGTTCTTAAAAACTTACCCCTTAAAGAAATTCATCCCTGAATTTTCCAATAGCGGTGTAGAAGAAGAAACCCCAAAACGCTCCGGCCACTGCGATCGTACATCAGCCTCCCTTTCCCAAGTCTCATCTTGTACTCACCCCTGATACCATAACACCCACTCTAGAGAAACATACTTCCCACAAAGAACCTTCGTACTATGATCGAAAATCCGGATAGGATGATCCACGAAAGATGCATCAACCTCCAACTTGACTTCCTTGGGTTGGAAAGAATGATACGGGTCTGAAAAGTAACGTCGAAGCTGAGAAACATGGAAGGCATCATGCATTGATCGGTACCTCTAAGGTAACTGCAACTGATAGGCAACCGGCCCAACTCTCTCTGACACCTCCAATGGCCCGGCATACCTCAGTGAAGGATTACCCAATCTCATAATTTTCTTGTGTCCCAACCTCGGTGTGACATGCAGGAAAACCTAATCCCCGACCTCGAACTCCAGAGGTCATCTCTGCTGATCAGCAAAAGGCTTCTGATGAGACTGTGTAGTATCCATCCTCTTCCGAATCAACTCTATCTAGTCTATGGTCTCTTGAACAACATGAGGTCCCAACAAAGCTACCTCTCCTACCTCTAGCCAACATAAGGGTAATCGACATGACCTACCATACAAAGCCTCATAAGGTGCCATCCGAATAGTCGCTTGAAAACTATTATTGTAGGAAAACTCCACAAGAGGTATACGCTTCTCCCAAGAACCTCCAAAATCCATAATGCATGCGTGGAGCATATCCTCAAGAAATTTAATCGTATGCTCAGAATGGCCATCTGTCAGGGGTTGGTAAGCTGTACTCAAAAGTACATATGTGCCCAAAGCCTTCTGAAGCCCATGCCAGACCAAATAAGTAAAACATGTATCCCTGTATGAAAAAATGGAGTGTGGAACACCATGCAGATGTACAATATATTAGATGTAAAACCGTCCTATCTCATCAACACTAAAGGTCCCCTTGATTGGCAAGAAGTGAGAAACCATCGTGAGTCTGTCATTGACAACACAAACTGCATCATTCCCTCGAAGAAACCTCATTAAACCAGTCACAAAGTCCATCGCGACATCATTCCACTTACACTCGGGAATGGGTAACTGCTATAAAATCCCCGCGGGTCACTAATGCTCTGCCTTCACCTACTGACCAGTGGAACACCTCATGACGAAACCAGTAACGTCCCTCTTCATACCTGGCCACCAATACTGATGGTGTATATCATGATACATCTTGGTGATTCCATGATTAAATACCCAAAATGAAGAATGAAAGTCCTACATCAGCTCCTCGCGTATATCTGTTGGCACCCATACGCGCCCCTAGAATCGCAGGATCTCATCCTCACCTATGGTCCACCCCAGAATAAGGTCCTCTCCTGAAATGCATTCCCGTAGGACTAGGCCTTCAGAATCTGATAGCTGCCCCATTCATACTTGACCAAGAAGGTTAGAGGTAACAACTATAGAAGTTAGAAAATTCTACCCCTGACTATCATGCACCTCCAAATGCATCTCAGAGAACAGAGACATAAGCTGTCACTCACTGCTGGCCTCCCGAGCTGCATGTATCTGAGTCCTCCTACCCAACACATCAGCCATTGTGTTGCCTTTCCCCAGAGTGTAGGCAAGATCAAATTCAAAAGACTGAAGGTATTCAACCCAACTTCGTTGTCTCAAATTTAGATCACGCTGAGTGAATATGTACATGAGACTCTTGTGGTCAGTGAAAAACAAAAAGTACTCTCCCAGAAGATAATGTATCCACCAGCATAGGGCATAAAAAACACTTGCCAACTCCAGATTGTGTGTCGGGTAATTTCTCTCAAGTGGCCTCAACTGCCGAGACCCATATGCAATGACTCTATCTCCATGCATAAGCAAAACACCCTGACCATTACATGATGCATCACAGCAAATGGTATATCTCTTTCCCGACTCTGGAAAAACTAGTATCATTGCTGAAGTCAACCTCCCTTTCAGTTCCTTAAAGGATGACTCACAATAATCTGACCATAAGAACTTCACACCCTTCTTGGTCAGACCTGTCAGTGGTGCTGATAAGTGAGAAAAGTCCAGTATGAAACGTCTGTAGTTTCCAGCCAGCCCTAGAATACTCCACACCTCGAAGAAATTCTTCAGATGCTCCCAGGAAACTACCTCTCTCACCTTCTATAGGTCTACTGATACTCATACCTCTGAGATAACATGACCCAAGAAGTGAATCTGGTCCATCTAAAAGTTGCATTTTGAGAGCATTGCATATAACTGATTCTCCCTTAGTGTACTCAAAACTATCTCAAGATGGATATCATGGTCATGTAGAGTATGAGAGTACACCAAGATATCATCCATGAAAATAACCACGAAGGGATCCATGTATGGATTGACCACACTATTCATCAGTGCCATGAAAATTGCAGGCATGTTCGTGAGACCGAATAACATAACCATATACTCATATAGACCATACCTGCCCCGGAAGGATGTGAGAGGTATATGAGATGGTCTAACACATAAATGATGATAATCGTACCTCAAGTAAATCTTTGAGAACACCCAGGATCTTCGAAGCTGAACAAAGAGAATATCAATCCTAGGCAAGGGATATCGGTTCTTGACCGTCAACAGGTTGAGCTTCCGATTATCCACACAAATCCTAAGTGTACCATCTTCCTTCTTCCCAAACAGGACAGGTGAACACTAAGGAAAAGTACCGGGTCATATGAAACCCTTGGCCTAAAACTCCTTAAACATTTTCTTGAGCTCCGACAAATCTGGTGTAACAATCCTATAAGGAGGAATGAACAACTATGCCATACCTTATGATCCGAAGGAAAGCCTAAAAATCCCTCTAAAAAGACATCTCTAAAATGATCCACCAATGGAGGAAAGTCTAACTGTGATGTCCCCTAGTCATCCAAATAATGAATAGTTATCTGGGCTGTAACAGCTCCCAACCCATGATGCTATGGACCCGCTCTGCTGGCCTGGATATCCCACTCACCCTTTTGAAGAAAATATCCACCCTCTGGTGATATAAAACTGACCCTGTGGTGCTAATAGTTGACAAATGACTGGAAGGGAACTAACCAGTCCATTCTGAGAATGGCATCATAGCCTATCATCACTAGAACAAAATGATCCCAAAGGTAGTGACGCCCACCAACCTCAACAGTTCACTCCCTGCACTGACATACACCAGATTTTCTTGTTCCCAACATAGTGTCCAGTGTCAAAACATCAGCAGATGAAAAGATACAGAGGAAAAGGCTCTCCACAACAGTGACAGATATAAATCAATGCGTAGCACGAGTATCAAAAAGAGCTAAAGATAAAACCGAGGAAACTAGGATCATACATAAAACTATAGAGGGGTCGGGATCCTAATCCTAATGGGTTTTCTCCACAACAAAAGTCTAGCCAACTCCGTGGCCCTGTTACCCTACCTGACTACTCTGAGCTGATCCACCCTACAATCGTTCATGGCCTGGTGACTGACCACCACTACCACGACCTCCACATCAACTTGAATGGTCAGAAGAACTCCAGTTCCTAGACTGGTGAGAAACTAGTGGAGGTTCTCCTGTAGGAGGAGTCATAGAAGAACCCCTGTCACAACCTGTTTGTGAAAAGATCTGACAGAAATGTTGATGGTGTCCCAACTAGCTACAAGATCGGCACTCCACTGGGTCTCTCTGGCCCTGCGGCCTCGTATGCCTATTTCTCTCGCACTGGTAGCACACCACCTTACTACAAGAATATTCGTCTCGCCTACTCGGATCTCCCTGTGTAGTCTCCCTAGGGAGCTTCCGGATACCAGCATGAGGAGCCCTAACTCTGGATGTCGAGCTGCCCTGACTCACAACTCCGAATTCCCTCAGATTCTTCTCCATGATAAGTGCCTAGTTGACAATGGAAGTGATGGAAGTCAACGTAAAGATATTAACCTGAGAGAATATGTCCTTTCTGAGGCCATCCTCAAACTTCCATTCCAGTAATTACCCATATCATCCCAGGAAGGGTGTGAAATGATAAAGCTCGGTGAAATGATAGGAGTAATCCATAGCCAATAGGGTACCCTGCTCAAGGCTAATAAAATCCCAATCTTAGTCGGCCCTCAGGATCTCCATATAGAAGTAGTCATAGAAGATGCACTGGAACTCCTCCCAAGCCATAACCTTCTGATTACCCGCCTGTGAGATTACATCCCACCATCACGTGGTGGAATCCCATAGCATATAGGTAGCGATCTTGACTCTCCTCTCTGTAGGAATCTCCAAATGCTCAAAGATCATCAGCATTGATTCAATCCATGACTCTGTAGCCTGATTTCCTCATTCCCCTGAGAAGGTGGGAGGATGATACTGCTGGAAGACTCGTGTCCAATCAGCCATCAACAGGGCAGGAGGTGGTGCTCCCTGAAAAGTCTTCATCATCCTCATGAAGCCTTCCTTGAACTATCCATCAGCACCGGCAAAAGGTATAACTGCGGGTGCCATGATTGGCACAATAGGAGGATCAGCATGTGGTCCTAGATCAGCCATATCTGGTGTCTGATCATTAACTTGAAACTAGCATACAATTGGAGGACTTCTTGGTGGCATGACTCTTCAAGGTCAAGCACACACCCTAAATCAGAATTATCATGGAATGAAAACAAGGAGTGTAAGAAGATAAAAAGGGGAAGAAAAAATTCAAGATTTACAAAAAATGACTAAAATGCGTGTACACTTCCTACATGGCGTGTTCCTTGAAGTCGTTCAAATGGGAAGGTACTTTTTCCAAAACTGGTCATGTAACAACCCAAACACACGGTATGTTCTCAAAAAACATGATGTGTACTTGAATCCTCTTCCCTTTCCTGGGTCCTTCTACACGGTTAAGTCACATGGATATCACAAAAAAGGACTACACAAAGTGTTCAAGGTAGACACAACGTGTACTAGTAAATCATCACCTGGACCGTGTTGTTAGTGACATGGTAAGACACATGGCTCAAACTACACAGCATGTTCCTGACAGACACAATGTGTATGTGAAAAGATAACACCGACCCGTTTAGTTCGTGACATGGCCGAGTACGTGGGGCAGACTACACGGCGTGTTCAAGGTGTACAAGGAATGTACAAAAAGAGACTCCAGTGACCCGTGTTGTTAGCTACACAACCAGTTTCCTAGGATTATACAACCGGGCATGTTCAACACGGACACATCATGTTTCCACCAGAATTTTCCCATCCCGTGTCTCTGCCCTCACGGCCTATGACACGGTCAGAGACTACACGACGTGTACATAAAGTACACGGAGTGTACTTAAGAAAAAATGTTTCTTCCCGAACAGATGAACACATGGAATGTACATAATCTTACACAGCGTGTATTCTGGGTTTTCCCGAACAATAAGCCTCAGAAACTACTCCGAAACCCAGAAAACATTGAATCAAGCATTGAAAGTGCCAAATTCCGATCTGTGAGGGCCCATACTCCCCACGAATCAAATTTTGGCATCTTATACAAGTTATAAACAAGAATAACATTGTAATGATCCACCAAATTCTGGTCCATGAGGTCCCATAACACCTCAAGATCCAAATTTTGGCATTCATTCAAACAAAACCTCACACACAAATCCCTAACAAATAGATGGTATTTCTATCATGGCATCTATCACAATAGCATGAATATTCCACACAACATTTATAACAACATCATTAAATCACTAATGCATCCTAGATGGAATGTCAAGAATGGATGACGTGCGATTTCTAACAAGTTCCTATATGATACATGGGATGGAATACCCTCATCTCATCAGGTTGAGATAGAAATCGAACCTGAATAACATCAACTATAACAACAAGAAACATTTGAATCACCCAACAGTGAAATCAAATAAACTATAAAATTGCAAACCAGAAAAATTGTAATAACAAAGTAGATTGGATTTTCCCTGTACACGTGTTAGCTAATACCGGGCATATCTTATTACCAAGTACCTACTCCGTCTTATCCATAGATATAGGATCCAAGCAGTAAATCAAGAGAAAAGAACATCCTCTGATACCAATTTGTAATTTCCCAGTTCTGGAAGCCACCCAGAAGCGCCCCATACCTAGTTGGTCACATTGTCTCAAGCACATTTCCTCGAATTCTAGAGGATGCCGACTAGTATTGAGGTCCTTGGGTGTGATGGTGGGAAAAATATGCCCTCACTGGAAGAGGACATAGCATAATTAAACAACATACAATAGAGTAAGAAATAAATATCCAACAATAGTAAACAATGGAAGTCTGATAAAGGAACAACTAGACCATAAATATATTTAAATTATGCATCATAAAAATATGTCTAGGAAACATCCAAACAAGTCACAATGCTGAATACAGTACTAAACCCAAGTAAAAAAATAAAAAAGATGGGAAACCCCTCAACATCGAATTCCTCGGATTGTTCCCATGCACTCCAGCTCCAATTCAATCAAATACCTGATGTATAAGGGCTCTTGCGCTTGTCTATACCTATAGAAATTTAATCTATTTGGGCCCAACAGCATGACCCAAATAGGGTGTGAGACTAAATTCATGTAGGAAACCACCAGAATATTTGTGCCTAACAGTCAGTGAGTATATGGTAGGTAAAAGTACAGAAAGAAATAAACAAGGAGGCACTAAGAAGAAAGCAATCCACAGTTTAAGAATTCAAAATACCACACAACATGCAACACCAAAACAGTTAACACAATAGGTAACCCTCTGGGATGTACCCACAACCTATACCCTCTTGTCCTACCTATCAAGCACTAGAAACCCTCTGGGTGGCACACACATTCTCACCCCTCTGGTTCAACTAAAGTATAGAATATTTGAGGAAGAAATCACCGTCAATTCCCCCTATAGTCTCATATCGTACTAAAGGCACTCTAGGGAAGCACTCAATGTCAATTCCCACTGTGGCCTACGTTGAGGAACTACAGACACTCTGGGGAAGAACTCTACGCCAATTCCCCCTGTGGTCGCGCATCGTATAACTATAAAGTCACTCTGGAGAAGCCCTTAATGTCAATTCTACCTATGTTCTATACACCAGGTTCTCACAACCTTGTGTAAGTCAAACAAGAATAGCATCAATAGCATCATGTAATGGCCAAAGTAAACCTCAAGAACTACTTGCCTGCAATTCTACAGCATAATAGCATATCAGTGTAATGGGCACACCATCCTATAATACTAGGCATGGAAAAGGAAACATCCGCCAAACAGACAAACTTGACCAAAAGGTCTAATACCGGAAAAACATGCATTGAAAATAATTCCAAAGAAAAACAATTCATCCTATTCACAATCAATAAACTCTACTCAGACATACAAGAAAAGTAGGAAAACAATAGGGCTAAAATGGTAAATGTGCAATACCCCGTTCAAGGGTATTGAGAAAATTTTCACATAAGACCCAAAGACATTATAAAGAAAGGTATAAAACCCCTACCTCAGGGTTATGAGATCAATATACTTGAACCTCAAAGCTTGAATCTCCTTATAACATCATAGATCTATGAAAATGCATAAAACTTTCAACCCATGATAATTTGGAAAAGAAGAAGAATGGGAAAACAATGCTCTAGAATAAGGAAGATCTTACCGCTATAGTTCAAACACAATTAACGGTGGTCGATTTAGAGAACAGATGCACGATTGAGGGCTCAGGGAAGTCTCAGCATTGTACGAGTGCTCTTGGATGTTTCATCTGAAGAAGAAGACACCCATGTCCATTAGACGTGACCCCGGTCCGTTTAATGAAAAAAAAACAAAATAAACGTCATGTACTTTTGAAGTAAATGGTGTGTACTTTCCCCTTCCATACTCCTCTATAGGCGGCCTCCACATCACCCCACACAACTGTGTGTGTGGCCATGACACAACCATCACATGACCTCCTGCGACAACGAAGTACACAACATGTACTCATAAAGTACACGGCGTGTACTTCATAAATTTCCAGAAACTCTTATTTTCTAAAAAACACTAGAAAAATAAAAAACATACCAGAAAAGAAGGTCCAGGTTCTTACATAAATCTTAGAAACAACCTATTCTCATGTTCTAAAATATGTATTTGTGAAATCTAACCCAAACCATACCCTAAAAAAATAAATATTAAAAGATATAAATAAAAAGAAATAATGTAGGTAGAAGAGGATTATTTACCTCTATCCATCTAAATTTGAAGAACCCCATAAGGCATTTTTAGAGGTGGAATCCAGAATAACTATTTGGTTGTCCTTAAAAAAGAACACCCAACCGTACTCGGTAACCAATCCACCTCCACTGTGTACCTGATGGCCCTTATAAGAGGTCCACTACACTTTCCTGCCCAGCGAGTAACTGGTACCATTTTATCAGGTAAATTATAAAGGTTGTAGTTTTTTAGAAACCCATTATGAGGCACCTAGTGCCTCCCAATCGAATACCCAATGACTACTATAGTTTTTTGTGATTAGCCACCACCATAATATTTGGAAACCAACCCTATAAATAACCATTATCCTCAAATGAAAACACATCCCAGAGATGTATTAACTCTTCAAATTCTAATTCATATCCCAATTATCAAAAATCTCCCTGATTTAGGAAAAAAAATTCAAATTTCCTCAGAAATTACCAACCCTCTAATTGTGTGGGACAATAAAAACTCCCAACCCTAAGAATTACAATCCTTGAGCAGTGTCTAGGATGATCCCCTAATTCCCAATTTAACCCTCAAAATTTGATACCATCACTTTATATCGATTCCAATTGACCACAACTAAACCATGCCGATTCCAAATCTATACTAATTGGATCTTCTCCGAAAACCACTTTTCCCTTACTCCACCCAAATCAATTATAATTAAAATAATGTATCTAATTCAAAAACAACTTTACTATACTCAAACCTGATAAACTCTTCTAGTTTAATTCTACATACTAATAAAAAAATAATGACCACATAATTGTTCATAACAAGGAGGAGGAGGATCACCTGGAGGGGGTTGGCCGCATCAGAGACATGCCAGTGGAATTTGTGAGGCCACCTAAGACCAGTTTCGGTGGGCGAGGTGAGGTGTACCGTATTCTATGGTAGCGGATCGTGATGGGGTTTCCTTGTTCGGTGTTAGTGAGGGGCACCATTGTGAGGGGCACCGTCGGTGGAGGAAGATCATGTATTATAGAGTTCGTAATGGGTTGGGGAAGGAGGGTCACACGTAGAGTGTATCGATGATGAGGGTGCCGCCATGAGAGATGGTGAGGGTTTAGAGAGTCGTGAGGGGCACTGTCGGTGGTGGAGGATTGGGGAGAGGAGAGGTCACAATGGGTCGGGAAGGAGGGTCACACACAGTGAGGTACATTCAAGGGGTCATCGCTGTGAGAGAGGGTCCAGAGGGTCACAATCATGGGAGGATGGTGGAGGATCCTGACACATTTAAAAAAAGCAACTGGGGGAGAATGGAGGAGGAGCCCGATGGGATTTGAAAAAAAAGACAACTTAAATTTTCATCCATGGTAGTATATACTATAATGTGGCTATAAATAATCTATAGACACAGATCTATAAAACTGTGGCTATAGATCCATGGCTATAGCTTAATTTTCTAGTAGTGATTCTGTCTTTTCATAGATGTGGGCCTCATGATAGTCAATAATTTTTTCCATCACCTCATAGGACATTTTTAGAAGCTAGGATAGTATTTCTTCTGAGTGATTTTCATAAGTTTACTGAAAGTATGTGCCTTCATGGGTTTACTACTCTTCCAAGGATTCCCCTTGGTAGATCAAAAAAATGGGGTCTCTTTCACCAAGTTGATAGTTGGCATCACTAATCTGAGGGTGTGGAATTTATCATATTCAATGGAATAAGTATCATCTCATATCAATACTAGATATGAACTCCCTCTTGAATTCATTTCTTTTCATGCATTTAGATATTATTTAAATTCATTGTAATCCATTGGTGGTGTGGAATATTATTAATGAGGTGTGTATTCCATCCTTCAAAACACAAACAAATAAAAAAAGAGTAAAATAATCATTATATTGAAAATAATTATTAAAATAATGAAAAAATAAATAAAAAATAAATAAACAAAAATGGGAAAAGAAAATAATTTGACCAATGCAATCAGTATTGAGTACTCTACAATGATCCTTTGCTCCCCTAAAATTGCCCCAAAATTTTGATGCATCCAGAATAATTCATTAAATCTTCTAGATATATAAAATTATAAATTTATATCAATACTAAATTGAACAAACTACTATTAAATAGTCACGTGGAAGTACGTGATTGATCCCACAGAGAATGGGGAACACGAAAAATGAATTTGGACTAATGGTCTGGTCATCCCTATTTTAGTTTTATTTCATTAAAAAATGATGTATGTTAAATAAGTAAAATGTATTTATAAATTCAATAAGGGATCAGGGTGAATTTTATAGTATTGTGAAAGGGTAATCCAATATCTAACATGGGATAGACCTATGGTATAAGATACAAAGCAGTCTTAAAGACCCCAATTGATCTCGGTCCAAAAAATATGAATATCCTAAGATGGAAAAATTACATGTCATAAGGTAATTGACAACCTATGTGCATGAAGCCAAGATTATATGTGGAAATAATAATATATTTTTGGTCCTAGACTAATATTCTATAACTTGAACATGGACACTCAATTTGAAACTTTGATGGCCAATGATAGTGAAAAAGAATGAGATCGATTTTTAACCTATTTACAGTCCATAGGGTTACCCAGTTTTGGTTTTATATATTTATTAGGTTAAAACAACCCTAATTAAACCACTAAACTTATGAGGATTATCAAATAATCATCAGGTAATCAATAATGGTGAATAAAGAATAACTAATATTGAATTAAAATATAAAATAGTGAATGAGAAGGACAATTAATAAAAGAAATATATTGTAATTAAACTATTAAGCATTCATTATTAAATTAATTAATGAAAAGGGAAAAATAAAAGAACAAAGAAAACCTATCTTTGAATAATTGATGTTCATAACCCCACTAAAGCCTCCTAGTATTAGAGCCTCATGCCTATAATAGAATCATTTTTTTCTTTGATGGAACCCATATTTATATTCTCATTGTCCATATAAGGGTTTTAATGGGTCAAAATGTAGTTTAATGGTCTTATGGGTCAAAGTTGTAGTTTCTCCATATGAGGTAAACAGAAATCATTATTTTTTTAGTATATCTGACACTTTCACATCAGGTAATGTTTACATAATGTGTATTCATCATGCAGAAAAATCAGAACATCTTACTGAATGACGTGTAAAACTCTCTAGAAAAATTTAGGTAGTATCATGACCATGGTTATTTAGTTTTACGCCACTGGAACTTCTAGTGACTATACAATCCTTATGGGAAACCATCATTTAATGTATATCTTGGTCTCTTTGGTATCAATATTAAATCTTAAATTCATCATATTTCTATAGTCATAAAGAACAACTATGTGTCTTAATGTTCCAAAATTGCACTATTTTCCATCATATGCTCCAAATGTGAGTCCTACATAAGAATACACAAAACATGAATATTAATGTAGCATATGATAATAAATCAATTAATATCTCCTGGAAACACATTTAAAAACCCATAAAAATATGTATATCAATTTTAGCTATTATAGTCCCATATGAGGAAGATGATTATATTTTATGTCTCATATTGGGGCCTCTTATTTAGCAAAATGATTATATGATATATTTCCAAAGAAGTAAAATTATCCCCAATAAATGTTTATTTTGATATTCCTTAATTAGTGACATCTAAACCTAATGGTCTATATGAGATATTTCAGGTATATCCTCTTATCCTCTTATATGTTTTATGATATTCTAGGCTATTCAGAACAACACCATGATTTCCTATTAGGATATTATAGGTGTGAGTTCTATTTACCCCCACCCAATTTTACTATTCATTAGATTTATGGGATGGGTCTCTCTTCCCCCATAGGTTCTATATATGATATGATACATGTAATATTATTTCCCTCTATGTGATCTTATATAATCATTTATAAAAATTATTGAGATTTTAAGGAAAGTCATATAACCCCATGATTTTTATGACATGTTTAGAGACATCAATCACTTGTCAAAGTAGGTATTTCCAATTAGAGGGACAACATAGTACTCGAGGGTCATCATTGAATATTATATTACATTTTCACAATTGTTTTTTTATTTTTATCATATCACATGTAAAGAACCTATAAACATAATTTATGTTAAGGAGGTAATTGGTGGGGATATACTAAATTTTAAACACATCCATATTATTATGTCATAAATCTTTGGTACATAATTAGATCACATGTTCACAAGTTTAGGAAGGGAATAATACTTTCACTAAATGATTAACCAAGTTAACATTAATGAAAATTAGGATTATGATTTTTTTGAAGATTGTTTTAGAAAATCAATTATATTATTAAAATTTTATTCACAAAATGTAAATATTTTTCTGAGTTGGAAAAATATATCAACATATGATTATATGATACATTAAATTATAATAAAATGAATTTTTTTTTTCAAAATTTATCGGTACCTTAATTATTTTCATGGAATGTTTTAGGTATTTTTAAATTGTATTTCTATTATGATGTGCATTAATAAACTCCCCAAAGAAACAATATATAAACTCGCTACTAGTTTTTAGACTCTAGTATACAGGGTGGAATTCTTGAGGTTGTTTAATACCCCATATTTGGAGATTGGTCATTATTCTCATGTTGGGATTTAAAAAATCACATCATGAAACATCTCGCGGTCATAAATTGGGTGACAATCTATATGGTCCAAGACCCAAAAATCTCATCATGCATCCAGTCCATCATTAATAACTATACCAACCAACTTAGTCACTTGTGTAAAATAAGAGGAGACACTAAAATTTATCATCATTCACATAATGTCACCCTCTAGGGTCCAAAAAACTATCTTTACCCTCTATGTGAGTATTCATGTTATTATAATCCAACTTGAAACATTGATACAAAAAATATACCTCACCAACCAACACAAATAAAATGTATCATCGTTCAAAAATAGTACAGAAGGTAATAATAAACAATAATCACATTCCAAAAATCAGTATTTATAAATTACGGCAACTCCAACCCAAGTAAAAATGAAAAAAATATTACTCTAAATCACTTATTATTTTTTTCAACGCCAAAAAGAACCCTCTTTATAAATAATTTTTAAGGGACCACATTACATTAAATGCCTGGAATGACCCTAGAATAAATCACATGATGATTTTCATTAAATAACCAAAAATCTATTTTAAATAACATATCAAAACCCATTTAACAAATCACCATATTTATTTTAAAATGACTCTTAATCGTTAAAATTTTTAGAATAAAATTTTATAAGGTAAAGCTCATGCTTTTTGGAATCCAACACACACGACTAATAAATAAATATATAAGGACCAAAAATATATTCATCCATTTAATCACTATAAATAACTTTATATTCCTATTCATTCTATGTATTCTATTAGGCTGGCATAAGACCATCCCAAAACAAGAAAGAAACCACACTAGGAAAAAATCTTGGAGACAATAATTATAACTATTGAAATTGAATTTAAAATTATTAATAAAGAAAAATAATCAAAAACATCAGGGCCACATTGCATAATGTATTATACATATATAAATCTAAAGTCATTATAGACCACCTATGTATCCACATGAATTTATCCCATTCATAAAAAAATTATTTAATAAAATATATTATTAAATCCAAAATACCAAATTAATGATTCATAACTCACTAAGATACCTTAATGGTCCCGACCAAAGAGAAACATGTGGATTTATACTCATGGCATGAATATAGTCCTAAACCAAACAACATATCATTATTAAATACAAATATAAATAAATAATTTAACACAATTTCAAAAAAACACCAAAATAATTTCATAGGGAACATAACTAAAGTGAAAAGATAAATAATTGATTCAATACCTCCTTCGGAATCATCCTTAAAAATTCTCCATTGCATTTCAAATCATATGTGATGATTCCCAGATAATGTAGTGGAATAATTTCTCTAATACCATAACAAATGAACAGAAAATATCCATAAATTAAGGGGGAGACCATTTGTATAAGGGGAGACATTTTCCCAGGAGAACACGTAAAAAATTATCCCAAATGATTTCAATCATGCTTAAATGAATGAAAGATGATGGAAGGTACCAAGAGTGTCCCTCCTCTTCATTTATCATACTAGAAATAAAAAAATCCATGGGGGTTCCAATTATAAACTAATTTAAAATATCCAATGATCCATTCATAAAATAAGCATATAGTTTGGCATGATGATTCAATAAGAAATACACCTAAACAAATCATTGTAAAACACATCCTAAAATTAATCATGTAGGTGATGGAATTCTAACACCATGAATCAAGGCCACATATCCATAAAGAACCACTATATTGAGACCCACACATGTCATTCCATGACCAATATTGGGAGACCCCAATCATAGTGCGACACCTCTGGGTTATAGGGTGACTACCCGCATGAGGAAGCCCAGATCCCATGTGATGAACTATCATAGTGAGACCCCACATATTCAAGGAGATACATATTTCTAGATTATAATTTCATCTTCTAAAACATAATAACTCATTCTTGGAATTCATCAAATGAACCACTACCCCAATGAAAATATCATGAATTGATTAAAATCCAATCATAACTCTCCCACCTCAATAATGAACCAAATATTCAAATTACCTCTGATATTTAAAAATCCATAAAAATTGATTTATTAAATTATTTTATCGAGAATATACTTCTATAAATTCATGAAATTCAATCGAAAGGAGATAACGTTCAAAAAAATGTATCAGTTTCTATATATCTCTTTCAATTTTATTTGGAATTATTTTATCTTAAATATAATTTCAAAATAAAATTATTTTTATGTAATTAATATATTTCTAGGGAATTAACTTCTCATTAACCCTTTACTTATGTAAAATTTCCCACTTTATCACATAATGTTTTTTCAAGATCTATTTCTATATTTAAATATAGGTTCCAAAATAAATATTCATTTATTTTAATATTTTTGACAAAATATTATATATATAAGTAAAATTTGAATATTAAGAAAATATTTTTTTTCTTATTAGACTGTTATTTTTATGATATGAAATTATATAATTGTTTTCAACTCCTTTTAAACTATATATAAAAAATATCATCCACCCATGGTTGCATTACAAAAATTATGTAAATTATACTTAGTTATTTTTAATAAATTCCTTTCTTATGAATTGAATAAATTTAATGCCCCGATTATATTTAATTTTATTAATAAATTATATGATTTAGGATTATACAATGATAGTATAACCATAATGTTATTGATATTAAAATAATATCATGGTTATTTTAATATTCAATGAAATAATTATCGAGGAATATTTTTTAAATGGAAGCAATCTTCTTCAGAATTGAGATAATTTGTATTTATAATTATATGAACACCATATCATAATAATTTAAAATAATATGGAACTACTAAAAAGTAACCATTGAACATTTCGTTTAAAAACTTGATAACTCAATAAATATTTTAGTACAACTTTTTTTGTCTTATTTAATAAATATTGTAAAGCAGAACAATAGAGTTACATTCTCTTGAATGAAAATTAATAGTAATGTATAATGATAAATATGAATTATAAATACACTCTATAAAATTGAAAAAAATATAATGGTGAAATAAACTACTATTTATAAATAAAATATAACTTCAAATTAAGGTACATCATCACCTCTTTAAAATAATTATCTTATGTAAAAAATTATGAAAATTAAATAAATCATTAGTAATTTATTTTGAATTTTATAAATCATGTATAAAAATACTTTATTTGACTTTGAGTGATTCAATAATGTTTTATGTAGTATGTATTTATAGTTTAACACCCCAACCAGAAAAACTAAGTCTGAACCAAAGAGTTACATGAGCTCATACACACCTACCTCTTTTTAGAGGCTACTCACTACCATTCAGGGTCTAATTCCAACAACAGGGTGACTATAGCCATAGTAACATATCATAGAATAAATAAAAATATAATATAATAAATAAATAAAAAATAGAGAAAATATTCAGAAATTATCAATATCAAATTCTAGTCATATAATAAGTAAAATATCTCGAAAAGTGGAATAGAAAATCGTAATATAAATGTAGTAAATACAAAAATAAATAAACTCTGGTTTGCACCATTTTCTGTCATAGTTCCAATATAAACACATTCATCACTTGTCCTCTATTAGTCTTGATAAACTATCCCTAACATGGATCCATATATTAGAAATTTTCACATTCATCTAGGGCTCTATAATGGGGTTGAATAATAAACACTAGTAGGATACCATCAATTTATCCTTTATATGAGTTCTCAAGTATAATAGGTGTACTACTTGATAATAATAAATTCACAATGATCATATCAAAAACATAATCACAAACAATGAAATTTTGAACATAACAATATGCCACAAACCCATATCCATACTTTCATTAAATCCATTCCAAAATAATAATGAGGATATATTGAATATAATTGAAAATTGACTTAGGAATAGGGAGACAATAGCTCAAAAACAGCAGAGAATTATATGTACATGTGAATCAACATTCCATAGGCCTCCAGTATAGTATTTTTCATACAAATCAGTAGGCATAGAGAGTTCTACATAGAAATCACTAGGAATTGATCATGAAGATCACAAATCAATAGGCATTGAGTATTCCACTTTCAATTCACAATGCATCACAAAACACGATACATGGATTAAAATCATAAAGATAATCATGAACACAACATCCCATGTTATCATCATATCACTGATTAATGCTCATTCCCACCTTCATCCTCATCGTAAGCCATTCCCACACACCCTCTAATGGGAATTCATGTCATGAATACCTACCAATTTCAAGAACCAATAAAAATACATATAAAGGAATGATAAATTGCATAATAAGGGATATCATACAAGTAATTCATAATATCAAATCAAATAATGTTTAAAATATATACCAGTGATCATCATCAAATGTGTCCAAACAATCTATAAAAATACTCATGTCATCAATCATCATAAACATATCTTAAAAGTTACGCACACCAACATGAACTAACAATCTATCACAATCATATAGGTATATCAATATTAGAATCATAAAAAGTCAGATATGTATACAAGATCCTCAAAAAGTTGAGGAACTTTCTTCCCCAAGAGTATTGATTTAATAGCTAATGATCATAATGGATACATTCCTACAACCACATGAACATTTTTTGGCAAACAACAGTTTCCCATGATTTCTGAAACCAAATATATTATTTTATTTTAAAATAATATAAAACCACCACATGAAATAAAAGATTATATCCACAAAATAATATAAAATAAACATAACAATTCAATATTTTCTTTCTTTATAATTCCATATTATTTCCTATAGAATAATTACATTCCAACATTTGATATTGATTTCAATCTCTATTATAATCATTTATGGACATGAATAATTATTATAATTATTTCCCAAAATCCTTTGTTATTAAAAATTTTAGAACTATTTATCATTTTTCCAAAAATATTGAGAAATATTTTATTTTGAAAAATAATTAGAAAATGATATTTATGGAAACTATATCACGGAATTATCCATTAAAAACACATACCATTTCATAAAAGTGAGAGGTTTAGAATTTTTCATTCTATGAAATTTGATAAAGAAATATGTTTCGTCGATAGAGGTTTCATAAATCACAAAAAATGGAAAAAATAGACTACCTGACTGCAAATAAAAAATGATAGGATATGGTATCTTAATTTTTCTTAGGAGAAGAAGAAGAGTTTCCTACAATATTAATATAAAAAACAGAATTAATAATTTAATTATATCATTTAATTATTCTTGACTGTGAGGGGTTTAAAATCCTCATAATGGGATTACAATAATTAAAATATTAAAAGGAAAAAATCGAATGATATAAGGCCTCTAATATCATGAAAACACATTTATAAGTAGAATAATGGTACATTAAAAAATCTGGGTAAAAATTATTAAACTTTTGTGTGGAGTTTGTGATTTATAAGGGTAACTAGGTCTTACACTATTTTGATATTTTACCTTTACATGGGATTTGGGAATGTACGAGTACATTATATAAGAAATGAATGATTCTTATACAACTACACTCCCAAATTAAAAACATTATCTGGAGGAAAATACCCATATATAGCATATATAACAAGTCAGTCACCCTTATATGAGAAGTATATTATCATTAAAGAATAGTTGAAAGTGTGAGATGTCCCTTAAATAGGTATTAAAAACTAGATGTATCCCTTAAGCGAGGAATGGTTTACCCTTACTCATTAGGAGTCTAGGATACCATCACATGTAGAAAATTATTGTTTAAATGCAATTCCATTTACATTTATACTTTGAAAATAGACAAAGGTATCTATTTCATAACCTATGGTAAAAATGATCTACCCACATGCAACCTAAGTAAAAGAGGTTTTACCCCTAAATAGTATATAAAATCTCTTTCCAACCCTTATTTAGTCTATGTTACCAGTATATAACCAATATAAATAATTATTTAAGAATATGTAATACCTAAAAAACATATAGCGTAATAAAAGAGGCCTTTTTACCTTCATGTAGCCTCTAATCCATATGTATGGGTAAAAATAATGATAAATGTTTTTAATTTTCAACAAAAAGAACATATTCTATAAAACAAAATTGTGTTTTCATAAAACCTAAAAACTATTTTGGTTATAATTTTCCTACTCCAATAACTTCTCATAACAAATAATATAAACTAATGGTCTTTTCAAAAAATTCAGGCCACTATGATTGAACATCGAACTTGTTCTCCCATGTATCCTCCTAGGTCCATCCACAATTTTATATAATCCAAAGAACTATTACTTCCTTTACTCAAAAGACCTTCCCACTCATGTATATGATCATCATTAGATGGAACCATATGATTAATTTGAATCTAAATCAATTTTTTCATTGTCAACAACCGATATAGGATCATGTATATATCCCCAATGCAAAGAAACATTTCACACATCAAGAATTACTCAATAACATGGATAAAGGTCCAGATGGTACCCCTATGTCTGAACCCACTAATTGATATCGAATACACCAAAAATATCATGGTTTTAATTTCTAATGCATCCAAAAATAATGATTCCCTATCTCTGGTGATAGTAAAAATAGGTTCAAGTCTCTAACATCAAACACCAATGGTCATCTCCTGTGGTATATATATGATCCATCATCATAAGGAATATGAACAAGCTACTTCCTAATCAATTTTACACTCTATGAGGTCTTATTTAAAATATTACTCCAAAACATTGCTTCCACACTACCTCATGATAATATAGTGGAATGTGGAATAACTATCCATATAGTGGCCCAAATGGTTCCATCTGTATAGAAGCCATGAATTAATTTTTCATAAGAATAATCTCACATGGGTGAGTTCTCAAACCAATTTAAAATACTGAAAAGTTCACATTATTAGAGAATGTCATATATTATTTTAATTGTTCATATTGACTATCCATCAATGAGGATGGTGTGTTTTTCCCAGTCCCAAAAGAATATTCAGGGCCCTCTATAAGCACTTTCAAAACCGTGAAATAAAATTTGTATATATATTAGATACGGTTCTAAATGGAACTACATAGAATTATATGATCGTAATGAAATAACTATTTCCATTATCATCTACTGAGAATGTCTCTTGGATCAGTAAGAATTAATAAAAATTCAACATAAAAGATTCAAAAAATATTTAGGGTCCTAGGTAATATCATAAAAAATTTCATCATGACATCATCCTACTTACACTTGGGAACAATATGTGCTAGAGTAACCCACCTGGATGCAGTTTTTCATCCTTTATTCTCTAGAGTATATGGAATCAAAAAAAAATAACTTGTAAAATCAGTTTGCGTATTGGGATGGAATTTAGGAAACACATTTTCTCAACAACACTCTACAAATTTTATTGATTTTGATGCTCAGAAATACCCTTGTTTGTCTTATTAATGATCGGACATTATGTGTATTTCTTCAAGTTTATATTCTTTATAATTCTTATATTAGAATAATATTCAAGTATATATTCATGATAAATAGTCACCGAAGTGTTTATAATTCTTTTATGTGTATTATAGAAATACTCTTCACGTCTTGTCATTTTCTGGAATCTCTATTCATTCCCTATGCTGAAGAATGTAATGTAAGTATCATACCCTAAATTTTTATTAAATCTACTGATAAAGGATTAGTATGTAAGTTTTATCAACATTACAGTTGAAAAAAATTGTATGGTTAAAGAACAATATGATTGACTGAAAACTTATGTTTGTCAAGGAGAAAAAGTGTGGTTAAAGAACCCTATATATGTATGGAACCCAACATTTGAGAAGTAGATACAAGGATCATAAACCTTTCATTTATGATCAACCTTACATTTTAAAACTTATGATTAAATAATGAACACTACATAGTTAAACCCTACATTTGGTGTTTTTTGATCAAACTTACATTGTCTAGAGATCTCCTAGCTGTTTTGATAGATTTTATTCATCATATTTTCTTGTGAAAATAAATTTACAATGCTACAAAAATCAAGCATCATAGATAGGAGGAATAAATTTTGGATATATACATGTTCAAATCTGGAATAATGATACTCTTTTATTGTTTTTGTACATAAAATCAATGATCTATTGTGAAAAATTATCTCTTCATACATATTTCAAGGATTATCATTCTTATAAAGACGAAGATCCATCTTCTGTCAATTGTGTGCTACTGAAACTATGAAGTTTAATTATTTATCAAATCAATCTCTATTGATTATTTTGAGTATCAACTACTTGATTTTAGTCATGGTGGAGTATCAGCTTTTCATGCTAAGATGTGGATATTTCAGTTCTCTCTTTAAAATACTAGAAGGATCTATTTTTATCCTTGATTGTAAGGGTGACAACTGCCTACACTCAGATGTGTATTTGTCTTATGATAAAGGACATGACAAGTGAAATTCACCAAACCCGTAGATAGGGTGATTTGTAGAGTGGAATAGGTGATATTTTTTCCCAAAACCACTATAAATTGATGTGATCTATTTTATATTTTTCCAATGAAGATACTACCATACAGAAACGTCTTCACCTCTATCGATTGTGGATATAAATCGACAGAATTGTACAATTTTGAAAAGAAAACAATTCACCAAATCTTGTGTCTTCATAACAGACTTTCCGACCTAACCTTCAGTATTAGGGGATGGGCTATACATATTTGTTTTTCTTTGGTTCTATGAAATCACAGTTAAAGATTCATACAAATATCAATGGAAAATATCCAAAAGGAATGCCAATGGTTCGTGCTCCATAGTAAAATGGTGAAAACTATGGAGAATGGAAATCACATATGATAATATATTTGAAAAATCAAGGATTTAAAGTATAATCAAAGATGGACACTCCTTACAAAATTCCGTAAATACTCGAAGCTTGGAATGCTGTTATAGTGGATGAGTATGAAATTAATTCTAAAGCTATGAATTCTATCATCTATAGTCCTAGACCTGATGAATTCATCCATGTCCCACAATTCCCTACAACATATAAATTATGGTAGACAATTGCAGCTTCTTATTATGTTGTATACAATGTAATACAGATGAGTTATCCAACAGAAAATTTGAAATTCAATACATTCATAATGGATGATAGAGAAATCATAACTCAGATGAATGGATGGATCACAAAAATTATAAACAACATTATAGCCTTATGTGAACCAATAAAACAATCTGATGAGACATTGAAAGTACTGAAAGTACTTCCTAACTAGTGTAATGGAATTTCAGCCCAAATGCTCCAATCAGCACCTATCAAGAATCTAAAAATGAGAGAATTTATTGAAACACTAATGATATATGAAGCTAAAATTAAAGATGATATTGAAGATCACAATATCCTAGTAAAAAAGGATAACACTACTTTAATGGTTACATCTCAAAATCATAATAGAAAAATGAAACAAGAAGTCAATGAAGAAATAACTTTAGACTCATCAAATTCTGAAATTGAGTTGTCTCAATTATCCATAAAGTCTATCAAGTTTTCTTGGAAGAAAAGTGGATTCAAAAAACCCTTCAAAAAGGATGAGAAAGAATAAAGGGATGTTTTATGCTATGAATGAAAGAAGTGAGGTCATATAAGACACAAATTCCCTTAATTAAAAAGTGAAACGTTAATGTTATAAAAGAAGTTATAGAAAAATGATGACTATAAAAACAAAGAAAAAAGAGCTATGAAGCTACTTAGAGTGATTTTGAAGACTCTATCATCTCACAAATCCCTAATTCGGTGAAGGAAGACTCGAATCTAAAATCTAATAAGTGATTTATGGATAATGAAGAGAAGGTACAACCATAATATTCATATTCTTTTGATCATAGTTACTCAACTGATAAAATGGATTCCATATATACTATGCTAGAAAAAATATATGACTCCCTATTAATGAAGAAAATATTTAAAGAATATTCATAAAGATATTTTTGGAAAAATGGATACTTTACATTGACAACATAAAAATTAAGTTGATAAATTTAGCTCATCTACAATAAAATGTACTAACCATGAATATACGATTAAAAAACTACAAGATGATGTAGAAACTTATAATAGTGACACTATTATATTTAAAAAAGCATATAATACAATAAATGAAATTCATTTTAAAATTTAATTAAAAAGGAATTATTTGGTATAGGCTGCAAGGGTAAAAAATCCAAAATATATGAGATTTATTATTCCACAATATGAAATCATCTATTTCTTATTTTTGTGGAACTTAAGTACATATGATAAAAAAAATATAATGTGAGATATCAACAAATAAGTGGTATTAAAAGAGCCTTTATTTCTAAAGATTTATATTTTTTAATAGACATAAATCATGTAAAAACATTTCATATTTGTATTCTTAAATCATTGTTAGCTAACACAGTTGGACAGAAAATATTTGGGTACCAAAATATTTTTTGTTCAAATTGTATTTTTTGGTAGCAATTCATAGAAAAAGAAAAGAAATGTGGTAGATGGGATATTGATATTGTAGAAACATGAGTGAAAATCCATATATCTTCAATAAATTGACACATATTTATTGAGGTCTAGTAAAACTCACTGATAATGCTAAAGAGAAAATAATCAGACTTGGAACTGTTGGATGTCCAATGTTTTTCTCAATCTGTAAAGTACTGTATCTACAAGAATTGAACCATAACATGATAAGTATCTCTAAAATATCTGATGATGGTTATTATATTTATTTTTCTAACAATTCTTGTTCTATATTTAATGATCATTTTCTTAAATTTAAAGCACCTAGAAATGATAATGACTTCACAATGGACATAAATTCATTGAGTAAAAAAGTGAGCTATTTAACTGCAAAGTTAAATGAATCATGGATTTAGCACAGAGGACATGGTCATTACAATATTTATTATTTACGTATATTATCTAAGAAACAATTATCTTTATATATACCTAGTCCTAATATTGATAGTGATAGAATCTGTGATTCATGCTAGATTGGAAAGCAACAAAAATATTCCTTCAAATCTGTTAACAAAATTGCTACGTCAAATCCCATAGAACTTATCCACATAGATCTTTTTGGACTATCTAGAGTAACAATTTATCCTGTAATGTTATATTTATATGTTTTATTTGATTATTATTCTAGATTCACATAGTCCTATTTTCTAAAACTATAAATAGAATCTTTTACTATTTGAGAAAATTATTGCAAAAATGTTCAAAATTAAAAAGGATTTAAAATAGTTTCATTAAGAGGTTATCATGATAGAGGGTTTGAGAATCAAGAATTCAATTCCTTTTTCTCAAACATGGGTATTAAACACACCTTTTATACACCAAGAACACATCAAAATAGTATTTTTTTAATGAAGAAATATAAATATTCAAGAAATGGCTTAGACGTTACTAAATAAATACAGTCTTCCTACCTATCTATGGGTAGAGTTTGTAATTTCAATATAAAATATAATAAATAGATTTTTAATTCAGTCTATTTTTTAAAAATGCCTTATGAACTTTCGAATAACATAAATATTAAGGAAAAGTACTTTTGTGTTTTTTGATGCATGGTTTCTATCATGAACATCAAGGATAATATTGGTAAGTTTGATCCAAAATCTGATGAAGGAATATTCATAGGATATTCTGCAACTTATAATTCTTATAGTTTATTTAAAAAAAAGTCAATATTTTTTGAATAATCTGTTCATGTGACGTTTGATTAAATTAACCATTTTAATAAAGAGAAAGATCAAACAGATGAATTTTTCAAGTCTTCTGACAACATGAGACTTGAAAACCTAAAAAATGAATTTAAAAATAATGATTTTTCCAGTACATAAGAACATGATACCAATGAACCAAAATTTTTTCTTCTTATTCAGTATAGAATTATAATAAGTCATCCTTTATAAACTATTATATAAGACCTAGAAATAAGAATAAGGACTAGAAAAAAACAAGAATATTAGTTGAATTATATGCCTTTCTATCAAAATATAAACCTAAATATTTTGAAGAGGCCTTAAAATATGGAATTTTTATGCAAGTAATTAAAGAAGAATTAAACCAGTTTAATAGAAACAATGTTTGGGATTTAGTTGAAAGACATCCAATTATCCAGTTATAGGAAAAACATGGTATTTTTAAATAAACAAGAACATCAAGGGACTATAACTAGAAATAAAGATATCTTAGTAGCTAAATGATATAATCAGGAATAAGGTGTTGATTATGATGAAATATTTTAACCAATAATAATATTATTAGCTATTTGAATCATTTTATCATATGCATATCATATGTATTTTAAATTATATCATATGGATGTATAGTCTCCCTTTTTAAATGGTTATTTAATGGAGGAAGTTTATGTTGAGAAACCTCATGGTTTTGAAAATTTTCCAAACCAGTTTTTGTTTTTAAACCCACTAATGCTCTCTATAGCCTTAAGCAATCACCCAGAGCATGGTATGACATATTATATTTGATTCTTTTAAAAAATGGTTTTATTTTTAGTTTGGTAGATCCAACACTTTTTAAGAAGAATGTTTTTTCTAATTTATTATTAGTTAAAATCAATGTTGATGATGTTATTTTTGGATAAAAAATAAAAAACATTGTAAGGATAATTCAAAACTCATGCAGAAATATTTTTAGATGAGATTGATGAGAGAATTAAATTTCAATTTAGGACATCAAATTTAATAAAATTATTATGAAATGTATTAAATAAAAGAAAGTATATTACTGATTTATTATGAAAATTTGGTCTTGATAATAACAATACATATTCAACTCCCATATGTACTAATATTAAAAATGATTTGGATGATGCTGGAAAACTAGTTGACAACATGTTTTTTAGAGGTATGATTGGTAGTTTATTATATCTTACTACCAGTAACCCAGATATTACATTTTCAGAATGTTTATATACCATATTTCAAACAAATCCAAGGGAATCCCATCTTAATACTATCAAAACAAATTTTATATATTTAAAAGAAACTCTTTTTCAGTATCATATTTTTCCAAAAACTTCTGATTTTAATTTATTATCATATTCAGATAAAGATTTTAGAGGTTATAGACTAGATTAAAAATAAAAAAAATCAGGAAATTATCACTTCTTTGAAAAAACATTAGTAACATGGTAAAGTAAAACATAAAAATTTGTTTCCTTATCAACAACCGAAGCAGAATATGTGTCTGCTGGCAGTTTCTGTGGGCAAGTGTTGTGAATGAAAAACACACTGATGGAATTTGGATAAATTTTAACAGTACACCTATCTTATGTGATAATAAAAGTGCTATAAATATTTCAAAAAATATAATAATTCATTATAGAACTAATTATATTGATATTAGATATAAATTTCTAAGATATCAGGTTCTTTAAAAGAAGGTATATTTATAATTTTTTAACACTAAATATCAAATAAAGAATATTTTCACTAAAACATATCCCACTATAAATTTTTATTTTTTTAAGGGTGATATTAGTTTATATATTTTTTAAATAATTTATTATATTATATTATATTATATTATATTATATTTTATCTCATGTTTGTTAATGTATATCTAATTAATTTTTTTTATTATCTTACCATATTTTAGTTAATTTATTTAATATTAAATTTATTTACATCACATAATCATTAATTTTTTTTCATAATTACTCCGTGACACGGGAAATGAAGATATGTGTCCCTGTCAAAAACCCTTTTACTTCCAAACCATTCGTATACCAAAATCGTTTTTGTGTAAACTGAAACCCACATTTTTCCTTCCAAACCCCAGAATATGAAAGCCAAAAACATGTATATTTTGTAAATGATTCAAACCAAGTTAGTTGAATAAGGAGACATAACTAATCCTAAGAGGCATCATGTTATAGGGAGAAAAATTAATCATGGAAAAGTGGTTGATTTTTATTGGTTATATCTGAAAAACATACTCTTGAAACATGCATTGCATTTAAAGTGATAGAAACTACTTTTATTGACAAAAAATATATTTTTTTTACAAGGAAGAACTAAAATATTTTTACAAGAATGTATAGTTCATTTTTAGTGATTATGAGGATATGATCATTCCATGTATTGAAGATAAGTATTTTTCGATTTATTCAACTGAAGTTTCAAAAATCATAGACTGTACTCTTCAAGGACTATTTCACTTCTATATTCTATTAATTTGAGAAAAAAATTATTCTTCCAAAGATACTATTTATTTTCTTATTAACTCACCACATATTAAGAAAAAGATTGATAATGATCTCAAGAAAGATCATAAGTTCTTGTTTAAGTTCATTCAGACCGGTGTTGTACCATGGATGGCAAAGATGGGGTATATTTTCTACCATGATATGTAAATCATGTTTTTATTTCTATGTGACATTATGATGAATTTTTTAGGGTACATTTTTAGATATTTTTACAACTGCATTCATTCAGATTCTAGGATGAATTTCTATTCATATTGAAGAAAAATATATAATTTTTTTAAAAGGATTTAATTTGATTAGTAGATTTGAGGATGAAGTGTCATCATAGTAATGTTTTATATCTGGGAAGTCTACAGAAATTGGTATTATTTATGAGTACAGTAAAATGAAATATTTTACCGGTTGGTGCTAATGAAGAACAGAGATCATTGGATTTTTCTTAGGGGGAGTAACGAGATGTTCGAAAGGAGGGTGTAGCTGAATCTAGAACAAATGAAATTTCACAACCAACTTAGAGGAGGATTAGGTTTAATACCGAAGTAGAGGAAGCAGATGAAGAAAATAGTCCAGAGGGACTTGTTATGAAACTAATAAATAGAGATGTTCAACAAGATGAAAAGAAAGTGTTGGGTTTTGTGGTGGCAACCTACTCAGTTCATCTAGATGAACCGATTCCTGAAGAATAAATACCAGTGGATAGTCAAGATTTAGAAATTCCTATTTTACCTCTTATTAGTGATCAAGTACAAGTCAATATTCAAGATCATGTTAATATTCACTAAGAAACTATTCAGATATAAGCTTCTCAAGAAGATCAAATTGTATAGAAATCAGTAACTGATGTTATAGATGTGGTTGTGAATTAGAATGTAGATCCTTCATGCCATGTCTCTGGAGATCTGAATGTTGTGCTTGGCTAAGATTATTTTAAACTTATATATATGTGGGGAGGTCAGTGGTAAATCCTATACCTAATGTTGTTGATCAGAAACTAAATGAAGATAAATGGATATCTGATTCATTATCTCATCATGTTGATGAAATTGTAATTTAATTTAACATGTCTGAATAAGAAAATTTAAATGTGTGGCATGAGCATGAAAGTTCAATGAAGGAGAACCATGAACATAATTATAATACTATTTGTAGAAGGTATTTTAATTCCTTCAAGAAATACATGTAAAATAAAATTGAGGGGATTGGATTTGAAGTGGTTTCAAAGAAATATTTTGATGTTTTAAAGTGGTACTTGGGAAGTTAGTTTGAATCAGTGAATAGTTTAGTGAATCAAGCTGGTATAGGTACTTCTACCCCTGTAACCAGTACAAATTTTATTAGACAATTTCAGGTCATTACATCTATTTTGGAATAAATGAATTCTTATATTTCAAACCATCAATTCAATAGTGCTTCTTTTTCAGTTTTATTGGACAATTAGAAATTTCTATTTGATCAGTTTAATCAATGTGAACCTAGTATCAGCCATCTACTGAATCATTTTACAGAAAAAATGAAAAATTTATGAATCAAGGGGAAAGATTAATTGAAATTTTGAAAGTAAAACTTGAGGGGGATTTCTTTTTAATCATGATTCTAGACATCTGATAATGCAGTTGGGTGATAGTTTGATAAACATTTTGGGGTTGTTGATGGCCTAATTGAAGGATTTTTTTAAAGCTGGTCAAAATCCTTAGACCTTAACCAAAACAAAATCTAGCCAATTATTTGCTACCCAAACCAACCATTGATTGTGAGAGTGACCATTATATTTCTATGTCACATCTATTTTATAATTTTCCATTTTCTAATTAATGAAAATTTCATCATTTCTATTTTTATCTATTTTTTATATTCTTTTATATTTTTGTCTCCAACCAAAACTCCAGTCCAACTTATATTTTTAGTTAATTCTACTATTATGTTACTAATTTATCAATAATTAACTATGTATTTATATATATTTATTTTCATTCATTTTTATATAATGAAAGGGTGAGAAATTTTTATTAACATAACATTTTATTTCAATTTTGACATTTTTGATGAGAAATTTTGATAAAAACAAACAGCAATTTTTATTGTAAAAATTCAGTCAAATAAAATTTATTTCACTATATGTTAATGGAATTCAAAATTATGTTACTAAATTTATAGTTTAATTTATGGGTTTTGTGATCATTAAAAAGGGGGAGATTGTTGGCATGTATTATATCAATATATTTTTACAAATATTATTGATTTGGATGCTCACAAATACCCTTGTTTATTTTACTAAGGATCTTAATTTAAGTGTATTTTAGGAAGTTTATATTATTTATAATTCCTATTTTGGAATAATATTCATGTATTTATTCTTGAGAAATGTTAAATAAAGTGTTCATAATGCTTTTAAGCATATTCTGGAAACACTGTTAATGGCTTGTGGTTTTTTAGAGTCACTGTTTATTCCCTGTGCTGATGAACATAACGTATGGTTCATACACTACATTTTTATTAAAGATTGTGATGAAGGATAATCATATATTGTTTACAAACCTTAAGTATGAAAATATTACAGTTAAATAAAATTATGTTTAAATGAAACCATATGTTTGTTAGGGAGAAATTGTATGGTTTAAGAACCCTATGTATATATGGAACCCTACATTTGAGAAGTTGACGTATTGATCATCATCCTTGATTTTGTGGTCAACCTTTAATTATCAACCTTATATTTGATGAAAGAATGGTATTTATTAGAACCTTATGTTTGGTTTTTGGCCTTTTTGTGATCAACCTGACATTTGAATTTTCAACATCAGAGATTTGAATTTACGACTTTATCAGAGTTTTCTATGACCATATTTTCAAAATATAAGGAGAATTTAATGATCTATTTCAACTAATTCAAATTTCGTCTTAAATTATTTAAAGAGGCATTTATAATGATCTTTTTATCCCCTATTTTTAATATACGTTACGAAGACTCATAGTAGTATATTTGAATTTGAATTCTCTCGATTTATCAGCTGTCTTTTACAGATATGAAATATTACTACAAGATGTATCATTATATAAATCTACTCTATGATATATGTTTTGTATTTATAACTATCTTGTGATTTCGTGGATATGTTAATAGTTTTTGTTCTTTATGTTTTGTTCAAATTTATTTATAGTTCTACAGTGGTCATGTGTCTTATAAATGAGGACTACATTTTAGAGATATACATGTTCAAAGCTGGAAACACGATGCTTTGTTTTTGAAGTTGTTCTTAAAATATATGATCTATTGTGAAATAGGATCTATTAATAAATATATCAATTATTATTATTATTTTTAAGATGAATATCCATCACCTGTTAGTTTGGTGTGGCTGCAACTGCGAAGATTAAATTATTTTATCAAATCAATATCTATTGATTCTTTTGAGTATCAGCTATTCAGTTTCAGTTATGGTGGAGTATCAGCATCTCTTGTTAAGATGTGGATATTTCAGTTCTCTGTTTAATGAACTAGAAGGATATATTATTAGCCTTGTTTTTATGGGTGACAACTACCTGTAATCAATTATGGATTGGTATTATGAGAAGAAGACATGAATGGTGAAATTCACCAAGCCAGTAGAGAGGGTGATTGGTGGAGTGCACTTGGTGATGTTCGTAACCCAAACCACTATAGATTACTATGCTCTGTTTTCTATTTTTTACACTACAAATACTATCTTACATGAACATCACTATATCTACCTACTGTTGATATAAATTTATATAATTGTGAAATTTTTAAAAGGACACAATTCACCCCTCTTGTGTCTTCATCATAGACTTTTTGAATGAACATGGATGTCTATCATCTTGTCCATTACATTCTAAGTAGGGAATACTACTATCCAATGAAAAATGAGATTATCCTTTTTTCACAACAATATATAACGTGAATCTAACATTTGGGATATCATGACTAGTAATTCCGGTCTAGTCACAACATGTTTTGATATAATGGAATGGGAACCATTTGAATCAATCATGGATGTAAATTAAGTATATGTGATTAAGACCACACCTAAAAAATATATGTTCACTCAAAAATATCTTCTACAGTATGATCCACTACATACACATAGCCTTCCTAAGCTCTATGACCCTCTCCTTGAGAAGCATGCCACATCTGAGTCATCGCCTGAGTCTCCTATTGAAGTCCCTGGATGGATCCATGGTTCTTAGTCATTGTCTTCCTCTAACATAAATAATTATACCTATAATAAAATATCTAGAGATTTTCCATCTTTCTTCATTAGCGTCACTTCATTTGAGGCCTTGGGAGGAACTTATGGTAATTCCATTTTAGTTTACAATAAAAATATTGAGGACCTATATACCCCACATAATTAGGTGATAAACCACTTCCCTACCCCACCTGTGTTCTTCTAAATTAGATAAAATCCTTATACATTCTATTTATACTTACCAAATAATATTTTTACATTCCAATGAACACTAGAAGAATACCCACTACTATATCATCCTCCAGACACTTCTTATAAAATTGGAATTTGTTGATCACCTATATGAATCCTTATATATGAAAAGATAAAGTCATAAATATTTTCCAATATTCCATAGGTTTCTAAGAACTATCTGAATCCTATAAACCTAATAGGAACTACACAAATAAATAGTTCATTAAGGTTTTTATTATCATAGAATAATAATCTCTATAATGGTTCACTAAACCAAAAAATACCATTGTGGGTTCATGTAGCATATAATATTCTAGCCTCACCTACTTTCCGGAATGTGTCTTCACAATATCAAATGTACCCTAGATGATTTCCACCAAATCCTCCACATCCTCAGCTGCCTAGTAAACATATAGACTATAGTATTATAGATCTAAAATTCTATGATGTATTCAACCATGGACCTTATTAATTAACTCCCTATTAGAGGGGACTTATATCCTGTTCCACTGGAGCAGATGTATGAATGTTCTTTAGAGAATAATTCGAAAAAAATTAGAGGAACATGATGGACTATTTCACCCCATCACATTCCATATAGTGGTCCGATCAGTATTCTAGGTCGTGACATCTTCAATTTAAAAAAGGTAAAAATTTATGTAAAATTATATTCATTACGATAAACTATTTTTAGTGTACGGGATCACACAGTAGTCCTCCATGGAGTCAACACACTATCCAATTTTTAACCCTCACAAAAAACCAACATTTCCATGCCTACATGTTATTCAAGATCCCACAGACACAAACACACACACACACACACACATATATATACAAATCTGTATGCTCTAGTTCCGGTTTTTAATTTCAACACCAATATATCATAACAACATGGAAATAGATATATTATAGAAAAAATATAACAATTCTATCCTCAATAGATAAATAAATTCAATGCATTTATGTAAATGAATGATATATAACAAAAAATAGTTATATATATGGAATGTGATCATATGTTCCTAGTCATGATGTATGAACTTACCTGAAAATATCACAAAAATAGTAACATAAATCTCATCCATGGTAACTCGAATTTCTATTTCACACGTATAGGCCAACACATTGAAAGTACTGAAACTGAGTCCCACACAACTATCTCCTATGTAACATTTCTTAGGTTAGTCGAAAAAGAAATTTTGAAATCCTTCCTAGGATTGTTGTAACATTTACACTTTTAAGACTCACTTTTCTAGGGGTTATATATTCTTCCCATATTTTGAGAATGACACCCTCATTTTTTTCTCAACTCATAAAACCCTAGAATTCCACTATTACCATGTTGTTACACCCTGACATGAACCACTAGTTCAAAACTGGAGTTCCACATGACCTCATGTTTTCCATCCCAAATGAAATATGATTCAGATTAATAGTGAGGGTCCAAGTCTATAATTTGTTAGAATATATGCTCATTATCATATAATTAGAAAAATAATAAAATAAATGAGTATAAATAAATAAATAATAAGATTAATATTTTAGATACTATAATTATTACATACTAGTAATAAAATAAGAAAACATACTTTGGATGTCTGAAGAAAAACATCTGTATAAATTACCTTAATAAATAAATTATTAAATAATGGTGTCTTCTAGAGTCTACCTGGGTCCCTCCATCATCTCCATGCTCCACTTCATAACCAATGGTAATCGTCTTCTTTCCCTTACTTTGATCCACACACATGATGTATACATGCACTTCAAGAGACCCATGTAGCGTGTGAGTAATTAAACCATGTTAGACACCATCAATGAGTCTTTAACATGTTATCTCACATATAGTAGATGAATATCCTTATAATAATACATTTTTAATAAGAAATGAAAACATTAAATCATGTAATGACCAATCGTTAATTTACTAATATTATAAAACTCAGAATCATATTATTTTTGGCTCCATATAGGATGAAGGATGGGGAGAAGTCAAAAGTAGCCACAACATGTATTAAGGCTAGTGAAACTATTTCTCAGAAACCTCAAAGAATCCTTTTTACATATTTATTAACATTATCAGGGCCCCAATTATGGATTTTGCCTCCAAAATTAGAATTCATTGAGTGATATCATCACAAATAACTATCAAAAAATCACAATAATCACAAAATCCAATGTTATCGAGTGTGCAACTAAAAAATTACCAAAAATCAAGAAATCTAGTACACTTCCTTGATGAATCAAGAGAAGAATCTAAAAAATGACCCATTAATCATCATATGTCCACTCCATACTCTGGACCATCATCACCATCATCATAATTCATTCACACCCACCTCTAAGAGAGAATCAATTCCAGAAGGTACACCTATTTTGAGCACCAAGAATAAAATATATGAATGAATCGTTATATTCAATGTTAGTTAAATCAAACATTTTTGAATTAAATTACCCTTATGCAATAATGGAATGGGAAAAATGACCCTTATAAAGATATTGAAAACAAATTATTAACATTACATGTAACAATTTTAATCTTTTAAATTTGGTTTCTAGGATTCCTTCTTTTTGGGACTACCATTGGCATGAGTTTAATTCTATTTGAAAATATATAGTTGTAAAATTACAAGGATACCCATACATACCTGATAAAAAAAGAGTTAAACCCTTACACAACCGATGGAAAAGAGTCTTTACCATTACACATCTGGTAAAATCCTCATCTTAACATTAATGAGTTCATTTTAACACTAACATAAATCATGGAAATATGGATTTTCTCTTACACAACTCTTAGAAACAAACACTGCATCAGGTTATAATCCTTTTAACTTTATGTGGTCTCAAATCCATACATAAATGTAACAAAAGTTTAATATTTCTAACTATTAACATAAATAACATATTCCTTAAATAGGTTGTTTTAGAATAACTAAAAATTGTGGATGTTAAAATTATATGTGTACAAATATAATTTTGTTGGAAATATAACCATTTTAAAATTTATTGGACTATTAAAATAGTATCTTGATCATTAGAACAAAAACATGACCTTTTAAATAGTAAAATCATAATTAGGGTAATTGATAAAATAAAATTTTATATTATATTTATAATAAATTATTTATGTAAAAATACATACCAAAATACAAAGGAATAATTTTTTAGTCAATATAACATATTTTATGTGTAAATATAAATTTTTAGTAAATATTATTTTGTTTTAACAATTAAAATTTAATTTCTATAATAAAAAAAATATTAACGTTGAATAATTTTAAAATATATTTATTAATAATAATTCCCTTTTAAGAATGATAAAATAAATATTACTTATGGTTGTTGTTTTTCATTTATTATAAATAATTAAATATAAAATTGAATATTAAAATACAAAAAAATAATAATGTATTCATTAACATGTCTATATGAATGATTTTTTTAATAAAGATAAGAATATATTATAATACCCAATTTAATAGTAATTCTTTTGCCACTTACTGTTAAATCAGAATTTTCTTTACTATGTGTAGAATTCATAGTTTATTCCATTATATTTTTCTACATAAAAATCATCTCTCCTCATCCTATATATACAACCACTCACTACCTCAATTTACCTCTCATAATAAGAACATTAAAAAATATATTCTAAATATTATCCTTACACTTCACCATCAATATTCAGGGGGATTTTGTCTTTATAATAGACCATTACAAAAAACCCAAGGTAATATGTAAAGGGAGATCTTCGAGAGAAAGAGTTTAATTATCAAATCCATACTATATAAAAATTTAATTATATTAAACCTATTCTAAATATCCTCTATTAATAATTAAATAATGAATTAATTTCAATTAAAATAGAAAAATATTATTATACTATCGAGTATCCTACTATATCACATTTATTCTTAATTGAACATAGAGCCAATATTATGGTCCGTTCAATGCCTCCATGGATGATGTGTTTAACTATTGATCAGTACATATAAATAATGTTTTATTATATTATTGTTTTATACGTATGTTATAAATAATTAAATTAAAATAAAATTAAACACACTGAATATATTTTTAGAACTATAAATTGAAGATAATAGTTTTTTATTTAAAAAAAATGTTACATTCTTGGTCATTATAACTACCTAAATAGGTGTAATTTTTAAATAACATTTATAGACAAACATTTAATGTATTAAAAATGGATTTAATGAATAAATATAATATTTAATACATAATTGATATTTAGTGAAGTTGAAATTTTTATAACAATTATTATGATAAAAATATACATTCATGATCCTCTTTTTCTCCTCAAACTGTGTTTCCTTGATATGTTTCCTAATTTGTTTCCATATTTGGACTGTTTATTAAAATATCTAATTTATATAAATAAAATGATAAAAAATAAATTAAATATTAGTTCAATATATTTTTAACAATTTTAAGTTGACTATTAACTATTATCTTTATATCAAGCGATAATGGAACTGTAGACCAAAAAATTAAATGACCCCTATAGGGAAACTAGTCAATGAATGAATGGAATTTGATGATAAATGGACAATAATATGTAATATAAAAATTAATAAGGTTCAAAAATATTTAATTAATATATATATAATTATACATTTAATGAGGATTGATGGGAGTATATATGATCCATTACCTCATGTAAGGGGATACCTTCCGTTATCCATATTTCAACTTATTCATTCATTTTCACACATATTGACCTATGCTTTTTCTAAATCCATTATTAATTCATTTATATCATTTTACCTTTATTGATATTTGGATATTATCACTTTTATTCTTCATTTAAAATATATACTAAAATTAATAAACATTATCAATATATATTAATGAAAAATTTCAATCTATTTTTTCATTTATTCCACCATTAATTAATATTTTTAAATATTTTATCCTAAAGACCATTATTATATAACCAATGATATGATAATTTTTTTATTTTTATAAATAATTTAAATAGTTCAATATTAAATGATATTTTTATTATCCCTTTTAATGTTTTCAAGGGGTTATATTTTAGACTTCACTTTGTCTAATACGTAATCGTTTGCTCTAATTGAATTTTCAAAACCAAATTGAATATCAGTTTACTATTTATTTATTTATTTATATAAATAATCTTAAATATTCAATATTAATTAATTTCTTAAAAAATAAATAAGATACCTCTTTTATAATTCCATTATTGTCGAATCATCTTCCCTTTTAATGACTATTTTATATCATGTCCATATTATATATTTTTTGGATAAATTATATAAAATTTTCCACTATTTATAAACATTTTCAATAATTTTCATGATCCCATACACATTACATTATATTATTTTTTAAATATAGATTTAATAATCTTTATTGAATTTACTTTTCCTCAAACTAAACAATAATGGTAAGAAAGGTATTTTATTTATTGTCAATAATGGTTAGAAATAAGGACATTTCATTTTCATTTTTCATGATTTAATGTTTGAAGAAGGAATTATTATTTTTAGAAGTGTATCATTTTAATGGGAATTCGAAAAAATAATTTTTTTTCATTCCATGATTCTTTTCCTATAGGATATTTGATGAAATTTGTTCCACTAGACATTATGAATAATTTTTTACATTAAAATATATAATTCCACACATTATGGGTAAATTTAATACTTAAAAAAGAAGATTCTAAAATCTTAGTTTTTTTTGGAATTATGAATCTCAGAATAATTCATTATATCATATTTTAATAATGTTGTGATATATCGATGGGTAATTATAGAGAATATGATAATAATATGTCATGAATATTTTATGTTCAATTGGAATCATGTGTTATAACATAATAATAAATTTTAATCAATAATAAGGTTTATTAAGTAATATTATAAATAATCCAAAAATTATATTTTTGGAGATCAAATTCAAACCATGATAAGGTTTTAAAATTAATTTTTAATGAAATTAATATATTCTCAATTGGTACTCATCAATCACTAGTCTTTTTAATTATATAATGTTTTTTAAAAATTAATATATTTTTTTCATTTTTGTGGAAAATAAACTATTTTGAGGAGATTAATTTAACTCTCACCATTGGTAGTTCAATCAATAGTTTACCTGTAATGACCAAGACAAGATTACCCAAATATTATCCATCTAGGTCGGAAAACAACATAAGAGTCTATATAGATAAACTAATCCTTTTATATATTACTAGAGGTTAATTATATATATGAATATGATGGTTTTAGATATTTGAGTGAAAAATAATAATAAAAATACATGTTGATATTTTAGAATGATAATATGTTTTTAATTACATGTGAACCGAAATGTAACACAATTCCAATGAGGTACCTTCATTTTCATTAATACTGAAAATGATTGATGAAAAATATATATTCATTTACATTTAACATAATGGTGGTCCAAATATTCTTATAATTTATACTAACATTAGAATTATCTAATTTTTTTTTTAAAATTTTAAGGAATTACAAACTTCTCATGAAGCTCCCAAAGTAGAGATATTTACGAGTGAGTAACCACATAAAACATAATTGGATATCCTTTATTGATCATTTTTTATATCGATAAGATTAATCAAAAGATATCACCTGAGTGGTAGGCTCTATGTGTGACTATATGTAATGCTTTAAATCCTTTAAAATTCATTGGTCATGTGAAAAATGTTCCCTATAAATTGTATAATGACATATATATAGATTGAGAATATCATAAGATAATGTGTATATATAAATAATGAAAATATAAAGGAATAATTATAACATAATTATACTTGAATTTATGAAAATAGTAACCTATAACCCTTATGTAATTCCCCATATACAATATCCCAATTGACAACATTTGATGAGAGACACAAAACCCATGGTGTGCCTTCTCAAATTCTAGAGGTTCTTGGTATGCGGTGAGAGTCAATAACCATTTTGGGGAATTTATAGTTAATATATAATTACATAAATAAAAAATAAATAAAAAATAATAATATGAGACATTAGAGATAGTTCATGGAGATTTATAAATGTACTGAAAAAATATTAGATCACACCATCCTATTATATAAAAAATGATAACCGTGGTCATCATATATTAAAATAATAATGGTTACCCAATAGACTATGACTATAGAATATTAACTAATAGAAAACACTTGTGGAGACTAAAATATAAATTTCATTTAACTAATCATATTTGTATCTAAATTCCACCCTATGACCCCTGTCAGATCACCCAGACAACATGTCACCAGATAGTTACTGATAATATTTTCATGCACATCTGTGTCCCTGAATAGGGTGCGAGGATATTATTTTTTGTGTATCACCTTGTTTCCCTTATATAGGTAATCATATATAGTATATGCACATAAGGTAAAATAAATTAGTTATGAACATACATCAATAATGAAATAGTTTAATGTTACCACTTTTTAGACATACCATTATGATATAGAACCTCAACAACATCAACTAATGTCAAAGGAATAATTGTCTCAAAATGGAACCCATCCCCATACCCTATCAATCAGGTATAGTACCTACCACAATATCTTAACAATATCCTCCCACTAATGTAATGGGATCATATTTATTCTTAATCTCATTTAAATTAAAATTCCATCACTCTCACACAATGGGTGAGGTATTATTCCTTGCTTGATATTACAACTCATACCACCACACTCTCATGTACGGTGAGATCTTGTATGATGTCACACACCATTACTCATACCACCGCCCAATTATTTAGTTTGATGACTCATACCATACCAAAAAATATTTTTCACACCACCATCCTCTCACTTATGGTGAGTTATCATTCCAAATCGCATAGTAAATCTCATAAAAACACCCTATCAGTCTAGGTGAGGTCTTATAACCCATCCCACACCCCCATATTATATGAAAACACTCTTACTCAAAATGATGTATCATACTATGTAACAAATCACAGATCAACCCACGACCCTCTATCTACGTTGCATGTGTCAAACCATATATAACATCACATCACATAGCACATATTATGACCCCAACCAATCATATATAATGTTGTATCATCACTATTTCATGAAATATTTGTGACCATAAAACAAGAATCTAAACAGAAAGCATAATCCATATACTCAATCTCATCTAGACACACACCCTTACCCACATATTTCAATCATGAACAAAAATTATGAACACAGAACATCCCACGATAATCCAATGACCTTATTCCTTACCCCACTCAATATCCTAACTATAGGATAGAGAAGGAATCACTAAATTAAAATGCATTTATTAGATAATTAACCACATAATATTGTGTTAAGGAAACACTAATGAATAATTATTCATTTCCATGAAATTTATAACACCCAACCACACCATTAGGTGTTATGTCCTATTCCGAAAACCATCCTTGAACTATTTCCTAACACAAACTCACCAAATTATATAGTCTTATAAAAAACATTTTCTGTTTGAAACTAGATGAGACTTTACTGGGTCTTAACTAGATGTCCTTTCCCATATCACACTCGCATCCAATTCCCTTTTGAATCACCAACCAAATAGGATCTTGGATGTTTTATACATTCGTTAAGTTACACCAGACATGAAAAAAATTATAACTACCATATCCCATGATCTAAAAACCCGATCAATCTAATTTTAATGGATTTATATGAAAACCTCATCTATATAATCTTCAAAATCTAGATAAAGGTGTTATAATGTTCCAATTAGATTACCATTGTCTTTTAAACCCAATTACCAAAGATAAAACAAATTGCACTATTTGGAAGGGGATAACAAGATATAATATCATATCCAAACTAAATATGGTTCTAAACTTATAGGGAACAACACATGGAAAGACTCTTGACCACTTCATGATCAGTCATGATAAAATATACATTATTCTATATGGTAGTATTATCATCAATTATCTATTACCACCATATAATATTGGTCACAAAATATTCCCGACCAAACTTTATAACCTAATATTATTTTGAACTTACCCTACCCATTCTCTTATTTATAAACTCAACAAAAGGTAACCACATTTTTTTACTAGAATAAATATATATATTTTTAATCAGGGGACATAAAACCATTAAAATAGATTCACTTTCCAAATAAATGATTACTAAACCTATAAAAAGAATACCAATAACATCCTCCATGACTATAAAATCCTATTTTCTATTAAAATTTCATAACCAAAATATTATATAAATTTTTAATTAATTTTATAATTTCATTAAAAGAGGTATACTCACTAAAATTTAAATTATCAGCCTCTCATTTTAAAAATGAGATAATGATTAAATGGAATTAGACTTGATTTTCGTACACATAAAAAACAGACATCATATGATACCCAATCAATAAACAATTCCACAAAAATTAAAAAAAAATCCTTCAAAATTCGTCCAAGTGATGTAAATCAAATTTAATTGTGATTAATTAGTGTTTTTATTTCACTCTTGATATCCTCAATACACAACACCCCAAATAAACATTGCATTGGGATGACTCCACTATCCCTTAGTGGAATCATCATCAAAATTAAACATGAATCCAACCAAAATATGATAAGAATAAAATAATGGGAATGTTGTATGGGGTATATGGATATTACACAGCTCTGATGTTTAAAAATCTATACATGATTGTATATTAATTGAAGGGTTGGGAATATGGGTATTTATGATGAAAAAATACTGATGAAATCCCAGAAAACATCCTCACCTCCAAAATCTCTTTTAAGTGGAAGAAATAAGTTGGCCAATCCAATTATAATGGGTTATCCCTTTATTAGAAAAAACACATGCCCAATAAAGAACCTATTATGTTCCAACTAGGTACCTTGTTCGCATATTGAATAACCATCATTCTAAATGTCTAATAGGGTAGTTAGTCTACCGTAACAATATAGCAGGTTAGTCTACTATATAAAGCATAACCCCCATATATATATATATGTGTGTGTGTGTAATCCACTATATTACCCTAATAACTACATGAACACCCATCATTTTTATGAAAATAAAGCCTAGGGATGTCCAGAGTCTCACATTCTTTATTTGAATCAAAATTATAAAAATTATGTGAATTAAAATTTATTTCAAAATTTACAGTATCATATTGATATTTTTTTAAAAAAATACTAGAAATAGGATTTTCATCACTTAGATGTATTCAATAAAATATTTGATACCCAATTCATACATAAAAATATGATTCTATATCTTATTATATATTCTTATTGTCCTTTTCTCCTTTTTTTAATGATGTGAAACCAAACCATATGGGGTTTATCCTCTAGAAATTCCATGATAAATATCATAGAATTATCATCAAATTTAGAAAATAAATTTTTTGATACTAAATATATTTTTATAAAAAAAATTAAATTCATCGACATCCATTTACCCCCCGAAACATTGGAATCTTCCAATTTAACACATTCCCACTGTGATAAAATCTATTGGTGGACAATGTAAGCCTCTATAGGTAATTATTATAGGAAACCTGATATATAATCTTGTTATTCAAAAAACAAACACCAAATCAATAACTTAACAAATTTATGGTATTTACCAGTATATGACACCAACTAAATTTTGATCAATCATCGAGCTAAATATTTTTTATTATACACCCATATCATGCATAGTGAATTAATAAACCTATTTAATGCTCCTAAAATTTACACATATTAGAGATTCAATCATCCCCCCTTGAAGAAACACTAACACATAAATGAAATTCGAAATTCTATAGACCTTAATATTCTACCTAACTTTATTCTATCAATAAAACCACACCATTTCATTTATATCACAGAATGTCTCATTTACACATATTTTTTTGCATAAAAACTAGACTACCAACACACCTTTAACCCACAATCAGTTCTTATAATTCTTAATGGAATCAAATAAAAAAAATTATATTCGGGTGGACCCTTTACCTTCCTCACAAACCATTAACATGATCTAACCAGTCATGGCCAAAATTTTTCACCTATGAATAGAAATTGAACACATCAAACTATCCCTCAATTTCCTACCCATAATTCTCAAGCACAAATGGTGTCAAGTTACATATATAAAATAAAAAAATATAATTATTTGGGTGATACTATAGAAATTATTTTAAAAAAAATACTCTATTTAAATCAACAAAAAAACCTCGTATTAATCTCCTTGTAAGAAAGGCGATTTTGAATACTAGTGGGGGCCTGAACCAAACATTTCATAGAATATTACCACTATTTCATAATATTAAATAGCCAAAAATTACCATATACAATCCCTTTTATATAATTTATGTATAAATATAGATTAATTGATAATAATAACTCATAATAAAAGAGTCAAATAACTGATATAATAAATGATAAATGCATTAGTAATATTATATATCCAAATATTTCTCCCACCAATATAGTCATATATATATAAATATAAATTTAATAATATATTAAAAATTTATGCATTAACGAACCTAGGTCTCCACTAAAAAAATTCGCTAAATCATTTTAGGCTACTCTGTCTTGATCCCCTATGAAAAATGGCCTCAGACTTGCCTGCCTTCAATAGGGTCTCCACTCAAAATGGGAATTCAAAGGTAAATGTGAGAAATTTTACTCCATATGATATCACAATGTTTAGGATATATGTTCCAATATATATAATTGTGTGTGTGTAAAAATAAATAATTAAGAAAATATATAGCACATTTTCATGCATATTGGATCTTCACAAGTAAACAGGGTCATAAAACTCCTAGACATACATGGTCTTATCACCTGTGGTGAACAACTCCCATTGAAGTGTCATGAATTATAGGATGTTTTATATAGTCCTAGACATCGATAATTATGACCCAATATAGTCACTAAATTTATATTTCAACATGAAATATAACTATTTTGACAATTAGCGTCCAATGTCATATGGTTTCTTGGACTATCTTCTAGTCCTGGTATATATTCTAAATTATATATCTATAAATGGGATATATAAATATATGAAAATAGATATCATATACCATTTGGTCTCCATGAATACCTTATAGTTATATTATAGATGTAAAATCCCACCAGAAGTCCTGAGATATTAAGTACAATATCAATAGGTTTCACGATATCATACACTCTTTATTGGTATTACCAATAATGGAAAATTCTCAATAGAATCTTGTGATATTGAATGGTATATGTATTATTGATAAAATGAATACATATAAAGAAACATTAAACTTTATGGATGAACTCAACACCCAATTCCATGTTCCAAAAACCTATATCACTTCAATTTATGTGTCAAAATTCACTAATTGATTTTAAAAAAATAGAAAATCACATACCCAAAAATGGATCCTTGTTAGAATCCCATATATCTATCTGATTTGGAAGCATGGTCCATAACCTGGACATTAATCAATTGAGACATAGTCCACCACCCATACCACATGTCAATGCCAACCCATCCTTATTGGTTAATCTCATTTCATTAAATCTAAACCATCCATCTCGTGTAAGGGACCATGGCTATCTTGCACACTAGGAAATAAAATATGTCGAGATATACTCTTATTAACCATACTTCTAAATGATTATCTCCTAATCTACAATCCATGAAAGATAAATCATGTATATTCATATATCCAGTCTCATAGGCCTATCCTCGTATGCCATGCTAGTGAACATAACAAATTATACAAATAAAAAATTTATAACCCCATATTGTTAACAAAATTAAAACTACAAGGACACTTAGATCCAATTCAATCTGTAATAATTATTTGTTACCAACATTTATCAACCCATGATGACCCCAAATAATTAAGTCCTTATTTATCCTAGGAATCATGTTGTTGTTCTAACCCTTAGTTCAACAACCACATCACCATCATGGTCATGAAACCCAAGGACTGCACCATAAAAACTATTGAAAATGATTTATAATATCATTACAATTCCATAATAATACATCATTCATAACCCATTAGTTATTTTCTCTCATATAACCAATATGATACTTCTCAACATATAATACAAATGGATCCCACCAAGTCACATTATAATGTTCCGACAATGGCCTAACCCCCTAAAATCAAGGTGTAAGACCACTATCAACTCACGAGGTGTACCCTCAACTATACGTCATATGTGTTACCCCTAATGACTAGTAATGTGACCAGTGAAAATTCAACAAATGGTTACCATACAAAACATGAGCTCAAAGATGTGACTTTTACATATGATAAACTCATCAGGAATCCATGCCAAGATAAAGACGTGTAACCATGAAATTCCTCATAAATTAATAAGAAATATTGGACATGATCATGTATTATGAGGCTTTGAGCCACTAGATTATTTATTTAGTACACTCATGGTTTCCATTAGATACACCCAAATCAAAACATGATGAAATAATACTCATTAATACACAAACATAAATATTGTTTTGTATTATATATACAACCGGCCTATTTGATAGAGTTACCACCATTAGTCAATCTCTTCTATACACCATCCATGATCATATGAGTTAATGTAAATATCCTATGTACATTAACATAAAAAAATAAAATTTTCTTATCAAAATATATGATAAATTAAAATAATTAATCCAACATATTATATCTTCTATAAAATAAGTGAGTTTCATACCCACATCAAAATTATTACTAATGTCACAATAATTTTCTATGGAATAATCCTTGAAGCAACAAAAAAATATCCCTATTACACGACACCTAGAAACAAATCAATTTAACCTGATTAATATAGATCCCTAATTAATTATAGTCCATGAAATAAATTCATTTAAATGGAGAATGAAAATGTGAATTTATTATTCATCACAATATTCTATCTCTAACAGAAAAAACCTTATCATTTAGGTTTACTCAAACATTCTACAGATTAGTTTCCATCAAAAAAATCTATCTTAGAAAATCCTTAATAGAAGAACTAATGAATATGATAATAATTGGGAATAAATGGTATGATCATACCTTGAGTAGTATTAGAAACATTAAAACACACTAATGTAAATATATATGTGTGACAGGACCCCGTCCCAAATGGCCCATTGTAGAAAATGGCATCGTAAATAGATTTTGTTATGACATTCCCCCGTAAATAGTTTTATCAGGTTTTTCTAAAAATCCTATTATGGAGGCCCATCACAAAATATTATTTGTGAAGGGGAGGGAAAATCACAAAAATGACCCATCAAAAATAGATTAAAAAAATTGAATAAAGTAGTAATAATAATAATAAAATAATATTAGAAAAAATAATGATAATACGAATACTAATAATTTAAATAATATTAATATAATAATAATAATAATAAAATATTAAAATTTATGAAATAATAATATTAATATTAGTAAAATAATCAAATATTATTAATATTAAAAATATTAATATAATAATAATAATAATAATAAAGAAATAATAATATTAATATTAGACAAATTTTAAAAAATTATAAAATAATGAATCAAAAATATTCACAGAAAAACAAAAAAAAATAAAAAAAATAAAAAAAATAATGCAATAAAATAATAAAATATTAAATAAATAATAAAAAATGAAATATTTTCAACAATATAAAATCACACTATATTGTATTGTAAATAGATAATAATGTAAAAAATTACATTCTATTGTTTTGTCATAAAAAATAAATATATCATTGAGGGGGAGGGTCTTCTAAAGGAGTTGAAGGAGATGGTAGAGGGAAATCCATCCCTAAATCATGAGTCATACATTACATGTACACCATCTGCTCATGGTGTTTCTACTTCCATTAACACATCTCCTCCTCAAATTATTTATACTATTTTCGGAGCTCTTCCTCCACCTACTACTGCAATTGGTGAATCACCTCCTTCTCCCTATGGAAACTCATGATAATCACACACTTAGCTTGCAACTACTCCTAATACTATGTAGATGATGATGATGACTCTCCATGAGCTCCTCTCAAGCTGGATTCCGACATCAAAGTGGTACCATAATAACTCTTAGATGTCAATTGAGAGCTAATACCAACAACTGAACCTTTCTCCAAGGCATGCATAGGCACCTATATCCTAGATGCCTCAACAAATTGGTGGGCACTAGTTGGACCATCGGTCTCAACCTGACTCTCAGTTTTGGTTTGAGTCATCAAGGCCTTATATGACTCATATAATTGAAATTTTAAATTAAAATAGTAAAAATATTTTTTTTGCAGTTAATTATTAATCTAAAATATAAATTACAGTAACCACAATATAACGCTGGTGATCACCTCTAATCTCTCAATTTAATGGAATTCTATAAATCCTCCAAAAAAAATTTAACTCTATAATACTGGGATATTAAACTTCTTATATGAATATATAATAAACCGTTTACATTTAATGATATATAAATTATTTTAAAAATGTACATACCATATGTTCCCTATGCGTACTGAATATACAACAACTAGCTCGATGTGTATCCTCCAATCACCAATGGTTTTGTCAAAAAAATTATTCCCTCTTATGAAAATTACCACCAAATCAGTGTGAACATAATCTATCCCAAAACTAGGATGAAATGTAATCGTGTCGGTGGGCATGGCGAGGCTCATCAAAATCTATCACTCTTACTTTCATCATGTCTTTCCTTATCAAATTACATAAAAACTGACATCAACACTCACATATAAACCCATCCCAATCATTCTTTAGAATTAGACACATTATCTTATCGATGGGGAACCATAAAACATAAAAATAAGTTATAATAAAAAGATATTAATTAAATTAATCTCAAAAAAAATGTTATTTATTTACATACCTGCCAATGATCAAACAAGTAGTGCTGAACAAAAATCGGGATCTGATCCCATGTGAACCATGATTTATAAAAATCAATGTACAATATAGTGCTCCCCTTTCCTACAACAATATGTGAAAATATGTGAATAAAAAGAAAAAAAAATCAAAAAATTAGTATAAAAATATATTAATGAGAGTCAACTTAAATACATAGGTAAACATACTTATAAATGTCTGGATCGAAGCTTAGATGTGGTTGTCTTTTGAGGATAGGGTTAGAAATTATCAATCATGCAAGATCACACAACCTTTATGTAATCACTGATCTTCCAGTAGTCTAAGGGTCATATGATCCACCATCCCACTTGTCCAAAGGTATATCAGCCTCTTGAAATTGATGAAATAGATCCCCATTCATCTGAAACACAAAATTCTTATTCATAGAAAGTTGTTTAAACCAACAATTATATAATTATATATATTATATATGATTATAATGAGTATTTAACTATTTCAATGTACTTATTCATCCTCACCTTCATTTATGACGATTTCATTGTCTTCATAATCTTCCTCAGTGTCATCATTTTCTATATAAGTTTTTGTTTCATCATCTCTTACGATTTAAAATTCATTTTTATCAGCATTAACATCATCATCACTATAAACCCTTAACATTGGGGCATCATCATCGATATTCATCACTCTTCATGAAAAAGTTGGATTTCGAGTAGTCTCATGAAAAATTTCAATTCCCTACACTTCATCAGAACGATGTTAACTTTGAATAAACATATTTTCCCGATATTTTATTTTTATTATTCTCCACCAATCACCGAACTCTATTGAAGTATCATAATAACATGAAAAAAAAATTCATGTACATGATGAGCCAATAAAAATGATTCATTTACTAAGAAAATAATTTTAGATATAACATCAATGATTCCATGGGTAGGATGATCACACAAGCCTCTCTCAGTATCAATCAACTAAAATTTAAACATCATTATTTAATTCTATCCCAGATAACAAAGTTCAATAATTTCTTCTAGCATGCCATTAATGTCAACATCAGTTTCTCTATGATGATAACCTATCAATAAAGCACCACTATTCTTTCTTTTCTAATTCCCCACATTGACATTTATGAAATCGAAAACCATTCACAACATATGCATTTTAATATTTAACCATTATGGATGACGGGTTAATAAATACACACTATCAATTATTAATTTTATCATCAAGTTAAGATACCTAAAAATTTGTAAAACATTATCGACATAAAAAGTATTAAATTTATTTTATATGTTAAACCATATAAAATTTATGTTACCTGTTTTTAAAACTAGTATGAAATATTATTTTGCTGACATTCTTCAAGAGAAGCTTATGTAATTTGTGGAAGCAATTTCTTGATATGATTATCAAATAACTAAAAAATAAAATAAGATTAATTTACTGTTACAATGATTATAGAATAAATTATAGGAACAATTAGAGAGAAATGGTGTCATTTCATCATAGTTTAGGAGAACATATGTATGAGTTTTTTGATGTTCATCATCGAAAAGAAATAATTCAAGAACTCCATCGAATCGAATTTTGAGATGATTAAATAATTATTAATGACTTCTGATTTCATCATCAACATTTATCCCATTATTCCCCATGCATTTGTGTTTTGAGAGATATTCATATGAAAAAAAGAGTGTAGAAAAAATAAATTTCCCCTAGAAAATAATATTCTATAATTGATCCTTCAACTGATGCTTTGTTACATACTTTTTCGTAAATTTCTACATGTATATATCAAATGGGTACATCCATCTAAATTTTACTAGACCTCATCAATTTTCTTCATGAATAAACATTAAAAATAAATTTTCAATTACGCCAAAGAAAGCCGGTGGGACAATTTTTTTAGTTTATATCAAATTAAAACAGTATCTTCTTGTAGTCTTTCTAATGCATTTATGTCTGTTGTCACTATAAAAATGTATTAAAAAATATGATATGTCTATTATTGCAACTGAAATCATGGAATTCGACAAACATCTTAATCCAATGAGAATAATTATCTCTATTATAATATGAAAGTCAGGAATTTTTAATCCTGTAATATGACCATTTTGGAAACATCTACCAAAATTGGATGAATACCCATCTGGAAGTCAAACATTTTCAATAAACTGACAAAAGAATAATTTATTATCTTTGGATAGTGTATAAGATGATTTTGGATTCAATAACTTCTATGACATGATATTTTAATATAGTTCAAGTTCTGGTCACCTACAAATTTGGGAAAGATCTAACTGTGCCTTTAAATTATCTTTTGTCTTACCCATTTATCCAAAACTATATGAAATAAATTATCAAAATAGTTTTTTTCAATATGCATAACATCCAACATGAGAAGGACCAACCCTTATAACCAAAATGGAAGATCCCAAAAGAATCTCTATTTTATCCAATTGTGTTCAATCCCAAGACATTAATTTAATATTGGTTTATTATTATTCCAGTTGAGATAGGTTGTAATGAAGAGACTATTTATTTTAACTTTGTACCTCAGATCACTGCTGGACAACCATATCTTTCAGTTTTTTTTTTCTGAAATGATATTTTTTCTTCCGAAAAGGATGATCAGTTGTAAAGAATCTGCAAAGAAAGTTGAAAAAACAAATTTTTTTCCATTGAAGAGAAAACATTCTTTTGTGTCTATCATAAAGTACAAACATGATTCTTGACCATGTGTACTCCACCTAGATTACATGCCATATGCTGGGAAGTCACTAATAGTCCACATTAATAGATCTTTTAGTAAGAAATTTTGTTTTGCGACAACATCATATGTACTAACATCATTACTCTATAATTAATTTAACTCATCCATAAATGGTTTCAAATAAACATCAATATTCATTTTTAGATGTACTTGAATTAATCTACTAAAAAAAATATATGGCTATTTTATCAACATCCATGTTGCTAACTTGTACAGACTTATAAAGATTGGATAACATGAATCCTGACTACCGTAAGAACCAAATGGATAGTAACAGTGAGTTGAAAGACCCAATTATTTTTTTCGGGTTTCTAAAGAAAATCATTGATGCACTTGATCCAAATGTTTCCATTAATAACCATTAAAGGGGTGATTTACGCTTTTACCAATTGAAATATTGGTTTTGTGCCATGAAATCAATGCTGATGTGTTTCGAGACACAAACATATGTTACAATCTGTGTTTAGGTGGGAAATATCAAAAATATTTCATAGGAATCAATTCAAAATTCCCTAGTTTACCTACCTTATAACTCGATTTTCCAAACGTGGTAAAACTATCCAATGAATCAATTTCAACAAAATATAAGATTCAATCATTTGAACATGCATGAATCTTCTGATAACCAAAAACCAGATTATGAACCAGCATATTTCACTCATAGAAACATATAGGAAGCTATTTTCCTTTAGGTAACAGTGTTTTATCCAAAGAGAATATCTAATGAAAATAGCTATTTGAAATTCTATTATCTGACTTAATAAACATAAATTTTTCAATCAGTTCAAATTTGTTTATCTTGGAAGCATGATATAATGCATCCTTAGTGTACCTCACCAAATCATAAAATTAAGATGGTTTAACTGAAGAGTTAAATAAATATAATTTTTAGTTTTAGTATGTTGAAATGATATAACTTCCACATCATGTATTGAATTTTGAAATAGTGATGGATCTGGAACCAAATTATTAGTATCTTTTTCTGAACTCCATTCACCATGTTGATTTCAAAAAATATAAGTTGGTAGAAAACCAAAACGAACTATATGAACCCTAATGTTGTCAAATTTATCAATGAACCTCAAAGAACATTTTATATAAGGACACTTAATTTTCCCTTCTAAAAAAATTCTTGATTTGGTGATGAAAATGATAAGAAAGCTTCAACAACCTCGATATATACAAGACTAAAAATGGAACCATTAGGATTCTTGTAATGATTTATCGAAGTGTGGTCAGTTAATAATTATCGATTTATAGTTCCTTGATTAATATTTCTCTCAAAAATATAAAAAAATTAGTTTTTTAATTAAATTGATATAAGAAAAACACAATCCAAAAAGAGAAGAAAATTATAGTAACATTTCTAGAAATTTATAATAATTTCAATTATTTTACACATATTTATATTATTTTTTTAAAATTATATTAATATATAGTAATTTAAAATATTTTATACTAATTACCATGACTTTTTAGTAATTATTGCTAATTTAAACTAATTATCGCTAATTATGAGCAACACAATTTTGAGCATATTGGTGGCAGCACTTTTGTCTGACGACTCATCTCCTTAAAAATTTTCTCCCCAAAATCATTATGAAAAATATTTTTTGAGCTACAGATATCCATTTTCATATTCATGAGAATGTAGAGTAGTGTGACGTGGCCTCCATGCTCCCTATTCTCGTACATATTAATCTTAATATCCATACATCCGAACTGATTTTTTGAAATCATTTAAGTGGGAGAATTTTGCATGGAGATTCCTTGATAGGAAAAAGAGCAACTTTTTTCCAATGTCTCTTCTCTTTGTAATATTCTTTGACTGAATCAGTTTTAAAAATTTACTCGGACATACGTATATTTATTTTTGTATACACTAGAATGGATATCAGGGATGCCTCACCAAAATACTCTCCATTCTATTGCATATGAAAATGGATATTAATATATTAGAGTATATATTTTATAGTAATTTTAGTGAGAGAAATTTTCAAGGAGATGATCCGTCAAGGAAATGAGATATCACCAATTTATTGGGATTATGCCAATTTATTACTAATTATTACTCTGTTGAAAATAATTCCGATTTATTCTAATTATTCTAATTATTACCAATTATTCTAATTATTTCTAATTATTATATTTATTTCTAATTATTCTAATTATTGCAATTTATTCATAAATATTTCTATTTATTCATAATTATTGATATTTATTAGTAATTATTGCTATATAAATCTAATTATTACTATTTATTCATAGTTATTGATATTTATTACAATTTATTTCTATTTATATAAAATTATTGATATTCGTTACTAATAATTTCTAATAATTTCTAATTGTTACTAATTATTCCATGTTGTTACTAATTACTCCAATTGATTCTTAATTTTTACAAATATTTACAATTAAAAACTAATTATGAAAATTTATTATCAACTAATTCTAATTAAATAATTAATTAGTAATTATTAAAATTTATTTCTAGTTACTGCTAATTATTACTAATTATTACAATTAATCACTAATTATTAAAATGTATTACTTATTAACACTAATTATTTTGAGTTACTAAAATTTATTGCTGAATATTAATAATTATTTCTAATTATTTTTAATTATAGATAATTATTACTAATTCTTTCTAATTTTTACTAATTATTGCTAATTATTAATAATTACTGCGAATTAGTACTAATTATTGATAATTATTAGTAATTAGTGCTTACTATTACTAACTGTTTCTATTTTTACTATTTATTAATAATTAGAACAAAATATTATTAATTATTACAAAATTTTAAAATTTATTACTAATTATTACTAAATATTAATAATTATTACTAATTATTACTAATTATTACTAATAATTACAAGTTTTACTAATTATTAAAATTTATTACTAATTATTACAATTTATGACTTATTATTACAATTTATTACTAATTATTACAATGTATTATTAATTATTATAATTTATTACTAATTATTAAAATTTATTACTAATTATTAAAATTTGTTTATAATTAATAAAATTTATTACAATTTAATACAATTTATTAAAATTTATGAAAATTTATGAAAAATTATTACAATTTATTAATAATTATTATAATTTAATAAGAATTATTATATTTTATTAGTAATTTTTAGTATTTATTACTAATTATTACAATTTTTAAAAATTATTATAAATTATTACAATTTATTTGTAATTATTAAAATTTATTACAAATTATTACAAATTATTATAATTTATTACTGATTACTAATTATTAAAATTTATTATTTATTACAAATTAATATCATTTATTAATAGTTTATAATTATTAGAATTTATTATTAATTACTAAATATTAAAATTTATTAGTAATTACAAATTATTAAAATTTATTTGTAATTATTACTAATTATTACAATTTATTAGTAATTATTACTATTTAAAAAATTTATTTGTAATTATTTCTAATTATTTCAATTTATTAGAAATTACTTCTAATTATTACAATTTATTAGTAATCATTTCTAATTATTAGTATATATTTATAACTATTTCTATTTAGTACTAATTATTAAAAATTATTTAAAATTATTACTAATTATTACTAATTATTACTAATTATTATTAATTATTACTAATTATTACTATTTTTTATATTTATTACTAATTCTTACTAATTTTTACTAATTATTGCTAATTTTTACTAATTATTTCAAATTATTACTAATTATTAATATTTATTACAATTATTTTAAATTATTAAAATTTATCACTCATTGTTACTATTTATTACTAATTTCTGATAATTATTACTTATCCCTCCTAATTATTGTTAGTTAATACTAATTCTACTAGTTAACGCTAATTATTTTTAATTATCACTATTTATTACTATTTATAAAAATTTATTTCAATTTATTTCTAAATATCGCAAACTATTAGTAATCATTTCTAATTATGTCTAATTTTTAATAATTTTTAAAATTAATTCTAAATACAAGTAATTAATAATAATTAGTATAATAACTATTAATGAAATCAAATTATTACTAGTCACACATAATTTTTTGTAAAAATAAATAATGATAAAAAACAATCTAATCGAAATTTAATGTAATTGTGACTAATTAACTATAATTATAAATAATATAAAATAAAATGATTTAACTAAAAATTAAAAGAAATAGATAAATACATTAAAACTGAATCTTTCGGAGCGTATAATCCTTGAATATTGTTCCGACTTAGAAATTTTAATTTAGAAAAAATTTGAGAGAAAAAATGTACGTTGAGATGGAGAGGGGTAGAGAAAGGAGTAGAATGTGAAAAATGGATTGGGTATATATAGGTTATATTATTTTCAATGATTCAATATCCGACAGGACCCATCTCAAATGATTACCCCTTATTAATTCGGGGCCGTGGTTAAAAATGTATTGGCAATGGGACCTGTCGGAAATACCAACCTGCCAACATACTATTTGCAACAGGTTTATATGGACATCACAAAGACCCATCCTACAGTTTTGTGCGCAACTCAGGCCGATCCTTTTATGACGGGGACCATCTCCCCATCAAAAATAACTTCTTATTTACAACTAGAATATGGTCCCATCACAAATAGTCTCTCTCGAAATAATATTTGTGATGAGACCCTTCCCTGTCACAAATACCCCATCGCAAATATCATTATTTCATATTGTGAAATGTCCCCCCATTAATAGAAATTTAATTGAGGATGAATAAGGGAATGAAAGACCAGAGTGGCCCTCCCTGAATTTCCATCACATAAAAATTTGTAGGGGGTTATCTCCAAAATATGGTTTCCCCCTCCTTATAAATATAGGAAATGTGTATGCATTGGCATGGCCCTTGGAATCATGATTAAATAGCCAAGTCTAGGGACCTGCCGCATAATGAATAAATTATCCATTGTGGAATGCACCTCCTATAAAAAAATCCATGGAAACCTGGTGGGGGGATAAAAGTCTAGCTCCTCAAAACATAATTTTAAGACATGTCTTTTCAACATTCATCATAATATAAATTCCATTACTTAATAATGATATGAATTATTTCATGAAAAAATAAATCGTATGTATCACGTAGCTACTAAAAAATACCTGAGATATTGTATAATTTCCCACATATATAAAATATAATATCTTATAAAACACATGACCACAACATATCCTGGAACCTCTATAGGGCTGGACCACTCATACTCCATAGCACAACAACTAAAATCACATTGTGATCAGCCATATATAGAAAATATTTTAGTGAAACTCTGCTTATAACCCATTAAACCCTATACAAAACCCTCTCAACCCCCCTAAAAACCAATAACCCAACAGAAAAAACTTTTAGTGGCGTCACATATAAAAAATTCCCAAATCCAACACAAATTAAAATAACACCCTAACATCGATCAAAAGAATTTCAATTCCCTCTAAAATTAACAACGAATAAATTTATGGTCCATTAAACAACCTCATCATATGGATTCTCATCCCCAAGAAACAAAAAAAACATCATTAAATTTCCAATCCATCAAATATAATCTAATACAACTATCTATTCAATAAAATTATTAAATTATAGACACATCTACAACCCAATCACTGAATATTGATATAATGGATTTCCCTTGTAATTCCCATTCTGAACCTCAAGAAAATCATCATATATGAAATAGTGAAATAGTTATGGGTTTCACCTCACCATGTCAAATGATAAATTGATACACTGTTTAACCCTATATCAATTTTACTTAAACAAAATATTACCCATCTTTTCACACTATAACAACATCACATCACCTAATCACGATTCCTTATCTTAAGAGGCATAGTAGAATCACTAAAATCACCCTCACCATTTTCGAAACCAAAAAATATATATTATTACACATCCATATCCTAAATTAATGAAAAAAACTTTCATTCCATCTCTATGCACACTAAAAAATCCTCACATTTATTCTCCCATAGATATAATGTTGAATACTACATGTGTTAGCCACCCACATAACATATAAAATCTAAATATTGTAATCCATTTCTAATCTTGATATTTTAAACACAACCAAAATGAATTCAACATATAGTGCCACAATAACTAACGTGATTCAATGAATACACATCTAACAATTTCATATCATCCATGACGATTCCAATATATATATAATTACCCAATGTTCGATAATCATATTCTAAGAATATGCGTGCAATTATAATTTTGTTACTGAAATAAAACACCCAATTATAAGAACCCATTACCTTAAAATATCTATATATTAATTTTATATACGATTGACTATGTTGATCCTAATTTCCAATATGAAATTTTGATCATTTCCTATTTCAATACAGATGATAATTTTACCCTTTATATAAATCAATAAATTCAATAAAATGATAGGAACACCCCAGAATAGTCCACGGTGTACTACCCACCATATTAATTTCCTAAAAAAATTCATATGAAACAACATAGACTAGTTTATATATCACTCCTATGTAGTCTATCTCTAATCCTTGATAATCACTTCTCTAATAACTCTAATTTCAAACAGTGTTCAAGAAAATAGAAATATGGTTCCCCAATCATTAAACAATGTATCCTCTTATGAATGATGAAAAAAATTCTGTTTCATATCAAATTATAGGTTTTTATTCATATTACCATCCCCAAAAATGTCAATGGTTACAACCCATTAAATTTCATAATGAAATCAAATAAGTACCTGTTTAGACCCGAGGTGTGTCATGTGGGATCGAACAAAATTTCCTAACAAATAAAAAATAATCACCTTCTGTTATAGAGTGTTTCATGGGAGGATTACAACTTTTTCTTCTTGATTCACATCATGACTCTTTTGGGAGGATGAGATGATCACAGCGGGACTGGGAAATATATTTTTATTGTATTGTGTAGGAGGTGCCACACTTGAGTGGTCTTAATGGGAAATTTTAGGGAGTTCAATGTTTTTAAAATCATCCCACGTTAGGTATGATGTACTTGGATGGTCTCATACATGTTTATATGTGGAGCTAGAAACACCCAACAATCCTTTTAGCCATGATTCATGGCCCATATTTCCAAAGTCTAGTGGTCGTTGGATGATTTTGATATTGAAACTTAAGGACTCCATTAGTTGAGAGTATCAGAAGTTGGGATCATCACACCCTTTTGTGTTGAATTATTCCTTTTTCTTGGACTCTCTTATAGATTTAAGCAATGTTCATAGGTTCAATAATCCTTGGTTCATTCCCAACCATGTGTCCGCAAATTACCTATAGGTCACAAGATCAATCAGAAATATTCATGGGTTAGAAATCATCTATTTGTACTTGAGGTTGTCTAATGATGAATAAGTATGTGTGTATCTGAGGTTCTATATAAAGGTTACCCATTTATAAACACATTAATGATTCTTTGGTCTTTCATGAAGAAAATGATGATTTAAGCCATGTGATGAGGCACTCTAAAGTTTATCGTCATCCTGGGGGGGAAAATATCATTTTGATATCAGAATCAAACCTAAAAGATTGGATTCTAATGTATCCTCATCTGAGGAATCAGATTCACATAATTCAATCATCTAATAGGGGAGTATGGATATTTGGGAGGATTATGTTGGGGATTACTCATGTAAAGTATTCCCTAGTAAATTGGCGATTTGATTGGGACTATCTTTTGAGGAAGATGTACATTGAGATGTGGCCTTATTTAGGCGTCATATGTATCTTTGTTATGGAATGAATCAGAGTTGTCATAGTTTAAGACTTTTGGGTCTTACACCTAGGAGGAGGAAATTTCTGATTTGAAGTTGGGACTTACACCCTAAAGGAGGCCTTGAGGAATTGGGAGGGTTTCATGATTGGGGTTAACATTTTAGTAGCACCCCCTTGTAGCTCGGGCCTTATACATGCATCCTACGCATCCTTTTTTCAGGTAGGAATCAAAGTTTTCATATTTCAAGACATTTGGGGATTACACCTAGTAGGTGGACCACCCATTAGGGTATTTGGATTTCATGATTTCCACAAACCTCTATGACCACTTGAGTCTTGCTCGGTGTGAGAAACAAGAGGAGGTAGTGGATCTAATGTTTGAACGTCTCACATCATCTGCTGATAGATGTTACTAGATTCTAATATGAGAGAGAGAGAGATAGAAGAATTTGAATGTGCCAATATCATGCATCTTCATTTATACACTGGATAGTTTGTTTAACCTATCTAGGTACACCCTGATCATAGGGAGAGAGGTGAACTGATGCAATCTCTGGTAAGAAAATCTATTGGATTACCTTGGTGGGAGTTCCCTAAAATTGGTTCTAGGGAAGGGGAGAAATGTTTCATCTTGTCAAAGGGATAATAAAGTGTGATTTCCCTTTTATATCATTGATTATTATCAAATGGAAAAACCAATGATTACTTTTGATCCCTACAACGGGGAGGTTCTTGTTAGTATCAAAAGGTTGGACCCCGAATTTCCATGGGAATGTAAACATGTGGAAATTCTGGGGGTCTGAACTATTTAATGGATTACCCATGTTACTCCACCTACCATAGGTATGTAAAATAGAAAGTGTTTAATAATTCACATGATGGTTTTATCATAGGGGTCCGGTGGGTTTTGAAGAGGCTTTTGCCTAATTCTGGTGGAATGGTTTGCAGAGGGACTATGGACGAGGTGATGGATAGTGGAACATATGATGGTACCCCATTCTAAATTCCATTTATTCATCTAGTATTGGGGATTCCAAGCCTATCAAGTTTCTATTTAGGATTTGGGACCATCTATGTACCAAGATGGTATTCATAACTATATGCAATCCCCATAATGTTTTTCTATGTGGGACCTGGTTCCATCTACGTAGCATGATTCTATGTGGCGTCAAGTTCTGTTCGAATACCGTGGTGCTACACAGTGCAGGGTTCCACCCACAAATCCTTGTGCTACGTATGGTGATAGAGTGAATAAGGGGCATCGATTCAACACATTGTAGGAATTTCATTTGCGATGGTGATATGGTTCGTTGTCCGCCAATTATTATGTTTCCTTATTTATTTGTTTTCACTATGTGGAAAGTTTACACTTGTGGGAATTTGTTGGATGAGGTCCACACATCATTGACCAATTTCATTAGATATCCTTATCAAAATACCATCACATCCTCTCAAATCTAGTTCTTTTTCTTAGCTCCCCTCGACGTACATTTATTGATTGTCAAGCAAGGTGGATCTATGGATCACATGAAAATTTTTTATAAACCCCACAGGAAATCACTTGACCCATGGAAGACTTGGTCTATAGTGTCATGCAGTTCTAGGTAGATAAAATTAACACCTCAATCCCACAAATTAACTCATCTCTTTTGTGGGATGCCACTGGCTTCACCTCGCCCGTGAATCATTATGTTTACAAGAATGGTAGGACTAAGAGGAAATTTGTCCCTCTATTTTTCCAAAGATACAACATGTGGGGGAAGAATTCTCCGCATATATTTATCCAATGATGTAGTTCACAAGGATGGTTCCATTTAATTTTTATTATGAACCATTTGGTTATTGGGGGTTTTGCGAAGCTGTGGACTTCTATGCGAAGTGGCGATTTACGAAGGGTTTATAATTTTTTATGCCTTGTTTTTGTTTTCCAAAATTTACTCATTCGACATTGTTCTTATAATATTCAGTCAAAAAAATTTCAAAGCAATTGGAGTATTTTATTTCACGTTGAAATTTTTCTAGGACCCAACAAATTACTACAATCAGAATGGGTTCTAATAGGGAAGAAGTGGATTTTATTCCAATGTAGAAAGTGATCTGGTCTAGTACTCGTTTGCGGTAGAAAAGAGGACTCGTATGGGGGACCATGCCTATATACATGGGGTCATTTTCCTTTTATCACTTTTCCCAGTGTACTCAAAACTCTCTATTTTAACTATATCCCTTACTTTCACAAACCATATTCTTCACAGTTTTCATCCCCCAAGAACTACCCTTTATATTCCATGAAGAAATTTTTGATCCATTGAATGGCGAGTTAGAACTTTCGCATAGCATGGGCCGTACGTGGGTCACCTCTATCTGTGAACTTAATTTTGAAATTTCAAACATTACATAAAATTTAAAAACAACCAGTTTGGATTTCCATATAGTGAGGGTTGGTGTGTGGCTCTCTTGTTCCATGAACCATTCAGTTCACTAGACAACACCCCATGGGCCAGCGCCTCATGGGGTTTCCATGAAATGTTGGTTCAAAGAGAGTTCCTTCGACGTTACATATATATAATTCAATATTCGAGCCACATTGATTCTATTTCCAATTTTTTGGCATGAACTTTTTTTATAGTCCTTTTATGCAGGGATGAAATCAAATCCTCCACAGGCTACAACCTATAATTTTGTGGTTTCTGGTTCTGGTGCTTCTCCCCTTTCACTCACTGCAGAATGAAAGAAGTATATGATTGAATCTATTGATGAAATGGTCCTTATCATTTCGCAACATATATTTTTAGTGAATATTCATACTAAATGTCATCGGAAGTATCAAATTTCAGAGAGGCAGCCCATTTAGGTATTTTTTCTACTGTCTAATACAGTTACTCCAGCATCGTGTCAGGCTAACCAACCCACTACTACGATATTCAATAGAACCATTCAAAATTCCCTTAATTAGTTTAAGGGATTATTTATATAGATTAATACAACTTATTCGTCCTTGATGAACTATGCCCATCGATATCTAGATGGTGCATTATGAAAAACAGTTGGGAAGGCCAAATTTTACCATATAATTGAATAGAGGGCCACATAAAATGAACAAAATGGGTTTTCATCAAAAAAAAAACTTCATTCTATAGGTTAATTTGGTTTAGATTTGGAATTTAATTTCAATGTTCATCAGATCGGTAAGGAATTCTAGGATGAATTGTAGGTCGTGGGATTTTATGAAGTTGTTTGGGTATCATAGAAAAACGCTCATCAAATTAGCACCCTCATTTTTCTGCTTCCAAATAGATGGATTCCAGATACCAACACCTTTCATCTAGTCTATAGGGAGGTTGTTATTAGCCTCTGGGATATTCGGATGATTTTTGGGGTTCGTATTAATAGTGATCTGTAAGGAGAATTTTACTCCCTTCCTTTGCCTGGGATGATGAAGAGAGGACTCATCCAATAACCACGATACTTATCACTTAAGTAAAGACCCTTTTAAAGGATACCAATCCTTTTTAAATTAATACAGCTCATTCTCTTAATGGATTAAGGAATTTTATATGTGAAGCATTCTATAACCCGATACACACTGACCCAGGTCCTGCCAAACTAAAGAAACCCGAAGGCAAGAAGATTTCTATTGTACTATCATTGAGGAAGGTAAATTCCTGGAATAGGGATGGGAACATGTCCCAGATGTTGGATTTTATTTTTTTGGACTAGCAGCCTTCTTTGATATGTTTCCATGTGGCTGGCGGCTACCAGTGCATGATTCTGATGGTGTGAGAGTCACAAAATTTATCATGGTGGCTCATCTAGCCACTGGAAAATTCATTAAGTAGTCCATTCCTATATTGGAAAAAATATACTTCTTACTAGGTCGTGGTAGAAAGGGGAGGCCACCTAATCAGGTGATTATACCTTTCTAGATCCTCAAGAGATGGATTGGATCCCACATATGGGGTATATATTTTTCAATTCTCTACTACATCTACATGTTGTTCTTTGGCCATATCATTAGGGTAAAAATGGGTTCTACCAGTAGAATAGTCTATAAAAGAAAAACATGAAGAAAAAAATGAATGGAATTAATGAAAAATGATGACTCAAATAAACTATCATGACTGATTTTCTTACAACCCTAATTCCTTCCCTACTATTACCATTGAAAATTTTGAATAAGTACAATTTATTATTTTAGGCTACCTATATTCCTTAAGAGAGATTATATTGGTTCCCTATATTGATAGGGAACTTATTTGTGAAGGATTTGAGCCTTGCTGATTTGAGCATCATTTAAATTATATCTAGATGCTGTGTCCCCCTACCCACAAGGGTGATCGCTATCAAAATCATATTAGGATATCCCAACTGTTGTGGGTAATATTTATATAAGAGTATACCTAGTGAAATGTTAAAATTCTTGGTCCTGAGGGTTCTATACCCGTCCTCACAAATGGTTATATTGGTTCCTAGATTCAATCATATCCTGATGGCCATCTAGTCGATACATTTCTCATTTTTACAACCAACTATGCATATGGGGATAAGGGGAAATAAAAGGACACTACTATGAAATCATAACAAGGGAAATATCATCAAATGTATCTAGAGTTTGAAACACTAAGGAAGGTTTTGAGAACTTGGGGTGTGACCTATCAAAAATTATAGGCAATCAGTGTTGCCTGGGAGAATCAATAATTCATCCCTCCTAATGATGAGTTTACATTGGACTAGAGGTAATGTGATACTTTAAGGACTAGAAAATAATTTCAGGCTTAATCCCCTCGCTCTTTTGGGTGCTTTATTTAGGGGATTTATGTTTAAAAACTGTAATCGACTATGTGTTAGTGCCTGCTGACATCTATTATTATTATGATCCTGAAATGGTAGATCATTACATGAAGGTGTATGAGACCCTGATCCATGCTTGACAGGGTCGGTATAAATTTTCTCACCGTGTGATGTCCATGATAATGCCTGAAAACATTGAGGATGTTAAAAACGATGTTTCTGGTGGATGAGATATTTCCAATTTGCTGACTACGATTGAAGTTAAGATGATTCTTCATCTACCCCTAGTGTCCAGCAAACATCCATCTGATGGGGGTTCTAGGGTTGCAGAGGCACCCATGAAGCAGTTATAGTTGGTGGAACCTAAATCAATCCCTCAGACTGACCCTACGACATTAGGAATTCCCATTATGATAGAATTTCCAAGGACCTCAATTTCATGGGATGATTTGAGGGACAATGTTTCTAATGAATACATATGATATATGATCTAAGAAGAGCATTTAGATATTCCAGGTTTCGGAGATGCCAATTCTCCTCTATGGATTTCTGTTCATGAATATTGGTATGATGTATCCAATTATCAAGATGAGTTGGATAGGTGTATTCATTATTCCAATGAAATGCTTCATTGGACTAATAATGTAGCAGAGATTTAATTCTACTCAAAATCAGATGAAAAATAAAAATATGTAGTTTTATTCATTGACCCCAACTAGTAACTTCCCTTTTTAAGATTCCTTACTTAATTCCTTACTATTGTAAGAGATAGAGGAGGCTTATGAAACTATACCTTCCCTAGATTATAGCCTCAAGGGTACTAATGATGGGCAACATGCCCCTTCATATGTGGGGGTCACTGCGGAAGGTTCTCCCAGTGTCACTGAGCATATGGAGGCAGTTATTGTGAATCTTACTAGGGAATTCCCTCCACTAGTTCCACTTTACTCTCTTTTCAAGGATCCACCCCCATGGCATACAATGAAATGTCGGTAGACATTTCACCTATAGACATGCATCAATGTGGGGATTATAAGTAATTTCCACATCTATTTACCTTTTTTCCATACTAAATGTTTTCACCTTGATGAACAGTTATTGTCTGCATATTTTAATAAATAACAAATATGTAATCATACTGTATTTCCCTAGATGTTTGTATCTCATGTTCCTTCTAATGTATAGGAAGTACCACCGGTAGTTGTGGCTGAACAGGGTAGAGATGCTGGGCTAACCGAGGATGTAGGGTGAATCCTTCTCCCTTTGAGGGTTCCCATTCTAGATTAGGTGACCTCTACTCTAATAGTAAGGGTTACTTTATAGGTTCAATCCCCAAATGAAAATCTTTATCATGATGTCATTGAAAAGGACATGAAAATATTGATAGAGATAACTGAGTTGGGAATGGAGACCCAATTATCTAAGGATATTCAGGGCGTTCCCAGTCTTGGGGAGTCCAATTACCCAAACTAGATAAACCCTGCCTTTGTAGAATGATTATCTTTAGGAATCAATGCAGTAATTGAGAATTATGATCCAATTCTCCCTAGGCCTAAAACTATAGGGGAGGCTGTCATTCACAATCAAGGAAGATTGGAAATGTCCATTGTTCTTTATTCCAGTCAGGTCATCCTTATGGAAAACAACTTTATACGGCCATTTGGAGGTTACTGATTTATTTGAACAGGGCCCTAAGCCACTGGCATCCTTGGGCAGTCCAATGGTTCAACCACAGGTCAAGGATGCAGTACCCACTTTACCATGTAGTGATGTCGCAACAGATGTTGGTGACATTAGTACATCAACATGAAGTTGTTATTTTTTCACTCCTTATACCTTAATATGAATATATTTCTTTTTATTCATTTAGGAAGTTATATTTCTTACTTGTTTCATTCTTCATTTCAGGATGAAAACCACAAACACTTGCAACTCCAGTTGGTACCACAAACTTTTCCATTGTCGGAACTACCAGAGATATGGAAAAAAGGGGTGAAGTCGCACTGATGTCTTTTAATCTGGTAATCCTCCAGTAACATACATCCCATAATTTGTTCTAACACTAGGGAATGATTCTAAAACTAACTAAGTGGGTTTGTACATTCTTCATCTAGGCCTCCAAAGAGCATGGAAAAACATTTGGAGGTGGGTTTCCTGACATAACTGGATGATATTCAAGCAGAACTGCCCAGATTATTGTGCCTAATTTCAATATTGGAGTTTGGAGGGTTTGATTATCCTGGAATTTATACCATAGTGCACAATGTGGTCATGACCAGAGAGGTGAATAGAACACTAGAGTCTCTTCATTCCACTATAGAATCTATGGCTCATCTTACTATTTCTAGAAAAATCCTTAAAATGAAGATACCGAATAGGATATATCCATCACGAGGCTATAGGGTGAACTCACAAAACATAGTTCCATAGAGAAGTATCTTTATTAGGAAGTATATAATTGTATAAAATAACTAGATTGAATTAAATAGGAATGATCCCACATTATAGCCACCATTTATGAGGGGTGACGACTAGTAGAAGAGGGAGAAAGGATGGACATGAAATATTGAAGAAGGATGAGATATTTTGTGATGATGTGATGGTCCAGACTGCTTCTTTGTTGAAGATCCACCAAGACGTCTAATAATCAAATCAAATGTCGATTCATCTTTTTGAATCTACTGAACAACTCCTGTAATTTTCATGATCTTCTATCATGCAGAGGCACTAGGTTATTGATGCCCTTTTTATTTTCATTACAAAGAATGAAAACATTTCTCTCTCCAGTTATTCTCCTTCATTTTCTCTCTATAATGTCAATCGATCATGACCCACCATAATCTAAACTAGATAACAATCTGAGTCATAATATTGGACAAATGAAATTATCAAATCATACTCTAATTGTTTTCTGAACTGATGGGATCACTGAGCATAGTTCGACCATTTAGGTTTCATGGGAAACCCCATAATCATTGGGATGTTTCTATTATAACCTCAATTTTTCTATAACCCTATTTTGGTGTGGAATAAGCTTGTAAAAAAAATAAATTTTCATCACCCTAATTTTTTTGGTTTTTGACCTATCAATATTTGTGACTCTTAAATTTTTATTTTTTTCATTGCTTAATATTTTGCCTAAATTTTATGGTGCATAGGTTTGGAAAGCAGATACACAACTTTTGTCTAGGATTCCCTTTGTGGGATTTAATCCAGGTGAGTGTTCTATTTTTCATTGTTAGTTTAATGACCTTTAAACCAGACGATAATTAGTAATTATTTTGGTCAAATAGCATTAACCATGATATGTGTTTTGGGCTGAACATCTTTTTCGATGATTTTCAAGGTGAGGACCCTAATATCGGAATTGTTAACCAAGAATGTCCATATAAAATTAGATATGGATAAGGGATTTTTCTTGACCACGAATTGTGTTTTCTTGAGAATGGGATATGAAATGCAATATGGAATCCATGGGGAATATGGAGATAGTAAAAACCTATCTTGATGATGAATTTGACATTGACCAAGAGGACTTTTTTGTGGTTCAACATTTGCAGAGCCATCTGAGCATTGTGGGAATGTTAGGAAAAAGTGACTTTAGGACAATGGACTTCCATATATGATGGCTAGGAAGATTTTTTGAAATTTAGGCTTTCTTTAAGTTTTTATGATCATAGTGGGAAGCCTATTGGGGGAACAATATCTGGATTCAATTGGGAAATTTATATTGGTTTTGGTCTAGAAACCACTCCCACAGAAGTTTGACTTGTGTAAAAGAGGGATGGAGCATGATGCAGTTTAATGGCATACAAACAAAACATTTTAGAATTACAATTTGAATTTGTTTTACAATAATGAGGGGATAAATGATACAGAATTCTTATGGCGGTCATAATAGGAATGTTCTATAAGTTTCAGTCATGATAGGAGAGAGATGATGTAAACTGTAATCTCAGGGGTTTTTGAAAATAGGTAATGAGGTGAGATATAAACATAATAGGGGAGTACAGACGTAGGAAAAACCACTCTTGATGACTAATTTTCCATCGTTGGTAGCCACTTTATGAGAAACATATGATGATCTACTGGGGAATTGTGTGCATAGTCAAACAAAGGTGTCTGTAGAACACTATTTGTCTGTTTCCAATGGCTATGGATGGTTATAGAGATTCAGATATTTTTTAACATAGAATATATTGGGTGATGAGTGGTGTAAGAGCATGAGAAAGGGGTAATTATAGGCCAAAGTATTCTAGGAATAGTTGAATATGTTTTTCCCATACAGGTGACAGTAGGTTACCCACGTAGGTCTGAACCTTGCACGAGAAAGAATAGAACAATTTTATTTCATGGACGGACCCAAAATATGACACTTTGGTGTTACTGAATATCCTATGATGATAGGAACCATGTAGGAAATATTTATTTTAAGGTTATCCATATGTAGATATGGTTCATGCATATTAATGGGAACTTTTTTTTTGTTGCACACGGGGTTACCAATGAAGCAGGACTCACGTTGAATATTCATATAAAGATTATTTTCCTAAATAGTAACATGGGGAGGAAATTATTTAGTGTGTAAAATGATCATAAATGAACATTGATTATTAATAATAAAGTTTTAATAATTTATTATGATCATAATATTGATGTAGAAACCCTGATTAACCAGATGATAATCATGTCGGGATATCCTGACATGTCCAAGATGTTAGTAGGAAGGAAAGTGTAAACCATGGATTTGAGGTCTATTGGATCTGGAGAAATTATATGGGGGTTAAGATCCATTGAAAATATGTGAATAGGAAAATCCTATCTGAAGGATAAATTTTCTTTTTGTTGATAGAACATTTTTTTGGGAAATATTTTTAGTGCCATCGGGGAATTGCATTCATAGTCAAACAATGGTGTCTTGAGGACACCAGCCTCCCATATCTGAGGGTAGGGGAAGGTATATGAGGAAATGAAATTGATTGAAGTATGTAGTTAAATATGTATAAAATAAATGTCTAGATATGTTAGAAATGTTCTGGTATTTATCACACATAGAGTTGGGAAATCTCTTATATAGGTATAGCTCGCACTAATCATGAGGCATTTTGATTCCCTTACTGGAGTGGGGCCTAGCTTTGAAGATCTAGGTGTACTAAAATTAGGATCCCTATATAGGTTTGGCTCATGCATCAGGTGTAGAGAATTTTAGTTATTTTTAGGGTACCTTTCAGTTTAATATCATTTAGTAAGGAATTTAGGTTTCCCAACATGGTAGTGAAAAATCTAATATGCCTTTTAATGTTTTTCTAGCAGAATTAGTCATTGTGGATAAATTTTCCCTATCTATGTTGGGAATCTCCTACTGAAATTCATAATCCCACTTTAGCTATGATCGATATGAGAAATATGGGGTGTCCAGGGTTTCACTCCACCACCTAGAGATGTAAATATCAAATAAGGATGCATTGTTGGGCCATGCAGTTTAATGTTTTGAGGAGAGGACGTGGGTGACTCCATGTTAATGAGTCAAATTTTGTGGGTCCATGTTGTTTTAAGTCTTGTAGAAAGGATGTTGGTTTAAAATTTTAACTTCTTGTTGTAGGGAGGAAATATAAAAGTAATTATGCATAAATATGGTCCAATCAGGCTGGGATATCCTTGGTATGGCCCATACATTATCCGAGGAAGAATGTGTAAACCATGATTCTTAGAGCCCTCGAAATTGGAGTGATGATGAGAGGCTTAGGAGCCAATGTGATTATTAAAGTAGGAAAGCTATAACACCTGATATTTTAGGAGAAATATTTTGTTTTATGTTATATGCATCACCAAAGTAATATTTCACTACACACAACACTGTCTTGGCCTGCGTTATACACAGGAGCAACCTTCCTCGATAGCTTGCGTTGTACGCAATACCAAGTTTCACTAAACAAAGATATGTTATTAAAATATTATATAAACTAGCTGTTATGAATAGTAATACCCACTTTTCAAAAATATTATAAATTTTATCTTTCAATATGGACTTCGTTTTTGGATTCAGAATATCGAAATTAGCTTAGGGTGAAATTTTGGTATTTTTTTGAAAATTATCAATTTTTGGTGAATAGTGAAAACACTGGGTAACAATTTAAAAACTGACTTTTTATTTAAATAATTATTTATTTTATTTAAATTTATTTTAGGTCAAAATTGATACATAATACCTATATATGTTCAATGTAATTCATTGGAATAATTTTATAATAATTTTAGTCATATAAAAATTTTATTGAACATTTCACCGTCTTTTACCCACCTCCTACGAGAATTTGAAAATTTTTATAAAACATAATTTTACCACTTCTATGAGTTTAATTTTGAAAATTTGAGAGAAATTGTTAATATCAAGGAGTAAAATGTGGTTCAATCAGATAAAAATAATTTTTGGTGAATAGAATCTTTTTACTTTTATTTACCACGATAAAAAGTTAATAGTGTAATTATGGGTAAAAATGATATTATTATTACCCAAACACATGTCTTAATTCTATTGGATAAGTGTAATTCGACCAAAAACAACCTTAGGAATAAAATATTACAGTTTAGGTCCACTTGGATCAGATTAGGACACTTATTATTATTTTATTTAAAGAAGATTTAAAATAGTTAAAATCAAACTTTAACAACTAAAACATTTTTAATGTAGGGTTATACAAATGATAATTTCGACTATAAATATTTATTAGAAATATAAAGAAATTTCCTACATTATGGTATTTTATTTATAATTTTTAGACATTAATTAATATAATTTATTTTTGACACAATGATGATGAAGTAATTACCTTATTAACGAATTATTTACATAATTGATGTTATAAATACCCAAATAAATGTAATTTGATACTTTTTATGAATTAAAATAATTTTATAGGTTAATATGACTTGTCAGTATTTATTTAATTAACTTTTTTAGAACTAATCATGCTGATATGATTTTCACAAAAAATAAATTACCAAATTGTGTCATAATTGACATAAAATACTTTTAAAAACAAATATTATATTATTAATTGTTATTTTATTGTTAAAAATATAAAGTTAGGAAAAATAACTTAGATAAGGCTATATATATTAATAATGAACCACTTGGGATTTTTTTTACTTTTTATAGTAATTTTATTAACCATATAGTGTAAGAAAACAAGAAGACACAGTAAAAGTTAAATTATTTAACTTATAGTTAAATCTAAACGATAAGGTTAAAATAATATCCTAAACTTTTCTAAAATCTACTGTTTGAGAGTAGTTCGAACCATCCCCACCTTAGCTTAGAAATAAATCAATTTGGATCTATTAAAAACCTAATATGACTTTATTATAAAATAATATTTTAATTTTTTCCAAAGGTGCCCCTCTCCTCCCTTATAAAAGGGCACCTTCTCCCTCTGCTCATCACAAACTTTTGAGACTTATAGCACGGAAAACCCTTTACCATTTCCCTTCTCAACTTCCTTAGAAACATACTATAGGTCCTGGTCTTCTCCAAAGGCCAATTTTAGTTCCCTAAGAGGAGATTTCAAAGAGGCGTGTTGAAAAAGAGGTAATATCCGTTACCGATTCTTTCAAATTTATTTCTTCTTCTAATTCATATTATTTAGTGGTTTAATTATGAAGTAATAACATCAGTATCACTCAGATACTAATATTTTATTATAAATATGAGAAAACCCTATTTCAACTTCTATCTATCGTATGGAAAATGAAATCACCGCGCGTGCGTACGCACGGAATACCGTCTCCACGTCATGCTGTAATCTGTTTTCCACCACCACCTTACATGGATGAGTATAATGGTGTAAAGAATAACTATATATGATTATTTTAAAGTGATAATGATTCTGAAATAGTATACATACACTTCAATACAATTCCATGATCATGGGAATGATATCATCGGTCTTGCGTACGTACGACCTACCATCTCCATGATGTGATGCGACTTGTTTTACATGATCTTAATTGAATAATGATTATATGAATGAATTTAATGAATAAATATGATATATATTACACTAATTCCATTCTAGAAATGAGGTATCTATAACCAAAAAATATGAATAAGAATTTATTCAACAAAACATGCATAAGAACATAAAGTAATGAACACCCGAATAAAAAGTAACAATGAAATATTACAAATAAAAAGATAAGAATATGACCATATATGATATCATAACAATTATTATGATTCTGGAGTAATTAAATAACAATATTTAAATAATTATACAGGTGGTTCGGACATGTACAAAGCATATCCGACTTTAGGTAGGGGAAAATCTCACAATCTCATTTTTATATGAGATTGTTTATACTTCATAATTTACTAGGGAATATTTATCATCCACATCCATGTTTCATCAATATATAATATTATTTCTATCCTCCTACAATTTTTTAAATCCAATTTTACCCATTGGTGGGATTTTAGTAAAAGATATGAAAGGAATCTATTGTCGTTTTTAGTATGAGGTTCTTTTTAACTTTTCCGGCCAAAGTACGAGAAGAATGTTTTTTTAACTTATACGACATGAATAGATTTTTATGATTTCATAGATCATTATTTCCATGAAGCTTACATTTTAGGGTTTTCAGTTTATTTTTAATCAACTTCTTTTAGTTTAAAATAGTATGAAATGTTTAGAAAGGAAAAATGATTTTGAAGTAGAAAGGATATTTTCCTCAAGAATGGAGTTTAAGCTTTTTATCAAAATTATTTTCCAAATAAGATAATATCAGGTTCTGTTTCTGTCCCTATTTTTACATTGATTTGATTATGTTATGATGGAATTGTTTTTATAATGTCCTTTTATATTATATATATTATGTTATGATGGCATGATGTTTAAGAATTCCATTTTATTACATGGGTTATGCTATGATATATGATTTATGATCTTGTGGAACACATAAAAATGGTATCATTATGAGATGGGTGGGACCTATATCTCCCTCTAATTCATTGGGTAAAGATTTATATCTCATGAGATAGACATGGCTGGAATGGCAGGTTAATCTGGTTCAGTGATACAGGACGGAAACTAATAGTGAACTCGGTTCAGAAATGGACTTTGTCCACTAGGATAGTCTCGACAATGAGTCATGACTACTAAGAAATGTTTCTCTATGATTATGTGTGTATGCCATAGTGTTTCATGTTTCATGTTACTTTTATTGGGATTATATTTCACTAATAAGATTTATCCCATGTTATGATATTATGATCTCTTTTGTGGGTTGAGATTTTCAAAATGTTATGTTCTTATGAATATGATATGATTGATATTTCTTTTTTTACCCTTACTGAGAATTTGAGCTCAACCTTTTGTATATTTTCTTTTCTTTAAGTCAGAAAGAAGGGTATTATGTAGGTTATTCCAAAAAAGGGACTCTAAATATGATGAAATAAACTGGAGACAATGTAGATGCTTTATGAACCAATTGTTTATGTTTCCTAGTTTCTAAAGAAACTATACCTATACGGTCCTTCCATGGTTTTGTTATATGTTGTAAAAATTTTTCTTCAATTCTGAAGTAATAACAATGTATGTAAATTATGGGTCATTATAGTTGGTATTAGTGGAAAGGTATAGTCAACATTTGGAAACTAGGTTGTGAGAGCCTTAGTAAGAACTCTAAAGATATGTCTAAACATAGACCACAATATTAGTGTTTTAGAAATTTCCATGAACAGCCTATGATAAGACCTAAAATTTTATTCTTGATTATGTGATTTTCCTATTGTGATTAGTGTTTCTCACACTATGCTTCTTGGTTTTAGTCAATGGCTAGATCTAGAAGGAACTGTGTTAATGCTGAATGCGACGGGCAATGCAACGATTGTCCCCCTGAGAAACCAAACGTTTTGGGAGCTGGAATGCAAAATCCTGTACCCATGGTCACAAAAATTTCTCAAGCTATGAATAATGCCGGACATCCAAATTATCAAAGGAAGGAGCAACATTCTGTTGAATCCTTCATGAGGCAGCATCCACCTTCATTCAGCGGGTCTACTGATCCATTAGTGGCTGAACAATGGATCAGTACCACTGAAAATATATTTTCAGTTCTTCACTGTTCTGAACATGATAAATTCATCTTATAAGTATATCGTTTGGATGGTGAAGCTGATCAATGGTGGAATCTTATCAAGAATACGAGGCAAAGAGATGAAATTGAGTCCATTGAATGGGACGAGTTCAAGAACTTATTTTTCAATATGTACTTCATTTGTATTCTTAGAACAAAGATGGAGAAGGAGTTTCTTGAACTAAAGAAAAAGGATGATGGATCTGTTGGTATCTATGAAGCAAATTTTACAAGGCTTGCAAGGTATGCTTCTGGGATTATCATCCAACCTGAGAGTAAGATCGATCGATTCTTTAGTGGCTTAAAACCATCTCTCCGAAGGGCATTATCCATAAGGGACTTCAATATCTATGAGGAAATTATTCAATGTGATCTCATGGTTGATATGGAGATTGGAGTAACCCATCAGTCATATGGGTTTGATAAGAATAGTAAAATGGAATTCAAAGGGAAATCAAAAGACCACACTAAAAATATGATGAGTTTTCCCTTATTCTAAAAGTGTGTAAAGACATATGGAAGTAATTGTCTAAAAGGGACAATTAAATGTATCAAATGTGGAAAATATGGTCATCGGGCATTTGAATGCTGCAATGATGGGAAAAATATGTCTAGTGATGCGAACAAAGAAAAAGCTACACAGAATGCACCTCCTACACATCAATGTTACAAGTACAAGAAAATGTCGCATTATGCTAATCAATTCCCTAAAACAAGGGTTGAAGATGATGATTGAAATCAACAAACTCTTAAGGACAAAGACAAAGGAAATTCAAATGAAATTTCTATCGGTGATGTGGAGTATGATAACGATGTGGTGAAAGGTACACTTACAATCCACTCTAAAGTAACAAATGTTTTATTTGATTCTGGATCCACCCACTCTTTTATTTCTAAATAATTTTATAATGGTATCACTATATTACCTCAACAATTAGATGTTGAGTTAGTTGTGACAACCCCTAATGGCACAACAGTTTCATCAAAAGTTTACAATTCTTCTCTGATTGAAGTTTGTGGGAAAGTGCTTTTTTCAAATCTTGTGATCCTTCCAATAGTGTAATTTGATTTGATTCTTGGCATGTATTGGATTTATTTATATAGATCTCGTATCAATTTCCAAATAATGGAAATCATATTTAATATTCTAGATCAATCTATAATTTTCTATCGATGCAAGGATTAACATAACATTCCAGTGGAAATTTCTTCCATCTTATGGGTATTGATTCCATGAAATGAAGGTTATTTATCTCAAATGGTTGGAGATAAACTCACGATGGAGAATATTCCCATTTTACGGGAGTTTGATGATGTCTTTATAGAGGAATTTCCATGCCATCCACAAAATCGTGAAGTTGAGTTTTCAATAGAACACATACCAGTTTCTTTACCTATTTCAATGACACCTTATAGAAAGGCCCCGATTGAGTTGCACGAATTGAAGAATCAACTCCAAGAGAATCTGTATATGGGATTCATACGCCCTAGTGCGTCACCTTGGGGAGCACATGTTCTGTTCGTTAAGAAGAAAGATGGATCAATGAGACCCTGCATTGATTATCAAGAACTTAACAAGATCAATATCAAGAACAAATATCCTCTCCCATGCAGTTATGACTTATTTTACCATCTATGTGGTGCTCAATACTTTTCCAATATTGATCTCCGTTCAGGGTATCATCAATTAAGGTAAAAAAGGAGGATATACCAAAGACGGATTTCCAAAGGTTCCCCTCTCCTCCCTTATAAAAGGGCACCTCCTCCCTCTCCTACTCACAAAATTTTTATCCTTAAATATCATCCAAAACCTGAACATTTCCCTTCTCAACTTCCTTAGAAACATACTAGTGGTCCTGGTAATCTTTAAAGACCAATTTTAGTGCCCTAAGAGGAGGTTTCAAAGAGGCGTGTCGAAGAAGAGGTAATACCCATTACCGATTATTTCAAATTTATTTCTTCTTCTAATTCATATTCTTTAGTTGTTTCATTATGAAGTAATAACATCAGTATCACTCATGTAATGATATGTTATTATAAATACGAAACAACCCTATTTCACCTTCTATCCATCCTACGGAAAACGAAATCACCGCGCATGCGTACATACAGAATACTGTCTCCACGTCGTGGTGTAATCTATTTTCCACAACCACCTTACTTGGATGGGTATAATGGTGTAAAAAATAACTATATATGATTATTTTAAAGTGATATTTATTATGAAGTTGTATACATACTCTTAAATACAATTCCATGATCATGGGAATGATATCATCGCTCGTGCGTACGTACGGCCTACCATCACCACGATGTGATGCGACTCATTTTACAAGATATTAATTGCATAATGATTATATAAATGAACTGAAAGAATAAATATGATATATATTACACTAATAAAATTATTTAAAGGATGTATCTATAACCTAAAAATAATAATAAGAATTTATTCAACAAAACATGCATAAGAACATAAGGCAATGAACACCCGAATAACAAGTAACAATTAAAATATTACTAATAAGAAGATAAGAATATGACCATATAAGATATCATAAAAATTATTATGATTATGGAATAAATCAATAAAATTATTTAAATCATTATACAGGAGGTCCGGACAGGTACAATGCTTATCAGACCAAAGGTAAGTGAAAAGCTTGCAATCTCATTTTTATCCAAGAATGTTTATACTTCAGAATTTACTGGGGAATATTTATCATCCACATCCATTTTTCCTCAATATGAAATATTATTTATATCCTCTCACATTTTTTTTAAATCCAATTTTACCCTTTTGTGAGTTTTTAGTATAAGATATGAAAGGAATCTTTTGTCGTTTTTAATACGAGGTACTTTTTGACTTTTCCGGCCAAAGTACGAGAAGAATGTTTTTTAACTTATACGGCATTCATATATTTTTATGATTTCATAGAACATTATTTCCATGAATCTTACATTACATGTTTTCATGTTTATTTTTAATCAACATCTTTTAGTTTAAAATAGTACGACATGTTTAGAATGGAACAATGATTTTGAAGTAGAAAGGATATTTTCCTCAAGAATGGAGTTCAAGCGTTTTATCAAAATTATTTTCCACTAAGATAATATAGGGTTCAATTTCTATCCATATTTTTACATTTATTTGATTATGTTATGGTGAAATTATTTTTATAATGTCCTTTTATCTTATATGGATTATGTTATGATGGCATGATGTTTAAGAATCCCATTTGATTACATGGGTTATGATATGATGTATGATTTATGAACTTGTGGAACACATAAGAATGGTATCATTATGAGATGGGTGGGACCTATATATCCCTCCAATAAATTGGGTAAAGATTTATATCTCATGAGATAGACATGGCTGGAACGGTAGGTTAATCTTGTTCAGTAAAACAGGACTGAAATGAGGAGTGAACTCGATTCAGAAATGGACTTTGTCTGCTAGGATAGTCTTGGAAATGAGTCTTGACTACTAAGAAATAATTCTCTATGATTATGTGTGTATTCCACAATGTTTCATGTTTTATGTTATGATTATTGGGATTACATTTCACTACTATGATTTATCCCATGTTATTATATTATAATCTCTTTTGCAGGTAATATTTTCAAAATGTTATGTTCTTATGAATATGATATGATTGATATTTATTTTGTTTACCCTTAATGAGAATTTGAGATCACCATTTTGTATGTTTTATTTTCCCCAGGTCAGAAAGAAGGGTATTAAGTTGGATATGCCAAAAAGGGACTCTAAATATGATGAAATAAATGGGGGACAATTTAGATGCTTTATGAACCAGTTGTTTAAGTTTCCCAGTTTCTAAAGATACTAAACATATACTTTCCTTTCAAGGTTTTGTTATACATTGTAATAAGTATGTTTTAATTCTGAAGAAAGAACAATGTATGTAAAGTATTGGTCGTTATAAAAGCCACTCCTAAGGAAAAATTTTACTTTGGATGATAACCCTTTTATAGGAAATGTATGCAGAGTTGACAGAGCATTATGTGCACATTCAAACAAAGGTGTCCGCAAGACACTGATCATCAATATCAAATATTCATGGGTGATTATGGGGATTTTATATTTCCATGATCATGGAGTTTGATGTTTGAAAAGTGGATATTGGTGCATGTGAGAAATATCCAGACCATGATTAGTTATGTGGAATGAGATACTCTACATATATCTGGCCTGTTTGTAAGGGGGGGATGATCATTTGACTAATCCTTATTAGGGAATCATGATTTAGAATCACCCACCCACCCACACACACATATATATATTCTCATGTAGAAAATGGAGGAATTCAGTTATCTATGCGGTTGGACCTAGGAATGCCTAGGTGTCACTATATATCTCGTCGTACCGATAATCAATCCACAAATCATTATTTGGATACCTTACAGTAAATTTCATGTGGTTAGTATTTATTTGGAAAAGAAATTTAATGTGGTATGATTGGGACTCATGAATTACCCTATTGAAGTGTAAAATATATGTTAGGGATGAATTTTTCCATGGTGGCTGGACCATGATATGGGATCCAGGAATCACTATGTATCCTAAAAAGGGATGAATCATAACACATACAGTTCTAAAAAATGATCCCTATACTAGTCAGATATATGTATAGAGGGATCATTTTATTTTTTAAGGGTAGTTGGGCCAAGATGTATTATTCGGGTATCACTACCTTTCCTATGATGATAGTAATCAAGACACATGTAGTAATGGCATCCCTTGTAGTTTAACATATTATGGTATGTACTTGAGTGATCCAACGTGAAAAAATGAGATAGTAGATGTGTCAGGATTGAACCACAAATATGTTTCCTACATATCCTAGTTAGTTGGGTATCAATGTATATATAGTTTGGAAAACACATTCCCTATGCTAGTCTAACCCATAAACAAGAAAAGAGATTTTTTTTGAATGATGGCAGGACCTATATGAAGGATTCCGCTATAATTATTTATCCTTCTATGAAAGGAATAAATCCACATATAGTTATTAAAAACTCTTTGTGCTATCCTAACCAATAAACAGAGAGGGGGAAATTTTTATCATGTGGTGGCTGGATTATCCCACCTGAGTTTTCACGAGTTTGTAAATGATCCAGTTCATAGGGAATAGAAGTCTACTTTTGACGGTTTTTTGTGTGATGAGGGTTAAGTTTTTTACTCTGTTATTTGTCTAGTATTTTCAACATTGTTCATCCTCGGTTCATTAGGGAGTTTTTGGGGAAGACATGGAATTTTTTCTTGAACATGGCCCATTCATGGTTTGGGACAATGTTTGATAAACCATGCAGCCAAACCCATGAAATCTTGCAACCACTATAAAACCTATTTTATGGTTGGCACATGGTCGTGAAGTCGATTAGGGGAAACCGTGCAGTCACCCCATGTCTTCCAAAATGTTTGGCACATAGTTTATAAACTATTCATCCTAACAGTGTAGAATTGCACATAATTTTTTTAAATCCCTAAAGTACCCCTTTGGAATTTTAGACCCCCATCCAACCAAATGAGGTTCTCCTGAAGTTTAAAAAACTGGGGAGGTCTCTACCATTCTCTCCAAGACATTCCTCTTGACCCTTTCGTGTAGATATAAGAAACCCTCAAGGTGGGGCTTGATTCATAAGGTAATTTTTTTCTCCTTTCTCATCCCACTTCCATCATCTTTCATTTTTCGTGGTTTCATATTCTCCACTGATAATTCTCGACCTAGGGGTCTATTTTACCATTATTTTTATGGTATTTTTGGTTGTTAATGGATTTTATTCATAGATTTATTAGTTTGGAGCCTTTATGGAGTGATTTAGGGGGTCTGTTTCCATTCCTCTATGGATTTAGGGTATCTTTCCTTAGCCCATGACTTAAAATTTAACAATAATTGATTTAATGATTTTAAAATCTTCTATACATTCTGAATATTGTTATATAAGATTTAGTTAAATTTTTTGGTTTGAAAAGTAGTTGTTCATGTGTATTTTTTATTAAATTTTATTGTTTTGATAAAAAATTTCACATCGCTTTTTTAATAAAATGAGTAGTTAGCTTTCAAATGTAGTTAGTAATATTTAAAACATGTTTCAACAATTTGAATAAATTTAAGGCAAAAAAATTGTTTGTTTATTCCCCTTTGGATGTTGAATAGTTTTTTTTGTGAAATATTTCATGCATGGTGTTTACTAAATTTCCTGGTTGTCTTTTATGAGTTAACATTGATATAACATGGTTGATTTAGATTTTTAAATGTATTGGATGCTTGAAAAATGTTATTTCAGGGTTTTTTACGGTTTCCTAGGTGGTTATAGTTTTATAAAGAAAAGAATTTGGGGTTTTAAGGTGTTTTGGCATGTGTTGCTGATAAATGGACTGTTTAGAATTTTTATAAAAATGATTGTGTATTAAAATTTTAATATTAATATTTTAATGGATTTAATAAATATTTAGATATGGAAAATTGTGTACTTTAAAATATTTATGAAAAGTAGTTTATTTATCATTGATAAATGTTGGTTTGATAAAATTCATAAAGGCCCATTTGGAATTTTTAAAAAAATGGTGAATGTGATTATTATGAAAATCACTTTTGTATTTCTATCATGCATTATCTATTTATAATGGATGGGATGTCTTCAATGTGGAATAATTGTAATCCATGTTCAAATTTCCTCAGTTTGGACTTTTTTTGTTCTATTTATTAAAAGGCCTGAGATCGGTCCTTGGGGTTGCATGGGTTGATGCCTCTTTATGATTTCTTAATATATATACATGTGATTGGATTCTTGGATGGAATAAATTTTATCTACCCAATTATATCATTGAGACATTGGAACCTAGCATATTGAGAGAATTTTCTAAGAATGATTTCTTCTCTAGTAGTTGATGTACTAACCAGTGTCTAATAGTAGGAAGATATATTTAGGTTTATTATTATGGAATTTTACGTCGATTGTTCTTGAGTTATGCTGGCCGAGCGTATTGAGTTATTTTGAAATCGTAATGTGTGGAATGCTACCAAGGATGGAGTCTCATGTATTATTATTTTCTACATTATTCTTGATATCCTATGTTCAACTATGAATATTCGTTCTTAGTTTCTTGTAGTGATGAATGTGATACTCGTATGTTTATTTACATTTCCCTTGTTATATGATCATCATGGTTCTTTCCTGTGTAATGTTTTCGTTGAAATTTATTTTTTTATTTTTATAAGGCTTATGAAAATTGTGTTCAAATAATAGTGTTTTATCCCCTTTGTAAAATTCGAAAAATTTATACATCTCTTTCCATTTGAAAATACCAGTGTTTCACTAAAGGAATGAACTTGGTTTTGGGAATATATAAGGGAAATGATTTTTAATTTTTTTAAATAAAATGTAATGAAAATAATACATTTATAAATTATAGTTCTAACATGAAATTGTTTTTTCTTTCATTTTAAAGGAAGTGAATTTGTAATAGGTAATCGGGCCAGCCTACTATGTTTTATTACTCAAACATATAGTTCACTTCTATTTTAATTTGTCACAAAAGTTCATGATAGAGTTCATTATCCTTGTGAGATGGTCGATCATTAAGTTGGAGAGTAGCCAATGAGGTCACATAAAGATAGTGTGGTCCTCAGGTTCAGTTGGATTCGTTTTGTAGTTCAGTTTTATTTTCAGATAATTGTATAAACGATGTTAAGTTCAATTAAATTTATATATTAAGGTTTGGTTTTATTCAATTATTTGTTTCTTTATTATTTATTTGGTAAAATCAATCCCTTTATGTACTCTATTGATTCCTAAAACTGGTTTCCAACCCATGTGGATCCAGAATACCCTTCGGGCCATGACACAAATCAGATCGAGTGACCGGTTCATGGTTGAATCGGGCTGGTTTATGACATAATGTTATTAGTGCTAGTCTTCTCTTAGTCAACCATTCTCTTAAGAGTTCCCTAGGTTTCATGGGGATGTCAAGTTAGATATATTAGGATTTTCATGACTAGAGATGTAGGTATGGGAAGAGCATCATGAAATCTTTCTTGTTTTGACCCTTATGTTTCCTTGGGATTTCTAATTTTGTTAGTTTCTGAGTCTTTAGGGAGTGTTTGGTGATTGGAATAATATAAGGTGAGTTGAGAAAATGATCCCCATGAACTCTAAAGGATAGGTAGTATTTTTGGAGTTAGTTCCATGGTCTTAAAAGGCTCTCTATATTGGTGGTGTGTATGGAATATGGCCTCCAACTATATGTTCATGTCTCCCAACAACACTAGTTCACATATTGAGATGTTTCGGGTCTCCATTAAAATATAAAAATTGTTGTGAAAACACTAATGTTGGATTTGTGGAAAACATGTTTTAATATAATGGTTGTATTTCGAAATGTGGAAAATGGATTTTCATAATTTACATTAATAAAGGATTTAGAATGTTTAGTTTCTGCGAAACATTTATTTGGGTATAGAAAAAATGGATTAAGAGGATGCTATTTCCTTTATCCAAACAAAGTATTCATTGTAATAATGTTTTTTAAAATAATGGATTATATTAAGGTTGGTTATGAGAATTTATTTTCAATGTGATGTGTTTGAATATAATTTTATTTCAAATCAAATAAATTGTTTTGGAAATTGGTTTTGAATGGTTGGGGGTTTTCGGAAAGGGGTTTGTGCAATTCAAAAGGGGGTTTGATCATGAGGTTTAGCAGAATATTAAAAGAGACATTGGTGGATTTTTTTAAAATTTAAAATGGTTTTTTGAAATGGAATGTTTGATATAGATATTGTACTAATATAAATGGAATGGTTTTTAAACCAAATGGTTTTGGTGAAATGAGAATTGTTGAATTTCCATATAAATGTTTTGAATGAGATGAAAATAATTTATAATAGAAGCCTATGAGACTTCATATTAAATCATGGTATAATGGATTGATGTGTAAAATATGAAAATGGTTTTTTACTTGGTGTTTAGTGTTCCTTGGGATGTTACTTTATTTTCGAATTGTGTTCAATGTTTTTGGTTAGGAAAATGAGAATGGTTTGTTTTATCCTTTGGTGTTTTCAAGGGTTATTAGATGCATGGTTGTGTAGGTAAATATAGATGGGTGCCAAGTGTGGCATAATGGATGGGATCATGGGGTAGCACATAAATGTGAAAGTGAGTATGGCCTGGTGGAAAACCATTGTCCTGTATGAAAATCCACCATGTTCATTTTATTTTACAATAGTGTTTTAATTAATACATTGTGGGTTTTTTGAAAACTGATGGTTTTGTGGCTTGTCTTTTTGTATTATAAGTGTTTTTTATATGGTATTATCCTCCTCTTTATCTTGATGTGATACTCTTGTCATATCTTGCATTGAGATTTCATTGGTAGCCTAGTCTAGATTTATTGACTTAATATGATTTTAGAATCGTTTTTGGAAATTCTTTGAGTTGGTTTCAATCTCTGTTGGTGTTTGTTCGATATGATTTTCTGTTCATGATCTAGGGTTGGTAGAGGTCATGGTTTTATGGATACATTGTATTTCCTATTCAAAACGATTATAGTTTATCAACCTAAGGATTCATTCTCATGTTTAAAAAGTTATTTCCACCCCTATTAAGGGTACCCCATTCCATTTTTGTAATATATTGTTGATTGTGCTCAATCTAAAATGTATTCCCATTATGATAATTCTATCAGCTATAACATTTGTGTTCGAAAATGTTTGATGTGTTCAGTTTTGTTCCTTGTTCATTCTAATCATCGTTCAGAGTGAGTGGGAATGGTGTTGTATATCATTAAGTTCTTGGTTGGATAAAGGGTGTTGTTTGAGCAAGTGGGTTTTATGGTGTGTCTTGATCCTTTATTTTCGTTTGGGAGTTCTATATGTCTTCATGTTTCACTAATATAAGGAGTTTCAATTATGCATTAGTATCTCTTGACTATATGGTAGTAGATTATTCATATATCATAGCTTTAGCTATATGTCATGGAGTGAAGCTAGCACATTGTTAGGAATCCCCGTGGTGTGGGATGTGGGTTAATTTTGAGCCTCCACCATTGTGGTGAGGTATTTTTAGTGTTATTATTTTGTTTTATCATCACTATAAATTCCCTCTAGTTGCAAAGAACACGGTTGACTTACCCATCATGAAAAGTCAATGAATGTACCTTCTAGAAAGCAATATTCCTATTAGTTTTTTTATCTGGGCACCCATGTGACTTAGACGTGACCTTTGATTTTATCCACCATCAGGTTAGTAGGGGTGGGTAGAGGTCATTTTAGGTCACAATGGTTTGATCATTGGGCCCCTTTCCTCCCCCCCATTTGAGGGGGGGGGGGGTTGGTGTATACAATAAGTTTCAATTATGTTCTTTTCCCCTCTATTCGAGAGTGGGCGGTTTAAAAGTTCACGGTCTGTTCCTCTTAAATTGGGTTGGTAGGTTATTGTGGTAGAGTTTTGGTTAGCCTATGTGGGAGAGGCCTAGTTCTAGATCATGTCAAATCCCCTTTGGGTCACTAATAACTGGTTCATAATTTAGGGGAGACCCAATGTGGGTCTTTTTGGGTTTTATCCAATGATTTTGCCTGATGTTAGTTGAATTTTAGGGGTGAAGAATCTGTTCGGGCCTCTTATATGGGGGTGATCTATTTTGGGATTGGGTTCGGTTGATTTGGATGGATTTACACTTTAAAATTCATTAATTTCATAGTTTCTTTTCAATTTGTGAGAGCATTGGGTTTCTTGGGAGAAGTCCCAATGGTTTGGTTTTGGATTGGTAATGGATGCGGTGGTTTGATACTTTTCATTGTTCATAGGAAGTGGTTGTGGGTTGTTGTTTCATCATGTTAAATGGGATTAAGTTCCATTAATGATGGGTAAAATGTACTTGGATTAAGAGTTTGGATCATGTTGATTTGGAATCCTTAGGTGATGAAAAATCAACTTGAACATGTTATTGATTTATAGGGGCAAAAATAATTAATGGTGTGGAGAATTGTCATACTCAAGTTTTCATGTCTTGTTTTTGGATCCGATTCATTGGTAATCCTAGCCCCTTACCTCGATTTCCAAGTGTGACTAGTGGTATGTTTTGTAGTGTTTTCTTGGTTTAATCTTTCCCTCATAGTAGATCATTGGTTCTTTAGAGAATTTGGAATACGGCCCATATATGCTTTGGAGAACATTTTGATAAACTGTGTGAACAAACCCTAGTAAGAATGAAGAAGGTATATAACATATTACACAGTTATCATATTGTTGTGTAGTCGATTAGGGGTAACAGTGCAGTCACCCCTGTGTCTTTCACATGGTTTTACACATGGTTTAATAAACCATGTGGCCTAACCATGCAACACTTTCGTGAATATAAAATCCTGAAAAATACCTAGACTTTCCCCATCAAAATTTTAGATCCACATCTTCCCAAATATGCTTCTCCCGGTGCATCCTGAATCAGGGAGGTATCTCTTATACTCACCAAGCCCTTCCCCTTGCCACTTTGGTATACATCTAAGAAACCCTCAAGGTGGGGATTGATTATCAAGGTAATTTTGTTATCCTTTATCCTATATCTTCTTTATTATTTGATTTTTTATGGGATTAGTCATCTTCACTGGTCAATCAAAACCTAGGGTTCTATTTTACAATGATTTTAATGGTGGTTTTGGCTGTTTATGTACTTTCATCATATATTTAGGGTTTTGGAACCATAGTGGAGTGATTTTGGGTTTGTGTAGCCATTCCTCCATGGATTTGAGGTAGATTTCCCAAGAACATGCTTCTATAATTTTAAAATATTTTATTTCATGGTTTTCATAAAATATATACATTTGGAAAATTGTTATATGAGATTTATTAAGAAAAAATTTGTGAAAAGTAGCGGTTCATGCCTTTTTTGTGTTATAGAGTGTTGTTTTGTTAATAATGTGATCAATGCTAGCTCAATAAAATGAATTTTTAGATATAGAGTTGTTCCAAGGGTATTTAATAGATGTTTTAGAATATCAAATAAATTTAAGACATGTGAGTTGGTGTTTTATTCCTCGTTGGGAGTTGAATAGAAACTATTTTGGGAAATATTTCATGTGTGGTGTTCGATAAATTGTCTGGTTGGATTTTATAAGTTATCATTGATATAAAATGGATGTTTTGGATTTATAAATTTATTGGAATCTTTAGAAATGGTTTTTCAGGGTTCCATATTTGGTTTCCCCAGTGCTTTTAATTTTATAATGAAATGATTTTTGGGTTTTAAGGTGTTTTTGTGTGTTACTTATGCATGGCCCGTTTGGAATTTTAATAAAAATGTTTATGATTTGAATGTGTAATATAATTATTTTTAATGATATATATATATATCTATATATATAGGTGAAATAGTGTTTTTACATGACTTTATGAAATTTGGATTTTGTATCATTGATAAATGTTTGTTTGGAAAAATTCATAAAGGACATTAAAGATTCATTGTGAATATGATGAAAGTGATTATTATGAAAACCTCCATTGGATGTTTTTCAAGATGTTTATTTGTAAAATTTATGGTATTTCTTCACTTTATAGTCCTTGAAATACATTATCAGAGTTCCTCAGTTTGAAATGATTGTGTTCTATTTTTTATTGATTGAGATTAGTCCTTGTGGGGGCTATGGGTGATACGTGTTTTTGATTTTTTATTATATATTCATGTGATTGGATACTCAGTTGGCATCGGTTGGATCACCCCTATTATATAAATCAGACATGGGAGCCTGGCATATTGAGAATGTTTTATAAAAATGAATGATGTAATAGTATTTGATGGACAAAAAAGTGTCCCATAGTAGTTTGATATATTTGGGTTTATTTCAATGAGATTTTCCCTTGGTATATTTTATGTTACAATGGCTGGGGATATTGAGATTTTTTTATTTCATCATGTGTTGAATTCTACCGGGGATGGAGTCTCATATATTAGTTGCTTCTGGATTATTCTTTATATAATGGGTTTACCTATGTCTATTCATTCTTAGTTGCTAATAGTGATGAATTTGATACCTTTATTATTATTTACATTGCACTTATTATATGATAATCATGGTTCCTTCTTGGGTAATATTTTCTTAGAAAGTGATGTGTTGGTTTTAATAAGTATTATGAAATCGTTTTCATTAAAAAAATTTATCCACTTTGTACCGTATATAAAATGTAAACATCACTTTCCCTTGAAAGTAACAATATCGCAAAAATGGAATGAACCTAGTTTTAGAAGTGAATCAGGAAATTATTTTCACTTATTTTTTATGTTAAATGTCTATTAAATCACCATTTTATATATTTTAGTTAAAAATAGAAATTGAACTTTCTTATATATTAAAGGAAGTGAATTGGGAAAGCCTAATTGGTTTGCCTAATGAGTTTTAATACTCACTCCAATAGTTCTTTTTTTATTTTTATCCCTTACGTAGGTTTTATCTTGAGTTTGTTCTGCTTGAGTGATGGTTGATCATTGTGTTGGAGAGTGACACACAAGGTCACATGGCGATATTGTGGTCATCATGTCCGGTTGGCTTCATTGTGTAGTTCATTTGTATTTTCTGATTCTTGTATAAATGTTGTTCTGTTTAGTTCCATTTATATAATTAATTGTTTAGTTTTTTTTCTACTCTTTGTTTCATTATTATTTATTAGGGAGAAATCATTCCCTTGTATTACTCTGTTTATTCCTGAAACTAGTTTCTAGAACATGGGGATTGAGAACTCCCTTTGGGCCTTTCCATGGATCGTCTTGGGTGATCGGTTTTGGGTTGACCCTTGCTGGTTTGTGACATGGACCAAGACTTAGAGTCAAGGTATCTCTACAAATCCTGTAAGGGAAGAAATCAATCCATATATAGTTATTGAATCCCCCCTACACTATTCTGGCTGATAGAAAAGTGGGACACATTTTTTTTGAATTTTGGATAGACTAGGATGAATTATCTGGGCATCACTATGTATTCATCCAGGGCGATAATTAAGAGATACTTAGTTCTGGAGAATGATATGTCCCTGTGGATCTTGCTCTTGTATAAGAATATGGGATTTATGTCTTTCTCTTTCAATTTTTAGACTCATGTGTAATAGATTTTTGGTCAAGAAAAAAATATCACCATGTAGTTTAACGTCATGTGGCAAGGATTAAGATGCTAATCAGTTTAATTTTGTACAACATGGTCGCATATGGCACTCTGAAGATTAATGTATTATAGCTTAGATAGACTTTATATGATTATACAATGAAATTCTTCATAAACCTCAAATTAGTTGGATATGTGGTGAGTTGTCCATCAATTGAAATTAAGGAATATTTTCTAGTGGAGTAGACCTTGTGTATAACATATGGTCATTCCCATTTTGGATCCAATTCTCGAGGGTTTATTCTGATTATCATCAAAAATCTGTAGACCAGTACCATTTCTCCTTCAATTATTGACTAAAGATGATCACCTTTATAGAAGGATCTTGAAATCTAGTTTTGGTAAATGTCTAAATGGTGTAGAGTGTGAAATCATTTCATATCCCACTTTTCCATCCCATCAAACCATTTCGAGGAATTATCATCTCTGGATAGTTGATCATAGATGACCATGTGGAGTGATGGAAGATGAACTTTGATGGGAAGAACCACCTATAACTTTCACACTAATGAATATGGGGTTTCTTGTTTTGTAGTGTGGGTCATGGTTTTCTAAGTCCCAAGAGCATAGGGAAGCTCTGATTCCCATTATTTCTTGTCTTTTTCTACCATATTCTATAGAATTTTCGATAAGGTCTTATTGAAAGCCTATATTTGACTATTGATCATTGCATGATAATGGGTTGAATAGTGAGAATTGATTCATTACTCTTGATACACACCATCCAATTAAATATTGAACAAATTGGCTTCATTTTCCATCAGTATTGTATAAGGGACACCAAATCAGATGATGATGTTGGATTTCAAAAAATTTATAATTCTTGTTTCTTGGACTTTTTTAAGGGGTGCATCTTCTGAACAGTTGGAAAAGAATTCAGTCGTTGTGAGAATATACTTAAATTGTATAGCCATATATATAGGATATAGTCCCATGATATCCTTTCCCAATACAGAAATTTTATATGATTAAATGGTTGAGTGAAGTAACTCTGGGGTTTGGTGGATGAAATTATCATAAACATGATAGGAATGACACTATTTTTAGATTCTGCACAATCTTGTGTCATAGTGGGCCAATATTATCTGAGCCTCTATATTTTATGAGAGATCATGGATGATTACTCATGTGCTCTGCATGCCCCGACTTATAATTCTTTCATGACGGTAGTGGACTCTTCCCTATCGATGCACATGGGGAGGATCCCATTAAGGCCATTCTTATAATTGACCTTTTCTAGTTCATTCGGTCGTACATCATGAAGTTGATTTCCTATCTCAAAATTTTATCCCTTAATGCCCTATATAGAGAGAGTACTCCAATTTGTAGGTAATTTTCAATTTGATTCATCCAACTGGAGGTATGACCATAAGGTTCAATGACAGTACTAATATGGTTGATTTCATCTGTCTTGGCATGATCAAATGGTATGACCATATGATGGTGGGAAATACTGATTACTGTCTAATCCTGGTCTAGGATGACCAAAGATGTGGCTTCATTTTCTAACACATTTTCTTATGCATTTTTCAACCAGGGAGCATGATTTAAAGTAGTATCTGATGTAAATTTTTCCATCAATTCTTGGAAATGGTTGATCAAAGGGATTAAATCCTCTTTTTTTGATAGCATAGTCACCATTGACATGCTTGATGACTAATTCTGAGTCACCTTTTATCTTAAAATTCTATTCTTGTGCATGATGTTTCAAATCTAGGATTGAAATGAGGGCCCGGTACACAACTTAATTGTTTTTTAATATTTCTAATAGTAGGAAGGAGTAAGGTAGAACTGTCTTTTATAGAGATAAAATTATGACACAAAACCCCATAATCATCATCTTGGGGTCTTCCATTATTTTCCCTATCATAACTTTGTTTTTTCTATTGAAATACATCTCCCATGTCTAGTAACACTCATGAATAGAGATTTCATCTTCATCGGGTAGTTCAACATCAAAAGAAGTAATCTCTACCGAGGGGTTATCTTTTAGAATTTCTTCCAATGACAATCCATTGGGGGATTTTTGAGGCATAGATCGTTTGATGAACTACTGTAGAATGACCAGCTATCATGACAAGAATTTAGTCAGCATTATATGGATGATGATGTAATTAAGTGGTTTTTATGGGAGATCAAATAGACCTAATGGTGTTGGAGATAGTGTTTTAGATTTTGAACCACAATGATTATGGGTAAGCATCTCTTCTCAAAATTTATATAATGGGCCTAAGCTTCAGTCATGGATTAGTTAAGATAATTGAGGATATTCTTCCTATCAATTTCATTATTCTATGCACATAAGGCACCTAATGATATCTCCATTGTGGTCGCATACAAAAAAATGGCCTTCCTTCGATAGGTGGCATTAGAACTAATGGGATCAAAAAGTATTTCTTGATGTTTATGAATTCTTCTTGACAATATTATATTTTTTGATACACTACCAATTTTTTAATCAACCTAGTTAAAGGAAAAAACATGCCTGTATGGTTGTCTATGTAAAGTTGAATGTTGGACAAATTTTCATGAATTCCTCTCAAATAAGTGTGTTTGAGATGAGGTGACATGCCATGGATGGATTTTTTATTCTCAGGGTAGACTTTGAGGAAATGGTGGCACATAATGACGACATGGAATTTTTCTGAGGTAACACTGAAAGAATACTTTAAAGGGTTCATTTTTAGATGATACTGTCATAGTTTATTAAAGACTATGTCAAGATCTACCAAATGGTCTGAGAGTTTTCCTGATTTAACCACCAGATCATCAATATATAATTCGATGAACTTTCCGAGGAAGGGTTTGATAATGTGAGGAACAATGTGCTGATATGTTGTGCCATAATTTTTCAAAGTAAAAGACATTACATTATAGAAAAACACTCTCTGGGGTGTCCTAAAGGTGGTGTCTTTTCCTCTTCCGAGGACATTCATATTTGATTATAACATGAATATCCATCCATTAAAGGGAGATCTTCTTATCTGGAAGTGGAATAAATCACCATTTCTGTGATCATGATTTGGAAATCATCTTTCAGTCAATGCCGATTGAGATCCCTAAATTCGATGAAGACATTAATCTTCCCCTTTTTTGTTTGACAAGGAACATATTTAACCTAAAATGGGGTATTTTACATCCTAATGGAATTTTGATCTGAAGATCTTATTGACCTCGACCTCTATTTTTGAAGTATGTGTTGGGTGAGTATTTCTAGCAGCTTCCTTGTAACCAAGATGGTCTTATGGCAGGCCCATGTGGTGAGTGGCCACCTATGGATTGAGGCCTACATTTCTATATAATTCTAGGTGAAAACATATCAATTATACTTTAGGAAATAGGTGCATAACTATTTCTCTTCAGATGGAATGTAACCACTAATCAGAGTGTGTCGCAGGTCTTCTTAAATACAGAAGACAATTTCCTTGAGTTCATCAATGGTGGTAGAGATTCCTTCCTCAAATGCTAGAGGGGAATCCCTTAGGTCTTCTTGTTCCTCCTCTGAATCCCCACTCTCGTCCTTTTCTTCTTATGATAGGGAAACAATTGTTGAGATGATAATTCCATAGTGGAGGGAAGAGTTTCAATTTTTATGATTGTGAGGTGAAATTTCCACTTCTGCATCGACTGTTGGCAGGGGATTCTCCATAGAAGATGAATTGAGCGGTATTCTAGATTCCTTATCATCATTGAGTAAATATACCCTTAATCATACCTTAGTGGGTGATGCAAGGATTTTATAGAGTTTTGATGATTGTTCATGGGATTTTTTTATCTAAACCACCACCATTATCTTGGGACTCAGTGTGCTTTTCAACATTATCTAGGTCTGCGACTGTGACCAAAATTATGAGGACTGGTGAATAAATGTCTGGATTTGGACTTCTTCAATCAATATGATTGATGGTAAATATGTATTATTCACTGAGAAGATTGAGGAGATCATAAATAACCATTTCTAAACCATTTTGAGAAGTAATCCAATCAAAACCTTCAACATGAGGTTGCTTCCCCTTCAGTTCATAGAACCCCACATCAATATAATAAAACTCTCACAGGTTGAATGGAGTCCTATAAACATGTAGTGTCCCACTTGTTAGTTAATTATATATTTGAGGAACTAATTATAATAGGATGTGATTTATGTGCGTTGATGTAGTTGAGACCATCCTACCAGGGCCATGTAGGCTATATTATTTAGGACCACCAGAAATTCTGGGTGAGAAACAAGGTCACTGAAATGGGTTTCGAGCATAATTTTCCCTTATGAATTATTCTCACTTTTGTCATAGCCAAACAGAGTCATGGTGTAGGGTGTTAGATAATCCTTGTTGCATCCTAGTTGACAAAGTTTCGACAGTGGGAGGAGAGTAACTACAGATCTATTGTCACTGAAGAATTTTAAGATATCAACACCATTTATCTTTCCTAACACATAAAAGGCAATCATGTTTCCTTGCATAATATTTAATTCATCTTTATTCATGAAGTAGGTAATTTCATGGAATTTGACAGGATTGGTATCCGTTAGGTAGAATTCAGCAGCCACTACCTCAGTTACAAACACGATGGGAGTTAGCCAAGCTTCAAAGAGTGATTCCCTGAGATCGACTAATAGATTTAGTGCATCCATGATTGAAAACATAGACGCTAATAAAGAAATATTCTTAAGAATATCATATTTCTAATCTAATGGTGGGAACTTCCCAGCATGGGGATTCTCTTTCACATGCGCTTTAGGGGCATGAGAATTTGATGATGAGAGGTCGACCCTTGGGATTATAGATTAAGGAGCTTACACAATTTATGGATTGCGCCAGGCTAGTCTTCTCACATGCTGTGGGAAATTAGTTACATATTCATCTTCAAATATATATTATATAAATATTGGACCAGGGTGGATTATTATGGGGGTAGGAGAATTTTCCTATCCCTATTGTAACCACAGGAGGGTCCTTCTAGGGTTTTTTCAACATTGATGGTTTGAGTGGGGGTGTGGCCATAAGTTTGATTTTTTCCATGGATGTGTCTCCTGTGATATCCCTAGATTCCGTAGCTTCTTCCTATAGCCCCCCAATTGGGTTTTGGGAATTCTGGTTTATAACCACATTCATTGATGAATAAAGGATTCATTATGTGGATGACAATGATTGAGAAAAAAATTGGCTCCTCTTCTGATGATGACATTGTCTGATCAACATCTTCCACTGGTTCCATTTTCCTGGGGGGTGCCTTTTGTTCCATTTTGTGGGGAAGTGCCTATATATTTTATCTATTTTCAGAAAATATTTAGTGTCAAAACCAACTTTATCCACAGATCATATTCATCTACTTTCACTTTATCATCTCAACCCATGAAGGATTTTAAGGCCAAGGATGTTTGTTGTGCCATATCAGCAGTTGTTGGGGGTGTAATCACTTTCTTTAACTATGAATAGAGGATACAATGGGATCAGATGATTGTTTTACAAGTACTATAATTGTAATATTGTTTTCCTTTTTGTTAATTAATTCTTTCCACTCCCCTCCTTTGTTGGGGCCAGTGGTGGAAACATATGCCACTTACAGTGGCAGTGCTCCGAGATTAAATTTTCTAGAATCTATCATTAGTTGTAGGAGATCCTTGATAAAAAATAACTCATGGATGTTATGATCCAATATTCGATGCAAGGGATAATTGTCTAGTTGTCCATCAATACCTACTTCATCGTCCCAATTAGGATACATAAGTCAGAGAAAGATTCAATTCATGGTGTCTATGAAGTATCCACAGAATTGGTCATCCTAGAATGGGTAAAATATGTTATTTCTATAATGAAGTTGATTTTTCATGAATCCTCTTTGGTTATATTGAAAAGGTGGTGGTGGTTATTGAAATCCAAGGGGACTAACATGATTTTTTGTAGGCTAGGGAGTAGGATATAGCACTTGGGGTGGCTTAAGCATGATAGAACCTGCTTCATCTCTTCTGGATCATTTTACTAGGGCTGATGGGGCTACCCGTGACATGAGATTGGTCCATTGCAAGGAATATTTAATCATTTCAGTGATGGAAGAAATGTACCAGAACCCATAATTATATTTCACCAAAATAAGTTTTGTTCTTAGTTCATTATAGAGGTTGTCAATACACATGGAAAACATCTCATCTTGGGGGAGAGACTAGTTCAGGGTGTAAGTAAGGATATTTCTTCTGAAAATTATGTAAAAAACTATTATTTTTCACTATTTATAGTTCATGAGGTCACTAACTATTGATTTTTGAAATATTAAATCTAACCGGAAGAGGAACATCTATCGGAGGTCCTTCTACCCTATAATCAAATTAGTAGGACAACTCGTATACCATATGATGGCGGAACCATCCAGGGTGCACATGAAAAACATGAGTTTCACTAATTTATGTTCTTATAGAGTTCCTATAATGGGATCACTGTTAGATGAGTAGTGAATTAGGTTTTTATCTGGGTAAACAGAGCTGTTGATCACTAGGGACATGAGGTTCCTAAAATTTGGAAATGGTGGAATGTTTCTTACCCAGTCCAGTTAAGGATTATGTTATGGCTATATTGGAGTGGTCCACCCTTCCATCAATTCCAACCAAGATGTTTATGACATGTTGGTAGACATGATTCCTTAAGGCCTATCTTGTTAGACCTGAGAATGGGTGGGTATAGAAAAGTTCTAGATTGGATGTATTAAATCGATTGGTTCTTGAAGCAGATACCCATTTAAGGTCATCCATTGAGGATTCTCCTAAATCTATTATAGTTGCGTCTCTAAAATATTGAAATCAGGATATCCTACCATGAATGGGTTCAGGTATACTAACACTCCTGGTGCTACCTTGAATGAGTTTTCCAGCCTTGATACATATGTTAGGATGAGTCCTAGTAAAAAAGGTTCATCTGTTTGAAGTGTGTGCTAATTATCTACATGAGGAACATATCTAGTAGAACATATCTCTTATAGAAGTTTAGTGTTAATTTTTACTATCTATTTAATTTCCTCCTATTTCCAATATAATCTCTCCTAGAGTGTTATGAATACATTCACATAATGAGGAGGAGGTGAGTGTTATTCCACCTTGTTCTTATTATTTTCCCAATTGAGGATTCATAAAAGTGGAAATGATGGATTATGTGAGGGAGTAACCAAATTTTTGGTTACCCATTTGTTCTGGGTATTCACACAATCAATGTCAGTGTTGAACACCTCTAGAAGGGAACAATCTTGACAGGCATCCTCCAAATTATTTGGATCATATTAAGTGTGGTCTGTGCTATTGATATCCTTGATGTTCACAGATGTATAACACATTGGTGGATTTGTACCAGGTTCTGAATGGTAGGAGGGAATCATGAATCTCTTTTCGAATATTTTATTTCCATTTTGGGATCCTCTTCATGTTTCTTGGGAATGAGTGACTCAAATGGAGCCTTTATGTGACCTTGTGGTATGTTTCGTCCCTGGTGGACATGAGTTGTGAGAAAGGATAGAACAAGTAACCTCTATATTTTTTCCTCCCCATGTGGGAAAATAATGACTTCCGTTGGGCGGGTGGTTAAGGTAAAAATGCCCACATCCCTATGGGATGGAGTTGCTATCATTCTACCGTTAATGTGTCTTATCTTTAATTTGTTTGTCTTATGAGGGAACATTCTGTTAAAAATTCCCCCAACCCTGTGGGTTGGGGTTCCTCCCGTACTACAGAATTTGCACCGGTTATCACCACATTCTTGATCTCATGCATTTCAATGCAAGAGTGATCTGGATATGGTGATGGATATTCCCATGAATTATTGTTTTCTGAGGACACGATCAATGCTCATTAGTTGGATTCCCTTAGGTGAGATGCCTGCTGAATGTTCTCAGTGGCTTGGTTTAGGAGAGTTTTTGTTGATTGATCTTGTCAAGAAAGACACTTTTGAGACTTACTCAAGGCATGATATATTCGAGCATGAGACTTTTCCAAAATCTGTACTTCATTTGGATGTTATATTAGGATGATGACACTACAAGAATAAATTTATAGAGGGTTATTGTTTATGGGATATAGGATGAAGTGTAGAGCTCCATGTTCTCCCCACCGTCAGATGTGAACACCAGATGTGGCATCAACGATTAGGTAACACAATTTGTGTAGTGCGTGGAGGAAATCCAATTCATGGTATATATTTTTTCCTTTTTTTGTGGAAATCTTGTAGACAGAATGGATTCTAGGTTAATTTTCTGACAACGCTCCACTAATATATTATCATGGTCTTCATACCCATCATAGGGTATAAATTACATTTTCAATTATCAAGGAGTTTTCAAGACATTAAGGTGAATTTTATAAAAACATTTTTTTCTATTAATCTTTTGGAATACGGAATTGAGAAATGTTTGGGGGATATAACATGACCTGTATGTCTAACCTTGTTAGTTTTCTTCTCACGAGCAACATATTATGTTTTTATACTTATAGGGATTTATCTACATATTGTCCCCAACCGGGATTCTTTGTAGTGATATCATCCTGAGGAGGGTGTATAGAAGGGATTTCATTCATTCATGAGTGGTTTGGGGTTGATTTAGAAGATGGGCATGTCCCTCATATGTGTCCTAACTAAGAAAAGATGTCACTTGTCATAGACATAGTTTCTAGAATATCCACAACTCTCCTTCCAAGCACCTAAGAATATGAGAGATTTATTGAATTTAGAACAGTAGGTGGATAACCTTCTTTATAGTGTGAATTGTTTTTGGGGAATGACCTTCACAGCTGAGGATATGGTGGAGAGAACAACTAGTTCAGTATAGAAACTGATCGTAGGGTAATTTTCAATGGTGTGTGCCCCAGGGAGGACCCCCAGGGCAGAACACAATAAGGGGAAGACCTTCATTGTATTTGTTTCCATTTCATGGAGGATCTTTTCAGTAATATCCATCAAGGAGAGGGATACCATTATATATTTATGTCAGGATACATGGAGAATATATCTAGTGTTCAGCCTGGGGAGGACCTTCAGGATGAACTGAAATTAGGGGAGGAATTTCTCATTTCATGATGTCACTATAGGGATGACCGTCATAGTGACTTCCATCATGGCGAGGACTACCATAATGGTTCTATTTTAAATAGTATGGAAAAAACATATATAGTTTATACCCTTGGGAAGGCCAACATGGCTGACAATAGCAAGAGGAGGAACTTCTTATTGTTCAATACTCTGTTGAAAGTGAGGTATACGATGAAACTCATCAAGATATTGGATCTCTTGATCAATCATTTATTTACCATAATTTAATCCCCCTTTTGTTCTCTAGGGAGGACCCTCAGAGGTTCTTTTAAAAATATTTTGTGGGTTATCATCACCACTACTACTACCACATCCATAATTTGGTAATGAATCGACATGATCTTGAGTATCTATTTATAGATATCTTATGGTATCGTGGACTTCATATTCTATAAGGGAAGAATTAAGATTCTTCACTTCATTTTCCAGCTACCTTTGCTGGCTTTTATTTTTGGGTTCTCTCTTATAGGAAACTAGGCCCACCTACTATTGATAATGACCTTCAAATATAGGTCCCCATATGATTGGTTCCCACAATGTCTCCAAGATATGATGACACGAATCGTGTGGTATGGTAGTGATATATGCCTTCCATAGAGTGGCAACCACCTTAGACTGGTGCCCCTTGTTAGATCAAGTGTTTATTACCAATAAGGCTATCCTTGTATGATGGAGTATAGGAGTCAATCCTCCTGGACTAGAGAAGGGATGCAAGTCCACTTTGGAGTAACCATCATATTTTGTCGATGAATCAACATTCCTAGGGAGATAAGATCATGGCCCTGACTACTGGATTTTTTTAAAGAGGTGATGATGTCTTGATAGGTTTGGAGGATATGGTCTAAAATAGACATTTTATCCTCTATCATTTTTAGGATGAGTTGAGATACATATTTCAATTGAATGGGTATAAATGCCTATTTTGATGTCAGAGAAAGATATTGCACCTTCTTTTTTCCTCCATGTTTTTCTATTAGTTTATATAATTTCTCCTCTGTTAGAGAATATGAACATATTTTCCCCAAAATTGTTATCAGGATACATGAAAAACTTTTTTCTGGGTTTCAATGTATTTGACTGGTGGGATTAATATTATCAATAAGTAATTTGTGCCTTCTCAATTTCCATTTTATTTATCAGACGATCTGAATGTGCATCTGCCGTAATTTGACACTTCTTATATTTTTTTTCCATCGTATTTGACTAGTGGGCTTTATATTGGTAAGCTGGAATTTGTGTCTTCTTCTTCATTGCCACCATATTTGAATAGTTTTCTCCATATGCATTTGTTCTGCTATACGAATGCCCCTATTTTTCTTCCCTATTTAGATGGAAGTCTTGGTATGCATAAACAGAAATGTGTTCCAGCTTGTAGCTATTTCAACCTTATTTTTATTATAGGATTCTTACGCATTGACATAGATTTTCATCTTCTGAAAGATTTTCTACAATGATTGCGCAATAGGACTAGAAAGAATTAGAAGAAAATTTTATTTGTTCAAAATGTTCCACCATGTTTTTCATGGTGGGATTCATAAGAGGGATAGGGGAAGTGCATATACTAATAGGTTTCCTCTTTATTTCTTTAGCGGGCTTCAGAAGAGGTGATATAGATATATGTCTACCCATAGTCTACCACCTTGTATGTTTGGCAGATCTCCTCCTCAGGAAAAAGGGTGATGACTTGTTCTTGGTGATATGTTCATCAACCTCTGTGGGCTATCTGGGGGGCCTGTGTTTGTTGAACTTACGTAGGAGCCCTTGTAAAGGAATCCCCATTAGAGCAAGGATATTGGGTGATGCGATGCTAGTGATGATGTTCTCTATCTGGGGATCTTGAGAGGGGATATTGTACGGTTTAGATGATGTTTTTGGTGATTTTTTCATCTACCTCCCTAAGATAAGAGGTGTACTCATTATTGTGCTTCAAGGTTAGGTTCCCAAATCAATTGGAGACATCCAGTGGGGCCACCTTGTGATGGGACAATGGTTGTAGCTGAAGAGGCATTTGGTGAGATTTTACTAATTCAAGGGCCTTTCTAGAAACCTACATCGTGGGAAGAGTACAACTTTTATGTTAATCCTTGATCAAATTTTTTTAATCCCAGTGTTTAAGATACTATGATGGTAATAGAGTCATGTTCTTTATTTGATAATGGGCTGACAATGCATTCCTTGATGCGCATGTCTAAGAAAGTTGTCGAGATTCCATTTGATTGAAGTTATCTATGTGAATCACCTACAATATATATGAAAATTACAAACAATATAACATTTAAAAAGTAGAATATCATGATCACATATATAATTAATGATCGTTCTTTTCTCACATCCTTTTGAATGTGAAAGGGGCTTGAGGTGGGGTAACCCATCACATTAGTGAAGGATTCATGCCAGGTTCACCATTTCTGTTTTGACCCAAGGTGAATTGTGTGGAATTGAACAAAATGTAATTATGGATAAAAACTAATAGCCTACTATTATAGATAGTATTATGTATGGTTCACCATTTTTGTTTTGGCACAATTTGTATCATGACTCTTTTTGTTGTTGAGATGATAATCCTAGGACTGGACAATATATCCTTGTTGTGTTATGAAGGAGGTTCAATAGCTGAGCAATCCCAGTGGGTGATTTCAAGGGGTTCAATTATTGAGAAATCATCCCACAATGCGTACAGTGTCTTTATATGGTCTCTAACTAGTTTATTCAAATATCCAAAACACCCAAAACCCCTTTTATCCTTGATTCATGGACCATCTTTCCAAATGCAAGCACCCACTGGATAATTTTTCCAATGACATTTAAGGACTCCATTGGCAGAGAGGATGGTAATTTATTCTCGTCACAATATTTTGGAAGGAATTATTTCCTCTTCTACTATCTTATAGATTTAAGCAATGTTCATTTGGTCACGAATCCTCAGTTTATTCCCAATCATGTGTTCGTAGATTACCCCATGGTCGTAAGATCAATCTGAAATTTACATGGGCTCAGAATCATCTGTATGTATCTGAGGTTCTCTACCAATGAATATATTTATGTGTATCCAATATTATTTACCAATTCTACACTTTTATGGGCACACTAATTTTTTTATATTATTTTACAGTGACAATAATGATTTAAGGTATTTGATGAGACCCTTTGGAGTTTATCTTCATCTAGGGGGCAGTGATCATTTCGATATTGGGATCAAATCCACAAAATGGGATTCCCACATATCCCTATCAGAGGAACCATATTCTACATAATTCAATAATCTTATAGTGAAGTATGTCTCTTTGAGGAAATTTTGTTGGAGCTTAATTCTGAAAAGTATTCCACAGTAAATTGGGGGTTTTGACTGGGACTACGTTTTGAGGAGGATATCCCATGAGCTTGCACTTCAAGTGGACATTATATGTATCACAGTTATGGTAGGAATCAATGTTCTTATAGTTTAAGACATTTGGGTCCTACACATAATAGGTGGCACTTTTTGAGCTGATGTTAGGATTTACAGTGTATATGAGGCCTTGCTGAATTGGGGGGTCGTGATTGGGGTTAAACTTTGAGAAGGATTCCCTTGGGGATCTGGAAATAGATAGAAATAATAGGTATCCTTTTTGGGGTTGGAATCATTGTTTTTTTAGTTCAATACACTTGGGGAATACACAAAAAAGACGCTCATTCTTTGGGGTATGAATATGTCATGATCATCACCAACCTCTAATCCCACATCAGTCATGCTCGGTGGGAGAAACAATAGGAGGAAGTATATTTGATGATCACACGTCCCAAATCATATAATAATATATGGTACTGAATCCCAAAGAGAGATGGAGAGAGGACATTGAACTTTACAATATCCCCCCTTTGTTTTCATACCCCAGATATTTAGATTGAAATATACATGTATGCCCTGAGCAGAGGTAGAAAAGATCCCAAATGCAATCTCCTATAAGAAAATATAGGGGCATACCTCAGGGGGAGTTCCCTAAAATTGGTTCTTGGAAAGGGGATAAATGTTTATTCTTTTAAAAGGGTGAAGGAAGTGTGATTACCCTATGATATCACTATGCCCCATTGAAGGGAAAGAACATTGACTATAACATAAGAATTGTTAGGTTCACATTAATATCAAATGGTTGGACCTCGGGTTACCATTAGAAAGTAATCATTGGGACATTCTGGGGTTCACACCATTACAGAGATTACCCACATGAATTAACTTACCATGGGTATGTAATCTCAAAAGGTAGCACTAATGCACCTGATGATTTTATCATACGGGTCCAGTGTCATTGGAAGAGATTTTGGACAAATGTCGTTGGGATACATCATAGAGGGACTAAGGATGAGGCGATAGAAATGGAAAGAGATTATCAAAGTCAAAGAGTGGAACATCTGAGGGGACCCCGTTCCATGTATTGTTTCTTCATGTGGGATGGGGGATTCTCCATGTAGTGTGTTTCTACGTGGGAGGAGTGATCTTGTGTGTACCATGATGGTTCGTGGGCCTATATGCAGTCTGCGTAGTAATTTTGTACATTAGATCAGACTATTTCCTTATAGCATGATTCTACACGACACCGTGTTCCGTCTATGTAGCATGGTTCTACCTTCTACTAGGTTCCAGCTGTGTATCCTTATGCTATGCGAGTTGCTGGAGTGAAGAGGGGGAATTGGTTCAATGCCTTGTGAGAATTTCAACTACGATGAAGATATGGTTCATGGTCTTCCAATTATTATGTTTACTTCTATATTTTTTCCTCTATGCAGTGAGTATATACTGATAATAATTTGATTAAATAGGTCTTCACCTCATCAATCAATATCTTCTGAAATCTCTCTCGAATGTCTATCCAATCCTCTCAAATCATGTTCCTTTTCTCTTCTCCCTCATGGTTATTTAATATATTATTGAGGTATATAGATCTATGTATTTAAAGAATATTTTTTTGGAATCCCATGGGAAATAACCCGACCTGTGGATGACATAGTAAACAAGAGCATGCGGTTTATGATTGCAAAAATCACCACCTCAATCCGACGAATGAACACATCTCACTTTTGGGATGCCATAGGCTTTGAATCATCTACGAACCATATATATCTTGGATATGTTACATGGGGGATTAATTATCTACATATATTTTACTAATGACATGGTACGTAGGGGTGGAATTATCCAACTATATTTCTCCAATGATGTGGTCAGTGGGGGCAGAATTATCCACTTCTATATTTCAAATGACAAGGTACGTGTGGGAAGAATTATCTACCTCTATTTCTCTAATGACATGTTTCATCAGTACAGTGGCATTCCTATACCCCATATCCCATTTGGTTCACAGCGGTCCATGAATGGATTTATGGTTTGTGGCACCTAGTTTTATATTTCCAAAATTAAATCCTTTGACATCTCTCTTAAAATCAATAGTTGAATCCATTGTCAAACCCGTGGGAGTATTTTCTTTCCCCTAGAAAATTTTTCAGGACCCAAAATACACATTCATAAAATAAATAACAAATAGAAACTATGTGTAACTAATATTAACATATATTACTATATCAGATATATTCCTAAAATATTATTCCAACATATATGATACATATTCCACAAAATGAATTAATAAATTTTAACACTATTTTGTCTCACACAATATCAAACTCAATATCATCCAAACAAAATTATAGTATACATTTCTATATTTCAAAATAACACTATAATACTTAGTCTCCCAAGAGTCCCTTCTCATATACTATAGTCTAACATATAACAAAAACTATAAATGAACATATTGTAGGTGATCACATATTCTTCGAAGAAACCCCAATTATCTCTTCCTATTTATCCCATATTATCTCTAATTTCATGTCTATAAAATGATCACTCACTATTTAAGATTCTTTCTAAAACAACATAGTGTCTATCTGTGATCTTTAATTCTATGAACTGAAAATATAGGATCTCCATTCACTGTGAAAATGTAACTAATTCCCAAAAATTAACATTAATTGTAATTAAACTATAATGTCACAATATGGGAAATGATAATACAACATGTATGTTATTTTAAATACAGAAAAAAACCCATGTCTTCAAACATACCTTTCAAAAAAATCTCATAGTAATCTTGAAAAACATGGAAATATATGCTCATTCTAAAACATTTCTTTGGAATAACTCACATATAATAATCCATAATTATGGAATCCAATCAAAAACCTTCACATAATGTTTATCTAGGAACCAATAGTACAAATGGACTATATAATCACTATAATGTGGCTTCAAATTATAAAACACATATTCAATCGTTATTGAATACCATGGTTCTATTGAGAATAATTCCACCAACATGATATATTGGAAATGATAATATTAGTGGTTTTTGAAACCTTATAAAAACCCCAATATTTTTGGAAACATAATCCAACTAAAAGAAAAATAATTTATTTTTATAGCAATATTATTGGTATAACACATGTACAAATTCCACTTGAAACCATGGGCATAGAACCCCCCCAAAAATCTCAAACCACCACATTGTACTTGAATAAACATCCTTGCTATAACAATGAAACCCAAGAAAAAATCAGAATACTTATGTAACATAGATATCCTAGAATATAAGTGTTTATGGCTCACCGACCAGAGGCAGATTATAATTTTAAAATTAATATATTAATTTACCAGTCAATAAATTTTAAGAAAAGGTAAAGGAATCTTGAAAACACGAAAAAAATATCCCCAATAACACTTATGAAAGAGTTCCATAAAAACTCACACACGCTTCATAGTAGACAAGAGGATTTTGGCTGGAATAAATGTACTAAACTAAACATTAGTGGGAATATTCCCTATATTTTATAATAATCATTAATAGTAAATAATCATATATTATACACCCCTAATAAATAGAGTACACATATAAAGTTATAGAAAATAGAATACCATACTTAAATTGGTAATACAATTAAATAATAAATCAAAAATACAATCACATAGTTGTACATACAAATACAATTCCAAATGGACTGGTCACATATTCAAATCAATAAAAAATTCATAATGATGATATGTTAGAAAACCTTATCCCAACCTAAAACCAATCTCAAAATCATATTCATCGACTCCATAATGATTTTCCATGTATCCCATTCTCAAACCAATATTTGTAATTCTATATTTAATGTCCACCAAGGATTTTTTATTGGAAGTGGGGAATATATCCCAATAGAATCACACTATGTTACCCTAATATTGTTTATCCCATATATTTTTAGGCATTATGAATTAAATAAAAAATCATATTGCAATCAATTGTTAAAAAAGAGGAAACCAACCATACTTGATTACATTAAACTCTAAACGACACATCCTGCAGACATAAACCATTGAGACCATAATCTATCATCAAATGGGATTATAAATCATATCAGAGACAAATATCTATCTAAAAAATTTCTCAAATTCTTAATTCCATCACATATATGAATTATCTCTATGAACAAACATCAAATGATGTCCTAGTGGTGACTAAGTATAAAATATTATATTCTATATTATGTAATAAAATGAAAATGTTATGAAATTTTCTTCCATAATGATATATATATATATAATAAGATCATATCAAAATGAATTTGATTTCATAGGATGGTGGGATCCAAAAAAATTGGAAACAACATAAAACAAAATTTAAATTACACTAGTGATGAATAACTATGAAGAAAACATAACCTGGTTTGCTAGGCTGATTACCAATACAGTAAACATGGTATCTCAATTGGTAAAAAAATTCCCCAATGAATTTCATTATGGTTAATTTTGATCCCACACATAACATAAAAATATATAAATACATATAATTTCTTCATGAAGAATTCATATCTAACGTAAAATGATTAGAAAAGAACATTAGAAGTGATTTTGTTACATAATATTAGCTTGAACATGATTAATGGATATATAATAATGATTATAAAGGGATGATACAATTAAATTATACTCAATGTTAATAATTTAATAATATCACATAGGCCTTAAATATTATGTTTAAATAATGAAAATTCATAATTAATAGGTTGGGGAATAACTATAAAATTGATGTTCAAATAAAATGTTTTAAGAAATGTGTAAAGAATGTCTGTAGAAACTGATCACATTGCCTTTTACAAAATTCCCAAAATAAAAGATAGTATATTTAAATAAAATTTTTATTATTTTTTTAAAAACATGTAATGGATGAATCATTAAATTATTTAAGAGAAAATATAATTAAAAATGAAGGTTCCATATTTCCAACCATGTTTTTAGAAATTTTATAAAAGGGGACATGATTAAAATGTATGAGACCATAAAAAAATTAAATTAAACTAAAAATTGATGAAACATGCATTTATTCAAAATATAAAATAATTACATGATAATAAATGAAAATGTATGTGAGGTAATGAGATTAAATGCATTAATATTTGAAAATATGGTGGTTTTAATGTTCACTTATCTCATGACCAAAATCAGATTATAGGTGAATCAGATGTCCTAAATAACAAAATTATTTTTAGGAAAAAAATACTCAAAACCTATTCAATTTATATATTTTAAGGACCATTAATTTTTACATTATATCATTTATTTTATAGTTGTTTCTCTCAGTATCCACTTGGTGTTGTTTTATTAATTTCTAAAAAATTTCATTGGTATATTGATCAAGTTCAATGGTATTTTCAAATTGTTATATAGTCTCCACAATATAAAATTTATAGTGAATTTGTCATTCTTGAATAAAAATAATTTATATATCTTATTATATTTCCAAAAAATAGTTTGAAATTATAAGTGATGTCTCTATATGCTTGATTTGGGATGTTAAAATTAATTTGAATCTTCAATTTTAATATAATAAACATGATGGAAAATTTAGAATTCATGAATCATTATAAGGTTTTAATTTTATTCATTAAATCCAATTTTATATCTATCTATGTAAGGTAGTGGTGAAAATTGAAACACATTATCCATGGGGGGAGTGAAAAGAAGTAATATGGTTTTTGTTCTCATTTATGAATGGACTAGAGGGAGGTAGATAATAGTTATTTCATTAGTATAATAACATTTCTGTATAATTATAAATCTCATGTCATTATATTATTTGGTATATAATATATATGGAAGAGGCAGAATATGATTCTAAAGAGTCTAAATAAAAAGGAGTAATTATGAGTATAAACCATAAGCCTTGGGAGGGAACCAATGATAATTTAAATATTCATTATATGTGTGGCCCTTTGAAGTGACCAAAACATTATAGTTTTGGGAGAATGATGTTGGGGGTGGATTTGGGGAGATCATGGTGAGATATGTAAAACACCAATTTCAAGTATGTTGCCCTTTTATTATGTATTTTTTAAGTCGTATAATACATGTATTTTTTTAGGAGTTTATGTAAGGTTTTATATGGTTTTTATGGGGTAGTAATGGTTCAATATTTGTGTATAGTTAAAAAAATAAACACACCATCTCTAGAAAATAATGTATTGATATGTTGAGAGAAACTGGGTAGGAACACAATTTGTACGTGGTTCAGCCAAATGGTGAATGTTCTTATAAGAAGAAACATGGGTTTGCAGACTTTAGATGGTGGCATAAATATGGTGATTAAATTATTATTCAAACCACGTGGAATAACTCTATGTCCCTCTAGATGATAGATAGTAGAAAAAATCAGTTTGTGTGTGGTTTGATAAACCGTGTGGCCAAACCCAGCAATGTGCATTAAATAATCAAAACATTTATCATTGAATCACCTCAAGGAACCAAAATTCCTATTTTTATTCTACTCTCTTAGGATCTCAACTATTCATACTCTCTAGAAGTCCTTGGAATTTTTTTCATATGAAATCTAATTTTGATGAATCATAGTGTGTTGGATCTTCAAAATAAAAAGTTGGGGTTTGTTAATTCTTATATTTATGATATACTCCACTTATAAATCTCATAGAAATATATATATATATTAAATTATTTATATATGTCTATGATATGATGTGTTTCTTCTTGATATTTTATTGAATATTTTAATGGTAAGGTGTTTTGGTCCTATATCTAGAGGTTCCATAGTACCATTCTTTATTATCATCATCCATAAAAAGGTATGTGGATTTACACTCTTCTATAATTATTTTATAACCTGGATTCTTTTTTAAAAAGTGATTATTTTGGGTTTTCAATGTATAATTTTTATTATTTATTGATGAAAACTATTTTAATTAATTTTTTTTAGATCATGGTAATTTAGATTATTTTTAGAAAACCCCATTTATAGTTTTAAATGATAGTTTAAATTTGAGATTTGGGTTTTATTCTAGAATAATGTTTGATGGAATGTTTTTAAAACTAATATATTGTATAAGGAATAATAAATAAGTTATCAACTTGGCATAATTTGGTTGGAGTGTGGTCATTAGAGTAGAGTATAATCATGTAGTACCACCATTTATGTGTCACGAATCATGACTGTGGTTTATGAATTTCATTTGGGGAGACTTATCCTATGTTTCTATTTCAATGTGTGGGTTTTTATGAACATTAAAATGGATATTCTAAGAGTTATGGAATGGTTATAAGTTAATTTATTATTTACTCACAGGAATATTATTAGGGATTCATATTTATTTTTTTTATATTTTTTAACAATATTATATAAAATTTGTTAACATGTTGTTATCATAGTGTAATGTATTAGGACAAATCTGGGGATTTCTTATTGAGTGTTATAGTAACCACCAATTGTGTACATTGGTTAGTTTGTAGATGTTATATACTAGTACATAATACAGATGAAATTGTCTTATTTCTAGAGCGTTGTATCTTCATACCATTGGAAAGTAATGTGGAGTAAAATCATGGAAATTGTTTTTTAGATTCCCAAGATGATTCAATTTTCTTTTCAGAGTTTGGGGTTCTATTTCGGGGAGTACTATGTCATGTTTCTTGTTATTATTGTGACTAAGATATAGTTGTTGTTTTAACAATGAGTTGTAATAAGTATTCTAATGAATCATACTTTGTTTTGTTCTCTATAATTTTTCATTATAGATTGTATGGTTCGTAATGGTAAAATAATATCCCAGGTATTCTCTTAGTCCATTTTAATTACTTACATGCCATTGGTTTATTAGGAATTCCACCTATGGTTATTACCACTCCCACTCCACCCAATTCAATGAATTTTGTTCGGATGCTTTAAAGGGAAAAATTATTTTGTTGTTCTAAATCCTTGGATTATTGCAAGAATATATGAATGTAATACCATGAAATATATAGAACAAAAAGATATATATAAACAATTTATTCTAAATATCATGTTATTTGGGTTATCCCTTTAAAAAAATTGTTCTCATACACTCATATGTGTCTTTTGATGACATAATCCAGAGTTTAGTTTATTATTTTAGCATTTCATGCATTAGTATGGAGAAATACAACTAAGAATGAATTTTTCATAATGGATTTGATAATTTATATAAAATGGTTGTATTTATTATTGTTTAGGTTGTTTCATAGAAATTGGTTATGACTATTGTATCTTTTGATTACATGAAACATTTCAATCCTTCAGTTTCTAATTAGTGATGAATAAATGGTTTTTTTCAATACTAATATAAAATGTAATCAAGCATATGTGGAAGGAATCTGAAATGTGAGTTTATGTGATATGTGGGTTCAAATTATCCATATGTTAACCAAAAACTTATCAAGACCATTTTCTATTCTTTCATTAAATGGATAGTAGAAATCACAATGATGAACAACATTATGATTATCAATCAATACAACTTCAAAAACTTAATTAAACTACATTTTCATGGGATTTAAAAATGGAATAGAAAAAATATTGGTTTAGTAGAGTGAATAAATATTTTTTATTTTTCATGTACATTGTTTGAGAAAAATATAAATTAAATTTTGTATATGTTGTAGGATCTTGCAATACAGCTATGTAATTTTTCTATACAAGCTATAATCAACTATGTTTCTTCATGGAAGACATTGATGAATTGATTAACAAAAAATTAGACCACCACACATTCATGAGGTTATAAAAAAATATTTCATCATCCACAAGAATGAGTTTCTATTTTTGAGAGAGTGTGAAACTATGTTTATAATCACTGTTCATTTTTCTCCAAAGTAGATCCAATCAAATCTTTGACAGAATAAATAATTGAGTATAGATTGTGACCATAGATCTAATATGTGGTTTTCATCCTTTGAATTACTTATTATATTTACAAAGTAAATAGATTTAAAGGACTATAAATAGATATCTATTGAAGTATGACTATGGGGACTACATTTGTCTTTATAGGAAAATGTTGGAACCCAAATATTTAGAGAAATAGGTATAACTACTTCCAAAGTGATTAAAAATATCATACTTTGGTAAAATAATTAGTTACCATTATTTCATAGACCAAATTTAATCTCGGATGTTTCCAATATTTTTCACTTGCGCCTGTGAGGAGATATTATACAACACCACCTAAGGCATGTCTCAATTGTAATCTGATGGGACATCTCCATATTTGATATCATAGTGAAAATATATTTCTAAAAGGAATATATATAATTATTCTTAGAAAAATTATGATTTGATTGGATGATATCATTTGTATAATTATCATCTGTAGAACTGTGTGAGGAAAGGTGATTCTAGGAACACTATGACTCCTTCATATAATAAATATCATATAGGATGGATGTATTGATGGGGAGTGAGTAAGAAACACTATATGGTTGAAAATATAATCCCATTTGACCAATATAGTCCTTAAATGGTGTGATGTATGACTCTATTTAATTATAAACCAATGTATTATTTTTTAATACCGGCATGTAAAACTCTTTTATTGTTGCATGTGTTGTGAATCACATGGTTTTGTTCTATTAAATTGAAGCCTCGTGTATTGACACTTAAAAAAAATCTCACTAAATGGGAGTCTAAAGTATTTTAATATGCATCATGTTCTATAACAATCATTGGGAATCAATTATTTTAGGATTTATCTATTCATTGGAAATAAATATATTAACAAAATTTTGGATTTTATTGGTTGACATCATTAATGAATCACATCGACTATTTTTTTGAAAAAGTTATTTTAACATATTCATATAGTGTTCATAATTTATTTAATATTGAATATGTTTTGAATGAATGTAGACTATGACCAATGGTAGTGGTGTTCAGGGATGTCTATTCTCATTTGTTATGAATCACATTTCCATCTCTTGATTCAATAATACATAGATATTTATCATCCATTGAAATTTAATTTATTGATGTATTTCTTAAAAATTTATACATATTTACCCCAAAACGAGATGTATAATTTTTCATTGACCCCATACTATGGGAAATTCTTTGTTCCATAACACCAAGAGATTAAAAAGTTTTTATTCTATAGTGTAAAAGATACATACCACTAAGAAAAAAGGGAAAAAAATTATTTTTAAATATGAATTTTATAACATTTTAATTAATTGGTTGGTATTAATAGGATCAAATATATTATTAAATATGTATAATGGTCTTACTCAATAAAAATTTAATGTTAAAATATTAGGAATGAAGAATTGAATATAGAGTAACGTTATTTTGTTCTTTGAATATAAGTTTTTGTAGAAAAATTATTTATTTATTGAGATTATATTATAACTAATATCTAGAATTTTTAGAAAATGTATTTTGAAAAATAAAATTCATTTTTTTAAAATTAGCATGTCAAAATTTATTTTCAATTAATTTTATGGATTTTTATGAATGTATTTATTTTCTGGTGAATAATAAAAAATACTCATTTTCATTGAAAATTGTATTTTTTCCACAGAATTCATAATGTTCAATTTTTTTAAAAATTATTTCAACGTAAAATAGCTCACCTATATTTTTAATAAATAAATAAATTACATTTGAATAAATTTTAAAGTTAAATTTCATTTAATTTTTTTTACACAGACAAAAAGAAATTTATTGAAAAAACATTTTTTATTTTTGAAATGTAATTTCTTTGTAAATAAATTAAATAAATTAATATTCATGATTTATTTTATCGAAAAAAATATCTTATATATTAAATAAATATTTTTTTGAAAATTTATCTAATTTTTTTCTAGGAATGAGATCAGAGTAAACTATGTTTTCTTATTTCAAATTCCATTTTATAAAAAATTAGTTTTCAATGAGTTTATTTGGCCTTGTAAGAAAATTAATTTTATTCAAATATATTACATTAATTTTATAAATGGATTCCATATTTGTAATAATAAGGTTAATATTTAGTTAATATGACCCTTTTATGTTTTTTTATTTGAATAGTCACCCTCGTAATATTTGTCACCCGGATAAAGTGTAAATCAGGTTAATCTAGGTTAGAAATAAGTGATAAACCAATAAATTTATATCCTAACTAATTTTGATTAATATTCATTCTACCATTGTAATATTAGGCTCAATATTGATTTGTTTAATGGGCAATATTTTATGAAAATGAACCATATAATATTTAAATTAAAAATTCAATATGACACACTAAATTTTAAATATCCAAAGTATCTCCACAGAGTGAAACAATCCATTATGATTGAAAAAATTTATTATTTTTTGAATAATGAAATAATTCACATTATATAAATTTATATATAATTAATTACTTATATTATAAGATTAAATTCTAATGAAACATCTTTTTAATATTTCTTCATTCAACAGAAAAAAATGAAGGATTGTAAACATATATAAACTAATATAATATGAATGATTTCATATATTCCATGATTTTTTAGATTAATATGAAATATTAGTTGTTTGTTCATATTATATTCTAATTTAAGCTTTTTGTTTTTCTCTTTTATGTAAAATTTAATATAAAGCATCAAAATTTACATTAATGATATTTTATAAAAAACATATTACTAAATTATTAAAATATCATTAAAATAATGGGAGATGACATGTATCAAATGATGTGTAAGATCATTACAACCATTTTCCATTTATGATCCAATTATTTGTATATATGTAAAATGATAACTCTTTAAATGTGAAAAATATGTAAATGTGATTTTGGTTAAAATAAATTACCTAAGAGGTTAAGCAATAATATATGGTGTAAAATACCCCATAAACTGAATACTAATAATATTTTCCAATGTATTTGAACACCATAATACATTATATTTGAATCCCTATCCATTTTATTCATTTTTCTAGGGAATGAATACGTTATATTTTAATCATTTCTAAAATCCTATGAATACCACTCCCCATAATTATAAAAGAGAACCAATATTTTATCATATTTACACCACATTGATCATTATAAATTGATCAAACACAAAAAGTTTATATTAAAAACTCCCATTGATATATTCTAGTGGCGATTTTATTCAAAAATTACATCCGTGGGGTATTTAAGATAAGAACAAAAGGTGTTGTTTCAAATAAGATGCAATCACCTAAACCGGTCACTTCGTTTTATTATTATTATTTTACCTCCTATTATTATATAATTTTCTCATGGAAATAGAAAATTCATTATCGTAAATATTATTAATTGTAATTATGATTTAAAAATTACCTTTATTCCTCCACTTCTCAATAAAATGATAATTTGAAGTACCACTCATGAACATGTATGGCTTACTAGATCCATTTCATGATATAACTAATTAAACATCCCCCTCATTCATGGATGGTCAATATGATTTGTTTAAATTTTAAATGATATCTTTATGACATAAATATTTTTATTCAATTATAATATAATATATAACACCTTACCTTCCGAACTATATGAATTCGACAACGGCACTAATGAATTCGTTTCCACTACACCTCCACAAAGTGATGTGATTACCTTTTCATCTACCCTTATAAATGATGGTAATAAGGATGGATTTTATGAATAAATATTATTTATATGTTATAAGAATTATTTTATAAATATAATTTATTATTTAACTTTCAATCTTTTCATCTGTCGAAAATTGAAAATAACGTTCATGCATTCTTATGACCTACCGAATCCCAGAACTATATAACTGATATTTATTTTTATATTTTTATAGATGAATATATATATAATTAATATATATATATATTATATATATATATTATTAACATTATAGATATTATTTAACCACGGTCAAGTTATAATGAAAAACTATATTGAACAAAAATATACATGAATAATAAAGTGGTTATCTGTAACACCCGAGATTTTTTTTATTTTTATGTTATATAAATCATCAAAGGAATCTTTCAATACACACAACACTAGCTTGTCTTTCTTTACACACAACCATGACCTTCCTCGATAGCTTGCATTGAAAGCAATTCCGAGTTTCAATAAACAACGATATGTTGTTAAAATATTATTAAATCTAACCATTTTGAATAGTAATACCAACTTTTTGAAATTTTATAAATTTTATCTCTCAAAATGGACTTCATTTTTGGATTCAGAATATCAAAATTAGTCTAGGGTGAAATTTTGTTATTTTTTTGAAAACTTTCAATTTTTGATGAATAGTGAAAACACTGGGTTACTATTTAAAAACCGACTTTTTTATTTAATTAATTAATTATTTTATTTAAATTTTTTTATGTCAAAATTGATACATAATACCTATATAAGTTCAAAATAATTAATTGGAGTCATTTTATAATAATTTTGGCTATATAAAAAGTTTATTGAACTTTTCACCGTCTTTTACCCACCTCCTTGGAGAATTTTCAAATTCACATAAAACATAATTTTACCACTTCTGTGAGTGAAATTTCGAAAATCCAAGAGACACAGTTAATATCAATGACTAAAATGTGGTTTCATGAGATGAAAATAATTTTTCGTGAATAGTAAATTTTTTACTTTTATTTACCACTACTAAAAGTAAATAGGGTAATTAAGGGTAAACATGATGTTATTATTACCCTAACACATGTCCTAATTCTATTGGATAAGTGTAATTTGACCCAAAAAAACCTTAGGAATAAAATATGACCATTTAGGTCCACTTGGATAAGATTAGGACATTTATTATTATTTTATTTAAAGAATAGTTAATATAGTTAAAATCAAAGTTTAATAACTAATTTTTTTAATATATGGTTATAAAAAAGATAAATTCGATAATAAATAATAATTAAAAATCTATAAATATTTCCTACATTATTTTATTTTATTTATAATTTTTAGAAATTAAATAATTTATTTTATTTTTGACACAATGATGATGCAGTAATTATCTTATTAATGAAATATTAACATAATTGATATTATAAATAATAAAATAAATGTAATTTTTGACTTTTTATGAATTACACTAATTATTTGGGTTAATATGACATATTATAATTGATTTAATTAACTGTTTTTGAACTAATCATGTTGTTATGATTTTCACAAAAATCAAGTACCAAATAGTGTCAAAATTGACATAAAATAGTTTTTAAAACCAATATTATATTATTAATTGTTATTTTATTTTTAGAAATCTAAGGTTCTGCCAAATGAATTATATAAGGTTATATATGTTAATAATCAATATATTGGGGTTCGTTTGGCTTGTTATGGTAAGTTTATTAACCTTATAGTGTAAGAAAATAAGAAGACACGGTAAAAGTAAAATTATTTAACTTAAAGTTAAATCTAAATGATAAGGTTAAAATAGAAACCTAAACTTGTCTAAAATATATTGGATGAAAGGATTTCGACCCATCCCCACTTTAGCTTCGAAATAAATCAATTTGGATCTATTAAAAACCGAATATGACTTTATAATAAAATAATATTTTTAGTTTTTCCAAAGGTTCCCCTCTCCTCCCTTATAAAAGGGCACCTCATCCCTCTCTTCCTCACACCACATTGAGCCTACAAGCTTGGCCAAAACCTACAAAAATCTCTTCTCCAATTCCTTAGAAACATACTAGAGGTCCTGGTCTTCTTCAAAAACCATCTTTAGTGCCCAAAGAGGAGGTTAAGAAGAGGCACTTCAAAGAAGATGTAATGTCAGTTACCGATTCTCTCAACTTTATTTCTTCTTCTACATATTGTTATTTAGTTTTTTCATTATGAAGTAATAAAATCAGTATCACTCATATATTTATATGTTATTACAAATATGAAACAACCCTATTTCACCTTCTATCCATCCTACAGAAAATGAAATCACCGCTCCAGCGTACATACGAAATACCGTCTCCACGCCGCGGTGTAATCTGTTTTCCACCACCACCTTACTTGGATGGGTATAATGGTGTAGAGAATAACTATATATTATTATTGTAAAGTGATATTGATTATTAAATAGTATACATACACTCCAATACAATTCCACGATCATGGGAATGATATCATCGCTCGTGCGTACGTAGGGAATACCGTCTCCACGATGTGATGCGACACGTTCTACATGATATTCTTGCATAATGAATATATAAATTAATCGAATGAATAAATATGATATATATTACAATAATACCATTCTAAAAATGAGGTATCTATAACCTATGAAGAATAATATGAATTTATTTGACAAAACACACATAAGTACAAAAAGTAATAAACACCCGAATAACAAATAGAAATGAAATATTACTAATAAGAAGCTAATAATATGACCATATATGATATAATAATTTTTTTTATAATTCTAGAATAAGTCAATGACAGGTTTTAAATCATTATATAGTAGGTTTGGACACTTATGAAGCAAATTGGACCTATGGTAAGGGAAAATCTCACAAATCTCAATTTTTATCCGAGATTGTTTATACTTCAGAAAGTACTGGGGAATATTTATCATCCACATCCATGATTCCTCAATATTTAATATTATTTATATCCTCCTATAATTTTTTAAATCCAATTTTACCCTTTAGTTTGTTTTTAGTAAAATTTACGAAAGGAATCTTTTGTCATTTTTCGTACGATGTACATTTTGACTTTTCCTGCCAAAGTACGAGATGAATGTTATTTTTAACTTATATGGAATGAATGGATTTTTAGAACATTATTTCCTTGAAGCTTCCTTTAAAAGTTTTCATGTTTAGTTTTAATCAACTTTTTTTAGTTTAAAATTATATGACATGTTAAGAAAGGAAAATGTTTTTGAAATAGAAAGGATATTTTCCTCAAGAATGGAGATCAAGTGTTTTATCAAAATTATTTTCCATCTATGATAATATAGGGTTCTATTTCTATCCCTATTTTTAAATTGTTTTGATTATTTTATGATGGAATTATTTTTATGATGTCCTTTTATCTTATATTGATTGTGATATGAAGGGATGATGATTAAGAATCCCATTTTTATTACATGGGTTATGATATGATGTATGATTTATGATTTTGTGGCACACATAAGAATGGTTTCATTATGAGATGGGTTGGACCTATATCTCCCTCCAATTAATTGGGTAATGATTTATATCTCATGAGATAGACTTGTCTGGAATGACAGGTTAATCCGGTTCAGTGAAACAGGAATGAAATGAGGAGTGAACTCGGTTCAGAAATGGACTTTGTCTGCTAAGATAGTCTTGGAAATGATCCTTGACTACTAAGAAATGATTCTCTATTACTATTTGTGTATTCCACAAAGTTTCATGTTTTAATTTATGATTATTGGGATTACATTTCACTACTATGATTTATCCTATGTTATGAAATTATGATTTATTTTGCAGGTTAAGATTTCCAAAATGTTATGTTCTTATGAATATGATGTGATTGATATTTCTTTTTTTACCCTTACTTAGCATTTGATCTCACCCTTTTGTATTTTTTCTTTCCCTAGGTCAGGAAGATGGTTATTATGTAGGATATGCCAAAAGGGACTCTAGATATGATGAAATAAATGGGAGATAATGTAGATGCTTTATGAACCAGTTGTTTATGTTTTCCAGTTTTTAAAGGCACTATACGTATACGATACTTTCATGGTTTTGATATATGTTGTAATAATTGTTCTTAAATTTTGAAGAAATAATAATGTATGTAAAGTATGGGTCGTTATAGTTGGTATCAGAGGAAAGGTATAGTAATTCTTTGTAAACTAGGATGTGAAAGCATTAGTAAGAACCCTAAGGATATATCTAAGCATATAACCCAATCGTAGTGTTTTAGAAATGGCCATGAATAACCTATGATAAGACCTTAAGTGTAAAATTTTATTCTTGATTATGTGGTTTTCCTTTTATAATTAGTGTTTCTCACACCATTCTTCTTGGTTTTAGTCAATGGATGGAACCCGAAGGAACCATGTTAACGCGGAATGCGATGGGAAATGAAATGATTGTACCCCTGAGAAACCAAACTTTATGGGAGATGGAATAAAAAATCTTGTAGCCATGCTCACACAACATTCTCAAGCTATGAATCATGCCGGACTTCCAAACGAGAAAAGGAAGGAGAAACTTTATATTGAATCCTTCATGAGGCAGCTTCCACCTTCATTCGGCGGGTTTACTAATCCATTATTTGCTGAACAATGGATCAGTACTATTGAAAAGATATTTTCAGTTCTTTAAATGTTCTGAACATGACAAAGTCATTTTAGCAGTGTATCGTTTGAAATGTGATGCTGATCAATGGTGGAATCTTATCAAGAATACGAGGCCAAGAGATGAAATTGAGTCCATTGAATAGGATGAGTCCAAGAACTTATTTTTCAGTTAGTACTTCCCTTGTATTCTTCGAACAAATATGGAGAAGGAGTTTCTTGAACTGAAGAAAAAGGATAATGAATCGGTTGGTACATATGACGAAAATTTTACAAGACATGCAAGGTACGCTTCTGGGATTATTATCCAACCTAAGAGTAAGGTTGATCAATTCTTTAGTGGCTTAAAACCATGTCGTCGTAGGGAGTTATCCATAAAGGACTACAATAGCTATGAGGAAATTGTTCGATGTGATCTCAAGGTTGATATGGAGATTGGAGTAACCCATTAGTTATATGGGTTTGATAAGAAGCGGAAAACAGAATTTAAAGTAAAATCTAAAGAGCACACTGAAAAGAAGATGAGTTTTCCCTTATGCTCAAAGTGTGGAAAGAAACATGAAGGGAGTTGTCTTAAAGGGGAAAGTAAATGTTTCAAATGTGGAAAGGAAGGTCATCAGGTATTTGAATGCCGCAATAATGGGAAGAATATGTATAGTGATTCAAACAAGGAAAAGGCTACACAGAGTGGACCACCTACACTTCAATGATACAAGTGAAAGGAAATGAGGCATTATGCTAATCAATGACCTAATCCAAGGTTTTTTGATGAAAATCGACGTCAATAAACTCTTAAGGCTAAAGAAAAGGAAGGTCACATGAAATTTCTATCAGCGATGTGGAGTACGATAATGAAGTGGTGAAAGGTACACTTACCATCCACTCTAAAGTAGAAAATGTTTTATTTGATTCTTGATCCACCCACTCTTTTTTTTTCTGAACAATATTTTAAGGGTATCACCATATTAACTCAAAAATTAGATGTTGAGTTAGCTGTGACAACTCTTAATGGAACAACAGTCGCATCAAAAGATTATAATTCTTCTCTGATTGAAGTTTTTGGGAAAGTGCTTCCTACAAATCTTGTGATCCTTCCTATAGTAGAATTTTATGTGATTCTTGACATGGATTGAATTTATTTATATGGAGCTCATATCAATTTCCAAAGAATGGAAGTCACATTTCATATTCCAGATCAATCTATGATCGTCTATCAATGCAAGGATGAACATATCCTTCCTGTGGACATTTCTACCATCTTATGGGTCTTGATTCCACTAAATGAAGGTTATTTATCTCAAATGGTTGGAGAGAAAATCATGATTAAGAATATTCCCATTGAATTAGAGTTTGATGATGTCTTTCCGGAGGAATTTCTGGGTCTTCCACCAAATCATGAAGTTTAGTTTTCAATAGAACTCATACCGGGTGCTTTACCTATTTCAAAGACACCGTATAGAATGGCCACAATTCAGTTGCAGGAATTGAAGAAGAAACTCCAAGAGAATCTTGATAAGGGATTCATACGCCCCAGTGGGTCACCTTGAGGAGCACTTGTTCTATTTGTTAAGAAGAAAGATGGATCAATGAGACTCTGCATTGATTATCGAGAACTTAACAAGATCACTATCAAGAACAAATATCATCTCCCATGCATTGATTACTTATTTGACCAACTACACGGAGCTCAATAATTTTCCAACATTGATCCTCATTCATGGTATCATCAATTAAGGGTCAAAAGGGAGGATATACCAAAGACGACTTTCCATACAATGTATGGACACAATGAATTTATAGTGATGCCATTTGGGCTTACTAATTCCCCTGCTATCTTCATGGATCTAATGAATAGAGTCTTTAGAGGCTATATTGATCAGTTTGTGGTAGTCTTTATAGCCGATATTCTTGTCTATTGAAAGAGTAAGGAAGAACATTATGATCACATGAGAATTGTATTGAAGACCCTAATAAAGGAGAAGATTTGTTCCAAATTTACCAAGTGTGAATTTTGGCTTCAAAAAGATTCATTTTTGGGTCACATAATATCAAAAGAGGGGATGTCTATGGATCAAGTAAAAACATATGTTATTGAAAGGTGGTCAAGACCAACAACAGTAACTGAGATCTGATGTTTTCTTTGTTTGGCTGGATATTATCGACGTTTTGTGAAAGATTATTCACGATTATCTAATCCACTCACCAGGTTGACTCGAAAAGGATTTAAGTTCGTGTGGACGGAGGAATGTGAAGAGAATTTCAAGGAGTTGAAAAGAAGGTTATCCAGTGCACCTATACTCACACTTCCTTGTAGTGGAGAAAGTTTTTTGATCTACATTGATGCATCCAAGAAGGGTCTGGGGTGTGTTCTTATGAAAAATTATACGGTGACAGCTTATGCCTCACGACAGTTGAAAATTTATGATCAAAATTACCCAACTCATGATTTGGAGTTAGCTGTGATAATATTTACATTAAATACTAGGAGGAATTATCTTTATGGTAAAAGGTGTGATATTTATACTGATCATAAAAGTTTAAAGTATATTTTCACACAAAAGGAGTTGAATATGCGCCAAAGAAGATGGTTGGAGTTGATTATGGATTACGACTGCTCATTTCATTACCACCCAGGAAAAGAAAACAAGGTGGCGTACGCATTAAGTCAACATGACCATGCTAGCTTATCCATGATGAGGATAAAAAAAGATCAAATATTTATGGATTTACAAAGGATGGATATTGGAATTATAATGCAAGGGGAAAAATATTATCATTCTCAAATGAATGTTTAACCATCTATACATGTGAAGATTAAAGAGGCACAAAAAGAAGATGTAGAGTTAAAAAAGAAGGTGAGAAATGTTCTTGAATTCAACCTTGTTTGTGATGGGATAATAAGGATCAGGAATCAGGTTTGTGTTCCTCCCATCCCAGAATTAAAGAAGGAGATGCTGGATGAGGCTCATAGTTCTTCATTCTCTATTCATACTGGAAGCACGAACATGTATAGAGACCTGAAAGATTACTTCTAGTTCGATGGAATGAAAAGAGATTTTTCTTAATATGTCTCTCGATGCTTGGTTTTCTATCAAGTTAAAGCTAAGAGACAGTAGTATAAGAGGATGTTACAACCATTACCCATACCTGAAAGGAAATGGGAAAACATCACTATGGACTTTGTCATTGGATTTCCTAAAACATCCAAAGGCAATAATGTAATCTGGGCCATAGTTGATCATCTTAAAAAGTCTGCACACTTCATTTCTATTAGATAGGATTTCTCTCTGGATCAGCTTGCCAGAATATATGTAAAGGAAGTGGTAAGATTGCATGGAGTACCAATTTGCATTATATCTAATCAGGATCTGAGGTTTACCTCAAAGTTCTGGCAAAGTCTTCAACATACTCTGGATACAGAGTTCAGTTTCAGCACTGCTTATCATCCTCAGACAGACGGTCAGTCTGAGAGGAAAATTCAATCTCTAGAAGATAAGTTGAGATCTTTCTCTATAGATTTCAAAGGTGGTTGGGATCAACACCTACCATTTGTAGAAATTTCTTATAATAATATCTTTCACTCTAGTATTCATATGGATCCTTATGAAGCTCTCTATTGAAATAAATGCAGGACTCCAACTTGCTTGGATGAAGTTGGGGAACGAAAGCTATTAGGACCTGATATTGTTGATGAGATGGCAGAAAATGTCAGATCTATTCAACAACACATAATAATAGCTCAGAGTCGACAAAAATTTTATTCCGACACCCGAAGAAAAGACCTAGAGTTTAAAGTGGGTGATAAAGTGTTCTTACGAATATCTCCGTGGAAGAGTGTAATGAGATTTGGAAAGAAGGGAAAGTTGAGCCCTAAGTATATCAATCCTTTAGAAATATTGGATCGTGTTGGGAAGGTATCTTACAGATTGTTGCTTCCACCGAATCTCTCTCAAGTTCATGATGTGTTCCACATATCTCTCCTGAGAAAGTATAGACCCGATCTTTCACATGTACTCAGCTCAGAAGTTGTACCGATGGAGCAAGATCTTTCCTATGAAGAACAGCCGGTAGAGATTCTGGATCGTAGCGAAAAAGTCCTACGGAACAAGACCGCTCACTTGGTGAAATTTTTATGGAGGAACCACCAACTAGAAGAAGCTACATGGGAGCTTGAGGATATGATGTGGGAGAGTTATCCTCATCTGTTTGTTACAAAGTGATGAATTTCAAGGGTGAAATTCATTTTAAGGGGGGTAAAATGTAACACCCGATATTTTTTTTGTTTTTATGTTATAAAAATCATCAAAGGAATCTTTCACTACACACAACACTAGATTGGCTTGCTTTAAACGAAATCAAGACCTTCCTCGATAGCTTGCGTTGTACACAATACCGAGTTTCACTAAACAACGACATGCTATTAAAATATTATTAAAAATAGCCGTTATGAATTGTAATTATAAGGCCCCGACCTTAAAACTTACTTAATATTGAATTAAATGAATAATTCACGTTGAGGATCTTTTCAGGTTTAGAGTTTTAGAGAATTAGAACATAACTATTACATCTCAAAAGATTACATAGTAGTAACTTCTACTAAGTTTCCATAATAAAAAAAACTCTTAAAAGAAACATGTCTAGTTCCATGTTTTATATAGCATGACATTCCCTTGATCACATCCTTGACCTTTTTCCACATTAAGTCCTGTGAAAAAAATTTCAAAAAAAACTTGGGGTGAGCATAAAAAGATCAGTAAGGGATACACAAAGAATGAAAACTGTTAGTTTTTCAAACATCAAGTAAAACATGTAAACTCTATCAAAGTAATACCTTCACCTTCATGAAGTAGTAAAAACTCTTCACTGAATAAAGTATCAATACTTACCTTTTTGTAACCAAAGGATTACCATAAAACCCATATAAAGAACACATAACATATATAAAGGTAACTTGGGACATAAACATACTTAAGTGGAATAACCATACATTCGACTTCCACACATATCACTTAATGGAATAGCAATACGGCCAATTTCCATACATACTTAATGGAATAGCCATACGGCCGACTTCCATACATAATGCATTGGAGGTTATAACGTAACCACCTGTCCTGGTATTCACGGCACCACCCATCATATGGTTTATAACGTAACCACCCGTTAAAATGTCTAAGTACCAATATAAAATCATAAAACATAAAACCAATATAAAGGAATGATAAAATTTCCACATTTCAATCAAAATATATCATAAATATATTGACATAATAGAATCCTTTATCAAAACCATTTTCAATACCAAAATACCTAAAAGAGTATATGGTATTTATTTTATTTTAAAAACATTACTGCTTGTTGAGGAAGCCAAAGACCAAATAATACTCGCGGCGGCGGAAAAGGTCGTTGTCACCGCGTACGTAAAAAAACATTCCTTTTTGTCATTTAGTAAAACGCTTCGTAGAAAAAGATTCCTTTTGTATAAAAGTAAAAGTCAAAGGGGTTTGTACACCATATAAAAGAAAGTTGTGTATAAAACGAAATATGCCTCAATGAAAGGAAATTGAGACGAAGTCCCTTACCTCAGGTCCGACTTGACTCGATCGTTCTTTAACGTCCTGAATAATAAACATGAGTTAATTTATACTTGATTAAGAACATTTTTAAAGTTAATTATTCCTTTTATATCACTTATTTCCATGTTATAAACATTATGTAACCATTTAAGTTAATAATGTTTGTTTTGTCAATATTTGGTTCTTATGTCGAAAGTGGACTTCTTACAATTACATGTTGTTCATGTGGTCAAAGGTTCTTTATATCCGGAATGAAATTAATGATTTGGATATCATATATATCATATATATCCAGCATATACATGTATTTATAATATTACATAATCATTTAGAGGTAAGAAATGAAATGCACCGTTCATGGAGACGGTAAGCCGTACGTACGCATGAACGCTACTTTCATTTCTATTTCGTATTTTATAGAATGGAATAATAATGATATAAGAGTATATTATAATTCCAGAATAATTACATATATAATATCATTAACTTTATCCTTTACACATCCCACATATGGTATTAATGAATCAAATCACTTTCAGGGGGCGGTAGTCCGCACTTCCTAAAATGAAGATATCGTGTTTACCCATAATGGAAACAATAATGGTATGCCATAAATGAAAAATAAAGAAGCTTAAGGAAAGAATAAACATATTATATATCATATATAAAAATAGTGACATCATAATGGCCACCTTTGAATGTGTTAAATGAGTATTAAACAATCATCGTTTTGGGTGGGAGAATTTCGCCATCCACGAAAACCGTATGTTCTTTAACCATTTGATGTAGTTGTGTGAGAGTGTAGCTCGAATAAATATTATAACAACATTCTATTATATTGAAGATACTGGTGTTGTTACAAAAGAAGTAAATAAAAAGATTTTAGGGGGTTGGAGAAGAAAAATTAAACAAATTAACAAGAGAGAATGAATTACCTTTAAAAGTGTAACTCCTTCTGATTTGAGCCTAAAGGCTTCCTTTGAAAGGATTATGGACAAATGGAATCCTATAGGATGAGGAGAGGGATTTGGAGAGAGTAAATGGGTAGGGGATGGCTGAGACAAAGGCTTGAGGAGTGTGTGAAATGAGGTAGAGGTGGGGGCCTTTTATAAGAGGAGAGGAGGGGCACTTTTGGAAATCCTGAAACTATTATTTTATTTTCAAAAGTGTTTCGAATTTATAAGGTCCCACATTGATATATTTCAAATATAAGATTATAAGGCTTTGAAATATTCCCATCCAATAGGTTTTGGACAAGTGTAGGTTTTAGATATTACATTATCTTTCCATTTTATTTAAATCGTTAAATAATGAAGTCATCGCTGCATCATCATGATGTCATAAATAACTTAATTTATTTAAAGTCTAAAAATTATAAAAAAAATAATATGATGTAGGAAATCATTTTATATTTCCAATTAATATTTATAATCAAAAATATTATCTTTATAATCCCATGTAAAAATTGTTTTCGTAAAACATATTATGTTAGTGTCATTTTTACTTTTACATTAAATAAAAAGTTATTTATGTTATTTCCAAACCAAAGTGGCTCCATGGGGTCCCCAAGTTTACCCATGGCTTGTCATGGTCAGACATGACACATACAATGAGGGTAGGACATGTGTCAAGCTCATCTCATATTATTAAAACATTATTTTTACCTTAAACTACACTAATTACCACTAATCACGATTAAAAACTTAATAAGTTACTATTCACCAAAAAATTATTTTAATCTCATTGAACCACATTTTACTTCTTAATGAAAAACATGTATGTCGGATTTTTTAAAATCAAAACATAATGATGGAAAAATTTTATTTAAACAGAAAATCAGTTTTTATAAGTACCACTTAGTGGTTTCACTATTCATCAAAAATTGAAGTTTTTCAGAAAATTACCAAAAATTCACCCTAAGCTATATTTTATATTACGAATTCAAAAATGAAGTCTATTTTACAAAATTCAAAACATATAAGTAACATTAATTAATTTAATAATTAATTCCCACTGTTAGAGCAAATATCGTATTTTTATGAAACAATAAGTATCAAAAGATTGACACTAGTTTAAGTCCGATTTCAAAGTGAAATTAATTCCAATGACCACTATTGGATTTAATGGTAAAAATATTTTCTAATTTCACTTTAAAACCAATTCAAAAGATAATCTAGTCATATAAATAAATTAGATTAAAAAGAGGTTTTGAATTAAAATACAACATTTTACACTATTCATTAAAAAATGAACTTTATCGGAAAGGTACCAAAAATTTACACAAAGTAAATTTTGATGTCCCGATTCTAAAGAAGAGTTATTTTTGGTCCAATAGAATTTATAAGATTGATCAAAACTATATTTAATGATGGTTTGCTTTCAAAAGGTGATAAGTGAACCCTTAGTGAAAATTAGTGTATAAATGCCTAAAATTGTACTCTTTCCGTATTTTAAGCCTTTATCTTTTATTGGGTAAATGTAAAAACATTTAAAAACATATATAATCATATTTTAGTTATTTCTATCCATTCCCGCCAGTACAACTGCTACTTTTTAACTAACATTTAAAATAATATTATTTTATTACTTGTGTGCAATGTAAGTTTTCAAAGAAACTCATCGTTGCGTATCGAGTACGCTATCAAACGTAGAAACCCCTTTTAATTAAAATTAATATTTAATTCGTAAATATTAATAAATATGAAAATTCTTTATTCTTTAATTACCTGGGATGTTACATCCTTCCCCCCTTTTGGGAATCTCATCCTCGCAATTTTATTCACTTATCAAAATAAGTGGGGGTATATATCCCTCATAGCATTTTCAGATTCCCACGTTGCCTCTTCAATCACATGGTTTTTTCACAAAACCTTTAACTGATGAATCACCTTATTCCGTAACACCTGCTCCCTGTGGTCAAGAATCTGGACTGGTTGTTCTTCATAAGATAGGTTCTCCTCCAGCTGAACTACCTCTGGACTCAAAACATGAGAAGGATCTGGAATATACTTCCTCAATATTGAAACATGAAAAACATTGTGTACCTGAGATAAACTCAGAGGTAAAGCCACTCGGTAAGAAACTGATCCAACTTTCTCAAAAATTTCATATGGTCCAATAAACCTTGGACACAGCTTTCCTTTCTTACCAAATCTCATCACACTTTTTCAAGGAGAAACCTTGAGAAAAACATGATCACCTACCTCGAAAGATAGATCCTTCCTCCGGTTATCCGCATAACTCTTCTACCTGCTCTGAGCTGTTCTCATGTGCTTCTGAATCAACTGAACTTTTTCTGCCATCTTTTCTACCAATTCTGGTCCCATCAGCTTCCTTTCACCCACTTCATCACAAAATGATGGAGTTCGACACCACTTCCCATATAATGCCTCAAATGGTGCCATCTGTATACTGGAATGAAAGTTGTTATTATAAGAAAACTCAACCAAAGAAAGATGTTGGTCCCAACTTCCCTGATAATCCATCGAACAAGCTCGTAGCATATCCTCCAAGGTATGAATTGTTCGTTCTGACTGCCCATCTGATTGAGGATGAAAATCTGTACTAAAATTTAATTCAGTACCCAACGACTTCTGAAGGCCTTTCCAAAAGTTAGATGTGAACCTGGGATCACGATCAGATACAATGGAGAGGGGAACTCCATGTAACCTGACTATCTCTTTAAGATACAAACGAGAAAGTTGATCTAGGGAAAAAATATCTCGTATATCAAGGAAATGAGAAGATTTAGTCAAGCGATCAACAATAACCCAGATTGCATTATTACCTCGAGATGTCCTCGTTAATCCCACAACAAAGTCCATGGATATATTTTCCCATTTCCACTCTGGAACTGGTAAAGGCTGAAGTATCCCTTTTGGTTACGGCCGCTCTGCTTTAACATGCTGACAAGTCAGACACCTCATAGTAAAATCAGCAATATCTCTTTTCATTCCATCCCACCAGTAATACTCTCGCAGATCTCTGTACATCTTAGTACTTCCAGGATGAACTGAAAACGGGGAACTATGAGCCTCACATAAAAACTCATTCTTCAACTGTGAATCACAAGGCACGCATATTCTATTCCCAAATCTCAAAACACGGTCATTATCAATGTTGAATTCAGGCAACTTACCTTTCTGAACCAGCTTTACCTTTTTCTACAACTCGCTGTCTTGCTTCTGTGCTTGCTTGATTCTGTCTGATAGAGAAGATTTCACTGATACCTGAAACAAAACAGAAGGAATTCCTGCACCAACAACTTCTATTCCAAAGTTCATCAAATCAAAAACCAAAGGATCTCATTCCAAATGTAGCATGGTTAATGAAGCATTACTTTTTCGACTCAAAGCATCAGCCACTTTATTTGATTTTCCCAGATGGTAATGAATTGTACAATCATAATCCTTGATTAATTCCAGCCATCTCCTCTATCTCATGTTCAATTCATTCTAATTGAATATATACTTTAAACTTTTGTGATCAGTATATATTTCACACTTTACTCCATACAAATGATGCCTCCAAATTTTTAAAGCAAAGAAAACAACAGCTAATTCCAAATCATGTGTAGGGTAATTTACCTCATGAGTTTTCAACTATCGTGAAGCATAAGCAATTACCTGATCGTTCTGCATAAGGACACAACCAAGTCCTTTCAATGAGGCATCACTGTATATAACAAACTCACCATTCCTGGAAGGAAGTTCCAAAACTGGAGCATTCACCAATCTTCTCTTCAACTCCGGAAAACAATCATCAAATTCTTTTGTCCATATGAACTTAACACCCTTACGAGTTAGCTTAATCATTGGACTAGATAACCATGAAAAAATTTCAACAAAACTTCGGTAGTAACCTGCCAAACCAAGAAAACTACGAATCTCGGTTACATTTGTGGGTCTTGGCCATTCTTTAACAACTTTTGTTTTAGCAGGATCAATAGTTATGCCATCTTTTGAAACAATGTAACCCAAGAAAGAAAATTTGTTGCAACCAAAACTCACACTTTCTGAATTTTCCATATAGTTTCTTTTTTTTATGGTTTGTAAGATAACCCTTAAATGACTTTCATGCTCCTATTTACTTTTAGAAAACACCAAAATATCTTCAGTAAACACAACCCCGATTTATCACCTGAGTCAACTGAGCCATCACTGCAACAAACTATTTAGCTCTGATTCTGACGATCTCAGGATTCCGATTTAGAAGTTCATTTCTATCTGTATACATTCCTAGCACAACTTCCTTGTTTCCTCTTTGAAAAACCATTCTGAACACTGAAATACCTTGGGTGAAGAAACATGGTAATCTTTAAATGCTATATCATTTCAGTCATACCATAAATTAACTTATAATTTAACGATTTTCTGACTCCTAAAGTTGTCTAAACCAACCTTTGATACCAACTATAAGGCCCCGGCCTTAAACCTTACTTAATATTGAATTAAATGAATAATTCACGTTGAGGATATTTTCAGGTTTAGAGTTTTAGGGAATTATAACATAACTATTAAATCTCAAAAGATTACAAAGTAGTCACTTCTACTAAGTTTCCATAATAAAAAAACTCTTAAAAGAAACATGTCTAGTTCCATGTTTTATATAGCATGACATTCCCTTGATCTCATCCTTGACCTTATTCCACATTAAGTACTGTGAAAAACTTTTCAAAACAAAACTTGGGGTGAGCATAAAAAGCTCAGTAAGGGATACACAAAGAATGAAAACTGTTAGTTTTTCAAACATCAAGTAAACCATGTATACTCTATCAAAGTAATACCTTCACCTTCATGAAGTAGTAAAAACTGTTCACTGAATAATGTATCATTACATACCTTTTTCTAACCAAAGGATTAACATAAAACCCATATAAAGAACACATAAGATATATAAAGGTAACTTGGGACATAAACATACTTAAGTGGAATAACTATACGGTCGAATTCCACACATATCACTTAATGGAATAACCATACGACCAATTTCCATACATACTTAATGGAATAGCTATACGACCGACTTCCATACCCAATGCATTGGAGGTTATAACGTAACCACCCGTCCTGGTATTCACGGCACCACCCGTCATATGGTTTATAACGTAACCACTCGTTAAAATGTCCAAGTACCAATATAAAATCATAAAACATAAAACCAATATAAAGGAATGATAACATTTCCACATTTAAATCACAATATATAATAAATATATTGACATAATAGAATCCTTTATCAAAACCATTTTCAATACCAAAATACATAAAAGAGTATATGGTATTTATTTTATTTTAAAAACATTACGGCTTGTTGAAGAAGCCAAAGACCAAATAATACTCGCAGCGGCGGAAAAGGTCGTTGTCACCACGTACGTAAAAAAACATTCCTTTTTGTCGTTTCGTAAAACGATTCGTAGAAAAAGATTCCTTTTGTATAAAAGTAAAAGTCAAAGGGGTTTATACACCATATAAAATAAAGTTGTGTATAAAACGAAATATGCCTCAATGAAAGGAAATTGAGATGAAATCCCTTACCTCGGGCCCGACTTGACTCGATCATTCTTTAACGTCCTGAATAATAAACTTCTGTTAATTTATAATTGATTAAGAACCTTTTTAAAGTTCATTATTGCTTTTATATCACTTATTCCCATGTTATAAACATTATGTAACCATTTAAGTTAATAATGTTTGTTTTGTCAATATTTGGTTCTTAAGTCGAAAGTGGACTTCTTACAATTACATGTTGTTAATGTGGTCAAAGGTTATTTATGTCCAGAATGACATTCCTGATTTGGATATCATATATATCATATATATCCAGCATATACATGTATTTATAATATTACATAATCATTTAGAGGTAAGAAATGAAATGCACCGTTCATGGAGACGGTAAGCCGTATGTACGCATGAACGCTACTTTCATTTCTATTTCGTATTTTATAGAATGGAATCATAATGATATAAGAGTATATTATAATTCCAGTATAATAACATATATAATAAAATTAACTTTATCCTTTACACATCCCACATATGGTATTAACTAATCAAATCACTTTCAGGTTGCGGTTGTCCGCACTTCCGAAAATGAAGATATCGTGTTTACCCATAATGGAAACAATAATGGTATGCCATAAATGAAAAATACAGAAGCATAAGGAAAGAATAAACATATTGTATATCATATATAAAAATAGTGACATCATAATGGCCACCTTTGAAGGTGTTAAATGAGTATTGAACACTCATCATTTCGGGAGGCAGAATTTCGCCATCCACGGAAACCGTATGTTCTTTAACCATTTGATGTAGTTGTCTGAGAGTGTAGCTCGAATAAATCTTATAACAACATCCTAGTATATTTAAGATACTGGTGTTGTTACAAAATAAGTAAATAAATAGAGTTTAGGGGGTTGGAGAAGCAAAATAAAACAAATGAACAAGAGAGAATGAATTACCTTTAAACGTGTAACTCCTTTTGATTTGAACCTAAAGGCTTCCTTTGAAAGGATTATGCCCAAAGGGAATCCTCTAGGATGAGGAGAGGGATGTGGAGAGAGTAAATGGATAGGGGATGGCCGAGCCAAAGGCTTGATGAGTGTGTGAAATGAGGTAGAGGTGGGGGCCTTTTATAAGAGGAGAGGAGGGGCACTTTTGGAAATCATGAAACTATTATTTTATTTTCAAAAGTGTTTCGAATTTCTAAGGTCCCACATTGATATATTTCGAAGATAAGATGATAAGGCTTCTAAATATTCCCATTCAATAGGTTTTGGAAATGTGTAGGTTTTAGATATTACATTATCTTTCCATTTTATTTAAATCGTTAAATAATGAAGTCATCGCAACATCATCATGATGTCATAAATAATTTAATTTATATGAAGTATAAAAATTTTAAAACAAATACTATGATGTAGGAAATATTTTTATCTTTCAAATTACTATTTATAATCAAAATTCTGATGTTTATAACCCCATGTAAAAATTGTTTTCGTAAAACATATTATGTTTGTGTCATTTTTACTTTTACATTAAATAAAAAGTTATTTATGTCATTTCCCAACTAATGTGGCTCCATGGGGTCCCCAAGTTGACCCATGAATTTTCTTGCTCGGCCATGACACATCCAATGAAGGTAGGACATGTGTCAAGCTCATATCATATTATTAAAACATTATTTTTACCTTAAACTACACTAATTACCACTAATCGCGATTAAAAACTTAATAAGTTACTATTAACCAAAAAATTATTTTAATCTCATTGAACCACATTTTACTTCTTAATGACAAACATGTATGTCGGACTTTTGAAAATCAAAACAAAATGATGGAAAAATTTCATTTAAACAGAAAATCAGTTTTTATAAGTACCACTTAGTGGTTTCACTATTCATAAAAAAATTGAAGTTTTTCAGAAAATTACAAAAAATTCACCCTAAGCTATATTTGATATTATGAATTCAAAAATGAAGTCTATTTTACAAAATACAAAACATATAAGTCACATTAATTAATTTAATAATTAATTCCCACTGTCAGAGAAAATAGCATGTTTTTATGAAACAATAAGTATCAAAAGATTGACACTAGTTTAAATCCGATTTCAAAGTGAAATTGATTCCAACAACCACTATTGGATTTAATGGTAAAAATATTTTCTAATTTCACTTTAAAACCAATTAAAAATATAATCTAATCATATAAATAAATTAGATTAAAAAGGGGTTTTGAATTAAAATACAACATTTTACACTATTCCTTAAAAAATGAACTTTATCGGAAAGGTACCAAAAATTTACACAAAGTAAATTTTGATGTCCCGATTCTAAAGAAGTGTTATTTTTGGTCCAATAGAATTTATAAGATTGATCAAAACAATATTTAATGACGGTTTGCTGTCAAAAGGTGATAAGTTAACCCTTAGTGAAAATTAGGGTATAAATGCCTAAAATTGAACTCTTTCCGTATTTTAAGCCTTTAACTTTTATTGGGTAAATGTAAAAACATTTAAAAACATATATAATCATATTTTAGTTATTTCTATCCATTCCCGCCAGTACAACGACTACTTGTTAACTAACATTTAAAATAATATTATTTTATTACTTGTGTGCAACGTAAGTTTTCAAAGAAACTCATTGTTGGGTATCGAGTACGCTATCGAACGTAGAAACCCCTTTTAATTAAAATTAATATTAATATTTAATTCGTAAATATTAATAAATATTAAAATTATTTATTATTTAATTACCTGGGAGGTTACAGTAATACCCACTTTTAGAAATTTTATAATTTTTATCATTCAAAATGGACTTCATTTTGGGATTCAGAATATCGAAATTAGCCTAGGGTGAAATTTTGGTATTTTTCTGAAAACTTTCAATTTTTGATGAATAGTGAAAACACTGGGTTACTTTTTAAAAACGGACTTTTCATTTAAATATTTATTTATTTTATTTAAATTTATTTAAGGTCAAAATTTATACATGATAACTATATAAGTTCAAATTTATTCATTGGAGTCATTTTATAATAATTTTAGATATATAAAAATTTTATTGAACTTTTCACCATCTTTTACCCACCTCCTAGGAGAGTTTTCAAATTCACATAAAACTTAATTTTATTGCTTCTGTGAGTGGAATTTTCAAGATCTGAGAGACACGGTTAATATCAAGGACTAAAATGTGGTTCAATGAGAAGAAAATAATTTTTGCTGAATAGTAACTTTTTACTTTTATTTACCACGGTTAAAAGTAAATAGTATAATTAACGGTAAAAATGATATTATTATTACCCTAACACATGTAAAAATTCTATTGGATAAGTGTAATTTGACCAAAAACAAACTTAGGAATAAAATATGACCATTTAGGTCCACATGGATTAGATTAGGACATATAATATTACTTTATTTCAAGAATAGTTAAAATAGTTTAAATCAATGTTTAATAACTAAATCATTTTTAATATAGGGTTATACATAAGATAATTTGGACTATAAGTATTCATTAGAAAGATAAAAAGAGTTCCAACATAGTGGTAGTTTATTTATAATTTTTAGACATTAAATAATTTAATTTATTTATGACACAATAATGATGCAATAATTATCTTATTAATTAAATATTAACATAATTGATGTTATAAATAGTCAAATAAATGTAATTTGAGACTTTTTATGAATTAAAATAATTTTCTAGGTTAATATGACATATTAGAATTGATTTAATAAACTTTTTTAGGACTAATCATGCTGTTATGATTTTCACAAAAATCAAGTACCAATTAATGTCAAAATTGACATAAAATAGTTTTTAAAACAAATATTATTTTATTAATTGTTATTATATTCATAAAAATATAAGGTTCAGAAAAATGACTTAGATAAGGATATATATGTTAATTATAAACAACATAGGTTTTGTTTGGCTTTTTATCGTAAGTTTATTAACTTTATAGTGTAAGAAAACAAGAAGACACGGTAAAAGTAACATTATTTAACTTAAAGTAAAATCTAAATGATAGGGTTAAAATAGAAACCAAAACATGTATAAATTCTATTTGATGAGTGAATTTAGACCCATCCCAGCCTTATATTCGAAATAAATCGATTTGGAGCTATTAAAAACCGAATATGACTTTATAATAAAATAACATTTTTAGTTTTTCCAAAGGTTCCCCTCTCCTCCCCTATAAAAGGGCACCTCCTCCCTCTATTACTCACACCACTTTTAGCCTTCAATCTCGGAAAACCCCTAACAATATCTGCTATCCAATTCCCTAGAAACATCTTAGAGGTCCTGGTCTTCTTCAAAGACCATCTTTAGTGCCCAAAGAGGAGGTTAAGAAGATGCGCTTCAAAGAAGAGGTAATGTCCGTTACCGATTCTTTCAAATTTATTTTTCTTCTACTTCTTCTTATTTAGTTGTTTCATTATGAAGTTATAACATCAGTATGACTCATATAATGATATGTTATTATAAATATGAAACAACCATATATCAGCTTCTATGCATCCTACGGAAAATGAAATCACCACGCGTGCGTATGTAAGGAATACCGTCTCCACGCCATGGTGTAATCTGTTTTCCACCGCCACCTTACTTGGATGAGTATAATGGTGTAGAGAATAACTATATATGATTATTTTAAAGAGATATTTATTCTGAAATAGTATACCTACACTCCAATAAAATTCCACGATCATGGGAATGATATCATCGCTTGTGCGTACGCACAGAATACCGTCTCCACGTTGTGATGAGACTCGTTCTACATGATCTTCATTTCTTAATGATTATATAAATGAATTGAATGAATGAATATGATATATATTACACTAATACCATTCTGTAAATGAGGTATCTATAACCAAAAATGAAGAATAATAATTTATTCCACAAAACACGCATAAGAACAAAAAGTAATAAACACTCGAAAAAAATAGCAATGAAATATTACTAATATGAAGCTAATAATATGACCATATATGATATCATAACAATGATTTTAATTCTGGAATAAGTCAATGACATTATTTAAATCATTATACAGGAGTTTTGGACACTTACGAAGCAAATCGGACCTAAGGTAAGGGAAAATCTCACAAATCCAATTTTTATCCGAGATTGTTTATACTTCAGAATTTACTGGGGAATATTTATCATCCAAATCCATGTTTCCTCAATATGTAATATTATTTATATCCTCCTACAATTTTTTAAATCCAATTTTACGCTTCGGTGAGTTTTTGGTAAAAGATATGAAAGGAATCTTTTGTCTTTTTTCATACGAGGTCCTTTTTGAATTTTCCGGCCAAAGTACGAGAAGAATATTTTTTTAACTTATACAACATGAATGGATTTTTAGAAAATTATTTCCATGAGCCTTCCTTTACAAGTTTTCAAGTTTAGTTTTAATCAACTTATTTTAGTTTAAAATTATATGACATGTTAAGAAAGAAAATTATTTTTTAAGTAGAAAGGATTTTTTCCTCAAGAATGGAGTTCAAGTGTTTTATCAAAATTATTTTCCATCTAAGATAATATAGGGTTCTGTTTCTATCCCTATTTTTACATTTTATCGAATTTGTTATGATGGATTTTTTTGATGTCCTTTTATCTTATATGGATTGTGTTATGATGGCATGATGATTATGAATCCCATTTTATTACATGGGTTAAGCTATTATGTATGATTTATGATTTTGTGGCACACAAAAGAATGGTTTCATTATGAGATGGGTGGGACATATATCTCCCTCCAATGAATTGGGTAAGGATTTATATCTCATGAGATAGACATGGCTAGAATGACATGTTAATCCAGTACTGTGAAATAGGACTGAAACAAGGAGTGAACTCGGTTCAAAAATTTACTTTGTCCACTAAGATAGTCTTGGTAATGAGTCCTAAATACTAAGAAATGATTCTCTATGATTATGTGTGTATGCCACAAAGTTTCATGTTTTATGTTATGATTATTGGTATTACATATCACTACTATGATTTATCCCATGATATGAAATTATGATTTCTTTTGCAGGTTAAGATTTCGAAAATGTTATGTTCTTATGAATATGATGTGATTGATATTTCTTTTGTCTACCCTTACTGAGCATTTGAGATCACCCTTTTGTATGTTTTCTTTCCTCAGGTCAGGAAGAAGGTTATTAAGTAAGATATTCCAAAATGGACTCTAGATATGATGAAATAAATGGGAGACAATGTAGATGCTTTATGAACCAGTTGTTTAGGTTTTCCAGTTTTTAATGACACTATACCTATACGTTCCTTTCATGGTTTTGTTATATGTTGTAATATGTGTGCTTCAATTTTTATGTAATAACAATGTATATAAAGTATGGTTTGTTATATTATCCCCCATAACAGTGATATTAATAATGAATTTTTAATAAAATGGGTTATGAAATGTTATAATATAATAATATATTGAATGATATATGTTGGCACTTTCTTAGATACAAATTATAATAAAAATATACTTTATATAATGTAGGTCTAAATATGTACGTATAAATTAAAGAATTTTAGTAAGGGATTTTAATCTCAATTTTATTTTTGTGAGAGATATCCCATATTTCAAACATGTTTATTTTATATAGTGTGTATACTTCCCATTAATCCCATTTTTGATTCATATATTAAATATTATAATAATTTAAAAATAAGTAAATAGATATTTTTTCACGTATCTTAAGATTTAGAAGTATCCATAATGATTAAGGATTTTAGTTTCAATCTGTTTTTTAATTAGAATTGTTTATTCTTGAATCTCTGGTGAGAAAATACTATGACCCTTACTGGATAAAGCTATATCAATTTTCTATTATTTGGGGTATTTATTTTGAATTTTATTTTTATTTTTATTTTCTTAAATTTGTGTTCATATGAGACTATAATAATTTTTTGAAGGAAAATTGACTATGTTTCAATATTTGGCAGAAAAGTTTTATCTTCCTTATCCATGTTATCAAAGAATGCATTCAATATTTTCTTACTATTATATTATCATTTATTAAATTAATTTTACCCTTGTATTAATTTTTATAAAATATTTTAAAATTACTATTCTTATCATTTCCTGATTGAGGTAAATTTTTACTATTTAAAACAATGTGAAATGAATTTGTTTGCACCATATATGGAATAAATGATATTTATTGTTATCCTGGCCCCTGAATACATTGAATCATACTTTAATTATTTAAAAATATATTTTAAATGAACATGTTTATTATAGTTTTTTTGAAATTTTAAAATTTCAATGAGTTTAATTAAACATAATAAGGGTATTTTCTCTAAGAAAATCATTTTTATCTTTTACACATGTTTCTATCAATAACAACATTATTCGAAGTTAGTTATTATTTTCTATGGATATAATCTAATAATAAGATTGTAATTATATATGAGGATGGGTTTTTATGATGATTATGTTATATTCATAAAACTTTTTTATTATCAATTGTTTTTATAATGATTGAATAAATAAATGTTTAAGAAACCCATTTTTAATGAATGTGAAATGATTTAATGATGTGATGATATGAAGAATGCATTATGATATTGTGGAACACATATATATAATTTGAAATTTATTATTGGTGGGTCAAGAATTATATATCATCCCAATGAATTGGGTAATGTTTAATTTTTCATGATATTGAAATGGGAAATAATTATATTTGATTTATCCTTTATGGGGAAAATGTTAAGGGTTTAAATATAATATGGGAAAAAGTTGATGTTCTTGTTCCATTATGGTGAAAAATTGTTGTTCTTTATCTTCTATGGGAAACAAGTTTTTATATAATGATATTTTATAATTTGGTAGTTTTTGTAGTTATACTTGACACGTGATGTTTTTTCAATATATATTATAGTTTCAAAAATTTATTTTAGGAATATATTATTCATGACAGATTAATGATAATTTCTCACTCTTATGATAATTTTCTTCTAAAATGTTAATGTTTTATGCCATAAATAATTTTTATGACCCAGGATAGATTGTTTATAAACAATATTTTTTTCATTTATTTTCACATACCCTTATTATTATTTAATACTTTCACATGATAATTGATTTATATCTCCCATATTTATCATTACTGATCATCTCAGATAAGCTTCCCTTATGTTTATTTTTCCCTTATTTTGAAGAAATAATGACGTTAGGTATGTCAATGAGGAGTACTATGTGGGATGATTATTAAGGGATTATTTTATATTATTTAATAAATAAATATATTTCCAATCAACTATCAAAGCACACTATATCTTTACGATCCTTATGTACTTATTTGTGAAATTTGTTGAATATTCATATAAAAATATGTAATATTTATGAATGAAAATATAGGGTCTCTATAATTTCACATCCTTTATATAGGATTTTACCCAAGGAGTTAAGGTACTTTAATGTCTAACAAGAGGTGTTGGAATTGAATGGTTCATTTGACTGATAAAATATAAACCAGTAAAACCTATTAGTTTTAAAAATCATTATCATAAAACTCATCTTATTTTTTTGGATTATCATAAGGTCAAAATGATTCAATAATGATATAATATGCTTTTTCCCAAATTTATGATCAGTGTGATCAATTTAGTTGATCATAGTGGTTCTGTAATATTATATACAATCATTACATCTTATATTATGAGTTTAGATGTAGGATATTTTGAAAAATTCATTTCTTATTTGTTTTTATCATTTGGAATATTTGGTTATAGCTAATTATTCTTAAAAACACTTAAATTATGTTTATTAAAATGTTTAATTAGGTCATTCAAAGAAATCTATAATCCATTCATTTTGGCATTCATCAATGATAATTTTGTGTATTATTGGGCTAAGGATAATCATGAATAACACTCATATAAATTTTTGGGTATCTTTCTAGAACATCGCCATTATTCAAAGCATTAAAAATGTGAAATCATCATATTATAATTACATACCATTTTCAATTTCATTTCTAACAATGGATTCTTTAAATATTTTAGAAAGGTAGAATCTATTTTCTATTTGAAATATATAATGCATGATTCCTGATATATTCAGTTTCTTTATCATAAAAGGATTATACCAATTCAAGGTCTGTTAATTTTTGTGAAATTCTTCATGGATGATATAATTGATAAAGATAATTGTTCCATTATAATAGATTGATTAGTGTCATAAAAAGTTTCTTTAACATATGGTTTGACTTATATAAAAACATATCATTTCATTTCCTGATTTAAAAAATGTATATATGGAATGTTGTGATATATCATGATCATTTTTTTGTTTTCTCATGCATGAAGATAATATTTTTAATTTTATAACATGATATTTGTGGGTTAATGATAAGAAAGGGGTAATATATCAATTTGAATTTTTGGAAATAGTTTATTTTGTGATAGCATGTAATCTTTGTCTTTTTAGTGAGAAAATAATTTTGACCGTGGATAAAAATATCTCGAAACTAATCTTCTCATGAATATTATTGAATCTATGGTAATAGATATATAATAAATACCTTAATATATTTTCCATTTACTTGATGTATGTACCATATTAAAGAAATTGTGTGTATAATGAATTGAGTAGGAATTTATATAATCAGTTCGCTAAAGTGGCGTCAGATCAGTGGTAGCTGATGTTGGTCATAACTACTCTGCATCTTGATTTCATAGAGTATATAGATGTTTTGTTATTTATATTTATCATGTTATTAGTTTTTTTAGAAGGTTAATGATACTTAGAAATCTATTTTTGATTGTCTCACCATGTGGTCAAAAGCTAGTGGGTTGCAGACCATTATGAGATATACGCTGAATGAGAGAATTTTCGTTCTTTTTATAGATCATATTTAGGATCCTAAAATTTATGAAGAATATATTATTTCAATATACTACCAAACAAGATAGGTAATTTATCTTAGAATTAATATTATTTATATGGTGTTGAGTGTAGTATTTTGGTAGGATAAGAGGAAAATAATGGTTTTAGTTTTTTCCTATAGACACTTCATGTATTAAAAGGAAAGGTTAGAGCACAACTTCCAAGCTAGTTTATATCATATATTTACATATATTAGTGTAGAAATGGTAGAAGATAGGTACATATTTTGTCATCTTATGATCATAAATAAGTTAGAAGCTTGATTCCATATGGGTGATTGTGGATTGCCTCATATAGTGGTCTAAATTTATCCTCATTAATGAATTTTCTGTGGTGGAAGACATGTAATAACACAATATTTAAGAAGTTATAAAGATTCATGTAAAAAAAGATTCAAATTATGTCTAACTGATACCCCATGTTAACATCTCAATTTTTTAATTCCTTAGAAGAATCTTTCAGAACCCATTTGACCATGTGGATAGATTATTGAACATAAAAGTGTACATAATCAGAATGAAATATCCAAATTTTTTAATATTGGATTAGATTATTTATTATTGATTTTTGGAGTCTCTTGGATGGATCATAAGACTTTTTAGAGTTCTCTTATGATAATATTTATGATTATATGATTCTTAGGGATCTATTAAAAGATTTTTATGTATATTATTATTATTAACTACATTGTCTGTATGGAAGTGGGTGATACATCCCTTATCAGAAATATCCTTGTTAATTAGAAAATAGTGAAGATTCAAATGATTATGAAAAAATAGATATAAATCATAGTCATCAGAATTTTAATATAGATAATTATCATATACATTTACCATTTGATTTGGGTTATCATTATTTCTTGAGAATATTTCAATGGCTTGGGCATCATCCTTTTTCTATGAATGGAAAACAACATCCCCAATACATTGGCCTTTTTGAGACACCAAAATAGATATTTGAGGAGGATTATCAGTCAGCTTTAACATCATGATATAGTTCTATTTAAAATGTGTTTAATTTATATCAAATAAGGAAGTACCATGTTGATCCTGACCATGTAATTCTTTGTGAAAATATTGATTTAATGTAATATGGTAGATTGATTTGCTTACTCGTACATATTTTTGATAGGCAAGATATTATGTGGTATATGAAATATATCTGTTTGGAATTAGCCTTTTGGAATCATGTTATACATAATGAAAATACTTGGGAACTTGGAAAAGATATGGTTGGAATGTGGCCTATAATATTCCAATGTAAATCTAGTCTCCCGCATTCTAGGTATGTAAAGGAAAATGGTGGGGGAATGTAACACCCCTAATTTTAGGTAAATTACCGTATTATTATGTATTTTCTAGGTTATATAATACTTAGGATATGTAATATCGTTTTTGATGGTATATGAGTTATATTTAAGAGTAATTAATTTATAAATGTCTCTATAAACCTAGAACAGTCACAATGAAACCATACAAGGAGATGAAAGTATTCATTAGGTAGGATCTTTTGTGGAAAATGGTTTGGTAATTCCATGATAATTCCTCAGATAGACCATGTTAGTTGGGAGCGATTAGATATACTAATTCTAATAAATGGCTCACATTTTGGATATCAATGTAGCATAATAATGGATCCATTTTGTTTTTGGAAACGTATAGTTTATGGTTTTCACACATTTTAGAAAACTATGTGGCATAACCATGTATCTTTTTTGATGTTGTACAATATAAATCTCATTATTAGTGCATAGTTTTTCAAAGTACGTTTCTTAACCATGATACATGAAATAACATATATTATAATTAGTTACTAACTCATATTTAGGTAACTAAAATCTCATTTTTTTGATTATATTAATTTATAAATGTCCTTTTACTCATTAGATACCTTATAAATAATTGTAACCAAAAATGAGATTTTGATGAATCAATGTGTGTTAGATCTCTATAGTCAACAATAAGCTCTCATTTTTTATTCTATCCAGATCTACTCATATTCTCTATCTCAAAGGTATAAATAAAAACTTTCATAGATATATTTTAAAGACCCGTAAAATTCAAGGGAATTTTTTATTAATTTTCTTTGGAATTTTAAAGAGCGCGGGTTCTGACGGCACCTGATTCCGAGGCCCGGTGTGCCCGGAATCAATTTCCGAAGTTGTCTCAGGTACGTTCAGTGAACGAATGAGCGGGAATTTCTATCTTTTGAACCGATGCTCAGAATTGAAATCTGAGGACACCAATGAACTCGCAACACCGATATTCGCATAAGGATACCTTTTCCGAGTTTCCGTTTTATGCGGGATGAGAGTTAGTTCTGGGGGAATTAGAAGAAGTTAAATAAATTGTGGAACACAATTTATTTTTAAATTTTTTGGTTATTTTCTCCCAAACAGAGTTAGAGGTGGGGCCCACATCCACATATCCTCCCTTGTGAGGATAAGGTGTGGTGGGGACCATACGAGCCCTAACTCTTCAACTCCCCTAAAACTCCCCCATTAACTTCACTCTAATTAATTTGGAAACTTGTGTTATTAATTAAGATGAGTTCCTTTTTTCAAACCCTTGAAATTCAAAGAGGTTAGGTTGTGTAAATAAAATAAGTCTTGGACTTATTTTATTTTGGTAAGTTTCTTTTTCCACCTTGAGAGGTCTTGGAAACGAGAAGATTTTCTTCGTCAATAAGGAAGAACGCGAAGAACACCGTTCTTCAATGAAGAACTTCTCCACCGAAGAACACGGTTCTTCCGCGATGCCATATCCGCGACGTGACGTTCTTCTTCCACGTCATCTCTTCTGCGATGGTTTTCCGTGACGAAATCGCCATCAACGACTTTGAATCCTCGCTCCGCAACGTTGACATTCTTTTCCCGCGACGCCCGACATCCGCGACGCTCGTCTTCCGCGGGTCGTTGACAAACACTGTTCCTGAAACGAGGTATGGGATTTATTTTTAATTAATTCCGTTCATGGTTTCTAGTTTGTCGATCTTCGTGGTTTTCGACTAATTGTTATCGAATAACGCGAGGGGGCCGGTCTGCACACACACGGCCGACCCTCCTCCTTATTTCATGAATAATTTCATTGTGGTTGGTACGAGAAATCGTGGTGTCGTCGCACCATGCAGTTTCATGCGGAAGATATGCGTGGCGCCGTCACGCCGCGCCGTGGAAAGAAATTCAAGAATGCGACGTCGTCGCGCCGCGTCGAAGGAAATCGAAGGCGCCGCGGAAGGAGCAGCGCCGCAGCGGAGGGGGCAGTGCCGTCGCACTGCGCCGGAGGACAAGGGTCGCGGCCGGTTCCGGGCCGCGGCGGAGCAAGGAGACCGACGGCCGGACCGGGCCGGCGGCGTCGGAGCCGGAAGGGGACCGGCCACCGCCGGTCCCGTTGAGAAGGAGTCGTCCGGCCAGGTCGGGCCGGCCGGAAGGGAAGGGACCGGGGGAATTAAATTCCCCTGGCCATTCAAACAACCCCCCAATTAATTTGGGGGGGGGGTGCGGTTACACAGGGGGCAGGCGCCCCCCCCCCTTTGCCGAACGGCTCGGCCAAATGCCGAGCCAGACAGTGCGCTGGGCGCGCTGTCCCCAGCTGGACCGGCCGCCTGGCCGGTCTGCCAGGCCGGTCCGGGCCGCGCCAGGCCGGGCCAACCCAGACCGGGGAGGGTCGACCCGGTTCGGGCCATCCGGGGGGGTCTCGGGCCGGGTCGGTCTGGGCCCGAAACCCCCGTTATCGGACTATTTGGGTTAAAATGCCCATAACTCGGGCTATGAACCTCCGATCGATGTGCCGTTAGCGGCGACACGATCTTTGGAACAAGGCGGTCGTTTTGGTATATCGCACTCAAGGTTTCGGAATACTTTGAGTTCGGCCGGGTTGGTTCGTACACAAAACCAACCGGGCCCTCGGAGCGAAAACACTCATATTTTGAGCTACGGATGTCCGATTGACGTGTCGTTGACTTTATTGAGTTCCTCTTAGTGAGATGGATCCTTTTTCATACTCCTCCCGAGGTTTGGATGTAGGTGGAGTACGGTCGGGTTGTTTTTGCCTTAAAAACCAACTAGGCCCCTTGGACGAAAAAGAAAATAACTCTAAGACCGGGCGTCTGATTGACACGCCGTCTATTGCGTTGAGTTCCTATTGACGATACGAAACTTTTGAATACATCAACTCTATACAATGTGACAGCTGATGTATCAGCCTCTCGGCTCGTGGAGCGGACCCTCCCAAATGAGCTTGCTGTGTGCGGGAACCCTAGAACTGGCTGCGTTTGCTAGAGTGACTGCGACGACGACTGTGCATAGATCCTCAGTGGATTCGATGATGATGACTACAACACTCAGAGATCCTATGTGGATCAGTGCTACCGATCCTGTGTGAGTCCGATCCTGTGTGGGTCAGCGCTCAGCGGTTCTGTGTGAGCCAGCGCCTACAGATCCTGTGTGGATCCGATCCTGTGTGGGTCTTTGCGGGGGTTAGTTTCCTACCGATCCTTTGTGGGTCTTTGCGGGGGTTAGTACCTATCGATCCTTTGTGGGTCCGACGACTTAGATGGATCAATGATCATCTCTATCTTCTATGAAGAAGTATACCCGTGTGAGCTGAATCCTGTTTGCTTTCCTGTGTGGATTGTGTTGTGCTATCCTGTGTGGATTACGTTTTGCTTTCCTGTGTGGAATACGTATACTTTCCTGTGTGGACTTGGTTATACTTGGTCTCGGAGGATGTATCGTACTGGAATTGATGACTTAGGTATATGTATGTGCATATACCTAAGCAGTTTCGGTTGATATTTCGTGATTGTATCTTTCCTTTGTGGTTTATCCTTTGTGGATTTTGGGAGACCTTCGGGGGTCTCAGAGTCCCTACTGAGTAGCTTATACTCACCCCTGCACGGGCTATGCCCGTACTACGTTGTGTTGGTTGCAGACGACGGACAATGCTGATCGTGGTGGGGGCTTGTGGAGCAGGACGGTACCTGGAGGTGGACCACTGGGCAGGACATACTCGGAGCAGACGGCAGGAACCAAGGAGCAGTGGAGCTATCTGTACCCACCCTTCAGGTAGGATTTCCAGTGGACAGCTCGGCGTAGCGGAATTACTTTATAGTTTATGTTTTCCCATTAGAGTTGTACTTTACAGTTGGGATTGTATTTTCGGCCCTTTTACTTTCCGTACTTACTGATGTACTCAGTTTTTACTTAGTGTTTACTTCTTCTGCTTGTACTCTGTGGTGCATGTTTACTTTACAAAGGCAATTCCTTCCCTTTTTAATGGGATTTACGCCTTGTTGCTAGTCCCCAGCCCCTGGCCTATGGAAGGCGGGCTTGGGGTAGTCACGACAGGGGCCCCGAGGACGGGTCGTGACCAATTGGTATCAAAGGAGTTCGGTTCTACCGCAAACTCTGATCTTTTCTATGTGAAGCAATAGTGTTTAGTGTATTGAGTGTGGTTATCAGTCTAGGGAGTCAAATTTTGTTGCGGTGGCCGACGTATCCGTACACCAGGACCATGACTTCTGATTTCCAACTTAATGCACAAAAACATTGATTGCGTGTGTGTTTCAAGTTTTCTTTGTGATTACTTTGTATCAGCTCACCAGGTATACTGTTCTGACCGTGGCGCAGCTGTTTCCTTTTCAGGATGGCCCCATGATGGCAGCCAGCTAGGGTTCCGAGAGTCGAGTGTGACGACAGCCCACCGAGCGACGAGGCCTCGGTGCAGGGCCCTTTGTCATCAGTGGCACCAGCGATAGCTCTACCCGCCGAGCCACCGATACTTCCAGCACCAGCCGCTGACGATGCATGTCACCTCAGCGCACTGCATGAGTTCCAGCGCCAGCGACCACCCAGGTTCTGTGGGGAGATGGACCCCCATGCAGCAAAGGACTGGCTGGAGGCAGTGGTATGTGTGTTTCGGTAAGTGAGGACACCAGCAGACCTCATGGTGATCCTCACAGCGATCCTACTACAGGCAGCAGCAGGCCGATGGTGGAGCTTGATGCTCTAGGTGCACGATGAGGCATCTCTACTTTAGTCAGACTTTGAGAGCCTTTTCCGCTCAGAGTTTTTCCCAGCCACCCTCCATGCGGTGCACATTCAGGAGCTTCTTCAGCTGCGGCAAGGCAACATGACAGTCACTCAGTACTTGGTGAGATTTACCGATCTCTCGCGCTACTCGACCGACATGGTACGGGACCCATTCATCTAGGCCCGAACCTTTGAGCTGGGATTGAGACACGAGATCAGGGCATCGCAGATCTCCCTCAGCATACCGACTCAGACAGGAGTACTATAGCGGGCCCTTTTGATCAAGATTTTTCATGCTGAGTCTACACCAGCGCCGAAACCTACCGCAGGGCAGCACGTAGCAGAGTCTTATGCATCAGGAAGTCGACGGATGACTCAGGGGTCCAGGAAGACTAGAACCTCAAGCAGACGACCTCAGGACAGTGGCTCAGCAGTGCGGGGAACACAGCGCAGAGCCAGTCTTTCGAGAGGCAGGCATTGCTACTCATGCGGCGGGTAGGGCCACATGTCTCGTGATTGCCCGACCCGCCGTGCCGAGGAGCAGCAGACGGTTGAGGGACCACCAAGGAAGAGGTAGAGGGTAGACCGTGGCGGTCCGCAAAGAGGAGATGGATGATCCAGAGGAGCTGGCCGAGCAGCAGGTGGTGGGCGATGCTTTGAGGCTCTACCACCACCACCACGAGGAGGTCCACCCCGACCACAGGGAGCTGGCGGGCAGAGACAGGCACAGCTCCAGGCAGCGGAGGCCTACGACCACGGCGCGCTCGAGATGATTCGAGGTACTATCTATGTTATTCCACCCTTTCTACAGTACTTATAGACATAGGAGCGAGTCACTCTTTCATAGCCGCTGCCCTTGTTCGGAGCTCGGAAATTCCGACAGAGCCGTTGGCTCGATCCTTACGGCTAGAGACTCCTACGGGAGCAGACTCGATGATTACGCACTAGTGCCAGTAGTTTGAGATTACTCTAGGAGGCGAGAGCTTCGGCTGAGATCTTCTTGTATCGGTGTCGAGGCCTTACGACGTCATCTTGGGCATGGATTGGTTGTCTACGGTCCATGCACAGATTGACTATTTTAGGCGTAAGGTGCGTTGTGTACACACCGACGGGAGCTGGTTTACCTTCACCAGTGAGAAGGGAGCCTTTGCAGTATAGGATGGACTTCCGCGGATGAGAGGACATCCCATCACTATTCAGTTGGCTAGCCTCATCCTAGGAGTAGTTGACGTGCGGAGTCCTGGTTTTCCTGTAGTGGTGGATCAGTTTGCAGACGTTTTTCCCGACGACGTTCCAGGGTTACCTCCTCGCAGAGAGGTAGACTTTTATATCGATATGTACCCCGGGACAGCCCAGATATCGACTCCAGCATATCGGATGGCCCCCGCTAAGCTTCGAGAGCTGCAGGTACAGTTGGAGGACTTGCAGGGAAAGGGGTTCATCCGACCCAGTGTTTCACCCTGGGCTTCCCCGATATTGTTCGCCAAGAAGGCGGACGGGAGCTTGTGACTTTGTGTTGATTATCGTCGCCTGAACCGGGTGACAGTGAGTAACAAGTATCCACTACTGAGGATTGATGACCTCTTTGATCAGCTCAAGGGAGCACTGTGGTTTTCGAAGATAGACCTCAGGTCAGGCTATCATCAGCTCAGAGTACGGGACGAGGACGTGCAGAAGACGGAATTCAGATGTCGGTATGGCCACTATGAGTTCTTGGTTATGCCCTTTGGCGTAACCAATGCCCCAGTAGTGTTCATGGCCCTCATGAACAGGATCTTTCAGCCATACCTTGATAGATTTTTCGTGGTCTTCATCGACGACATTTTGATTTACTCGACGAATGAGGAGGAGCACGCCTACCAATTACGGGTTGTACTAGACACACTCCGAGAGCACCAGCTTTATGGTAATCTCTCGAATTTCCAGTTCTAGATACGTGAGGTCCACTTCTTGGGACACGTCATCTATGAGGCGGGAGTTGCAGTGGATCCTGCGAAGATCGAGGCAGTGTTAGCTTGGGAGCCACCCAAGAGCGTGATGGAGGTGCGGAGTTTCTTGGGACTAGCTAGATACTACCAAAGATTTGTGCCAGAATTGTCCAGAGTTGCGGAACCACTCTCAGCTTTGTAGAATAAGGGGAAACCCTTCATGTGGTCAGACAGATGTCAGCAGAGCTTCCAGGAGCTGAGACAGAGATTGACCAGCGCACCTATCTTGAGGTTTCCTGAGAAGGGAGTAGGGTACGTAGTCTATTGCGATGCATCGGGGACTGGACTCGGATGTTTCCTAATGTAGGAGCGGGTGGTGATCACCTATGGATCACGTCAGTTGAGGCCGCATGAGCAGAACTACGCTACCCATGACCTGGAGTTAGGAGTAGTGGTCTTCGCCCTGAAGACGTGGCGACACTATCTGATGGGCGAGCGCTTTACAGTCTTTTCTAACCACCAGAGTCTCAGGTACATCTTCTCTCAGAAGGATCTGAATCTGAGACAGCGGCGATGGATCGAGTTCCTCTAGGACTATGACTTTGAGATAGTCTATACTCCTGGGAAGGGGAACGTAGTAGCCGATGCCCTCACCAGGAGGACGGGCATTCAACTACTTGAGGAGGCGACAGAGCAGCTAGCCGCTTTGCAGTTATCCTTCGTGGATAGAGATGGGGCAGCTTTCCTTCACTCTCTCACAATCACTCCTCCATTACTGCAGCGGGTCAGAGAGGCACAGCATGGGGACGCCGACTGTGATACACGGCGTGCACAGATATCCTCAGGACAGGCACCTGATGGTTTCTCCTTTGGATCAGAGCACGATATCCATTTTAGAGGACGTACCTTGGTACCCGTTGCTTTACGGGAGGAAGTGCTGAGAGAGTTTCACACTTCTCCCTTGGCGGTACATCCTGGAGTGGCGAAGAAGTACCAGGACCTCAGACGACAGAATTGGTGGCTGGGCATGAAGAAGGTTGTGGCAGAGTTCGTTTCTCGATGCCTCACCTGCGAGTAGGTGAATGCTGAGCACCAGGTACCAGCAGGATTGGTACAACCCTTGGAGGTTCCAGAGTGGAAGTGGGACATCATATCTATGGACTTCTTGACTGGACTTCCACGCACTTCCAGAGGTCACGACTCCATCTGGGTGATTGTCGACCGACTCACCAAGTCGGCTCACTTCTTACCCATCAGAGAGCAGAACTCAGTGGAGAGCTTGGGATGACTTTACGTTTAGTAGATTGTTTGGCTTCACGGTGTGCCATCATCTATCGTCTCCGATCGAGATACTCGTTTTACTTCCCGGCTGTGGAAGGGATTACAGGAGGAATTCGGGACACAGCTACGTCTGAGCACAACCTTTCACCCTCAGACGGATGGTCAGACGGAGAGGACCATTCAGACTCTCGAGGACATGATCCACGCATTTGTCCTTGACTTTGGTCGTAGCTGGGAGGACCACCAACCCTTGGTGGAGTTTGCGTACAACAACAACTACTCCCCCATCGGGATGGCACCATACGAGGTGTTGTACAGCCAACCTTGCAGATCTCCTTTGTGTTGGACAGACCCTGGGGAGTCAGCACTTGTGGGGTCGGAGATGGTCTAGGCCACGACAGAGAAGGTCCAGGTCATCCAGGAGCGGATGAAGACAGCTCAGTTCCGGTAGAAGTCTTACGCTGACAGGAGGTGGAGGCCACTAGAGTTCGAGGATGGCGACCACATCTTCTTGCGTGTCTCACCTCGACGTGGATTATGGAGATTTGGCCGAGGTGGCAAGTTATCTCCGCGCTTCATCAGACCATTCTAGGTCCTCAGCAGGATTGACGAGGTGGATTATCGTCTGGCTCTACCACCTAAGTCGCACCGGGTGCACGACGTCTTCCACGTATCTCAGCTGAGGAGATACGTGCACGACCCGACACACATCATTGACCATGGGGAGCTTGACGTTGATGATGGGGAGACTTTTACGGAGGTTCCGGTGGAGATAGAGGATCGACATGAGCGGGTCCTACGTGGGAGGTCGATTCCTCTAGTGCGCATCAGATGGCAGTACGAGAACCTCAGGAGAGCAATTGGGAGCGGGAGGCTCAAATGCGTGCTCAGTACCCTCATATGTTTCCCTAGTTTTGATGTATCTTTACAGGGACATAAATCTCTATTGTGGGAGTAATTTAAAGACCCGTAAAATTCAAGGGAAATTTTTTTAAATTTTCTTTGGAATTTTACAAGAGTGCATTTTCTGACAGCACCTGATTCCGAGGCCCGGTGTGCCCGGAATCAATTTCCGAAGTTGGCTCGTGTACGTTCAGTGAACGAACGAGCGTGAATTTCTAACTTTTGAACCGGTGCTCAGAATTGAAATCCGAGGACACCAATGAACTCGTAGAGCCAATATTCACATAAGGAGACCTTTTTCGAGGTTGTGTTTTATACGGGATGAGAGTTAGTTTTGGGGGGAATTAGAAGAAGTTAAATAAATTGTGGAACACAATTTATTTTTAACTTTGTTGGTTATTTCCTCCCAAAGGGAGTTAGAGGTGGGGCCCACATCCACATAACCTCCCTTGTGAGGACAAAATGTGGTGGGGCCCACACGAGCCCTAACTCTTCAACTCCCCTAAAACTCCCCATTAACTCCACTCTAATTAATTTGACAACTTGTGTTATTAATTAAGATGAGTTCCTTTTTTTTCAAACTCTTGAAATTCAAAGAGGTTAGGTTGTGTAAATAAAATAAGGCTTGGACTTATTTTATTTTGGTTAGTTTATTTTTCCACCTTGAGAGGTTTTGGAAACGTGAAGATCTTCTTCGTATACAAGGATGAACACAAAGAACACCGTTCTTCAACGAATAACTTCTCCGCCGAAGAACACGGTTCTTCCGCGACGCCGTATCCGCGACACGATGTTCTTCTTCGGCGTCATCTCTTCCGCGACGGTTTTACGCGACGAAATTGCCGTCAACGACTTCAAATCCTTGCACCGCAAAGTTGAAGTTCTTTTCCCGCGATGCCCAACCTCCGTGACACTCGTCTTCTGCGGGTCGTTGACGAACACCGTTCCTGAACCGAGGTAGGGGATTTATTTTTAATTAATTCTGTTCATGATTTCTAGTTTGTCGATCTTCGCGGTTTTCGACTAATTGTTATCGAATAACGCGAGGGGGCCGGTCCACACAAACACCGACGACCCTCATCCTTATTTCATGAATAATTTCTTTGTGGTTGGTAAGAGAAAGCGTGGTGCCGTCGCACCACGCGGTTTCATTCGGAAGATATGCGCGGCGCCGTCGCGCCGCGCCGTGGAAAGAAATTCAAGAACGCGACACCGTCGCGCCGCATCAAAGGAAATAGAAGGCGCCGCGACCGGAGCAGGGCCGTGGAGGAGGGCACGGTGCCGTCGCACTGTGCCGGACAACAAGGGTCGCGGCCGGTTCCGGGCCGCGGCGGAGCAAGGAGACCGGCGGCCGGACCGGGCCGCCGACGTCGGAGCCAGAAGGGGACCGACAACCGTCGGTCCCATTGAGAAGGAGCCGGCCGGCCAGGTCGGGCCGACCGGAAGGGAAGGGACTGGGGGAATTAAATTCCCCCGGCCGTTCAAATGGTCCCCCATTAATTGGGGGGGGGGGGTACACAGGGGGGCAGGCGCCCCCCCCCCCCTTTGCTGAACGGCTCAGCCAAAGGCCGAGCCAGAAAGCACGCTGGGCGCGCTGTCCCCAGTAGGACCGGCCCCCTGGCCGGTCTGCCAGGCCGGGCCGGGCTGGGAGGACCCGGACCGGGGCGGGTCGACCCGGTTCAGGCCAACCGGGGGGTCTCGGGCCGGGTCGGTCTCGGGCCCGAAACCCCCGTTATCGGACTGTTTGGGTTCAAATGCCCATAACATGGGCTACGAACCTCCAATCGACACGCCGTTAGCAGAGACACGATCCTTAGAACTAGTCGGTCATTTCGGTATATCGCACTCAAGGTTTCTAAATACTTTTAGTTCAGCCGGGTTGGTTCGTACACAAAACCAACCGGGCCCTCAGAGCGGAAACACTGATATCTTAAGCTACGGGCGTCCGATTGACGTGCCGTTGACTTTGTTGAGTTTCTCTTAGTGAGACAGATCTTTTGGAATACTCCGCCCGAGGTTTGGAAGTAGGTGGAGTACGGTCAGGTTGGTTTTTCCTTAAAAACCAACCGTGCCCCTAGGACGAAAAAGCTAATAACTCTCAGACCGGGTGTTCGATTGACGCGCCGTCTGTTGCATTGAGTTCCTGTTGACGATACGGAAAATTTTGATACATCAACTCTGGACTATGTGATAGTTGATGTATCAGCCTCTCGGCTCGTGGAGCGGACCCTCCCGAATGAGCTTGATGTGTGCGGGAACCCTAGAGCTGACTGCATTTTATACAGTGACTGCGATGAGGACTGTGCAGAGATCCTCAGTGGGTTCGATGACGACGACTACAACACTCAACGATCCTATGTGGATTAGTGCTACCAATCCTGTGTGGGTCCGATCCTGTGTGGGTCAGCGCTCAGCAGATCTGTGTGAGCCAGCGCCTACAGATCCTGTGTGGGCCCGATCCTGTGTGGGTCTTTGTGGAGGTTAGTTTCTTACCGATCCTGTGTGGGTCTTTGCGGGGGTTAGTACCTATCGATCATTTGTGGGTCCGACGACTTAGATGGATCAGTGATCATCTCTATCGTCTACGAAGAAGTATACCTGTGTGAGATGAATCCTGTTTTCTTTCCTGTGTGGATTGTGTTGTGCTATCCTGTGTGGATTACATTTTGCTTTCCTGTGTGGAATACATATACTATCCTCTGTGGACTTGGTTGTACTTGGGCTCGGAGGTTGAAGCGTACTGGAATTGATGACTTAGCTTTATGTATGGTCATATACCTAAGCAGTGTCGGTTGATACTTCGTGATTGTATCTTTCCTTTTTGATTTATCCTTTGTGGATTTTGGGAGTCCTTCGGGGGACTCGGGTCCCTACTGAGTATCTTATACTCAGCCCTGCACGGGCTATGCCCACACTACGTTGTATTGGTTGCAGACGACAGACATCGCTGATCGTTGTGGGGGATTGTGGAGCAGGACGGTACCTGGAGGTGGACCACTGGGCGGGACATACTCGGAGCAGACAGCGGGACCCGAGGAGCAGTAGAGCTATCTGTACCCACCCTTCAGGTGGGATTTCCAGTGCACAGCTCGGCGTAGCGGCTTTACTTTACAGTTGTTGTTTTCCCTTTCGAGTTGTACTTTACAGTTGGGCTTGTATTTCTGGCCCTTTTACTTTCCGCACTTACTGTTGTACTCAGTTTTTACTTAGTGTTTACTTCTTCCGCTTGTACTCTATGGTGCTTGTTTACTTTACAAAGGCAATGCCTTCCCTTTTTACCGGTATTTACGCCTTGGTGCTAGTCGCCGGCCCATGGCCTATGGAAGGCGGGCTTGGGGTAGTCACAGCACGGGCCCCGAGGACGGGTCGTGACATATATCATTATTTTATTATGTGATTTATGATGAGAGATTGTTTTATATTTTAAATGGAATATTATGTGTAGACAAATTTAGATGTTTCCAAGTACAATTCACTAATTTCATCATCTATCTAGAGGTTCATGGCTTCACTCTTCACTCTACATGCTATAAAAATGATTTCATGGGTTTTTAAAGAGTTTATATTGGATTTTATAAGGAAACAATGTGTGATATCATTAACATATCAATTTTGTTTAGAATATTTTAATTTTATGTGTTTTAATAAATCCCCTGTTTTTAAATAAATTTAACAACCATATTTTACATTATTTTTGGTTTTTGATTAAAAAAATATTTTATGAAATATTCTTAAAAAATTAAATATTTTATTATATTGAATGAATTTTTATTGAACATGGAATAATTGGTTTGGTTTTTATCCATTGGGATATAGAATGGTCATGAAGTACCACCGTCTGTTTGGCATGAAGCATGGTTATGAAATACCATAGTCAATGCAGGGAACCAAGTTTCAGTGACTATATTAGTGCGTGTGTTTGTGTGAACATGGAAATAGATATTCCAATTGTGATGAAATTGTGGAAGGACTTTATTACGCCATTTTTTGAGATATTTTTATTTTTTCCAATATTTTAAATAAAATGTCTTAACATGTTCATAAACTAGTTGTGTATATTTGGATGTATTTGCGGATTGCCTAATGATTATTATAGTAACCCCTCCTTTGTAATATTAGAGGGGTTGTAGATGTTTTAAAACTAGGACACATGAAATATGATGGTATCTTATCTCTCTATAAATTTAACTTTATACCATGGGAAAGGTAGGTGGAGTTGGATCATGAGGCTAGTTCAGGTTTTGTTTCGGATGATTCCACTTTGGTGTCATAATATTGGGTTTTCTTTTAGACATTATTAGTTATTTACTATTGTTTCTAATGTTATATTTACATTGTTTTTAATTTATTGGTTTTACCAATAGGATATATTATTTATATCCATTCATTATATAGTTGGTTTTGTTGTTTCTAATATTTCTTAGAGGGTTTTTAGTTCATATAGGAAAAATCATCCCATAAATTTTTTCTTATACACATGGAATTTATTATTAGGATTTATTATATTGGGTATTTTACATAGAGTTAGTGTGAATAATCCTATTATCATGCCAATTATTTATGATGGAATATTACTTGAATGTCGTCTTAAGATGTGTCGATAATTGAGGTCTGTTTATTATGGGAGTAGAGGATTTATCTACAGTAAAATATTGATTATTTTATCCTATATTTCATTACTGAGAAAATATAATGGTTACGAAATGATTTATTTAAATATGATTCAACAAGTGAGGGTTATGTGACATTTATATTAAGATAAAATGTAATGGAACATGTTAAAAACTCAGTAAAATAACATTAATGAAAATATTTTTTTATTATATTTAAATATATTTATCCTTATAAATATAAAATATAGTTTGTTAAATTAATCAAAAAAATTACAATTAATTATTTCACTCTTTGAACACATTTTTTCAATGAAATTAGTTTCATTAATTTTCATCTCATTATTATATCATGATGATTTCATAAAAAATGTGATATTTTTAAAAATTGTAATTTTATGATTCTTTAAAAAACACCCAATTTTGAGAAATCCTAAAGATGATCCCCAAGATAACATAAATGTAACCATTAAAAAATAACATTCATTTTATCAAAATAAGATTATAATAATTAACCATATATTTTTTAAAAATATTTGTATTTATTGAAATGTATATTTTTTTAGGATACTAACAAATTTCTCACCCACAGAAAAGTACATATTATTTAAAAAAATTATTTAACCATTTATATAAATATATATATAGTTTTAGAAAACTATTTAATGAAAATAAAATTTATTTAAATTATAATTTTTTTAAAATATATATATTAACAAAATATATTCACGATTTCATTGTTTCTAATTTATATAATTTTATATGTAGAACATTTATTTAATAATTATTTCTCATATTTAATATATTTCTCAAACGTAATTAAATGTTATAAATTAATATATTGAAAAAATACATTAATTATATGGGGAACATATTTCACATTATACTCTACTAATAAATTCAATATATTTTTAATCAAGATAAGAATAACATATTTAATATTATATTTCATTATATTCTTCTCTATTTATTAAGTTTAATCCACAATATTTTATTTCACAAACTATGATGAAAAAATGAAGGAGATTTGAATTTATTTTTACCTAAGGCGTTAAATATTCCTCTTTGTAATTATTATTGTGCTAAATTATTTTGAGGAGATGAGACATCATTTTTTCATAGAAAATTATTACTTTGGTCAATGGTCTTCATCGGCTACTCCTAACATGTTATATTATTTTCCAACAGTAATATCACTATGTTTAGTACATGGGAGTGATTAGGAATGCAACAATTCAACTGCGATAAATTATACATATTATCAACTTGATACATGTTTGGATGGAGTGACGGTCAATATAGAATTTCAAAATTATGATGACTAATATCAAAGAGTCGAACTAATCTAGGATATAAATTTTACTTAATCTCAAAAATCATGAAACTAATACATTCAGATATATTAATATATTTTCATAAAATAGAAATTTAATGTATCATTGATTATTATTGACACAATTCCTTTATCGACATAATATTTCTCATATTTGTTGTTGATGGCTTCAAAATTCTCTTCAATTTCATAATCAATTTAAGGATAAAATATATTATAATCTCCAACATCATCCCAATATGTTGTAGTTATGTATTTTGTTCTTAATAGTTGTTCAAATGGTGACATTTGGATAAATATGTTTAAGATATTTTTGTATGGGAACATAACTAGAAAAATATACCGTTAAAAATCATCTGTAAGATGTAGAGATAAAGATAACATAATATATCGATGTGTTTGGATTTTTTATAAATAGGCCATTGACATTGGGTTGATAAGGCATACTAATATTCAAAAAAAAATGATCAAATAATATTGAAAACCCTTATATATAAATGTATTCTACATAAAATGTAAATTAAAAAATCAACTCAGGAATTCCATAGAGCCTTAAAACACCTCCTATATCATTGTATTTTTACCATATTATATCTCTCTATAACAATGATAATGTGATTAGTCATTAAACAATTATCAATTATATTATATAGAGAGTTATTTAATTTTGACGACTTTAGAATAGCCATGATAAAATCTATATTAATGTCTGTCCGTTTCCAAATAAGTATGGGTAAGGGTTCCACAAAACCATTGTAAATTATCCTTTCTATCATTAAATTGTAAAATTACCATAAATTCAATATTTATTAATAAATATCCTACATCTTATTTTCCCACCAGTAATTCATTACACGACTTGTACAAATAATTATTTGTCCTCAGTGGATAAAAAATGTTGAGTTACATGAATAGTTTAATAACTATTTTTAATATTATTAAATTATTATATTAGAATTCATATCCCAAATCTATAAACTCCTCAAACATTACATTAAATCACTTTTTATTATACCATTATTATATCATATACCATCGTGTAAATCTTCACATCACCCCTTTGAGAATTTAAATTATCTTTTGAATGTATTATTGGATGATCATTTTTGAATGGTAGATTTTTATTAAATTATGGTTCCTCTAACATATTAGGATATTAAAAGGAAATACTATGTTTAATATCATTCAAGATGCGTAACACCAATCATAAAAAACAGCATAATCATATTCTTCAAATGTGACATTATAAACTAGACATTAAATTAGTAGTAATAGAAAGTATCGATAACATTATGAAATAAATAATTTATAAACTCATTGAAAATTTATTAATTAATTATTTTAAAATAAGTATATGATTTTTAGAATGTCGTTTCATACTTTAAAAAATACATTTTCTCCAAAAAAATGTGTTTTGTTTAATTTAATTAGTGAATATTATAATTAAATTTAGGAACATTTTGAATATTAATTTCCTAAAATAATATTAAATTTTTAAGTAATATTTTTATGTTTTCTGTTCGGTGAAATTTTGGGATTTTTTGTAAAATATTTTGTTTTTAGAAGATAATGAAAAATGTTGATATTTTTAAAAATGTAATTTATTTTAAATAAATTAAAATATTTTAAAGTATAATAATGATTAAAATATGATTTAAAGTATAAAAATTAATAATTATTAATAAATAATTAACTTAATTTTTTTTTCAAATTTATACTATATTTTATGAGTTTATTTTTGGATTCAAAAATAGGATATCCCCGAATTTTTTTAAAGAATATAATGTTTCTATTTTTTAATTAATTAAAATAATCAATAATTTTTAATGTTTGAAAGGAAATGTATATTTAAAAATTCATGAAATAATATTTTTTTTCAAATAATAAATATTATTAGTTAAAGGGTTAATATAAAATCATCTTTTTCATGATAAATATTCTTCTTGAAAACACACTTGTTCCTATCATCTTTTTCTTCATGTTTGTGGGTTTTGTTTTTAATTATTCAAATTATGTGAATATAATTTGGAAAATTTGATTCCATATTTTTAATCATATGTTCCAAATCATTTATTCATGTCATTTTTTATTTTTAGACATAAAAAAGATACTAAGGTAAAAAATATTTACCAAAACATAAGTAAAAGTAAAGAAACAAGTTAATGATAAAAGGAAAATGTATAAAGTAAATAAAAAATAAAAAACCCAATGTGTAGAAGATGTGTTTCTCTAACATAACCATTTAAAAAAAATTAATATACATTATATTTATTTGAAATTAATTCCACACAAATATGGACGTCATTCAATATTAAATATTAATGAATTAATCACTTAAAAATACCCCTTCAAAAGTATAAATTCCATCATGTACCTCCCCATTTTCCCAAAAAAGCCTTGAATATTCTCAAATGTATTCCAAACCTGCTGCTAAAAACTCTTACTAGTATAAAGTGTTCCCGGTCTCACCCAATGTCGAATTCCATGTCCTTAAAGAGAACCTTTGAGGAAGTGATAATCAAGAGGTATATTTCTCAATCAAGGTCTCTTAATTTCATTTAATTTTCTAACATCCCTTCACTACCCTCATCCATCAAATAAAACAAAATATAGTATCATTTAAATAGTTTAATTTTATTTTTCTAATGAAATATATTATTCCATCTATTTTATTACCTAAACATTTTCAATGAAATAAAACCATTGTCCAAATTATGGTAGTTAAGTGTCTTTTTGGTTGATTATTTTTCCGCATTCCATTACCTAATTCATGGGTGGTAGTAAAATTTTTATTGTAGTTAAAAAATATTTTAACTATTATATTATAATATATATCATGTTATTGAATTAATATATAGACTTAATATTAAATATAATGGAACTAGATCATGATGGTCAGGAAAAAACCTAGCAAATTAAACTAAAAATTTATCATTATCATTTTTTTGGAAAAAATTATTACAATGAAAAAAAAGAAAAATGATATATGAGAAAATTTTAAAATTATTTATTTTCATGAATAAAATTTAATTAAACATTTGGAGTTTTATTTCTGTTTTAAATGAAAATCCATAATTATAAACAAGTTAAATGACTATGAAACCATGATGTGAATGCACCCAAAACAATGATAATAATTAATTTTTATTAATGAATGGGTGGTAGGATGTTATAAAACAATCACATAATGTATTTTAGAGATGAATATTGTTCAATTATATATAAATAACCTTATTTTATACATTTTATAAAAGAGTATAAAATACGAAAAACTGAATGGATGCATGAGGTAAGGGATTCACATCTCACTTATATTTCCATGAGATATATGCCTTATTCACTAATTCTTTCATCTGTATATAGTATATACTGCCCTTTTATATATAATATCATTTATCTAATTATCTTCAAGGAATTAAATTATTAATTTCATAATTACTACTTTAATGGGCACATGATTCGATTGATTACAATATGGTAAGGTAATTCTTAACCAAATTTTCATTCGTTGGGTTAAACATATACTTCCTGGACAATGTAATACTAAGATAAGTGTGACATTAATTTTTATTATATTATATTGTATTTCCACTTATTTTATATTTATTTATACAAAAATACATATATTAAATTCATTTTATTAACTCTCACTTCGATGATAAGATATTAATAAAGAAGTTTCTTTTAAAAATTTAAAATTTCAATGTTTCCCTAAAAACTATCTTCCTCTTCCACATCCATGTTTTATATAGTAGTTTGGTTTTTTTACTATTTTACAATAATTGTTTGAAGTCATTTTTACTCTTGTTTTTCTTTTTAAAAAAATGGTTTTAAAAGTATATAATTTCATTTTAAAAACAAGGTTATTTTAGACTTTTTTGAAAAAATATTAAAGGAATGATTTTTTTAACTTATATAACATGGATAGATTTCCCCAAATTTATGAAACCTGAATTTTTTGAAGCTTCATTTATATTATTAAATGGTTATTTTAAAATATTTTTTTTATAATTTTGAATGTTTCTATAAAAAAAAGTTTGTGTTTCATAAATGGAAATTGTATTTTTCCTCAAAAACTTTTCCAAGGAGATTTTCTTTAATGAAAACCCATATTTCCATTATTATTGGTATTTTTTTGTTGAAAATGGTTTTAAATGAAGGTATTATGATATCCAAAAGTGTTTTTAATATTTATTTTAAATATTTTTTAAATTGTTTTGTGATAACAACTTCAAGAATAAAATATTTTATCCATGATAAGGTACTTTAGAATAATAATTGAAATATGTTATCCCAATATAGTTTATACGAAGGGTTGTTCCCCTTTAAAGATCACATGTGAGACTGATACAGATTTTATAATGTTTTTATCCCCATTACATATCACGTGGGAGCCCGATAAATCTAATACAAATGGTTTACCCCCATTATAGCTCACGAGTGAGCCCAATATAGATTAGACATAATGTTGATCTCCATTACAGCTCTAGAGTGATCCCAATATATCTTATATTAACTTTGATCCCCACTATGGCTCTACAAAGCATTGGGTAATGATTATATTTTATAGAGTTCATATGGTTATTTTTATTGAAATGGTTTGAAAAGGGTTTTATTAATATAATTCTTTATGTTTCGGAAAAATTAATGTCATATTACTTATTATGGGATTTATTGTCCTTCATTGAGAAAATGTTGTGTTTTTTATTTCTGTGCAAACTTTTTTTTCCAAAAAATAAATGAAAATTGAATGCAAAGGAATATGTTATAGGAGTTTTCTTGTTTTTCATCGGACTAATAGTGTTTTGTAATTTTATTTTACTTATTAGTCATTTTGTGTTCATACAATGTTTTAAAATTGTTTTTAATTTTTTTATAAAATTAATTGTGAAAAGGATGAGGTTTAGATAAATATTGTAAAATATTATAATGAAAAGAAACTAGGATTTTTTACATGGTTTGTTTTAGTGAAAAAATGGATTCTAAGAATAATTGTCCAATTGTAATGTATCAGTTTACCATGTATGATTTATACTAATTATATAAAACTCTTAACCAAAAATATTATTGGGAATGCAATAAATAAAATCTAGTTTAAGTGACATATAATATATAATTTGAAATTCCATGTTCTTACATTTTGTATCAGATCAATGTTTATAAAACAATGGATATTAAGATGTTTACTTGAATGGTTTTCTTAATAGTTGTATATCATCATGGGTATAAAATTTTAATGATGATTATACTTTTAATGTATTAGACACCCCATTTAGTTGTTTAAGGTTATGGATTTCTAGGAGATTAATTATATTTTTAGATATTGTATTTCTAAAGGTAATATATTTAGTTATAAAGTATTTATTGGTTAAATTATAATAGTGTTTCTTTGTGTATCATATTTAAAAGGACCATTTTCATTTTAACATGTAATAAATAATTTAATGTTTTCATTATGTTCATTTCCATAAATTTTGGATAATTTATCAAGATAGAAGTAATGTGGTCTTTCAAAACTTTATTATCCTTTTTGAATTATTTGGTTTTTATTATTATTGAAAAATACTATTTTTATATCATTTTGAGTATTCAAGTCCCTCCAAGAAACTGTTTTACTAATCTAACACCTTTTTATTTCTCTAAAAAGTTTTAGCGGTATTGGTATCTTTTTATTTGTAATTAAAATGTAAAATTTTCCAACAATATCAAAAAAGGAACGTCCAAAAAGAATATAGAAATTTACCTTTTAGAATTTCGGAATCCTATTAAAAGATAAAGGGGATATCAAATAAATTATCATATATGGATTTAATGTATGAATTATTTTCTTATGTTCTTGTTAAGTAACATTATTTGGATTATATTGATTAATCATAAGGATATAATTTAAATCATAGATTTTAGGAATAAATTATGATGGAATAAGATGATGATTCATGGTTGATGGGTCAATAAGGTAGTTGAGAAAAGTTTGTGTTTATGTATGGAGTTCATAAATTCATGATATATTGGTATTTTATTTATATTACAAGAATCAACAATGCCTAACTATTTTTATATATTTGGTCTTGTTTTAAAAAATTTAGAAGTCAATGATAGATGGAATCAATAACTTTGTAAATTGGTAAAAATGTAATAATTTAAAAGGTCCGTGTAACCATAAATGTTATGATATGAAAAAGGTTATTTGAGGAATAATGAGATTACTTTTTACAAACATATTTGTATTTTTGGCCTTTAATGTTTATATGATCTCATAATTTGTGATAATTATGTTTTCTTACACTATGGAATAAAAAATTAATGGTATGTGAAATATTTTAATGTTAAATATATTAATGATATTTTTTATGATGGTTCTCACATTTATATAATTTTATAAGGATTATATTAGTTTGGTTTTAGAATAAGGATAACCATTAGAATGGCTGACAATCTGCCACTTCAAAAAAGGACATGAGGATTAAACCCACATCCTAAGATTGATAATGGTGTATCCCTAACCATTTGGCTATTTTATTTCCTAGTTATTATGAAAATTTATTTAATTATTTAAACTCTATGATTGTTAAATTATAGGTTCATTTTAGGATCAAATGTTTTATCGTTTTGATAACTATGTGATAGGAAAATGATTTTGAGATTATGTGATCAAAGATATTTTAGAAAATGTTCACTATTGTGGGAACCATATTCTATTAAGGAAAATAGAATACTATGGGATTTTATTTATTAAATAAAGGATTAGTTATCGATTGGAATATTATATGATTTATGGTGATTCAAGTTATTTTTGGAAATAATTCTACGAATATAGAAATTACAATTAGGTATAACTCTTTAAGAGGGATTGATATTATTTTATTATAATCATATAATTTATTTTAGAAGATTATGTAACAAAATCCTACTATATATATGATTTCAAATTTTAGCCTAAAATTTTTTGATGAATTTTATTGACACTTATTTATTGAATGATCTATGGTGATCTTTTAGTATTTATAATGAATTTTGGAGATTAAATTAGTCTTTAATTATATAAAAAATTATTACTTTGGGATAACTAAATTATATTACACAAACCATGTTGGTTTTATAATAACTAAATACATGATGAATAAATAGTTATACATTTTTGATTTTTTGGTCCGTAAAAGTTGATTTAGAAGCATTAGGTATGAAAATTTTGTCTTGAATATTCATCCATTGGAGAAAAATAAAAGGTTGAAAGTATAAATTATGTATAAATATATTTCATTCTGTTATACTAAAATGCAGCAACACAATTCCTCAAATTTATTAAAATTATTTAGGAAAAAATGTTATTCGTTTACTTTTATTACTAACAAATCAATGGCCTTCTAACCTATCACCGAATTATGTTTTTGTGATTTTTATCATTCCCATGACCATGTTCTATATCACTCACTACTAGTCCTTCAGTTTTATATTTTCTCTTCCATGTCCATATTTTAATTTTCCACTAATTATAATCCAAATTTTTGGGTCAATTTTCCCATTCCTTTCCAACATTAAAGAAGAAGTTTTAATGATCCTTTTTTTATATTGGGAATTCAACAGAGGTATTTTGAAAATTCATACCCCTAGTTTTTGATCCATTGTAAAAATTTCATGTAATTTTTTAAAGGGGGTATAATGTAATATCCCAATATTTTAGAAGGAAATACTATCATTAATAACATACAAGATATGAAACACTATGATAAAAAAACATAATCTTGTAACTTAAATGTAACTATTGTTACCTAGACATTAATTTTGGGGGAATAAAAAGTATCAATGAAATTATTAAATATAAAATTGTCATAATAATTGATAAATTACTAATTAATTATTCTTAAATATGACTATATTTTTAGAAAGTCATTTTATTCTTAAGGAAATTCAATTTCCTAAAAAAGAATTTTGATTTAATTTTATGATTAAATATATTAATTATAAAATATATGTTTTATAAAATGAATTACCTAAAATTAAAGTAGTTTTTAAAAACATAATATCATATTTTACATTGATTGAATATTTTGAATTTTTAAAAAATATTGGGGTTTCAATGAATAAGGAAAATACCAATTTCTATAAAAGTGGTAATTATTTTGAATAAAATAAACAATTTAAATGTACCAATATCTATTAAATATTTATCAAATGAAAATATGTATTATGTGGAAATATTTCATAAAAAAATTAAATTTAATAAACTTTAAATTTTATTTTATAACAAGAACATTTTTGAATTTAAAAACATGATTTTCAGAAAATTATTTTAAGTATATAAAGTATATCATTTTTAATTAATTAAAAAAATACATAATGAGGAATTTTTTAAGGTATATTTATATATTATATATCAATAAATAGAAATTTAGTTTCATAAAATGATTATTATTAGTTATTGATTAATTATAGAATCATCTCTATCTTGAAAATTAAACTTATTAAGAACAAACATTTTCATCACATCTCTGAAGTTTTTTTATGTTTTACCAATTATGTGAATTTAATTTCATAAATTTAATGGAACATTTAGAATTATATGGTCCATATTAGGTTAAAAGTTCAATTTAATTTTTAATAATAAAAAATTTACCATGTTAAAAAAATATTTACAACAATAGAGGTAGAATACAGAAATGAGTTAAAGATGAAACATAAAATCATAAGAAACCTAAAAAAATAATATAAAACGTGTTGTTGTTCTATTTCAATATAAAAACAAGAATTTAAAATATTAATTTTAAAAAAAATTATTTTTAATTAATTCCACTCAATTGGGGATGACATTAAATATAAATTAATTATTAATTTATCTCTTAAAACCACCACTACTCAAGTATAAATACCGTCCCTCACTAACCCATTTATCCTAAAAAGATATATTTTTCTAAAAAATCTACCAAAAAACTACTCCCTACTCCCCCAAGTACAATTTCTATTTTTATCACCCAAAACCTATTCCTTTTATTTTAAGGGATCCCTAAAGTATGTGATATTCTGATGGTACTATTCTGCAAGAACCCCTCCTAATTTAATTTCATTTCATAACGTATCATAACATGATACATCCATAAAATCACAATAACTCTAGTATCATGCATATAATTGAATTTTATGTCTACAATTAAATAAATTATATCCATCCCTTTTAATACCTCACATTATTCAATGAAACAAAACCATTTTTCAAATCATGGCTGTAGAACATTTATGTGGATAATGATTTTTTTCCTTTAACTCCTTCATCAATTGTCATAAAATTATTAATATGGTTAAATAATATTTTAATAGTTCTATTATGACCTATTTAATATTCTGAAAATAATATTTTATGATGAACCAACCCGAGTTGACCCTGAATCGGTCAACTATTCTGATCCAGGGCATGGCCTGAGAGGCATTCCAGAACCACTTGGGTCAGCGACAAGATCCAAGGGAATCAAAAGTGTAAACAACGGAATTATTACATTAAATTAATAAAAAATAAACTGAACATAGGAAATATGAATAAAATAGTTCAATATAAATAAAAGTAAACTGAATATCTAATATAGAAAATATTAAATTACAACCAAAATAATCAAAAAGAACAACAAAACCAAACAACCACACTATCTGCATGTGAACATTTGGGTGACTCTCTAACACAATGACCACACATCAACTGTGGTGACTGGAATCATGAATAACTTTTATAAGGTATAAAAACAGAAAAGAACTATATGTGTGAGTATTATAAATTAGAATGCTTGCCCGATAATCTATTTCAAAATGCACTGACTTTAAAATTAAAAACATCAATCTCAAGTTTTATCTACAATCTATAAAATTGTGATTGAATACATATTTTAATTAAAAACAAAGTATTACCAATTTATCTTATCCATTTTAAAAAACCTAGGGATTTCCATTAGCGTGATGTTTACATTTTAAAAAGGGATGTGATTCATTCATTTTCAATTTTCATAAAGGAGTGTAAAACAACATTCCTTGAAATGATTTTTAAAATAATTTTTAAAAACATTTAATCACATCCAAGAAAAAACTATACAAATTAGATCCATGATGACTATATAACAAGAGATATTCAAATATGAATACTAATATCACACTCATCACTACAAGAAACTATGACCCCATAGACATAGGTGAAACAAAGATATTAAAAACAATCTTGAACATTCTAATACAATATACCCCATCCCTGGTAGCATTCCACACATGATAAAATAAAAAAACTCCCCTAACAGCTGGCAACCGTTACTAAGGACATACTATGGTGCCCAATCCCATAACAACAAACCCAAATACATCCACCTACTATGGGCCACTAGGAAGTGTGTAATCTAGCATGTGAAGGAATCATTCGTTGAAAATTATATCTTTATTAATCTTACCATGTCTCATGTATAAAGTTAGTGATCCAACATAAGAAATCTGAGTATCTAATCACATATATATATAATAAAAACTCAATAATAGGAACCACCCTAAGCCACCCCAAGGATCGCTCTCACGCTATATAGCAAATTGAACACAAAGAGTCCAAACAATGGGTATATGATAATGGATGAAATGGAATCCATATTGAGGATTTCCAAACCATTATATGTTGACAAGTCATGTGAAACATTTAATGTAGGTTTTTATAATAAAAACTCTCATCAATTTCACAATGTTACCAAAAAGGCCTTCAAGAATTTTACAAAACCATCATTTATCAAAGATACAAATTCACCTTTTCATAAAGGGTGTGAACACAACCATTTCCATTTATAAAAATTTAAAAAATATCCATAAAAAAATGAAGTTACAACTACAATGCACATCCATTTTTTTGAAAACGCCACACAAGTCATTCACTGGGAAACACATTCCCAAACACAGTGAAGGCCAATACTCATTTTTTATAAAAATAAAAACATCATGGGAAGTCATATAAGGAAACCCAAATATTATTTTTCATGCTACCAATATATTTATAAATCTAGGAAAATCACTTTATATCACACATAACCCATAATAACCAACTGGGAAATTAATTAAACACCAGGAATGCAATATATGACAAAACAATTTCTATTTAACTCTTAGAAAGTTATAAAACAGCAATAATTTCATTTAAACAAACGAACCATGTTTTAAATGTTAATAATCATAGGTAAAATCTTACAAAACATTTCAGAAAACACTTGGTGTTCACATTAGAACCACAAAAATAATATTGTTTTTGTAAAACATGTCATAAACCGCTACTTTGCACACAAAAAAATTAATCCATGGATCATACATCAATATTTATCAATCAATATAGGTATTAAAAGAGTGAAATATATGAATATTAAATTAAAAAGGAATGTACATGGGAAAAAACATGCTGAGTCCCATGGCGCAATGACATCACACAACACAATACACACCTCGAAGGTTCTAAAATCATAGATATACTAAGAGAACCCCTTAATGAGAAAATACCCCAACATAAACAAACGGAAATCACAACCCTAGGTAAAAATGACCATTAGAGAAGAAAAAACAAAAAAGTAATGAGAGGAGAAAGATGTTGGAAGAGAGGACCAGACAAAAGGGAAGTATTCGATGAAGAAATCATGAAGAATCAGTAAACATTAGTGAGAGATATCCAAAAAATTTTCCCAAATGAAAGATAGAAAAGGGGATGTCCACTAGTTGATACCCAATAGGTAGGGATTCAAATGGGTGGTGGAATCATTTAATTATCACTTTCATATTAAAATATATTTATATTGTAATGGGCTCCATGTTTTTGTAAACTTTGTGAAAACCCTGTGAATGCTACTGGAAAAATAATGCAACATTGTAGGTTTAGGATGAATTGTTTGGTCAAATTTTCCTCAAACCATGTAACCTAAAAGATTCCCAAAACCATTTATATGTCACCCCAAACATTTGGGAAGCCCACCCAATGATCCTTGAATGATTTAAACATAATATAGTGACCCAATGGGCATCAAAAACTCTCCACCATGAATCTTTATCCCTATAACATTCACAATAACCATGAGTAGGGATAGACAAAAACTAAAACCACAAAAATGCAAACCTTTTGTTGGAAACAGAACAAAAAACACAACTAAAATAACCAACATTAAGAAATAAATTAAAAAATGAAAATTGTGGTCAGTGTGTGATAATTATCCCCCGCATTAATGATTTCTACCCATAGAAAGACACAAAAAATTTTAGATAATTTATCAATGACTAAGGATTCCACATAAAAAATTCCCCCTCTTAAGCTAAGAACATTTAAACCACCATTAAAAGAACTCAAACCCATTTCATGGAATGAAACAACAACCCACAACTACTTTAAAATAACCAAGGAATGATCTTGACACCCCACCAACAACCAATTGAAAAATAATATTATTGGGGCTTCTCCCAATATTCCAAACTCTATCCCAAACAGAGGAGGAAAATAAATAAATATAAATATTTTAAAGAAGAAAATTCAATAGGAGAAAACTGAAATTAAACCATATATTGATCACCAGTAAATGGGATGCCCAAAAACATTCCCCACCAGTAGAAATATACTATCACTCAATGATTTCTTTAAAGAAAACCTAATGAGACCCTATGTATATCTCCCCACCATTAAGGACCAAATAAGAAAATACAAATTACAATTACCCTTGAACTATAATGAGGGCATTCCCATACAGTCCAAAAAAACCTCTTCCTCTATAACCTACCCATTCTAAGAAATATATATGTTAAGAAGGAAACATAAATAGAATTTAAACTACTCACTCTTGAATGGAGGGGACAAGAACAGAGCCAAAACATCCCAAACTGAACCAAAAAACCCACCATACAGGGAGGTAAGGAATGGGAACAATCATTGGACCACTAGAAATACAACCGAAAACCACCCACGAATCATCACCGATGGATGGATAAAATCCAAGACCACACCCATTACACATAGGAGGTCCACACAAGAACACTGACCAGAAACATGAATCTAAAAAGGCATAATCACACACACTGCGTGAGGGGTAAGTGCACCATGAACTTTACTGCCTGAGGAAATTAACAGTGATGAGAATCCATAATAAAAACACTATAACTGCTTTATTAAATTGGTAAAGGATCAAACATATCCAAACTCGTTAAACTAGTAGGGTTTCTCGAAATGTGCCAGTTTCAGTATGGGATATATGGATAAAGCATTTTTTTTTAAAGTATCTAGTTCATTGTGGTCTAGATTAGCTAATACCTAACTAGAAACACTTATTATAGATCCACAAAAAGCCACATAAATATCTATGTTAAAGAAAAAGATTAGGAAACACCATGAAACTCACCTCCTCAAATAGAACACCTTTAACCAAACAAGAACTTGAGGATAAAAATCACCTTTCCCTCTCACTCCGAATGAGGAGAAGAATGAATGAGGAACACGGTGAAACACACCAAATATCATAGAACCATACTTCTAAAACAAATATAATTATCATAATTGGAAATAATTTTATATTGACCCAAAAAATCTCTCAATTCCGACAAATGGGCTATGTAATCCTTCAAAGATGTGGATTTAACTTTTGAAACCCCCAAACTAAATCCTGATGTTGATCAAATAGAATTATTTCCTATAGAGAACCATCCATATCCATTCTATAAAATCCATCACATCTCTATGGGGGTTATCACATTGAAAATAGGAAACTATGAGCTATTTTAAAACCATCTCATGAACACACAACTTCAAATAGAATGAATTGCAACACAGAGGGAAACTAGTTCCAATATCCAAAGACATTTCTAGACACCCATTGAACAGTAGTCCAAAACAGAGCCTCCAAAAAGATTCCATATCAAGAAATAACGAGAGTATGACATCTGGGTCACAAGGAAGCATACTGAATAAAAAACACTTCTATGACATAAAGAAGACATGAAACATTACCAATTACTTTTAAAAACACCACAATTTCTAACATAAAACACTTTTTGAAAATAAAACAAAAAAGGTTGATTGTTAAATTCACCATTGGTGTTTCATTGAGTCTTTCTAACCCGAAAATTTCGGTATCACCCTAGGAACCCATCTACCATGCCATACCTGACATCCAACCACATTTCCATATAAAACTAGGCATTCAAGAACCCATGAAAACACCATTGGATAAAACAAAACAACACAATTTTCTAAAATAAACCATTCTATAGAATTCACAGATATGGTACCAACCCAAGACAAACAAACCACCAATCCAAAACCAATTTTAGAATTATAAACATAACATTTTTTTACTATGCTTTAAAAATAATTCCCAAAGAATTACATCATAAATCATTTTCATCTCATTCAATTTTTTTTGGAAATTCAACAAATCTTATTTCACAAAAACCATTTGGTTAAAAACCCATTCCATTTCGTTTAAAAAAAATATAAAAATCATGTATTCCATTTAAAACTGCAATTTTTCATTTCAAGAAATTCACCAAAATATCTTTTTTTAATCCGCTAGCGATCAAGATCAAAACCACCTTTTCGAATTGCAAAAAACCCTTTCCGAAAAACAAAAACCGTTCAAAACCAATTTCTAAAACAAATTTATTTGATTCAAAAAAATTTAAACAAGATATTATTTTCCAAATAACCCATGCCCTCTTAATATATTATTCAAAAAAACAACATGTTTATATTAAGGAAATCCATTCCCATTAAACCATTTCTTCTTTATCCCAAAATTAGTTTCACAAAAACCAATTCTCCCAAAACATATCTTATAGTAAATCATGAAAATTAATTTTTAAATATTCAAAATCCAACAATTCCATTAAAACCTATTTCCCTAATTCCCACACAAGGATATTCAAAAAAAATTCCCGAACTCAATTTAGGTCCCAGAGACCCACAAAAAATGGAACTCGTGTCTGTGGGTGACTTTACCATATTTTTAGAGTCCATACGCCAGACACACCAACAAAATGGGGATCCTACTAATACCATGGCCAAGGATCGACCTAGCTTTCTAGGCCTTGCGAGCTCATGGAGAAAATTGGACCAACACGCCTTATCATATCCCTATCACCAAAAAAAGCTAAAGGCCAAATATACTAAAAAAACTGGATTTCCACTACTGGAAATGTGACCTTTCCCAACACTTCTATACCCCCTTTCCCAATAGTTTGGCCAAACCATTGGGAAATATCCAATTTGTGGCCACTTTTTCCAACGGTTTTCCAAAACCGTTGGGAAAGGGTAGGATTTCCAAATGGTTTGGCCAAACCATTGGGAAAAGTCCAATTTGTGGCTACTTTTCCCAATGGTTTTTCCAAACCATTGGGAAAGGGTAAGCTTTCCCAACGGTTTGGCCAAAATGTTGCGAAAGGTCCCCAATATATCAACATCACCCCCAGATTCCAGGGACCTATTCCAACAGTTGTGACAACCTTTGGTATAGGTCCTTTTATTTTCTATTAGATCCTCTTAACCATAATATTCTATAAATCCAAATTTAAAATAATTATGATAAAATATATATATATTTATGAAATTATGTTCACAAAAGTCATGTTAAGTTAGTAGTTAGGTCGTTCAATGATAAACTGGAGGTCTTGTGATCAAATCCCATTGAATTTTTTTTGGAAATACATATACCAATGGTTTTATGGAATCATTGGTATAGATTTTCATATTACTTATAACAACGGTTTTCGGAACTGTTGGTATTGGACTATACCAACGGTTTTCCAAAAACCGTTGGTATAGACCTATCCCAACGGTTTACTTGCCTATGGTTCTCCAAACCGTTGGTATAGCCTATACCAACGGTTTGGAGGCCTATACCAATGGTTCCAAACCATTGGTATAGGTTAGTTTTCCAGTAGTGTTCCCATTGAAACCCAAGGAGCAGAATGAGAAATAATTCTTAATGCTCTTACCATAACTAACCCTCAAGTCCCGACAATCCTACTCCATCTACCTTGACATCCCCATGTAATATAGGAACAATGAAATGAATGGTACTATATGTGCTGACTTACTCTGATTCAATTTAAAACAAACCAACCAAGGTCGACCCTAGATCTATCACCTGATCCTATCTATGGAATGGCCCAAGAAGTGTTCCTGATCCTCCTGGGTTGGCGACAAGCACCAAGTTTATCCATAGAGTACACAATGGGAAGATTTTGGGGAATAAATAATAATGAAACTAAATAGCGGAATGATGAATAAAATAATTCAATGTAAATAAAATTGAACTAATGATATGTAATAAAAAATAGAAAATTAAAAAAACACTAATCAAAAAGACCAACCTAACCAGATGACCACATGATCTCCACGTGACTCCATGGGTCACTCTCTAACACAACGACAACACATCACCTAAGGAGATCAAACTCAATATGAAAATTCATAAATGCTAAAAAACAGAAAATAACTAAATTTGTAATTATAAAAACTCTGTAGGCTACCCTGATATTCTATTCAACAATGAACTTCATCTAAAATAATAGAAACATCAATCTCAATTTTGAAATACAATATATTAATGTATTCTTTTCTTCGCATTTTACTTAAAAACATGGTACAACCCATTTCCATTATTGATTTCAAAAAAACATGCTCATTCTATTAGTGTGACAACAACAATTTATAAATGGAAGTGATTCTTTCATTTTCAAATTTCACGAAGGAGGGTAAAAAACATTTCTTTAAAAAACCATTTCATAATACATTTTAAAACCAATGTATCACATCCTTGTAAGCACTACACCAAACAACACCATGATGATCACATAACAAGGGAAATGAAAATAAGCACACATGAATCACACTCATCACTTTAAGAAACTATGAACCAATTGACATATGTGAACCTAGGAGATCAAGAACAATCGATAACATACTAATAGTGATACCATATCCATGGTAGCATTCCAAACATGATGAAATGAAACACAACAAAAAATGCCCAAACCCCATAATTAATTAAAGTTTGAGGGGACCAATCCAATAACAATAAACCCAAATATATATGCATAATATGGGGCCCTGGCTAGTGTGCAATACAGCATGTGAATATAATAATCATAGAAATTCTCTCACTATTATAGGTTCTAATATCTCATGTTTAAAGGGAGTAAGAAAACTGATTCAATCCAAACATCTAATCAAATGTATATATAATAATAAATCAATAAAAGACATCACCTTAAGACATCCAAAGGATCAATCTCATTCGTTTGAATAAATAGAACTTAAAGAGTCCAAACTGATAAACTCTGATTATGGATTGAATGGTTTCCACAATTATTATGTTTCATCAATTATATTTAGACAAGGCATGAGAAATAACCAAAGGAGGTTTTTATAATAACCACTTTCATCAATTTACCAAGGATTCCAATTGAGCCTTTAAGAAATTTAAAAAATCGATATTTATCAATGATAAAAAATAACATTTTCATAAATTGTGTAGACACACCATTTTATATTTAAAAATCATTTATGAAATATCCTTAAAACATTCAGGTTACAAATTCAAGGCATGATTTTTTTTATAAAAATTCTAAACAATCCATTCACTGACAACACATGCCAAAACACATTAAAAGCCAATACTAATTTCTTAATAAAAACCAAAAGCACTTCAGAAACCTAAAAAGGAACCCAAAATATTATTTCTAACACTACGAATATATTTATAAATCCATGAAATTCATTTTATATCACACTGAACCCATAAAAGTTTACCAGACAATTAATCAAACACTGTGCATGCAATATCTAACAACAAATTATATTTAACACTCAAAAATTTATAAACACCAATTTTCATGCCATATTTTCATTTAAACAACTAAATTTTTTTTAAATATCCAAAACCATGTGAAAAACTAAAGTAATATTTTATCAAGCACTTGGACGAATAAACCAAGATTGATGTACATGGACATTACATTTTTTTGTAGAATAATTATACATTACACAAATATATTTACAATGACTATATTTGTTTAGTGTATTTTGAATCTTGGAACATAATCCTATAACATGTTGAAATAACATCAACATATCCCAGAAAGATCTTCCCCTTTTTTTCCTACCTAAATCCATTCTTTATATCCTATGGAAAAGAAAATATAAAAAGGGTGAGCTCAAATCTCAGTAGGTGTAAACATTAAAAACATAGAAAATACCATATACCTAAAAATTTAAAAACATGAACAAAAAGATTAAACATACTAATCCTGGATCATTAAATAATTCTTGGTTGTATGTAAGGGATATATCAAAAAGAAACATTAACCATGATAAAATAGAATTAGCATAAAATGTAGAATTATAAAGATATTTAGAGCATAATATGATTTCCATATTATCCAAGGTATTTCATCCAATACCATCATAGTGGAAAAACTCTATTACTTAATTGTGTTAACTTTTCATTCCATCCATTTATTACTGAACCAGATTTACTTGTTATTCCAGCACTATTATTTAACCATATTTTATTTTCATTTCACTCATGTCTATCTCATGAGATATAAATATTAAACCAATTCATTTGAGTGAGATTTATGTCCCACCCATCTCACAATGAAATAATTCTAACATGTGACATAAAAACATAAATCATTCATCATAGCATAACCCAAGAAATAAAATGGGTTTCATAAATGTCATTCCATCAGGAAATAATCTTTAGAAAATATCAATCCACCCTTAAGAAAATAAAATAATAGTAATAATAGGGATGGAAACATAACACTATTTAAGAGAATCCTACTTTATGGAATATAATTTTGATAAAATAGTTTAACTTAATTTTCAAGGAAAATATCATTTCCTATTCAAAAAAGATTTCTTTTCTCAAAATGATGGACAATTTAAAAATATTAGAATTTAGTTTAAAATAAACTTTAAATAGTGTAGTGGGAGATTAGTGGAAATATCTTTTGATGAAACCGTAATGAAAATCAATTCATTCTGTATAAGGTAAAGACATTCTCCTCGTACTTTTGCTGGAAAAGTAAAAAATTACATCATATTGTAAAAAATAAAGATTACTTCCATACCTTGTATGAAAAGTAAAAAATGGGTAAAAATTACTTTTAAATTACATAAAAGAATAGTAAACATTTATAAAACACATTTTTGAAAAAATGGAAATAGATGATAAATATATACCTAGTAAATACTAACGTATAAAAAATATCAGATTAAAATGAGATTGTGAAATTATCCCTTACATTATGTCTGATAAGCTTCGTATGTATCCAAAACTCTTTTATAGTGGGTTTAAACTTATTATAAACTTTTAATAGAACCATAATAATCTTTATTATATAATATATGATTCACTTAAGACACTATATTACCCATTTATTTATCAATTCTATATTAAATAAATGTTTTGGGTAATAATGGTTTTATTTATCATACGTGTTTTGACTTGTTATTATTGATCATATTACATATATAATTATTTAATTACATAAAAAATGTAAAAAATTATTTATATATAAAAAATATATTATATATAAATATAAAGAATATATAGATAAATCAAATTGAATACACTGTTCATGGATATGGTAGGTCGTACGTAGGCATGAACAATGTTTCTATTTCATTATTGAATTGAATGGATGCAAGTAAATGACATACATACATATATATATATACATAATTGAAATAGAATTATTATTTCATATATTTAATTATTAATTATTATATATACTTTATAATCATTATTAAATGGTTAATGTGAAGAATTAATCTCATCGAGTCGTGGAGACGGTAGGTCGTACGTACGCATAAGTGATGATATCACTCACCTAATGGTTAAACGATATAGAATTGGATTGTATATTAATTACAAATAATAATTATCATGTTAAATTCATTCTTTAAATCCATTATACTCACCATTATACACATCCAAATTATGTATTGTTGAATAACAATTTACACCATGTTGTGGAGATGGTAAGTCGTAAGTACGAACACATTGTTATATTATTATTTATAGGATTGATAAAAGGAGTTATAAGTCATTACCATAATTATAACAACGCATATGCATGTATAAGAAACTATATTTATAACATTAGTATGGGATCAACATTAGAAGATGAAGTATAAGAAGAAAGGTATTTTGAACGAGGTGATAAAACAATTACCTCTTTTTCGGGTATCTTCATTTGGTATGACCAAAAGGACTCCTTGAGATGACTTTCATCCCAAAGGTTGAATCTAGGATTATGTGGTGGAATTTGGGAGGACATTTGTGTAGGTTTTGTCCAATCCAAAGGGCAATAGAGGTATGATTAAAAGAGAATGAGAGGATCTCTTTTACAAGAGAGGGGAGGGGCACCTTCGGAATATCTTGAAATATTAAATTATTATAAATTTATTTTACTTTAATAATTATAGAAAACTAATTTATATCGATAATAAGATTATTATGGGTAAAAATCCCCTCAACCCATAAAATGTTGACATTTTTTTTTGTTTTAAACATTCTCATTTTTATTTATCCTCATTTAATCTATTTAATTTTATTTGTGGTAAAGAAATTCAAAATATTTAATTGTTATAAATACTTTCTTATGTGTTATAAGTTGTCCATAATTGTATACTTCATGAAAATTCAGACTATAATTTTTCCTATTATTTTTTTTATATTTTTGGGAATTTTAAATAATTTAATAATATGTTATTTTTATAAAATATAAAAAGTGTCAATCTTGAAACTATTCATTTATTTTACATTAAATAAAAACCACAGAGAAGATAAATAGTATTTTCTTATTACACTCCTAAAATTTCATAGAAACCTAGAAAATTTGTGGAGAACATTAATTATTTCATATGAAATTTATTTTTTTATTTTTAAAACCATTTATTTGATATGTCTATTATGAAATAAATACTACATCACTTTTGTGTCATCATTAATGGTATTTATTTAATATATAAAAATTATAAATAAATTCACATGATGTATATTATTTAATATTAATTTTGAATACAATTTATTTGTAATGTTATATCTTATTTATTAGTATATTAAAATTATTATACTTAAATGATATACGAGAGTGAAAAACTATCACTTTCATACGTTTTAATTATAATTACATCACATTATTGGAAAAAAGTCAATTAAATGAATAAATTACTTCCCATTTTTATATTGGTAGAAATTAATTCATCTAATAGTTTTTTTATAGGTGATAGGGTAATTTTATTATCTTTATCAAATTCTACGTTACCCTAATTTTCCTGATTTGCCTTTAACCGCGGTAAATAAAAATTACCATTGTTACTGTTCATAATATCCAAAAAATGAATGTAACATATTAAAATAATTTGGTTCCACTGATTATAAATATTAAATCAATTTATTATAATTCAAAACTCAGAATTGGAATAAATATATTTAAAATTAATTCCTTTTGTCAATAAAGAAAAAGCATATTTTTATGAAGTAAAAACTAAAAGGAGAATTGTCATAAGTTTTTGTACAATTTAAATGTGAAATTACATCCAATTATAAATATTGGATTAATTGATGAAAATATAATCCAATAATCCTTTAAAACAAATTAAAATAAAAATCTATCTATATTAATAAATTTGATGAAAATGTAATTTTGAATTAAAATGCAGTATTTCTCACAATTCATTAAAATATGAATTTTATCTGGAAAATTCCAAAAATTCATGAAATGTAAATTTTTATTTCCCTATTCTAAAAAGAAATATTATCTTGTAAAATATAATATATAAAAGTGTGAAAACATATATTTAAAATTGGTTCACCATCAAAATGTTGAAAAATATCATTTTTTGAAAAATACTTCTTTTATCCAAAAAATTAAATTTGTTCTTATATCATGTATATTTAGTATATAAGATGAATTTTAATTTTATATAAAACTAAAAATTTGATTAATACTCTTCAAAATGACTATTTTATATCACATAATTAATAATATTTTAATAATATATCATTGGTTATTGATACTCTTTATTATGTACAATGCAAGCTATCGAGGAAGGTCACTCTTGTGTGTAACACAATCCAAGAGTAGTGTTATTTATACCCAAATCAAATATACTGTTGCATATAGGGCACACTAATATTGGTGTAGCATAAAACACCAAACATTAATTAAATTAAAAATAGTTTATCTCATAAAATCATAGGTTGTGACATTATACCCCCATTAAAATGAATTTCACCCTCAAAATTCTCTCGGGGTAATAATTGGTTTACTACGAGAAATTTTATTTCCTAGAAACCCACATAATAAAAAAATACTAAAAATGAATTCAAAAATGAATGTTAGAAACATAATAGTTACCCAATGTAACTCGTCACAGGTTTTACACATAGGAGAACATAGGAGGGATATAAAGAGATTAATATGGAAGAAAAATATAACCATCATGTTCTGATGGATAGTGATATAAAATAACGTTTAGGGAAATTTAACTACAATAATTTCATTAATTTGCAATGATTTAAGAGACAATTTTATTCATCAGATTAGAATGTACTAAGATAACATTTTTGGTTTTCAGGATCATTTTTCTAAAGTTGATTAATTTTTCATAAGAATAAATACTTAATTGATTTTGGTACAATTTAACAATTTTTTTGTGCCATGAGAAACTTACACTTCATCTCTTATTAAATGAAATGGTGTTTAATTTTTCAATCATGATGTGTTTGCAGATCATGTGATAAAATGATAGTTCATAACATCTATCTCAACAAAAAGGTTAGCACAAGTAATCAAATATGAATAAGGACACCTATAGTGAGATAATACATTAACAAATCAAAATTAAACCAGAATATAACATATACAATCCATAAATGGATAACAATTCAATCCTTCCAAAAATTAAAAATATAATAATTTAGAAAGAGGTTAACTAAATTGATATAAAATTTATCTCCCATATATAATAAGATAGTTCTTTGTGGTCACATTCCAAACATGTGAATACCACAATCATATATTCATTTGAAGCATGATAATAAGATGAATTATAAAATAACATCAATGAAAAATTCATTCTATAAAAATTGACTTCTTCCAAAGAAAAAAAATATCATAAAATCTGTATACTCAAACCATGATATCACTTTGTTCTTATATTATTGATGAGGTTCTTAATAGTATCAAACATCTCATTATCTCATTTTCGCTTCATTATGTTCATATCATGTGATTTTTAAATATATTTCAATTACTTTTCATGGGTACTGGTAACATATACATACAATATTCCAATAAATAGATATTCCAATATCCCATAACACTATAAAATAGAATAAACTACTCTATAATCCCATTACATAAACATTTAATCATACCACCACTTCAATGACATACTAAACATCACTAATAGTGATCGCATGTGATTTCTGTTTTTATTTTACCTAGAGGTTTCTGGTGTCGATCAACATCATTAACACTAGTATTTGGGCATTGGATAGCATAATATCCCATTTCCTCGCACTTGTAGCATTGAAGTGTGGGTGGTTCATTCTGTGTAGCTTTTTTACTATTCACATCATTAGAAATTGTTTACCCACTTCTTCAACACTCAAAAACTGGATGACCTTATTTTACACACTTAAAAAGTTTTCTAGTCCATTTAAGGTAATATATACGATTATTTTTTCAAAAAATTGAGAATATGAAAAAATTCATCTGTTTTTCACATTTTTTTTGAGATTTTCCTTTTAACTCCATCTTTCGTTTTATGTCAAAACCATTAGATTTATTTTTATCACCAAATTCAATTTCTACCTAGATAGTATAATTAACAGTATCATCATAGCTACTAAACTATCTTATTGAAAATACCCTTTAGAGAATTGGTTTTAGGCCACTAATGATTCAATCAACATTACTTTTTAGTTATATGATAAAACGAAAAATGATAACATGAAATCCTTGTAAAATTTGCCTTGTATGTACTAATGGATTCAGAATCCTCCTGATTAATCTCAAGGAACACATTTTCTTTATTTTTTTTTCAAAAAATAAAAGGGATTTAGTTATTGAAAAACATGTTTTTGAACTCGTCCCGTTCCATGGATTCAATTTCATCTTGCTACCCTTAATTCTTGATTATAGTCCACCAATTTCCTGATTCAAATTCTAAAAGATAAAAAACCAGAAGTAATTTTCCATGTTATGAACTATGGAGGTTGGAAAATATATTTTCAATGGTATTGATCCATTGTTTGGTGACAAGTGGATTAAAAGAACAACTGAAAGATGGTGGATGCTGCCTCATGAAGGACTCAACAGAATTTGGTTCCCCTCTCTGCTCATTTGGATGTCCATAATGAATCATATCCTACAAAAGTATATAAATATGTATTTTCATTTCATCTACCATATCATTTCGTTTATTAGAAGGACAATAATTTCATTTTACAATGAATTTCACATTAACATGGTTACATTGGGTTCTATCCATTATATAAAACACAAAATGAATTCTCTGAGAGGAAAAAATCATTCTAGGAAAACCACATAATCATGGGGGAGTACATTCAATCTCCAACATCTCGGGATTAATCCTAGGATATACATGATCATTACTATAATTCTAATAATGTAACCTATCATTAGGTATACCATTATATGCATAATTATGCATATATTATAAATCTATCTTGGGATCTCACTAAATTTTTCACATTCTAGTTTCCAATTTTCGACTAAACCTTTTGATTTGACACCAACTCGAACGACACAAGCATGATGTACATGGACATTACATTTCTTTTTTAGAATACATAATACATAACAAAAATATATTCCCAATGACTGTATTAATTTATTTTCATTGAAAAAATGGAACATAATCATCTAACTTGGGGAAATATCTCCAACATATCACATAAAGATCTTCCACTTTTATTTTCCTACCTGAAACCTTTGTTTCTATCATAGTGAAAATAAAACATAAAAAGGGTGACATCAAATTCTAAGTAATGTTAATCATTGATAACATATTAAAAGCCATAGACATAAGAATATAAAAACAAGAACAAAATGTATAATCATAATAATCATGGGTCATGAAATAAATCTTGGTAGTACATAAAGAATAGATCATAAAGGAATATTAACCAAGATAAAATAGAATTGGGGAAAAATTGGAATTGTGGTAAACAATGAGATTTTAATATGATTTATATAGTAGCATATGCACTACTTTCATGTCCATAATATTGGACAAATTTTATTACTGAAGACGGTTTACTTATCGTTCCCACCATGTATTATTGAACCAGGTTTACTTATTGTTCTATCCCTGTATTACAGAACCAGATTTACTTTACATTCCAATAATGTCTATCTAATGAGATATAAATCATTATGAAATGAATTTGAGGGAGATATATGTCACACACTCTCATAATGAAATCATTTTTACATGTTCACAAAAAATATAAATCATTTATCATAGAAAAACCCTTGAAAAAATGGGTTTCTGAAACATCATTCCATTATAACATAATCCATATAAAATATAAATCCATTATTAACCAAATGAAATAATCATAATAATATGGAAAGAAACATAACCACATTTAAGTGTGTCATCATAGATGGAAAATAATTTTGATAAAACACTTTAACTTAATTCTTGAGGAATATATCCTGTATTCTTCAAAAAAAATTATTTTCTTAAAATACCACACAATTTTAAAGGAATAGAATTTAGTTGAAAATAAATATGAAATATTGTAGTTGAAGCTTCATGGAAATAAGGAATTATTAAACTGTAAAAAAATCCATTCATGCCATGTATGTTAAGAATACATTCTCCTCGTACTTTCTCCTGAAAAGTGAAAAAGTACCTCCTATGGAAATCGAAATAAAGATTCCCTCCATACCATGAAGTAAAAGTATAAAATTGGAATAAATGTATTTTAAAATCCATTAAATAATAGAAAAAATTTATGAAAACATTTTTATAAAACATGGACACGGTTGATAAATACATCCCCAGTAAAAACTTATGTATAAATAATCTCGAATATATATGGGATTGATAAATTATCCCTTACCATAGGTCTGATATGATTAATATATATATGAAACTCATGTGTATTAGGTTTGAAAATATTATTAACTTATAACATGAAAAATATAATATTTATGATATCATATATGATTCACTTAGGACTTTATTTTCCCAGATCATTTATCAATTCCATGTTAAAACAACATTTTGGGTATTAATTTTTTTTATTTATTGTATGTTTTTTGACTTGTTATTATTGATCTTATTACATAGATCGTAATTTAAAAATATCAAGAATGTAAAAAATTATTAATATATCAAAAAATTCAGTATATAAATATACATAATATATTGATAAATGAAATGGAATACATCGTTCATAGAGATGGTTGGTCGTCCGTACTCATGAAAGATATTTCCGTTTCCTTATTGTATTGAATGGAAGAATGTAAATGAAATATATATTTATATATACATAGATAAAGTATCATTATTATGTTGTATATTTCATTGTTATTTATTATATATATTTCATAATCATTCTTGAATGGTTGACGTGGAGAATGAATCTCATCGCGTCATGGAGACGGTAGGCCGTATGTACTCATGTGTGACGATATCATTCATTTAATGGTTAAAAGGTATAAAATTTGATGATATATTAATTATAAATAATAATTATAATATTATTTTAATTATTTACATCTATTACACTCATCATTATACCCATCCAAATTTATTTTTTTTAAATAACCAATTACACCACGACGTGGAGACGGTAAGCCTTATGTACGCACTCATGGTGATATTGTTATTTGCAAGATGGAAAAATGAGTTATAAGTGTGTAAAATAATTATAATAACTTATTATAATGTATAACATAATTTTTTTTAACTTTTTATTGTAACAACATTACAATAGGAAGTAGAAGAAAAAAATTATTATGAAATATGTGATAAAACAATTATATCTTTTTCAGGTATCCCATTTTGGAAGGCACAAAAGTACTCCTTGAGATGGATTTCTACTCAAATAGTGTAATATATGATGATTTTAGGGATTTTTTGAGGATATTGGGAAGGTTTTCTTTGAGGAAAAGATCTTTAGTGGTGCTTTAAAAGATAATTAAGGGTACCCATTTATAAGAGAGTGGAAATGCACCTTTGGAATGCAATAAAATATTATTTTATTATAAAATGATTTTCGATTTATATTTCTCCAAAAAAAATTTATTTCCATGATATGATTAGTGTGGGTCAAAATCATCTTGACCAATAATATTTAGACATATTTTTTATTTTATTTTAAACCTTATCATTTTGATTTAACCTTTTTTATCAATTTAATTTTAATTGTGATAATAATATTCTAAATTTTAAATTGTTATAAATACTAAATAATGTGTTATAGGTTTTCCATAATTTGATAATTTATCACCTTTTAGAAAATATAATTTTTATTTTTTAAATTTTATATATTTTTTTGATTTTTAAAAATATTTATATTATGGTATTTTTCTAAAATATCAAAAGTGTTCATTGTTACACTATTAATTTATTTTAATTGAAATAAAATAAACTCAAAAGATAAATTAGAAAAAAATATTTAATACAATCATAAAATTTCATAGTCACCTAAAAAAATATTGGATCACATTATTTAGTTCATATGATATTTATTTTAAAAATTTTAAAATAATTTATTTTTTATTTCTATCAATAAAATAAAATCTACATCACTATTATTTCATCATTAATGGTAATTATTTAATGTCTAAAAAACCAAAATAAATTCACATGATGTATATAATTTTGTTATATTTCTAGATACTTTTTAGGTTTGCATTCTTGTTATGATTATCACTATATTATAATTATTATACTTATAAGATATATGAGAGTTACATATTGTCACCTTCTTTTGTTTTATTTATAATTACAACACATTAATTGAAAAAATTCAATTAAATGAATAAATTCAGACCCATTGGTAATATTTGTAGACATAAATTAATCCAGGAAATTTTTGGTAGGTGTTAGGGTAATTTTATTGTCTTTATCATATTGTGGGTTACCCTAATTTACCCAATTTTTCTTTAACTCTGGTAAATTAATATTATTGTAGTTACTATTCTTAATATCAAAAAAATAAAAGTAACCTATTCACATAATATGGACCTAATTATTCAAAATATGGAATAATGTTTTCAGTATTAAAAATACATAATTGGTAGAAATCAATTTAATATTTATTTTAGTTGTCAAAAACCCAATTGTGGGTTTTTAAGTTAAAAAAATTTACAAAAATATTTTCATGTGCTTATATACTATTTAAATGTGAAATTATTCCCAATGAAAAACATTGGATTAAATGAAAATAAAAATAACCCAATTAAAAATTAAAAGAAATTATAAAGATAATATACGTATATAGATAAATTAGATTAAATGAAATTTTTGAATAAAAATGCAGTATTTTTCACTAGTCATTAAAACAAGAATTTTATGAGAGAAATACAAAAAAATCAGAAAATGTAAATTTTGATTTCCCTATTCTAAATAATAATTTTATTTTATCAAATATAATATATAAATGTGTTAAAAACTAGATTAAAAATGGTTGTGTCATTAATAATTGAAAATACTGCATTTTTTATAAAATACTTATTTTATCTGATAAATTGAATTTATTCATATTACATGTCTATAAAATACATAAGATGAATATTAATATTATATAAAATTAAATGTTTTTATAAAAATATTAATTAATCATTGTTTATATCCCATTAAATAATAATATTTTAATAATATATCATTTTTAGCGGAACTCAATATTGTGTACAACACTAGCTATCGAGGGAGGTATCTCTTATGTATAACACAAGACAAGAGTTGTGTTGTGTATACTACAATATAGTATGTTGTTGTGTATAGTAAAAGATAATATTGGTGTAGATTAAAATACAATAAATTAAAGAAACTAAAATTAATCTATCTCATAATTTTTTTGGGTGTTACACTTGGTGTGCATAGTTAAACCAAAACAATGATATCTGTTGTAAAACAAGGTATAAATAGATACTTTTCAAACCAATCAATTAAAAAAGTATCAAAAATCAATATTTTATAATAAATAAATGTGATAAAAGAATAAATAATATTAATATTAAATTAAAATGACATTTTATATGGAAAAACTTGCCCCATTTCAATAGAGAAATGACAACTTACCACTGAAAAAATTCCACGAGGGTTAAAAACCCCTTGATCTACTTCGAGAAACCCTTATTGAGAAAACCCCCCAAAAAATAGAATGGAAATAAAAACTCTAGGTCAACATGACCATGGGATAAGAGAAAACTAAAAAGTATTGATAGGATAAGGATATAGGGAGATATGATAAGAGGAATGGAAAGGATATGATGATGAAATAATGAAGAATCATTAACCTTTGGAGAGAAATGAAACAAAAAGTGGCCAAAATGAAGGAGAATGAGGGGGTCCCTATGGTCGATATCAAATTGGTATGGATTAAAATGGTCTGTGGAATCACATAAACTAGACTTCCAAATTCTAATATATTTAAAACATATTGGGATGAAAAATTTTATAAACCATGCGCAACCACTATGAATGTTACAGAAAAAATTCTACAACTTTTCTGGTTTAATTTTAGCGGTTTCATAAAACCATGTGATGTGAAAAATTGGAGAAAACCGTAAAATTATACCCCGAACACTATCCAAGCCCACAAAATTATCCTTGAATGATTTTAACATAATATAGTGACACGTTGGGTGTTACAAACTCTCTATCATGCAGCTTTCTCCCAATAACATTCACAATAACCATGAATATTGTGAGAAGAAAACTGAAACCACAAAAATAGAAATATTTTTGTTGGGAACTCAAAAAAAACTCAGCCAAAAGATACAAAATTGGTAAATAAATAAAAAAATGAAAACAATGGTCGGGGTGCTACATAAATAGTCATAATATTAAATAAAATTAAACAAGTTTTTCATGGATGAAAAAACATCAAATTAAACTAAACTGTTACCATTAACATTTTATCAAACGAATCATCCTAATGTATGAAATAAAAATGATATATTTAAATATATGGAAGTGAAATAATACAATTTCATTAAAAATTTCTTATTTTATTTTTTTTTAAAAGAAAATCAACAATTATACACATGTGAACCAACCATGAATCAATGAAACAAACACACTAGAAACAACACAAATAATGAAATATTATTAATTATTGGGTGGTAAGATGTTATAAAAATATAATATAAGGTATTATAAATATGAATAAGGTTGTATAATTAATTAATAAAATTTTTTAAACGTTTCTACGTGAGGTTAATGAATCAAAAAATATAGGGAAGCGTGAGGTAATTGTTTCTCGTATCACTTTTTCTTCTGTGAGATATATGCCTTATTAACCATTTATTTTGTGTGCATGGTGTATACACATAAAATAGATATATAAAATTATTAGTCACACAATATTAGTGGTTTTAAAATTTTAATATTACATTTATTACATTTATGGTTCATACGATTGTACTTATTACAATGTGGTAAAAGAATTATAAACCGAATTTCCACTCTTTTGGTTAAACATATAAATCCTTGATTATGTCATACTATGCTTATTTGTGAAATTAATTTTGAATATCATATGTTTTTACACTTTTTTTCCTTTTCATTACATAATATACACATATATGATTCATTTCATTAATTCTGACATTGATGATTTTATATTTATAAGGGCCATTATTTTTAAAAATAGTCTTTTTAATGTTCCCCTTAAAACATTCATTTTATTCAATGTATATGTATTCCAAAATTGTATTCAAAAAGGTATTTTTATATACTATTATTTTTTAATGTCATTTATACTCATGTTTCACTATTTACCAAGTATTTTTGTGGTTATATTTTTTCATTTTCTAAAAATGGTTCTTTGATACCTTTCCAATAAAAATATAGAAGGAATGTTTCTTTAACTAATACAACATGAATGAATTTTCTCACATTCATAACATGTTAATGTTTTGAAGTTTAAATTACAATATTAAATTTTTATTTCTGAATAATTTGTTTCTTTCATAAGTGCACATCTTTTTTAAAAAAAAATAGTTTCTTCGAAATGGGAAATTTGATTTTCTTGAAAACTATTTTCAATGATATTTTAATTAATGCCATATTTCCCATGTTATGGGTATTTTCGTACACAAAATGGTTTTTGAAACAAAAGGGTATTATGATATCCAAAATTTTTAGGCATATATGTTTTAAAGTGTTTTTAAATGGTTGTTCATGCATAAAATGATTTATTCATGATATTTTACTTGACAATTATATATGAAACTTCTTAGCATGAAAAATATTATAAAAATGGTTGATAGACATTATAGCTCACAAGTGAGCCTGATACAACTTATATGAAGTGTTGTGCCCCATTATAACTGACAAGTGAGCCTGATATAGATAATATAAAGGGTTGTACCCCATTAATTCTCATGATTCAACACAATATATATTATAATAAGGGTTGAGCTCTATTATATTTCAAAAGTGATCCTGATGTAGAATATATGATTGTTTGACTCCCATTATATCTAACTAATGAGCCCGATTTAACTTATATGATGGGTGATCCCCATTAAAGCTATATAATTAATTGGGTAATTATTATATTGGATGTTATCTTTATGTTTATTTTTATTAATTATTTTTGAAAGGGTTTTATGAATATGATGCTTTATATTATTGAAAAATGGATTCTGATTCCTCAATATAGGTTTTAATATATTTGTTTAAGAATAATTTATGTCTTTCTTTAATAAATACACTCAAAGAACATTAAAGGTAATGAAATATGTATTATGATTCTTATTTTCGTTTTCAATATCAATGTTCTAATTTAAATTATGTCATTTAATAGGATTTTTGTGCTCATCCCATGTTTTATTTTTTCACAGGGTTATAGAATTAATAGAGATAATGTTGAGGTAAATATGAATATTTTTTTTATTTAACATGAAATGTATTCATGTTTTTAATGGTTTCCTTCAGTGGAAAAATGTATAATGGGTAAAAGACTCCACTTATAATGTATTGGTTTACAGTGTAAGATTTTTCCCTAATTCTATAAAACTCTAAATCAAAATGATTATTCGAAATGTAATAATGCATACTATATATTAAAATTTAAAAAAAATATATAATTTTAGTTTCGGGTAATTAATGATGAAATGGACATCCTATAAGTATTTATGTGAATTGTATCCTTCTTAATTATTATAATAAATAGGGTTTTATGATCATTCATACTTAAAAAAATCACAACTTTACAAAAATTCTTATGATGTTAATTTAGTTAGAATTAAAAGTTATCAATCGTTTCTAACTATTCTTGCTGGTGTAGGGTGAGTTACTTCTATGTAAATAAATACTTCAAGATATTATTAATAGTATATATGTCACACCTTTCCCTATATATATAAATCCATTAAATTGTTAATTGAAAGAATAATTTATGAAACATTGTATAATATGTTAGAGAGTTTGACTCATGAAATATATAGTATCTCAGGTGACGACTCGGAACCGGATGCAACTTAATGGTGCCCCGAGCTCGGTGGGCGACATGGCCCCATGCGCATCTTCATGAACACCAGATGATGCCGACTAGCTGTGAGGGCCTAGGGTGTGTCTGTGGGAATACTATTACCTCTTTAGTAGAGCGCATCACAACGAAAGAGATATAAATTAATTGTATAAAAAGGAAACCATAGAAGTAAATAAAGGAATAAATATGAATAAAAAGGTGAAATAAAGCGATACAATAGATAAACAAGAATAATAATAACTATAACAACTGGAACAATGATGTTGTAATGTCATGTCACTAGAAACCATGAAATCATGGATACAAGACATTAATCACAACATGTTCCACAAGGTAAAAGAAAACAAAGTCTACTACAACCATCTCAAGATCCTACTCGGACATTTACTATCAAGCTATATCCTATCAGTACACAATAAAGTATTGAAATTTTCATGCTTTCCTATTCGAATAACTACAACCATGTAATCTACTACAAGTACCAAAAGTTGCCTGGAAAGGGTGTTAGATAAATCTTAGTGGTCAACCACCAATGGTTTCTATAACATCCATCCCGTGAAATTGAATATAGGAGTCTGCTGGAATATATGTAAAAGAAATCGGTTCAAAAAAATTATATAACCTAGTACTTACATCAGGGAAAAACCGGTGTCTGAACATTTAACCATTTCATTAATTATTCAATTACCATTTATTGTTAATTGGTCACATTACGCATAGAAGAAATTGATATTACCTTATATAGTATAAGTAGTGATGGTCCCAAGATGTAATAAGGAATCCAGACAATTATATCTAGTGAGGGAGTTCCAGTGTATAAACCAAGGTAACGTAAACTAACAAAAAACAATCACAGTAGTATCTGAGTCTAGCTAAGGGGTAAGATTGTAATACAAGGATCAAAATACAAGGAATTCCACAATAAGCAACCTTCCGAGTCCGAGGTCACTAGACAAGGTAAAATGGGGATAATCAAAGACATGGGCCTGATGTGCATTCACCATGGCACCAGATAGTCAATGCTATATCCAAGGAGTATATCTGAGGAATCCTATAATAATGAAAGGGACCAAATGATAGTATATTAAGAATCAATGTAATAGTCAACAACTAGAGTCTAGGTGGTTATCAACATAATAAAATGTTATCCTTGAATTAAATGGGGTTCCCGAGACCCAAGGTATTCTCCTCTCAGAATCCAAGGCATGCTCGAGTCAGTCCATTCCTATTTAATATTGTATTCATATAATAATTCATTTGAACAATTATTTCCTTCCATTAGTGTGCATAGGTAAGTAGAGTTGGAACCATTTGTTCAAGCCTTGTCTTCCATTAGTGTGGATATGCCAAGTGGTGTTGTAACCATTTAATCAAGTATTAGTTAGCCATTAAGGCATAATCAATTATTGAGGATCACTCTGATACCTTCCATAAACATGGAAAGGGGTCCTATGGACATGTAAACATTATTCATTCCCTATAAATAAGTACATGTTATATACTTAGTATAAATGCCATTATACATTATACATTTCACTTTTAATAACCATTCGAAAGCACTTACCTTAGGTGGGTAAAGTGGTGAGAATACCTGGTACATTACAGTATACAATTATCAATAACTAAAAGACATTTATGATAAAAAGTCTCACCTTTAGAATGGTCAAGAAAAGGCACACACAAATGGTGGCAAAAACATACCGATACAGTAAAACCCAATTATTCCATGACCTTCGACATGATACGGATTTAGTTTTGGGTGAAACCACAAACAACTAATCACATAGTTTGAAATAGAATAACATTAAGATTCAACCAAGTATAATCATGGCATGTTAATTTAAGAAACTTTTTCCGATGAAACTAGTTTTCTACAAGTGAACATTCCAAAAACAATGAACTTTAGGGATGAGTTATAGACTACCCAAATTTGGGTTGTACGAACCTTCTACATCGACATCGAACCTTTATTTTCCTCTGATTAGAGTATATCCAATAAAATTTGATGAACACTCAAATGGAGATAACTAGGTCGAGAGTGAAAGAGAATAAGTATGGATAATGAGGACTTTATTACATACCATTGTGCATCCAACATGATGAACGAAAGCTCGATCTGATGAAAGATGAGGAAGATCTCCTAACTCCATGATATGATCTTTAAAAACCCCAAATTGACCACGAATTAGGTCAATCTTGCATAAACTCAGAATACAGAGTATGGGGATGGATTAATAGATCATTAAAGAAGTTAAGGTAATTTTACACATATTTTTATCCTACGCACAGTTTTTCAAACCGTGTGCAAACAATGCGAGATGGTTATGCCTCATCTTGGGAAAAAGGGGTGTTCATATGGTTAGGATGCATGGCTATGCACAAATCATGCAAGACGCCACTTTCCAAAAATAAAACTGCATGGTTAGGCAAACCATGCGACTTGGACTATTTTCCTAAAAAGAGGTGTTCCGAGATCCAAACAAGCCTCGGACACCCTCAGTACCTTTTCTAACTCATTATTTATCTATATTAGGTCCAAATTAATGATGTAGTCTAAAAATTAATGATCCAAAGCGGGGTGAATAAACGGGTTCTTACATTTCTCCCCCTTTAAAATAACTCCCCCCATGAGTTCTCCTTCCATGGGTAAAGAAACACAGTTTTAAAACAACTCTAGCCACTAAGCAGGTACATTAGCTTCCCTCTCCCATGTCTCATCTCGTACTCGGTCGTGCTGCCATAGCACCCATATGAGAAGGACATACATTCCATGGAGAACCTTCGTGTTTTAGTCAACGACAAATATTGGATACTCTTCAAAGGTAGCATAGTCATCTGACTCAACTTCCATAGGATCAAAGGTATGAGATGAATCATCATGATATTGGAGAAGTTGTGAGACATGAAAGAAGTCAGGAATGGCATGGTTTCTCTAAGGCAGTATCAACTGGTAGGATACCTGCCCAACATTCTGTTGAATTTAAAATGACCCAATGTAATGAGGTGACAACTTTCCCTACTTTCTTAACCATATATACCATAGCCTGGGAGATAGCTAATGAAAAACATGATCCCCATCCATGAACTCAATAGGTCGTTGACATAGATCCACATATGATTTAACTCTAAACTGAGCAGTAGTCATATGCTTCATGATCATCTAGACCAGTTCTAAAGTCTCCTAAACAATACAATGTCCAAGTAGGGATGCCTCACCTACCTCTATCTAGCACAAAGGTGAACAGAATGGCCTACGATATAAGGCCTCAAAAGGATCCATCTATATCGTCACCTAAAAATAGTAGATATAAGAGGACTCGTTGAGAGAGATATGATTCTCCAAGGAACTACTGAAATCAAGGACACATACTCTGAGAATATCTTATAAAATCTGTATTTTCCATTCTGATTGTACATTTATTTGAGGGTGAAATGCTATTCTTAGAATCACATGTCACGACCCATCCCCTAGTTCCCATTCCAGGACTTTCCCATGCCCACCTTCCATACGCCAGAGGCTGACGACTAGAACCAAAGGCATAAATCTATAAAACTATGAAGGAATTGCCTTTATAAACTGAAAACACACACACAACAGAGTACGAGATAAAAGCAAATGCTACGTAAAGCTGTATACAAAGAGTGCTGAAAAGTAAAGGGGGATAGAAATACAAGCTGAACAGGAATGTACAAGTACAAATGAAAATAAATTACAATTGAGAAAAAGTAAATCAGCCATAGGGACGTCCTCCGGGGTTTCCAACTATTGGTTTGGTACCAATGGCCTCCTCAGCACTCCACTTCCATCAGTCTCCTCCATGTACCGACTCGTCGTAAGTTCCACCTCAGGGTACAATCTAGTCCAGCTATTCAGCCTCAGTCAGCGATGTCTGTCATCTGCATCCAACACAACGAGGTGCGGGCATAGCCCATGTAGAGGTGAGTATAACCATACTTATTAGGGATCCCAATACCCTCAAGATCTCAGAAAATACAACAAGGATAAACCACAGAGTATGAATTCAACAGATATCCATTACATAGGTATATGTATTAAAATATAACAAAGTTATTAAGTACCCCATATCAATCAAAGGAAAAATATAATATTCACTAACTTAGCTAATAGAGGTATAAAACTTTTCTAGAGAGATTTAGATGATTAGATGTCAGCATAGAATCATCAGAGTTGTCGGACCAACACATTTCCCAGGAGCATAAGACAAAACTGTCTGACCAACACATGATCCAGGAACGGTCATCAGACCTATCAGAACAACACATGATGCAAGACTGGCTATTATGTCGGACCAACACATGATCCAGGAAAAGAAGTCAGAGATGTCAGACCAACACATGATCGAGATATAGTCATCAGAACTGTCAGACCAACACATGATCCAGGAACAGTCAACAGTGCACAACTAGACTCAGGCTTTCAACTAGCATGCTTGATTCCGGGAGGGTCTGATCTTCAATCCAAGATTTGATACATCAACTTTCTCATCATCCCATGTTTATGTATCCCAAAGTTGTGTCTCTTCAAAAATAACACAACGTAATAGATAGTGCGTCAATCAGACACCTGGTCTGAGAGTTATTCGTATTTCGGTTCGGAGGGTCGGGCCAGATAATGGTATAAACTAACCCAACCATACCCCATCTGCATCCAAACCTCAAGTGGGGTATGCAAAAAGGACCACCTCAATCCACGCTTTCCACCACCATAGATAGTTCATAAATCAAACACCTGTAGCCAAAGTTATGTGCGAAATGGTGAAATCAAGTCAAATGGGTCCGGGTCCGGTCCGGCCCAGTTAGACCGACCTGGCTCGACCCACGTCCAGAATGGGGTATAACCCGGTCTGCAGGTCTGACTCGTTTCACAGGTCGGACCCGGACCGTGGGTCTGTCCTGGACCGTGGGGGAGGTCCGGCACGCTGGGGTGGCCCGACCCAAGCTAGCAGCCCGCGGGGCGGCCCGTGTGGCCTGGCTGGCGGCTCACGTGGCCTGCACTGGTGGCCTACTTGTCCTGGCCAGCCAGCGGCAGGCAGCACCCTGCAGGGCCCGCCCTGGCCACGTAAGGTGGGGGGGGGGTGTCACGCCCCTGGATCACAAACGTCTTAGCCATTCATGTGGGAAAGAAAATTGGCGGCACAGGGTTCTAGTCCATGTCATGCGCCTGGATGGCCGAGTGGCCAGCCGACTCCCCATGCGGCGCCCTTGGGCCGCACCCCCTCCTGCGACCCGGCAGCTCGAGTAGCCGTTCGTCATCCCGGCTGGGCTCGAGCCGGCCGTTGTTGCACCTTCGTGGCCAAGGGGCGTGGCCCACTTCTTCTCCCCCGCACAGCGTAATTGCGCCACACCTTCTATAGAAACCCAGTGGCTTGGGCCACTGGATTTCATCATGGCCGACCTTGTACTGGCTGCCACTGCACTGCTGCGACCAGTCAGTCACGCCCTTCTCCTCTGGCGGTGTGATTGTTCCGCTGCTGTCAACGCGACTGATCATCGGTTCCATCCGCTAGTGATATTTCTGTGGGTCACCGAACGGGTTTCAGTGGCTTGATTCTCGTTCCAAAAGTTATTGTAAACTCTTCATATTGTCTCCTTCATTCCATATCATTTGCTGATGTGTAACACTAATTCCGGACTCACGCCATATTTATCGTCAAATTACACAAAAAGTCTGATGGGACGGGCCATGTTTTTTTTCACACCCTTCGTTTTAGTGTGATAACATGCGGCTTGAATTATAATAAATGATTGAAAAATGAAGAACATGCAACAACTAACCGAGCATGAACCCCTACCTCAGATTCGTTGATCGTTGACGAAGTTGCGGAAAGTGAATTTCATTTTGATGTTTTCGGGAAATAAGAAGCCGAGGATGGGGTCATCGACGTTCTTCAAGGATGGCGCTCCCTCTCTTGTTTCGGTTGAAGATCAAAAGATGAGGATGTTCATATTTGGCAGATGTAGGGTTCTTCGTTGGGAGAATAAGGTTCTCAAAGCTCTTCCAACCCCTCTCTCAACTCAGTAATGGCCAATTTAAATAATATTATGATTTAACATTTTAATTTTAATTAAAATGTTAAAGGAAGTAGTGTTGGAATAAATTAATTAAAGGGGGAGTTGATGAGTGTATCCCCCTTAAATGCTGAGTTCCAAGGGGTTATAATCCCGGGTAATCCCCACCACATTTAACAAGAAGAGGATTTTATGCCTTGGGTGGGTCCCACCTCTATAACCTCTCATGAGAGTTTAAAGGGTGATGGTCCCCACCCCCATCTCCCAAATTCCAAGAGGTGGTTTTAACCACCAAATAAAAATAAGTTTACACAACCATATTTTTATTTAATTCAATTAAAACCAAAAATCTATCTTTTATTCTCGACCCACTGCCATCGAAGTGAATGTATCCTTAAGCGATTTCCGATACTGCAAGTTCAACGGTGCCCTTAGATTTCAATTCTCAGCCCTGGTTGAACAGTTATAAAATTGCACTCGTATGTTTACTGAATGTACCCAAACAAATCTTCAGAAATTTATTTTGGGCACACTGGAACTCGGAATCACGCACCGTTAGTTTTCGAAGACTCATAAATTCCCATGTATTTATGAAAATAATTTCCAGGGAAATTCCGGGTCTTTACATTCTCCCCAACTCAGGGATTTACATCCCCTTAAGCTAATACTCTATCTACGGGAACAAATGGCAGTATTGAGCACACATCTGAGCCTCCCGATCCCATGTGCTCTCCTAGAGGTTCCTGTGCTTCCAACAAACGCGCACCAGAGGTTTCGATCACCCACGTATGACCTGATCCATTCGATCCTCAATCTCTGCTAGAACCTCCGTGAAAGTCACCCCATCGTTGACGTCCAACTCCCCATGGTCGATGATGTGAGAAGGGTCGTGTACATATCTCATCAGCTTAGATACGTCAAAGACGTCATGAACCCAGTGAAAATGATGTGGAAGAGCCAGAAGGTAAGACACTTTTCCCAATATGCTGAGGACCTAGAATGGTCCGATGAATCTCTGAGATAACATGCCTCCTCGGCCAAATCTCTATAGACCTCATTGAGTTGAGTCCTGTAGATAGATGTGGTTTCCCTCCTTAAACTCTAGAGGCCTCCGTCTCCTGTAAGCATATGACTTATACTTTCTCTGTGCAGTCTTCATATGCTCATGGATTATATTCACCTTATCCGGGGTAGTTCGTACCATCTCTGGTCCCACTAGTGCTGACTCCCCTGGGTCTTTCCAGCACAAGGGTGATCTGCAAGTTTGTCCATAAAATTCCTCAAAAGGATCCATACCGATGTTGGAGTGATAGCTGTTTTCGTACACAAACTTCACCAAAGGCAAGTGATCCTCCCAACTGTGACCAAAGTCGAGGACACATGCACGTAGAATGTCCTCATGGGTCTGAATGGTCCGTTCAGTCTGTCCATCCGTCTGAGTATTGAAGGCAGTGCTCAAACATAGATATGTTGCAAAAGCCTCCAACAAACCCTTCCATAACCAGGAAGTAAACCGTGTGTCACAGTCAGAGACAATATAAGAAGGTACTCATTGTAACTGGACAATCTCATTCACATAGAGGCATCCCAATCACGCTACTAAACCCTTCTCTCTGAACGGTAGGAAGTGGTCCGACATGGTGATCCATTCAACGATCAACCAAATCGAGTTGTGACCCCTGGATGAATGTGAAAGACCCATCACAAATTCATGGATATCCCATCCCACTTCCATTATGGAACACCTAATAGTTGAACCAGGCCTGCTGGTACCTGGTGCTCTGCCTTCACTTGCTGGCAAGTGAGGCTTCGAGAGACACACTCCACTACTGCTTTCTTCATACCTGGCCACCAGTTCTATCGTCGAAGGTCCTGGTACAAATTCACATGTCCAAGATATACCTCTAGAGGGGATATGTGAAACTTCGTCAACACTTCCCCTTGTAGTGACTCTGGTACCATAGTACGTCCTCTATAGAGGATGAAATGCTCCCCACCATTAGAAAAACCATCAGGTGCCTACCCTGTGGATATATGAGCATGTCATGTCTCACAATCTGTGTCCCCAAGTTGTGCTTCCCTAACTCACTGAAAGAGTTGGGGAGTGACTGTAAGAGGCTATAGAAAGGTTGTTCTGTCTCTATACACAAAGGATATATGTAAGGAAGCAAGCTGCTCTGTCACCTCTCCTAGTAGCTGTATACCGGATCTCCTACTGAGCACATCCACAACAACGTTACCTTTCCCACGAGTATAGACTTGCACGAAGTCATAGCCCTGGAGGCACTCAAGCCAACATCGCTGCCTCAGGTTCAGGTGCTTCTGAGAGAAGATATACCTGAGACTCTTGTGATCGGAGTACACAGAAAAACATTCACCCATCAGATAGTGTCACCACATCATCAAGGAAAAGACCACTACTGCTAACTCTTGGTTATGTGTATCATAGTTGTGCTCATGCTGTCTTAGCTACAGAGAACCATAAATGATCACTACTCGCTCCTCCATCAGAAAACAGTTGAGTCTGTTCCCTGATGCATCGAAGTAGACTACGTACCCTATGCCTTCCTCTGGAAGCCTCAAGATGGGGGCACTAGTCAGCCTCTGCCTCAGCTCTTGGAGACTCTACTGGCATCCCTCCAACCACACGATGGGATTCCCTATCTTCATCAAGGCTGATAGTGGTTCTTAATCTCTCTAGAAGTTTGGCACGAATCTCTAGTAATAATCAGCCAAACCTAGGAAACTCCATACCTATGTCACACTCCTGGCTGGCTCCCAAGCCAGTACCACTTCAATATTCACCGGATCTACTACAAATCCAGCCTCTAAGATGACATGTCCTAATAAGTGAACCTCTCAGATCCAAAATTGGTACTTCAATAGTTTACAATAATGTTGGTGCTCTCGGAGTGAGTCCAGTACTACTCACAAATGGTAGGAATGCTCCTCATCAGTAGACGAGTTGATCAGAATTTCATCAATGAAGACAACGACAAAGAGATTGAGGTATGAATAGAATATACTATTAATGAGTCCCATCAACACTGCTAGAGAATTGGTTACGCCGAAAGGCATAACCAAGAAATCGTAGTGGCCGTACTGACATCTGACGGCTGGCTTCTGCACATCCTCGTGTTGAACTCTTAGTTGCAGATAGCCTGATCTGAGGTCTATCTTAGAGAACCACAACGCTCCCTTCAGCTGTTCAATGAGGCCCTTGATCCTCATGAGTGGGTAATTGTCCATCAGGGTCACCTGATTCAGGCGATGGTAGTCAATAAATAGCGTCAAGATCCCATCCACCTTCTTAGAAAATAGATTTGCGGTTGCGTAGGGAGAAACACAAGGCCAGATGAATCCCTTCCCATGAAAGTCCTCTAGTTGTACCCTCATCTCAAAAAGCTCAGCAGGAGCCATTTGATATGCCGGTATAGATATAGGTGTCATCTCGATGTACAGGTCAGTGTAGAAGTCCACCTCTCAGTGAGGAGGTAGTCCTGGAACATTGTAAGTGAAAACATATGCATACTGGTCCTCCACAATAGGATTTCTCGGACTCAACACATCTACTACTCTGAGGGTAAGGCAGGCAAACTGATGAGTGATTAGTTTCACCCTCCTCCAAATAAGTATGTCCTATGCTGAAAATGCTCCCTTCTCACCAGTGAAGATGAACTTGATCCCATCCGTGTCGACACACCTCTCTTTGTGCCTAATATAATCGATCTGAGCATGGACTGTAGATAACCATTCCATACCCTAGATGACATCGTAAGGCCTCGACGCTGCTACGAGGAGATCCTAGCTAAATATCTCTCCTCCTAGAGTATGCTCACACTACCGGCACTGATGCGTAATCGTTGAGTATACTCCCATAGGAATCTCTAGCTGGAAGGATCGAGCCAACAGCTTTGTCAGAATCTCTAAGATCCGAACGAGGGCAGTGGAAATGAAAGAGTAACTGAAACTTGTGTCTATAAGAACTACATCTAATGTAGAGTAGAAACAGATCATACCTCAAATCATCTTTGGAGTTCCATGATCGTATGCCTCACCTACCTGGAGTTGTGATCTCCTATATCCACCCGCTCCATGTGGTCAGGGTGGACCTCCAGGTGGCGGTTGCGATAACACCTCATATTTTCATCCACCACCAGCTGCACGACTAGCTCCTCTTCAACGTCTGCCTCGATCGAACCTCTGTCTCTACCTGGGGTGTCCATCAAATGTATTTTGATAATTAGTACAGTAGTTTAGACAGTAATGAGCCACGTGACCCTGCCCGCGGCAAGAGTAACATTGCCCGCTCCTGGCATGATTGGCTCTATCTCGCGTGCCCCAGACAACTGAACCGATGTCCTGAGGTCATCCACCGGATGGCCTGGTCCGCATAGACCCCTATGACATTTTTCTACTTCTAGCTGTAGAAGACTGCACTAAATGTTTAATAGGGATGGGTCTCGTTGCTGGTGACTGCACAGCAAGGAAACTCTCCACTAGGAGGGATCTCTCTAACACTCTCAACTGCGTCGGGATGCTGAGGGAGATCATTGAAGCTCTGATCACATGCCTAATCCCCTGATAGAAGGTCCGGGCCTTGAAGAATGGGCCCACACCATATATGTGGAGTAGCACAAGTGATATGTGAGCCTCACTGAGTACTACGCCACTATCATTCTACCTTGTTTTAGATGTAGTAGCTACGATATCCATACTGCACATAGGGTGGTAGGGAAAAACTCCGACTGAAACAGGCTCTCGAAGTCAACCCAGAGTAGCATCACCACATCATGAACCAGGAGCATCAGGCTCCACCATCTGCCTGCTGCTTCCAGAAGAAGACTCATGGCAAGGATCACCATAAGGTCGGCTGGATTCCCTACTAGTCTGAAGACTCTCACCACAACCTCCAACCAATCCTCAACTGCCTGTGGGTCCGTCTCACTCCTGAACCTGGGCGGCCTCTAGAATTGGAACTCGTGCAACATGCTCAAGTGTCATGAACTATCTATGACTCGGCCTGTTGGTATTGGTGGCCCAATGGGTAGTGGTACCACTGGCTCCCCCACTATAATAGGGCCCTACACCGAGGCCTCGTTGCTCGGTGGGCTGCCATCTTGTACAACTCTCGGAACCCTGGCTGGCTCTATGTGTGGAGGAATCCTAAAAAAATAGGTCTTCCATGGTCAATAAGATATACCTAATGAACTGAATCAAATATATTACAAATAAAACTCTTGATAACAAACACACAATCATTGTTTTTGTACACCTAGTCGGAAATCAGTAGTCAGGGTCCTGGTATATGGATACATCGGCCACCGCACCAATATTAGACTCCCTAAACTGGAAACCATACTTAGCACCCTTAACACTACTGCTCCATAAAAAAGAAATATCAGAGTCCTGAGTTCTTCGGTAGAACTGAATCCTATGATACCAATTTGTCACGACCCATCCCCCGGGGCCCATATCATGACTACCCCAATCCCACCTTCCATAGGCCAGGGGCTGGCTACTAGAACCAATGGCATAAATCCCTATAACTAGGAAGGAATTGCTTTTATAAACTGAAAACACACACACAATAGAGTATGAGTTGAAAGTAAACAATATGTAAAGCTGTATACAAAGAGTGCTGAAAAGTAATGTGGGTCAGAAATAAAAGCCCAAAAGGAAAGTAAAAGAACAACAAATGAAAAGTTATGCAACCATAGGGTCGTCCTCAATCGTTCCTACCTGAAGGGTAGGTACAGATGGCCTCCTCGTCAATCCATGTATGTCAGTCTCCTCCGTGTATCTAGACGTCGTAAGTTCAACCTCCGGATACCATCCAGTCCTGCTACTCAGCCTCAGTCAGCGCTGTCCATTGTCTGCGTCTAACAAATTGAGGTGTGGGAATGGCTCGTGTAGGGATGAGAATAACAATACTTAGTAGGGACCCAAAGACCCTCAAAGTCTCAAAAAATCCAACAAGGATAAATAGTTGAGTATGAAATCATTGTATAGACATTACTTAGGTATATTACCATACATATTCCAAATTTATCAAGTAACCCATCCCAATCATGAGGAAAATACAAAAGTCACTGACTCTGCTCACACAGGTATAAAAATTTTGTAGAGAGAGAGAGAGACGATCAACTGTAGCCACTAAATCATCAGATATGTCGAACCAACACATGATCCAAGACCAAATATTCTATCGGACCAACACATGATCCAGGAATAAAAGTCAGAACTGTCGGACCAACACATGATCCAGGAATAGTAATCAGAGCTGTAAGACCAACACATTATCCAGGACCAGTTATTCTGTCAGACCAACACATGATCCAGAAACAGAAGTCAAAACTGTCTGACCAACACATGATCCGGGAACAAAATTCAGAACTGTCGGACCAACACATGATCTAAGAATAGTCATCAGATCTGTCAAACCAACATATGATCCAGGAACAGGAAACAGTGCACATCCAGCATCCGTGTTTCCACTAGTATCCTTGATTCTGGTAGGGTCGGCTCCTTAAGCCAAGATTCAATACATCAACTTCAACTTCTCCCCAATTTGACGTATCCCGAAGTTCCTTATCATCAAAAGAAATCCAACGTGACTGACGATGCATCAATCAGACACCCGGTCTGAGAGTTATTGGCATTACCGTTCTAAGGGCCCTGTTGGATTTAAATTGAATCCAACCCAACCATACTCTAGATACCTCCAAACCCTATCTGGGGAATTCGAAAAGGACCGCCTCGATCCATGCTTTCCATCGCTGTAGAGAGTTCATCAATCAGACACCTGTAGCCCATGTTATGGGTGAAAAGGGGAAATCAGGGCAAATGGGTCCAGGTCCGGTCAAACCCAGTTGGACTGACCCGACCCGACCGAGGTCCGGACAGGGGTCTGACCCAGTCTACGGTTCTAACCTCGGCCCGTTGGGGTGTCCCAGCCTGCAGGTGTGGCGGTCCGTGTCACGCGGGACCTGCTGGGTCCCTCTCCTCCCAGCTGGCCAAACAGCCAGCCGACTCCCTGCGCGGCGTTGTTTCGTCGTGGCCCCTCCTATGACCCAACGGCTCAGGCCACTGGATTTCTTCGTGGCCAGACTTTCGCTGGCTACCGCTGTACCACCGCGACTAGTCAGCGTTGGCCTTCTCCTCCAGCGGTACGATTGCACCTCTACATTCCATGTGGATGATCATCCGTTCCATCCATCGATGATCTTTCTGTGGGTCACCAAACGGGTTCCGGTGGCCATATTCTTATTTCTGAAGTTGTCATAAACTCCTCGGCACGTCTCCTTCACTCAACCCCCTTTTTTAATGTGTAAATATTATTCTAGAATCATTTCATGTTTATCGTCAAATTCCACAAAATGGTGGAGAAAACATGCTGTGTTTGTTCGGCCCGCACCCTCCATGTTAGGGTGATTGCATGCGACTTGAATTATAATCCATGATGGAAAAACGAAGAACATGCAACAACTAACCAAGCATGAACCCCTAGCTCGGATTTGTTGATCATTGAAAAAGTCGTGGAAAGTGAATATCGTCTCGATGTTTTCGCGAAAGAAGAATCCAAGGATGGTGTTGTCGGTGTTTTTCAAGGATGGCGCTTCCTCCCTCGTTCTGGTTGCAGATCAAAAGAGGAGTATATTCATCGTTGGCAGATGTAGTGTACTTCTTTTGGAGAATAAGTTTCTCCAAGCTCTTCAAACCCCTATCCCAACTCAGGAATGACCAATTTAAATTAAATTATGATTTAACTTTTTAATTTAAATTGCACCATTAAATGAAGATGTTTTGGCCTAAATTAATTAAAGGGGAGTTGAAGAGTATCTCCACCTTAAAATGGGAGTTCCAAGGGGTTATAATCTCGGGTGGTCCCCACCAAATTTAACAAGAATAGGAGTTTAGACCTCCGGTGGGTCCCTCATCTTTAACCTCTCAAGGGAGGGTAAAGGGTGGTGGTCCCCACCCCCATCTCCCAACTTCCAAGAGGTGGTTGTAACCAAAAAATAAAAGTAAGTTTACACAACCTTATATTTATTTTATTCAATTAAAACCCAAAAACTATCTTTTATTCTCGACCCAATGCCATCAAAGTGAAAGCCTCCTTAAGAAATTACCAGCTTGCAAGTTCAATAGTGACTTCAGATTTGAATTACGAGAACCCATTCAAAAATTATAAGATCCCACTCGTATGTTTACTGAACGTACCCGAAAAGAACATTAGAAATTGATTCCGGGCACACTGGGCCTCGGAATCATACACCGTAAGTTCTTGAAGACTTGTAAAATTCCAATGTATTTAAGAAAAAAATTTCCATAGAAATTCCAGGTATTAACATTCTCTCAGCCTTAGGGCTTTACGTCCCTGTAAGATAAAACTCGAACTATGGGAACAAATGGGGGTACTGAGTACAAATTTGAGCCTCCTGCTCCCATGTTCTCTTCTGGAGGTTCCCATACTGCCAGCGAACGTGCACCAGAGGTATGGACCGTCCACATAGGACCCACTCCTATTGATCCTGAATCTCCACTAGAACCTATGTGAAAGTCCCCCCATCATAGATGTCCACCTCCCCATGGTCGTTGATGAGAGAAGGGTCGTGCACATATCTGCTCAGCTGAGATATGTGGAATACATCGTGCACCCATTGCAGCTGATGTGGATGATCCAGGAGATAGGCCACCTCGCCTACTTTGATGAGGACCTGGAAAGGTCCCATGCATCTTGGAGATAACATTATTCCTTAGCCAAATCTCTGTAGTCCTCATCGAGGTGAGACCCGTAGAAAGACGTGGTCACCCTCCTCTAACTCTAGAGGCCTCCGTCTCCTATCAGCATAGGACTTCTGTCTGCTCTGTATAGTCTTCATCAGCTCCTGGATGATCTGTACCTTCTCTGCGGTAGCTCGTACCATCTCTTGTCCCACTAATGCTGACTCTCCTGGGTCTGTCTAGCATAGGGGTGATCTGCATGGTCACCCGTACAATGCCTCTAATGGTTTCATACCGATGGTGGAGTGATAACTGTTGTTGTACAGAAACTCCAGAAAATTCAAGTGATCATCCCAGCTGTGACCGAAGTAGAGGACATAATCCTGTAGCATGTCCTCAAGGGTCTGAATGGCTCGCTCAGTCTGTCCATCTGTTTGAGGATGGAAGGTGGTGCTCATATGTATCAGTGTTCCAAAAACCTCCTACAACCACATCCATAGCCAGGAAGTAAACCTTGAATCACATTCATATACAACAAAAGAAGGTACTCCATGTTACTGCACAATCCCTTGCACATAGAGGCGTCCCAAGCTCTCAACTGAACTCTGCTATCTAATCGATAGGAAGTGGGCCGACTTGGTGGGTCGTTCGACAATTACCCAAATCGAGTTGTGACACCTAGATGTACATGGAAGACCTTTCACGAAGTACATGGATATCCCATCCCACATCCACTCTGGAACCCCTAATGGCTGAACCAAGCCTACTGGTACCTGGTGATCTGCCTTCACTTGCTGGCTAGTGAGGCATTGAGAGACAAACTCCGCTACTGCATTCTTCACGCCTGGCCTCTAGTCATGTCCTAGAAAGTCCTAGAACATCTTCACCTCTCTTGGATGTACCTCTAGAGAGTATATGTGAAACTCCCTCAAAACATCCTCATGAAGTGACTCTAGTACCATAGTATGTCCTCTATAGAGGATGACGTGCTCCTTACATTCAGAAAATCCATCAGGTGCATGCCCTGTGGATATCTGAGTACGTTGTGTCTCATAGTTAACATCCCCATGCTGTGCTTCCCTGAATCACTGAAGGAGTGGGGTAGTGACTGTAAGATATTATAGAAATGTTTCTACATCTCTATCCACAAAGGATATCTATAAGGCAACAGGCTGATATGTCGCCTCTCCTAGAAGTTGTATACCAGATGCCCTGTTGAGCGCATCCGCAACAATGTTCTCCTTCCTAGGAGTATCGACTATCTCGAAGTCATAGTCCTGGAGGAACTCAAGGTAACATTGATGTCTCAGGTTCAGGTCATTATGATAGAAGATATACCAGAGACACTTGTGATCGGAGTGCACGGTAAAACATTCACCCATCAGATTGTGTCACCACATCTTCAATGTGAAGACCACTGATTCTAACTCTAGGTCATGGGTAGCATAATTCTGCTCAGGCTATGGCAGTTTACAAGAACAGTACATGATCACTGATCGCTCCTACATCAGGAAACACCCGAGTCTAGTCCCTGATGCATCTTAGTAGACTACGTACCCTACGCCTTCCTCTAGAAGCCTCAAGATGGGGGTACTAGTCAGCCTCTGCCTCAGGTCTAGGAGGCTCTGCTGGCATCCCTCTAACCACACAAAGGGTTTCCCTTTCTTCGTCAAGGATGATAGTGGTGCTGCAACTCTGGATAATTCTGGCACGAATATCTATAAATAACCAGCAAAACCCAGGAAACTCTGTATCTCCGTCACAATCCTGGGTGGATCCTAAGCAATTAACGCTTCAATCATCGTTGGATATACTGCATCTCCAGCCTCCAAGATTACATGTCCCAAGAAGTGAATCTCTCGGATCCAAAACTGGCACATCAAGAGTTTACCATAAAGCTAGTGCTTTCAGAGTGTGTCTAGTACTACTCACCAAATGGTAGGCATGCTCCTCCTCAGTAGTCGAGTAGATCAGAATGTTGTACATGAAGGCTATGAAAAAGCGATCAAGGTATGTCTAGATGATCTTGTTCATGAGTCCCATGAACACTGCTAGAGAATTGGTTACACTGAAAGGCATATCCAAGAACTCATAATGGACAAACCGACATCTGAATGCCGTATTCTGCACATCCTCGTCTCGAACTCTGGGCTGGTTATAGCCTAATCTAAGGTCTATCACCGAGAACCACCGCACCCCCTTCATCTGATCGAAGAGTTCATTTATCATTGATAGTGGGTACGTATTCTTCACAGTCACATTATTCAGGTGATGGTTGTAAAAACAGAGCCTCAAGCTCCCGTCCGCCTTCTTGGTGAACAGAATCAGGGAAATCCAGGGAGAAACACTAGGCCAGATGAATCCCTTCCCCTACATGTCCTCTAACTGTACCCTCAGATCATGAAGCTCAGAAGGAGCCATATGATATGATGGTGTATATATTAGTGTCCTCGCATGGTATATGTCAATGTAGAAGTCCACATCTCTGTGAGGAGGTAGTCTTGGAACATCATCCGGGAAAACATTTGTGTACTGGTCCACCACAATAGGATAGCTCAGACTCTCCACATCTACTACTCCAAGGGTAAGTCAGGCCAACTGATTGGTGATCAGCTGTACCATCCTCTGTGTAAGTCCATCATGTACCGGAAAGGCTCCATTCTCGCTAGTGAATGTGAACCTGGTCCCATCAGTGCATAAAAACTACTCTTTGTTCCTAATATAGTCGATCTGAGCATGGAATATAGATAACCAGTCCATACCCATGATGACGTTGTAAGGCCTTGAAACCGCTATGTGGAGATCCCAACTGAAGCACTCGCGTCCAACAGTAATCTAACACTATCAGCACCAGTGCATAATTGTCAAATCTACTCCCGTAGGAGTCTCTGGCCATAAAGATCTAACCAACGGCTCCGTCAGAATCTCTGAGCTCCGAACGAGGGTTGTGGAAATGAAAGAGTGACTGACACCTGTGTCTATAAGAGCTATAGCTAAGGTGGAGTAGACATAGATCATACCTCGAATCATCTCCAGAGCACCATTATCATATGCCTTAGCTGCCTAGAGGTGAGCTATCCCCTATCCACCTTCTCCGTTCAGTTAGGTTGGAAGTCATGTTGGTGGTTGTAGTAACACCTCGAATCGCCATCCACCACCAGATGCACGAATAGATCCTTAGCCACATTTTCCTCGATCGACCCTCTTCCTCTGCCTGGGAGGTCCCTCAACTGTATGCTGATCATCAGTATGGCGGGTCGGATAGTCACGAGCCATGTGACCCTTCCACAAACAAGAGTAACATTGCCCGCTCCTGGAATGAATGAATCTGACTCATGTGCCCCGCACAACTGAACCTATGTCCTGAGGTTGTCCACCAGACGACTGGCTCTATATCATCACTCCACTTTCATCAGTCTCCTTCGTGTACCGACTCTTTGTAAGGTCAACCTCCGGGTACCTTCCAGTCCTAGTACTCAGCCTCAGTCAGCGCTGTCTATCATCTACATCCAACACAATGAGATGCGGGCATAGCCAGAGAAGGGGTGAGTATAACCATACTTAGTAGGGACTCTGAGACCCTCAATGTCTCAAAAAAAACAAAAAGGATAAACCACATAGTATAAAATCAATGGGTACCATTACTTAGGTATATGCTCATATTTATAACTATGTTATCGAGTAACCCATCACAATCATGAGGAAATAAAAAAAGTAACTGATTCAGCTCATACATGTATACAAATTTTGTAGAGAGATAGAGATGATCAGATGTAGCCACTGAATCATCAGTGCTCTGGGACCAACACATGATCCATGAACCTCTATTATGTCAGACCATCACATGATCCAGGAATAGAAGTCAGAACTGTCAGACCAACACATGATCCAAGAACTATCATCAGAACTGTCGGACCAACACATGATCCAGGAACAGTCAACAGTGCAGAACCGGCCTCACATAACCCACAAGCATGCTTGATTCGGGGAGGTTCTTCTCCTCAAGCCAAGAGTTGATACATCAACTGCAACATAATCCCATGTTTATGTATCCCGAATTTCTTTCTTGTTAAAAGGAACACAACGTAATAGGTGGTGCGTCAATCAGATGCTCGGTCTGAGAGTTATTGGCATTTCCGTTTTGAGGGCCTGATTGTATTTAGGTACAATCCAACCCAACTGTTCCCCATAGGAATCCAAACCTCATGTGAGGTATTCCAAAAGTGCAGTATCACTTCAGTATTTCTTCCACCATAGACGGTTCATCAATTGGACACCCGTAGCCCAAGTTATGGGTAAAAAGGTGAAATCGGGTTAAATGGGTCTGGGTCCGGTCCGACCCAGTTGGACCGACCCGACCCGACTCGGGTCCAGACTGGGGTCTGACCCAGTCTGGGGATCTGACCCGGCCCGTGGGTCCGACCTGGCCTGGGGGGGTGGGCGGCCCGGCCCGCTGGTGTGGCCCGACCCACAGGGGCGGCCCGGCCCGCGATGGTAGCCTGACCCGTGTGGAGCGCAACCCGCGTGGCCTGGTTGGCGGCCCGTGTGGCCTGCGATGGCGGCCCGACTCCTTGCATGGCACCATTGCGCTGTTCCCCCTGTGGTGACCCGGCAGCTCGGGCCGCTGGTCTTTATCATGGTTGGGCTCGAGCCGGCCACTATTGCACCACTGTGACCCTCTTCTTCTCCACAGCGTGGCGCAGTTGTGCTGCGCCATCTCTTCCGACCCAACGGCTCGGGCCACCATCTATCTTCGCAGCTGGCCTTGCACCGGCCGCTGCTACACCACCGCAACAAGTCAGTGGTGGCTTTCTACTCCAGCGGTGCGATTGTGCTGCCGCTATCCATGCGGCCGATCGTCAGTTCCATCTATCGGCTATCATTCCTCAAGCACCGGATGGGTTTCGGTGGCCCGATTATTCTTCTGGATGTTTTCGTAAACTCCGCGGGACATATCCTTCATTCCTCACTCTTTGTTGATTTGTAATGCTCATTCCGGACCCATTCTATTTTTATCATCAAATTCTACAAAAAGGTAAAGGGGATGGGCCATTTACGTTCGGCCCATACCCTTGGTGTTAGGGTGATAACATGTGTCATGAACTATAATCCATGATGGAAAAATGAAGAACATGCAACAACTAACCAAGCATGAACCCCTACCTCGGATTCGTCGATCGTTGACGAAGTCGCGTAAAGAGAATGTCGTTTCGATGTTCTCAGGAAAGAAGAAGACGAAGATGGCATCATCAGCATTCTTTAAGGATGATGATTACTCCCTTGTTCTGGTTGAAGATCAAAAGATGAGGATGTTCATCATTGGTGGATGTAGTGTTCTTTGTTGGGAGAATAAGTTTTTCCAAGATCTTCTGGCCCCTCTCCCAACTCAATAATGGCCAATTTAAATTAACTTATGATTTAAGATTGTAATTTTAATTTCACCATTAAATGAAGAAGTGTTGACATAAATTTATTAAAGGGGAGTTAAAGAGTTTCTACACTTTAAATTGGGAGTTCCAAGGGGTTATAATCCCGGGTGGTCTCCATCACATTTAACAAGAAGAAGAGTTTAGAGCTCGGGTGGGTCCCACTTTTATGACCTCTCTAGAGAGGTTAAAGGGTGGTGGTCCCCATCCCCATTTCCTAACTTCCATGAGGATGTTTTAACCATAAAATAAAAATAAGTTCACACAAACTTATATTTATTTATTTCAATTAAAAACCAAAAACTATCTTTTATTCTCAACCCACTACCATCGATGTGAATGTCACCTTAAGCGATTACCGGTGCTGCGAGTTCAATGGTGCCCTCAGATTTCAATTCTATGCTCCGGTTCAAGTGTTATAAAATCCCTCTTGTTTGTTTGCTGAACGTACCTAAAAAAATGTCAGAAATGGATTCCGGGACACCCATACAACCACAATCCCAACACCTCATAGGGTCTCTATCACAATTGGGATTATTATTAAATGGTTTTCCCCACTGGTGACACATAACAAAGCTATCTAAATGGATACTGTGGCACCAACTTACCTATAATGAACATCAATCGAAAGTTACCTATAAGCGGAAGAACTACTAGCCTAACATGGCATTGATCATTTAAAGCCAATACTCACTCCATCCCTTAGGTTATGTTAAGAGGTAAGGGAATGATCAACCATTGCATAGAATGTATGAAGGATAAATACATTCATTTGAGTTCAGATGGCGTACTCAAGCCCATCCTCAAAAAATCTAGAACAAAAATGCTCATCGCCGACTTGAAGTGCTGTAATGAACTGAAAATTAGAGAAACATGATGAATATTCCATAACTGAAATAGAACCCTTCTCACGAAGCATGAAATCTCTGGATCTATCTGCTCTCAATGACTGATGAATGAAATGATCATAGAAGATAGTTGGGAAGTCAACCCATAAAATTCTCGGATGATGTCTGACATGTGTTACAACATCCCACCAACGGTTGGAAAAATATTGTAGCATGTATGTAAAATAATTACTCTCCAATATGGAGGGGTTTTCAGATGCCTAAAAATAGATAGCATGGCCTCTAGCCAAGACTCAGTTCTCTGACATCTACCATCCCAAGTGAATCAGTTCCTGAATTACGTATAGCAGGTAGTGCCTCATGTGGTACTCTTGGAAGTAAGACTGGCAGCTCAGGCCCCACCATGTCTAGAGCATGTTCGTGCCGACCCTCCTTTAGAATGACCCAAGGAAGAAACAACGACATTAGTCTACAAATTCCTAACACAAATCTTATAACAATCATATAGTAAAGGAGATATCATCAGTAACAGAAGATGAACATATGAAATCTCACTACACAAGGAATACTACCTAGACTACCCTCCTAGACGGCCCGATATCGATAAGTTCTCATGATTATGTTTTATGTCATTTTGTAGTTAATTATTTGGTTCACTACTTTACCATTCATACAAATGAAAAGGTGGAATAAGGATGTGCAACCAATTAATATTTTTTTTTTCAGGATTCACTTTATAATGGATAGTCATTTCTGATGAATCAGTTCCCATACACCTATCACAAAATACAACACACATTTACTTATAGTATAATGTTTTAACTTGGTAAAATACTAATTCCAAACCATGGGGGCCCATACAACTCTTGAATTAAGAAAGAGAATCACTCAATCAAATCCAAATTTGTACAAGTACACGCATCTTTCACTACATCACTCAAAATCACAGGCATATCATGCAATACCAAGTAGTGAAATGCACCTATATGGTATCACAATATGCACGACATGTGAATTATTGGTGCCTATAATAATTCATATAGCAGAAATCCATGCCCTTATATCATCAACACAAGGATTAAATAATTTCCCATGAGTAATAATCAACAACACCACACTACATGTGAGTCACCAAACGGTGAAATAATATCAAATGTAATACGCAAAAGAGAACAAAAAATTCATTATGGGTAACTTGGATTTTACCCCAAACATGGGTTCATGACACCGAAGAATGTCTTAAGACCAAGTCCCTAACATTACTATTTTCCAATATATTGTCTCCAAATATTATGTCAAAAAAATAAACCTCCTTTGATACAACTTTGTGATGACCCTGACCCAGATGCCACTTAATGGTGCCCCGAGCCTGGTGGGCCACATGGCAACAAGCGCATATTCCTGAATTCCAGAGCCTGACCACTAGCTGTAAGGGCATAGGGTGTGTCCATGGGAATACTATTCCCTCATTAGCAGAGTGTGAAACAGATAAAGTGATATAAATGAATAGAATACAATGAAATAAATATATGTAAATAGAAGAAGCAATATTAATAAATAGTGGAAGCAAACTGATGTAATAGATTGACAAGAATAATAATAACTATATCAAATGGAATATTGATGATGTAATGTGATGTCACTAGAAAACTATAAAGCATGGTTACAAGATATTAAGCAAAACATGTTCCAAAATGTAAGAGAAAAAAAATTCTTCTATAAGCATCTCAAGATCCTACTCCGTCATCTGCTATCAAGCTCCATCCTATCTGCACACAATCAGGTATTGGATGATGCATGCTTTCCTTTGTCAATATCTGCAACCTTTAAATCTAATCAGGGTACCAAACAGTGCCTGGAGAGGGTGTGAGATAAATGTCATTGGGCCACAACCTACGGTGTCAATAAAATCCGGTCATGAAATGGAATATAGCAGTGTGGAGGCATATATGTAATGTTAAGAAAGAAGAACAAAATAAATAAATAATCAAGTACCGCCCTAGTCTTGTGTCTGAACATGTAACCAGTTCATAAATTAATCAATTAAAATTTAATGTTAATAGGTCCCACGAGGAATATCCAACATTGATATCACCTTGTGATAGTATAAGTAGTGAAGGTCCCAAAATGTAACAAGGCAACTAGAGAGTGATATCCAGTGAGGGAGTTCCAGGGTAAAAACCAAGGTAACATACACTCCGGGAAAGCTAACATTGTAGTATCTGAGTCTAGAAAAGGGGTAATAATGTATTCCAAGGAGTGTAATATATGGAATTATATAATAAGAAGACCACTGAGTCTATGGTGGTCAACCAAGGTAAAACCAGGCTAAGAAAAGACACGTTCCCAATGGGATTTAATGATGGCACCTACTAGTAAATGATGGATCCATGTAGTGTATTGAAGGTATCATATAATAAAGAAAGGGACCCAACAATTGTATACTGGACATCTAAGTAATAGACAAGAAATAGATTCTAGGTGGGTATTAACCTAAGAAAACCGTATCCTTTAATCAGAATGGGGTTACCGTGAACTAAGGTATTGTCCTCTCAGAATCCAAGGCGAGCTTGAGTCAGTGCATTCCTATTTGAAAATGTAATCATGTAATAATTATTTTGGTTCATGTCTTTCTTTAACTTATCATAGATAGGTTAGGTAAATTTGAAACCATTGGTCCATGATTTGTCTTCCATTTATGTGGATAGGACAAGAAGTGTTGTAACCATTTAATCATGTATTAGTTAGCCATTATGGAATAATCAATTATTGAGGTTCACTCTACTACCTTCCATAAACATGTAAAGGGGTGATATGGACAAGTAACCATTATTCAATCTCTTTAAATGAGGTCTAGTAATATACATAGTATACTTTCCATTTTACGTTTCACATTTCACTTTAAATAACAATTTTGAAGAACTTAACATAGGCATGTCAAGTGGAGGGCATACATTGTACAATCCATTGTTAAATTATCAATAACAACAAGCCATTTATTATAAGGAGTCTCACATTTAGAAAGGTCAAGAAAATGCACACTCAAACAGTGGCTCAATCATGCCAATACACTATTAAAAAATTATGGCATAACCATCACATTAGGCGGATTATGTTGTGGGTGAAAACACTAACAAATAATCACATATTTGGTATGATCAAAACCATATGATTCTAATGCGTATAATAATGGCATATTAATTTAATAACTGGTTTCCAACAAAACTGGTGGGCCCCACACAAACATTCCAAAAACAACGATCTTTAGGGATGAGTTATAGACCACCCACCTTAAGGTTGTACAAGCCTTCTCCTTTAGTATCAGTCCTCAATTTTCCTTGGGATGGTGTATATCTATGAAAATGTGAAAAACAATCAAATTCTGATAAATAGGTTGATAGGGATGGAGAAGAAGTATGTCTATAGAAGATTCATGTACATATCATTGTGCATCCAACGTGATGAATGGAATTTTGATAGGAAGCCGAACAAAGAAGTTATCTAGACTCCAAGATGTGATCATCAAAAACCACAAAATTGGGAGAGAATTAGGTTAAACCCACAAAAAGTCAGATTAAGGAGGAAGGGTATGAATAGATATATCATAAAGGTCATTTTGGTCATTTAACAGATGTTTTAATCCAGCACATGTTTTGTCTACATGGTTTGTCAAACTGTGTTTAAACCATACAACATGGCTTGTTTTCCCAAAAAGTGGTTTTTGAGCTCCATTCAATCCCTTGAAACCCTCATATCCTTTGCTAAATCATTTGGAATTTTATTATATCAAAATAAAATATTTATATAGAAAAGTAAGGATCCAAAACTGAGTGATAAACCGGGTTCTTACATCTCAAGATGTTGATAGTCTCTTTATCATTTTTGGAGGTGAAAACATAATCCATTCTTTAAAGAAATAATATTAAACATAGATACACCCTCAAAAGTTGGTAATTTTAGTATAGATTTTCCAATTAACATTTTATTCATCTTAATTATTCTCTTCTCATATTTATTAGTCCATAAAAACATCACTCTCTTCTGATTTTGCTTCATTCATCATATTCAAAATCAATGGAAGATCATAAAAATCAT